>OX439035.1:104826643-106120810 GCA_949317995.1 Acholoe squamosa | reverse complement strand
TCACATAATAAAAGATACCCCCCTTTCGCCCTTTTTCAGATATGTGTACACGGTAATATCAGGGATAGAAGAGATGAATGTACTTCATCTGTTGTATAGTGCAGAGAAATACTCAGTTACGACATTGAAGCGAAAATGTTTGTTTTTCTTAGAGAATAACATAAGAGAAAGCACAGTGGCCATGGTCCTTGAACAAGCTTTGATGTACAATGTCACAGCCTAGAACGGATATGTTCCTTTCTATCAAAAGTAAAAATGGTCTCAAATGCCTTAAATACCATCATGTCTCAAGAAGTACACTAAAGATTATCCTAGACTGCGGAATCCATCAATTTCACCAGGGCGAACTATTTAAGGCTTGTAATGATTGGGCTCATAATGAATGTGTTTCAAAAAAATGTCAGCCAAGTGTAGAAAACAAGCGTCAGGTACTTGATGACTTAAGGGCTGCGTCCACTGCGACGGATGGACCATCCGTCGCCCTTCATCCGTGTTTTGCTCCATAGAAAACAATGATAAAATCGACGGATGAAACCGACGGATGGTCCACCCGTCGGCAGTGGATGCACCCCTATACTGAGAGATATACCCTTTCAGAACATGTCAAGTCAGGAATTCGCAACTTATGTGTCCCCTGTTGGATTATTAACATTAGAGGAGGAAGTTAATATTTTCAGATTCATGGCTTTGGCAAAAACTGTACCCTTTTATATCATGAGGGATGGCATTAGTCCAGTGACAGCCCACCTTCCTAAGGGCACGACGATGCTTGACGCTCTAACAACAAAGTTCGACCGACGAATGACGGGATTCTCTGTTGAAGTATCCTGTTGCAAAGAATTCCGAATTCTTGGTTTCAGATTCTGTAAAACCGGGAAGTTTAAAATGAGAATAAACAATTCAGTTCAGGAGTTTGATGTCCCAGAATCAGCAGTTATCTTGTATTTGGCCGAACCAAGCGGCATGGAACATGAACACATCATCACTGATTTGATGTGGTTACTAGGGCATAAACAGCATGAACCAGTACCATTAAGCCTCTCTTGTACCAAGGTGCAAGTGCAGATAAAAGCGAAGATATCTACCACTGTCCCAATTCCATTTGATGCATTGATCGTAGACATTACCCACTCGACATAAAAACGTTTTTTTAACATTAAAAAACGTTTTTATTGGTTTCCTTATTGGTTTATCTGGTTGAATACTGGTTGAAAAAAAAACAACGTTTAAAAACGTTTTCCTTTGCCAATGGGTACTAAATAATATGAGCACCAGCAACTTCATTTTGGGCTTCATATCCTCATGATGAGCCTGCACAATAGTCTACATGGTGGGCATCTATTAATCATATCAAAGAAATGGAACTTTGAGGAGGAAGTACCACTTAGCTCACACACGCGAAGCCTCCACCCAAAACGATATTTGGAAGAGAGACACATAAACAACGATTTTGTGTTAGTAGCTATGGTTGTTGAACTTTAATATATATACATATTCATTATGTGTAACCAGGTAAACTATCTATACGCTAATGTGTAAATAAAAATATTTCTGTGTGCATATGGGTCACTTGTAACATTATGAGAATTCGTCAAAATAAACGGTCCATAATAATGAGACCAAGTCTGAATATAGATTATGATTATTAATCTATTTTCCCGAACTTGTTAATTTAATGTAGCTCGCTGAGTATGCTAAGGAAGAGAGTCATGGGTCATCCCTGATGTTACATGCAATTATGCACACAAAAGACACTGATGATGATTTATAGATCACTGCCAATGATATCAGGCAGAAAAGTCTATATCTAGAACCCCCACATAATGGCCCTGGCTTATTTAAATATGACTGATGATCTGAAAATTCGTCTCATCTCCTTTACTAGGTAAGAAAACGTTTTCTGTAATAATTTATTTAATATATTGTGCAGTAAGTCCAAGAAATCAACAATGCTATTGACACCCTCATAGTTAGTCTCGCTGCGATTTGGGTCTTTCCAGTCATTGGATGTTGTACAGTGCCTTTCTGGGGTTTACTTCAATATCTCTGACGAAGCACAGATCTATTGCCCTAGAGGACCATTAAATTTGATCATATTTGGAACAGTTTTATACTGTAGGATGTATACGGTTCTCTTATAAATGTATGATTTTGGCGTTTTAAAGCTAGTATAAAAGCTGATATAGTGTAGTCTGATATGTATTTCAGAGGATATACCCCTTTCCGAGTCATAGGGTGCCACTTATTATGGCACGATATGGCTCATTACGGCACATAATTGGACTTTGGTTTCAGCTGGTCTATCCTCTTTGGTGGGAAGGGAAACCACTTAGTTAATTGGTTCTGGTCAAAACCTCCTGGCTGCAGCACTGAGTGGTGTCTGCTCTGCTGCCAGGCATCTAAATTAAATTCACCACCATTATAGAATACTCTGCTTTATGGAGCCACTGTGATGGTACAATCAAGACTGCTTGTTGACATGAATAAAATGTGGAAGCATTTTATTTCTACACACATATATGCTTGAATTTGACATGGTTAGAATGCACTGAATAGATTGAGATTTTGGCAGGACACTTTCACAAGTGGTCTGATGATAGATATGCAGAAATTGGAAAATCTATATATTTCAGATCTTGTCCCAGCTTTAACTTCCTTTAACACTGATCCTAAAGCTACCGCGACGAGTCCCATTCAATTTGGCCTTGTACTCTTTAGTTAATGCACAATACCAGTCAACAAAAAAACGTACAAAACGTTTCAGAATCTTTATCTTATGGCTGCTTGTCATTGCCAAACGTTTTAAAAAGTTAAAAACAGGGGTTTGTCCTGAATTAAAGTTTTTCTTTTGTTGTTGTGTGGGTTAGAACGACCTGAACGTTACTTTGTCTATACACACAATGCCTCGCATTTAAAAACAATGAAATTGAAAGGTACATTCGCATCGTAGACCAAATCAAACCATAAAATCGAAGAGGTACATAACATGTTTGCACTTCCTTCCTCATATATATCTTTGTCGTATCTCTGGGAAGTTTAGGATATATAGATATCGTTGAGCCCATTCTTTTAGTTCTACCTTTAGGCAATTATTTGTAAATGTAATTAAAAAAAGGAAGGGCAAATCCCCGAGGCCTATCCAGCCCGATACGAGCTCGCCCCTTGACCATGATAAGCACACAATAATGTGTCCTATCTCCATCATAGGGGCCTCTGTACCGTGAGCTTCTACATGTATAAACATCAGTGGATGGAGTATAAGTCAGAAGACCTCCTTAGAGATGGAGGTTTTGCTATAAAACCTCAGAGGCGAAGCCGAGGATGATGGAAAGATGACGGATGATGGAGGTTGATGGAAGACCTCGAGCTCTGCTGAGGTTTTCCATCACAAAACCTCCCTGACGCCGTGCTGTAAGCCGACCATGTAGATGGTGGAGTTTGGATCTCACTAAAGTAAATCTGCCACTTCACGGTCCTAGCCATCCTCCCTCTTACCCCACCCAATTCAACATCACTGACGATCTCAGGAGGAACCTTTGATGACATGCCTCTCCCCTGTAAGATCAGGGGCGTAGGAAAAGGGGGGGGGGCAGGGGGGCTGCCCCCCCAATAATGAAGAGGTTCCCTATAAAAATATAGCAGGCCCCCCCCAACCGAGACCCCTGGGCCCCCCAATAAAAAAATTGCTTCCTACGCCCCTGAAGATATACCCAAATCGCCATTGTATTGAAACAAGCCCCTCCCCTCACCCTTGCCCCTATCAAGCTTATACATAATATGTTATTTTAAAGTTGTTTGTTATTTTTCCGAGTTGAAAGTGATTGGAAACGTTTGTTAAAAGTCGTGAAATGAAATTTAAGACCAAAACAAACAAAATAGACTCTGGTTGAAAGAGCCTTTTATGATATCATCTTGCTGTCCTGATGCATTTCATATCATGTCACTTCTCTGATGCAGATCTCTCCTTATACTGTACGTCCCCCCTCCCCCCTTTCAGTCTAGCCCCCCCCCCCCCACCAGGTTTCCAGCTCTACATAGACCCAATTGCCTATCCCAGGCCGACAGTTTGCTATGGTGACGTCTAACAGAGGCACCCTGGAGGAGGCCGTGGAGCAGGGCCTGGTGTTGTGGATCAATACTAGGCAGCCCTCCTCCAGTACCCTGCACCTACCAACCCCCACCCACCCCCCTGACTGCATGCTCCCCATCCCTCCCTCCTCCAGGCTCCCAAGGTGTGACACTGACAGTGATAGCCCAAACCGTACCTCCTGGAAATGCTTACCATTTCCCTTCATACTCAAAATACGTACTTATAAGGATTTGCTTGCTGCTGGGGTATGTGACTCCCTATCAGCTAAACCCACAGTGTGACCTCTTTTAGCTAAAGTCCCTGGTTTTACATATTGATAACATAGAGATTATCTGGGACATATTAGCCCCCTGCATCAAGCATTGGGAAGTAGTATAAAAATGATAGGATTACCTCAGGCGAAGCCAATGCTCCAGGATTGGTTATCCTACTCTTTGATAGGCTCTACCTTCTGTCCCACCATTGTACATAGCGCCTGTATACAAACATATAGTGATACCATCCTCCATGGAGGAGTGTCATCCTCATCCTACTATAACTACAATGTACTTAACCTTACAAAGCCACAGGAGGACAGGTGTCTCCTCCCACAGCTGGCATTTACCACTTACCTGTGGGTGGACAGGTGTTCAGGGACACGCCCTGGAGGAGGACCAGGAGAGGAGGTGATGAGGACAGTGTTTACATACTCCTGGGTCCCCCACTGGAGGAGGATGATGCTGTATCATGGCCGGCCTCTCTGTAACGCTGTATTGCCTTGCCATGCAAACACGGCATCAGTAGCAGAAGCAGCAGCAGCAGCAGCAGCAGCAATAGTCCAGTTGCAATAAATAAGGAAGGGTCCAAATAGTATGAGAGCCATATTGGGCTATTGCCCCAGGACAGAAGCGTGACGGTTGGCGCAGTTCTATCGACAGAAACGTGCGCCAGCCATTGAGGGGAGATTATGTGTGAACGATTATCCAGCTATAGTCGCCATATCCCCCTCTCACGTACATGATCCCTGGTTGGCTGGGAAGCACTTGGGACTTGTGTCTAGTGAGAGCATGTAGGATTCCCCCGTCCCGTGGGATTGAAGGCACTCCAACTCTTCCCTTTGAATCTCGTGTCCTGAAATGAGATTCCCCTGGTAAGCAGAAGCTTAAAGAAATCCAATAGAATTCTGATGCTGTTGTTGGCTCTCTACAAAATGGCACTGTTACACCAATGCCCATACCCGTGGGGCGTATGTCTTGGTTTTGATTAGGCACCGATGGAAAAGGCAGGAGCTAGAATAGCAATGTCAGAGAGAGCAGCTGACTGAGGGATAGTACAGATAGTAGTAAGCTACTCTATACTACTCTTTTAGTTCCATATCACCAAGTCAAACATCCACATAGCATCAAACACTTTAGGAGTCATGTAATTTTAAACATTATTGTGCATTGCATTAACACTGAACTTCCAGCAGGCACAGTTGTAAATAGGCTCATCTTAATGTTGTAGTCAATTCGGAATTCATCATCGCAAAATTTAAGAGCCAATGTAATTTATAATTGCCAATATTATAAATCAATCATTATCTCGTATTGGGTGTCCACGATTCTGACCTTTTAACTCTAGGTTTGAAAATGTCATTGGTCATCATGTAATAAAAATAGGTTTTCATTATAACAAGAACACGGAAGAGATAATTATCCAGTATGAGATGTAAAAACGGCAGTATTATGCAAATTTATGTTGAATAATTGTCTACCTATTTTAGAAAATACCCCTTCCATCTGACACCTCATGTGTATTCCCCTTCTACCCCTCCCTGCACCCCCCCCCCATCCTTCCCACCCCGCTGCCTTTGGTGCTGTGGATACCAACTCTGGTGTTACCACAACAGGGTTCTGCCATTACCGTCACCTACACCTCAGGGCACACAGCCAGTTGGCCCTCATCACCAAACATAGCCATAAGTGAAGGGGTGTTGTTGTTTTCTGCTTTCTATTTATTTGATTTCTATTGATGTATGGGAGCTAGACGCAATTCTAGTTTTTGAAAGGTGGGGAGTTGATGAGCAGCAGAAACTAGGAAAATACAAGTTTTTCTATACCCAGGTAGCACACAAAAATTTGCCAACGTTGGCCTGACGCATCGAGCCAATGTTGGCTGCCCATCGGGCCTACGTAGGCCCGACCAGTGGCATTTGTCAACCATATGCCAACATTGGCCCAACGTTGGCAGGACATTGGCAAATGGTCGGCCCCTGGCCGACCATTTGCCGATGCTGATGTTTGCCAACCAAAAGCCAACGTTGGGCCTACGTTGGCATTTGGTTGGCACCGTCCGGCCTACGTAGGCAGAATGGGCAGCCTATGTAAAGCCGATGGTTGGGCCAACGTCGGCCAAACGTTATGCCAATGTCTCTGTGCTACCTGGGTACTAAGCTCATTAATGAGAATATAAGCTTCCCTGATACCAGATAACCCAGATTTAGCCATGTTATTTACTGCATAGAAATCGTGAGAAGAGTATTAAAACATTTCTTTTTCCTTCATAGTGAGCAGAAATTAATTTCACATTATCGGTAGCCTACTGGTCTCTGATGTCCCTGATGAGACAACAATATAGCCAGACTGTCAACCCACATGGGGTCCTGTGTACAGGATAGTAGATGATAATAATATTATATAGTAATGTAAGCTAAAAGCGGGGGTCATATATCATCAGCTCAACATTTATTTGTTCATATCTTTGACGTTGTGTGTTACTCCTCTACTGTTGTAGTACTACTTTTTTTATATAACGGAAACAAGGTTATGATAAAAGAAGGTTATCACTTCCTGTGAATATTTGATATGAGACTATGTATATATCTGGATGTAATGGACATGGAACTGGTTTCAGGATAGAAAATGTCTATACTTGTAAAGGAGATCATTGCTTTGTGATTGAGTACTGTAGGCCTAACCCTAATCTTTTTTTCAATTAGTTACAGTCAAAATAACATGACTGTCAAACCATTTTGAATAGGGTCAAGATATGTATGCCTCCATGGTAGCCAATTTACATTGTTAGCACCTGATATGCAACCTCTAGTGTGCTTAATACATGTACTGTGGGACTATTACATACATACAATAATGATGGCAGCACACAGAGGATGCAGGAAACACCCTGTATAGCATCACAATTAGGATCACTTACTGTAGGGTAATGATATCAGCATTATATCAATAATTACACCTACTATGTAGTGTATAGTAGTTATTGGGGAGGGAGAGGAGGTCACGACCCGTCATATATGCCAGACTGTGGTCTTGTGAATTATGGCCTATTACAGGCGTGCTTTGTGGTTGTTGCTGATACTGCTTTTTGTTGTTGTTGTTGTTGCTTTACATTTCCACATGTTGCCATCCATGATGCCATACACAAATTAATCGATGTTTTTGTGAGTTTATTTTATATTCCAAGTGTGAAGGAGATATGATTAGCATTATAGAGTTATCTTACGTTACTTTCTCCGTGGATAATTTAGTATTATGATTAGCCTGTTAGCTGTAAGATTAGCATTGAGTGAGTGAAGTCATTCTATTGGCTTAACATTCGTTCAGACAGGATGCTCTTAGTAAGCCAAATAGGCAGAAAAATGTACCACGAAATAAGGAGAAAGGAGATACGCACATACAGTCATAATTCAATGAAAACCAGCATATCAAGATCTTAGACAATGATAATAATAATTATGGTGTACCCTCATTCAGTTTTGAGGGAGATCAGTTCCATAAACCTTTTCTTTTTCTCAACATTCTGAGTGTCCACAGAAAGGTTATATAAAGGTTCTCCCAATTGCTACACCATATTACTTTTAGGAGGTAACATAATTATATTAAAGGGATAAAGGCGACCATAATAATGACTAAGTATGCCATCTTTATACATTCTACTGTACCAGAACAGTCATTGTACAGAAAAACCTTATTTCATGGCATGCAGACTTGTATATATTATGTATTGCCAAATAATGTAAAAACTATTGGTCTTGTGGGCTGTGTGTCACACTGCCGATGCTTGATAGCTCCCTGGAGGATAGTCCTGGTATGCACTGGGCACACTACAGATAGATGTAATCAATCAACACTAATGCTGTTATGTATGAAATACACAGGGAAATAACATAAATGTTTATAAATGCGTATCAATACTGACCCCCCTAAAAATAATCCAACGAGAAGGAGTAGAACAGATAGATAATTGAATTAAGATAAATTGTGGTCTGTAGAGCATACACTTTCACGATTATAATAAGAATTCGGGGACTGTAGAAGTAATATGCAAAAGCATGACTAATAATCAATATTGACAGATGGTTGGTCAATGTAGAAGATTAGGTTGTCCTTGTTTACTTAATATTCCGGGGTTGTTCTATGGCCATTGAGGTTATCAAGAATTCTTAAAATTTCTTTGGATATTATGAATATGTTGCCACTTGATAGTAGACCATATCAGTATACTGATTTATGAACCAAGTTTTGAACATAGCTCTATACTGTAGGACATCAGGTCAAGATGCTCTACTTAGAGATAGTAATTATAGATATCTCTCAGACATCTTTCTTCTAACAGAGACTCATAGCTAATTCATTTTCAATATCAAATATATCAAGATTTCAATGTTTTGAGTACTTCATACCAATATTGGTGATTCACCTTGCTGGAAACACAAAAACACAAGTCTGGACCAGTTCTCGGTTTTAATCATTTATACCATACTTACCAAACAAGACTAGTATCGATCTACCTATCCTTTTGGTAGGGTGCCCCTGCCTGTGGTATAAAAACTATACCTCTACAAGTAGTTGGCCTATATCTCTATGACCAGATGCTAGATGATTATGAAGGCTGGGCAGAACAGTTAGACAAAAGAATTAGTGAGATATTCTGGATAAAAAATATTAGAGCTGATCAAAAAGAAGTACGACACAAAGTAGGCCTACGTGTAGGACACCTATTTGACATAGATATACATGCGGGTCTATGCATACAGCGTTTTTTGTGTCAGCCGCATAGTATATCAGGAGCTGAAACCATCCATAACAACAGGGTCAGTGTACCCTAATGGAGTCACATAGAGGAGGAGGGAGTTATCACCGAGGAGATTTCCCGATGGGGATTTCCAATGTTTAAAAAGTATGATCTACATTTCTGACTGCTCAAGCAGGTCACTCGAATATCCAACGATCCCCAACACTGGGGAAAACACATCCATAGGCCTATGTATAGATCTATGCACGGATACAGTTGCTGATAGGGAGGTACAAAACAGGACTACACCTCATGCAGGGCGAGGGCTACATGTACATGAACCAAACAGTGTGAATAAGCCTGACCAGATTGGAGCCATACTATTGTAAAACATCAATATACTAAGGACACAATGGCATGGAGAACTGCCTCAGAGGTACTAGACTTTAGGGACAAATACATAAGCAGGTATGACTATGTGTCTGGCTACAGGCACTTCCATGCCTCCTTCATACTGGAGAATCTTATACCTCTATGTCACCTGGAGGGAAAGAGTCCGGAAGAGAACATAGAGGCTATAGGCAAGGTAGTTATTGCAGAACGACTCGAGGGTAAAGTCCTACTAACTGGGAGTGGTGCAGAGGGTCTTTGTGTACCAAAGTTTCACTCTTTAAACAAAGGTCCACACGGTATGCGAGCACTAAATGAATCATTTATTGCTGACCTAGATATGATGTATTTGATAGATGGGGTTACGATCCAAGATCAAGGATCCAGGCGCCCAAATGCTGATGTTGAACTAGATTCCACTGCCTGCAATCCTGGTT
Source organism: Acholoe squamosa (assembly GCA_949317995.1). Lineage (NCBI taxonomy): Eukaryota > Metazoa > Annelida > Polychaeta > Phyllodocida > Polynoidae > Acholoe > Acholoe squamosa. The sequence goes on along the minus strand of OX439035.1, from coordinate 106,110,901 downwards.
ATGTGAGGCTGGTTTTGTTAAAGGACAATTTGGATGTTCCTGAAGTTGAGGAATCCACCCCTGGGGAATCTTGTATACTGACTCTGGATGGGAAGGCATATTTGGACTCAACAAAGTTTCAATTCAATATGTATCATGAGCGCCAGGACTACACCCCACCCACAGGCACAACAGTAGACAATGTTATATTTGCTCATGGCCCTGCCGTAAGCAATGAGAGGACATTCAGGATGCCCTCATTGCAATTCAGACATACTGTTTCAATGGACCTAGTTGCAGCAATTCCCTGTCTGTTTTGGCCAGATTCGGTTAGACCCTGGATCACAAGAAGGAGGCCCTTTGGCTGGCCATCCAGAGAAATTATCAGCAGCATTGTTTCAGGTGGTTGTCATGTTGTCCCTGTAGCCCATCCCTCCAGTACAGCAAGAGACATTGAATGGCGGCTTTCCTTCTCAGCAGCAGAATTGACTCTGGCCCGAACACTGACTGTTCACCAAAGGAGATGCTACATGTTGCTAAAGCTTATCTGTCAGGAGGTGCTTGTACCTAAGAAGGTCATCCCGTCATACTACCTGAAGACTCTCATGTTTTGGTGCTGTGAGCAATACCCTGCTGTGTTGTGGGAAAAGGAGGACCTTTTTACAATTATCATTACATTACTGGATAAACTACAGTATTATCTAAGTCAGGACTATCTGCCAAATTACTTCATACCAGAGAACAATCTACTAAGCCATATCCCTCAGCATACATTGCTATGCCTTCAGCAAAGTATTCTGAGAGCGAGAAAAGACCCCCTTAATGTCCTCTTCAAATTCAATGAAAACATGATTACAGAAATCTCAAGGTACCCTTGGAGATTCACCTTCAAGGAGGTCATACAAGATATGAAAGTGCAGGCGGAGAAGTCAGGCTTTATGAGCACACTCAGAGCCTGTGGTTACAGCCTACACAAAATGGGATTCATGAACATCATGGATATTAACTACAAGCTAGCAGAGAGTGCCTTTTTCCAGATGCACCCTGTGATGGCGATTTGCACTGGTGTCCCCAATAAAGACCCCCTGGACTTTATGTTCAAGCAGGCTCTTCTTATGCCTGAACAACTGCCCAAGGAATATATCTTGACCTTTGCCAGTTGTCTCAGATATTTCTACTGGTATCTCTTCAGGGTTTACACTGACCCACAACACCAGATCCTTTTGAACAGGGACTGTGGCAGGCTTCAAATATGTCTAGCCAGTATGAGGAGGGTGTATGGCCCTGATGCACAGAAAATATCAGATAGAGAGGGGGATGATGATGATCTTCATCAGGTCTTTAGCAGGGATTCAAGGAAGGTTGCAGAACAGATGCTACTGGAGGCAATGAAAACTGCAAACAATGAGGACTACTCCCAAGTTCTGTGTGACCTTGCATTACTGCACCTTCTAGCAGGGGAGTATCTCAAGGCAAGGCTATATGCAAGTGAAGTAGTTAAAAAGGAACATGTCATCCAATTTCCAAATTGGAGTATCTATGGCATGCTTGAATGCTGCCTGTTTGAAGACCTTGAGACCCAGTTTCTCCCTTTGGGATCCATGGATCCTTCATGTCCCAGTATAGAGAAGGTCATTCATTCAACAGGCCAAGCAGTAGTTCCCAGTATAATGCTTGCCCTTCTAATCTTGGTTATAGTGGACACTAAGGTAGATGACGGAGACCTACAAAGTCATCTAGCAGAAATAATTGAAATAGCATCAGAAGCAGAGGGCCCTGCCTGCCAGGTGCTATCAGAAATGGCAATGTTGTGCACTAAGAATGCTAAATGAGCAATGTTGCTAAGAGGTGCCTGAGAGGAAAGTACGCTGTATTTATGCGTTTCCTAGATTCTAAGGTTGTTTCATTATCTTCTTTTTTAGTATTTCTAAAAACTAAAATTCCCCTGAATTCCGGATACTTGCCTATTCAGATCACACATTGAAAATGAGTTGTCACTCTGCTTAAAGAACAAACAAGAGACGAGTTGAATGGTAATGGCCGGTAGGTTCCTAGTAAAATATGAGGGGAATTCTATCGAAGTTTCTACCATTCTGAGGTCTGTTAGTTATTACACATTACAGCTTCTCATCGTTCTCCCTTTATCAGGATTAGCATCACAGGACAGATAGACCAATTTTGATAGACAATCTTTAGTGCTAATTTTGTAATTTTGAATAAAGAAAAAAAAAATATGATAAATGAAAATGTGTCGTTGAGAATTACCTAAGGTGCATTGTTTCCTTTCTATTAAAAGTAGTTGTGTAAACCACTACTGTAGGCTACCATCTATCTGGTGCTTATGTGTAGGTGTGAAAACAGTTCACACCTCTCTAGGTTTTATAAATATGAATACTCAGGGTTGTCTGAAAGGTACTGAGGTAGACTGTAGACTGAATATTTAAGGCTGACTTTTTTAAGTAAAAATAATTTTTTAAGTGCCCGGGGCACTTATTAGGTTGAACACAGTAGTCATAGCTCCAGCTGTTTGCACTCCCTAACTCAAATGCACCCCATCTGTACTCATTTCTTTGAGACCATATATATGTACTCCATACACAGAACATTTCACTTGATTCTTGTTTATTCTTATTATTATATTCCTCAATAATTCTAGGCCTAAGCAGTAAAGCAGTAGAATTATGATTTCTGACCTCCTTTAACCGGGCTTTAACCCTATGATCCAATCACATAGGAATTGACCATGTGTATACTCTTGTAACCAAGGGTAATCAATTATATGTAAGGGTTCTAGGAGATCCCCCACCCCGGACCCCCCCCCCCATGACATTGTATGGTATTAGCCCACAAACATTAAAATAGCAACGGGACCCCGTTGAATACCCTTTATATGCTACTGTAGTTAGGCAGAGTGTTAAACATGTGAAATTAAAGCTCTTCCTGAGAACTATTATACTCAAGTGGGAGATTTTTAGGAGGTTGATTTCCAGGGGTTAAACTTTGAGCATAATAATCATGTACCAGTAGGTATATGCAGCCCTATGCCCATTTGAACAGTGGAATGCACAGCTGGAGGGCATTTCAAAACCATAGCTATAGCTGTGGTGTAGGTACAGTGGAACCGTACGTGCCTCATTTTTCACTATAACCTATAGCATAATTAATAGTACCTATATGAGACTCAAATAGATATTAAGAAACCCTCATGAGTCTACAATAAGGCAATACAGAAGAATAACCATAACTTTGAACATGCAGGGTACCAAACATCTATATAAATAAAAATGGATTTGGGGTAGCTTTAGAGGAACCATACGTCCACATATTTGAATTAATTGTGGATTTACCATTGGGATAATTATAACGAAAGATCTTGGTCTCATTGAAAGACACTTGTATAAGGACTTGGGAAAATGATTGCTGACAAGATTGTACCAATCATTCAGGGTTTATCATAAGTTTACTGTTCAAAATGTGCATGGAACTGTATGTGCCACATACGTGCCACATAGCTATAAAACACTAGATGGGATTATAAATTGGCAATGACAAGGTATTTCTGTTAAGATTGATGAAAAAAGATTTTGGAATGTATATGACTATTGTATCATAAACAGACAATACCCCTAGTAAAGGGCCTTTTTTAAGCAGATTTCCATAGGATTTAGTGTTATATCGATGATTTTAAGCAAAAATCAATAATTTTCAATATTAGTGTTCCCATCTTACATATTACATCTATCGATATGTCTACTTTAGGCACAGAAAATTTCAAATTGATCAAAGCATTTTAAAATTTCGAGTTTTTGGAACGTTAGTGACCCCACTTCGGTGCAATTGACCACATATCGCTTTGAAATGCCCTGCAGGCCATGAGGAACATACGACTGGTCAGTATTTAGCCATTAGTGTGTGGTGTTTGGCCCCTACGACTGGATGCTACGACTTCATAGTAAAGCGTATGGAGTTAGTAATTGAATAAATAGAAGGTCCTATTTTGAGCCCTGTACTGTAGCCCACTATGTAGTCACTCACTGTAATGGAGCCATTTCTTCTATCTCCCACTACGATCCGAGGGCATCCTGTTGTAGAAACTATTGAAACAAGGTCCTGGTGTGTATTCATATTCCACTCATGTGCAGTTTGTGTATTCTCGAGTATTACTGACTCTTATGCTGTGCTTTTGGATTCCTTATTTGATCATGACATTGATGACACACATACTATGCAATAAACATGTACCTACATATAAAATACTTGTACGTTTATTAGCCAATAAAGGTTAAATTCTTTCTAAAGAAATGTCTTACAAGCAGTGTCTTATTGTGTTTGGTAATTTCACAGCCCTATGATCTAATTATGACACCCACTTCCTTGAGCTTTGACCCTGGGATTTAGACTTTATAAAAGAATAGTTTATTATCAGTCTATTCAACCAACAATCATATTAGTGCTTCGGCAGAATTTCCTTCTTCTTTCTGAATGCTATTTACAGAATTGATCGCACAGATGAATGCTACACTAGCTGACCTCTACATTGTACTAATCTATACCCTACTACACTTAGTCCATAGTCATCACAATGACCATTGGAAAATATTACAGTAATTGGTGGTCCCTGCAGAGGCAGGGCAATGGTTAGCTTATGTAATACATGTCTAGATCAATGAGAATATTCCCAATGAGGATGCCCTGATGTGAGGGGACGATGTGAAGCTTGGTGCTGTCATGGGAATGCTGAACTATGTATCGAGGCTAGAGGTAGGTTATCATCATAAACCTAATTCCAAGCATATTAGAAATTCCTTCACTGATCATTTTTGTCTTTAGTTATCCCTCGGAAACCTAAGCGTTTCCGGAAACCTACGGGAGGTGGAGTCACGCATGCGCAGTCAGTTTTTCCCTGAACCGCTAGGTTCCCTCGGTATAATCATAATTATACCTCAACTTACTGGTAAGTCTCGAATAATTTCAAAATCATAAATGATGTCTTCAAGCTAGGACAGTGAACCCAAGAATCATAACTAGTTACCTTTAAGTGCAGCAGATTGCCAACCAAGGGAGCCAGTGTTCTATACAATTTGCACTCAAGATCAGAACAAACTTCTTACCTTACACTCAGAATTAATCCTCTTAATGTGAGTCATACTGGAAAGCATTCCCCAATTCATGAAAACTTAAGAATCAATTCTATAACCTATTACCTTGCTGCAAAACAGGGGAGAAGTCATTGCTTGGGGGTAGTCAGTTCCCATGTGGGAATAGCACCTCCGACAGAATTGAGTTCCTGTCCTTTCGCAACACCCTCCTGTATGTAGGAACGACGTTTCAGGCAAGTAGAACTGTTAGGACAACCAAGGAGAGGGTGCTCGATTTCCCCATTCCTCCTGCCTTCTCATAGACATTAGATCGGCATCACAAAGTCAATAGAGCACCTTCTCAGAAGGATAATTATCACATACAACCACGTGCTACACCTTACACAGACCTCTTGCCAAGTTGCTCTTGCCCCGGACATATTTCACTTTGTAATCGTTTGGGATTCATTATAAATCATTTTGCAAATGTGATCTTGTGGACAGGGATTATCACATTTTTGCAAAATAATTATTCTGGAAAAAAAGGAGAGAGTTTTCCCTGGGCAGCTAATCAAAATTATATATTTGCAGTAATACCATAGATGTGATCGTGTAATAATGTATTTACAGTGTCTTGGATAACAATTATGAATCGTGTAGTCATACAATATTGTTTGTTTGTTTTTATTCGTGTTAAGTATGCTTACTTTGTTAGCAGCTCAATAGATAAACCAGACCAGCAATAGGGTCTTTGCACCTCCTGGCCGCTCCTAAGGCAGCCTCGATCTTCCAGGCACTATAGTGGGCCTGGAAGATTTCTTATCAAATCACTGCAATGCCTCCTCTGAAATGATCCAGGGTCCTGGATCATTTTCTCATAAGGTAGTGGCCTCACTGATTGGTGCATTCCCCTATGTCCTAATGAATATATATGAATGAAGCTTGTTCCCCTGTGACCATACTGTTGCAACTTCATCACTAGAACCAGCAGGCTCAATGCAACTACAAAACTTGGGCTTAGGCTGGGATTGAACTCACGACCCTTGGGTTTGGAAACCTCTGCTCTCCCAACTGAGCTAGCCAGGCAATCAATTTAACAGCAGCCAAGGGAACAGCATATTCTCTTGGTTGTAGGGTTAGGGCCAGGATACAACATAGGTAAGTTTTTGACACTTGCTTCAACCTGTTGCATCATCAATGGATCTATAATAAATCTCCCAGACTGTATATAGTACAGTCTGGGCTCGTCCGAGACTGCTCCTAAGGCAGCTGCCACTCAGGTAATTCCCACTGTACTCATAGAAATAGTGGCTGACTAATGTTTTATATACCGACTACTATTCATTCTCTGAATATGACTGAATATGTGGCATGCATCTAAACCAGAACATGCATATCTTACCGAGGAGTCAATCCTGAACTCACATATGATGAAGCAGGAACCATATCTTTGTTAAAGCAAATATCACATTTATTCGATTTGCCGGTGATAGGGACCTTGGATCTACCTGTTCAAATGCTGATGTTGAATTGGACTTCAATACTTGTCATCCTGGCTATGTAAGACTACAATCAATTTAGACATTTCTGAAGTTAAGCATTTCAAGCCAGGAGACGCTTGTTTATTGACCGTGGACGGGAAATGTATTTAGACCCCTCAAAGTTTTTCTTCAATATAATATTTAGTGAGCTTGAGGACAATGTCCCACCCACTGGCAAAGCACCAGATGTCGTATTTGCCCATGGTCCAGCAATGGCCAAATGGAACACAGATCATATCTCCAACATCAAATATATAGATTCCAGGGACTTGGTGGCTTCAATCCCCTGTTTGTTTTGGCCAAATTTTGCTAGCTCCTGGATAAGCCGAAGGAGGCCCCACAGCTGGCCGCCTGCAAAAGTTATCAGCAGCATTGTCTCAGGTGGTTGTCATGTTGTCCCAGTAGCACATCCCTCCAGTACAGCAAGAGACATAGAATGGCGGCTTTCTTTCTCAACAGCAGAATTTACCCTAGCCCGAACTCTGACTGTTCATCAAAGGAGATGCTACATGCTGCTAAAGCTCATCTGTCAGGAGGTGCTTGAACCTAAGATGGTCATTCCCTTGTACTACCTGAAGACTGTCATGTTCTGGTGCTGTGAGCAATACCCTGCTGTGTTCTGGGAAAAGGAGGACCTCTTTACCATTCTCATTATATTGCTAGATAAGCTACATTAATATCTATGCCAGGGCTCTTTGCCACATTACTTCATGCAATAGAATAATCTCCTAAGCCATATCCCACGGCATACATTGCTATCTGAATATCATAGACAGTAACCTTCGGTTGGCAGTGAGTGCTTTTCTGCAGATGGCCCCTGTGATGGGGACTTTCTATGGATGCCTTGATAAAGACCCCCCTGACTTTATGTCAAAGCAAGCTCTACTGACACCTGAACTGCTCTCAAAACATACAATGTTGAGGTTTGCAGGTTTTCTCAGAATATTCTACTGGTATCTTTTTAAGTCCTATAGTGACCCTCAGCATCAGAACTCATTGAAGAGAGATTGTGGTAGGCTTCAGTTGTGTCTGGCAACTATGAGGAGGATATATGCTACAGAAGCAGAAGAAGAATTATCACATGATGAAGGTTTCACTGATGATGTTCAAACAATATTCTGTAGGGATTCAGGGAAGGTTGCAGAACAGATGTGACCCATCAAGCGAGAACACCCCTCCGCGGCAGATTTTTAATTCCCCATTTGGCCACCAGGGGGCATTGGGAGGCAAAATTACTCTAAAATCAATAAAAGAATATATTAAGCTAATTTTTGATGCAGAATTCAATGGTCTCATTTAAAATGCACCATTTTCGGTAGAAATGACCCCTATTTGGAAGGTAAAATGAACATTTTTCATGAGAAATCAGCCTATATGCCTGTTTCTGGTTGCCATGGCAACCATTCCAATAATCAAAATTTGCAGATTTTTATGCCAATTTTCAGGGAGACTCACTAAAGACCCAAATCTGAAAACAGAAATGGAAAATTCCTTCTAGATCAAAATCTATGACAAAAATCACCATATTGTTATGTATTTTTTACGAAAAAGGCTGATTTATCATGTTTTTAGATATTATTATGGTTTATAATGTATTTAGAGCTTAATCATCAATTTCAAATATGAATAACGACCTATGTTCAAGGTGGGGTTCTGACATAACTACTAGGAATATTTAAGCCAATGATGTCTCATTTTAAAGATCTTCAGATGAACTTTGATAATGAGTTTCCCTGCAGATGGGTGTTTTTGCTTGCCTGGTCACACTGATGTTAATGGAGGCTATGAAAACTGCAAGCAAGGAAGACGGCTCCCCAATTCTGTGTGACCTTGCTTTGCTACACCTTTTGGCAGGGGAGTATGAGAAGGCAAGACTGAATGCAGCTGAGGTAGTTGAGAAGAAACATGGCATAGATAAAAACTGGAACATATATTGCATGCTTGAATGCTGCCTTTTTGATGACCTTGTAAGGCTATTTCCTGCCCTAGGTTCCATGGATTCCTCATGTCCAAATATGGTGAAGGTGATTCATTCCTCAAAATGGGCAGTAGTTCCCTCTCTGATGTTTGCGCTCCTCATCCTAGTCATAGTGGACACAAGGGTATTGCTAGAGGATCCCAAGTGGCGCATCCGGCAGAAATAGTCTAATTGGTCTCACAAACAGAGCGGCAGGATGCCTCTCAGGCACTACTAAACATGGCAAAACTCTACTCTGGGAGACCTCATTGAACTGTCTCTTTAGAGCTACAGGTGAATCTATAGAAATTATTATGATCATTATAGAAATGTCACCTCCCTTTGATCCACCCTACCTTGTAACGGGGCGAGGCAAAATTAATCCTACAAGATTTATCATCCTCCTGATACAATTATCAGAATCAGTACAAAAGGATTTTCCTTTGTCCATATCATGAACATTGAAAACATCAAATGTTTTCAATGTCGTAAGATCCGTTATGTTCCTTACCGAAACCGATACTGCCTACGTTACATACTTGAAGCACCGGTATTTTTATTCATAGTTGGGGATCAGAAAAACCATTCTGCCTTTGGCACTGAATATTTTGAGTCCTGTTACTTTAGAGTGTGTCTATAGTATCTGTACCAGGTATGCAGTATGCGTCTATCTTCAAAGAAATCAATGAGCATAATAGCCTATTCAAACATAGACAGTCCAAATAATTGATATGGTGGGACATGGAATTTATTTACCCTTATACAATTCAAATGAACAGGTCTTGTCTATATATGCACACTGCATAAATACCCACTACAATCAAGTTCAGAAGTAAATTGACTACAGTTATGATTAGTATGACTAATTCCGTGGTCAAAATCACTGTGACTAACCCATTGATAATCACATTTCAATACTCATTTCTGGGAATAAAATGACTAACCTAGTTTAGCCAATGATAACTAAGAACATCTCAAAAGTTAGGCATATACGAAGGCATCCAAGTGACTAATGCAGTTAGCCACTACTGACCAAGTTTATTTTAATAAAGATTATATGTGTACATAAAAATGAATGAGAAATGGTACTTTAAAAAGGGAACTATTATAACCAATCATCAAGGTTTCTGAGTACACTGTTAGATAAAAGTCACATTTCTTTTCATGTTGAGAATTAATCGTATTCACCATGTGATGCATGCAAAGCAGATCTTGTAGCTTCTTCCTTGAAGGAAGGAACAAATTCTACCTATTGATCATCCAGCAACAAATGGTCACAGAAATGTTGTTGAAACAGTTTCCTCCTGAAACCTTGTCTAAAATATTCTACATGAATTCTCCATTGCGTGTGAAAGATATCTCGAGTAAACCAATCACCCAATAGGCAGCTTTTACACCAACGTCCTATTATCCATTATTCTTTGCCATTGTTGCATTAATTGGTGACCCTGGAGGCATGGTGGGGACATGTTGTATTTCCATAATACATACCAGGATCAATTAATGAGCCTATTGAGAGGGCGATGTGGGGCTGGTTCAGGGTCCGATGATATTGTGTGGACGCTAAATGATGTTGGGGGATGCTCATGGTGGAGAGATGGGAGATAGGTATATAGTTGCCAGAATCCCATTTCAATCACATAAATGTGATAAATGTGTATAATGGAGCGAAACAGGAAGTTAAGAGAAAAAGAGGACAGGAATGATGGGTATAAACAATAGACGGGAGGGGTAAAATAAAACTAATTTCTATTTAATAGAAAATTAGTTTTTTTTACGGTCATTCTCTCCCACACTCTTTCTCTGACTTGTCCCTTAATATAAGTGTGCTATGTGCTATTTGATGCAACATATATGTGGACTGAGTGGTTCAAGTTAAATCAGACCAATAGCATAGGAAAAAACCTTGAAAATTGATTGTTACTTTTTGTGTGATTTCTAATTCTTTCTTTCTCTTTCTTTTTGATCCAACAGACAAGCTTTTCTTTGTTCATTGTAACCTTCATAGCTTTTTTTCATCATTGAATCAACGCCAGAACAAGATAATACAACCAGACTTCAACGGAGCAATATCTATGGACAAAAATAATGTGTTCTATGGAGGCTTACTTTTGTTAGAAAAAAACTAAATCGGATCACATATTCGCTGTTGTTGCAGGAAAGGCGTCACTGAAAAAGCAGAACAAAACAAAACACGTCGGCTTCCTCTTCCTTCGTGGTTCACTGCAAAAGTGGTGGTAAAGTGTCAGTTGTCTACAAAGAGAAGATGAAAGACAACTATGATGACTTGGTCATTATTCGGTATATAGTGAATGCCCTTTTCATCCTTTTAACTATTCTACTATTCTATTTCACAGCATTATAAGGATAGTGAAGATTTATCAGAATTGAATCATGTTAAAATCATAATCGATCATGTGGGTCCATGTAACCACGAAGTTTTCGTGAGCAACATTACTTGCATTGAAAAGACAATTCCCAAACCCGTAGCATATATGATCCAAACAATGTTAGAATTACAGGAAGTTAACTTTGGGTGAAATTCAAAGAGCGACAGTACCTCAAACCCTATCCCAGTTAGTCTTCTCTTTGCAGAGAGAACACTCTGAGACCCAGTTATTGCCCGAACATTCAGCTTTAAGTGCTAAACATTTCCATTTCTAATTCTATAAATGTGGGTACATGCATTTTGGACCTAAGCATGTCTAAAGACAAGAGACACCGTTAGATGTCCCTAATGTGAGAGGGTTGTGGCTTGCACGGTGAATGAACATGGAGCTCCCCCTTACAGCTACATGGTGAGTTAAACATGTTAACGCCTCACTGACCTCAACCTGGTATCATGGGGTCTCATCTATGCTATACTATATCTCCCACTATCTGACTAGACTACCTCTGGGTGCTGCATGTACATGGTGAGTTAAACACTGACCCCACACTGGTATAATGGGGTCCACATGGGTATTCACATCTAAGTTATATTACATTTCCCACTATCTGACTACCTCTTGGTGCTACATGCTTTACTCATTCCTACACTGGTATCATGGGGTATGTAGTTTACATGGGTATTCAGATCGAGGCTATATTATATCTGCCACTACCTGACTACCTCTTGGTGCTACATGGTGAGGTACCAATGCCCATGCTTCACTGACCCCACACTGGCATCATGCATTGGGTGTGCCCTGGGGCAGTCTACTGCATTGAAATTCGAAATTGTAAGTTGACCAACAATTAGCCCTTTAATAAACTTTCTCACTCAAATGAGATGTTAATATTTTACCAGGGAATTATATTTCTGTATGGAATCAATAGGTGGGATGGGATGCATGAAGCTCTCTGCATTCTGTCTGTCCTCCTTTGCTTGGATCAGAGACTTAGCGAATTATAGATAGCAAAATACCTGCCTGGAGAGTGTAACTTCCACTTCATACATGGGAACCCCATTAGAGGGGATCCCTGGCAGTAGCAGCCAGGAAGGCACCCTGATGGTATCAAGTAAGGATACTGTGTTGCCCATAAGACCAGCCCAGGAGTATTCTAAGGAACACTATGGAGTGTTTAAACTTGTGACATATTTCAGAGGGTAAGTCATTTCTATGTGATGGATCTACCTTAGTCAATACCCAGTTTTATTTATGAATAATATTCATCATTGTCTCTTCACTGGTCCTTAACTTATGAACTGCTGCAGATTGTATTTTCAACATTGCTGTTATGAATACAAGAGCTTTGTTGAAAAGATCAGAAACCAATGCTCTACAAGGAAGAGTCTTTCATGACATGACCACAGGGACTAAGTGGAGTGTGTCCATCCGCTTTTTGTTTCATTGTAGCGTACTCACTGATCTCAGGAAGTCCTCTAAAAAGTCCCTCTCAGTGTGCTACTTTAATATCCCCATCACTGTTTTATCAAGATATCAGATATAACATGGTCTTTATAAATCACGAATGTGTGCCTGGAGGGTAGCACCCTAGGGAAATACCTAGCCCCCCAATTCCACAAACTACAATTTGAACGTTCCCTTATGACTAAACTTTACATAGCACTTTAAATGTTATGCATCAAAGCTATGGATGCAGTTATGTCATTCTATGTCCTCAACTGCTTGAGAAAGAAAAAAACTGTTTCCAGTTTCCAATGGAGGTTTCATTCAGTGTTATATTAAGTGATTCTTCTTGTGACAGTGAACAGGCAACTCTATTACACTTTGGTTTGGTTTTACAGCCGATATTCCATACTGCAGTATTTCACCCAATATAGTGCACTATACATTAAGATGTAATTGTATATGATATACCTACTAAGCAGTACAGTGGCTACATTTATAATCAGACTCCCGTACGTGGATCACGTCCACCCTAACCTGAGCTGAACCTGCGTCCTCTCAGGCCGTGACCCGTCCACTTCCGGCCCGCTATTTGCTCACCCCGAGTCAGCTTGTCATAATATACATGTTCTGTTATACGAGTCTAATGTAGGGAGATGTGCATGGATCAAGAATACATCTCAGATAGGGCCCAGGGGTTATGACTGAGTAGGTTACAATGTCATTTTATAGTCCCAGTCATTTCCCATTTTTATTCATAGTACACATTGACCTAGGCCGGGCCCTGGACTTCCTGGGACATTGTATATTGCACGTACCAGGGATTTATCTGTAGATTCATATCTGCTCTAAACCATGTGGTTAATGGTTCTATAAAAATCCTTTCTGCCTGCCTCCCATTCTCTCTTCAACCCAATCTGCCTGTCTGCTTGTCTCCCACCATACCAACCTTCGTCCATTCCTACTTAGGGAGCGTTCATTATTTATGGCAGGGGGGATGACCAAATGAAGGTGGGGGGGGGTATCGTTATTCAATGAAGTTTTGAAAGACTTTGTCAACAACTTGAGATCAAATCAGATGTTCTATTTTGTGAAGTTTATGGATTAATGAGAAATTATCAGGAAACAACAAGAGTTTTGAGAACCAATTCAATCTGGTTTTCGAACGGTGTTTAAGAACTGTGAATGAAATATACCAACATAATTTGTAATGGAATCATCATGAGTCAGTGCAGTTAGAATTGAAATGAAATGACTGGAATTACCTTTCTGATACCAACTAAAATTAGCTGATTCACGGTGGATAACTTGGATGTTAGCACGTATCTCTATATGTACGGTGGAACTCCTTATATAACAGGGTAACCAATATACAAAACCCCATCACATTCCTCCACCCTCCTATAGCCCACTTTATTGTAAAAACTGGACTGCTTCACTGCATTAAAATACTTTCTTTTAAAGGGGGGGGGGGGCTGCAATGGCTACGCCACAAACAGGACTTTGTGGTGCCACCCCATACACCTCACTAGAGTGAGCAGGGCACCAACAAAGTTCTCAGCAGTAAAAAAAAACATGTATGCTAAAATCACCGCAACTCACGATCAGAATTTCCAGTTTTAACCCTTATTTTCAACCCTTGATGAAATCAACCCTGACAAGATTGATTATGTCCATAACACCCATTAAATTAATATAAAAACCGAGATTACAATGAAATCTGAAGAGAAAAACAAGCAACAAAGGTTTGTTTCTGTATACACAAATTTCGAAAAAAGAAACCAGAAGTAATTAAGTGCCTCAATCAGAATAATTCTTTGATTGGTCAGGAGTAGGTCACATGGTATAGTTGGCTAGGACATACCTATTTTAGCTGCATCAGTAAGAGCCCATGCTAGGTCCCCTTTTAGGGAGGAGCCTTCAAATGACTCATATAAACTGGAATGGTTCAAAAGCTGCTTATATCACCCAGTATAATGAATGGCCTGATGTAGATGAGGTAATACAGTCTTTGTTGAACGTAGTTAAAAGTGGTGGAAGTCATTTTCTTTCAATCTATTCTGATGGAGGGGGGTCATTTTCTCTCAACCCAATCCTAAGGGGGGGGTCATTTTTTTTCAACCCATTCCGAAAAGGGGGGGGGGGTAAATTTTTTCAATCCATTCTGAAGGGGGGGTCAGATTTTTTTAACTTATTTATTCTGCCAGATTGTTGACCCCCCCCCCCTGCCATAAATAATGAACGCTCCCTTACTTCCTAGGGACCTGCCTTCCACCCCCTTCACTGATTGCCTCTCGCCCTGCATGTCTGCCTGTCTTGGAAACCCCTCCCCGCCCTCTACCCTCCCTTTCCTGCCCTCCGTTATTCCATAGATAGCCTAGATACCTAGCCATGTATATTTATAAAGGAGAAGATTCTACCAAGTGGCGGATTTTCCCTGTACTTAAGAGTTTACCTATTTCTTTTAACCCTAGAATTTATCCAAAATTAGGGGCGCCTCCCCTCCTTTCAAAATCCTGGATCCGACCCTGAACTAGGCTGCTATGTGGCTAATAATATGGAGTGTAATGGTTCCATTATAAAGTGCTTTGGACAATAGCTAAAATAGCTAAAGCCAATAGAACGCAACAGTTAATTGCGGTATTTTTTAAACCCACACCTATCCTCTGGTCCTTTTTGACATGTGAAGTCCTCATCTGTATGGTATTTCTTTAAGCCATCTTCAAGGTCTTACCAAAAATCTTCAGATCCCTTTCCTGTGGAACCCGCCCCTCCTCTGACCTATCCCATAGATATGCAGGTCAAACACCCCACTGTCACCCAATGTCGTGGGATTGTGCTCTAGACATTGTGCTAGACTCTGCCCAGGATGTCCTGTTGTTCACACGTCGTGGTTCTAGTTACTAAGGGACAGGCCTTGACATTGCTGAATCCTCTCTCAATCTCATGAGAAGGCCCATGTCAATTCTGGTAAACGTCAATGGCCCCTGTCGATTATAAGTGACAATAAGAAACGCCCATGTCCCGTGTCCATTTGAAACGTCGATATCCCCTCTCGATTTTAGAAAAAAACGGTGTCAGCTTTTAATTATGAGAAACCCCTATGTCACTGTCACAAAGGACTGTGCTCCCTATTTATCTTGAGAAATATTTCTGTTAAATGAAGTGGCCCAAACTCATAAAGAAATGTTCAAAATAACATCTACACATGCATAATTATTTCAATTTTGGTCACTTGAAAAAAAACACGTCCACTTGGTATTTTCCTCTAAGATTTTTAATGGTTCTTCACTAAATGTGCCATGTAGGCCTAAGTGGCGACTTGATTTGCGAAACTTCCTTTCCGCATAAGTAATTGGTAATACTCATTTCACTCCATTCAGATTGAGCTTTATAGGATATTGGTGTTGATTTGGATGCTGAATATCGATTTTGATATTATGTAAGATTTGCTATGACATCTTTATCTGTTATCAAGATCTCATATCAAACATCTCATTGACTATGGTGATTAGACGTGGGTGATTAGACGTTAGGGAGCTGTTGGTGGACGGTGGTGTTCGTGTCTTTTATAGCTGGTAGTGCTAAACATGTCCCTCCTCTCTCACCGGTGTGTGTCTCTGGCTTGTCCTTTTATAAAAGGTGTCCATCTTGGAGATATTATAGTCTTGGCATCAAGGAAAATAACATCACAATCTAAAATAACTATGTAGGCCTATGTGTGTGTTTTGAACTGTTGTTTGCTTCATTTGTTTCTTTTCTGTTAGTGACGCGTTCATCCTTCCTACACCGTTCATCAAACCAATGAAACACGCCAAGTGGTCCCATTCGGCAGTTGAAACACTTTTAACACTGCAACACCACAAAAATGATAAATAAAAACAGCTTAATGAGGTGAGCAACCACAGTCTAGACACTTATGACGAAACCATTTCAATGAACGCAACGGGCAGTCAAGCAGAAACGATGACCCGTGCATCGTGGTGGGATCATCCATTGTGCTTGTAATATCTCACATATAAGCTGCACCCTAAGGTGAAGAATATGCTATTTTGCGCATCTGGGTCTTGGCTTGTTCAGCGACACTGTGCATTTAAGAAAGAAAAAGAAAATCGCTGATGAGGAGCATCCTCGGCTGATTTCAGCTACCTTCCATAAGGTGCAGCTGAAGGCCATCCTCGTATGTATAAGCCGCACCCTATACTTAAGGATTACAGTACAACGCACAATGACCTAGTCAACCCGCCCACTTCAGTGTAGCCTGCCCTTTTCATGTGATGTACGGTATAATTATGAGCTACAGTCATTATGTTTTGTATCATTTATTCAATGTTCAAAGCTTTGATTATTCGATGTAGTTATCAATTCCAGTCTAAATCAATGCCGGCCTTTACAGTATCCTTTAGGGACATTAAATTAGTTCCTTATTACCAAAGGTCAAGCTCTACATCCACACCGGCTCACTAGCACAGCCTGGCGAACGTCTCCTGCGGCGAGCAGTTCCGAGCATCTCTCACTGCCAACCACGCCACCAGACGGCGCTACGACGGACGCTGGAGGGACGCTGGAGGCAGTAGTTGCCGTACTTAGGGCTTACTGAGCACTCCTCTAGTACTTGTGTAGTCAGCAAGAGCCTAGCAGTCGCCTCACCTTTATACCACCATCACCAGCTGCAGCATAGGGATATAGACACACCTACTGTTTTCTCCATAGCCTGGGGACTTAAACCCCCAGGCCATAGCAACCACTCTCAGTCTCACACAACCTGTGGTCCTAGGAAGCTGGTGACCTAGAAGTCACGCCCCCATACCTACCTCCAACATACCTCCAGAGTATATCACCAACAAACTACCAAACAGAGGCTACTACTACTGTCTCAGTCATAGGACGTAGGAGGCGCCTGGAGGAGGGAGGTACGTCGTCGTGACGGGTTGGTTTGACCCCCTGGCTCCGTCATGTGGCGGTGATATAAGACGTAGGGGGCTCTGAAGGCCCAGCTGCATCCTGCTAACATTATCACTACTACACATGTATAAAGTTTACAAAGACCCTGTTTTAGAACCACTGGTGGTAAGGGTGGAGTGAGGACGGGCAGAGCAAAATCCTGTGGGTATATCCCCATCTCTGGGCCATCTCAATCCACCAACACTTTACATCGTCCTCAGGCTTATCTAAATCTCCACCACTCCACTACATTTCATGTTTGAGGAAGGCAGTGAAGGGACTTCATCCACTTCAAGAAAGTAGGAATTTATTATTTCACTTTTAAGGTATGTATATTATGTCATGGCTAGAGTCCATGTTAGAGTTCTAGCTAGACTAGAGTGACTTGATACATGTCATGTGTCACTCAAATATTTTACATCCCCTTTTGGTATAGCCTTCTTATGTCTGCCCCTGTTGTTGGTGAGCCATGTAACAAGGACCATACTGTTCCATAGTCTATCCAGCTCTATGTAGCCCGATCTTTTTCCCTTACAAGGACGACATTTATCTATTTATACATTTATTTGTTCATTCATGATATATCTCAAGGACCATGTCCTTTGGTCATCATGGGCTCATGTGAGGCTCATGTGGTTAACCAGTAGCAATTCATTGATTCATCATGGCAACCATTTAGGGGTGTACCAACCTTGTTGGCATGATGCATGAATCATTAGGAATGCATTTCTGTGTTATACACTATTGCCACCAAAGGGTTGATAGTATTAATATACAGATCTGTTTGGCCTTTTCCTCACTGTTCTCTAGTCTAACCTGCCCCTTGCTTAGTCTATATAAATAAGGGACATTCTTTGTACTATTGTCCATCCAGCTTTATGTGGTATAATGCAACAGAGACAACACTGTACTACAGTCTATCCAGCTCTACATGGCATCATTTATGGACCATGTTGTTATTAACCATTCTATAGTAATAGTCTATCCAAATCGATGTGGCCATGATCTAACACACACCAGATTATGTTAAATTCTGTCCACATCTATGTGCCATGGTGTAAATCATATAATTCTGTACTACCCAAGGCTATAATGTGCCACATAACTATAGTCCATCCACCTCTATCTGGCGATGATATAACACACACCATAGAATGTACTATAGTACATCCAACTCTGTATGGCCATTATGTAACTCCTACCATACTATGTACTAGAGTGCATTAAGCCCTTTGTGGCTTTGCACTGTACTGACCATACTGTTCTATCTAGAAGTATATAACCAATTCTGATTGGCATCATGGTTTATTGGAAATTGTTCGGGTCATGGGTCATACCCCCATGGTGTGTTCCTTTAAGTACACCTAGATCTATATACATGTATAACAAGTCGTGATGGCCTGATTTATCCAGATGCTGATATGACTAGCCTGAATATAATATTATATGTACTTCCCTATTCATATGATTTACATAATGATTTGGATTTCTGATGTTTGGACTATATTTTGCACGAGGCGCTACTTTGGGTTCCTTCCTCCTCCTTAGGCAACTGAAATCTTATATTCTAACTTGTGAGATTCTTTGTAGTAGATATAAAAGATGGTTTGACGTGATTTGATTTAATCATTCAGATTAATTCTTACCAAAAAAGAAAAACTCGATTGAGGGAAACCATACTAACGGTATGACTTACAAATAACGAAACCTCTTCGCAGTAATTAGGTAGGTTAATTAGTCAATGATGGCTGTAGGCTGTTTTTAATATCTGACATTGTCTTGTAAATAAACGGTATAACACCACTATTCAAGACTCCCATTGCTACTAATGAAGTTGTACACAAATCTGTTACACCGAGACACCATAGGTGGATTAATTCCACTACAAACATCTCCAGCCCGCAACGTACCAGAGAGGATTCAACTGGTAAACAATGCCTGAGAGATTCACAAGTTGGAAAAAGCAAACTTGTCAGTTTTTTCATCCAGGATTGCCAGCAACCTGTAGCTCTCAGCCACCACCCTCTGACCTAAAGAATGAAATATCACCAGAATACGTGCCGCGAGCTTGTTTTCTTTTTAAGGTTATCCTTAAAATGTCGCATGTTGCCTCCAGGTTTTTGTTCCTTTGTCGACATGATGCACCAATTTAGTGCTGACGAGTCATTTCCCAGCCGTTCAGGAGTGCATCAACCCCATTGGGTCAGCAAAATGCATGAATGCAGGCTCGGTGAGTTACTCGCTCCATGGATGCAACGTGAAGCCAAGAAGGGTATAAGAAGGCATTGCGAATTAAAGCAATGTGCAGATCTAAAAGAGTTGAAATGGTTCGCTCTGTCTCCGAATAGAAATGTCAGTGTGTTTTAATTGAGTCCATCAAAAGGACGGAAGCAGCTCGTGGAGAGGCTCGTGAGTTGCTCCTGGCTACTGGAGGTGGTGAAGTCACTGATTGAACTAATCCGCTCTGTGTTACAGACAGGCCACACGTCTGTTTGGGGGACAAGTCATTTGTTGTCAGATTTGAGGTGGAATTGGGGGGGGGGGTAGAGGTTATAACTGAAAGATTCCTGTAGGGACTCCCACCTGTGTCGCAGTGCCAAGCAAGACAAGGAGAGCTACAAGTAGCTTTTTTGTTCAATACTTGATTGAATGTAAAACAGATTACTCTTCGATATATGTAATTTCATGCAATAAAGGATTCCATTTTGGTCTCATTGCACGGAAATCATCTTGTTGAAACATCAAAGGCCAGGAGCATTTCTCAAAATCGGGTACACCTTTATTTCTTATTGGGCTGTGCGGAGGTGGGGGGGGGGGTTTAGAAATTAATGTTAAGTTGGGGCTATACTCCGTGTCAAATCAGAGTAGGAGGTTGTGGTGAGAATAGGAGGGGGATGAAGAGATGGAGACATCAGACGGATTGGCTGTGTCATAAGAAAATCACACCACTCCCACCAGGGAACACCAACTGTTCAGACCTTTCTACCTGTCTCATTAAGTTTAACTAACAGTGAATTTCCCCTTCCCTTCTCCAGCCCTAACGCACCTTGCGATACGTCCCCCTGTACTACAATGTAGTAGTAGCCTGGCACCAAATTAAGAACATCCATAAAATCAGTCTGTAAGCATACTAAAATATCAGGAATCTGCACCACCTTCCTTAGTAAGCTATGGTACACTCTCAGCCCGGCACGTAGATCTACAGCGCAATCGTTGTTATTCAACAGTAGCTAATGTAGGAACATGAACCCACTTACCAAGTGGTTCTACTGCCTATTTACAGGGCTATTTATAGCCGCATTACAATTCGGGCTGAGAGTGTAATAATGACTGTGGTATTATTTCCTGAAATTTCAGAGTTGCAGAGTATACACAAAGGAAATGCAGGGTCATGGATTATGGGAATGTAATAGTTCTCATTAGTAGCAGTAATTACCTTAAAGAGTCATCCTATTACTCTAGTCGACTAAATGTCCAAATAAACAAGGCACACAATGTCTTTAAATTTGTTATAATTGTAGTTTTTGCCTGTTTTATGAAGCTCTGAGTAGGCCTTGAAAATCAACTATAGTACCCCACTGTTCAATGAGGTTGAAACATCCGTCCATGCTCCAATTAGAACTGGCAGCCTTGGTATCCCATCCAATTGCCAATTAATTTAGCAAATTGGAATCTTCATGTTCCTCTATCCGTATCAGTAAACAAAGCTTTTAAGACGTTCATGAACAAGAGTAACACAGAATCTAATTATGTTTTTAGGCCCTTCATAGTGGTGAAAGCCATTGCTAATATGTACTTGCTAGTTTTTTGCCTCTTTGTAGCCTGCATGGCCCGAGTATGGATGAAAGCAACTGAGCCCAATAATCCCTGAAAATGTTCAAATATAATCAGAAGCCTTAATTAAAGGTCTGTATAAAAATGTCTATGCATCTGGAACTTGAAGATACATGAAATTTGGGAAAGCCCTGAAGACTTCCATCCCTATCACAGTTTCAGAGAGTAGGCGTTGTAGAAACCTTTTAGATTGAGTAGCTCCGGCTTGTGGCATTGGCTGCTCTGTGACTGTGAGCTGCTCTTCAGGTTGGTGATAAAGCATCATATCTCACCCAGACCACCACTCATCCACTCACTCAGTCATCAGGTCTGTTGATCTAGGCTGACCAGGAGGGTCTTGCCAAAAGGGAAACGTGAACCAACAAAGGAAACGTGCACATTTTTGCCCTGCTAAATAATAGCTTGGATAATCATTATTCTAGAGAAAACATGCACGTTTTTTTTTTTCATCTCAGAACAAGTTTCCCATATGTTTTGTTGTAATTCTTTTGTCAATACTATGAAAATGATTTAGGCCATACACGTTTTACTCAGCACTCTCTGAAAAGTTTTACAGTGGTTCATTCTCGTTATCTTTTTGCAAGACACTCCAGAGCCTGGCAAGCGGCAACTTCCCTATTACACACTTAACACACAAGTACGTGGGTTTCAGCAACTTCAGACGTGAAAGAGGACGGTGTCTGACTGTACATTTTCATTAACACTATATATCCGTCAACCATTGAATCGACATATAAATCCTAATACATGTATACCTGGTTTTACAAATTCTCAATGTATTAAAACATTAGGAGATACAAATAAAGAGTTGGAAAATGTCTGACAAATCACTGATATAATATCGCTTTTGGACAATATGTCCATCTTTTGTTAGACTATGACGGGAAACTACCGCTTCTTCGAATGTGACTTACGTATTTTTCTTTTTGATAGAAGAGTGTAAACCAAAAGAATAATCAAACTGTAGCCTACATATATAATGCCATTTACCAATCATGCTGAACTCTGAATGAAGGTGACCAATCACAAAATGTACTAATTAATTCATCAACCTTATCTTAATTGTTTCTGTTCAGACTGTCCATAATGTTTGACATCATGGGATTATTGATATGAATATTCATATTTATCTAACCTCTGCCTCTGTTTGTTCTAGGTGTAGGCCCTTATTGCTGCTGCCGCGGTAGCCGCCATTTGCAGACATGGCTGCCCTTGATGTCCTAGTGACGTGCGTGGTTGTCATGGTGACGGTCAGTGTTTGCACCCCGGCGGCAGCTCCCTGTGTTTCATGCAGGAACTACTTTCAAAAGCTGGAGAACAGAACTGGGGCCTCTTGTAGATGTCTGTACAGAGATGTCTACTCCACTGACCACCCACAGCTTATAGCTGACTGTCACAGCCTGGAGCACATCCCTGACTTCTCAAAAATATGCAATATGTCCGATGTCTACTCTGTTAACTTACAACACAACAGTATTAAAGAGATAGGTGCTGGGGCTTTTAGGTCCTTGGCAATATCTGATGAGGTGGTAAATTGGGCAGGAGTAAAGCCAGATCTCATTCTCCTGCATAATGAGATCGCCTACATTCATATGGATGCCTTTAGAGGGCCCATGGAGGGCAAATTGTCCTATTTGGACCTCAAGAACAATCTACTGGAGGAAATCCCTATGGCAATATACACGCTGGTGAATCTCACCAAGCTCTACCTGAGGGACAATAAGATTGACAGGGCAGAGGGAGAACCCAAGATGACACAGCTGAGGGAGCTGGACTTGACTTCTAACAAACTGGATAGCTTCCCATCTGATGTCTGCCGCTTCCCTGCCCTGAGAAACCTTTACTTGGATGGGAATCCAATTAAAGGCGATATCTCTGATTATCTGGATGACCTGGCCAGGTGTAAGAACCTGTCTGTGTTCACCTGGCCCCAGCTAACGGTCACCTGTAATCAGACCCAGCTGGAGACCTATGCCAACACATCCACCTGTAAGGAGATGATCATCAGGACCTCAGGTAACAAGAAGGTTACCTGTGACTCCTCAGACTCCAGTGCTGGATACAAGGGGGTCACCCTGGAGTTAGCCATACTCAGAGAGCTGTCTAAGATCTGCCCAGGTATCTCCAGGGGTGGCTTTCTGCAGCCTTCGCTAACCTGGGTGCTGGTCATACCCTTGGTGGTGGTTTTCATGCGGTGTAACATCTTCAGGCTTATAAGTGGTGGTTAATTATCCTGGTATGTGATGTGTTGTATGTATAGCCAAGAGCTGCTGACTCCCCACGATCTGATGATTTGGCAGTCTTAGATGTGTCCTTTATTCTGGTTCTGGAAAAGGACATTATATTGTTGTACCGTTCAGCTTAAACTATGGCTATGTGCAATAGTTAAAATGGGTCTATCTAAACTCCATTGAATCAAATACGTGGTGGTTGGACAGTCTTTAAAAGGTGCTGAGTGATATTTAGTTCTAATCTAAGGAAAAACTGGCTTTTAATATTACCAGACCACCAATGGTCTGGTGAATTGTAACATACAGCAGTTTAGTCTCAAGCTATCAAGATCATGTGCACCACACGCTTAGTTGAAGATGTTTGTAGATCCTGATATTGTATTATGCAGCTGTTGGGCCTATGAAGATATAAAACAGAAAACTTCAGGCATAAGAATTATGCAGGCATGGATACTTATGTAAACTGCAGGAATGTTTTTGATGCAGATTATGTCCATATCACGGATGCACTGGCAGAGTAGTTATATATGAACAAGTAATTAATTGATATGTCATGACGTGTGACTGATATCCAACAATAACATGCAACGAGGGGGCGATGCCCCCCAAGTTGCATGTTGTTGGATATCAGTCACAAGTCATGACATATCTATTAACTACTTATTTTATTACGTGATAATCAATAGAAAATCAATAAATATAATTTGAAAACAAAAATTGTTGAGCTAACCACTAGACCATCGGTACACACACCTCGGCGCCCGGCAGCCATTGGTATGGTCTGAACCCGTCCCGCAGTCATCGTGGACAGCTACAGCGAAAAAAAATATATGCCCGGACCATGACTTGTCCCGCCCACCTCTACAAGCTAACTAAGCAAACACACACACAGTTTCTCGTCAGTCCCTGTGGCGCAATGCATAGGGAGTTGGATTTGGGATCAGGAGACTGCAGGTTCGACCCCTATCCTGGCAATGAAAATTTCGTAGGTTTTAACATGTAACATATGACATGTATGACATGTAAGGAGGCATGCTATCCTTGGTATGCAGGTATGTGCATGGGAATATACAGAAAAAGCACCCAAAATCACAGAAGTCGTGTAATAATGAACAATATCCTAATGATACATGTGGGCATTGCAATGGATTATGCCAGATGAGTGATGCATACTTTATACATGGGAAGTATGTAAACCGAAGATATATTGTATACCATTCTGCAATATATGGCGATGATAACTATGCATAAGGCAGAAAGATAAGCTGATACAGACTGCAAATTCATTAATTATTTTCTGGTGCAGAGGCTTGTAATTATGCTACAGACACTTATCTAAAGTAGGTCCTTTAGGCGGTGGTAGTTGTGTGACAGGAGGGTGTTGCTCCTATAGTAAAAGGAAGAACTGGCTAAAAATGCCCTTGTTTCCAGTCCTTTCTTTTTATGTAGCTATAACTTGTCCCTTTTGTTGCTCACAAGTGGTCATTCAAGTACGGTGCTGAAAAAGGGGGATTTGAGTAGGTACCTAGTTGGGAGAAGTCATTCAGTATAATAAACTATATATAGAGTAAGTGACATGAGTAGGTACCTTGTAGTGCAGCTCTCTCTATTTTTAACAAGGCAGGTGACTTTTCAGACTAATGTGGTGGATGCAAGTACTTAGGTGAAGCAGTGCACGTCTTGTTTAGAAAAGAGGGCACATACTCACAGCTCTTTTTAGAAAAGGAGCAACACCCTCCAGTAGTGGTAGTTGTGTTGGACTTCACTAAGAGTATACTTATTTGTGACAGGTTATTTCATTGGTGCACAATAAAATGGATAGATGAGCACAGCGTTATGGTATGGAACTGATCAAATACATGTATTTAAAAACCCACCAAACCATGTATAATGTATACAGACAACAAAATGGACGACTTGTTTAAACCTTTTACTGCATATTATGTATCATTCCCATATGGCCAGCAATAATTTACTGCATGATGCACCAACGTAGTGCCGGCCAGCACTATACATTGGTTCACGATGGACCAGTGCCAGCACTACTTTGGTATAATCCATGACGACCCAAATCCTTCAGGGGCTGAAGTGGACATGGTTGGATACCAGGTTATGATAAATTCTATGTATGTTCACAGATAAATGGTATTTAAGTGTAGAAGGTTTCCACTTATCAGCCTCCCCCCTTTTGGGTGGACAGTTGTATGGCATTAATACTTATTTCAAAATTTGATTTTGTGTACATAGTAATGAATGTTGTGATCCCGTAAATAGTCTATAGAGTGTAGATGTGTAGTGAAAAAGGTTAAGTTAATGAAAATATCTATATTTTGCTTTCATTCCTGATTTGGATATGAAGGATTTTAGTTCACAGAGCTTCAGAGAAAAACTTTAGAAAGCTTCCACCTTGCAAGGCATCGATTCATATGTGAAAATTCTGCGTTTTGTCAATGCTGAGGCATACATATATGTGCTGGTTTAGGAAGAGTCTCTTCTGTACATAAAATAACCCCATGGACTAGGCCAAGGAAAGATGTACATGGGTGAACTGGTCTAGATAGTAGGGCAGGTAGGTCACACCATTCCTCCTTTTCACTGACCCCCATATGGTGGCAAGTCATATGTCAATAAATTCACTCAGATATTTACCAAGAATAGCCTAGCTATGTGGGCCTATGTTGCAATAGATAAGTATGATTTAGGATGGCACCTAATATTTGCATGATTGACTGTACACCAGGAGAATTTGGATGTTACCATAAATTACTCTGCCTGCTAGTTATTTTGATCGATGATGGTAGAGTATATCTCACTGATAGGTTTACATATTCATGATGTACTGTTCAAGAAATCTATGATGTATTGTAAAGGTCGAATCCCACATGGCGAAAAATGCTTCAAATATTTCTGCGATTTTGAATCTGTTGCGTTTGTGGGACCTACCCAAATTCACACAGATTATAACTACAGCAGGGTGTATAGAACACAAGCACTCTTTTGGGATTTTAGGCCAGAGGATATATCATATAAACATCAACAAATGCAAAATACCCCAAAGAGTACATGAATAAATGCAACAGTGCCCTTGTGTTTTATACACCCTACTGTAGTTATACCCTTGCGATTGTGGGGTAGGTCCCACTACCTCAACAGATTCAAAATCGCAGATATGTTTTGGCCATATTTCGCCATGTGGAACTCGACCTTAAGATTTTGATTTCTTAACAGGCATAATACTTTTGCTGATACTCATGATTAGTACATGAATTACTGTAAACTGCTTAGAGCACGTGTATGTAGATAGTAGATATTGTCATTCCGTTGTGAGGTCGGCAGTTTCAGTGAAATTGCAGTTAGCAATAATTAAACTTTTCTCAACCAAATTAGGGTAATGTGGCATTGAAGATCATATTCTACAATATGTATTGGAAAACATCAGTTTTTTTGTAATTCATTTGTGAAATAGAATTATATCAAAGCAAAGACCTAGTGTTCTGTGGATTGATAACGTCATCTAATGGTTACTGTACAAAAATGCCCATTTAGAGCGTCAAAATGTACTAAAATAAGTGCAGCAACGTTCCAAAAGGTGTTTATCAAATTATTAAATTAGTTTTGAGTCCTTTGACTACTGGGTTATATATTTTGTTAGGCTCCTTTCAATATGTCTTCAAAACAACATATTTTGGGACGACCGTTTTTATCTTATTTGCAAACTTTGTGTTTCCATCCACATAGAAAAGCATATATTTATCAAGTACCACTTTTAATTCATGTATATGTAGTGTTATTATGATCCTGGAGTTTCCTTATGACGTCAAATGTAGTATGATAACTTAATTAGGTAAATGTTTCTCTATGAATACATCATAAGACATAAAAGAAGACATTTGTTGCTTGTGATATCAAATAAAGCACAAATCATACACCAAAAAAGCCCAGCGTTGTACAAATTACCTTTATTTATTTCACCAATACATGAATAAAGTCCCAGAGCCCGAACAGAGTATAAATTAAAGATTTACCTATAAAGTAACCACTATGAATCCAAATCATTGTCTCTGGTGGGTGTTTGACATCAATTCTGGCTGTATTCACAGGACACCAATAGATTCTATACTAACTGTCAGTGCCACTCTATGAGGTTAAAAGACAGCTACACACAATGTTAGGCCTCTTGGTCGTTGAGAAGTATTATTCTATGCTTTCAGGAGAGCATCCACCCCTTTTCAACTCCTCAGGGAAGGGTTGTTGGCTTTTCCCTTAGAAAAAGGGGGATTGATACACCCCCTGCACAGCTGCTTGGGGAGGGGTTGATGGCTTTGCCCCTTGAGGGGCTACATCCCCTCTCCAGCCTGTAGGGAAGGGGTGGCGGCTCAGTACTCTTCATACCGCTTGACACTGTTGTAGGAGTTGATCATCTTCTCTGCCCCTGTGAAGAATTGCATTGAGCAGACTGAGGGACCGTCATCTATCAGCACGGCCTTGGTGGCCTGGCAGGCACCACAACACGACGCCATGTCATACACCTAAAAGGGAGTAGAGAAAATAAGGTTTAAATTACATTGATTTCATGTAGAGAAAAGGATGCTCTATAGTAAAGTGTATTGTGGGCTATTCCCTATAGGGGCATGAAGAAACTGTACTCATTTCCCCGTGGTCCCGTTTTTATGGGTGATCTATTGAATTCTACAAGTGCTGGCACTTTAAAAAACCGTTTAGTATGTCAGTGTGGAATTTAATATATAATCTCCCATTAACCCGTAGGTGGATGCTCAGCCTTATATACACCGAGGGCCTGTGGATGTTACTCACCTTAATTAATTACTTTCAATGATCCCCTTTGATCTAGATAAGCATATGATTGATCTAAGATGTGTATTACAGCCACGCTTCCCCACCCCCTCCCCTTCCACTAAAAGATAAGGGTCTGATTGAAGTTAAATGTGTATTGACCCTCGCTGCCCTCAGTCTCCCGTCGATCCATCAGTAGAGTGACCTACATACAGATCATGTTATCTATGGGTATTGTGGAGGGACGTAACACCCATAGGCATTCAGTGTAAGCCTTATATGGTCATGCAGAGTGGTGTACTGCAGAAATTGGATTGATGTGCTGTGATTGGTTTATAATTCCACTACTTCTCACTGTAAGCAATAGGTGGCAGCACAACGTCCAGTCTCACACATTAAAGCATTATCAATGTAAACTGCCCTACCACTGCTTCATAAAAGTACCATAATTATCACAATCTAAACAGTCATCAGGATCAACAAGATCTCCCATATTTGATTTATCAAATGACGACGTCCTAATGTCCTCCTTGTTCTCTGATAAATCATCTACATATAGCTCCTTACTTAAGAGTGATTTTATATATGATAGGTTTGCCTCCATAATAACACTTACACCAAACTGAGTGTTTCTTCATAGTGCCTCATCTATTGAAAAGAAGCCCAAAATAATCACTTCCATTAGAATGAATGCCTAACTATGTACCACATTTTAAGTATAATTATAAGGTCAAAAGTCAGGTGTGTTTGAGGTTACACAATCTGATCATGGTGAACCTAAAATTTATAACTGGATACTGCTGCAATGCCGAGACATTTCATAAATTCTGGTTTGTTTCAATGAGTCCTTAATTGTCTTGACCTACGTGAGCCACCTGGAGGGTACGTTCAAACCCACATAAAACGAAATACCAGCGGTTTAATGGCATTTGGACACAAAACACACCTTTCGACATGGTACATGTTGTAGGCAAATCAAGACTGGCCAATAATGCATAATTTGGTAAAATTAGATAATATTATCATGATACATAACATGGGAAATTATTGATCATTTATTTTAATTGACTTATTTTATAGCATACCTGCAATGACTTGCATGCTATAGACTATTACTACCATCAAATTCACCATTCAATTCTTCTTTCTATCCAATTTAAACAACTTTCAATTGCACCCTAGACCGTGTGTGGTGATAAAACATTACCCAACAAAGAGTTATATCAAAATGTCCAATACCCTATTAAATGAAAGAGGTATGCATTGCAGGTACTTGTCCAACTGTGCACAGCAAAGTCTGAGTTCAGGCAAAAAATTACTCTAACATGTCTGGTAGACGCATCAGCAAGAAGTAATTTAGGATGTCCATGTCAGGACAAGACTAGACATTGTTCGACATGACACACCTGGTAAATAATGGGTGTGAGGCTATAGGCTGGGGTTACTGTGCTAAGGAAGATTTTATTTATATAAGCACAATGACGGGTAGAAAGGAGGAGAGAGGGGTGAGTGAGAGTGAGAGTGGGAGTGTCTGAGTGAATGAGTGAGTGAGCATATGAGCAGGTTAGTAAGAGAGTGAGTGAATGGCCCTGGGTAAATCGGTAAGTATAAACAAGCCAGTGAGTGAGTGGTATAAGCATAGTAGCGGTGACAGAGGTAGAGGAAAGAGTTCGTGAGTAAATGAGTAATTAGTGATTGAGTGGGTGGGTGAGTGAATGAATGAGTGGGAGAGTGAGTGTCCGATTGAGAGAGTGAGAGAGAGAATGAGAGAGACAGAGAGTGGGAGTCCGGGTCAGAGAGACACTGAGAGAGAGGTTATTTCATTGGTGCACAATAAAATGGATAGATGAGCACAGCGTTATGGGATGTAACTGATCAAAAACATGTATTTAAAAAACCACCAGACCATGTATAATGTATACAGACAACAAAATGGACGAGACAGAGAGTGAGAGCCCAGGTCAGAGAGACACTGAGAGGGACAAATAAGGAGTGAGCGTCGGAGCAGGAAGTGTGCGCTATATTAAATGGAAGCGGAATGTTTAGGGTGGGAGGCAAGGAAGTTTTCAGGAATCCCTCAGGTTGTGGTTGCGAGGGGATGGGAAAGAGGTAGGGGAGGCAAGTAAGGTAGCAAAGGATGGTGAGGGGAATGGAGGGTGTGGCGCATGAAGATCAACATTGTGTTAGAGCAGGAGAAGAGAGGAGAGAGGTACACAGACACCTAGCCCTGGCAGGATGTCTGCAGTAGCTCATTAGCTCCTTATCCATGGAGTAGCCAGGGGTTTGTTTCAATATGCTTGACGACAAGCTTCAATTCGCCAGGAAACACACTATATGCTGATCATAGTGGCTTACAGTAGTGTTATGAATATTCTGCCAAATCCTTTGTGCATGATCAGACAGAGACCAATCTTATGGAGGTATCTTTGACTGCATGGCTCTCCAGTGACAGTGAAATCGTCAGGAAACGTTCAGATTGTCAGTTATGTTGAAAACAGCCCCTGGTAGCTGGTAGGAAAACAGGCCAAACAAGCAGGATTATACATGTACAAGAAGCCCTGGGTGGAATGAGGAAAGCCAGCTGTCGAGTGCAGGAAATTAGCCTCATATCGATTCAGCCTTCAAATACTAAACCACACATTTATGTGCTCCCCTAAAAAGGGTTGTATTTTCATCAAATATCCTCCCTCCCCCAATAAAAAGGATTTACTTTTGAGCAAAGTTCCCCTGTAAAAAAGGGCTTGTTTTTGACAAAGTCACCCTAACAAAAATCAATTTTGGCAATTTTCATAAGAATTTATCTTTTAAAAGGAACATTTCTTGCCCATGAAATGTAGGCCTGCAGTTCATTTCTCACATTTTCATGGTTTTGCCATAAGAAGGATAAGGTTAGTCATCTGCAAGATACACACCCAAGAATTCGAGTACCTCTAATGTCTCTCTCCCTCCCTCCCTCTATCTCTCTCTATATATACCTTTGTCTCATTGTCTGTCTCCATCTCTGTCACAGTCTGTATTGCTTTCTATCTCTATCTCTAGCTGTCTCTCTACCTCTGTTTCGGCTTCTGTCTCTATATCTGTCTGTTGGTGCATCGCTACCTCTATATCGCTTTTTGTTTGTCTGTCTCTTTCTGTCTGTCTGTCTCATTCTCCCTCTGTCTCTATCTACATCTGTCTTGCTCTCTGTCAATATCTCTATCTGTTGTCTCTCCTTCTATTGTCTCGCTTTCTGTCTCAATCTGTTCTTCCCCTTCTCTTTCTTTCCTTCTGTCTGTCTGTCTCTGATACATGCACAATCACAAACGCCCACTCAAACAAAAATCCACCAAGCAGAGTACCCCTCACAAAAAATATGTTTACTTCACTTGTTGAGAAATTGAGAAACATGTCGAGAAGTCATGTAAAAGGTTTGTGGTGTTATTGGTCATCCTGGTAGCACAGAATTCCGGCAATGAAAACACGGTGGCATTTCTTACAAGGAAAATAAAACAGCACCAAATTTCAAAGAACTAAAAAAAATGTTGAAATTCTGTAGTTCATTCTTGACATAGTGGTCATAGCATATCATCGTAAGGTAAAGAAGGAGACAAAGGAAATCCTTCTGAGAAGTAATGATTATAACTGACATAAATTACAGAGGAGGGTATTTTTTATTTTGATATTCAAATTGAGCGTTGAGTGGTGATTTGTGTGGGCAAGCCGTCTTATCACTGCCCCCCCCCCTCTTTCCCAACTTTTCCACTTCTCTTTGTGAGAACAGATTACACCACCCAGTGCGTTGTTAATGGTATTGCAGTGAGCCATATACATATACAGGCGGCATTTTGGCATACTGAGGAGGCTGGAAGTGAACTGCAAAATGGGGGAGGACTCTCCCTCAGGGTCTGGGGTCATCTCCCTTGGTAGTGCTATACATCTACTATATGTTTTGATTGGTTATAATGCACCCCAACAAAAAAAAAAGAAAAGAAAAGAAAAAAACTCTGTCCTCATCACCAAACTATTAAATAATGGTTCTAGTCATGACTGTAATTTCACATGGCTCTGTTGTCACACTGCTAAGTACTATACCCCCCCCCCAAACCCACCAGCCCACCCCCCTGTTGTTAAAAAATGACCACTCCCTTATGTAACAAAAGATATTGCGCTCATCAATTTAATTTCTGTGCTCGTTGAGACTTAAAATTATAGATACCCACCTTTCTGCCATAGGATTCTGCACATTTAAAGCAGCCCAGGATACAGGACCATCGTGATGCTTGCCGGGTACAAGCCTGCCGCTCATCCAACATGGGGTTAGCTGCTTCAACTTCTCCTGTTAGCCGCCAGGGGGACACCACCAACACCACCAGCAGTCCCAACCAAAAACACCGCGCCACCTGCATGGGGAAAGAGGAACTATTATCACTACATGAATGAAGATCAGATCCCCAAAAATAATCTTCTTTCTGGGCTATTCCGGCACTTTTTTTGGTTGTGTCAAATGCTAGGGTAGACACTTATTTTTTTTTCTGCTGTGGCCCACCTGGAGCTATAGCCACACATCAGCTAAACCTGTAGGCACAGAAAAAAAATCATGAACAATTATTTTTTACCATCTCCAAGATGGCCACACTTTTACCTCTTAAACTTTAGACGCCAATCCGTTTAACTCATGGGTCTTGAAATTCCCACTTTGCAGGAAACATACATCTCAGCCTTGTATATTATCATTTATCAATATTTTCTGCAGTACAAAGAAGGCTGCAGAATACACCTAATTAGTTAAAACGCCCTGTGTTTGATAAAATGTCATGTTATAATCATTCATGGCTTTGGATGGTGTAGGCAGCCATCTACAATAGAAGGGATGTGCCTTCAAAAATGACTTTGTGGATAAAGGTTGAATCCCACTTGGTGAAAAATGGCTCAAATATCTCTGCGATTTTGAATCTGTTGCGATTTTAGGACCTACCCCAAATTCGCATACAGTTGGGTGTATAAAACACAAGCACTCTTTTGCGATTTTAGGCCAGAGAATATATAATACACAAAGATATAAACATGAATAAAGGCAAAATACCCCAAAGAGTACATGACAAAGCACAACAGTGTCCTTGTGTTCTATACACCCTATTGTAGTTATATCCTTGCGAATTTGGGGTAGGTGTCAAAATCGCAATAGGTTAAAAATCGCAGAGATATTTGAGCCATTTTTCGTCAAGTGGGATTCGACCTAAAAGTTAAGTAGACCTCTGATAAACATACTTTGTTATGAAAAATCCTTTGTTATATACACATACTAGATCATTGTTTCATCTTTTCTTTTATTCAGGTTACTGTAAAAGTAATGGAGCATTGAATGTAGAATCATTGTAGTTTACCTCCAGGAATACATACTTTTCCCATGTGAACATGCATACATTTCATATACCAGGTATACATACATCTTAACATGAGATGTATACATAAGAACTACCTTCATCATTGTTTTAGGTATGTCCTTGAAGGGCCACAGTGGTGTTTAATCCACCATAACTTCTGATCATTATGCATGAATGTATAAGGTCAAATCCCACATGGCGATTTAGGGCTCAAATATCCCTGCGATTTTTGCCCCTATATTGCAAGGATAAAGGCCAAAACCCACTATGTGGAAAATGGGTCTGAAATGTCTGTGATTCTGGATATCAGCAACATTAGACTCTTGCCAATTTCCTAAATCACAAGGGTACTCACTGCACTTCTTACCACTCCAAATCTGACTATAGGTGATAATAGCAGGGGAATCTCTGTGATTTTCATTACTACACAGATGAGTTGCTAGAATGATTCACAGAGATAGAGTATTTGATATTGAAATCACAGTTCTCTCTGATTATTTTCAGTGGTTTGCAATGGTCTCCTGCATAGCATAAACAAATGTAGCTTGCATAAATCACAAGCAGAACCCCATTATGACTGTAGTATGTGGAACTTGGCTCCTGATTTATCAAAGACACACCTCTTCTTATTTCCTAGAAACTGTTGTATTCCTCTAAATCAGAGGGATTTTGAGTCTATCACAGAGATTTCAAGCCCTTTGTGAGGAAAATATCAAAAACCTTTGATGTACTATACTCCCTAAATACTAGCACTTTGACAGGGGTTCTTAGCCTTTATAGGTCTTCCCTAGACAATATTGCCACCCCAATATCGGCTAAGCACCCACATATCCTATTTCACAACGATTTCCCAACCATTTTCACGTTGTGGGATTTGGCCTTAACTACGCAATGGCTCAAGTTGGACTAGTATCAAGCATGACTCTTTTCATGGTCCTGGAACGTTTACTTCAAGATATCGTGCAGGAATCTGCGAACATCAACCTGACTTTTGTTACTTAGATTTCATAACTAACAGAAAGAATACAGACTGGAAGTCTTCTATATCATACCATGATGCCCCGAGTATAAGGGGCACCTCAACACGGACTCCTCCTATAAGGCGCATCTTGGGCTATATTGTGGTCGTTGTGATACTTTTCTGTATAATATTAAAAAGCATCCTCGCCTCCCGTGTACATCCCGTGTTTACCTACATTCTGTAAGGTGCCCCGCGGGTCCATCCTCGTGTACATACTACACATTATAGTGGGTTATTATGGTAATTTGTGCATGTCCATAAATGGTCTCAATATTCACAGTCGCAGATCCCGCCCCACCACACACTGCACCCTTTAGGTCGAATCCCACATGGTGAAAAATGCCTCAAATATCTCTGCGATTTTGTTAGTTGGGTTTTATGGCCTTCCTGGTGTCCTAAATTGCAAGCAGTGCTAGCAGCATTGTGCAATATCAAAGTACCACTGCAGACTGTGCTTAGGTTTTATATCCTTGCGATTTTGGGATATCAAACATGTCAGACACAGATAATACCCATTCACCAGCACAATAAATCACAAATTCTTCACAATAAAGCACAACGGTATCCTTGTGTTCTATGTACCCTATTGCAGTCACATACCTTACGAGTTTGGGGTAGACTCCAAAATCGCAACAAATCCAAATCGCAGAGACATTTCAGGCATTTTTCGCCATGTGGGATTCGACCTTCTGCGTGCAGTCCTTGTAAATACACCCATGGCAATTAACACAAGCAGAGAGACACAAGTGTCCATTTAGTGCAGTTCAAACACTTCTCTGCCTAGAAAGGATTATACCTTAGATATACAGATATAGCTATAGGTCGAATTCCACATGGCGATTTATGCCTCCAACATCTCTGCGATTTTGTCTGTTGTGTTGTATAGCCCGTACTGAGCCCATAAAATGCAAGGGTTACTGTAAATTAGACCATATATCTACTGTTGGATTCAGCATAAGTTGAGCAATCCTTGTGTTTTATGGCCTCAGCAAGGGTCATAGAACACAACAGACAAAATCGCAGAGATATTGAAGGCCAAAATCGCCATGTGGGATTCGACCTATAGGTACCACGCCTTCAGATTTTATGGTCTCTTACGCTGTCAAATGGATCATCAACTCATGCAGGAGGGTATTGTGAAAAGAAAAAGAATCACTCACTTTACAGTATAAAACCTGTTTACATAAAAATGCTCAAAGGCAATTGTCTTTCCAAATGTAGCCTTATGGTAACGCACACACGTCAGATTTTGATAACATGCGCGTTTAAAGCAAGTGGGGATGACTTTTTATTAGCATCATTCATGATCCGATATTCCGCGCACGTTCGCATTTTAGCAAGACCCTCCAGGTCATCATTGTGTTTTTTTCTACTTGCAATTCTTTTATACATTTTCAGCACAATTAGAGGCAATATGATATAGAATTTAGTTAAGATAGAAATATCTCATTTAATTGGGTTATTTAACATTCTTACAGAGTGTAGGCTCTTCTAGTATATAAAGATGTGTGTTTATATAATTATTGTGAATAACGATTGTAAAACGTTGGTATTGGTTGCAAAGGAGTCTGGGGGGTTATTGCTTTGAAAAGCTTGTGAAACTCATAGAATTAATGAAAAAGTCAACTATCATTTCAATGAATATGGTAGGTTAATAATAACATCATGACCACACTGCAGACAACTTAGATAGTGTTGTTATTCTTTCTTTTTTTATTCGTTAATCGTATCTTACAAGCATTAAAATGCATTAGCACTGCTTATCAGACTGATGTGCAATAACAGATTCACCTTAGTACACGATATTCCATTCTACAAGAGCTATATTAAACACTAAAACAAGAAAAATGTGGCAAGGACCACGGATAGGAGTTGCCACGGATGACGTCACAGCGGCTGCATGACGCTACTAGTGACGTCATAGGCAAACCAAAAACATAATGG
Organism: Acholoe squamosa; assembly: GCA_949317995.1. Lineage (NCBI taxonomy): Eukaryota > Metazoa > Annelida > Polychaeta > Phyllodocida > Polynoidae > Acholoe > Acholoe squamosa. The sequence continues at coordinate 106,074,382 of OX439035.1, read as the reverse complement.
AGTTGCACAGTCGCTACGCTCCCGGCCGCTTACGCGGCTTGCAACTCCAAATTACGGTATTACTGCCATAAGGAAACGCATCTTGATCTTTATTATTGAAAAGATGTGCCATATTTTCTTAAGGTCGAATCCCACATGGCGATTTAAGGCTCAAATATCTCTGCGATTTTGTCCTTTGCATTCTGGGGGCATTCCTGAGCCCCTAAATCGCAAGGATAGCTGCCTTTTAGGCCTTAACTCACTGTGGGATTCGGTATAAGTTGAACAATCCTTATGATCTATAGGGTCAGAAAGGCCCATATAATGCAAAGGACAAAATCGCAGAGATGTTTGAGTCCAAAATCGCCATGTGGGATTCGACCTTTAACTAATCAATGGAAATGTATAAGGGAGTGAACACCACAAGTGATTAAAAGTACTGTTGATTAGTAGCTAGTCATGTATTAATTTTCAAAGCGAGGACTCTTCTACCTGTTACATATGTGCCTAATGTTAAACGTAGGTGATCAACCTGTGTAAAAGTGAAAATGGGCCTATGTTTTAAAAAGGAAATAAGTTATTTATGGTGGCTATATATGCGGGATAATTGCTGGGAGGAACCTTTCTTATCTAGAACAACGTGATACAAACAAGGAACTACATTCTCCTCCAAATAAACTGGTCTCCATATTCAGTCATCGTCATGTCAAGACCAGTCAACCGATGCCAGTGTTACATATTCAATCGCTGAAAAGATGAACAAGATTAGTTAAAAAATCATCCTGATGTTCTTTTGGCCAATTTTCTGATTCAAGATGTACTTCCTAAATCTGGAGGTTGTTTCTAAGCAGCCTGTGATAGCTGATCTGACGATTTATCCTACCACTACTCCCTATAAGGATGGACGCATTATGAAAGATTAGCAGACGTTGGGGATGCCTTATAGGCCTAAAACTCATAGTCCACTTGGCCTCTGTCGAAAGATTGAGCCATACATTTTCTATATAAATGTCTGCGAAAGAGGCCTAGTGGACTATCGGTGTAACATCGATAGTCCACTAGGCCTCTGTCGCAGAAAAATAATATGGTGAGTTTATGGCCCCTGCGAATTTCAATGTAATGCTGTTAAATGTAGCACTGTTATCAGTATATGGGGCTCTTGTATGAGGACATGGGCATGGAATAATGATTGCCAATTTTGGTCCAATTTTATAACCATTATAATGTTAATGTTAAGAAACAAAACCAAAAAGGGTATTTTTCATACCCATTAGGATGCTTTTCGTCTCCAGGGGTTTTCATTTCCATTATTTTCAAAAGTAATTTAAACTTAATTATACCCCAGATGATTGATACAAAGTCATTTTAAAGTGCGGGACAGCACAACAAGAGAATTGCAATATACTATGTATAAGACTATAACCATTTCATTCTCACCTTCAATGTTAAATATAATATATGTGACTTTATCTGCGAAAACGGCCCTTAGCAGGGTGCATCAAGGGCCCTATTCCCAGTACATGTCACATATGTATAGACGACCCGCATACTAAACATATTTGCTACTCAACTCACTTTCGCTTACTGAATACACAGGCAAATGTCAACGACCATGAGATATTTTAGCATCGTATTCACCGAGGTGAGTCTGCAAAGAGCATGTCTTAAGACACTGAGTAGGCTAGATCTTTGGGGCCTATGCTTTCATCCATGCCATCTGTGTTCACTTGTAGAACGGGAACAACAGTCAGTGACAGTATATCAAATGCTTTGATGTCATCCTGCTAGTCATTTCTCAAACCTTACGAATTACACAACCCTTAAGAAGAAGTCCACTAGTAGTGAGGGGGAATGGGTAAAGCCTGAGCTCCACTAGGGGGCACAGGGTAGCAGCGTTACATGCGACACACTTTTTGCTCGGTTCTGTTTGTTATTTTTGACATCCTGTAGTGCAGTATGCTTTCTGCTGGTCACCTTAACTCTAAAAAGTTTCACGTAAATCTTGTGGCAATTTTGCGATATTGACGCACCTATCGCCTAGAACAATGGATTTTGGTGTGACGCCTACACATGTATGTTTCACTAGTGGAGCCCTGGCTTAACCCTACAATACCTAATTATTGCCTCTAGAGAAGCATTTCTTTTGCCATCAGAGTATGAAGCACATTTGCACAAAAAATACTGGTATTGAACTAGATTGTATGTCAGTTGTACTCCCGGATTTTAGGATTTTGTATCAGGGACGTACAAGTTGAGTCATAATGCCTGAACATGACATTCATAAGCCCTTCACTTTTATTTTTTTCATAACGTGAAAACCCCAAAAATATATCCCAGCATACTGACTATCTCTGCGGCTTAAAGCATTGTCCTGAACTCATGGTGCAACTTATACGAGGGGTTTTGTAAGTATAGAGTATTTCTAAATACCCCTTATTCAGCCCCTATAGATATCTCCTATCGGTTTCCCCCAAATTCAGGGCGCAGCCTATATATGCGATGTTTCAAGGTACATCTTCAAACAATGGACAATGGATTTCTTTCTACGGAAATCTATTAACAGGTCTATATGCATGGATGCAAATCTATTATAGCTCGTTATAAAACTGCTGGCACTGCTCTGCTGCACAGTAGAAGTGACCTTGAGTGCATTATTTAGGGAATAATGCACGGGGCATGGCTGTGGGAGTGCTCTAGACTGTATTGAGACATCGAGGGGCCTTATAGGTCTGGAGCACGACGGCAGCCATGACCAAGTGCATTATTCCCGTTATAACACAGAAAAATAACCTATCAGCCATCTGACAACATATGAATATCAATTGTGAAGTCTAAATGTGAGATGAAGTTGACCTCCTGTGCTGGGAGTGCATTATCCATCTAGATAATGCACGGTCAATCAGCCAATCAGAACGCAGCATTCAGGATAATGCACTCTGGCTTCGCCCAGCAGTGTTATAAAGGAGTACAGTGCAAAATAATTGGTCTAGACCTTAATTGGGTGATTGATTGTTTGGAATGTTTTATAAAGCCAATAGACAACTCCTTCTTCACATCTTGACTGTCTGTTGTCTATAATGCATTTAGGTGCATTTGTGCATTATAGAACAACAGACAGTCACAATGTGAACAAAGTCGTTTTCTATTCTCTAATTATAGCTTTGCCATTGGGCTGCTGTTTGATTGATTTTGAAGGGACACTGCGACTGGATCAATCAATCAATACATACTAGAAGGGCATTCTGGAGGGTGTTGCTCCTATAGTAAAAGCAAGAGCTGGCTAAAAATGCCCTCGTCTCCAGTCCTTTCTTTTCATGTAGCTATAACTTGTCCCTTTTGTTGCTCACAAGTGGTCATTCAAGTATGGTGCTAAAAAGGGGGGTTTGAGTAGGTACCTAGTTGGGAGAAGTCAGTCAGTATAATATACTATAGAGTGTGTGACATGAGTAGGTACCTGATAGTGCAGCTCTCCCTGTTTTAAACCCACTAACAGTGCCATGTGTATTTATGTTCCTCTGTTCTGATTTCTTTTTGTTTAGCATTGTTAATATTGATAAATGGGCGATGGTCCAGCAACTAAGCAATGTTAGGCCAAATATAATATTGTCTATCTTGGCGGTTCAATATTATAATCATTGACTCCTCTACACTTCACCCATGGGGATGGGCAATATAATCTTTCACATAATATTACAGAATCTGCCACATTTTGAGAGGTGAGTGTCCCTTCTCAAAATTAATTGCAAATTCGAGATGTCTTTGGCCAAGCGGCCAATCTAGATAACCAACTTCTGGTGGTTAAGCTCTTTTTCATTGAGTCGTCAGCTGGCTTGGCTAGGGTGGTGGCCTCGAAATAGCAGATGTCACATAGGAGAATGTGAAAGTCAACCTATAGTAAAAACAATAGGACAGACACCCAGATGGAGAATCAGGGGAAAACCTGTTTTCTATAGGATTAGCCTTATTCATCTTATTCAAAGTATATTGGCCTCTCATGACACTTATTTTGAGATATGTCTTCGGTGGTTCCAAGTCATGTATGAGGCCAGCAAAGAGTATGGTTAATGCAATGTGCAATGACACCTGACCCCAGAAGATGACACCATAGATTAAGCTGTAACATATCTCAAGAAATTTAGGAGACACATGTTTAAAGCAGAACAGCATATTGTGGCTTAGATAGATGCAGGATTCTCTAGACATATTGCACTTGCTAGTATGAAAACTAATACAGTCATTTAAGTAGAGTTTTGTGCAATTTATAAAGATGACTCTTGCTGCTGGTGAGACATCATTATTTTTGACAGGATTCTTTTCAGTATGCACAATTACTGCATAAGGTGTTGTTGTCACATATCTGCTCTTGTGCCTCTGGACCTTGAACTGAGGACAAAGCCCTCTTTCAACAAGGTAATTCATCAATGTCTTCTCTTGGACTATGTAATTGCTTTAGACCCTGTAGGCCTATGACACAGTTGAAGTTTCGCCAGTTTTTTATTCACTAGTTTTTCTGATATGTTCCATTTAGTCAATAGCTTACATAATTGCTACAAGGCTTTCAGATATTCCAATTTCGCCCTTTTTTTATTGTGAAGTGATCTGGGTGTGAATTTCTAGAACCCCCTATTTCCTCTTGTCAATTCGTAGGTCTTGACATATTATATACAGAACCTTTCAAACCTTCGTTGTTACTAAATATTTAGGCCTATTTCATATTTCAAGGGAAATGCCAAATCATGATTTTCTACACCTTTTCTCGTTGTGAGCCCACCGGCCTTCTTTTCTTGGCTACAACAATCTCAAGAAACCAAGATATTTGGGAAACGGGACCAGGGTGTCTAGGAAATGGGAAAAGGTATATATTGGAGTAAGATTCTTATGCGCACGAGATTTCCTATGAAACGGGACATTTGAGAAACAGGACAATCACTTGATATAGACAGACTGCATGATGAGCAGCTATAAAGATGTCCTGTTTCCAGAAAGTCCTGTTTTCCAGAAAGTAATACGAAATTCCTGTTTCCCAAATACATGTGATTTTTTAATTTATTTTCTTTTTGCAGTCCCGTTTCTCAGAGTTGCTTCCCATCACTTCCCAGCCTAGCACATGATCGCTATGAAGCGTTGTTGTTATGTATGCACAAAATGTGCACCATCCTTTAAGGATCGTTCATTTTTTATGGCCTGGAGGGGGTGAGCAAATGGAAGGGGTGGGGGCTGATTTTTTTCTTTTTTTTTGGGGGGGGGGTATTCTGATGGGGGACACTTTTTTTAAACCTATTCTGAGAGGGGGCAATCTTTTTCAGGGTATTATCTCTGGTCTAACTATGGATCAAGGAAGGGGGCGTTTAACGTCCCCTTCCACATTGTATGACATCTGAGGAAATTACAGCATTTACACAAAGGTTGATGAGAATCAGTCTGACTGAGGATCATCTTGCCAGTTATTGCCACATGGTAGAATCCTCAGTCAGTCAATTCAATGCAAGTGAACCTTATCTACCGTACCGGTGTTCAAAATTAAATTCAGTTTGCATAAAGACAATATGTAGCCATATAGGATACTATGAGTGGGTGTGAGATACAGGATAGGGTTATCACATGGGTGTATGTAACAGAATGTCCCTTGGCTAACCTATGAGGCTGCTGTTTCCAACTTGAAACACCACCATTATGAATTTTGAAGCGTTGCAGGATGACAATGTATGCTAGTTCATGTCAAGGCAGCTTCTTGGCTCCAGTTTACACTCAGTTTGGTCCCAGGTTTGATGAAGGAAGGATACAAGTTTTAGGCAGTGGTTTTGATAGGCGTTACTGGTAGTCGATCCTGCAACTTAAATTCAATAATATGGTTGTTGCAGAAAAGGCCATGCTGATCGGCTCTGGTAACAGTGCATGAATTTAAGCCAAAATGGTCATGGCCAATGTTGGTGTCATATAATGTTAAGTGGGTCTTCCATTATGGGTGATAAAAAATCGGGTCAAAAATCGTGCAAGATTATTGGCCAAAAAATGATTTTTCAAAAATGATTTTTTGACACAATTAGTACCCAAAATCGGGCCTTAAAAAATCACACCTGGAAATATCCAGCATGCTAGATATTTCTGGGAGGGAGCACCGATTGTCCCCGACGGTTCCCAATCCAAAATCGGCCCAAAATCGGCCCAAAATTGGCTCTAATGGAAGACCCGCTTTATGTGTGCAACTTGACCCTAAAGGTTACCTACGAAGGAGGTATAGGGTTTATGCTGTTTTCATGCTGTTTTCCTGTGTGCTCAGCTTTCTATAAACTGGGGGTGTCACTTTTTTCAACCTATTCCGAGGGGGAGGGCAAATTTCTTTTTGGGTATTCATTTCACCAAATGCTCCCCCCTCGTCCCAGGCATAAATAATGAACGCTCCCTTATGTTGCACAAGGGTCTCTCATTATTCAGAAAATAAAACGGTAAGTAATTATATCTGGTTATTTCAAGACAATATCTATCCAACTTATTATAGATACCAATATGCAATATTACTACTAAGGCAGGTGGCTTAGCCTACCTGCATAAATATTAACCTTGTTTTGAATTTGCATGTCTTATTATGTCGGCTATATCGGTAAGGCCACAATGGCGGCAGGCAGATTGTCACATCAAACTAACTAAATTAGGGAAATATATAAATAGGTAGCGTTGTTGCTGGTCTGTGTCAGAAAGATCCATTGTGATTACCCATCTATGGCATACTTAAGCCTGTGCCTAGTGGGCAGGGACTTTATCCTGAGCTCATCCCAAAATCCACAGGAATCGACGTTGAATCATTGCAACACACCTTTTCCCTTTGTTCTGTATGTTATTGTTAACATCAAATAATGCATTGGGGTATCCTTTTTGCTGGTCTCCCCACTGTAAAATGTCAACGATAATATACAGAACAAAGGAAAAAATGTAAGTAGGTATTCATTTATTTATACTGGAAAAAGGTAAGGTGGCCGTGGGCCAGCTCAAAGTACCTGTGGAGTTTAATTAAGATTTAATTGTCTTGTTCACACTATGACACATGATGAAATCATGCAGGAAGGTCTTGTTAAATCAAATAAAACGTGATTTCGTAAACAAACACAAAGTTTCAAACGGTAATCCAATGTATCGATGTACATGTCTGATTCTCTGCATGTTTGTTTTTTAGCAGGATGCTCTACATATCATTTGAGTATGTTTCTACTTGTAATTATGTAAAACGTCGTCAACACTAAAGGCAATATGATAGACGTTATTGGGACTCTTTAATTAGTCACTTTATAAACCCCTTTAATTATACTAGAGACCCTCATACTGGTTTTTCAATTTATAAATCCTCTACAACTGACCATAATTGATCAAAACATATGCATGTTATACAACAACTTGACCGGTCTTTATGCCCCTTTTCAAATTTTCTCATGGAATACCAATTTTGATAGCTTTGGAATGTGAAAGGAATAAAAACGTTCCATTGTTGCTTTTCTCTCCTTGAACATTACTATAGGATGAAATATCATTTTACTTTTGATTTTTGACAATTGGAGAGTAATATTGCCTTCATTCCCGAGGGAACCGTCCTTCATATAAGGGATATTCAAAGTATCAAGGTCAGGAGAGCTTCTCAAAGTTGCCTTATATTGAAAACCCCTTAATTTAACCTATTGTCGCCCAATTTTCATCAAAGTTCTACATTCTTTTAAAGGAGCTCTGCTTTGGCTACGTCCGCCACAGTGCTAACGTCGGCGGACGTAGGTCCTCGATTTGGTGCGCCTTAAACAACTACACAGCTTTGAAAGACTCTGTAGACCTTAATAATTGAAATTGGGGACGTTTATACCATGGTTTCCAGCGTTAAATCAAATATTTTTATCACGGACCTGACTTTCAGAGGGACCTTTATATGATATAGCTACTCTCTATTAAGATTCAATTAAAAGTATTTAAAACAATACCGGGGATGGGTGGGAGAGGGGGAGGGGAGATATGATATGTGCAAACCAACGTACTCTGAATCTAAAGTCTGACTAAAAGTGACCAATGGGATGGAACTCCAACAAGTATTGATAAGACAATGCTTCTTTTTGATATTTTTTTTTCAGAAGATATCTCTATATCTCTTACACAAATATTTTAACATTCCCCCTGCAATCAATGATGTGCATGTGTCTAGCATTGTAGCAGGCACTGAGTGTACATGTGGAAGGAACTACTGCGAGATTTAAGATAGTGTTTGAATCATGAAATCATAACATCACATGTATGGTGTTGTTACTTTTTTTTTATTTGATTCACTTCAATTAACAAGCGTCATGAAAGGGGTAACTTTTAATTTCTGGTTAGCAATGATTTTTGCATTAGTAAATAGGAATATGTGTCTTGCAATTAAACCAAACTGGCCCAACTAAATGTAAGGTAGTTATAATAAAGTACCATAGTGATGCAGAGAAAAGACAAACACAATTATTTTGATTCATTCAAGAATTAGAACTTGTTTGAATTGATCAAAATTTGACTGGCATCGTTAAATTGTTGTTTTCAATTAGTTTCAATCTTAGGAAAGTTTCTTTGATAATGTACTTGTAGCATGCTATTCTGTTGATGGCATTAGCCATATAAAATGTTGATAGTATACTTGTAACACATAATGTTATTCTGTTAGTAGCATTGACCATTACAAATGTTATCTCGATTATATGTTTCTAACATGTTGAAATTCCATATGATAAAATGGCTGGTGGTATGTGCTATTAAAGCAGCACAGTCCATTTGACTTGTGAATAGTTCTGATGCATAACGAATCATACAAACTGCATCAGACAGAACAAGTGTAGAATTTGAATCTCCAATCATAACAAGGTTGTACACACACGTTTAACATCAATATTTCATTACTCCATGATTGTATTTTTTCATAGGTTTGCAGATCCTTAATGAAATTTGAAAAAATTATGGTTTAATGGCAGTCTAACAGCACTATGATACTCTTTACCGGAGAGAAAACCTTCTTCAGAACATCTTCGTCCAAGTGTGGAATAGTAGTCAACTCCTATCAAAGAAGCTTTGTACTTTAAGTTGTCATCATGCCCGGACCAGGCAGCTGCTGCAGATACCTTATTCAATCGCTGGAAGATGAATCAATAGTATTCCCTTCAATACGATGTTCTAATGGCACAAACACTTCATACTATTATAGAATATCAACCAATTCTCAGGTGAAGATTGGGAATCAAAATTAGAATCCAGAATTTTTTTAATGTAGGCCTTTTGGTTCCAATCTCAACAAAATGACGTTTCTTTAGCAGGAGCGTCCGGAATGGGTGTCCTTATTTACCATTTGGCGATATTTCTATAGCCCTTCATTATCATCAGTGGTACCGCTACTACTCGTTGTATTGTTACGACCAACCTATGTCCTATATATTTGGAGACATGAGAAGCATGATTTATGATTTGGGTGCTTTCAAATTGTAGGGGCCGTGAGCTGCATCAATGTACATATTCTTATGTTGCCTTCAGATTACACCTATAGTCAGACACCAATTATATACAGCCCAATTACACCCCATTCTGGACACAATTATATCATGATTCACATACATTTACAATGGCTATTTTGCCAGAAAGAAAATATTTTATAACATACCTCTACTCTCAAGTATGGATATCTAATCTGTGTTTCGTTTTACCAAAAGCAAACACATAAATTATAACTACTACTACATCCATGTACGTCATGTTGATCTGAGCCTGCAGACTGGCCTGGAGGGTGTTGCGAAAGAACAGGAATTCAGTTCTGTCAGAGGTGCTATTCCCAAATGGGAACTGACTACCATCAGGCAATGACTTCTCCCCTGTTTTACAGCAAGGTAATTGGTTATAGAGGTGGTTCTAAAGTGGTCATGAATTGGGGAATGCTTCCCAGTATGACTTACACTAAGAAGATTGATTGTGAGTGTTAGGTGAGAAGTTGGTTCTGAGCAGCAGAACATCTGGGAACTGGAAGGTGAGTTAAGACAGTGAGAATCCACCCCGATTCTTTTTACAATAGCCTCCAGTTAAAGATATACCAAATTGGACAACTGAGAGTATCTTGGAGAGGAGTTTTGTATTAGCCATTATTCCCTATAGTGTTGTTCCAATGTCTCTATATCAAAGTTCACATACAGTGTCTGTTGTTACATAAGTGACAAATATGTTACAGTATTGGTGTAGAAGAAATGACCGTGTGCGACAAGGACATCAAAAGTATTGGCATTTTGACAAAATTCGAAAAACAAAAGTACCGGTTAATAATAACTGTGTATAGACCTCCTAAGGGCAACTACAAGAACTGTTATCAAAAAATGACCTCATTTGTCTGATCCCATATTGCTAAAAACAAGGAGATTTGGATCCTCGGGAACTAAATGTAAATGCTGCAAACAGAAGGTGAAAGAAATACAAAAGCATGATGTCCTTTGTAAGACGCAACAAATTGAAATATCTCAGCATGAGGTCAACATATTTCCACCCTCTAGGCTCTTCAACACTAGACCATATTTACACAAATACACCTCATACTGCACAATACGATGTGATTCCTGACCTTGTGGGGGACCATAGACCAGTGTTCGCAGTCAAAAAACAAAAGAAATGTATAAAATCAAAGAAGGTCAAAATTCACGGTCGATCTTACAGAGGTTACAACATAGAAAATCTCAAAGCGAAGGCTGGTGAAAGGGTTTGGGACCCAGGTGTTGTGGATAATGCAAACGAAGTGTATATTTCACTGGAGAGGTTTATGATTGAGTATCTTGATATGAATCATCCGTCATTAACCCAGGGTGCCCAAAAGGTTTTAGTGCAGAAATTGACAGAGAAATAAGAAGAAAGAAGTTGTTATTAAACAAAATGTGGTGATTAAAGAAGAATGAGCCAAACCCATATCTTAGTAGAGTGCCAGCTGTCGACAGAAGTATCAGATCCATGCTCGATAAGAACATCATGGCCGTGAGCTAGAAAAATACATTAATGACCCAAAAAGTTTGTGGGCCGTGGTAAATGAGTTATGGAAAGGAAAAAAGGTAACCCCGAATATAAAGATAGAGCTGGATAGTGGAACTACTGTCGAGGGTGCACATGTCGCTGAGGTATTTAACGAGTACTATGTGAACATCGGGAGTGAACTTGCAAACAAGATTGTCATTACACTGTTGGTTGACGATATCGAGAATGAAAGGGAAAATCAAATCAGAGAGTTGCGGGCTTTGATGTAGATGAGCAGTTTGCTTTTAAGCACATCTCAAGTGAAAGAGCGTGTGAATTGATCAAAGCAATTAAACTGAACAAATCCCCATGCATTGAAAATGTAAGACCAATTGTTGTCAGAGATACCTTGAGGGCAGTACCAAGTGTGCTGGTGAAAATCTTCAAAAAAACTATAGATGAATGTCAGGTACTGACACGCTTCAAAGAATCATTAGTAACCCCACTCCCAAAAAGCGGACACACTACAAAATTGACCAATTGGTGACCTGTGAGTCAGTTAAATATTGTATCAAAATAAATTGAAAGAGAAATTCAATCACAGTTATTGGGACACCTCACGAGACAAAAAATCCTCACTGAACAACAATTTGGCTTTGTTCCTGGTAGATCGACTGATGATGCGGTGTTCAAATTAGTTCAATCTCTCTATGAGGTATGTAATAGGGGTGACTTATCAGTGGTGGCCTTCCTCGATCTGAGGAAGGCTTTTGACATGGTAAGTCACTCGCTATTGCTGGATGAACTGCATAAAATTGGATGCTCTGAGGGTGTACAGAAATGGTTTGAGAGCTATCTTGAAGGCAGAACAATTAGAACGAAAGCCAATGGAGTACAATCAGGCCCTCTGCAGGTATCATGCAGTGTACCACAAGGGTCCATCCTTGGGCCGCTATTGTTTATTCTCTATATCAACGGTATAAAGGATGTAGTCCAAAATTGTGATTTCATCTTGTATGCCGACGATCTTGTGGTATACTCGTCAGGCAAAGATGTATGTGTGCTGGCCACACTGCTTAATGAGGACCTTGATCGTATGTGCAATTGGTGCACAAAACAGCGTCTGACTGTGAATATGCAGAAAACAAAGATATTATAGCCATATTCAGTGCCAAAAAACAAGATGCAGCCTTGGTCCGGCTATATAGACTAAGAAAACTAAAGCGTTGGATGACAAGGGTGTTAGCTTTACGCACCTACAAAACAATAGTGCTACCTACATTTGATCATGGTAGTTGTGTGATAGATGGTGCCAATGCAACAAAGTGGTAAAAAACTAGAGACAATTCAGAACCATTGCTTCCATTGATGCCTGTCAATACGATCGGCAACAGACATAAGCAAGGTCGAATTGCTAGCAAGAGCTGATTGTAAAAAAAACTATGTGAATGATGCAACAAAGTGTTGTTGAGGCTTATGTATGATCTAAGCAGAGACCCAAACAGTATTATAGAACCTGTGTGTGTATTGCGGGCTAATGCGAAAAGTCATTAGGGCTCGTAGTGCCTTATACGAAAAAAGCCCACTATATAGAGCTGACAGCACTTGAAGCTGAAACCCAGCATCTAGGCAACAGACAGACTTTCAATGCCACCGTATAAAATACGGGACCAAATGACACTGACTTTAACTGGGTGGTCACTTGTGAAAGTCCCAATGAATCACTTGATGCTGACATGATACTAATATGTACCTTGATTTATTTTTAATATTTGTATTGATGCTATGTTCATTGCTATTTGTTGACCGTTTTTGGCACAGACAAACAGTTATTTGTAAACTGAATTGATCTTTTGTCAAATAAAACTATTCAAACTCAAACTCATAGTTTTTGTATCAATCAGATAATTCATAGATATTGATGGATAAGTATCATGTATTAACTGATGCAATAGAAAGTTGAATTCACCACATTTACTTCAATTGAGCACCAACTATGGTCACCTCTTGTGTGGCCATGAGTGTCCGAAATGGGTGCCCTTAACCTAAATGTTATGTCATTTACTTACCATCTACAGTTTTCAGGAACCTTTTTTGTAAATTTGAAGCACCCCTTCTTACATTGGACTACGACGACTTGCGTTCCGGTACTTTCAGTAGGGCAACACGCTCCTCGTTTGCAGGGGCCACAGCACTGCTTAACACAAGTAACGAACCGACAGGTTCCATAGTCTGTAAACGTCACCATGCCACCATCCGCTGGATAGGGTCCTTGCAGGCACGGCTGTGCACAATTGTAAAAGACATTTTACCCAAACATTAATGGATAATTTACATTCTGACATATCGGTATGATTATATTATCGGATTATTAAACAAATCATTCAGTTTCTTGACAGGACAAGAATCAATATACCATAGAACAAGTGGAAATTTTGATACGTGATAATTCAGGGTGGCACACAATATCAGCTTTGCTGAGAGTCATCCTACCGTTACTGGTGAATATCATAGCCAATTTTCTGTTGTTGTGCTGTACTGTAGTCTACAGTGTAACAGTATCTATTATACTCTTACTATTATGAAAAATTTTATCTATTGGTGCTAACTCAAATATTTGCTGTGATCGACGACATAGTGTCTGTGAAATCTATTTTGAACTGAATTGACAATGATGTATTCGCTTGTCTATATGACCAATAAACGGCTTAAAACCTTCCTAAAAACTAATATTGACAAGGATGGTTGTTACCTTTTCAACATTTGTACAGTCAGGACACCTTTCAGAAACTGAAAGAACCAGAATTACTAGGCAAATGAGAACCAGAGGTCACATGACAAAATACCTATTCATTGAGTCTTCATCGCAATAACTATTGTGTAAAGAAAAAAAAAGATAAGTTGGCACACTATGTGTTGTGATAATCAGGCATTCTTTGGACCATCTTAGCTTTAGGCAACATTCTAAAACGACTTCCAAAATCCATTTCGTCATTAGATTTTACTAAATACCCATACAGGTTTATCTAAATACCCATTTATGCATATCTTTGCACATTAATTGGGAAACATAGAGTTTCCTTCCTTTTTCATCCCCCTTCTTTGCTGAGGCATTGTGTTCCTAATTCATGTCCAACAAAATCGATAAAGAACAGGTTGTTGTACTTACATATGCATTTTACTGGACTGAAGTCCTCAGGCACAGGTTCAGGCTCAGGCTCAGGTTCCTGACAGTAGACAATACCAAGTAGGATGAAGAACACACAGAGCTCCCTAAGTGCGGCCATTCTGACTTCGATCTGGTAGAGTTGTGGTCAAGATACAGCTGAGATGTAACTGACAATTCTCCTAGATACCTGTCTATATATATACAGTGATGGTGGTGCCTGATTGGCTGTGCTCTATGCGCCTCCTCCTTTGTTATAGGTGTTCGCTGATTGGTTGCTTTCATCAAGTGTGACCAGTATTACCCTTCTTTTCCAGACTAGCCTTTGTGTATGTATTCAGTGGGAACTATGCACATGGCGGTAGGGGAAGGGGGTTCACATTAAACTATAGGCTAGGTTACAGCTAGCATTATGATGAGACAATACTTTTGAAAAGAAAATGGATATTTTAAATTACCTGGGTACCCTACTGTAGTCTACAGGCATCATACTCACTAAGATGAAAACCATTTCACTCCAAATAAACCGTTTTAAATTATGCCGACTTTTTACTTCCAGACAGCAGGAAGTTAAAAACAGTAACTCTCTTGTCGTGTTTACATTTGTTCTGCACTTCCTAGGCTGGTATTTGATGGGTGTATGTGTGGTGTGTATAAACCTTGTTTACAGTAGCATATATGTTGATACAAATTTACACTCTACATATCCTTTCTATTATCAATGTTTACTGCCTTTATGTCTTTATATCCTGACTAATTGAGGCATGCATTTATTGTGGATTATCATAACGATTAGATCTTATAGTGTGCATCTGGTCTCATTTTGAAGGGCAGGAGATCTTCTCTTTCGTCAATCATCAAGGTTGTACCTTTCATTTGGATTTGCATTCAGGACACTCGGAGCTCAGATGTTTTATTACAGCAAATCTACTACTTATAATATCTACTGGGTTTTTTTTCAACAAACAATCCCCTTTCTTCCGTTGAAGTGAACAAGGCTATCCAAACAAAATGTGTTTACTATCTTGCTAATGGTTAGGGTCATTGTGTAGATAGCCTCGTGGGGGAGGGGGTGCTAAACCCGAACTTTGAACAATATTAAAACGTTACCTCAAATCAAACTAACAATGGCATTGATATGTGGACATTTACAGTACGTTGACAACAACATGTATTCTGGCTACTTATTGAAAATCGCCCCTCGTTTTGATTTATTGGCCAATAAACAAATTCATTTCAATTCAATGCCTCAGGATTCACCACAGCCTAACAAAATAATGCACAGCCCCCTAAATACTAGGTAAGGTAGTGGTCATTATTTAACAATGGGAGGGGGGTTGAGGCGGAGGGTTGTAAAAACTTTAGGCCCCTCATAAGGGGTAGGGTAAACTTCAGACCCCTCCTGAGCGGGTGCTAAGGATATTCAGCACCTGTATGGAAAAAAGCTAGTGCGCTACTATAGATAAAACAGGCACATGAAAAATCTTCCTCACCTCCAGTGTTGGGGGTACAAAACATTTTGACTGCCATAGTAGGGGGGGCATAAACAAGAAAAATGTTGCAAGGACCACGGATAGGAGTTGCCACTCTGCGACCGACATGTGACATCACGGTCGATGTATGACATCACAAATTGCATCACAAGGTGACCGTGATGTCACTGACAAACCGAAAACATAATGAAGTTGCTACGGTTGCTGTGCTCCTGGCCGCTACGCGGCAAGCAACTCCAAAAAAATTCGCACGTCTGAGCAAAGACTCATCAGTCCCCCTGTTGATAAATAAAGAACACTACCACACAACACCTGTGCTGGCAGCCTGCACTTTTACCGCTGCAAGTATCAGTAAGTATAAAAGGGGAATGTACATTTAGGGTGCTAACATATTGCTTCCTATAGAGTATACTATAACCTTGCTTTTCATAAACACTGGGTTGTTATGTTGTTTTGAAATATCCTCCATGGCTAGTGTGTAAGAGGAAAGGATATACTGTTTTCAAGGGGCGTAGTGAGTTTCCCTCGATATGTTTTGTTTTTAACTGAAAATCACATTTCTTTTAACTGAAAATCATATCCAGCTATGACACTATACTAGTTGTTCGCAGTGAATAAATGGTAGAGAATATGCCTGATGGCATTGACAATGACATCAGAATCCATCAGGAAGGTCACCCTAAATGTCCCCCCCTTGGCCATGCACTATAGATCCAATTAATGCTATCACATTCCCTGTTAGGGTAGGTTCACCTGAAGTCGGCCACATACCAGGAGTCGGCCACTTTTGGCATTAATTCCCCAGATCGTTCTTATTAGTATTACCATGTAAAATCATATGGAGGTTGCCCTGTTTGTCATGATTTTAGAAGCTGGATGGATGCAAATCTCCACAAATTTCACCCCAAGTTGTATGTACACTTCCCAAGTCGCCTACCTTTAACCTCATGTCGGCCACTGCTTAAAACAATGCATTTATCCAATATTCTAGGGATGAACATAGATTTTTCCTTTTACATAAAACACATTTTTGGTGGTTTTTTTTGTTTGTTTTTTTTTGTTTTTTTTACATAAGATCTACCTTCTACCTTCTGCTATGCCAGCAGAGACTTCAATATCCGCTTTCCGCTTTTGTTGGCTGAGAAACTATATTTATTGTAGTACTTATAAAGTCCGTTAGATGGTAGCACCGAGTAGTCTACAACTTCATAGATGTGCTTCCTGTGTAAGATAGGTAATCAGGTGGCCGACTCCAGGTGCAATCTGACCAACTTCAAGTGAAAATATACTTATGGAGAAGGTTCTAAATAATGTTAAAATATCAGTAATAAAAAGAGTAATGTTAGAAATGGCATGGATCTCATTATTACAAGTACCCTTTAAGCATTCTGATAGTCTGCAGGTGTCAAGAATGGCTAGTTAAGGAGCCATTAAGCCTTAGATAATTGTCACTGAGGAAAAACTTGTACAGGAGCGGCCGACTTCCAGTGAATCTACCCTAACCCTGATTAATGGCCCCACCTCCTCCAAGGCCCATACTCCAAGGTCATCAGAATACTCTTCATTTTTCTCCTCCTTTTTCCTCTCCTCTTTCTTTATTTTTTGTTTTTACTTATTACAGGACAAATCACAAAATACCGACTTACAGTACTAGACATTTTGCACAGTTGGTGTATCAGTATTCATCAATAGCCAGCTTGCTTAGGCTGTACGTTTTCCGCGTACACGAGCAGTGTCATATATATCAGACTACACTGTTTAATTCAGTTCAATTACACTATTATTTCACGACAGGAGGGCATAAAAAACTAATTTCCGTATGGCGAGTTTGAAAGCATTAGTATTATCAACATACTGAATGTGTAGATTTGAGGGTATGAGAAAATCTTCAGAAAAATCTGAGATTGGCGCTGTGTGGCTGAGGTCGGTCGAAAGCTTAAATCATTTTCCCCGATCATTCATGTCTGTCAGCAGTCACCCCCTCTTCTGTTGTGAAGGTGCTCATTATGATACAAAAAAAGTGTTTACCCACTTTCCAGTAGACGTGGCTGGATATCTACGCAGTTGTGTAGTGGACTTTAGGTCGAATCCCACATGGCCAAAAATACCTCAAATATCTCTGCGATTTTGAAACTGTTGCGTTTATGGAATCTTCCCCAGATTCGCAAGTGTTATAAGTACAACAGGGTGTATAGAACCCAAGGACACTGTTGCGTTTTCTTATGAATTCTTTGGGCTAATTTGTCTTTTTTTTATGTTTATATCTCTTTGAATTATATAATTTCTGGTCTAAAATCGCAAAAGAATGCTGGTGTTCTATACACCCTGTTGTACTTATAACCCTTGTGAATTTGAGGAAGGTCCTATACACAGTCAGTCGTCAGTTGTTTCTGAAACCTCCCCAGCTGGGAGGGTGATGTGGGCATGGGCAGTGGGGCTCTAAACATATGGGTCATAGAAAATAAGAGAGAAATTTATCAAAATAACAAAATCATTGAAAGATTAGATGGAAAATGAACAGAAAAATCGAAAATAAATCAGGAATTTTTAAACCTTAGGATATGTAGAAAAAAATACAGCCAATTGAGTAAAAGAAATAACTCCTTTATGAAACAGAGAGAGATTTGTAAACCAGGGGTCAGAAGTAGGAGGCCTCAATTGGACCCTTATCTTATCTCTTATCCCTGATCTTCTCAAAACTTCTCCCGACTGACCACTGACTGTACACATCAGATTCAAAATCGCAGAGATATTTGAAGCAATTTAGGTTGAATCCCACATGGCGAAAAATGCCTTAATATCTCTGCGATTTTGTCAGTAGCAATTTATGGCCCTTCATTTTCTTCTACTCAAAAATGCAATAAAAAATGTTTGATATCGAAATCGTACATATAACTAAGAGTAGAAGGGCTTTGTTTCATGAATATAGTCCTAAGGTACCTTTATGTCAGATTCGGCTGGCGATTTTAGGATAGGAAATATTTCAGACACTAAGATATACCCATTGACCAGGGCAGAATATTGTTAATGCTTTACAATAAAACACAACAGTGTCCTTGTGTTCTATGTACCCTAGTGTATTATGTCCCTTGAGAAATTGGGGTAGTCCCAAAAATCGCGACAGATTACAAATTGCAGAGATATTTGAGGCATTTTTCGCTGTGTGGGATTTGACCTGAAGAAAGTGAATTAGATTTAAAATACCCTGGTATTTAAACAGTATAGAGGTGAGGCTCAACCTATTTTTATCCCTATAGTGCCCAAGGTATAGGGTGTTGACATTCCTATATTGTAAACATGAGATTCAAAATTGTAAACATGAGATTTCAGGGGTTATTTTATGGGTGATCTCTCTCCTTGTGTGCCATATTTACCAACTAACCTGCACCTGCATAGACTCTGTGATTTGGTGGCAGTTCAATATATAAACATCAACACAGCAAAATATTATAAATAGCAACACAGATCGCAGGGTCTTGTACTGTAAAAATCAAACCTGTCTGATATTGAGTTGCAGAGAGTCATCAGTGTGAAAGTCTGCAATATTTACATTAGGTCAACTTGATTTAGTAAACAAAAACATCTTTTGGCAACAAAAATGTGCCTGAGATTGTACACAAAGCCTTTCCCACATAAACAGAAGGCTCTCTCAATCTTCTATTTACACCTTCAAATAATAACAAGTACCACTCTATAATCTGTGTTTGTGTCTGATTTTGTGAGAATAGCTTCAATTTTCAGCAAAAATCGAGTAGTGGACCCTTACCTTAGGTCGAATCCCACATGGCGAAAAATGCCTCAAATATCTCTGCTATTTTAGATCTGGTGCAATTTGTGGGTCTATCCCAAATTCTCAAGGAATATTTATAACTACAATAGAGTACATAGAACACAAGGACACTGTTGTGTTTTATTGTAAAGCATTTGCTAGATATTGCCCTGGTTAATGGGTATACCTGTGTCTGATATGTTTCCTATCACAAAATCGCAAGGATATAAAACCTTAGCACAGTCTGCAGTGGAACTTTGATAACTCCCTAACACTCCTTGTGATTTAGGGCACAACGAAGGCCATAAAATCCAACTGGCAAAATCGCAGAGATATTTGAGGCATTTTTCACCATGTGGGATTCGACCTTATTCATTTGATAGACGTGCAATTTTCTTGTCTAGTTTAGGCTGGGTACATGCATGTGAGGGAATGGCTGAACCACATATCAGTCGCATACATCCCATAACCTTATTGCTATGCATCTACATGAGAGGCCCACTACCAAGGCAAGGTTCTGACATTTTCTTGGCCGTCCTTCCCTTGACATCCTTCAGTAATTTTCTCATTTGCCAAAATTTCAGTATAAGTCTATCATAAATATTTCTCATTTTCACATCAGCAATAATTTAGAGCGATAAACTGCTGGAAAAAAGATTTTCCAAATTGTTTTATTATACCAATTAATACAGACTGGTTCAGGTAAGTCTAGTAGCTGATATTACCACTTCTAGACAATAATCTTATAATTTGCCACTGTAGCAGCTGGTATTTACCACTGCTCATTGTGTCATTATCTATGTCTTTTCATACTGTATTGTCTATAGGTCGAATCCCACATGGCGAAAAATGGCTGAAATATCTCTGCGATTTTATCCCTTGCGTTGTATGGCCCTTGTTGAGGCCATAAAACGCAAGGACTACTGCAAACTTGACCCTAAACCACTGTGGGATTCGGAATGAGTTGGTCAATCCTTGCGTTTTATGGCCCCCATTTTTCGCCATGTGGGATTCGACCCTATGATATTATAACTGTTTTACTGTTTCTCCATAGTCATTATGGATAACTGACATTTACACTTGAGATTGATATGGGCTTTTCTCCTATGATAAGAGGTTTTTTGGCAATGTAGTCATTACTACTATGCCAGATGTTCATACTATGCACACTTACATATTTTTGCATTATATTTATCTTATTTTTCAAAATACCACATACTAAGTTGAATTCTCCAGGCACAGTATTAGATCGTGTGAATTGCAATATAATTATATACATATATGTGGATTTTTCTGGCACTGATCGAGCCAAACCTGAGTGTACTGGAGTCTCTATGAGCTGCAGGAATTATACTTAAGGATGTAAAATATTACACTATGACATTATACCAAACCCCTTCCACAATTTCAATCTCCCTTCATCCCTCACCCCCGCCTTCCCCTTCCCCAAGGCCACTAAAAGATTTCACCAATACTATAATGCGAATGCCTGGAGTCTTGAACTTCTCTGACTTTTTCTGATTTATCATGTGTGAACACGATTGTTAGAACTGAAGCTATTTTCTCTGATTTATGATCCACTCCCCGCTGTACCAATTGTCAATATAGGAGGCTGAAATGTTGGCCCAGATGGTAGAATGGCCAGTCCGAATTCTGGTATTTAACTTTAGACCCAATGTAACCTTTTCAAAAAATTATAATGAAGTGTTTCGTAATAATGATAGCCTAAAGCGGCAAACCTTTTTATACCTTCATTGAACACTTTACTGAAATATTCTATAGGGTAAGCCTGTCATCTTATTCAAAGTATATTGGCATCTCGTAACACTTATTTTGAAATATGTCTTTGGTGGTTCCAAGTCATATGTGATGTCAGCGAAGAGTATGATTTTAAATGTCTTCTGCTGTACAATCTGATTGCTTTAAACCCCCATGTTAGCCTATATATGACACAGTTTAAATTTTAGACTTTATTCACCAGGTTTTTTTTTCATATGTGCCATTCAGTCGATAACTTGTATAATTGCTACAAGGCTTATGGCCATTCCATTTCACCCCTTTTATTTTAAAGTGATCTCGGTCTGAGGAGGGGCTACACAGAGCCAGCACAAAGTAAAGAAGCTCAAAATACGTCTAAGAGAATACAAAGAAGGAGTGATTGATTGATTAGTTGATTGTATAGGGACCTAGAACATGATCACATTGAAGCGTTGTTGCTATATATATATATATGCACAAAATGATTTACAATAGGTTCACTATGCCTTATGTTGCACAAGGGTCTCTCATGATTCAGAAAATAAAACGGTAAGTTATAATATCTGGGTGTTTCATTTCAATATCTATTCAATTTATTATAGATACCAATATGCAATCCATGAAAACACAATCCTGAAACATACTCACTCAAGATATTCTCGTGTCATGTCTTGTGATTCCTCTGAGAATCATACACGTTCACTTGAGATTTTGACTCAGGATTCCCACAAGAAAAGAAATTAATGTTCATAATTCTGGAGAATCTGCTGTGTCTTTCTCATGTGATGGCACATACCCCAGATTTTTTTGGGGGGAGGGGGAATAACATAAGATATAGACATATGTTTTAACTTGTGATTCTCACAAGAATCCATGATTCATAAGAATGTTCAAATCCAGGGGATAACTTAAGATACAACCTTGTGTTATGACTTGTGATCAACACAAGAATGCACTTGTTCAATTCCTGAGAATGACTCGAGAAGTTTACTCAAGGTTGAATCCCACATGGTGAAAAATAGCAGAAATATCTCTGCGATTTTGAATATGTTGTGATTCTGGGACCTCCCCAAATTTGCAGGGGTATAACTACATAAGGGTGTATAGAACACAAGCACTCTTTTGTGATTTTAGGCCAGAGAATATACAATATACAGAGATTTAAACATGAATAAAGGCAAAATACCCCAAAGAGTACACCAAAAATCTTAACAGTGTCCTTGTGTTCTATACACCCTACTGTAATTGTATCATTGCAAATTTGCAGTTGGTACCAAAATCACAACAGATTCAAAATCGCAGAGATATTTCAGCCATTTTTTTCCGCCAAGTGGGATTCGACCTTTAAGGTCGAATACCACATGGCGATTTAGCGCTAAAATATCTCTGCGATTTCATCCCTTGCATTCTTGGGGCCTTCCTGAATGCCTAGATCACAAGGATAGGAGGTTACATAGTCTTAATTCACTGTGGGATTCGGCATAAGTTGAAGAATACTTGCGATCTAGGGACACAAGAAGGCCCCAAGAACACAAGGGACAAAATCACAGAGATATTTGAGCCCAAAATCGCCATGTGGGGTTCGACCTTCATGATTTCTCCACAAGAATCTACTGTGTCATCAGAACGTTTAATTCTCGAGTCTTGTTCCAGTTAGTTCTCAAGGTCGAATCCCACTTGGCGAAAAATGCCTTAAATATCTCTGCGATTTTGAATCTGTTGCGATTTTGAGATCCACCCCAAATTTGCAAGGGAAATAACTGGTCAATTCTCACGAAAATGGAGCACAGGCTCACTATACCTTTCCCCATCCATGTACACTTAACAGGGGGTCTAACTGCTATATTTTTTATACATTCACATAGCTGCTAACATTATCATACTATGGGTACCCACTTTTGCCCATGTAGTGATCTAATCTATGCCAATAACAGGGTAAAATGTGGATATTTCAAAGGTTTTCAACTAAAAAAATATAAGTAAAACACATAAGGTGATTTATTTGAGGTACAATAAGGTCCATAATAACACTTTTCATATGGACTATTGTAGAATTGAAAAACGAAAATTTTGACACCATCAGAGCTCATTTTCAATTATTTTCTTGTTATTTATAAGGGAAAATGTAGTTGTGTAACATTTGCATCACCGTACGTAGGTACACTAGAATGAGTATAATGTCAAGAAGAAAATCCTCTTGGGATATATAGATGTTTTACTTTTTATGGCTCAATGGGGGGCAATATAATATTAATATAAAATATTTCTAACATGTATATGTCAATGACCTATAGGACTGACAAGCATGTGGTGTACCCCTTAGCATCACCGTACATAGGTACATTGAATCATTGATTAAAGGAGAGTAATTAATATTTAGTAAATTATTTCATAACATGTTAATATATGTGGTCCAGAAGGCCGTTTCACCGTGTTTATTACAATAAACGCGGACGTCCGTATATTAAATATGGACGTCCGTATTTCAAGTTTATGTCAATATTTGAATACCTACTGCCCCTACCCCCCTCCACATTTGCAATATGAAGCATATTTCAAATGCGGAGGGGGGTAGGGGCAGTAGGTGTTCAGATATGGGCATAAATGTGAAACACGGACGTCCGTATTTAATATACGGACGTCCGCATTTATTGTAATAAATGCGGTGAAACGGCCTCCAGGGAATATCCATGCAAAATATTGTCATAAGTGGATGAATACATTACAACCTATTGGGAGAAATCATGGAAATATCACTGTACGTAGGTACATCACCATGCATAGGTCCATGATTGAAACCTATGCCATAGAATTATAGAAATAGCTAATGCTATCTATAAACCTGTTGATATACTTCAATTGACCAAGGATAAATACTATAGACCAGTTACAATACCAGAAATCAATAAATTTGTGAAGATAATGACTGCAATGCATAGACATCACCATACGTAGGTACATCACCATACGTAGGTCCAGCTCCATAAGTGGGTATAATTAATTGCAGCATAATCTATTCTTATCATAGATATAAATGATAAAGACCTCTAGCGAACATGTTGTTATGACTGTATGAAACAAAATATATCAGTTTTCTTGCAAATAATTCTGTTTTATAGGAATCCATGTAATTTGTTCATATACAAGTTTCATCACCATATGTAGGTCAACCAGTTTTTTTCCTAAAACTGTCATAAAATCTTTAATTTTCATAGTTAGTGTTCCCAATTTTGCGAGTAATTAATATTATATGCTGCCTTTCAGCCCACAAGAAATACAAAACATCTGAGCAGTTCAGATTTTTTCTCCTTCTCAGCCATGTGCTCCATTTTCATGAGAAGTGACCAACTACAGTAGGGTACATAGAACACTAGGGCACTGTTATGTTTTATTGTAAAGCATATGCAACATATTGCCCTGGTTAAAGGGTATATCTCTGTCTAACATGTTTGATATCCTAAAATTGCAAGGATATAAAACCTTAGCAGAGTCTGCCTTGGTACTTTGATATTACACAATGTAACTAGCACTCCTTGCAATTTAGGGCACCAGGAAGCCCATAAAACGCAGCTGACAAAATCGCAGAGATATTTGAGGCATTTCTCGCCATGTGGGATTCAACCTACAGGGACAACTTAAGATGTGAACTTGTGTCCCCACTAGAATCCAATGGTTCATGAAAACATGTCCAATTCCAGGAATAACTCAAGATGTCAACTTGTGTAATGACTTGTGATCCTCACAGGAATCCACTGGCTTATGAGAACATGTTTACTTTCGAGGAATAACTCGAGATGTAAACTTGTGTCATGACTTGTGATTGCCCCGACAATCCACTTGGGTAATTTCCAGGAATAACTCATGACATCTACATGTGTCATGACCTGTGATCCTCACAAGAATCTACTGGTTCATGAGAATGTTTAATTCTCGACTCATGTTTAGAGGAGAATTGTGGCTAAGGCACGTAGCTTAGCATAAATATTAACCTTGTTTTGAATTATGGTTTTATTATACCGGCTATATCAGTAAGACCACAATGGCGGCAAGCAGATTGTCACATCAAACAAACTAAATTAGGAAAATATATAAATAGGCAGCGTTGTTGCTGGTCTGTGTCAAAATGATCAATTGTGATTACCCATCTAAGGCATGCTTAAACTGGTGCCTAGTGGGCAGGTACTTTCTCCTGAGCTCATCCCAAAATCCACAGGAATCGGCGTTGAATCGTTGTGACACACCCTTTTCCTCGAGGTCGACTCCCACATGGCTAAAAATGGCTCAGATATCTCTGTGATTTTGAATCTTTTGCGATTATGGCACCGATAGGGTCAATATAGGGTAGGTACCAAATAGCTGCCAAAGTTGCAACAGATTCAAAATCGCAGAGATATTTGTGGTATTTTTCGCCATGTGGGATTCGACCTACAGGGTGGATGATAAAGCGCAATCGTGTCCTTGTGTTCTATACACCCTACTGTAGTTTTGTCCCTTGCGAATTTGGGGTAGGTCCCAAAATCGCAACAGATTCAAAATAGCAGAGATATTTTCGCCATTTCTCGCCATATGGGATTCAACCTTCTGTTCTGGGTGTTATTGTTAACATCAAAGTATGCATTGGGGTATCCTGTTTGCAAGTTTCCCCAATGTCAAATGTAAACAAAAATGTACGAAACAAAGGGAAAAAAATGTGCCACAAATGCCAACGCCCATGTGCAACTAGTGGGGCTTGGGCATAATCATGAATCACCTCCATGAATGTACCAACCAACAGCATGCTCACTAGCCCGAGCTCCACTAACTAATGAAATAGCTAAAACTCAGTTTGAGGCAATTTTCGTGAACCATTATCTATGCCTTTTTATTAAAAAATGTATAGAAACAGGGCCCTAGCCAAGTCAAGGAACCCGAGGGTATTGAACGATTAGGTTCAAGGAAAAAGGGGGGTGGAGCGGCAGCCGATTTATTGGTTGCCTTACAGGGGTGCAGGGCTTAGGCCCTGAGGAATGTAGGCACCCTAATGATTGCCCCCCTGATGATAGGCCTTTATGATGGTAGGCACCCCTGAAGATAGGCCATGCTTCCAACATCCATTCCCAACATCCATTATTCCTGTATTCCAGAAGGAAGGGAATTCCAA
Source organism: Acholoe squamosa (assembly GCA_949317995.1). Classification (NCBI taxonomy): domain Eukaryota; kingdom Metazoa; phylum Annelida; class Polychaeta; order Phyllodocida; family Polynoidae; genus Acholoe; species Acholoe squamosa. Next base: position 106,048,106 of record OX439035.1, on the reverse strand, counting down.
CATTCCTTCCCCCAACATCCGAGGATAGATATAAGGGAACTCCTTCCAACATCCATTCCACAACATCCAAGGACAGATATAAGAGGATGTTTTCCTAAATCCAATAATAATTCCCCAAACATTGAGGCAAGTACAGAAGGTAGGCATAATACCGGAACATCTGAGCACAGTCACCTCAATATATTATCAGGACAGTAAGAGATATACCAAAGTACCCAACAAAGTGCCCAACATCCATGTATCCAATGTCCAAGTTCAGACCTACCATACATCCAAGTACCCAACGTCTGAGTACCCATTGTCCAATTCCCAGCATCCACATTCCCAACATTTGTGTACTCAACCCATTGGATGTTGGTACATGGATTTTGGGTACACGGACATTGAGTGCACGGTGTTGAGCACTTGGATGGTAGGTATATGGACGCTGTGTACATGGACATTGGGATTGTGGACCCATACTTGGATGTTGGGTAGCCCTGCAGGGTGTTGCTCCTATAGTAAAAGGAAGAGCTGGCTAAACATGCCCTCATTTCCAGTCCTTTCTTTTCATGTAGCTATGACTTGTCCCTTTTGTTGCTCACAAGTGGACATTCAAGTATGGTGCTAAAAAAGGGGGATTCGAGTAGGTACCTACTTGGGAGAAGTCAGTTAGTATAATATACTATAGAGTGAGTGACATGAGTAGGTACCTGATAATGCAGCTCTCTCTGTTTTAAACAAGGCAGGTGAATTTACAGACTGATGTGGTGAGTGCAAGTACTTTGGTGAAGCAGTGCACGACTTGTTTAGAAAAGAGGGCACATACTCAGAGCTCTTTTTACAATAGGAGCAACACCCTCCTGTACTCGGATGTTGGCTACTCAGACATTAACATATTCAGGTGAGTCTGCTCACGCTGGGGAATGGGCGCTTGAAAACCATCACTACCTTGTCTTCTATGTTTGGGTATTGGGGAATGTTGTACAACAACCCCTACTTTCTATCCTTGGATGTTGGGGGAACTAATGTTGGAAAACACCCCCATACTAGTCATCCTCAGATGGAGTCAAATGTTGAGTATTTGGATTTTGGTAGATAGAAAACCTGGCCGGATGTTGGGTACATGGACATAGAAGAAAAACTTGTTGGATGTTGGGTACAGGAACATACAAAAACCCCATCCTATCCGGACGTTGTGTATAGGGACACCAGAAAATGTGATCTCCCGCTTCATAATGACCTGGATGTTTGGTTCACGCATGTTTTGATGGAAATCTCATATCTATTTTCGAATTTCACAGACTTTGGATTAGTAAAGACAGAGTTTACTGTCCAAATGGCCTAAATTCCTGGGGTCCTAAAATCAGGAGGGTGTTGCTCCTATAGTAAAAGGAAGAGCTGGCTAAAAATGCCCTTGTTTCCAGTCCTTTCTTTTCATGTAGCTATAACTTGTCCCTTTTGTTGCTCACAAGTGGTAATTCAAGTACGGTGCTGAAAAAGGGGGATTTGAGTAGGTACCTAGTTGGGAGAAGTCAGTCAGTATAATAAACTATAGAGTGTGTGACATGAGTAGGTACCTTGTAGTGCAGCTCTCTCTATTTTAAACAAGGCAGGTGACTTTTCAGACTAATGTGATGAGTGCGAGTACTTAGGTGAAGCAGTGTACGACTTGTTTAGAAAAGAGGGCACATACTCACAGCTCTTTTTACAATAGGAGCAACACCCTCCAGTGTGCCTATGATGAGTGAGCCACAATTACACAGGGCATGCACTGAGGTGGCTAAACTTTCTAAGGGCCAAATAATCGTTGGAAAGGGGCCTTCTTTCTATAGGGCCAATGTTCCTTATACAAACTAAAACTTCCTGATTGTGAGAAAGGCAATCCAAAAAGAAAAGAAAATGGGAAAAGTAAACTGCTTCATTCTCCAATTCTCGTAAGCAATCAAGGCACAATGAGAGACAGGGCAAAAGATGGGGCAGAGTTCTAGTTTCGGGAAGTATACACTACAACCATCACCACGAGTCTGATAGATTACAAGTAAACAAGTGTGAAATATTATACGTAAACACCCTACTTTTTCATTATGCGACTTGATCCTTTCCTGATATCTGTCAAACACCTCAAGGTAGGCTTACCATAGATTGACACTAAAACCAATTATACAATGCATTCAAAGTACTTAAAAACAGTAATTAGATCAATAATTGTTGACACAGACAAGGAAGACCCTGGCCGGTGCTGGTTTTAAATGTTATTTATTTCCCATAGGTCTGACCAAACTATCTCTCATATAGGCTAAAGACTTGATGATAATCACACGCTGTTTAAACGTAGCAACCTAGTATTAACAATTACACTTTCTTTTCTTTTTCTCATTTAATCACCATCATAATCTGCATTGGGCACATTATAGAAGTGGGGAAGGTTTAACCAAAGCCTGTTCTACCTAGTTGGCACGTAGAATAAAGGGTTTCACACCTTATATAAATTCAATACAGCACATAAGTGGCATAATCAACAAGTAATCAATGGATAATTCATGACGCATGTGTGTTAGTGAAGGATAATTACACGAGGGCATAGCCCGAGTGTAATTAGCCTTTGCTAACAGACACAAGCCAGCCATTGTGTGTACAAGTTCGGTACATACACCTCGGCGCCCGGCAGTGGACAGCTACAGCGCCCGTCTCGGCTTGGCTTGCTTTGAATGTGTCTCGCGGTTATGTATGTACACGATCGGTAGGCCTACACACACCTTGGCGCCCTGCTAGGCTTGGCTTTGTTTGAGTGTGTCTCGCGGTTATGGCAGTGGCACACAGCAAAAAATAGTGTTTGTACACGACCGGTACACATACCTCAGGCTCGGCGCCCGACTGGCAGCGAGCACACGGCGAAAAAAAACCTGACCCGCCAACCTTTGACGGCTGAGCGCAATGCACTAACTGCTAGACCACCGCGTCTCCTTCAGCGGCCGTCTCGGCTTGGCTATGTGTGAATGCGTCCTGCAATTATGGTAGTGGACAGCCCGCAGTCGCCGCCTCCCCGGACTTTGCAAGACATGGTTCTAACCAAGCTTCTCTCGTCAGTCCCTGTGGCGCAATGCATAGGGAGTTGGACTAGGGATCTGAAACTGCAGGTTCGAGCCCTGCCCTCGCCTTGAAAATTTAGTGGGTTTTAACATGTAACATATGACATGTAAGTACATGAGAGGTGTGCAGGTTATCCATGGATAACCACACAGCATGCAGGTTATCCATGGTTATACCACGATTTCTGGCTTACACAGTGCTTTTTGGGGTCTATTCCCATCCACATATCTGTCGATATTTTGGAAGGCGTGCGGTTATCCATGGAAGGTGTGCGGTTATCCATGGAAGGCATGCGGTTATCCAGGATAACCGCACGCCTCTCATGTCCTTCCATGTCATATGTTACATGTTAAAACCTACGATAATTTTCATTGCCAGGGTAGGGATCGAACCAGCAGTCTCACATCCCAAATCCAACTCCCAATGCACTGCGCCACAGGGACTGACGAGAGAACCTTGGTTAGAACCGTGTCTCTATGATATAAAGCCAACCAGCGATAGTGTAGTGTGAACGCGTCCAGCACCTTGACCCATAACCAGGCCAGTCGCGCACAGTACCTATAACCAACGGCTGCCGGGCGCCTAAATGGGAAACGCGGTGGTCTAGCGGTTAGCGATTTGCGCTCAGCCATCAGAGGTACATGGATCGTGCCCCGGTCCGGGCGCATCTTTTTTTGCCGTGTGCGCTGCCGCTGTCCGCTGCCGGGAGAGGAGGTGTATGTACACTATTTTTCACCGTGTGCCGCTGCCAAGCCTAGCCGACATGGCCGCTGTCGCTGTCCGCTGCCGGGCGACGAGGTGTATGTACCTGTGTACACACACTATGGCTGGCTTCGAGTCCCGGGGAGGGGGAATAATTTTTGTTTTAAAATTGAATTTATTGGTATTCTATTGATTATTTATTGGTTTCGTGGTATAAAATAAGTAGTCAATGGATAACTCATGACTCGTGTGGGTTAGCAAAGGCTAATAACACTTGGCCTACGGCCTCGTGTCATTATCCTTCACTAACCCACACTCATCATGAGTTATCCATTGGTTACTTGTTCAATAACTGCACGCCTTGCAAAAGTGATGTTACAGCCTTCAGGGTGTGCAATATCGACAGGTATGTGCAAGGGAATATCCAGGAAAAGCACTGAGAATCCCAGAAATCGTAGAATAAGTACAGATAAACACCTTCTGGCTGTGTGTAGGCAGTATAAGGGTATATAATTATATGATGGTTAGACAGGCCACAAAACCAATGGGTGCCTGTTGGCGTTTATACCACAATTTACACCTATAGGATGCATCAGAATGCATTATGCATCCGCCAACATATAAATACATATATGGCATCCATAGTGTTGTAGGGGCCGTAATTCCCAGTAGTCAGTGGCAGACCCCCAGGGGCGGGTCTCCAGGTAATCACTGCCCCCTAGTGTGTTTCATACCGATCCAGCTGTAGATGGAAGGTGGAAATGTCAGGCCAGGGAATGTAGCTCAGTGGTAGAGTGCTCGCGTGCAAGCTGACAGACCCGGGTTCGAGTCCCGGTGTTTCCAGACTTTTTCACCGACCTCTACAGTGTCAAAGATATAAATCTCATCTAACAAAACACCAATGTCCAGCCCTGCTGACCTCATGGATAGGGTGTACCACTCTGGATCTGCAGGAGGGTCTTGCCAAAAGGGAAACGTGAACCCCAAAAAAGAAAACGTGTACGTTTTTGTATTGCTAAGAGATTGTTTAGATAATCATTTAGATAAAACGTGCACGCTTTTTTCAATTCTCAGAAAGAGTTTTCCATGCATTCTGCTCTAATCTTTTTGTCAATACTATGAAAACAAGTTAGGTCACACGTTTTCCTCAGTACTATCTGAAAAAATACATAGGTTCTTCCTCGTCTTCTTTTGGCAAGACCTTCCTGGCCTCGGTTCTATTCCCAACTTGGGTGAGCTTTTTCATTACTTACGATATATGTACAGATAATATCCTACTGTCAAAGCTATATGAAAGATGCTGTCGCATATAGAAAACATACACTACAGTGTGCAAAAACCCAGCAGTGTCCTCTATTGGTCATACGCCCAACCCATTAAATGCTGCACCATGTCTTTATTTCTTATGACATCTAGTTTACATGATCCATGTCATCTTGCTGATATTTCATGAGTGTATTGGCCTCATGGGGGTTTCACGGGGTATGAAAGTAGCACGAGCAAGTACGCCTCACCAGGCCTGCATTCAATCCCAGCAATCTAAACATCATGACGACCAATGTGCACATACTATTCCTACCTTAAAGGGTTAAGGTGCTAGTAAGATTTGAAGCTGGCAGGTGGAGCTGACTTTGTTTAGGGACAGGACAGGAGTCTGTCACGTTTACAGGAGTTTTGGCCTGATTCTATTAAAACATGTAAAAATATGCATCCAGCAGCTGAGCAGATGCTCTCGGAAACCTATAGACCATGATGATAACCGCAGGTAATAGGTCTCAGGGTGGGTGGGTGCTATAGTGGTGGTGGGTATCCAGTGTGCAAAACTGTTTTTTGGGGCATTTTCTCCGTTTTCTCAACGTCCAGCCATGTGACCACAATATACAGAATTGAGGTATACCAATCAAATAAGTGAAAGGGTATAGGAACTCATGATCATATTACTTTCTCAAGAGAGATATTGGCTATCTCACCAAAATACCCCTTTTTCTGAAAACGTTGACTCACATCCTCACAATACCCCTCTTTTTCTTATTTTCAAGGATTTTCCTCAGAAAATATACCCCTTTTTCCCCAAATCCAAAGACATGCAAATTTTTGAGGACTCCACTTTTTTCCCTGTTTTTGGTAGCGAGCATGCTGTATATTTTCATGCAGAGTGCAGGGACCGGGCCCCATCCCCTCCCCCTTCAAAAGAAAACACACTTTGAAATTATAGCTAGACTTCAAATAACTTCAGACACAATTTCTCTCTCTCTCTATTACCCTAAATTAGGAATGGACTCTGCTCAGGACAACTGATCATGTTGGGCTAACCCTTGTAGATCTTACATGGCCCTATACTGGAAACAGTTGACAGGGAGAAGGGCAAAGTGTTTCAGAGATGGGAGGAAGAGCAAATGGTGTAACATTTTTTTTTATCAAAAACCTTTAAATTTTGTAGTCAAATTACTCCAGGACAGTTTTCAGGTTCTACAAATCATTTAAAACGAAATTGCTCAAATGGATGCATGGGAGGAAATGTTAAGATCAAAGAAAAACAACTTTCTCAAGAAAATTTAGCAATTTCCTACCCTCTATTTGAATTGCCTCATCAATCGATGTGGCAAACAACTTTGGTTCTAATTAGAATATTTTCAAAATTCTTTCAGATTTAGTAACTCTAGGTGAAAACAGCTATAATTTTCTATAACACCGGCTTTGGAAGATTCCTTCATGTCGTTGTTTGACATTCTAATCTTTTCACATACATACATCTTCTGTAAAGCAATGAATAAACGACTGTATTTTTGGATTAAAATTATGACTTGGAGTCAATCCGACATCAATCCGGAGACTGACAGAAAATATGGCACCAGCCCTAACCCACCTCTCTTCTACAAACTCTGTCCGGGTTTGATAAAACTATCAATTTAAAAATGAATAGGTGTCTTACATAAGTATGCAATAAAATTGCATTGTTAAACATTCTCCTTCACAAGGAAAACATATATTTTAGAGTGGCTAAATTAGAATGAAAATCGGAGACAACACTGTTGTAACTCACATTGAAACAAAGGTGGTAAAGCCTGCATTAAAAATGCGTTGTCTTAGCTGCAATTTGATAACCTTTCATTATTCACTATTGACTACGATAACCCAGCTCTAGACTTTATAACCATGCTCTCTCTATCACATACTTACTCTACATACAATATAACAGTAGGATTCCACTAGATTGAAATATGTAACAGAGCAAACTATCCTGGTCATGAATCTTGTGATGTTATGAAGACCATACTGAGTTGTTAAGCTGTTTTGAAATCGCGTCGAGGGCTAGTGAGCAAGAGGGAAGTATGCATTGTAAGGTTGGGGGAGGGGACAGTGCAGTTGCTCTGAAAACACACACACTACATCTGAATGCCTCTACTCACTGACATATATCAATTTCAAAGGCTCATTATGATACTGTTAGCAAATGTAGTCACCTGCATTATAACAATATGCATTTAGAAATCATGTAGATAATTGAACTAGTTATCAAACGGATAATGGATTAAGAGTTCTCATCACAGGTGGACGTCCTACTTCCTCTAGTATTTTGGCCCTAGACAGAGCTCACTTTCTCAAGACATCACCAGATTTCAGTCTCCTCCGGCAATCAGATATTTCTATTAACATACCGTTGAAGCTACAGGTCAGGAAGTTTAAACCAGATATATGGTTTTATTTGATACAGGAAAGACAAGAGTGTGAAGCCAAGCCTGAAAAGTGTTACAATCTATTTGGATTGTAGGGAGAGCAAGTCTCGATCTGCTACATGAACGAGACCAACCATTATCTTTCAATCTCTCTATTTCTTTTTCAAAGAAAGAAAAGAGAGCGTTTGCAATAATCATCTGCAAATAAATCGGTGTTTTTATAGAATTTGGGCGTTTAGGAGAGGTATCACAAGAGAAAGTTCAGGTCGTCAGAAAGTGTAAGATTTTACCCTTGAAGGGCCTAAAAAATAAATTTTCTAATAGCTTTATGTAACCTTGAAACATTTGTGAAGGGACATCCCCTCACCTGAGAAAACCAAAAAAATACCAACCTGGGATGTCTGGTTCCATTTTTATTACTTGTTTTGTGTCATGTAATGTCCAGTACCAAAATGATGAAATAAGGGGTAATTAAAGTTACTCTCAGTAATATAGGAATGTCCCATTATGCATAAAAAACACATGAAATAACAAGGCCAACATGTCTATTATTGACATCAATTATAAAAATGGAGCAAACTTTGAGTTATGCATGCACAGTAGACTGCCTCTTACATGATCTGATCATGAGTAACATTTTACTTATTAGATTGATATTCCTCTATCTCGTGCACACTGGTGCGACACATTACCCCTGGGCACGATACATTTAATTCCTCACATGATATCACAGCAGGAAAACTGTCACATCTTGAGAGAGGGTATCATTTATCAAGATTTATGATAAATTTAAGATATTCTAGAAAACTGCTCGGTGTATGATGAACAGTTATGTGGTCATCCCATATGGTTTGGTACTTCTGTAAGCACAGAGCGGCCAGAGGGGCAGGAGGGTGTTGCTCCTTTATTAAAAGGAAGAGCTGGCTAAAAATATCCTTGTTTTCAGTCCTTTCTTTTCATTTAGCTATAACTTGTCCTTATTGTTGCTCACAAGTGGTCATTCAAGTACGGTGCTAAAAAAGGGGGATTTGAGTAGGTACCTAGTTGGGAGAAGTCAGTCAGTATAATAAACTATAGAGCGTGTGACATGAGTAGGTACCTGGTAGTGCAGCTCTCTCTATTTTAAACAAGGCAGGTGACTTTTCAGACTAATGTGGTGAGTGCGAGTACTTAGGTGAAGCAGTGCACGACTTGTTTAGAAAAGAGGGCACATACTCACAGCTCTTTTTACAATGGGAGCAACACACTCCAGAGGGGCTCTAATAGGTGCACCAAGCCAACCCACTAGGTCTTAGGTGCACCGCCAAGAAAACCATCCCATCTGGAGGGTGTTGCTCCTATGGGAAAAGGTAGTGCTGGCTAAAAAGTGCCTCTTCTGCAGAACTGACTTTCCATGTAGTGATAACTTTTCACTTGTGTTGCTCACAAGTGGCCATGCTAATACAGTGCTAGAAAAGGGTGATTTGAGTAGGTGCCTAGTCGGGAGAAATCAGTCAGTATAGTATAGTAGAGTACAGAGTGTGTGGCACGAGCAGGTACCTAATAGTGCAGCTCCCTCTCTCTTTTAAACAAGGCAGGTGACTTTTCAGACTAATGTGGTGAGTGCAAGTTGACTGGAGTGTGTTGCTCCTATACTAAAAGAAAGAGCTGGCTAAAAATGCCCTCATTTCCAGTCCTTTCTTTTCATGTCGCTATAACTTGTCCCTTTTGTTGCTCACAAGTGGTCATTCAAGTACGGTGCTAAAAAAGGGTGTTGCTCCTATACTAAAAGGAAGAGCTGGCTTAAAATTGCCCTCATTTCAAGTCCTTTCTTTTCATGTCGCTATAACTTGTCCCTTTTGTTGCTCACAAGTGGTCATTCAATTACGGTGCTAAAAAAAGGGGATCTGAGTAGGTACCTAGTTGGGAGAAGTCAGTCAGTATAATAAACTATAGAGTGTGTGACATGAGTAGGTACCTGGTAGTGCAGCTCTCTCTATTTTAAACAAGGCATATGACTTTTCAGACTAATGTGGTGAGTGCAATTGAATGGTGAAGCAGTGCACGACTTGTTTAGAAAACAGGGCACATACTCACAGCTCTTTTTATAATAGGAGCAGCATCCTCCAGGTAAAGCAAAGCGTGACTTATTTTGAGAAGAGGGCACATACTGACAGCTCTATTTACCATAGGAGCAACATCCTACAGGTCATGGGTTCATCAAGCCAACCAATCAGGTCTTAGGTGCACCAAGCAAGCCACCCTATCAGGGGGCCCTTGATGGGGGTCCCCATGTCCCATGTCGATTTTAAGAAACGACCATGTCACCATGTTGATTTTAAGAAATGGGCATGCCCCTGTGTCGATTTTAAGAAATGGCAAGTTACTTGTAAGGGCTGCATTCATGTACTATAATGGCAAATAGAAATGTATTTGCACATCATCAAACATAAACCAATGTCCGCATCCATTGCTTGTTTGATCTGGGAATTGCAAGGTAGGTACTGATACTAGCTATCATCATTGCTACCTGTTGCATGCTAGGAATTCAGCAACAAATAGTGGATATCATATCTACCTATTGGTAAGCAATCTGACCTATACCGGTACTGACAAATTCATGTATACGGATCTTGGTACACTCTAATGTAAATAATTGCTCTAATTATCTAGGAATATCTTAGCATTAGTCAAAGTTCACATCCTACACAAACACGCTTTAACACTTTAAGGGCCACACAGTGCAGTTTTGCATCATGCCCATGAGTCTTCATGATGCATGGATGCAGCACTGGGCAGTCAAGTCATCAGTGCTGCATTTAAGTATCATTCCAGCCTAAAGGGCCTGATACTCTCCTGAGAGGTATTGGTATGATGCTTCAACGCAATGTACATTCATGCATTGGTACATCATGATGACAAAACATCCTAAAATTAGAGCCATCATGCGGCCCTTAAAGGGCTAAGAATCGGTCCTTCCCTAATGCACCGCCCATTGACCTTTTATATGTTTTCAAAATAGGAGATCCTGTCACTGTCACAAACAAAAAAGGTTACAGTGTAGGCTACATGGTGTTTGGACAAAGGTTACCAATAGTGGCTGTGACATTAGGATTGGCATGCCCTGCAGCTTTCCAGTAGGGCTCATGTAGACTCATTAACAACCTAAGGCACTGTGGCCTGCTATCCCTTAAAGCTGCACCTTGCATCAACATATGATATTCATAAATAGTTGCCATGATACATTAATGCAGTAGGCCATTGTATCAATCTGTTGGCGATTTCTATGGTTATCTTTCTAGAATAGGGGTCCCAATATCACCACTCGATTTTAAGAAAAGGCCAATTGTTTGCATTCTTTTCATGTCCCTCTCACTGAGCTCCATGCCACATGCTTATTTTAAAAGGCCATGTTACTCTGTCGATTTTAAGGGTCTAGACCCATTATCCTTATTGGTAGGGCGTCTCAAGGTATGTGGACATCTCCAGGTAAACCTACATTATATTATAACCTTATCATCTTAGAAGGTTTGATAAAATGCTGCAACATTTGGCAAGTGGAACCGCCAGGAATATAGTTATTGCTGCAGCATGATGAGAAACATAGACTTAAGATAAATATAGCCTTTAAACACTTCAAGACATTATAATTCTTTATATTGTGGCCATATGGATGAACATTGAGAAAACGGACCCAAAACTAGTTTTGCACTGGATACCCACCCCCACCACCACTCACCAACCCTCCCACCCAGACACCTGCAGGAATCCAGTGGTCACGGTCTGTAGGTTTCTGGAACCATCTGCAGCAGTGCTGGATGCATATTCTTACATGTATTAGTAGAATCAGACCGAAGCTACTATCAAAGTGTCATGGTGGAATCCTGACTCGGGCCCCCAGCACAAGTCAGCTCCACCTGCCGGTTTCAGGCCTTACTAGCACGTTTAGCCCTTTTAGGTAAGAATTACATGTGCATGTTGATTGTCATGATGTATTGGATGCCCAGTATTGAATGCAGGCCTGGCGAGGCATGTTAGCCTATGCTAATTTTATTGCCCATGATGACCCCATGACTCATGAGGTTGATACACTCATGAAATATCAGCGAGATGCCTTCATGGATCATGGTCACAAGATGGCATATAACATCAAAACATTATGCGGCATCTGGGAGTATGACCAATGACATCTCTGGGTTTGTACAAATTGGTGCATACTGTTGTGTAGCAGTAGTATAGAATGATAATCTTTAATCAGCTTCCAAATAACTATTATTTATATGCCTCTGTAGGCATAGCATACCCCAGTCATGCTTGGAGAGTACCTTTGCCACCCATGGATGTGGTGAGAGAACAGAGCAGCAGTGCCACATACTGGGAAATTTTACAATTAAAACTATTGTTTACATGGTTCATGGTGTTGATTGTTATCCCGTTTTTTTCTTGGACCAATATTTAATACATGACAAGGGAATCTCCTCTTTTAAGGCATGAATATTCCACACAGGGGTTTAAAATATTCACAGATGATATAGAATGATATGTAGATGAATAAGGGTGGGAAATTGAAAAATGGGTCATTTGTTAGCGAATATGTATACACACTTTAACCTAAGTTCTGTGTATATTATGACCCATGCCGTCTCAGAAAAAAAATCACCTGACAAAAGAGGTAGGGGTATACAAATCTATAAAGCAGACAACCTTCATCGGAAAACCTGTCTTGGATAGCATAGGATTACTAGCACTCAAAATACCCCTATAGTTTACAAGCAAACACCGATCCCTTCCCTACCGTGGAGATTAGCTGGTTAAGGATTGCAGACAAAAACTCTGGAACTAATGGGACCGTTAAAACAACGTGACCCCAGGGTTGGGGAGAGAGAATTTTCATCATTATTGAGATGCATATTGAAGTACCAGAGATGGTTTTGACATTTACCGCAAATTTTATAATGGAAAAATGGTAAATGGAAAATGTGATAATAAGACTCTACTATAAGTACATGGGATTATGTGAAGTACTAAATCAAAATCGGTCGTTTTATGGCTCTCTCAAGATGCAAGTTAAATAAAATTAAACATTTTCGTTTATTTGTTAGTATTCCAAAGGTCATTGTGATCTTAGATGTAGTCAAAAAGCACTCGAAACCTGAAGTAATCTTTGTTCGACAATAGTACTGACAATTTGCGGCGAAGGAAATTGAATTCACTCAGAAATGCGTAATTCTTTGTGGGATTTCTTACTTCAGTTGAAATGTGTCCAATTTGGCTAACGCGTCGAATCGTCTCAGAATAATATGAGTCTGCATTTGTACATGTACACATAGAAGTGATGCTGCACTAATAGGTTTATTTGTGTGCATCCTTTCTGACAACAGTAATATAAGTTTTCATCTTTAGTGTGTCTGCTAAAGGGACAAACATGGTACTTTATGAAACGGGAGATACGTTGTTTCTATAGGCCTATTATTTATAACTTTTGTAACCTGGCTATCTCAGTGTTATCACTAATGTCTCAGGAAGAGTCCTATTATCACAATGGTCAGGGTTATTGCCTACGTGGCCTTGCTCCACTAGGCAGTCCTCCTGGCTATAGAGATTACTATTCTGTAGTAGCTGGGCAACTTTGAACAGTTCTGGACACCTCAATAATTAGAGTATCAACAAAAGAGAAAAAAGGATCCTAGGAAATCAGATCAATCTGATCTCTCTAATCATCTCTTTGCACCCCATAATGCAATTCAAATGAAAAGAAGCTGGAGAAAAAGGACATTTTTGTCATGAGAAATATTTGAAAGAGGCATTGAATGTGACTGAAAGATACTATAGTATTACAATTCCAATACATAGGCCCTATATGTTAAAAGGTGAGGGGACAAGTGTTTATCTGCATAAGGGTGCACTGCGTCATTAAACCCCATAGCCCTTTACTAACTGAAACCATTTATTCTGATTGTCCACCCTACCCTCTTGTTTCTGCTGACACCTTGAAAGTGGCAATCAATCTAGTGGCTATACCAATCTGATTGCCACCATAATTGTAATTAAATCTATAGATTGGCTTGGCACTGCACTAGGGCAGCTGCTTCCAAGTAGCCAGCTCATATTGGCAGAGTTGATATCCGGACTTATATGGGTTTGTCCATCCTGAGATATCTGATACCATACTGAGATTGGTTCTAGAGATGGCAATTTTCCCAGTTGCATATCATAAGCACACCATAAGAAATTAATGTCGAATCTGCCAGGGATCCTCATAAAATTGAACAGAGTACCACCATGAGTGCAATGCAGTGAAGCAGTCTGGTTTCTATAGTGAAGCCCCAGATGGCAGTACATTATTTTCTCTGTAAGAATAACGGTGACATCTTCGTCCTTAACTTGCCGGAAAACCTCCATTGATTTGACATTTTCTTTTACAGTGCAGAATAGGATATTTCTATCACGTCTAGGTTCTAAGAACCTTTTTCTTTACTGTTTTCTGGTCTTTGGAATATTGTCCTGGTCAGCATCCAACTGGCAATGGCTGCCTTCTATCTTTGTATCATTCTTGCTCACCATCCCCTCAGTTCCTTTATATCATTGCTATCTTTGGTAAGTGGGATTTGATGTGCCAAATGTATCATATTTCGGAAATTGATTAGAATGGCTGATCATGATAGGAACCGACCTGACAACATTTTATACCTGATGTCAAGAATGGTGAATGAGCTGTGCTGTTAGGAAATGTATAAGAAAGGTTATAAATATGCAATAAGTATGAGTTGGTTACAATGTAGATATATTGGAAACACTGTACTGATTACATGGGGCAGACGAATTAAATCTCCCTTTCAATCCCAAGTAGGGAGACCTGATCCCCTTCACCATAATGTAATTGGAAATCAGAGTTTTAGATATTTCATGTATTATGTATATGCTCTACTACAATCCCAAATCCCCATACATATAGCTATAAAAGAGTACATTCCAGTGGTTGCCTACTCACTGAGTGTGTATCCTGGGTCTGTGTGTTGCTATGTACAAGAATCCTACCCAGGTTCATTACCAGAGTCAGGGATCCTCCAGTGGGACCAGCTTCCACTAAACACCTATACACCTTGCACTTTGCTGTCACACAGCACCCCACTAAGCATCAGGTTTTTCTTATCCTTGCCCCAACCTCAATTTTGTTCCCTAAATATATTCACTGATATTATGTTGTAGGAATTGACTCAAGTACCAGTTATAAAGCACTTCACGATCTACTCTCCCCTGTGCTTTAGGGTAAGTTAATTTATATGATTTTCAAGTAAGGGTAGGTTAACCTTAAGACGTCCCCATACCTTGAGACGACCACCCCAAAAAGTTATGGTTGAATAGCATGGAATCAACCAGTTGGTAGTGTTGATCATCAGCAGCAAACCAATTTTCTGGTCATTTCATTGGATGAATGGTATATGTAGACGTCTCAAGGGTAGTCTACCTTATGAAGGGTCTTTGCCCAAAGCCAACCTGCAGAGTATATCCTCCAGCAACCACCTAAATCAAGGTTAAGGCAGAGACTACGATAGTTACAGGATCAGAGGCATGCCTGCCTGTAGAGTGTACAGCTCTGGGGTGATCGAACCCATGATGAGCTCTCCTGGATTTGTGTGGGTGGGTGGGTGGTAGGTAGGTTGGGGAAGGGACCTACTTGTGCCCTGCACTTATGAAAGGCAGGAGGAAGCCAGATGTATGCTGGTATTGCTACTGATATCCAATATGTGCTCTCCCCCACAGTCTCAGACCTATGGGGCACGGCACTTACCTGGGTAGGCGTCAATACCTGGGCCCATAGTATCGACCATGAATATTTAAGGAACCTTATCATGTCTAACTACTCAGGATTGATAATGATAAAACAAATAGTTAACACTGATAAGACTGATGGATGATAAAATATGATGGAGTTCATCTATAATTACGGCGGCGGAGCTGTCAGGGATGAGGAGGAGGCATCCCCCGCACTGTTTCAGCTTGGAAGTATAGATTGTAATAAAGATTTACCGGAGCCCGCACACGGCCCATCCCTTACACTTTCTGACTGTTTTGCCTCTACCTATTAGATATCGATATACGCCACTGATATGAGACTTTATTGTTCCTGTGGGTCCCTTTTTGTGTATACATGACCATGAATGGTTCTCTGACAAATATTAAAGGTAGTCACCGTTTTATAGATTTTTGGCTATGTGAAATGGCAGTCGCGTGAATGGGACATTTCACCTTTAGGTCTAGTGTATGTAACATGACATCAGTACCAACTAAAAGGTCATTTGTGCATCATTACTAGCTTCAGTAAATGAAGCCTTAAAGCCTTGGATTTAAAAAAGGATGTAAAAAGCTAAGTGTGACGATGTCCCTCTGTTCAATACCAACGACTGAGAGAAACTCGGGCAATGTGTATAGGGGACATGTTAAGTTATGTGGATAGCATTATCAAATGACATTGTCAATATACTTTGGTGACAATAAAGAGAAATTCAAATTCAATAGGGATAACAATGACAATGTCATATTGAAGGAGAATTCAAATTGCAAGCTTCAAGTTCACATGGGAAGAGTGCTACAACCCAAAAGATGCACATGTGAGTTGTCTATAGCTTGGCCTTTGTTATAGGGCTATGTAAAATCAGCAGCCAACATGTGATCTCTTCTGTCACTATCTGACTGTATGCAAACGCAGATATGCTGGTGTAAGAGTCACCTATAACACCACCTCTCTATAAGTGGGTCCACTATGCAACATAGGGTGCGATTTTGAGCTAGTTGTATAGAAATAGATACATATGGAGGGAGGTGTATGGTTTGTTGCATAGTAGACCCTACTATTAAAATTCTCATCCATGCAATCATTTGAAAGGCAAAACTGATGTTGTCTATGAACAGGAGTCTTAGTACAGGGTACAATGAGGCCCCCTTTCCCAGTACATGTCACATGATTATCATCCATGAGTTAGTCTGCTGCAACCGCAGACCCAGCGCAATTTCTAGTTGCAACAAGGTTTAGTCTCACAATGGACTTCAAAATGGCCCTTATCTAGAGAAACCCTATCAGATTTCCATGATAGCATATTTTAGTGGCATTTCCAATGAATAAAGGGATTCTGGCTTGATGATTGGTGTATGTCTCCCCATAGAGGAGAAGAGCAGGTTTATCTGATGCATCTGTCATGCTTTGATACTTTGCTCAACAAATATCAATATATGACCTTATGGAAGCTTCCTGTGCAGCATCATTGTTCTCTACTTTTTTACTTTTCTAAATTAAACAGATTTTTTAGCACCTTCTGTGTATAAACAATGCAGCACCTAAGGCATCTTGTCAATCATGACGTCATCAGATGCATCAGATAAACCTGCTGCTCTCCTATATAGAGACACAATATTCAATGACTTTGCCAGCATCTTTTAATTTGACATAAATGACTTCACAATAAGCTAACATTAAAATAGGGTAGGACAGACCCTGAGACCTCTCCTGCCATTTAACTATTCAACCCACATGATCAATTAATGCAGCATGCCTTTTTTTCTTCCTAGAGGCATGACTGCAGGTCAGCCTAGTGACCCGTCACAGTGGTGTATTTATGTATCATGTCGGATTGGTTGGGTTGATACTGGTTTGATACTGTCCCAAAGAGTGGGCCTGGTGCACTAATGTAGTGTTGGTAAGAAGACAGACTCATGTATTGGTGCGTCATCAAGGAACCTGAACCTGTAGTCCTTAAGGGGTTATGTAGGCATACTGAACACAGTCTCTTGTAGCCTATGGCCGGGATATGTCACACTTGGTGTGGATTACATGACGAGGTGTGACTAAAAGTCAATGTGCCTGCCTTGCCTTTGTCTCCTGATGGTGGCGCCATTTTTGATGAATAGCCTTAAGGGCAATGCTTTTGTTCTGTATGCATAATGGTTATATATCTGTCGTATAGCCTGTTGTATTCTGTATGTATTGTCGCCCCCACTGCTAGTGGGGCCAATCCATGAACATAGTCGTCTTGCCTGAATTCATCGTGAAGATCATTTGCAATGTCGTGCTCATAAAAAGAATTCTCAAGAGAATGGATTGGATGTCGAGAATAACGTGGAAGTCATTCCATAGTCCATTTGGCCTCTATCGTGTGACTGTGCCATACAAATCCTGTATAAAATCTGGCGAATGAGGAATAGGTCTTATACCCATAGTCTTATACCCATAGTCCACTTGGCTTTTCACTGGTGAATGAGCCATACATTTCCTATGTAAATTGCTGCGATAGAAGCCAAGTGGAATCTCGATGTTACACTGATAATCAATATCATTTTAAAGGTCCTCCAAAGTTCCTTGGGCAAGCTATTCTGTTACACTATATTCGTCACCTTTTATATATTGTAATGTCAAGTTTTAACACATTTTGTTCGTGCAGGCATTTCGTTGCACACATTCGAGGCCTTCTGTTACAGGGGGCTGTTTCACAGCTGGCTACCCATAAGGTTGAATCACACATGGCGATTTATGGCTCAAACATCTCTGCAATTTTGTCCCTTGCATACTTGGGGACTTCCTGAGCCCCTATAGGTCGAATCCCACATGGCGATTTAGAGCTCAAATATCTCTGCGATTTTGTCCCTTGCGATTTTGGGGTCTTCCCGGGCTCCTAGATCGCAAGGATTGTTCAACTTATACCGAATCCAACAGTGAATCAAGATCAATTAAGCAGTTATCCTTGCGATATAGGGGCTCAGGAAAGCCCAAGAGTGCAAGTGACAAAATCGCAGAGATATTTAAGCCCTAAATCGCCATGTGGGATTCGACCTTATATCACAAGGATAACTGCTTAATTGCTCTCAATTCACTGTTGGATTCGGTATAAGTTGAACAATTGTTGCGATCTAGGAGCCCAGGAAGACCCCAAAAATGCAAGGGACAAAATCGCAGAGATATTTGAGCCTTAAATCGCCATGTGAGATTCGACCTATATAATAGATGAACGGGCTCTGTCGGTAGAGTATATATACTCCATTACATCGATAGTCCACTAAGGCCTCTATCGCAGGAATTAATATAGGAAATGTATGGCTCAATCGTGCGACAGAGGCCAAGTGGACTATCGATGTCACATCGATAGTCCACTAAGGCCTCTATCACAGGAATTGATATAGGAAATGTATGGCTCAATTGTGTGATAGAGGCCAAGTGGACTGTCGATGTTACCTCTTAGAATAGTAGGACCAACAAATTAAGTATGATATTTTGTATCTTATAAATATTAATCTACTCCCTTTAGTCTGGGATCCAATACTCTACACTTTTGCTGTAAAGAAATCCTACATTAAAAATCTGACACATACTGACAGAGCTCGGTGCACGTGGGACGTAGGATGATGCATCCCCACACCTTTCCGTGTTTCAGTATTGATTTTTTCAATAGAGGAATCTACGTAATGGGGCTCTGTTGTCAGGGTGCCCCCACACTATGCTTTTGACGATTTCTCTACTTCTATTATAGCTTGAAGTGTGTTATCTTGGTTCCAGTTTTAGTATGGTATTGAGCCCTTGTGAAAAAGGTTATAAGCTGAGCGGGGTATGAAAAAACACTGGAGGGTCTTTGAAATGATTCACAACAAAGAGAAACGATAACTTAACCTGAAGTAAAACGTATTGTACTAAGTGGGGAGTTTAAAAATCGGAGTGCTTTCCTCCGAAATTGATCAAGACCTTAAGGAAGATAGGCAGGAGTGGAATATGTGGAACAAACCATGGTCCCAGCACTGCAGGCTAGGAGATCATTTAATTAAATTTGATTTACGGTTATCTCCCATCATCGTCTTGTCAATTCCCGTTTCCTTCAGCCTGAGGAGAGTCGGAAAATGATAGAGAGAGAGAGAGAGAGAAAGAGAGAGAGAGAGAGAGAGAGAGAGAGAGAGAGAGAGAGAGAGAGAGAGAGAGGAGGCAGGTGGGTCAGGCAACCTGAACTGCGGAGAGAGGGTCGGGTCGGGAAATATTGGATTCTGAAGAATCAGCAAAGGCTATAACTTCAAGGGAAGTCCAATGGGAGCCAGAGCCAAACTTTAAGATGGGGGGATTCGAGGGCACAGATGGATACCTTGGCTCACATCCTGTAGTTGGCCACTTCCCACTTTTATCCTTGTAGTTAACTCTCTAATAGTACAAAGTCAAGTCCGACATCAAACTAATTGAAACATGATCCATTTTACCATTCCTTTGAGGGCCCTGAAACAGCAGTTGCTGGGGTCTGTGTAAATGGCCCTAATACTTGACATAGAAGACATGCAACAGACTGGTGTACGTGAGGGTATGCACCATTCTTGTGTCATAATGATTTACCCCCATTCAAAGCCTCAAAGTCAGCCCACATTACATTGTGTGAGACTGATGGGTGTTTTTTATTAAACTAACCAAATCGTATTATCAGTGATTATAGTCATAATCTGATTATTCGCTTCATTCAGTTTTAATCATAACAAAGATGAGTTCATGATCGGCTCCATTGCCAGGTTTAGGACTGACCAGTTTCTTAGTACGCCCTAGGAATGAATAGTGGTCCTTAGATGATGGTGTGTACTAAGAACATAGTCCACTTATTCATCTTCAATCTTCTCCTATTTACACACCAAAATACATATTTTTTAAGCCACCATAGTAATCAGGGGGCTTTATTCCGTATATGCACCTTTTTGCAGAACTAAAATTGGAATACTCTCAGAGAATAGCCTAATTTACATATTTTGCTCTAGTATTGGTACAGTAAAACCCATTGGCGAATTTTCTGTTTAATTTGCTGATAAAAATAAACTCATAGGGAGAAATGATAGAATAATGCCTACAAAATGATGTTTCCTTTTAGCTAAGTGGTGTTTAATAAGGGAGTAAATGTTTCATTTAATGTAATTATAAGTACCGAATGGAGAAGTGGTTTCCATAATCCCACTAATGTATGCAAAGGTGAGAGTCATGGTCCACTGACCACAGGTAAGGTGAGTCCTATACGGACTTAGCAGGTTTAATTATTAGCCAATGAACGAACCCCAATCTATTCACTGCGGTCCTTCGGGGGCCAACTGGTACCCATCTGATAGGTCTTATCAGTAAAACTCACTGGTAACAAGCTCCAGCAATGGCGGCGCCCATGTGACAACCTGCTACCTCAGATTTGGCTGTGACTCACCCAGATACCTGCATAACTCATGGTCATGGTTGAGTGCACCCACCATAGGACTAAGATCTTAGTACAGCGATGGTACTAGAATCTTAGTACAGACTAACATCAGAATGATGTACAATGATCCTGGTGTGTACTAACAACATATCCCCGGGGTGCACTCTCAACCCGATTGTTTTATATGTATCATTGACATGTTTGTCTTGGCCGTTTCATTACTAATTTGAAGAATATAATCAAATAATAGGATTTCTTAAAGTATTTGTGATAAATGAAACCACCTCTACAATGCATGCATTGTTATTCCTCAATGTCCCTCCCCTTGCTGGAAATTCCCATGCTATTTGAATAATCTTTGAGCCTCGATTATTACTGATATTGACAGAAAGTTGCTAATTTAACCCTTACATGCCCAAAACTATTAGGAAGGACCCACTTTTTTTCTGTGTGATATTACTATTTTTGAAGATGATGCACCAGGTGGATAACTCCACATTGGATATGCTTCATATCATATATCCTTGAAGCTATTGTGGTGGGCTTTGGAATAAAGTGGGTAGCAACATTCTATTAGTGAACTGTTGTGGTTGCCATGGCAACAGAATCAACAAACATCTCTCTAGGTGAGTTTGAGTGAAGACTTGTTCATGTAAACCTGGCAAATGTCAGTTTGTTTGATTGATTCTTGCCCCTTCTTTGATGCTTCATCAGATAATACCACTACATACCACAAGAGTATGGTCAGGGCTTTTGTTGACATGTTTAGTTTTGGGAAGATATTGGTAACTATGGCAACGGAATCAACAAAATCAGAAAGAAAGACACATTTTCCACCATTTTTGTCACTTTATTGGTTCAATTCTAACATGTATTCAGCAGGAAATGACATCTATTATACATCCTACCTAGATACACCCCTAGATTCCAATGATAGAGTATGTTGTCATGGAAACTCTGACTCTTAATGACTGGAACCCATCATACTATCAACATTGTATGCTGTAATAGGTATCATTTTTTATTGAATAGATGTTAGAAACAGGCCACTGATGTGTGAGAAAAGTGAAAAATGTCTGTTTTTTCTGTTGGGTTTGTTGATTCCGTTGCCATGGTAACCACAAGAGTTCACTAATAGAATGTTGCTACCTACTTTATCATAAAGCCCAACACAATAGCTTCAAGGAAATGTCATATGAAGCATAGTCCATCTGGGGTTTTCCACCTGTTATATCATCTTCAAAAATTACACCAAAAAAGAGGCTCCTTCCTCCTAGTTCTGGATAGTGGCCAATACCTGCCTCCGCCACTAGTTTGCAAAAAATGTCAGATGATTATTTCCATTGCTTGACTCAAATTACTCTGAAATCCCTTCTATTCACTGAATATAAAATATGAGGACAAAAAAGCTCATTGCAATTCACAAACCTTGGTATAGGATAGAGTGTTATGGACCTAATATTTATATGTCAAATCAATGACCCATTTATGTTTGCATAAAAATGGCCATTTTCCGCCACTGGGCACCTAGGGGTTAAAGTTAGAGATTTAGAAGGAAGAACACTGAGCAGGGATGTAAGTCAGGTTGTATGAAAAAAGTCTGAAGACACACAAAAAAGTTCTAAATTCATGGAAAAGAACTAAAAGATTATATAAAAGAAGGAATATCTAGGAAAACGTACAGTCATGTCAAATTTAGAGAATGAAATCTGAAATCAGACAAAATCTAATTCTGAAAACATACATCCATGACAGAGGAATACATTTATACAGTAAATGCTATCATTTATAGGCAGCATGGCGCCTATTAGTGTAAATGATGCATGAATGCACCAGTGGTGAGTTACTCGCCAGCGTTTCATTCATTCAAATGATATTAAATTGATGACAGAACGAGAATGACGTACGACAATCACTCACAGACCTACGACTACAAAATCAATGTCAATGTTATCCCTATGGGGATTTTTGTACGGCTTGAAGGGTGCTGCCATAGGCTATTAGGAAATGGCATCCAGAGAAATAATTATCACAGGTGACAAGACCTTTAACCAGGGAATATGGTCTGAGTATGTCGGAGAAAATTTTTCTTTTTTATACAGTTGCTTGTTTTGAGTAATTCACTCTCGAGACTGCATGTGTAATATGACCACATCTATGTAATGAATTAGAAAATTGATATCATGGCACGTCCACTTATGTTCACACTGCTCTGTTCTTTCAAAGAGCAGCAAGTATTTTATTTGACTGGTCCAAAAAGGGCCAGACAAACCGTGGCATTTGATCGCTCAAGGCCTGGGACGGCACATGATATAGACGCTGGCTAGCCAACCTACTTAGATCCACCACTTCTATGAAGGTCCCCACTACACAGGGAAATTTTAAACGGACCTATCCTGTCATTCACTGCCAGATTTCTACTGCATGAAAGATGCTATAGTAACTACTTTCTTTAACACCTAACCTGCTCATTGATAACCGATGAATGTAGAGAGAGAGAGAGAGAGAGAGAGAGAGAGAGAGAGAGAGGGACTGAAACAGAGAAAGAGAAAGAGAGACAGAGGCACAGACTGAGAGACAGACTGACACAAATTACAAGCATGACCAGTCACAGAATAGACATGATTTTATTTTCAGAAACAAAGTATTTCTTACGTGGTTGGGAGGCTTGGGCTGCCGTCCAATATGGACGCTGGTAGCTAGTACAATACGACACGCTATCTAGGTATGGAGGATGTGACAGAACTATTGCCCACGTGGCGAGCGACGTCCGCCAAGTGGCAGACGGTTAGTTAGAAGACGTGGTGACTCGAAAGGCTACTCTCTCTGTCTCCACTAAAGGCCAAATCCCACAACGCGAAAATAGTTAGAAAATCCTTGTGATGTAGGATATGTTGTTATTTAGTCGATATTTGGGGTGGTATTATCGTCCAAGGAAGTCCAATAACAGCTAAGAACCCTTGCCAAAGTGTTGTTATTTCAGGAGTGGAATACATCAAAGGTTTTTGATATTTTTCTCACAAGAGGCCAAAAATCTCTGTGATATAGGAAAATTCCCTGTGATTTACAGGAAAACAAGAATCTTTAGTTATTCACAAGAGGTCTGTATATCTTTCATAAATCAGGACCCAAGTTCCACACACTTTAGCCATAAAAATGTTGTAATTGTGAATCTAAGTAGCAACTAGTCAGAACAGTGATGAATATCGCAGACATTTCCCTTCCAATAGTGGCTAATAGTGGGGTTTGAGAAAAGTAGGGGTGGTATGGGAACCCTTGTGAATTTTGTTTTTGACAAGACTCCAAGGCTGCTGATATCCAGAATCACAGGCTTTTTATACCCATTTTTCGCGTAGTGGGAGTTGGCCTGAAGGTCACCATTTAGGGGTGGGGGACAGGTACCCCATGTAGAAAGTTCTTTCCTGAATTGTTGGTCTAAAAGGATTGACCTCTGGGTAATCTGCAGGCACTTGACAAAAATAAAAAATAAATGGCAGCCCTACCAAATAGGTTAGAAATGAAAACACTGAAAAAATCAATGGGAATCCAGGCCAATGAGTTCAAGAAACTGTTAAGGAACTTAAATAACTATAGCTGGACGACAAGGTTACCTAATGTTAAACCTTTAAGACTTTAAAGGTTTAAAGTTCACATATGAGGGTCGGCCGAACGTATTAGGTGACACATTGAGGGCGGGTGGTAATTGCCTGTCTGGGACAATAGGATGGGGCAGGGATAGAACCTACATGATCTATCTTTTAGTGTTGCGCTATTTGATAAAGCCAATTGATAAAGTGGTTGCCATGATACATAATTGCAGTGCTCATCAGAACTGCAATAATGCATCATACTAGCCCCAGCAGGATTGATACTCTACGATGCTCCCAAGCAGTGTTGGTGAGTAGACTATCCATCATTGCATTGGCCCATCATGCCTATATATATATATATATATATATATATATATATATATATATATATATATATATATTTATATTTATATATATGAAGGAGCCTGGAGGCATTTAAATGCCCTTAAAGGGTCAAGGGCATTTAAGGGTTGGAGGCGGCTGGACCTAAGATAGGACCCACGTGTATTAAGCTTGGTGATGGATATGACCCTTTCAATTTGCCACCATATGTCCTCTGACAAGCCTACATAATTGTACATTATATTAGGTATTTCCAACACATAGGGTTTGGCTATTTGAGAGGTTAGGACCCTATTATGAGGATTGTTAGGAAACTTCCCAATCCCCTTATAATAAGGGAAACATACACTGTAAGAAGTAGACAGGGTTGTTTTACAGCAAAATCCCTTTGGTTCCAGTACATTTTGCTGTAAATCTACAGGAGGTTTATCACTGTACTTTTACAGAACACTTCAGAGTAATCATACAGTAACAGTCACTGTGATCATACAGCAAGCTCATTCAGTTCTACAGAAACATATGCTGTAAATTTACAATGTGTTGTATAATTACAGAGACATTTCTTGTAAATAATTAGCAATATTTTCTGTCAATGGACAGCAATTTTGCTGGAAATGAACAATAAAATATCCTGTAAATTTACAGAAATATTTGCTGGTAACTGAGGTTCCAGCAACTATTGCTGTAAATTTACAGAAACCTGAATTGTAGAATTACAGCAAGGGGTCCTGTTAATCAACAACAAATGTATTGTATATACAGGTATGTTATAAAAGACACTGCTATATACTCTGCTATTGGGGTCAGTTCTTGGTAATCATCCCCATGATATCATTTATGTCTGCACTTCATGCATGCATTGATACTATAAACCATGCATGCCTAATGAAGACTATTAACATGGAATAACCTAGAGGTAGGTAGGCCTATGTTAGCTTTAACCCCATAGTCCAGGGACTTGTATTTCAGCTTTAGACACAGTTATGCTGTCATGCATGCATATCATTGGTTGTTCCTAGTTTCTTCTCAGGTAACCTTGTACAATATCATTGGTGCACAATGCTAGATTTAACCTGTAGAGGTTATTATCATATTGCAATTCATTATTAAGCTCTATAGGGACAATATTTGATTGAGGTGTGCAATATAAGACTATACATACTAAACATATGGTATACTATTGGCCTCCAGTAGGGGACAGTGCATGTAAGGCTACTTTGGTAAACCCTTTGAAGGGCCACTAGGGTGACTGGCTGGCCTAGGGCATACTGCATACAGAGTAAATATACAGGATCACTCACTGTACACATATATCTACACCTACAAAGCCTTGGTATTACAGTAAGAGTCACATGTGCAGTATTTGAGAGTACAGCACTTTCCCCTGTGAGCTTACAAGAGACATCTCTGTTATAAAACAGTAACTTCTTACAGTGTAGTTGTAATTGGTGAAATAAGAAACAATTTGCCACCTGTTCATCCTACCTAATGGGTGCCACTAGAAATCTGGTTGTTTTTTTTTTGTAATCAAAAGGGTGGGATTTCATTTGATTAGAGACCACCAATGTGGCCATAATTAAATATGGGAGTGTTTGCTGTCGAAAAAGACCCAAACGAGGGATGTGGGTTAAAATTTTCTGAGTTGCAGAAATGTGGTAATGACAAATATGATTGAATTAATGATGCCATGTCAGGTGCTACAGAATAGGTTCAGCCTGCAATACGTTGGATCCGTTTGGAACCGTTACAAGAGTGAGAAGGGGCAGATGTTGGAGCCAATTATCTTTTTATTCTACTATATCTTTGCCTATTACCACATATCAGGCAGTGTAATTTGTAAAGTAATATCTCCCAATACTTAACATTTCTACCCATTTAGACCAGTACAATGTGGTTTATGGTGGGTACCATCTGATTGGTAAACGGTTAAACTACACAAAATGCATGGTACACATGAACAATTTACCTGGAAATCACAAGATTGTCATCACCTAACATAAATGGAAGCAGAATGTATGTAAATAGGTGCTGTCCGGAATCAGAAGACCTTATCCTAGACATGACATGGCCCAGGACAACCTGTGCTCTGGTTAGTTAAAGCCCTCTGCACTCCAATTGCCTCTGAATCTATTTAGAACAAAGTGATGTGCCCATCATCCTTGCCCATCATCCTTGGCGCGCCTTTATGTATGATTGCTTTTACTGAGGCACATTCAATCAATCAATTATGTAATTCACTATACATTGGCTGTATACTGTAGCAAAAGTAATACGGTGTTATATTTATCATATGGATTCATTTAATGCCACCCATGATTATGGATAACAATATTTGACAATCTAATTTTCTTCCTTTGTGAGCCCAAAACAGCAAAGAGAAAGAAGCGTAAAGTTGTCATCTCTCTGTCTTAAACTAGCCTACGCACGCGCCGTCCTTTTGGAGGCCAATATTGTATACATGCTCAACACCGCTCAACACAATGGCTATGTCCATTTGAGCAAAAATTATTTTTAGATGCATCGAAAAGACGCAGGTTTATCTGTAACTGTTTCTTGGCATATCTTGCGACTAAATCTTCGGAAGTCTCGAAAGTTATGACATTGAAATTAGCCAAAATCTGATATAATTTGTATCCATTCTCCTGAAAAAAAGGTAACGCCGCTAATATGCCCCTATGCCTTTTAGCAGTAAGACCGGGCAGAAAATAACTATATCTTGGCAAAGGGCTATAATCGTCGGAAGTCTCCATCATAAGTTATGCCTTTCAAGGCTAACGTTGATATAAGTCAAAAACTGTTAGTATTTCTGTCTACTCTCCTGAAAAAGAATTTCATGCAACGACATCAATATCCCCATATATGCCCCTTAGAAGTAACAACGGGCAGAAAATAACACTTTTTATATCTTCAGGTTGTGAATCCTTTACTGGCACCTTTCACCGGAAATTGCTGAAAAGGCAAAGCTATCTCACAAAGTATGGGCACCAGCTGTTTGGCACTTATGGAAGTCCATCTGAAACAATAGAAAATGCATTGTACCATTTGTGTATTAGGTACAGGTTTTGCGCCTGTTAAGTAAAATGATAAAACACCTTACCTTTTTATGTTGACCACTTAGGACAGCAAGCTTGTCTGCGAACCTCCCGTTGATGACAAAGTTGAGGGATTCCATTTTGACTTTTGTAGTTTATCTCTTTGTTATATTAATTGTGAGGTGAGCTGTAGTGAGCTTCTTAAGCTAAGTCTCAATGAACGTGCCGTGAAAGTCCTTCCTTCCCTTGCTCCAAGTGCTTGCCGCTCACTTGTCCTGAAGATCCCAGCCAAAAGTGGACGATGCGCAGCCAGCGCGCACTATATCCCGTATCACAGGTTCCTACGCACTGCGTAGGAGGCGTGCGGGGGATGGGGAAGTGATGCGGTCCGCGCAGACGCAGTGGTGCGTTTCTGCCTACCTGCCTGCTTTGTTCATGAGGTCGCCAGTAGAGGGGGTTGGACGAGCATCCGACGGCTTTAAAGAATTTCACTTTCGTTCCCATCTGACCCCGACTAAAAGAAAATGCCAAATTTTGATCTTTCAGTTTGCTACCCTTGTTAGGCATTTGTGGGTGTGACTGCATATTGGTAGAGCTAAACAGCGGCATATGTAAAAGGCTCCCAACGTTTAACCCGTGACAACTGTGAACCTTGTATTTGATGGTCATGGGATTAATTACGTCATTTGTCCTCTGTTAAATGTCAAAAACTAACCATGACCATAGGATTAGACCACCTGGTTACTCTATTAGCCAGTGATTAAGTAAGGCAAAAGTTTGACATGGAGATGACAACCGTGCCAATATTGCATTGAATAAAATGTCGTTGGTGACGAGGCCTAAAGTGTTCAGATTGAAAGGATGTAAAATATCAATAATCGATCTTTCCTCTACCAAAATAAGGCCTATTTAGGCCTACCTAGATGTAGAAGAGCGTTGGAGAAATCGTCTCGTATTGTCTGACATACCTAGAGTAGAATGTCATTTTCCTTCTCGTATAAGGGCTGCGTCCACTGCGACGGATGGACCATCCGTCTCCCTTCATCCGTCATTTTCTCCATAGAAATCAATGATAAATATGACAGATGAAACCGACGGATGGTCCATCCGTCGGCAGTGGATGCACCCCTATACACTGTAAAAATGCTGTTTAGATCCTAAACATAATTCTAAACATAATCTTGTCCTGTTTTTCTGAACACAATATCATCCTAAACACATGAAAAGTGTTTAGAGAAATGACATGTTTAGCTAATTAATGTGTTTATGCTATAAAATACTTAAGTTTATACTGGTTTTATTTTCTGATTTGAAGAATTTTGCTTAGATATTTGATTTGCTTCTCTATGCATACTATGATATTGTATTTGGGGATTGGCTTATGAATGAATTTAGGTTGAGGACCCTATGCACATCATTCATGCCCACTTTCTGAAGGATATCAATGCACCTTCATCTAAAGGGACAGCTATATTGTCCAAGTATTTCACCTATACTGTATTCAACCCATGTCACATCAGTGCCAGGGCCCCATTGTCAAATACAACAGACACACAGAAAGGATTTTGCCTTATATATTTACTTAATTCACTAAATGGGTGTCCAACACTAGTTCCTTTCCCCTGGTGCACTAGTAGCAATGCCATAGGGTGTAATTACATAGCCCCTTATTGTTAACGTAATATACATACTGTATTAGGTAAAACTGTGATTTAGGAGAATACTGCAATATATTGTAACCAAGCAATAACAGATGACTGCATGCAGAAGGTCAAATATAGATTAGAGCTGACACCTGGTGAACACCTAGTCTTTTGTCTGTTACAGTCTACACAATGTCATGTAAAAACATGTTTAATGTAACTGTTTAGGTGTTTAGAATTTAAATGTTTTAATCCTAAACACAATGGTTGGCTAAACACCTATTGAACCAAAATGTTTAGATTAAACATATTTAGACCTAAACATGTTTAAAGTCTAAACACCATTTTTGCAGTGTAGGCTGTACCTATGCTATGTGTGCTTACACTACTCAAATGGCAAATAGTCATCCATGCCCCGTAGGATATAAAATAATGTCTCTTAGATCTCAGCATTAGGCTTGAAGTAAAACCAGAAACCGAGTAATCTGATGTTTCTAAAGTTTAAAGACCAATTCATGGGAATGCTCAGCGGTGTCCTTGGCCGTCATTTCTTGTGTAATTTAATGTCCTGACGGCTTATGAACCATTCATCCAACCTCCCTCTGGAGGACAGGAGGAGGCAAGTTCAGATAGATCACATTTCACCCACGGGTCCTTTATCAAGCTGCCCTGCCGGCATGGAAGGTATGGATGTTATTGTGACCATCTTGTGTTCAGAGCTAAGCTTGTCCATTGGCCTATCTCCCGTGGTCATCGTGTAAAAACTGAATTTGCAGTAGATAGCGGTTATATTATATGGTGGGAATGCTTTAAACGACATGGGCGAGCTCGATCCCCAAAGTGACTAGCATTAGAGAAATAAGTGTTTACAAAACCTGTCAAGATTGATAAGTTAACCCTTGCAGAGGATCCTACTGTTCATATATTTTCATGGTTTTTTTTAGTTAGAAGTATGAATCTTTTTTTGAGTTAGAAGTATGAATCCCTCTTTACATGGCTGCCAGGTCAGACGATTTTCTTTTATATATAACTTTAAACTTGTCTCTTTTTTTCTCTTTATGCTGAGCACTAAGCGTCCATAGCGACCATAAGTCAATATAGTTTCAGAGGCGTAGGATAAAGGCAGCCATTTCGGACGCTCCTGGTTAAACAATATAGTGGGTCATTAAAGATCAAATAAGGTTTTTATCTCTAAATGCTGTAAATTATGTTGTTCCTACATTAGACCTATATTTAAGCTGCAAACTGTCCGACTCAGGGAGCCTTTACCCCATTGCGCGGAGGCATACGCTATACGTAGCTCGTAGTACCATCAGGACCCTCACCCTGATAGTGCTGAGGGGAGGGTTATAGACTGGCCCCAGGTGCGGCTTGTGGGTGTGTATGGCGACAGTGAGGGAGCAGGTGAGAGCTGACAGGGCACGAGCACATTGTGGAGGTTCACCTTAAGGCGTTTCATTTAAACTATGCAGAGCAGAGATAGGGCTACCACAAGTGTGTATTGAATATATGGGGTATGGGGAGGGAGGGGGAGGCCAAAGCAGAGCTGCAGGACAAAGAAAGCTAAAATTCCTCCCAACATATGTCGCATACGCAAGTGTTCCTATCTGGCTAGAGAATTAGATTATACGTGTGCTATAACCAGTGGCGGATCCATGATTTGGAAAAGGAGGGGGCGCAGTCCAAATGGAGGGGGCGCACCACTTATTTTTGAACAAACTTTGGGGTCCAAAATATGTAATTTAACTCTTAAGTACTGGAGAAAGCGGTAAGTACTCTAAATCCGCCACTGATAACATCGCCTGTACCGCCACTGATTCGGGTTCTGTCTGATAGTCATTAAGTACTCTTGTTTAGGCTAGGGTACATACGTGATATTGGAGCATCACCATCGCCACGTTATCATGTATGTATACTTCTCACATGTGTGCTGCTACCAGTGTGGTAGGAAAGTGGAACAGGTTGGAGCAATAGTAAAAAGGTCCCATATGTGTTAGAACCTAAGAATATTTAGCTCCTACGATCCAGTTAACTCGATCTAAGAACATTCCGTGTAAACTATTCCATTATTTGCACCCTACTACTTGTTTCTCTTATACCTACTGACATTACCTGTCATACACAGTTTATATTCTGTCAGCACCTCCCACATCCTATATACTACCCACAGTTCTATTCACATCCCATATACTACTCACAATGTCCACACTACTCACATCCCATATTCTACCCACATTTCTATATACTACTCACAGCGCCTATACTTTTCACACCCCATAGTTAGTACCCACAGTTCTCTGTACTACTCACAATGTCTACACTATTCACATCCCATATACTACCAACACTTCTATATACTACCGTAATCTCCCGCGTAGAAGGCGCAGCTCGCGTAGAAGGCGCCCCCCCAACTCAGAGATTCCCTTTTCACGTAGAAGGCGCACGTACCTCTTCTGGATCGATTTCCGGAAAAACCCGCGTATAAGGCGCCCACCCAACTCACAGGGGGGCTGTTTCGCGTAGAAGGCGCCCCCCTCCCCACCCACCTCTATGAGTTCAAGCTGTCATTGGCACACGGTCGGCGTATTCCCCGCCGAGCAAATCTACACCGACCGGGCTGCCGCGCTGCTGGCTATATGAGTTCAAGCTGTCATCGGCACACGGTCGGCGTTTTGCCGCCGAGCGCCTGTACACCGACCGGGCTGCCGCGGTGCTGGCGCTATGAGTTCAAGCTGTCATCGGCACACGGTCAGCGTAATGCCCGCTGAGCAAATCTACAGCGACCGGGCTGCTGCGCTGCTGGCTCTATGAGTTCAAGCTGTCATCGGCGCATTTTCCCAAATGAGATGTTGGAAAAACCCGCGTATAAGGCGCACCCCAAACTCAAGGCAATTACCCTCCCGCGTATAAGACCCAGCAGCATTTTGTTTGGCGTAGAAGACGCGCCTTCTACGCAGTAGATTACGGTACTCACAGCGTCTATACTACTTATATCCCATATACTACACACACTTTTATATACTACTCACAGCGTCTATCCTACTCACATCCCATATGCTACCCACAGTTCTATATACTACTCACAATGTCTATCCTACTCACATCCCATATACTACACACAGTTCCATATACTACTCACAGTATCTGTACTATTCACATCCCATATACTACACACAGTTCCATATACTACTCACAGCGTCTATACTACTCATATCCCATATTCTACCCACAGTTCTATATACTACTCACAGCATCTGTACTATTCACATCCCATATGCTACCCACGGTTTTATATACTACTTACATCCCATATACTACCCACAGTTCTATATACTACTCACAGCATCTATACTACTCATATCCCATATACTACCCACAGTTCTATATACTACTCACAGCATCTGTACTACTCACATCCCATATGCTACCCACGGTTTTATATACTACTTACATCCCATATACTACCCACAGTTCTATATACTACTCACAGCGTCTATCCTACTCACATCCCATATTCTACCCACATTTCTATATACTACTCACAGCGCCTATACTTTTCACATCCCATAGTTAGTACCGACAGTTCCATATACTACTCACAGCGTCTATCCTACTCATATCCCATATACTACCCACAGTTCTATATACTACTCACAGCGTCTATCCTACTCACATCCCATATACTACCCACAGTTCTATATACTACTCACAGCGTCTATCCTACTCACATCCCATATGCTACCCACAGTTCCATATACTACTCACAGCGTCTATCCCACTCACATCCCATATACTACTCACAGTTCTATATACTACTCACAGCGTCTATACTACTCATATCCCATATACTACCCACAGTTCTATATACTACTCACAGCATCTATCCTACTCACATCCCATATACTACTCACAGTTCTATATACTACTCACAGCGTCTATACTACTCATATCCCATATACTACCCACAGTTCTATATACTACTCACAGCGTCTATACTATTCACATCCCATATGCTACCCACAGTTCTATATACTACTCACAGCGTCTATACTATTCACATCCCATATACCAACAACACTTCTATATACTACTCAGAGTGTCGACACTATTTACGTAAAACGGTATGTGGAGCGGCAAGCTCCTCATTTCAGCTCTGTGACATCAGTATTTGCTGAGCTTCTGAAATGATGGTTAAGGATGAAGAGTCGACAGAGTAGATTGATAATTGATGCCTTAACTGATGAATGATGATCATCAACCAGCTTACAAAACATTGGAAAACCGTCACAGTATTTAGGCAGAGTTAGCCTAGGACAGATGTCAGCTCGATCAGCATATCGATGGCAATTTGTCAGCATTGACACCGGCCAGAATATGTTTTGCTGGATAAAGTAGAAGTTCATATGGACACAAACAGGGAGATCTAGTGTCAAACTACTATTCAAAATAAAAAAATGATACATCAAAATACTTTTCAGAGTTTGATTCTACAAGAATAAAGTTACCCAAAAAAAAACAGAAACCCACTTCGCAGAATGGTGTATTCTCTAAAGGTTTCTGTATGTAATTACCACGGTCCGAATGCTGGAGTCTGCACGTAGGGAGAACGTGGCTTGTAATCCCTGCCACTGTAACTTTAACCTGAGGTACCACAGGGATACATTCCTCCATTGGCAAATAGCAGCTACTACCTGTGTGTCATTAGGCTAAGCCAAAGGTGTGTTCGTGTTTCATGATAGATCCCTTTATACCTGAACTACTCAAATCAGAGTCACCACTATACTGCTACTATACCAATGGCGGATTCTATAGACCGGGGGCCCTGTACTTAAGAGTTTACTCACCTCTTTTTAAACTAGAATTGAGCCAAAATTAGGGGCTAAATGAGGGGCGCGCACCATCCTTTTCAAAATCTTGTATCCGACACTGTATACTGCTACCCTTCTTCTTATTGGTCTTTTTCTCCTTTTTCTTGGGCTTGCTTTTTTTCCTGACCTCTTTCTCATTACCTTTACCCTTGGACTCTTTCTGTACCACCGTAGATCTGCTTCTTCAACTTATCTTCTTTTATTTTGTAGCACGACTGGTCACGTCTTCCACGTCATCCACTGACTCTCCCTGATTGGACTGCAAATTACTAACAGAATCAGAGTTATAAGGATGTTCATTGACTCCCTCCATGTAAAGCAGCTAGTCATTTCTGATCTCACTCTTAACTGTACCTTACTCCTCGTCGCCTTAGCGCAAGAAGGTTGTAACATTTGGGCAAAAATGTGTTTTCTTCTGTTTTAACGACCATCTATATTTACCTAGCTTCTATGAAAGCACTGAAGCTGTCTATGATTTGTGAGCCTACAGGCCACATTGCAATATTGCAGTATCCACTTGGTGCTAATGCAAGTGGAGCACTTCTTTTGCCTCCCCTGCAGAACTTGAAAAATGCAGCCTTCTTGCACTGAGGCAACGTCCTATCTTCATTAAGGCTCCTCCTCAAAATATTGAAACTGAGACATGTCAGCTTCCAAAGCTTTTTGACGGGATTTCTTTGCGTGCCCTCCTAGACGTCTCTGCTCATATCCTCTCTCTGCTCATATTCCCTCAATCTAAATCGTTCATGCCCAAGTTCTCTACAAAAGGCTCATAATTACAGGATCTACAATGCTTCCATCCTGGCCTGGGCCGTGTACAAATGTCTGTCTCTGCATACACTGAAGCTGAGCCCCCACCATAGCTACCGACTTCCTATGAATCACCAGGGTTTGCATATACCAATGATAACTATTACCTTAATCTATAACAGTTCTGTCCTTTCCAACCAACTTTCCTGGAGGTTAATTCAAAAGATCCTGGGATCCCAACCTCAGTGATCTTAGGAATTATTCCGCCTTATCCTATTAAGCGATTAGACTGCGTTCACTTTTCCTAGCCAGCACTAAGATCGCATCGATCTTAGCTTCAGCCCTCCTACACTATTCCCAGAAGTACTGACTGGGCACAGGGGTAAGAGTCCCAAAATAAAAGAATAGCTGTGGAGTCACTCTTCTTCACAACAGTGTTTATACCATCGTTCCCCATCCCCATATGGGCTAACAAAAGAACACAGGGTGCAGTTGACCCCGTACAGTATTCAAGAGTTGTTCCCATGAATATATGATTTATGCTTGCTTATTAGAAGCATTGTGCCCCCAGGACAAATAGAGAGAAGGGAAGAATTACCTTACAGTGCACTTAATGCATGAGAAGCCCTTAGAGCCCTCAAGAACACTCAGCAAACGTCCTCCCTCCCCTCTATATGTATGCAGCAGGGTATTCACTGTTTCGTTCAGGAGTGTTCCCTACACTAAGATCTTAGTGTAGGCACATATCATGAGACCTGGTCAGTCTACCGTATCTAATGCAGTGGTTGCAGGCCTGTCAGGAATAGCAAGTCCTGAGATCACTTCACTATTCCTTTTCCAGTGCTAAGATCTTGCAGAGTGGTTTAACCTGAGTACAAGAGCACTTACAGGGAACACTCCTGATTGAAAGAGTGAATAGTCTGCTGCATACATATAGAGGGGAGTCCTGAGTGTCCTTGAGAGCCCTTAGGGCTACTCATGCGTTAAGTGCATCATACATTCATGGGAACATAAACACTGTTGTGAAGAAGGGTGACTCCACAGCTATTCTTTTATTTTGGGACTCTTACCCCTGTGCCCATTCAGTACTTCTTGGATTAGTGTAGGAGGGCTGAGGCTAAGATCGATGTGATCTTAGTGCTGGCTAGGAAAAGTGAACACAGTCTAATCTTAAGATCGCTTAATAAGGTAAGGCGGAATAATTCCTAAGATCGCTGAGGTTGCGATCCCAGGATCTTTTGAATTAACCTCCAGGCCTCTCCAAAATATGACCCTTTAGTTCATATTCTATCTCCCCTTGAGATCTACTACTCTCATTATTGTCTTCATTCTACTTTCCATTTCACTCTCCAAAAAACCCAATTTGTGGTCGAAAATCATAGAAGGTTTGCATATGACGAATTTGGAGGTATTCCAGCCCCTACTCTTTGAATTTTAGTTTCCCCCTCTATTTCTTTGGCTCAAAGTGTCAGGCTGGATGAGATCTTCATGTTACATATGGGTTTTGATGGTCCCATATGCATATTTTGGGCTCCAGGGGGGTAAAATGTGCCCAAAATGACCAAAATTGTCTGGGCGAAATTGTGTCTGGGAGAATAGTTACAAGCCACGTTGAGGGCTTAATTTCCTACAGAAACAATCTTCATACCTCCATGAAAATCTCAGGTCCAGACTATTTTGACCTGTAGATTAAGGAAATCATATTATCATTTATGTCAGAAGTGTCCTTGCTATTGTAAAAGAAGCATACTTATAAGAATTATTTTTCTGGGCACATGTCTGGGCGAATGACATATAAGGCCCCATATGCACACTTTCTATGATTTGTGACCTTGTATTCACCACCATGCCCTTTACAAATCACACAATAACGTCAGTTCACTCACAAATCACAGGATGGCTAGCATTCTCACATAAAGACCGCTTGTCAGCTTTCCTCCACCGGTTGTCAAAGGTATTTTTCAGATCTTGATTTTAACTAAAGAATTTTTTTTTTTTTTTGCTCGATAACCTTTTTGTTTCATTTGTGGTATAGGAAACAGTGGGGTTCTAACATGTCACCCCTCCCCTTCCCCAAAAGGGGAAATTCTATCCCAAGGCCGCACATCTAAACACACAATAGTAGAGGACACTTGAAATTACATGAAGCTGCCTAGGGCCCCACATAAGATATACTCTGGCTTCTATCTAAAATTCGCATGCATATGGGCAATGGCGTAAATGAACCACACCTTGAGGTTGATTTAAGCTGCCACACTACTTCAGCAATAACAACAAAGGTTTAGCTGCTTCGGGTCTTACATTTAAACTAAGCTTCACCCCTTCTTTGCATCAACAATGCCAAGGCATGTATTATTTGGTGGAGTCAGAGAGACAATATAAGACATCTACTTAGCTTTAGGCCAACAAGGGCACACACACACCAAGCTCTTTCACGCCCCTTGTAGTAAATCCGATCTTAGTCACAGATGGAAATGGACTGACACATTATACGGCTCTGCAATGAAAATGACCCAACTCTGAGTGTGTTTATTGTGTCAAAATGGCTGAACACAGTAACCATAGGACCGTTCAATTAGATTGGCTACAGGACTGGCCTTGAGGAGTGTAAAACCGATTAACAGTTAAACTCTGTGTCTAACTTTACCTATAGAACTGGAAAAATTAGTCTTTATCAGAGAGAGGTGCCTCAGACCACTGGATCCTACTTAGCAAATACGACCAACCCTCTCTCGATCATCACCTGTCTTCCGATAGTACAGGAGCCAATGTTTCGGCATAATATCATTTGGACCTTGCCCAGTGGGCACAGGGCGTTGAATCAACGTTGAACAGGTTCCAGCAAAGCTGAAATAACCACTGATGAGGAAAACTGGCATGGCACCAAATCACACGTCACACCCGTCTGTAATTTGGAGATGGTGTGTCATTTGGCATCACTAGCAAAATAACCCTTTCAAAGATGATTTTGACCTATCTAATTTATATTCTAATGGGTATAAATCATGGAAGTTCTTGAAACAAATATTCTCTGTTGTACTTTTTCAAGGTTTACCTTTAGAATTAGTTTATAACAGAGGAAACCCGATTTTCACTCTAAACTATGTCCAAAATTCATCACAACCCATTTTGTATCTGATTTGTTAATCCTCTAAGCTTTTTGCTAAACAATGTAATGTGTATCAATAATTAAAGCAACACCCCAGTAAGCTACTCACAAAAACTCCAAAGTGATTTAATCAGTCATTTATGATAAATGCCATGTTACAATACACACTTGACAATATAAGACAGTGCAGCATACCAGGTTGTCCTACTGATGCCTTTTCTTGCACTGACAGCTCTTTTTGCACTGACACAGAAAAACACATCACCACCTTGGGAGAACAGTGTGTAAAACGGCAAAAGGGTATGATTTCCTACCAGGGTGTAATTAAGGTAGTTGCTCAGACATGTGTAAATACCGTTGATTCAACGTTTTCTTGTTGTGTTTTTCTTTTGTGAATCCTTGAATCATCAATCCGATGATGAATTACTGAGTACATGCAATTATTACAAAACAGAAATAATGGTTATACTCTTTACATATGGAAGGTAATTCAATTGTAGTACGATTAGGTTTAAGCATTAAGTCCTTGACCAATGTGCTGAGGTCACAAGCTTCCATCAGGAAATGTCCAACTGAGATTATCAGATAGACCTACAAAGATAAACCAGAGATGGTTTATAAAACTACTAAATCTACTGCAGTGTTTGTTGGCCCCAGTCTCACCTTGGGCGATAATAAATGAATAGCATGACTGCTCCAATGCTGCCTTTTGTCCTTGGTATTCTCCAGAGGTCACAGGAATAGTAGGGGACCGTCTACCCTTGGCTTCCCCTGTGCGAAATAACAACCTACATACTACATGACAACGGTGTCAGATTCCTACCTCCTGCTGGAAAGAAGCACGCGGGTCAATTTGCCATTTTCTGCACAGATTCTCCGGACCTGTTTTATTCAGCAAAAGGTTACATGGTCTGATTAGAAGATGGTACATTTTCCAAGCTGAATATGTTGATTTATGACCATAACTTCTCTTTGATAAATTATAAAAGCGTTCTAAGATTTGAGTTATATGTCCATGTGGAGGACGTGATCAAAGATTTCTTTGAGAATCCTGTACTTTTGCCATGGAGAAGAAATGCGGCAATTTCCGACGATTACTTTTTGTGTATCGCTATAGATATTGATAGGCAGTGTTTGATTTGGTTACGAGGTTAGAAAAGTAATGTTTGATCTAGGTTTTTTTGGAGGATTTTTTTTTCACATTCACATTTTTTTGTCATTTTTTTGTCATTTCATTAAAAACAATATTTCAGATGGATGAGGTTATAACATAAGTCAGGAGATTAAAGGAGGCATATGGTGTTAAATGTGAAGTAGCTATTTGGCAATAAATGATGTTAAGTCCTTGACCAATGTGCTCAGAGACCTGTTTCACAAGGACCATGTACGAGTAAGATTGGTGTACGAGCAAGATCACTCCTATGGTCATCCTAAGATTGATCCTAGGCTTTTTATGCTTAAGGGAAGTGTTTCAAAAGTAAATCATATCAACAAGTCAAATCCCACAACATTTTCTAATGCATGAAGTCAGGCATATATCAAATGGAAATTCCCCCTTTTATACCATTTTCTATCATGGAACAATGAAACAAAGCCATATTCTGCACCTAGGTGATTGATCTGATGAGCTGGATAATTGGCCTGTGAGTGACCTTACAATTGATCTTGATTACTGCTCCTATGTCTAATTGACAGCTGTTTCTATAGGACCAGTCTTATGTTCCAATAGGAGTGACAGCTTGTTCTGAAACAGTTGTAGTCATTCCTAAATGACTGATCTTAAGTGGTCACTCTTAGATTGAAAAGATTGATCTTAAATAAAGAATGCTTATGAAACAGGTCTCAGGTCACAAGCTTCTATCAGGAAATGTCCTTGGTACTCTTCCCCAGCTAGCACTACTCATGTAATTTACGTCATTCTTACGTGAAAACTGATCGTTTTTTACGTAAAAAAGACATCATTTGGATGAGTTGTGCTAGCAGGGTCAGAAGTCACAGGAATGGTAGGGGACTGTCTACCCTTGGCTTCTTAACATGTCAAAGTTTGATTCTAAATGAACCTAAATTTCGAATTGCCAAGGCCAAAAAAAAAAGTTTCCGGTAACATGAAAAAGGTTGAGGTAGGTAGGTTTGTTTGTTTTGTTTTTTGGAGGGTTTTTTTTTTCGAACAAATTCTGGCATTTTCTTTTTGTTCCAGCTTGGCCACTACATTTTTATGATTTTACGTGGCTGCTGAACCTTTTATTAAATCAAACACTGAATCCTTGGCTTACATTTTCTGGAGTATATCTCATCAATTATGTACATGCATAGGTAGTCAGAACCTTTACAGAATAGTAGAGTTGAGTTGGTTTAGCATAAAAGAGTAAAGAGCCACACGGAAGTGGGAAAGACAAGAAATTTTGGTGAAGTAGGGTGTGTAGAATTAATGATTATAATGAGTTGGGGGAAGGGGGGAGGTTCTTCTTCTGGCGGTATGGGGATTTTTCGACATCCGGTGGTCACAGATAGGGTTCGGCATGTGCTCTAATTCAATCTATATAATTATGTATATGTGAATGTGAATGTATTCGGAGGCGATTTAGCTTTGATGTGGGAGTAGTGATATGATAGTCACAGTGGAT
This sequence comes from Acholoe squamosa, assembly GCA_949317995.1. Classification (NCBI taxonomy): domain Eukaryota; kingdom Metazoa; phylum Annelida; class Polychaeta; order Phyllodocida; family Polynoidae; genus Acholoe; species Acholoe squamosa. The sequence goes on along the minus strand of OX439035.1, from coordinate 106,007,528 downwards.
TGGACTGTGTTGATGGTATTGATATAATGGTAAAGGTGAGTTTGAGCTGACCGTTTCTTCCTGAGCGTGTCAGGCCCGTTCCGCACAAGGCCGTTAGGCCGTTGGGCCTGACGCGCGAGTGAGGAAACAGGAAGCTCAAACTGATCAGAGTTCATCTTTACATGTATGTCAAGGTGTTTGGATGTATATTTAATCTATTAAATGGAAAAAAAAACTCACATTTACCCATAGCCAACGTGAAATGCTGACCGCCACCATCTTGGATGTTTACGTTTTACCGAGGTTGCACATGCGCGGTGGGTCTATGACATCATCATGCGGATTTGGCGCTGGTTATTCAACGCAGGGGTGCAGTACGGGGGCTTAGTGCATTGTCAATGGGGCATCGATATTCATCTTGACATAAACCATGATTCTGAGCCCTCTATTTTGCAGCCTCTGTAATTTATTTGTTTGATCCACATTGGTACCATCTATCACGAAACTGCAATAATCAAAGTAAGGCAGTATGGTATGTCTGTAGACAACTCCTGCTCTGTCATTAGGTATCTTAATTTGCCAAACATGAACAACTTTTGCCCGACTAAGGACCTGGTGTTAGCCATTTGGTCATTCAGGGAGAGTGTTGAATCTATAGAACTCCCAAATACTTGTATACTCTGGGGGAGAGCAACTCAGTTTGTCCTATCACTATTTTCTTTTCACTAGCTATTCTAGTCTTTTCCTTGGCCCCATACCAGACTACTTGGGTCTTTTTGGCGTTTATAGTAAGACCACTTTCATTACACCACTCAACTATACTGTTCAGGTCTTGCTGGATGTGGTTTTGTATGGTGGCATCATTCTGGCTTTTTGCAAGCAGTACTATATAGTCAGCATACAGCATTATATCACAGTATGAAATTTTGGTTATATAGAGGATAAAAAGGAGTGGGCCAAGAATTGAGCCTTGGGGCACTCCAAATCCCACAGGTTTTTCAGTAGACTTGGCTCCATTAAGGAGGGTGGTCTGTTTTCTATGACCTAGATAACTGGACAACCACTTCAAGGAGGGTCCACCAATACCAATATCATTTAGTTTACTTAGAAGAGTGTGGTGAGTACTGTCAAAGGCTTTGCTAAAGTCTATGTAACAAGCACCTGCTAGTTGCTCTTCATCCCTAGCCTCATAGAGGTAATTAAGCATTTCATATACTGCGTCTGGCATACCTTTACTTTTAACAAAACCAAATTGTGTATCAGTGATACGATTCTTCTCCTTGGCTACTTTAGTGATATGATCATGGGCTACCCTCTCCATGAATCAGATTCCCGGTTTTGGGTATTGGTATGACAGTAGCAATAGCCCATGAGTTAGAGGAGATGCCTTGAGTAAAGCTGTTATTAAAGAGTGAGGCTAACTGAGGTGTTAATACCTCAAATGCATCTTTAAGCACTAAGGACGAGATTTTGGGAATACCAGAGGATTTGGTAATGTCAATACTTTTGACTAGCTTCAGCACATCTGAGGAAGTGACTACTGGGGCGGGTATATTAATTACTGCATCAGTTGTGATACCCTGCATGTATTCCGGGACTGTTGGTAGTCTTCTGTGGTTGTTTGTATTATCTTGGATGTTTTGGAAAAGCTTACTCCCTATGTTAGCAAAGTATGAGTTACAAAACTCACTTGCATCATTTGCCTTGTGACTCTTGCCTTCCTCATCAACAAAGGTGGCATTAATTTGCGTGGATTTTGGATTAATAACTGAGTTAAGGTGGCGCCAGAAGTGGGCTGGGTCATCCTTAGCATCATTGAGTTTGGTTTTAACTATGTCAGCTTGAGCTGCATTGACACCTCTATTGATTGTCACCCTTAGTACCTTGGCCTCATTCAACGTATCGGTGTTTTTGCTGATTAGGAATTCTTGCATTAAGTCCCTCCTACCAGCCATAAGCTCTCTAAGCTCTTGAGTCATCCACTCATTTTGGATGACCCGATACCTAATTTCTTTCATTGGACAATTTTCATCGAGATAAACGGTTATTCTTGATGCAATGATATGCCATTGTTTCCTTGGGTCACTTTCAATTTCAATTCAATTCAAAATTCTTTATTTAGGCTGCATCAGGGGGACACAATGGTCCGAGTTATCCAGATACAGCAAATCAACTTTGACATAACAATTTAAATACAGCAACAAATCAAGATATTACAATAACTCAATTCAATTATATTTGAATAAGTAGTACAGAAATATATTAGTTTGTTCATTATTGACAGTTAATATTTGATCCGTCGTAGGTATAATAGGCTGGTGTATCAGAATGTCACTTAAGATAGTTAGAAAAGGAGTAATCAGGTGGGGGTAATAGTGATTAATATTTAAGGAGCAGGGAGTGGGAAAAATCCTGGACCAAGCCTAAGCTATTCCATTTATGACTTACTCTATGGGTATAAGATTGTCTGGCTTTAGTTAATTTAGGCCAATTAGTTTTCACAAGTTTGGAATCATGTATTCTAGTATTGATATTTCTCGTATTAATATTTTCAGGTGTTTGGGTAAATTTGAAGGCAGCCATACATAATGCAAAATCCCATCTTTTACTAAGGGTATTAATATTACTGACTTCTCTAATGTATTCTATTCTTTCACGTCTTATGGGATAATAGCATACTTTTAAGGCACGTTTTAGACTACTTTCTAACCTCTCCCAACCAGTCATATAGACTTTACCATAGATAATTTGGGCATATTCAATGATGGGGAGAATCATGGATAATAAATCTCCTTAAATTGGTCATCAAGTAAGTTTTATAGGACATACTATTGTAAATAACTTTAGTATGATTTTTAAAACTTAATTCAGCGTCCAGTTCCAAGCCCAGGTATCTATAGTTGAAGGCTCTCAGTATCGGTTGGTTGTTGATCGACATATTTATTTCTCTGTGTTTTTTCAACCTGGGGTTGGTGCCATATATTAGATATTTAGTTTTTTTAATATTTAAGGATAGTTTGTTTTTCTTACCCCAATTAGCTACATTCTCCAGGTCCTGATTCATAGCAACTACTATGTCAGGCGTGGGCTCTTTGTAGGTATGGAATAAAGCAGTGTCATCTGCATATAGTTGGGATTCCATGAACTGTAATGAGGTGTCAAGGTCATTAATATATATTAAAAACAATAAAGGTCCTAGGATAGAGCCTTGAGGTACTCCACATATAATTTCAAGTTTGGAGGAGCAGATACCATTAACCTTAGTAGCTTGTGTCCTGTTAGATAGATAAGATCTAAACCATTGGAGACTGGCTTCATCAAGTCCAATCTTCTTTAGTTTCTCACATAAAATAGTGTGGTTTATGGTATCAAAAGCTTTGGCAAAATCTAGGTATGTAACCAGGGTAGTCGATTGGTTTTCCATTCCCTTATAAATTTCATCAGTTAAAGATTGTAGTCCAGAGATGTACAATTTTTTCACATAATTTCGAGATTAAAGGGAGCATAGCTATTGGTCGTAAATTAGAAACCAAGGAGGGGTCACCACCTTGTTTGATGATTTGGATATCTTTATTGCTGCAATAATTTTCTTAATATCTCCGAGTTCGGCTGGTCTCAGGGAAAATGAATTATTAGCTGTATAGCCAGTGTAAGACCATGGTTGATTCATATTTTGTGATAAATTGGGATCTATATCTCTAAAATAGTTATTAATAAAATCAGCAGTGTCCTTATGGGGTACAGGTTCATTAGTGTTTTGATTAACAAGGTTAATGCTATTGTCTGATGATTTGGGTTTGACAATATTAGAGATTTCTCTCCAGTAGGCCTTAGGGTTATTTCTATAGTCGTCCAATTTCTCCTTATGATAGTTTATTTTAGCATCCCTTATTATATACTTGGTGGTATTGCTAAGATAGTTAGCAATATTTATATCATCAGCATTTTTTGTACGTTTTGCTTTTTTAAGTGCTACATTTTTGTCTTGGATAAGTTGTAGAATATCGTTGGTTATCCATGGTTTTTTCTTTCTGACGAAATTGAAATTTTTGATAGGACATGTTATAGATAAGATATTATCAATCTGGTGTATTAGTATATCCCAGGCTTCACATGCTTCTGTCGAGTTCCAGAATATATTCCAGTTCGAATTTAGCAATCCTAAAGTAAAGGCATCTTTATTATAATTTTTATATGATCTCCCTGTGAAGGAAATGTTTTCCTTGTCATTGGTCCTGGCCGCTCTAATAAGATAGATACAAAGATGGTCAGCTATATGAATGTCTAGGGTGCCGCCCTCCACTATGTTATTTGAGCAGGAACAGGCTAAGTCAAGTAGAGATGTGTGCCCATTGGGTTTGAAATGAGTAAATTCATTGATATATTGTTTACAACCGAGTTGTAAAATAGTATTCTTTATCAAGCGAGCCTCGTCTTTTTTCTTATTAGTTGAATTGGTACCTATTAAGTCCACATTAAAGTCTCCTAATATGAAAAGTTCCATACCTTGGATATCTAAGAAATTAGTCATTGCCAATAAGGTCTCACAGAAGCTTGTGACATCTCCACTAGGTGGTCTATAGATATTAAACAGAGTACACTTTTTTAAGAATGGTTTATGGAATGTTACACATTGTAATTCTATATCCTTATTGCTTTGGTTTAGATGTTGTAGCTCTGTGGTGGAGAAAGTAAATTCCTTTTTTAAATACACAGCAAGTCCACCCCCTGTTTGGATTTCACCTTTCTCGTTTAGAGTTTTCCTATCCCATCTCATTAGGTTGTAACCTGCTAGGTCTATTTGGTCAGAGGATATTTTATCATGTAACCATGTTTCGGAGAATGAAAGGCAGTCAATATCACTATTGTCAAATTCAGGTTGAAGCTTTAGGTAATTACTTGGTAGGCTCCTCACGTTCATGTGTGCAATTGAGATCCCCCTGGTATCAGCGAAGAATTTTTTAATCATTTGTGTCGTATATTACATAGGCCAAGTTTCCAGTCCTCCCACCATCTGCTCCAAAATAGCGTAATTTTGTATTTATGGAACTATATACACCCGTGTATATATATATAATTAATATGTGCAGTGGTTGGATCTACTTTTCCTCCAGGGCGCGCATTGGTATGTGTGACGTCACCGTAAACATCCAGCGCCTATATAAGCTGCGGGATCCAAATTAACCGTCAGTTGGCGAGTTTCCTCAGAGCGGCACACACCACGCTGGGTGGTGCCGGAAAATTTCAACTTTTAATCTTGGTTTTTTCGAATTTTACGGTATAATACCCTGCAATATGGGTAGGAAATCAGCTGGTAGAGCATCTACCAAGCCTGGTACTAAGAAAATACCAAAGAATACGAGGAATAAGGCCAACTCTAGGACTTCGAGCAGCTCTGATCCAAGTATGGTTGACCCGGTGTCACCTGTTCCAAAAGCTTCAGGAAAGAATTTGGATCTAGCTGCTGACCAGACGTTCGTCAATCTGGAGGAGAGGACTACGGTAATTGAAGACCAGCTTGCAGATATCAAAGATCTTCTGGAGACTATGGCGGCTAGACAAAGCAATCCGGTAGAAGGGGCGTGTCGAGCGGACTCACGTGGTGATGTTTTGACGCTGGATTCGAAAAGCGCTGTAGCCAAGCAACGGGGGAGACGTAGGCAGCGCTCGCCTAGTGACCGGGGAAGCCATGACAACAGGAATCCAAGATGGCGACGGGACCGTTCTACGTCGTCGGATTGGGATAAAAATTCGTCTTGTTCAAGGAGTTCTTCTACTGATACTACACATTCTACACGGAGAAGACACCGGGGTGAGTTTGATCAGAAGAATTTTCTAGAGAAAGACTCTAAAATTGATTGTATCGAACGGTTAATGCTGGTAAATGTACGTCTTGCGAAAGACAGGTATGAGGCAGGCGAGGATATTTTCCATTTGCTTAGCCACCTTGAAATGTTAATCGAAAAATCCAGTACAAAGATCTATACGGTGTCAGCCTTATCTAAATATGACAAATCGGTAAAGGATAGGGCGAACAAGAATGGACTGAAGGCATTCGAGAGGGTAGACAATTCTGATATCCTTAGATATTTGTCTTACGACGGGACCGTCCAAGCCCAGAAGGGGCAGGTGGTAAAATCCAAATCCTTCAAATCTAGGTCAGCTCATACTTGTTTTGCTTTCAATAGAGCTGAAGGCTGTAGGGAAGATCCCTGTAAATACCGTCACGTTTGTGATGTATGTAATTCTCCTAACCATGGCAAGGAGAAATGCCAGAAAAACAAAAAGGATTAATGTGTAGCCCTTAGGCAGGGTCCTATTTTAAAATCTGAAAATTTGATGCCTGATTTTAATTTAGTATGTACGGTAGACCCTCCTAAGCCTCCCGTTTCTATCATTCCGGGGGATAATGGTAAAAATGATAGTGTAAATATTTATAATTCTTGTGATTTGTCAAAGAATTTATTTATTTCTCATAGCTGCCCAGTACAGGGCGAGGTTGAACCACTTTTTACGGTGGAATGTTTGAATAGACCCAGCATCAGGGTCTATGACAGTTGTGTAAATGGGGTATGTATGTGTGAGCATTTCATTTATGGTAGGAAGGCTCAGATACTCCCGTGTCGGCTAGCTAGTTTTCTCAGGCAGTCAGACCTTATTAATATCAATCAGATTGAGTCTGATTTTCTATGGTGTGGTTTTACCGAAGGGTTCAAAATTGTTGACCCGGGGTGTGATACAACGTATGATTGTAAAAATTATAAGTCTATTTTAGAAGATAGATTTTATAACGAGATGTGTGGTATTATTATGGAGGAGTTGAACCAAGGCCTGGTTACAAAAACTGAATCTAAACCCAGATGTATTCATTCTCTAGGGGGTGTGGTAAAATCTAATGGTAAGCTTCGTCCCATCACTGATTGCAGTATGCCAGCAGGTATCTCTATTAATAATTTTATGAGTACAACGTCCAAAAGTTTCTCGTATAACTCTATTAACACTGTTACCTGCCAGCTTGATAGAAATGACTTTATGTGTGTAGTGGATTTAAAGTCTGCATATAGAAGTATTAATGTTTATGGCCCACATGTAGGCTATCAAGGCTTCAGGTGGAATTTTGGTAATGGAGATGAATTTTTCGAGAGTAACCGTTTGACATTCGGTCTAAAGTGTGCTCCTTATATATTTAGTAGAATATCTGATTTGTTGACTGCTGTAGCTAAACTCTATGGTGTAGATAGGATAGTAAATTACCTAGACGATTTTATTATCATAGCTTGGTCTAGAGATGAATGTTTACGTAAAAGGAATATCCTCATTGAGTGTATGGAGTATTTAGGGTTCGTTGTGTCGAAAGAGAAGGTGACTGAGCCCAGCCAGGTGTGTGTTTTTCTGGGTATAACCATTGACTCCAGGTGTATGGAGCTGTCCCTACCACAGAGTAAGCTAGATAAAATGAGCCTAGCAATAGACGAGTGCTTGGGTAAAAAATTTGTATCTAAGAAGACGTTACAGAGAATTGGTGGTTTAATGTCTTTCTGTGCCCAAGTAGTACGTGGTGGTAGAACTTTCAGCAGGAGATTGTTTGATCTTTGTGCAAAGGCCAGAAATAGGGGTGTTATTAGACTTAATGAGGAAACCCAAAATGACCTACTGTGGTGGAGGGATTTCTGTAGAATTTTCAATTGTAAAAATATCATTCTAAATGATAATGAATGTACCCCTATGTATTCCGATTCCTCTGTACAGGGCTTTGGGGCCTGGTTTGATAAAGACTATTTTTATGGTACGTGGAATGATTCTAATCCTATGGTGGACTGTACAGGTCACTTTGTTCAGGCTCCTAAGCTTGATAATCTCAAACTTCACCATAGAAATATAAATGTTTACGAGCTTTATCCAGTGGTGGTAGGCCTTAAACGCTGGATCGGAAAGTTTTCTAATACCAGAGTTCATTGCATTATGGACAACATGCAAGTATTGGCCATGTTGAATACCGGTAGGTCCAGGAATAAGTTGTGTATGTCCTGGTTGAGAGAAATTTTTTGGCTATGTTTTATACATAATATTGAAATATATGCAACGTATATAAAGTCAGAGGAGAATGTTTTAGCTGACCATTTGTCTAGGCTAAATTATAGAGGTGTCCCACAGAAATGTAAAAAGGTTTTAACTGAATATAACATGTGCTGTTATGATTCCAGGCCTGAGGGAGCTAGAGCGGAGAAGGAGAAGGTTTTTGTACAGGGGCGTGGCAGAGTCCACACGTAAAGTTCGCAGACAGCAGTTTGGAAGGTACAAAAAATATTGTAAGGAGTTTAGTCTCGATCCCCTACCTTGTTCTCCTTCTCAGGCCTCGTTGTATAGTGTATATTTATCTGATAAAATGAAACCTATTTCTGTTAGAAATTATTTGTCTGCAGTGTGGTACTATCAGAAGTTGGAAGGTTATTCTGATTATAGTAGTAACTTTATGGTAAAGAAGACTTTGGATGGTATTGAACGGAATTATAAATGTTCTTCTATTAAAACATATCCCTTAACCCCCAGTGATATGTTAAATATCAAGTCTAATCTGGATTTGTCTATGTATGATGATGTAGTTTTCTGGTCTGCTATCTTATTGTGTTACCGGGGTGTGTTCAGGGTGGGCCATGTAGTCGATTCCCCTCATAACTTTGAATCAAAAAATATTTCTATATCTAGGGACTGCATTCGCATTGATGTTAAATCTTCTAAAACTGACCAGTATGGTAGGAAGCCTTATGTGGTGTATTTGAAGAGGAATGATGATTCTGGTCTTTGTCCAGCTAGGTACTTGAAAATTTGTAAGAAGTCTAAGGGTAAATTATTGTTCAACATATGTAACAAACCGTTGACCTATAATTATATTAATACCAGGTTGAAGGCTGTATCTATGAAATGTGATATTCCCCACAGAGTTTCAACTCATTCACTCCGACATGGTGGAGCAACACTTCTAAAGGACTCTGGTTTAAGGGTCGATGATATTAAAAAGAGAGCAAATTGGAAATCTAATGTGGTATATAATTATTTACATGATTCTAAGCAAGACCTTTTAGCTCTGGATGTGATGTTATAGTGTGGAATGGTGTATCCATTGTGTTTGGCGGTTTTTGGCATGTATAGAATTGGTATTGACCAGATCAATTCTCACCAAACCCAATGTCTCCTTCTTTATTCCACTTGTGATATTATTATAATATTATTATATATGTATTATTATCATTTTATCCCCAACGAACATAATTAACTTATGGAACTATATACACCCGTGTATATATATATAATTAATATGTGCAGTGGTTGGATCTACTTTTCCTCCAGGGCGCGCATTGGTATGTGTGACGTCACCGTAAACATCCAGCGCCTATATAAGCTGCGGGATCTAAATTAACCGTCAGTTGGCGAGTTTCCTCAGAGCGGCACACACCACGCTGGGTGGTGCCGGAAAATTTCAACTTTTAATCTTTCTTGTATATATTGTATTTACATTGTTATATTGTATCTATTACTGTATATATTGTATTTATATTGTTATATTGTATTTATGTATTGTATTATCAAATTATTGTCTTATTAATAAAGGCATGTATAGAATTGGTATTGACCAGATCAATTCTCACCAAACCCAATGTCTCCTTCTTTATTCCACTTGTGATATTATTATAATATTATTATATATGTATTATTATCATTTTATCCCCAACGAACATAATTAACTTATATATAGCATATAGAATAGAAGAAAAACACTATGGGGCCCCCCATTGGATACACCCGCCCACACCCTATGCAGCACATGGACCTCGCATCTAGTGCTTTCCATGTACATATAGTAGATTTTATATTCAATTGATTCAGGAGTAGGTATACAAGAATTTTGGATACCAAATGATGGAAAAATAGCTTGAGTCATAGAGTCCTATAAGGAATTAGTTTTAATTAACTTAGCAGTGAAATATTAGTATCAAGTAAGGTATGTGGATATATTATGTATGCTTTAAGTATACATTAATCAAAGTCAGCGATGTAGAAGAAAATATCAGTATGATATGTAGAAGGTCCAAGGTCTTAATTCAATTATGCCTAAGTGAAGCCATTATCATGTCTTTATAGTTGAGTCTTAGGCTTCCTCAAAGTTATGCATCCATGTACATGTCCAATACAATATATGTATCAGTTTGTACTAAGTTATATATTGGATGTATGGTTTATAGAGGACAAGTCAAGTTGATAAGGTGTGTCACACTTTCTGCATAATATTGGTCCCAATTGTCCTCAACTAAATCCTCCCTCAGCTGTTCAATATTCATTGAATTGATATTATTGGTAATTGACCCAAGGATGATCAATTTAATCTCTAATACCAGCTAAAGCTTAGGATCTTGGGAAGAAATGCTAGATTCCATGTTTGAACCCAAGCAAAGTCTAAAGATATTAGAAATATGAAATTAATATGAAAAATTATGAAAATTATATGGAAAAATTATGAAAATTATATGGAAAAATAAAAAAATTACGAAGATAGTATGAACATTTTCTTCAAATAATCTGAGGTAGGTCAGGTTACCGGAAACCAAACTTCTTTTTTTTTTGCCCAACTTGACCTCGAAGAATTCACGAGGCAAGAAAAATTAAAAACAGTGCGTACACCAGCTATGACTAATTGGGCACTGAAAAGGCCAGGATCAGGGTATAATCCTATATGTAGCATGCAATTTTGTGGTCCAAAAAACAAACGGTCATGTTCCAAGGCCTATATCTACTATATATCTCCCTCTGGCATCATATAACGTGTTATAAAGGGTACATGTACTATTAGATTACTGTACAAAGATCATTTTTTTCCTCGTGGGCTGTATTCCTCGTCCTATATTAATTAATCAGTTCCATCAATGGCGGATTCACAGAACATCTATCGGTTCATGTATCTACAGAGATGCTGTAGCTGCAGCATCTGTTACCTTAGAGAAATATATTCCTGTGTACGGATGCAGGCACAATGGGGGGTCTCTCTGTACTCTGTGTTCTTAACACACCTTCTACATATGCCTAGATCATGGTATATTAATGTCATGATAGTCCTTTATATATGAATGTACTAAGGGAAGAAATAAGATACATTGCTGTATGCCATATACTTGCCTCTATGTACCACTATATATTGAATCATAATTGAGTTTTTTCCTCCAGGGTAGTTCTATCGTGTAATAGAAGTCTATATTTTGGTGTTCATTGGCACTGCCGGCAAAGGGGAAGGACATAAATGTGGTATCAATGAATGAGTCATCGTAAGATGTAAAAGCAGTATCTCATACTATATACCTATCGGGCCTAATATATACAAGACGCATATAAATTGCTCTAAACCATATTCATAAACATGTCGCCATAATGGAAATTCTATTTGTAGATACTTTTAAACTATATTAAGTAATGGTGTCATTTCTGAATGACGTCTGGAGCATATCCCTTGCATGACATCTCTCATTTTATTGATCTTTGCACCCCCTCCCCAACTCTGCAAGAAACTCTATTTGTATAAAGGTAACCAAAAGCAAGAATAGTGAAGTAATCCCTGGTGTAAATATTTGGTTATCACTATGTTCTGTACACTAATAGTAATATGCTTCCCCCTATAGTAAAGTAAGAGAGTAAGTTTTCAAATAATATATTCCTATTGGCCGAAAAGTAAGTATTGAATTAAAGGCATATATCACTGTACATGTCTATTCTGCAGTATGAGAATAGAAAATACTCCCTCTGCTATAATCATATCAATTCATAAATACTGGATAGTATGTGTTCTGTTGCCTCCCTGCTGGTTGCGGAATCTGAAGTCACTTTTACAGACCCTTTCATGCATTTTATTCTTCTTTTACCTTCTTGATAGTCTCTAATACAATTTTTTAGAAGAAGGCACTATTACTAATGTTATAGAGAACTTTAATAGTATTCCTATGTAATGATGCAGACACGACTGATCTTTGCTCATTAAAGACATTCTAAACATGCCTTAAAAATGACAAATTAAAGTAATAATAGGCCTCTCAGAGCATGTTACATTCTAGACATCTAAAATTCATAGGATGACAGTATGGAGAGCTCAGACATAAACCGCTTTTGTAGTTCTAGCATCAAATGGAGGTGAAAATTGTGAAGAAAACTTTAATTTTGGGGTAGTGTTTAATGAACGGCATTAATTTTATGTATGGGCCATTACTCCACTAGGTGATAATCGTGACTAAACCACAAATCGACGACAATTTGATGAAGATTTGGTAGACCAATCAATGAACTGACAGTGACATATTATTATATACAGGCCCCCCCTACTCCCACTCACATACATCCTGTTATGTCATGGCAGATACTATTGTTACTGTAGATTAGTACTAGAACAGCCGTATTCAATGGGTGGCATGGAATACAATATGCTCGTAAAAGTGGGATAGAAATGCTTTCTGTGACACGGCAGACCACACCTGAGGGGTAATTTCCAGACTTGAGGCATTTGCTACATACACAGGCTAATGGTTATACCTCACTTGATTTAAACATTCCATCAGTATTCCACTCGTATATGTTATGGAAAGTCAATAAATGACCCCTTTCAAAGGTCTACTCCAGAAGACACTCTCAAGTTTTGAGAGTGAAGGTCACTTTAAAGCATTTCATGTGCTTCGCATAGGAAGCAGAATGTGATGATATCATCAGGGGGACACATTTACTAAATGTCAAGTAGTAGAACTTTCATTCATTCGAATGTTTTGATAATTTCTACAGATATGACATGTAACAACCATGCTTCACTCTGGTGAAAGCTATCTTGGTTTGCATGGGAATCAATGGGGATGAGGTGGGGGGCACTTCCCTTATGACACACACAAGGCCTATCATTGAAACAAACTGATCTGTTTTGAGTTATTTCAGTAATGATAGCAATTATTTCCATATCCAGATGACCTTGACCTTGGTACGTTGCTGCAATGAGTGTGTCTACAGAGGTAGACACTAGACACCATGTTATAATAACATGTGCTAGCAAAGGTAGTCTGACGCCTGGTGATGTTGAAATCTAAAATTTTCAGCAATTATTATATAGACGAAAACCACAATTCTAGGGTTGTCTTCCTTTCCTGGCATCGTGAGTTTTATGAATCGCCCTCCTGGACTATGATTGTACCCTTTTGAGCCCCTGCTGTGGTGCCGAATATAAAATTGATAACAACGCCATTTTACAGACGTGTACTGTCTTGAGAGATTTCATTTTCTTATAAAATTGGATTGAATTCCCACTCTCTATATTGCATCAGTAGCAGTCACCTTTACCACTTAACTGTTATAGAGAACTATAAAATCCCTGTGTAAGAATTAAGCCTTAATTGTGTCCACAATGCAACAAAATTGGTGGGAAACAGAATTCTCAATGGCAAAAGCACTTTTGTCATCCATTCCCGACGACAAAAATCAAACATCTTAGATATTATCATTGGAAATGGATGACAGAAGTACTTTTGTCGTCGGGAATTCTGTCGCCCACCAATTGTGTCACCCTGTGGACACACGGCTTTAGACACAATGTTTTGGGTCTGCTCTTTGTTCTTCACACACTTACTAAAGCATGGAAGATTGTTATAATGATAATGCCTTTATGCCCCTACGTTTGTATTGTTTTATAATTATACCAGGAGGGGAACTTACAGATACTGTAAAGATTGCTCTGGGGTTATATACATTCCTCTCTCCCCAAAGAACTTTGCGACATAAGCAAATGGAAGATAGATGTTTAATATAATGATGAGAGTATGCGTTCTGCATGGGGAGACTGAATGCGGATTTCTTTACAACTTTATCATTAGATGGAGTTTACCTTGCACTGTAGGCCAAATCCCACCACGTGAAAAATGGGTCTGAAATGTCTGTGATTCTGGATATCGGCAACATTGGACTCTTGCCAATTTCCTAAATCACAAGGGCACTTCTTACCACTCCAAATCCGACATTAGGTCGAATCCCACATGGCGAAATAGGGCTCCAATATCTCTGCGATTTTGTCTGTTGCGTTGTATGGCCCTTGTTGAGGCCGTAAAACGCAAGGACAACAGCAAATTTGAGCATAAACCACTGTTGGACTCAGGTTGATTTGAACAATCCTTGCATTTTATGGCCTCAGCAAGGGCCGTAGAACGCAACTGACAAAATCGCAGAGATATTGAAGCCCTATTTCACCATGTGGGATTCGACCTTATAGCTGATAGTAACAGGGGAATCTCTGTGATTTTCATCACTGCACAGATGAGTTGCTAGAATGATTCACAGAGATAGAGTATTTGATATTAAAATCACAGTTTTCTCTGACTATATTCTGTGGTTTGCAATGGTCTCCTGCATAGCATAAACAAATGTAGCTTGCATAAATCACAAGCAGACCCCCAATATGACTGTAGTATGTGGAACTTGGCTCCTGATTTATCAAAGACACACCTCTTCTGATTTCCTAGAAACTGTTGTTTTCCTCTAAATCACAGGGATTTTGAGTCTATCACAGAGATTTCAAGCCCTTTGTGAAGAAAATATCAAAAACCTTTGATGTACTATACTCCCTAAATACTAGCACTTTGACAGGGATTCTTAGCCTTTATAGGTCTTCCCTAGACGATATTATCACCCTAATATTGGCTAAGCACCCACATATCCTATTTCACAACGATTTCCCGACCATTTTCACGTTGTGGGATTTGGCCTTGTCAGAACTTGACAATTGACTCGTCTTGATAATGATTTTCCTATTTAATCTTGCTTCACTGCTATTTTTTCACATATAAGTAACAACTGAATCCTACATTCATACATACAAGTATTATATCAAAAACCGATAACAGTGTGTCTACTTTATCGGTGCCTACGCAGATCCGTTATATATCAATTATCATAATAGAATAGGAATACACCAATAAGCTTAAATAATCATGAATTCATTAGCAGAATTGTAATGGGTATAATCATCACGTTTGGAATATGTATTAAAAATTTTATCAGTAAACTATAACGTTAACTGTAAGATGATCCTAATGATCTGGAAAGCATGGATCTGATACACTAGAATTAATTAGATATTGAACTTTTTAAGCATTTCCATTATAGTCTGCTCCGTGTATAAAGGACCTTTCTGACTATTCATTTGAAGGGCATTTGAGTAGGATAAATAGGATAGTAGGACCTTATGGAATTTTCTAAAGGCCAAATCCCACAATGCGAAAATAGCCAAAAAGTCCTTGTGATATAGGATATGTGGTTACTTAGCTGATATTGGGGTGGTAATATTGTCTAAGGAAGTCTAAGAATCCTTGCCAAAGTGTTGTTATTTCAGGAGTGGAATACATCAAAAGGTTTTGATATTTTCCTTACAAGAGCCCAGAAATCTCTGTAATATACAATAATTCCCTGTGATTTAGAGGAAAACAACAGTTTCTAGGAAATCAGAAGAGGTGTGTCTTTGATAAATCAGGAGCCAAGTTCCACATACAGTCATATTGGGGTTCTGCTTGTGATTTATGCAAGCTACATTTGTTTATGCTATGCAGGAGACCATTGCAAACCACAGAAAATAGTCAGAGACAACTGTGATTTTAATATCAAATACTCTATCTCTGTGAATCATTCTAGCAACTCATCTGTGCAGTAATGAAAATCACAGAGATTCCCCTGCTACTATCAGCTATAGTCGGATTTGGAGTGTTAAGAAGTGCAGTGAGTACCCTTGTGATTTGGGAAATTGGCAAGAGTCCAATGTTGCCAATATCCAGAATCACAGACATTTCAGACCCATTTTTCACGTAGTGGGATTTGGCCTTTATACACCCTAGTGTATTTATATGCATTGTGAATTTGAAGTGGGTCCCACTATTGCAACAGATTCAAAATCGCAGAGATATTTGAAGCATTTTTGGCCATGTGGGATTCGACCTATAGGGTTTAATGTATAAATATAAAGGACCTGCATGCATCCAATTATTCGGGAACATTTTGTAAATCGCAGCTAGGGTAAAGTCTGGGCGCTGTAGTAAGTAATACCATAGTATAAAAACCTTCAACTATTATTTGTATACATGGCTACTAAGTCCATGTGCGTAAGCACAAAGCTTATCTATGAAATGTATGCTAGTATATTATTATGGATCAGCATCATACTGACAGATTTTACCTTGAGATTTTCCCAGTCTAGTTGGTGTGATTACAAATACAATGCCCACAGGGCACATGTGCCACCGCGAAAATGGGACACAAGAAAGCCGACCCACGATTACAACTCAACTAATGCAAACGGTGCCTTCCATAACCCACTATAAAACAGGATCCACATATTTCAATTGATTTAAACATATGATATAACACACAAATGAATAGGCAGAAGGCCCTAATGATATACCAGTGAGAGGTGCAGTAGAGGTGGATGCCACCATTGCATTAGCATTTCTCAAGTTGTCCTATCTAGCTCTAGCCAATAGAACAGGAGAGTAGAACTCAAGTTAAGAAACAGAAAGCTGGTTTTGCTCTATCTGCTCTTTTAGCTTTGCATTAGTAGACATGGACGGTGCCATTCTTCTTTTAAAAGTATAGAAACAGGGCCCTGAGGCTGAGGACCACTTTGCTGCTCCTGTACCAGGTTCATGTTTCCTTCCAACCATTCACCCTCTGTGATGCAACCACTACTTTTGGTACATCTTCAGACCCTCTTCGAACCCATCAGTCTGTATATAGGGTCAGTACAATGCACTAAACACTATGTGGCACTTAAAGGGTTAATCCATATGGATCCACACACATATTGTAAGACACATGTATTGTCCATGGACAAGCTCTAATTGGTGTATAGATATCAAACGTATGATTCACTAGTTTATTATGTGATTGATTATATACATCACTACATGTGCATCTCCCGGCCTGAGAGACTTGGGAGGGGAGGCGGAACAGAAGAAGTAACAGGTCATGGAGTGAGCTCGGTTGAGTAGCCAGGAGGGTGTTGCTCCTATAGTAAAAGGAAGAGCTGGCTTAAAATGCCCTTGTTTCCAGTCCTTTCTTTTCATGTAGCTAAAACTTGTCCCTTTTGTTGCTCACAAGTGGTCATTCTAGTATGGTGCTAAAAAAAGGGGGATTTGAGTAGGTACCTAGTTGGGAGAAGTCAGTCAGTATAATATACTATAGAGCGTGTGACATGAGTAGGTACCTGATTGTGCAGCTCTCTCTCTCTGTTTTAAACAAGGCAGGTGACTTTTCAGACTGATGTGGTGAGTGCAAGTACTTTGGTGAAGCAGTGCATGACTTGTTTAGAAAAGAGGGCACATACTTACAGCTCTTTTTACAATAGGAGCAACACCCTCCTGCAGTTGGGCCGGCGCCACTGCATTTGGCAGTGCCGAATTTAGGCTAATGGGGACGCGGGGGCGCACCCCTCATTTTCTGCCATTCACACCATTTAGTGAAAAACCCTAAATCCATGAGACATCCATCCCTAGAAAATAGCCATTACATTGGGTTTGTTAATGAACCAACATTAGCAACTTGTAGGTTCAATGCACACCAACGATTTCCTAATATAGATTCATGTGTAAATCCATTTTTCTTGGCCAATTTGTATTGTGGACGTCTCAAGGTATGTGGCCGTCTTTGGGTCAATCTACCCTACGTACCAAACATGGTGTATCTGTGGGTGTATCCTCCTATACACACAATGATGTTCATAAAAACCCCTATCTTATTTGACGGAATAAGCGTCGTGTTCTTGGCTCCATGGCACATACAATTAGCCATGTATAGTGACCACATGCCCGTTGATCGTCTTGATGGATGAATGCAGTAACTCGCAAGGGCTGGCTTTATTGGCACATGCATCGTGGCGACAATGAAACATGAAATCAAGCGTATACCTTAAAGGTCGAATCCCACATGGCGATTTAGGGCTCAAATATCTCTGCGATTTTGTCCCTTGCACTCTTGGGGCCTTCCTTAATCCCTATATCGCAAGGATAACTGCTTAATTGGTCTCAATTCACTGTTGGATTCGGTATAAGTTGAACAATCCTTGCGATCTAAGAGCCCAGGAAGACCCCAAAATCGCAAGGGACAAAATCGCAGAGATATTTGAGCCCTTAATCGCCATGTGAGATTAGACCTTTTGGGTTTAAAACACCAGTCAGTCACTACCCATCATTAGTAAGCATCATTTCCCGAGACGTCCCAATAAGACGTACAGCAGCAATTAGCGCCAACATGTCTGCCCACAGGCATGCCAGATGAGCAGACGACATATGACTGTCTTATTTTGGTGCAGGTTAAAATGAAAAGTGATATTTCAGTCAACAACGAGACTCTTGTTTCCCTCTTCGTTTCTATCTTGCTTTCCACTTGAACCAAAATCCGTCAACTGACATTAACCTTTCTGTTGCCAGAATTTATACAATGTAAACAGCATATGGAACAAAGATTAAGTATTGATATACTCCAACTAACTTTTATCTAGTCAATCCCGAATTCTGGCGCACAATCCACAATTCTTCTTCGAGTTAAGCATTCAAACACCTCATTCCTTTGGCCTCAGATGGCAACCAGTTGTTGAGAATGATAACCCAGCCAGCACGACCACATGGGCCCTAGATGGGATTTCTCCGGGTCTGTGGGCCGGGCCCAGATGGGTAAATGCTGGTAAATGTTAGGGTAGCCAGGTGGGGCCCATGTGGGCTAGCCCAGTTCACTGTATGATCCGAAGGTCAATGGATCTAGTCTGAGCAGTGGCAGCTACTCTTCCCATCCTCTCATAGCTTATTTCTTCATTTTCTAATTCCTTCATGTATCCACTTTTTCTGGCTTCGAATTCGTTTCGCATGCCGATCAAGTCTTCTTCCAACTGAAGCTTCTCATTGAATACTTCATCCTTAGCTCTGACCAAGGTATTTAGATTCTCGTTCAGAGTTACATAGGTTTCATTTAACAACAGGACATCCGGTCGTTTAAATTCCTCACCTTCCGGTACTGCATAGGTTACGTCGCCGTCTATAGCGCTGTAATCTAATATCGGTAGCCCGGGTCTGGGTATACTGTAAGGTAGTTCTCCAAACGTTACCCTTTTTGGCATAGGTGCCGGATGTTCTGGGTTAGTACTACCACCAACTTCGAACATCGAATTACTTAATTCGTCAACAAGTGATTGTTGACTCAACAAATTACCCTGTCTCTGTATGGATTGTTCCCGTCATACAGAGTCTGGTAAATTCTCCTCACTATCATTATAATGAGGTCCCGGATCTCTCCAAGATGCAGATTCTGCATCTCGGGAGTTCGAATGGGTTTGGATCACAAATGATCCATTGCCATTCTCCTGGGCAACTAGTTGCCCTTCTGGGTTAGCTTCCGCTAGGCTATCTAACCCATGCACTAGCCGTTCGGACGTTATAACGTCCGGGCTATACACCAGAACTAACTGGTCACGGCACCAGTGTAATGGTTCGTGGTCTTACGGACCTGGGGGGTTCGGGTCTTACGATTCGGAAAGAAAGAGTAAGACGGTGTTTCAAGTGTATGCCAACGGATAGAGTTTATTTAAGATATACACTCACGGCTACCCGGTAGTTATTTAAGAGGGTAGCTAACAGTTATTAAGGATGGTCTACATACTTGGAGGCCAGAAGGGCCTCTGACGTACCGGCTGAGCCCTGGGCTTTATATAGGAACCCAGGTGTTCGTCGTCAGATGTCCCCACAGACCCGGATCGGTGCTGCCACCTATCCGGAACCTGAGGAACGTCCGACGACTCGACTCACCCGCCACATCAGATGGTACCCAACACTATGGTTAAACAATAAGTACCTCTACAGTATTTTCCCTATATTTAAGGGTTCAACCAAGGCTCATTTTCAGGTGTTTGCAGGGAGTCTAGGGGAGCATGTGCTCCCTGGCCACCTGCTGGATCTGTTACTGTTACCTGAAAGCTTACATGTTGGGGTACCTATTCAATGTGATAAGGTAATAGGACCTGTCACTAAGCTACCTCTCTTCCATTGTAATCACAACTATGAGAGTGCCTCCCTCTTAACTGTGTTTCCCTAATTCATCTTCTATCAGAGAATGAAGACTGTGCCCTGTAGACACATGCTTTTAAGGTACGTGTGGGGATGTGTAAACAAATGTCTCTTTAGGGCATCTGCATGGATAAATCCTTTTTTTTTACACATTGTGAACACATATGTCGCTTCTTCCCTGTATGGGTCATTGTGTGTCTTCTAAGGCTAGCTAGACGGCTCAACCATTTACCACAGTGTTAACACACATGCAGTTTCTCTCCTGTGTGGGTCATCATGTGTGTCATAACTTTACATACATCTGTGAACCTTTTACCACAGTGTGAACTTGTATGGGATTTCCCTCCTGTGTGGGTCATTATGTGTTTCTTTAGGTTATTAGGGAGATTTTTACTATGACAATCACAGCCGCCCGGTTAGCTCAGTAGGAAGAGCCTTGGACTATTGATCCAAAGGTCGGTGGATCTGGTCCCAACATGTCGACCCCAATTTTTTCCCACTTTATAAATAAAGGAACAAAATGATTTTCCATGTTCTGGTGTTTTCATTTCTTTTATTTTCAAATATAATGGGATCAAACGAGATATTTAGGAACATTGGTAATGCTATGAGAGGATGGGAAGAGTAGCCGTCACTGCTCGGAGTAGATCCATCGACCTTCGGATCATACAGTGTACTGGGCTAGCCCATGTGGGCCCCACCTGGGTACCCTGTCATTTACCAGCATTTACCCATCTGGGCCGGCCCACAGGCCCAGAGAAATCCCATCTGGGGCCCATGTGGTCGTGCTGGCTGGCTCACCGACACCTACACACATCATTATTAAATATGGTGACGAGACAGACGTCGTGAACGCCATACCCTTGTGCCGCCGAATGTCATAACGAGCAGCGTCCCATTTCTGGTAACACCCGCAGCAGACGACTTTTGGACGTAATTAGACCGCAAGTAGTTCCGCTGCAAACAACAACCCGCACAGAATGACGAGCAGGTGTCTGATTGGTCTATTCGCCCACGATTGGGGAAACTGATAAATGTGGTCTAATTGCATTTAAGGTCTTGGTAGGGACATGCTTTAATGTAAATATCTGACGCCGGTTAAGCAAAAGTTGGTGCCTCAGACGGACTGGTTTTCTTTTTCTGTCATGAGTGAATTAGGCCTAGTTCCTTATCTGCATAGGCCTACATGAAGCCTAATTTCAGAGAGTATTATCCGTTAACTAATTGTGAGACGTTAAAAAGTAATAAAATAATGGACAACTACCCAGGTAATGAAGGATTACAAAGATTAATTTTCCAACTTTCCATCTTGAAATAACCATGTGATCTCTCGGGGGGGGGGCGGCACATATATCAGCCGAATGGTAGACCAATGTCTACTATAACTTGATATGATTTGCTTTATCAATAATTATTTTCAAATGTATTGAAACTAAGTTATCAAACTATGTTGGACTACAACCCAACTGTCAGAAGAAAATATAGGACATGTGGTTTTTGCCCATCCTGGAAAATGAAGACAAAATCAACCTAATACAAATGTACTTTCATACAATAGGAGGACATTAGAGGGGTTACAAGGCCCATTTCACACATACAAATATATACAAATAAGGACTAAGTTCATCAATGGCCTACCTGCAGTACGATACATGATATCACATGTTGGTGTGAGCTTCTGTGCATATATCTAATCTGTAATTACAAGATAAGAATACAAATACAATCCCTAGTCATAATGACCCTTCTAGTATCCTCATGCCTAATTAGTATCTCTCACAGCAAACCCCTAGGGTAGATGTCAGAACAATGGATGGACGCGGTGCTGCTGCAGTCACGGCTTAATGTCAACGACTAGGATTCTCTAAGGGTCACATGGTTCCCATTTATTGCTGGGATGTATCAATGAACCCTGGATAATCTATACCCACCAGTGCTGCATTCATGATTTTTGGCAACCATAATTGGTGATGTCCATCATACTAAAGGGGCAGCATGATGCACCAATACATTGCTTATCAGCTTTTGGTCTGTGGGTAAGGATGTGGGTGGGGCTAGATAAAGGCCTATAGCCTTGAGATAAAGGTGACACTCATTAACAGGTGTGAATGCCTTACTACTCCCCTGACAACATTCTTTTGCGTGTAGCGCTAAGGACTGGTAATTAGGATATTGTCAAGGAAAGGAGAGATATTTAACCCTTTACGGACCGCACTCTGGATCAAGGTATCAATGTGCCGCCATTATGCATAAATGAAGTACCAGTGATTCTGCTCGAATGAAGCCCTGATGAGAAAGTTGCAGAGGCTGCATTCCTGCACAGCCCATAACTTAACATTGGCGCAACTTACTCTAATTCCATACTCTCTTTTTTACTTAAACCTTCAGTTAAGAGAGAAATTTCCGACTGAGTGTGGTTACCATAGCAACCAAAATGTTCCTTTTGTTGTTATTCACTAGTATATAGCCTCTTTAGTGCTGTCCTACTCTAATCTCATATAGTTTGTGATATTTGCATAACTTTACTCAACTGGTTCTGCCTGTGTGTACTACCTGGGTGCAAAATGTACATGGATATGAACAATTCCTATGAATAGATTAGTTGTAAGGTTGGCAAGTTTATCAAAGGTGTGGCAATAGGGGACAAATGATCCAGCATCACCTTGCTATCATGCTAGATCCTATGTCCTTGGCCGGTTCCCTTCCAAAGAGTCACATGTATGACAACTAATTTTCAGGTTTTTATTCACTGTGTCTGGATGGTCTCATTGAAATAAAGGGGTCATGGCCATTCTAATGAGGGTATAACTTTGCAGATTTGATATTCCTGGATGAAAATTTACTTCAATGTGCATATATTTAAGCCCAAAACCGTGCATTTAAGCACGCTTGGGCACCTAAGGGTTAAGCACATTTCTGTGTTAAAGTATTTAAGATAGGCCTTTGGTAAGTTAACGCCTACAGTAATGACATACATCACCCAGCTTAAGGACCTCAATCCAGAGCTCATCACGAGCTGCACGCAACTGCACAACTCTGACGTTAAAACACTGTGCCTGGAAGATTCTAGACTCTCTACCTCTAGTCTATAGATGCCTTAAAGATAGCACAATTAGAATATTGGAACAGAGGCAGTGTTGGACAAAGGTAGAGAGGAAGAAAGGGCACGTTCAGAGAGATAATAGAGGGAAATAGAGAAAAACAGATAGACATGGCAGAAAGAGACAACGATGAGCCGAGACAGGCAGGCAGACAAAAGGGAAACAAAAGGAGAATGTAGAAGAAAAGGACAAATAGACTGACGGTAACTAATAGAGAAGTAAGAAGACTTACTCAATTTATGGAAAAATACCTCTATATAGCTGGGGCGGACCATTCCGTTGCAACGGAATTAAACAAGGGTCATACAGGGAAAGAAACACCCAGAGAGATGGAGATATGGACCGGGTGGGAGCAAATAGCAGAGAGCTGCACATGAGATAGACCAGGAGTGAGGCAGTGGAAGAGAGAAAGAGAATGAGAGACAGGGAGACAGATAGTGACAGACAAACAGATACGGAGAGGGGTAGGGAGGGATACAGGGAGAACAGGAAGAGAGGTAGAGGAGAGAGCTAGATGTTTTGACTTATTGGTAAATAAATCCCTGATGGGGCTGTTTCCTCCAAGGGCGAAGCACATGAGGAAACAGACCCCTGAGGTGTGGAGCGATGAAAATGTATTCCAGTTCTACATTTCACGTTATTGTTTCACAGGGGGTGTGGTGTGCACCACTCTTGTGTCAAGTCTATGGAGAGTTGTTGTTCATATTAAATAAAGAATTATAGCGTAGATTTTACATAGCGCTGTTATGTAGACAAATATGGAAATGCAGCAGGAAGCTAGAACGATACAATATCAGATAATTATATATATATATATATATATATATATATATATATATATATATATATATATATATATATACACACATATCCGGATTCATGCCAATAGACAGGAAGTGATCGAATTATATCAGACTGACCGCGCCTATCTATATGATTACCATGAGGAAGCCATATCCATTAATTAGATTAATGGCTGCACAATAGTCTGGGGTCTCTCAGACTGACTACAGTAAATTGTCGCTATCGGATGGCCTTGGAAACAAAGGTCTCTACCCCACTGTTCTCATCACTAAATAAGAACCGATAGTGTTCTCACACATTATGCCTTTCTTTTAGTACAATGTCATGTTTAGAAAAATTGTGTGTGTGTGTGGTTTTTTTACGTTTAAAGCAAACGTTTGGAGAAGTTAGGAACATGAAAACGTTTTTAACTTTTTAGAAAAACGTGGGTATGGTCGTCAGAATGCAGCTTAGGTAGTGTACTGATAAGGGTAGCATGCATGCATATATGCAACACATGGCCATAAAGCAATACTTCACCGTGTAACATTTAAAGGTTTTAATCCTTTTTAGAGGGTTTAATGGCAGGAGATGGGAATGACCCGAAGAAGTTTAGCCCCCATCCGCACAGGGGATGTTACATTTTGATGAAAGCGTGAATCCCCTGGGTTTCAATCAATGTGTTGCCTTTCAATCCACCCCCCCCCCTCTAATACCCTCCTCATCAATGCCCATTACAGTACTCTCTCTTCTTAAGTTGGTCATCCCTTCTACATTCACTCATTTGCCCACAGCAATACAATGGTAAGAAACTGTTTGGATGCAGGTCGTTGTTTCTATTGGAATGAAAATTTTCCCTTTTCAAGGTATGGACAACTGCCCAATGATTAAGTATTTCAAGGTGGACAGACATTCTGCCTTTGCTGTTGAAATACTCTATGTTCTATATAACAATTCGAATAACTATTTCTAATTAACAAACATCTTTTCGAGCATAAATTTTACTTTCCAAACACTTTTCTAAGTTCACAAGATACCTGCAGGTAGCGAGCTTGAAGAGAGTCCCAACTGAAGATTGCCACTCTGAAAAGATACATAAATTTATACTTCCCCAGCCTTTGCGTTGGTGGTATATGCAGACTGATTTCTAGAAGTGATTGGTAGATTGGTTGCAGGTCACTGCACATGGTATGAATCTAGTGGCTCATTCAGAAGGAAGTTGCCCTAGCATGAGCATCCACACCTCTCTGCAGCTCAGGGGAGAAGATATCCCTGTAGAAACTGTAAAGCATTCTTCCTAAAAAATAATACATCGAATTAAGAGAAATCCTGTTTGAACACAAACCGTTTCTTTATTTAGGCATCAATCATTAACATACAAGCTACAATGCTTTATACTGTATTTTATCATTTCTGCCTTTAACTTTCATCATTTCTGTTTACAACTGATTTACTTCAACAGTGATCGGGTGTATGCTTTGGTAAGTTTGCTGTTGCTTTGGGATTAGCTGAGACCCCACCTTCAGTTCCCATTTCTTGCAGTGCCAGGAGGGCATTTCAAAACCATAGCTATAGATATCGTTTTGAAATGCCCTGCAGTGCTGTCTCACAGGCTGATTGTATCCATAGAGCTCCCAAATGCATACACAGTGTTTATTGGATATGCTGATTTGTCTTTTTTACCGACCTTTCTTATCATTGTTGGGATTTTGCTAACAGAGGTTTTTTATTAGGCAATTTGGCTAATTTGGCCGAATTTCTATTAGCCGACGTCAATATCAATTAGCCAAATAAATTTTTCGAGACAGAATAGTATGGTGTAAGGTAAATCTATCAAAAAAAATCTATGTGTTTGATAAGCTCCAAAATAATCAATCCACATTCGTTTTCAGATAACATGTATTCCTCATTTGCACTTGAAAACGTACACTGAAAGGGGCTTAGTGCAATCCTTTGTCCTCTTTATTCCGTAATTGTCAAATCAGGTTTTATGTTGCTCATTTCCCAGCCCAATACGGGTTTGCTGTTGCCAAAAGATAAATGAAAGAAGCATAACCCTTCTCTATGTACACCGGAATCACTCAAATTGTGTCCGCTTAGGATTACCAAAGTCTCAGCTAGATACAGTCTCTTTAGTGTAACAATCACATTATTCTACCCACTACTGCCAACTCTCTGTAAGACTAATGGCTCCTGCAAGTAAATTTAGCTTCAATAACCATGCCTGCCAGGATGTAAAGCCAGTCTCTATAGTCACTGCTGAGCTTCCTAGGAGAATATAAGCACTGGGGGTGTAGCGGTATTGAAATTACTCTTATGTACTAAAAGCAGTATTCAAATAAGCGCCTGTCTCATATAAGTGCCGGGGATAGAGTGGGAATTAAATCACTGAGTGCCCAGGCGCTTATTCCAGGTTAGATATTTTTCTGCCATGCCTTTTTGGTGCATACTACTACCTCCAGTGCATGCCAACGTGTATGTGTGTGTGTGGGGGGGGGAGTGCCATGCATAGACCCTGCACAGCAGGCACTAATGGCTGACCGGAAGTGAGCCAAAGACATGTGCTAGAACGAGTCTGGTTGACCTGGATACCTACTTTCAGAGAGAGTTAATATCTTGTAAAAAGGAATGTAATGTGGTTAATTTCTTTTTCCATGCTGGTATGTACAGGTCTTTCACATGGCGTGGTTTATGTGGGGGTCTAGAGAACAGTTCTAAACCTTCCAAGCCTTGGCATGGCTTATAGCTTATCCACACTGCCCTGGATTACAGCACACGCAGGTATACGGAATAATTAAAAATAACAGTGAGTGAGTGAGTAATGGTTGTTTAACGCCAAGCCGACAGCTAAGGTCATATTCATGGCGGTTAAAAATAACAAGTAATACAGCCAGTATATTATATTCTTCGTGACGGATTTAGGGCTGGGGCCCTCATTTTTGTATATAAAGTTTAGTTAAATCAATTGCTTATTTTCGACACCAAGTTATATCTACTAAGATTTGCTGTAGTGCAGGGAAATGTAGCTAGTAGTACCGGTACATTGAAGTGTGGCTTTGTTACAAGTGATATAAGCACCTGGTGAGTAATACAGGGAAGTGTAACTTTGTGGACGGCGATGTGGAAGTGGTGAGTAGTACAGGGGAGTGTGGCTTTGTGGATGGCAATGTTGAAATGGTCAGTAGTATAGAGAAGTATAGCCCTGGGCAGGCAATGTGGAAATTGTAAGTAGTACAGGGAAGTGTGGCTTTGATGACGGCAGAGTGGAAGTGGTGAGTAGTACAGGTAAGGGTGGCTGTAAGGATGGCAAAGTGGAAGTGGTGAGTAGTACAGGGATGTGTGGCTCTGTGTCAGTACAGGGAAGTGTGGTTTTGTGGGCGGCAATGTGGAAATGTTGGTTAGACGGAAGTGAGGCTTTCTGGAAGGCAATGTAGAATTGGTGAGTAGTACAGGGGAGTGTGGCTCTGTAGTTGCCAATGTGAAAATGGTCGGTAGTACAGAGAAGTGTAGCCCTGGACAGGCAATGTGGAAATTGTAAGTAGTACAGGGAAGTGTGGCTTTGATAAAGGCAGAGTGGAAGTGGTGAGTAGTACAGGGAAGTGTGGCTCTGTAGTTGCCAATGTGGAAATGAGCAGTAGTACAGAGAAGTGTAGCCCTGGACAGACAATGTGGAAATTGTGATTAGTACAGGGAAGTGTGGCTCTGTGGCAGGCAATGTAGTGTAGGGGCCAGCTCTGGCTGTAAGTCAATGGTGGTAGGCCATCAGCCCTGTTCCGGTTGCACCAACCAGGGGCTGGTCAGCCGGTGTAAGCTGCCCCCTTGTGTATCATACCGACACAGGTGTAGTTGGAAGGTATAAAACGTCAGGCCAGGGGATGTAGCTCAGTGGTAGAGTAGCCACTTGCAAGTTGGTGGGTTCCAGGTTAGAATCCCGGTATTTCCAAAGACGTTTTCCACCGACATCTACAGTAGAATTGGTGAGCTGTACAGGGAAGTGTGGCTTTGTGCCAGGTGATGTGGAAGTGGTGAGTAGTACAGGGAAGTGTGGCTTTGTGCCAGGTGATGTGAAAGTGCTGAGTAATACAGGGAAGTGTGGCTTTGTGCCAGGTGATGTGGAAGTGCTGAGTAGTACAGGGAAGTGTGGCTTTGATAACGGCAGAGTGGAAGTGGTGAGTAGTAAAGGTAAGGGTGGCTTTAAGGACGGCAAAGTGGAAGTGGTGAGTAGTACAGGGGAGTGTGGCTTTGTGGATGGCAATGTGGAAATGTTGTTTAGTAGACGGAAGTGAGGCTTTCTGGAAGGCAATGTAGAATTGGTGTGTAGTACAGGGAAGTGTGGCTCTGTAGTTGCCAATGTGAAAATGGTCGGTAGTACAGAGAAGTGTAGCCCTGGACAGGCAATGTAGAAATTGTAAGTAGTACAGGGAAGTGTGGCTTTGATAACGGCAGAGTGGAAGTGGTGAGTAGTACAGGGAAGTGTGGCTCTGTAGTTGCCAATGTGGAAATGGTCGGTAGTACAGAGAAGTGTAGCCCTGGACAGACAATGTGGAAATTGTGATTAGTACAGGGAAGTGTGGCTCTGTGGCAGGCAATGTAGTGTAGGGGCCAGCTCTGGCTGTAAGTCCATGGTGGTAGGCCATCAGCCCTGTTCTGGTTGCACCAACTAGGGGCTGGTCAGCCGGTGTAAGCTGCCCCCTTGTGTATCATACCGACACAGGTGTAGTTGGAAGGTAGAAAATGTCAGGCCAGGGGATGTAGCTTAGTGGTAGAGTAGCCACTTGCAAGTTGGTGGGTTCCAGGTTAGAATCCCGGTATTTCCAAAGACGTTTTCCACCGACATCTACAGTAGAACTGGTGAGCTGTACAGGGAAGTGTGGCTTTGTGCCAGGTGATGTGGAAGTGGTGAGTAGTATAGGGAAGTGTGGCTTTGTGCCAGGTGATGTGGAAGTGCTGAGTAGTACAGGGAAGTGTGGCTTTGTACCAGGGGATGTGGAAGTGCTGAGTAATACAAGGAAGTGTGGCTTTGTGCCAGGTGATGTGTAAGTGGTGAGTAGTACAGGGAAGTGTGGCTTTGTGCCAGGTGATGTGGAAGTGCTGAGTAATACAGGGAAGTGTGGCTTTGTGCCAGGTGATGTGGAAGTGCTGAGTAGTACAGGGAAGTGTGGCTTTGTGTCAGGTGATGTGGAAGTGCTGAGTAGTACAGGGAAGTGTGGCTTTGTGTCAGGTGATGTGGAAGTGCTGAGTAGTACAGGGAAGTGTGGCTTTGTGCCAGGTGATGTGGAAGTGGTGAGTAGTACAGGGAAGTGTGGCTTTGTACCAGGGGATGTGGAAGTGGTGAGTAGTACAGGGAAGTGTGGCTTTGTACCAGGGGATGTGGAAGTGGTGAGTAGTACAGAAAAGTTTGGCTTTGTGCCAGGTGATGTGTAAGTGGTGAGTAGTACAGGGAAATGTGGCTTTGTGTCAGGTGATGTGGAAGTGGTGAGTAGTACAGGGAAGTGTGGCTTTGTGTCAGGTGATGTGGAAGTGGTGAATAGTACAGGGAAGTGTGGCTTTGTGCCAGGTGATGTGGAAGTGGTGAGTAGTACAGGGAAGTGTGGCTTTGTACCAGGGGATGTGGAAGTGGTGAGTAGTACAGGGAAGTGTGGCTTTGTACCAGGGGATGTGGAAGTGGTGAGTAGTACAGAAAAGTGTGGCTTTGTGCCAGGTGATGTGTAAGTGGTGAGTAGTACAGGGAATAGGGAAAGTGTGTATCTGTGCCGGATGTTGTTGAAGCAGTGAGTAATACAGTGAAAGGTGGCTTGATTTGATTGATTGATTACTTTTATTGCAGAGGATCACGCTTAAAAGCGGCGTTCTTCTGTGTACATTGGCCAAAGATATGGAAGATATTTTCATTTAAACCAGCCACGGTGTATGCTCTGTTAATAAATGTTAGGTCAGATGTGAGGTGAGAGGTACATGGAGGGCATATACCCGACATAGTCATGCAGTTGAAATTGAAAAAAATAGGGTTTCGTGTTTAGTTAATTTCTTAATTTTAATGAATTATTATGGCTATGTGGCTAATGATAACATAACCTCGTATGTAGAGGAACATTTGTGAATGCAAAGTAATAGCGGTTTAATTCATACTGGAAGAGGCAACAAGGTGTGGAATAGATCAATAATAGATTGTGAAAAATTATCTATAGGAGGATCTGTAATAAAGGGAAGAGAGTTCATTGTATAGCAGAGTCATTATCATGTTCAGCACGGCTGTCCTCGATCCAGTAGACATCAACCTGGGATTGAAGTGAAAAGGGTCAATCCTACGACTTAGCATCATTGGATGACCAGGGGTAGATCAGCAGCTCTACATAGGAGTGACCTTGTAAGGACCTACTTGCACGCAGAGCACTCATTTCTATAGGCGACCTTAAAAAGGACCAGCCTTAATGACATCAATATTAATCCATGTCTCTAGGGCGACCTTGAAAGGACCTGCCCATGAATATGGAACACACAAAAATCTTAGGCTTTTCGCCTAACATTTGTTGGACTTGCTAACCCAAGTTGGGAGTTTGCACGTCGCCAAACCACCAAATTTTTTTTTGGAGTTTATACCTAACCCTTAGGAAAAATGCCCAACTTGCCTGATTTCTCCTAACTTGCCTTCGACTTTTTCACTAACAACATAGACTTTCAAGCAATATAGGAATTCTTTTATCTCAATTGATATCGT
The DNA here is from genome assembly GCA_949317995.1 of Acholoe squamosa. Classification (NCBI taxonomy): domain Eukaryota; kingdom Metazoa; phylum Annelida; class Polychaeta; order Phyllodocida; family Polynoidae; genus Acholoe; species Acholoe squamosa. Next base: position 105,976,842 of record OX439035.1, on the reverse strand, counting down.
TATTGTAAACTGCATAGCTTAAGACAACCCAGAACAAAGCCTCTCCATTTGAGAAGCAAGTTCAATGCCTCACATCATTTTCATTTACAACCGATGAACTAAGTTTCTCTTGGTTTGTCATAAGGCCACAGATGTGGATATATGAGTAATTTGAATATCCACAGAAAAGATGTTTCCATTCTTCTTCCTTGCTCCTTCAATAACATGTAAACTTATTAGGTGTATTCTGTTAAATCCTATGCCAGGTTGAATTGTACAGGCTTTATCATGTCAATAGTCATTGAAAGTGTCATGATGTTCACATCATAGGCTGTTCCATGATATACATTTACCAGAGAAATCCTCATGCAAACCACACTACCCCTTAGACAAAACTACTAACCCTTAGACAAAATTACCAATTTTCTCTCTTGGCTGAGTCAAGTCAGCTTGCCTGAATAGGTTAGTTGATACTACTAACATGTTAGGAAGATTTTACTAACATGTTGGGTATTTTGCCTAATCAGTAGTTTTGTCTAGATTAAATTAGTATCTACTAACTTGGACTTTTTTCTGTGAAGTAATAAGCATATATATCCAATGCATATGGAGATAGAGAGCAGTGACCTGGAAAGGACCAACTACAGCTCGATCTCAAAACTTAATGTAATAATGAACATATGTACATCCTATTATATATGGCATGGGCTCACCAGTGCATCAATGGGCATGTCTGAGTCTTTAGACTGTAATAGAGTCTTATACAATTAATCCAATGGGTGCAGTTGCAGTCGACAAACAATTGTGGTAAGGTAAGGTAGGTAAGTAGTTGTTTTACGCCATTTCGACAGCTAGGGTCATATCCATGGCAAGCAGTGAGTACTGCAGGGAAGTGTGGATTTTAGGGTGTCAATATGGGTAAGGTGTGTAGTGCAGGGAAGTGTGGCTTTGTGCCAGGTGATGTATGAGAGGTAAGTAGTACAGGGAATAGGAAAAGTGTGTTTTTGTGCCAGGTGATGTGAAGCAGTGAGTAATACAGTGAATGGTGGCTGTGTGGGTGGTATTGTGGAAGTGGATTTTTGGGTGTCAATATGGGTGAGGTCAGTAGTACAGGGAAGTGTGGATTTGAGGAAGGAGGTCCTGAGTAGTAGGCAAAAGTGCGTCTTTGTTGAGGTCAACAGCAGAGTACCATTCACAGCATACGGTGTGCTGCACTTCTATTGTCATTCCTAAGTAGATGGCAGCTGACAGTCTCTCAGTTTCCAAGCACTCTATCCCCCGAAGTAGGAAATTTCATCAGCCCTTGCACATTCGATTATCTGTGTATGCAGTAACGGCCATAGGTGCGTCTGGGTATACATATCTATAAGATAGGTAGGTATATGATAGATTCTACTTCTAGATTGTCAATATGATGGTGGTGATCGAACAAAACAGTCTATACATATTCAGACTAACCTGTGTATCCAGGGCACATGTCAAAGGTCATTTCAAAATTTAAAAAATATTGCAGAGAAACACACAATGGGAAAAACAGAGGGAGACAGGCAGACACAGAGTGCAAGAATCAGACTGAGAGGGGGGAGAGAGACAGCAGAAGACTAATTTGATAAGATTAGAGAAGAGGGAAGGGAGGTCAGAATATTAGAAGGGGCATGATAGAGGAGGGGAACGGGAGGGACAGGATCATGGAAGGGGGAGGCAGGTTCAGGCTTGCATTACATGAAAGGGAGTGGGGATCAGAACGGGAGGAAGGAATGAAGAGAGAATTGAAGGGAGAGATAGACATGAGTGTCAGGGGATGAATCATTAGGGTAGGATGATGGACGGTGGGGTGATGGAGGGGCAATGAGGATAGGGAGTGAGGGGAAATGCTGTCGGGGCAGACAGATGTTGAAGGTGGACATCCAGGGAGGGACTGGCAATGAATACATGTGTGGAAGGACGGTGGGTGTGGGGAGGGAGGGGCGATTTAAGTGTGTGTGTGTGGGGGGGGGGGACTAGGGATGAGCGTGGAGAAGGACTGATGATAAGGTTGGTGAGGAGGGAGGATAAGGTTAGGGAGGATGGACCGTGATGATAGGGAGGGACAATGAGGATGGGGGAAGGGACTACGAGGTGGGGAAGGACTGACAATGAGGATGGGGAGACCGAAGATGAGGATAGGGAGGGACTGATGAGGGTAAAGGGGGATTAATGAGGGTATGGAGGGACTGATGAGGGTAAAGAGGGACTGGTGAGGATAGGGACTGATGAGGGTAGGGAGGGACCGATGAGGTAGAGAAGGGAGGTACTAAGATGTGGGGTTGGGACAGAATGACAATAAGGGCGAAAAGAGACGATGGGGGAGGTTGGGAAGGGAGGGTCAATGAAGGTTGGGAGGAATTGATGATGAGGATGGGGAGATGGGAATGATAAGGATGGCGGTGGAGGGGGGGTGACTATGAGGATGGGGAGGGAGAATGAAGTGTGGGTAGGGACGGATGAGCTTGGGGAGGATGGGATGATGAAGGTGAGGAGGGACTGACAATGATGGTGGGAGGGAGGGACGATGAGGTTGGGAGCAGGAGGCAGGCAGAGTGAGAGATTGAAACTGATGCTGATGAGACCTGCAAACGTTAGCTGTTCACATCATTGATCTTTATTCGCTGAAAGAAAAATAAATTCCAAACCCATTAATTCTGAAAACAATATTTTATTCCTGCAACATTTAGAAATCCTTCCAATACATAAGTGTGCATATATATTTGGGGAAATATTAATGACGCAATACGAACATTTATTCTCTATTTGATAATTTTTATTCCTACACAGGCAGTTGATTTCAAATATCAGATTGATGGGATTTCCATAAAGGTATTTTGTGTACATACTTACTTGATGGAAGCCCCCCTCCCTCCAAGGCACTTTGACATAGGTCAACAATTGTCAATATCTAATCACCAATTCCCTGTAGAGAATCTACTCACCAGCACTTCATTATGCATCATGACAAAAAGGAACACCTATTACAATTCATGACATGATACATATATGACCTCTTATTACCCCCTTCTTCTATGAAACCTCCACCGTTTCCGAGTGACATACACCGGACTGGGAGCTTCGCCTGTCCATTCGTCTGCTATTTTCACACATTGATGTGACTCTTGCCCTCCTAATCTTTGTATTTTTATTCATTCTAGACCTATTGTTTAAACCTATCTATCTATTAGAACAAAATTTCTCTCTTGAGTTTTAATCTGATTTGTCAAAAGGCAATAATAGCTTTGATTTTTCACTTGAAACTTTGATCTACCCCCCACGCTTGTTTTACTCTCATTAAGGCAGTCCCAGCATGCATCATTATCATGAGTATGACGCAACTGAGGGTTTGGCCCAAACCCAGCTGCAGCACTTTCCCGGGAAAAATTTCGTGTGGATCACTCAATATCTTATATCAAGTTCTTGCCGAAATATATAGATTGTAGTATGTACACCAGACACACCACAACCATACATTGTATATTCTGATAATTGCCAATTACAACTCAAAATAATTTCTCTATACATCCTCTGCTATTCAATCTCATTCCATAAAAATATTCACCATTACACGTACAAAACAAAGTTTTCCATATGTTTTATGAACTGAGGTATCTATCTTTTGGCATTACCGTCCATTATATTTTACCTGTTATACTGAAAGCACCATATTATACTCATTCTTATCACTTTTAGATAAACGCCTGAGGAATTATTTATAGCTTCTCAAATCAAACAAGAGGGTGCCTCTGCACACTTTGTATAGAAATTCTCGCCGTATATATGTGTATGGCTGTGAACCTTTTTCATGCTAGTACACATATGATCTCTGTACACTAGATGGCACTACGTGTCAGTAGGCTCACCAGCCTTGTTTATGGCCCTCATAGGCTGAACATTTTATCGTGTTCAGACACCTTGTATTCTGAAGTTTGGGTCTGTTAACAATAGGATTCATGCCTCTAATATCTGACACATTGATATTAAACACTGAAAAATATCTAATCTCTCAATTTCACGCTTTGATTATAATAGATGTATATATAAAAGATAAGATTATATCATATTTATTTCATTGCACCTCTATTTACAAATTCAACATATTATATCTACATCTCGAAAAAGTAATTTCACTCCTTAATACACAGTGGTGTATCACAGTTGAAACTGGTAAAATTTGGTCCCCTAGGCACCTATCTTGGAGAGGAAGTCGTAGTACTCCTTTAGTACTGCAGAGGGCGCCTCCCACTGCGGGTAATGGCCGATACCGGTGTCCAGCACTGTCAGACCGGCGCGCGGTAATGTCTTCCTGTTGATAAAGCAGTTCATTGTATGATTATCATAAAAGCCTAGGTATAGCCTGTTGTAGCTTACATATAGATGTAGCTTAGAGGTGAGATACCATAGTCGCTTGCGTATAAAGCATGGCTTATACACGAGGATGGCCCTTGCTGCGGCTTTTAGAAGCTACCTGAAGTCAGGATGTGTCTGGTAAGCGAGGATTTCTTAATATAGAATAGTATCAAAATTGAATTACTACTCAAATCTAAGCCTCAGATGTACCTTATGGTATTTCCTTTGATTCAAGATGTGTATTTTACGCGAGGTGCACATTTTACGTGAGATATTACAGTATATTTAGACGACCTTTTTTTACAAAGAGTTAATGAGACATACTTGTAGAAATTGATGAATGGATCTGGGGGGTTGATAACATCTGCAGGTCCGTAGATGGTGTGTAGAGGCACGCGGGTGTTCTGTAGCGCTCCTACCCAGCGCTCCCTGTATGTGTACCGCTCGGACATGTACCCCAATAGTCTGAAATATGGAAATATACTGACATAGTAGCCCAAAGCTTTATGGTAGCACATTGTCAATTGGCCCAACACTCTCTTATATACAAACATGCAGGGTCCTGACGTAAAGTTAGAAACTTCTTTTTTTTTGAGTGGGGTAAGATACAGCCTCTTTTAAAAAACTTTGATATAGCCCATCAATCAGTAAGGTGCAGGGATAGGGACATACCGCCCAACAGGCTGACAGAATAAAACCGTAGTGTTGTAGATTTTAATGGAATAGTAGAGAATAGACCTGTGAGACATAGCGCGGCAACTTGTAATCTTGTGTCTAGTGATAGAATAATAGGAAAGCTAACTTCAAAGGGAAATTAAAGGTTGTACCATCTGGCTCACCCTGTAACTCTTGTGCTGCCTTGTACTACTAGGTCTACTACCGAGAAGTTCTGCCTGCCCATAGATGACCACTACAAATGGTAGAGGTGGGCATGTTCAATGACCCAGAACCATATGCACCAAGGACCCCAGAATGACTAGGGTTGTGTGTGGCAGTCTTACCAACCCCAACAGCATACAGCTGGTCACAACCCCCTCCCCACCAAACTGGTAACCCCCTCCCCTCTGTAGACAGGGTACACCAGGTTTAGCATTTGTCTCTCCATAGAGATTTATAGAAATTCTAAACAGTAAATATCTTCTTAAAATACAGAATATATGATCCAAATGTACCATAACCCCGTGAGATGAAACCTTTAGTACATATATACAGCAATTTCAGACCACAGAATTATCAGATAAAGCCTACAGAGATGTATTGGTGAATCTTAATTTTGTCTTATGCTAATCTTCCATAGAGCTCCAGGAGCTGAAATGTCTAATCTAATCATAAAACCCAAACTAAACATATATCACAAAAACAAGTTATCTACCATTAGTACATACATATGCTGATAACAATGCCTCAATATTGTGTCCATAGGAGAAGAACAGTGAATGAAAATAGAAATCAGGGCTCCCCTATCCCTTACACCGTGGCGACTCTGAACCATTGACTAGTCTACAAGTCTCACTAGTAGGACTTAGAGTCGCCGCGCTAATAATAGAAATGCAAATATGTAGGACCTACAGTATTCTGATACATTATATGTCTATTGTGATATTACATTTATGTATAAATACATAAGGTGTGAGTTAAACTTACTTGCTCATGACGAGGTAACCGTTGTTGACCCTGTTCATGTACCAGAAGTCCCACAACTCCTCCTCATTAGGTCTCGTGTCGGGGCCAAAGATACGCCCAAATCTGCAGAAGTATAAAAACCTTTCACAGCCTTAACAAATACATGCAAAACATTAATACCCTGAAGATTTAAAATGGTACTTTCTCGGATTGCTAAAAGTGGACGTTCCACTCTTTCTAATACAATAATATCATGGAAAAATTTTGCTGAATTGGAAGACACATCAGTCTATATGCTTTATAAAATTTTGGGATTGGTGGATTTTTTTTTCAGGGCCTGATTATACCCAATGGAGTCAACGCTTTATGATTTAGACATAGCTCTATATTATACTAAGCCTTGTATCCCTAGGACTTTCGAGTGTATTAGGCACACAGAGTGAGTAGCAACACGCATTCAGGAGTGCAAATATAGAAAGACTATGTTACTTCAGTATTGATGTTATAAGGCCACACCAAAAAAATAAGTTGGTCTACGGATTTTGGTTTTGAAAAAGAGGTGCGAGCAGGCGAATTTCTTTTTTTTTTAAGAATTTTGTGGCGTCCAATGGATTCCTTGGTGGGAAAGTGAGGCGAGCGAACAAATTTTATTTTTTTTAAAATTTTGCCAAACATCACAAAGAGAAAACTTGTAGAAACTGAAGCGAGCAAAATCCGTAGACAAGATTTTTTTTTCATAGAAAAAAAAATTGTATTTCCGAAAATATGGAGAGGGCGATCCATAGACCAACTTAAATTTTTGGTGTGGCCTAATCAAAATTTTAAAAACAAAAGTGCACGAAAGCATACCCTAGTTTAAAGATTCTGAATGACGATAAACGTGAGAGAAGTGGCCCCACTACAGGCAGTACAGCGACCTGTAACACAGGCAAGTAATACTTTATATTAGGGAAATCAGTCTTATATCTTAAATGGAAAATGGGATGTGGGGGGGGGGGGGGGGGTGACATGGGAAAGGGCTAAAATAATTTGGACCCTTTTTGGTTGAAGAAAATGAGTTACACACACTTTTGGCGAAAAGTGTGGGAACAGGTTAAAATATCCCAAAAGAAAACCTACCATACTCCTGTCATTCTCTATGACAGTGAATCTGAGTTCAGCTGAATTTCTTATCAAGTAGCCATCATAGAAGAACATACTTTATGATTTTTATGATTTTCAAAAACTATTTCACTGGACATTTTCTTTTAAATGTCATTTGGGACTCTGCATTGAGATTTAATGGAATAGCTTTACCCTTACCCATATTGAAATGAATTGTACGATAGCAAAGTAACACTTTGCACCAAAAAGCTTTTTGGTGCAGATGCGTTAAACTTAAACATGAAGAATCTTTTATTTCGGCAATTAGATTTACACGTAGCACAAAAGAAAGTTTCTACCGCTACAACTTATTCTAGGACGTCAATGAAAATAACGACTTGTCACAACATGCATACATAAGATGTCCTCAAGATATTAGGCATGCTTATGACATTACACTTTTCTTACCCAGCTCTAAATGTTTGATAGGACATGAAGCGACCTAAGGCGGATCCAAAGAGCGGGAGGGCGAGCAGCTGGACACGATGGAGAGAAAAGGGCTATTAAGACTAAGGCTATGGATAAGGCAAGGAATGAATTTGAATTTCTACAGGAAACCGTATGAGGAGAAAGCACGGGAGTGACTAGAACTAATATAACGTAGTATCTGGACGGAGTATGGGGTAAATTCTGGCGTTGGAATGAATTGAAATCACAGCACCAAATTAATTTCTTTTGGCGTTTTTTTTTATGTGCATGACCATTTGATAATCACTATGACTGCTTCGATGAAATATAACAACAAATGATGAACTTCGGGGCATTAAACAGTCCTAAAGGGGCTAAGGATGTGAAATGGGAGGAAGTGGACGTTAGAGGAGGGGCATTAATATTTATATTACTCAAACAATTCCAGTAAGTTTCATTTCGATGCTGACCTCCAGACTCATTAGCATACGTTATGTGTTAAAAGAATAATGAAATGTCTGTCAAGTAAAAACATATCGTTATACATTACCCGTTGTATGAAGGATGGGAAGTTGGTCTCGGGGAACATGCCTGTGATATGGGGGTAAGAATAGTAGACGGCTATTATAAAGAGAAAAAGGTTTTCAGAGATACGTAAGAGAACATGAGAATGTGACGAGTATGAACTTTACTAGGGAGAGGGGAATGTCAATGTTTGGGTCAGTAAGTGGTTAAATTTGTTTTATTAGAATATAAACGTCAGGTATTGCTGGTGACAGGAAGATACCATGCATTCATTTTGTTGTTGATGTTTGTTTTGCTGTCGTTTTTTTCTGGGGATTTTCACTATAACCGGTAGCTTGGGGGCCAGACAGCTCAAATATCGATATTTAAGAAAGTGCTGGTGTGGAAAGCAGCACAAGATATCAGAGATGGTCTGGGTACATTGAGGCTGCTAATTCCGAATCTAGGCTGCGTATCTTCATATCTAGGTCGGAACAAGGTCAAAATAAATGCCCACGGTCACAATGCTATTGCTATGCATTTTAAACAACTCAGGATTCACATGGGCGGGAAATCCACCGTGCACTAAGGACCTCTAGTGTTAAATTAATGAATGGAACAAAGCCCTCTCTCTGTTCTATATTAAATATCAGATTGTGACCTTTGATGTTTGTTTTGACCTTGTTCCGACCTAGATATGAAGATACGCAGCCAAGATTCGGAATCGGCAGCCTCAGATTACCCAGAACCCTCTCTGATATCTTGTGCTGCTCTCCACACCAGTGCCCCCCTTTCAACATCCAGGAGCTGGCCCCCCCAACTATATATATATATATATATATATATATATATATATATATATATATATATATATATATATATATATATATATATATATATTTGCCTCATACTCACCTCCATTAAGAAGACAGAGACTGTGGATCTTGTAGGTGGAGTTACCTGCCCCTAGATCTACATCATGCCTGTATGTGCAGAAATATCAAGAATCCTGCTGCTAATATGTAAAATCATCTTGGAGCACACGAAAATTATATCACAGGCATTTATAGACTACAGTGGTATAGAATATGGCTATAGCGTTAGATATGAAATGAGTAAACATAAAATGTTGTTGGGGAAATGGAAAAGATATACATGTATTAATTTGGTGTATGCATAGTACATTAGCGCCATATGCTCTTTGGTCCCCATATGACGCTTCTTAGCCATACTGTTATAAATGCAGCGCTGGTATTACGTCAATAGTGCTGCATGAGCTTGTGGGTCTGATGCAAGTATATAGTTGGCATGATGCATCGAGTGCAGTGCGGCTGAGTAGACTTGCTAGCCCTGCAATGGTGCATCATGCCGAAAAAAACAGAATTTTGATGCCTCCATAAAGCTGGAGGCTTCACAGTGGTTTTGTATTTTTAATTTATTATTATGTCATGCCCATTAGTCATCATGATGCACGGATGCAGACCTGGTGAGTTACTCGCCAGGGCTACATTCATGCATCATGCCGACCCTACAGGACCGATACACTCCCGGAGGGTTGGGATGGTGCACCAATAAAGTTCTCGTGAGCAGACTCGCCAGCACTGTATTGGTGCATCATACCGACCATTGGGCATGATGCACTCCTGCATCAGAGGCCCCTATAGTGGGAAACAATGGCCTACCTGTGAATAATCTCCTGTGCTACCGTGTCTCCATAGTCGTGTGAGAGGAGGTGGAAGGATGTTATCTTCAGATCGGCAAGCAGGGCCTCCACGATGTTAGCCTGGTCTAGTAGGGAGTAGTCATAATCCACCTGGTGATAAGATAATGAAGACGTAAGGTCTATGGAACGTTTATTATCTAATATCTTCTTTAAATGTCTGTGATTATCATGATGATATAGTTTACCAATTATTTCTAGGCTCTTACAAACGAAGGCGGGTCCCTTGATGAAGACCTCCTGAAAAAACCCCCACCCCTCCTCGCACAGACTACACCAAGGGCCCCGATTCCAAGACCACCACCCCCCCCCCACAACTCTTTACCAACATTTGCCAGCTGTGCCCCCCCCCCGTCCAACCACTCCTTCAAATAAATGCCCCCCTGTAACTACTGTAAACAGCCATGATCATTATATTCGTCTTATAAGCAAATCTACTGAGGCAATACATGTAGGCCTACATATACAAGAACAATATTGTAACTTACCGGTTTGGCACTGAATCCAAAACCAATGAAGTCAAGAAGAATTATTCGCTTAAACTTCTTACGCAGCTGTGGTAGCACCTGAAGTTTTCATGAATCAATCAAAAAGAACTTGTACAAAGTGTCACTTGGTTTAGAAATAAATTGAAGAATAAAAGAAGTTATAATTTTACCTGATGTTATCATGTATACACGGTCGTCTTTATATGTGGTGCAATTATGAATTCCGCATATAAAATCTTGCATTCATACAACTGTCTTTTAGACAATGTTATGAGCGCAACTGTGGTTTTCTTTTTGCACTAGTACTTCACATACAATCACATGCGACTCTAACAGTCTTGAAATCCGCAATAAACCTCTGATTCATAGAGTGGTAGGTGCCATCAGTGTTCCACTGATGGTGGTGTACTAAACTACCGAAGTTCCCGATAATCCTCCAGGGGGAGTCACTTTACCTGTTCATTATAATAAAATATTCCCCAAAATTTGTGCCTTATAGCACTATTTGACCTCAACCATAATCACTAACCTTGAGCCAGTCGTAGCTGGAAGATGGGAAGCCGTGCAGACACACCAGGGTGGGACCCTCCATAACGGAGCCTGGCTCATCTGTGTGGTAAAACAACAAGGGAAAATAATGGAAAGTGGGGAGGGGGGGGGGGTCATAGCCAAAATATCCTTGAAAAATATTAGAATCATATAGTTTACAAGAGAGCTTTTGGTAAGGATGAGAGTGGTTTTCAAATTTTGCATCTAAAAGTTGTAACTCAGATACTTAGACTATTATTCCTGTGCTGTATAAAAAGATGTAGGATAATATACACATGTATGGTATTTTAGGCATAATGTAACTATAAGAACGCACGATGATAAGACAATTTACTAACCTCTGTAGAATATCTGGTGGTCGTAGTACTTAAAGTAGTCACCCTTCATCCGCCACTCGTATAGACTCCTGGGTAGCGGACCGACCGGCCAGTAGAGGTAGGCCGCTACTGCCACAATCAACACAGCCAGGCACTTAAGGACATCCATCTCTGTAAAGATCTATAGGGAAAGAGGGAAACTAATCTAAGAAGATGTTTCTTGAAAGCTGAGTGGTAATCGTGTCTGTGTATCTTCTGTATGCAAATTATATTGAATTAGTAAAAATAAAGATATTTTTGGAAAAGGAATAAGATCTCTTTAAAATACATATGTCGGTCAATGTTTGGTCCAATGACTATGCAAAGTGGCAATGACATAGCGGGTGGAGATCGGTTTTGTTGTCATACATGAAAAATGTATGAATTATTCCAGCAGTGGATAACCTGCTGTGTAAACGCAGCATATAAGTGACGACCAAAAGGATTCGCAGTAATGAACAACCTTTGATTTCTGCGACAGCTCTCAGACAGCCTGCTGTATAGCAACATCCTCACACGGGCAATCTCTGCTTCTCAAGGTGAACCACATGATGTTTTTAAAGTAAATTCATTGTTTTATTTGTCTCAAAGAAATCACATTTACAGAAATCCGTAGTCCTTGTGTATAAGACTTTAGGCATGATATCAATGGACATAATATCTTATAATTAATACCCAGAGACAAAATGACAATTGGTTTAGTCAAAGTATTTTGACTTGTTCTGTCAACCATACCCTTCTAATCAATACCCGTTGGAGTAGCCAGCTTGGCCAATAAACGTGAAAAACATATTTGTGTTCAACATTTATCTTATAAACAGACCATGATTAATATATATTATATTACTTCTTATACCGAGATGCATGAAAACCATTATATATGAATAAAGATGAGTAGATACAAGACATCCGTGATCCTTTTAGGAAGAATCAATTCACCACAAAACATAAGACTTGGGGTTAAAGAGAAGAGCCAGGAAGGGATAGGATGACCATTTATAGTAACTAGTTTTGGTCTATTTAAGGTTAGGAAGCTTCTAACCTCTGTTTTGAATAAATCCAATGTTGCCAGAAACCTGTCTTCTGGATCAAGGTCATTCCAAGCATGTGACACAGTAAACTCTAAACTTCTCCTGTATGACGTACTATTTGGTGTGTACAACTTCAAAACCGGTGCCCCCCAGCCTCTTGTCCTTAGATCCCTATGATCTAGATATTGTGCATTCTGTGCCCTTTTGATGATTGGATCCTGGGCTTATAAGTGGGGGACCCACTTCTGTGAATTTCTTGTGAATTGCACCTGTGCAACAGGCCATCCAAGAGCTGTCGTCAATATCAAAATTTGTCGATTTCTTTGACAGTTGTTGGAGATCGCTCGCCGATTCCTGTGATTTATAGCAGTAGCAGACACCTTGCCTGTTTTCCCACAGTATGACCAGATACGCAGCCTTTGTCACAGTAGTGAATACCGGGCTATAGCTTGCAAGAGCAACTGAAGCTGGTGCTGGTGTCATGCACTGATCAGAGCTGCTAAGATGGACTTCCATCCAGTTCTTTAAAGATTTTCTATCCTATATTTCATGGCCTGATTCTGCTGGCTTAATCTTAATTAAGTGTCAAAAGCAGGCTGTCACTGTAGCCTTGCAGGGTCTGCAACCGATGCAGTGCGGTGCATCGATCTGCACTGCTTCGCCATGCGAAAAACAACTTTTGCTTCAAAGTTTGGGAGGGGTGGAGGTTTTCTATGAATATTCATGAGGAATCTGCCTGTCAACCATGTGTCTGGCTTCAAAACCCGCGAAATCCTGAGGTTAGAGTCTGCAATCTCTTCACAGAGTTTTGTTTCTCAGTTTTAGTAGTACAGAAAAAGAATAATATGCAACTTTCTCACGTCACAGCATCTGTCTATATCCCATTGCCATGCATGTACAAGTTTCTCGCCATGAATATGACCTTAGCTGTCGAAATGGCGTTAAACATCCATTACTCACTCACTCATGCATGTACAAAAGATTAGAACTTTTTATCTGTGCCCAGCTGAGATATTTGAGATGATTTATGGTGATAAAAAATCGTGTGTCCCTGGTTCAGGCCAAATTTAAGTGTCAGACAAATAAGCAAATGTCCACGACCATGGGATATTTTTACATCCTATTCCCCAAGGTGGGACTCAGCCATTTAATGGCTTTGTGGGATACGACCAGTCCCACAGAGGGGAATAGGATGTAAAAAATCCCATGGAAGTGGACATTTGCATTTATGTCATGGCTTAGGGGGTTATTTTGCTTTTAAATAAAGAAAAACCGCTCAGATCTGTTTCAAAATCCAAGATGGCGGACACCCATTGAATACGGCCACTACTAACGATCGGTAATACGGTTCTATAGTAACGATCGTATCTGCCATGACACAAAGAGATATTCTTTTCCCATTCTTAGTGTGCATTCCTAGGCTTTATATTTTATACTGCAAAGCCTAGGCCGTTCACACCAGTCACTGCACTGGGTGACATTCTGCTATTCCCCCCCCCCCCCTTACTAACCTAAACCCTGATTTACTATCACTTAGCAATCATAAAGGTGTACTTTATGCACACCAATGTGAAGCTATATATCTATTCTACACATATGTGAATTGTTTGTTGTAATTTGTGAACTATAAGTGGTACTTTTGTGCGAAGGAGTAAGGGGATGTGGGTGAAAGGTGCTGCCTGTGGAGGCATCTAATTATGGTACTCAATATATGAAGTGGCCCAATAACTACTCTGTACAAATATAGAAAACAAGCAGATGTCATCAGGGCCATTGGTTCGGAGTTGATTGCTTTGGATTCCTATGATATAGAGCTACATTTAGAGATATCCTACATTCTGATCGGACACCTATAACCAGAGCGATAACAAAAACGGTAAAATGATAGATTTGATCACCTTCAAGGGGGAGGGAATTTGGTATGTAGGCAATTAGAATTCCCCATATCTCTCTTATCTACTGTGGTAAAATTTTGACTGTTTTCTAGACATAGCATGAACACCCTACAAAGCCTTTGATAAAATGTGCAGGGGGCAGGGGGTGACTTAAGGGAGTGGTCATTATTTATCAACAGGGGGATCGTGGATTTTCGCGCGGACGCGCGGAAATTTTTTACGCCCCCCCCTCGACGGCAGTCAAAATTTTTGGCGCCCCCCCTCGCGCCGGAGGCGCGGAGAGTTTTCGCACCCCTCTTTGATCTAAAGTAGCGCGTGGGCTTTTTTGCTAAAAAGAGGGTGAATTTTTTTAGCCCCCCCCTCAAGAGGGCTCCAAATTTTTTTAGCCCCCCCCCTCGGGAGGGGTCTGAAATTTTACCCCCCCCTGTTGATAAATAATGACCACTCCCTAACTAGCCTGTAGTTTAAGGGATGTATCCATTGGGTAGGCACTGAAATACCTCCAGTGTGTGAGTCTGCTGCAGTAGAGGTGTGAAACTGTGATAAAGCTGAAACTGGGTAGTGTTAAACTCTCCTTTCTTTGCAAGTTTATTGTGAAGCTATTTACTGGAGGATCTTTACAAACAAGGGCTCATTTTAACAGGCTTGGCTAGACCTTTAAAATGAATATTCTTTGTACAAGGTTGAATGCAGGGAATTTTGCCTTTGGTCCCATTGAAGTTTAACCAAAAGTTTAGAACCATTTCACTGTGCACCTAAAAATAAATGGTTCCCACCTGTTCTATGGTTAAAAATCATCTAGAAAATGTCTAGCTTTTCTTTTTCTAAGGGGCTGCAGTATGTTTGACAGACCCTGCAAACTTTTTGGGCGAGATTATCTCTGGATACTTGTCCCAATCTCCCCATGTAAGCCACTTACCTATCAATTAAGACCTTATTGTATGCATTTTATATTGTGAGATATTGATAGCTGTGATAAAAATAAGTGGTTTTGCTTTTCAAATGAAGTTTTTATGACAATTTAAATGGAAGTTATGATCATTCAAACATCCTGAGTCAAAGACAATAGTCTGCCGTGGTTCTGTCAGAGCATGCAGTTCAAGGGAAAAGATGACATCAAAAATTTGCTTTTACATTTTTTGATTATGATAAAATGTATCATTATTTACATTCTTGGGGGTATATCTTGCATATCTGAAAAGAAAATTGCCCAAAATAATTATTTTAGTGATCTAGGCTACCTTAGATTTATCTTGCTTGATCACAAAATTGGATCCAAATTAAACTCTTAACTATGGCAGAATTCTGGGTCTGATTTAGTACCTTTGACCGGTCATAATTCCACTTTAAATTGACAAAGAGACTTCATTTAAAAAGCAAATCCACTTCTTTTCTCGAGATCTATCCATTGCTCATTTATAGATAAGTTTAGTGGGATAAAGTCTTGAAAAACTAGGTAAGTGCCTACATTGGGGTATCCATCCAGGACGGTGAGGACCCATGGAATTTAGACTATAGACATATGCCCTACGCCATCAAGAGAAGTGTGTGAGAAGTTACCTACTCTACTAGTTGGTACCAAACTCATTGATGAGTGCAAAAGGATCATTGACTGAGTCGTGGACTGACTCACTGAGTCTGGGAAAGTTAATTGGGGTGGATTCCCGGGGGTGGATTCTTGGCGTTTGACACCCCTCATGTTGTGTTCTTCGGCAAATACCAAGGTTTCCTTGATAACCACATCTATCTATAAGTGACGATTTCTTCCCCTATCACACGCAATCTCTTACCTGTGATCTGAATTAGACACGGTTCACACTTTCATGTCGTCTGTCCACCTTTGCTCCTCTTTCTTGTCTCTATGACGGCCTTGACCTTGGCCTCTGACAGGTCCGCTGGTTCCAACATGCGAGTTTAAAACGCGGACAACCAGCAGATCATTGATGACTACATCTGCTTGAAGAGTGAATGGTCAAAACATCAACAAAAGCACGTGGACGCATGTCAGCTGACCCCTCCCACTTTTTTACGGCTTGTCTGGACAAGTTGCAACGAGGCTGGGGTGTAATATCTCTACCACAGACTGACAGCTTTGATACTAAACCTTCACATGGGGGGGGGGGGGGGCAAGGACTATGGGCGTAGAGATAGAATTCCAGCCCCTGCTATGGCCTTTTTTGTATGGGGGAGGGGGGGCTCAAATAAATTTCACCCTTTCTTAGAAAAAAAAGCCCGCGCATTGCAATAGCACAAATGCCAAAATGGGGAGGAGCGAAAACTTTCTGACCCCTCTGAGGGGAGGGCCAATTATATTTTGACACACCAGTCTGAAAATCCACCACCCTTCCCGTTGTTAAAAATGACCAACCCCCTTAAGTCAATTTAGGGTATTAGTCAACAACATGATTAGGTTGAGCCCTGCACCGTTTATATATTTGGGGCCAGGAATTTAGGGGCCCCTAACGTTTGCTTCAACATAATCCTACTGCGACTCTTTCATCTCATCTTCTACACATTCATTACCTGGTACTATAATATAGTTAATTCTTTCTCGTTTAATAGACTGCCTTCATTTTGTTGCGAGATGTCACAACAGTATGCTTACCACGGAATAGCATATTGTAATGATATGTTTATTCATTGATATTAAATGTGTATGACTGAACAACTTTTATTGTTAAAAAGGTAGGACCATGCCTAAGCAGTTTAAGGTGTGGTTGCATGGGATCCCCCCCCCCCCACCCCTTGTTAAAAAAAATGTATCACTTCCTAAGTATAAGATGGTGTCTCGGAGTCTCACAGCTCTAACCAGCCTTAGTATCATATTTCAAAGCCTTTATTTGCCGGATAGATTTGGTGTATGGATATGCATATCCCAGTTTATTTTCCGACATGAATACATGTAAAATATATGAGTCTTTCCCTGCATGAAAGAGAATAGTTAACTTTAACAAGACACTGTGGTTTACGATACTTTATTATGAATATGAAGTTATAAATGTGTATCGCCAATATTCCAAAGGCCTAACCAGAAATGGTCGTCACGTTTAAACCAGTAAAAGTCCATTAGCATAAAGAAGCAATGCAGCATTTATAAAATCCTAAGCATCAGAAATAAAATCCTACAAAAGTAGGAAAAATCATATCTCTCTCCTGTTGAATATTTCTATCAAGAAAGATTAACATTCATTTTGGATGTTTTCCGCTCCTAATCCCGTTTAATATTGCTATGAACTTGATTACACGTGTGTATAAGTAACAAGACCGACCAGCGGCTATCATTTTTAACCCTGAGGGGCCTCATGTTCCTAGTTCATTAAAGTGGTTCAACAAGGACGTTTGGACCTGTTGATAAAATCTCTACACGTGGCAGATGTGTGGTCATTGAAAATGGTCGGCTATCTGCTTCCTGAAACAAATTGAAGGGATTATTAAAAAAGGGTTAATTTGCATTTGTAAAAAAAAAATTTACTTAAGAATCTAGGGATTGTTATATCAGTGTTGCCATTTGGATGATCAATGCATAGTCTTCATCATATTTACGAAGGGATAATCAATATTGCTCTATATTGAATTCAATATTTACAAATATCTTACCTCTTCACATGCTGAACATCCATCGTCATACCGTTCTTATATAAACTCCGCTCTACTGCAAGTTTTCTTACTGCAACAATAAAGTATATTTTATGTGTAAAGATCAAGATCTCAAGATGTAAAAAAAATGAGTTTTTTCTTAATTTGATTTAAAGGAAAAGACAAATATGTATAATATTATATGGCTTTTTACACGAGTTAGATATACGCGATCAGGTACAAAATCTATTATCCTAGAATAGAATCTAGGATAATCTTTAGCTAGCAATTATCAAGAATAGAGGTCAACACTTTACAAGTAGTGACATATTGCCCATACCTGTGTCTGTGAAAGTGGTGATCTCGGGTGCTAGACTAAGGTGAGTCCCAGGACGTGAACTCAACTCTAGTCCCAGCAACCACCGCCTGGTATAAACCGATTGTGAACCACTGTAAACACAAATAATGGATTTTATATTCACTTACATATTACTGTGTTTGAAATTCAGAATATTTTAGTACTTTTAAAGTAATATGCCTGGGATATATATATATATATATATATATATATATATATATATATATATATATATATATATATATATATATATATATATATATATGAATGATGTCTTCAGTCAAGAAACTGTCTTTATGGCACTACTCAGGGCATCGCATGGCTCATTAACTGGTCTAGTGAGCAGCTCTGCTATATTACAATTATTTTCAGAAAAGCTGTGGTTTTACCTGTTGTGTTGGCTGTACTTGGACATGGTGTAGGGATGGACCAGGGATACGGCCGCCTGATTCTCCAGGTTATGGACTAGAAGCCGGATACGGGACTCTACAAGACCATCCCTAAAACACAAAACACTAAGGTACAAATTGATCCATAGATCATAAGAAAACTGGGAGGAATTTGTGTCGACATAATTGGACAGAGGGATAAAGCAGGGCAGGATTGCATATACATACATGGACCCTCTCTATCTATACCCCAATACTGATGGCCCTCAGACTCGGCCCTGAGATCATCGATCTAGATAGTACCAAATGCACAGGTTCCACAAACCAAAGATCCAACCAACAGATACCAACGTAGTATCCCTGCATAACAGCTGGGGAATTTAGTTACCAGTGGTTACAAAGGGGCGGGGACCTTCTAATAGGCTACACTCCTCCCTAAACCCCACAGCAGTACATGTACTGTGCGTCCAGGGGCTCCGAGGGCCTCAGCTAGAGTTGTTTATTTTTAATTCATTAAGCAGAACAGAATTTATGTAATTTCAGTTTTGGGATAAATACACAAACTCTAGGCGCGTCTAATATCCGGGATACAAGAGTAAAGGGAGTGCTCTTACAGAGCTGCTCGTATTAACTCACCAATCCCTGAGCTGCTCGGTCCCTGTAGCATGAGCCGACACCACCAGGAAGTGTCTGTGTAATGGAAGTCAAAGAAGACATTGTATGGACAGACACATAGAACCAACTCTCTGGTATCTGATTTAAGTGATTCAAAATTTGAAGATTTGACCTACCGTTAAGCCGGCGATAAAGATTATCTACTGGTAATTTCAGCAGCGTAATTAATAAAAACAAAACCTAGATGGTTTAAAAATTACATTGATCAAAAATTATCTCATCATCCATATTCAGAGCAGGGAAACAGGACAGCGGCATTTCTGTTCACTGTACGAATTCACAAATCAATTCTAGTTGAACTTAATTTAAAGATCATATAACTAAGGCCTTGTCGCAAGACCATACTCACTTTCAAGAGAGCAAAGTGAAAAGGGGATAACCTGAATCGGAATACATGATGTATAATGCTTTACCAACCTATCAAGTGATTTCTCCTGGGTTGATGGGCAGTGAGCAATTCAAAATTATATAAAGACCACTAATAAGACTTACTTGTATTGCTTTTCAATATTCAGCTGCTCAAACAAAGATTCCCAGGAATCCTCTCCATGTTCTATTCTATCAATGATCTCTGATCCTGAAATTATCACACCATTTATTCATTGATATAGACTAACTTTTTTTTTTCTAGTAGTTTATTCGTTAATATGCGTTTAATATTCAACTACATTTATTGTTATCATATTTTTAGATGGTACTCATAAAGGTTTAGAAACCTTTCCCTAATAATTCTTAGAGGAGGTATCTTCATGTAAAGTGACTTCAATACAATCAAGGTTTTCTTACCCCTGGCTAGCTCAGCTTGAAGTATCCGCACGTGAGATTCACTAGCAGTAAACGTGCCGTTATGTTCGGGGTAGGCCGGGGTGACAACTGACATGACATGCCGCGCATCAGATGACGATACCTACCAGTAGTATTAAGCCAATACTTATAGCAATACCGATATACCTCTTAGTTCGTATTGAGTACCGGTATGTATTTTTTGAGTCACTACTCATTTCGCTGGAAGCTTACTGTTGACTGGATGGAGTTGCTCTTGGGTCAGACAATCAACAATGATTAAATAAACTTTATTTGAAATCACACATTTTTAAAATCTTACGCAATAATATTCGTCATGCTTAGAAGGGCTGACATTTTACAAGTGTAGATTAAATATAGGGAGTATACCTTCGGGTTCCACTGAGGTAAATTTAGTTTGTTTTCCCGTAGAGGGCGTAGTTGTACTGGCTCGGACCAGTTCCTGAGAAAAAAGAATCGTTGGGAGAGTGTATACATGCAGATATAGAGTATAGTATAGTACACGGTTTCTTAATTCCTAACTATAACAGATTTTCTCGGAGGGAAAATACAAAACTGCAATTCGCTAATCAAATAATAATAATTTATCAACATTAGATATAAATCGATGCTTTTCATCCTGAAGAAAGTATTACCACTGAAGAAATGTCCTGAAGAACTTGGAGATTAGAGTAAAACTGTCGACACCGGTATACATTTGACAAATCTTTGCGACCAATACAGCCCAGGCGATACCACCCAAAAATCCAAGGGGGTAATGGTGGAGACATCTTCCTGCACAAAAGCGAATTTAGACAATTACCGGTTTACAAGTTGAATGCTATTGAGTAATAGTCGTTGATTCCATAGTATCTCGTCGGTATACCATAGGTGAAATATTTCTCATGGTAATGTCTAACCTCTAGAGATGAACACATTTCAGGTATCATTGATTCCAGAATCTTCAAGTTCCATCCCTCTGCTCAGAGATTCTGGCCTTTCACAAGACTTGTTTATCCCATTATTGATGAAAAGCAGTCTTTGTTTGATCACATTGTTGTCTGTCAGTATACAAAGGGCAATGTGGAGTTTGAGAGTCAGTATACCACTTACAAGTACATGTACAGTCAAAGGAGGACACGCATGGCGAAGACTGTAGATACCGGTAGTAGATTGGAGATAGTAGATTGGAGATTCATATACTAATAGAACGTCTTAAAGACAATATTCATACAGCACAGCTGTAATAGCCGATCGAAGTAATCTTGTAGATATGTGATTAGTAAATTGAAGCCATATATTGACTAATTGCTGACAAATTGTGAGTAAATACTAACATATATTGACTAATTGCTGACAAATAGGAAGCAATTACTAACATATATTGACTAACTGCTGATATAATGTAAGTAATTACTACCATGTATAGACTGATTGCTGACAAATAGTGAATAATAGTGAGATCTGGTGATCTCTCGGCTAATTAGAAGATCATATCACTCACGTTTAGCCCAGACTTTAATAACTTTGAGTGTGTTCCTGAAGTCCTCTACATCTGGTATCAGAGAGTGTAGCACTGCCACCTCCCGCACCCCGCTTAGGCTGCGCAATGACAGCTCGTCTGTACCCTTCAGTACGTCATCATTAAGTACTTCAAAGTCAGGGTATATGACGTCATACCGTGTCACACACAGACATAGGTCTACCTGTAAGATGGAGAAACTTTGACTGAGTATCGTCTCAATATTGGTAAATTGAGACTGAGATCACTCAATGCTAAAAGTTGGAGTGAATGCAGTTAAACTGCTAACACATGCATATTCCTTTCTTGTGAATCAATATTTTCTTTACCAGTCAATAGGTGGTACATCTCTCAGTGTGTCCTGTTTACAAATAATGAACAAATTTATCTTGTCTGACTTTTGAGACAAAACTAATCCAATATCCTGACATTTCTCATGTCCCCCAGCCTAAAGCCCTTTCTGGCCTCAGTCAGTCTTCAGCAGATTGCTTAGTTTAGGACATTGAATAGAGAAGTTAGATATGTGACTGAGGAGTGTGTGAATGGCTATCACGGTAAAGTGAGTGGCTGTTATAGTCTATCAATTGTGCACAGTTCCAGGATCAGTCAAGCATACAGGCACTCTTCAATCACACAGACCACATCTAGAAGCAATACACTTACTCTAAAAACCTGGTTAGAGAATGAGAGAACACAATGGGAGACAGGGTTTTGGGAACTTAAAATAGCTAGGTGTACCCACAAAATTGCCAATATCAAACTCATATGAACGTGCTCACCTCTGATTTGGTGTGTGCCCCATTGGGCATACTTTAAACTATCAGATTCACTCAAACGATTTCTGCTAAACTCTTTGGTTCTATGTGAGCCACAATTTCACTCCATAGATCCCTATGGAGTGATCAGTGGCTGTCCACAGACAGTCACTTATAGAGGCTAGTAAAAACTCAGCATATAAGTTGCGGGTTATAGACCAATCTAGACCCTAGGTGCGGCTTATAGGATATTTCTGAACTCAAAGTGGGGCTTATAGGTGGGTTTTAACATTATAGAACATCAGCAATTTTGAAGCTCTATGTGCAGCTTATAGTCAGTTCTTAAGTATAGGATGCGGTCTTATTCTAGATTTTTACTCACTTCTGTATCCTTGTAAACAAAGTTTATGATGGGGACGTAGGCCTCGGCTATCACCTAGATGAAGGAAACAAGGTACACATCAATCTAAAGCAAAGGTATTTATATGAATAGCTTATTTTCAGTTTGATCTTCATGACAAATATCTAACACCCTTATCATAGCAGGGGAACGAAATCCACTCACCTTTATATTCCCTATAACTGGTTCTTTGTGAAGATATGTCAGAAAGCTGGTAAAGAATTCTGCTCTCTGAACAAACTTTGGTACAATCGCAACTAAATCCATGTCACTTTCTGTAAGAAAGAGAAAGAAAGAACGTTTTGATGAAATCAAATACCAAAGTAGAGTTTCTCAAATAATCACCAATCAGCACTTTAATTGAACATAGATTTAATATGGATGATATCGGACATGCTATTTCATAATTTGCCTCAATCTATTGATGTGAGGTTAGGTTTAGTGTGTTGGAATTCAGTTTGTTCTATTCAAATCTGATGTCAGAATTATCCAAAAACTTTAAAAGGATGCCATATAGGAACATACTTACCTTGGGTAAAGATGCCCAAACCGTGCCCCCCAAACACACGTACATGAGCCCCACATCCTCCGTCTGCACCGTCTTTCCTCTACCGAGAAATTATACAGGGAATAATATGAGTAGATTGTAGAAAATAGAGTGTTGAGAATTCATAGATGTGTTTATACCATCTCCATCCAACAAAGAAGCTGTACATCTTCTTCTATTACTCTACCGCTGTAGGTAAAATGGACCTACTCAATGTACCCCCGGTACTATGGTATGGGTATGTTTTTTTCTATGTGAGTTTTTTTCATGTTTTTTTTTCTTTGGTGGAAAATAGCATTACCGAGCAAGCCTAACCTGTTTATTGGCTAGTTCCTGTACCCATTTGGTGACCATGTCCGACAGGTTTTCAACTATGTAGTCTCTGTTCAGAAAGGAATGTGAAGACAATTTTATCAGTAATCCGGCATGAAGGAATGTTGATACCAATACTAGGGCCAACTGCTAAATGGTAGAGATTTATATTTATGCCTTCACTTTAGACGTTTTATTCTAAATAGTCGTAAAAGGGTAACACGGGGGGAGGGGCTGGTGGGTTTGCGAGTGGATCCGCGAAAAAAATTCTGCTCCCCATCTTGAGCAGAATCTTTTTTTTAAATAATCCAAAATAATTTTACTGAATATTCTCTTTTTGGTTAAGACTAGAACAGGGCACAACAAATCCTATTCTGAATGAGGTTTTCTCCACAATGAAAAATAGCTGAATGATATACACCGTAATCTCCCGCGTATAAGGCGCACCTCACGTATAAGGCACACCCTGAGTTCAAGAGAATGCTATAAGACCCACCTGGGGCTTGATTTTTGAAGGTTTAGTACTTTTCTATAGTAAAAGTACCCCGCCTATAAGACGCAACCCCTCTTTTGGAAAGCTCTATAAGGTGCAGTAGGCTTTTGATTCACATATAAGACGCGCCTTATAGGCGGGAGATTACGGCAGTACCTTTTATGTGAGATTGGTTGTAGAAATGTCTGGCTCAACCCCCATGCATGGTCTAAGTACGCTGAAGTCCCTCATAAAAAGGAGACTGAATGATTTACATATACAAACATACAACCAATACATTAATGATGAAAAGCATGCTGCAAGGTGCAGTGTTCTTAAGACTTGCCAGGATGATCTAAATGAGCCATATGGAGAATGTGAATACCTGAGTCACATACACTCACCAACCGTTAGAAGCTATATCACTAAACTACGCATTGATATGAACTGCACCTGCGATAGCTTGTCAAGAAGCTATAAAGGGAAGAAACCAATGGATTCTATCTGTTCACAATGTAATGTAACTCAAGATGTGAAACATACTGTATTATTTTGTTCTGTACCATCAATACAAAATACCAGGGAAAGCTTAAAAGGGGAAAACCCGAAGTTTGTGGACTACTACAAAAACCATGACGATAACAGAAAACTTTCTCAGATACTATCGGTAAACGCCTACTGCAAATCATCAAGCAAGCCTGCTGCAATAAATTATATTCTGTCATATATAAAAACACTATATAACTTAATCAATGTTGATCCGGTGCTGACATGAATGTATCCTTACACTAGTCAATAAAGCCTTCTTGAATCTTGAGGGTCAACAATTTTTTTACCTCCGCCCCCCCCACCTTGGGTCGAAATTCGCGTGTGAAATTAATTTGACCCCCCCCCTCCCCAGTCAAGGGGTCTAAAATTTTCTGACCTCCCCCTCCTCAAAGTCAAACCCACCAGCCCCCCTATTTGGACCACCCAACTCAAGTACAATGTTTTGAGTTGGGCTGCTCTACCTCTCAGTATATGAGGTGCCATCGGCGCCCATGCGGAGCAAACAGAAGTGGCTGATGCCTTGTTTACATGTGCTTAGTTAGAATATTTAGATTTGAGCCTGAGGCTGAGCTTAACCAAGTTTAGGAGTTATGGCTGATTTCAATCTCTAGCGATTTGTGAAAAATTGAAGATGGTTTCAATGTAATTGAAGTGCTACATGAGATTTAAAATTGTCGAAATGTTTTCATGGCCGCAATCTTTGTTTTGATAATTTTCCCAGTGAACCAGTATGAGTTTTTAAAATTTCTTTGTAAATTCACAATTTTTGTATATTGATGGAACAGAATAATTTTTTTTTATAAATTTCCCCAGTATGACTATGAGCACTTTTAAAATTGTGATTTCGGCATATCAAAACAATATTATGCTACCATAGAAATATGTGTTGGGAATTGTAGAGGAGACTTGACATTATACAGTCATGAAGGTTTTAGATATGTAAATTGAGAAATAAACTCAGGAGAAGTGTGCCATGTTGCAAGGCGCAAATGGACAGATAAATCTCAAAAACTCGTCTAGGGGTCTAGTCTAGGACTAGGGGGTATCAGAGACCCCCAGAAAGGGGGGGGGGAGCTGGTGGGTATGAGAAGGGGTCAGAATTTTTTCAACCCCTTGATCGGGGGGGGGGGGGGTCAGAATTTTTTCAACACCTTTGATGGGGGGGGGTCAAAATAATTTCACCTGTTTTCAGTGGAAAACCCTGCGTGTTACTATAGGCTAAAAGGGGACGTTCGCACACGATTTTTGTCCCTTATGAGGGGGGGGGTCAAAATTGTTTTCACGCATCCATGCGCAAACCCACCAGCCCCCCTGACCCTGTTGTTAAAAAATGATCACTCCCTAATATGGCTTATGGGTTTAATATCTGGTGCTTACTTGTTATTTCCAACTGTATATATTTCAGTGTCTGCTATAAACCGCTGCAGGTCTTTGTAAAGAGATCCAGTGTCAGATTTCTGTGCCTGTAATAAAAAGAAAAGAGCCTTTACTATTGGATGTTCACATATTATCGCTCACCCCATAACAAGATACATGGTTAGTCATACGAAATATTTGAGTGTGTCATTACTAACTACTGTAGTACGTCTCATCTACAGCCTGCTGCCTTCTATGAATAAAAGTTCAAGTATATTTGGAGCAAAGTAAACAGCAAGAACAAACCATTTTGAGATGCACTGCAGCTCGCAAATTTCACAACACGTTCCCACGTGATCACAACAAACATACACTCTTCAAGCAGTCTCCAGCCAGGCAGATTGGATTAAAACTACGCACACTACGGGGTGAAGAATGAGCTTGCGCTGGTATCCGGTAAGGATACAAGGTCAGATCATTTCGACCATTTCCAGCCAAGGAAAGACTAGCAAAAATCAGAGAGAAGTGCAAATTCTAGCAGACCGTTTTATCTGTTCCTGGACAAAGATTAAAGTCCAGTTGCTGCTATCCAGTAAACAGATGCACCTTCAAAAGCTTTGGATCACGCTGCAGTAGGATGACAGGGACAACATTTGCTGACACGAGCACCTTTCGGTGATAGCACATGAACAAAGTGGTCATTTTCATTATTTTGTGAGTTGGCACTGTCAGTGTCACTCTGACTCACTCGTCACTGCCAGTCAGTGCCACTGTGCCAGACTTCCAGTGACACTGAGATTACTACCGGTAACTGCATTATCTGCAGATTGTGAGGTATGCAAATTTTGTCATTTCTGGTTCAATCAACAGTACTTGTTACACTAGTTGTATGGGACGTCCAAAGACGTAGAAATACCGAAACTAGATTAGATCTAGCCCCCAACCCCCCCCCCCAAAAAAAAAAAAAAAAGATAAATCATTGGTTTCAAGTATTAAAGATTAACATGCTGAAAAAAAGTAGGGAGTGGTCATTATCAACGGGGTGGGGGTAGTGTGGGGGTTTCCACACCGTCTGCCGCTCAGCCTCAGCTCAGGGAGCTCTAACATCATATGGCATGCCTAGGCCTAGGCCCTAGCCTGGCTTGGGCAGATTCTAACTTCACTAAAAATACCTAGTAGCCAGTTCTACAGTAGAAACCATGTAGCCCCTGGAGTGATGGACCTGGAGTAATGGTTCAGTGGAGGTGTGTGGGAGGTGGTCCCTCCCTACCCCTCCCAGAGCTTGTAGGTGGGGATGTTGGGGTCACTTATAAAACATGGTGCTCCATGTCAAAATGGAAATGTTAAGGCATATTCTAACCCATTTTTAACTGTAGAACATGTGCAAACTAGTTATTTTTATGTGCAACTTTATCTTCATGCCATAAAATGCCTCTAAAGTTGGGTCTTGAATTCACTTGGCCAAACCCTTACTTTTTTCTCAACCAATCATTGATAACTTATATGCATGTGATAGATCTCGTCAGGCCCGTTAATATGACACCCTAACTGTCTTGATATTCCAATAAATAGCTCCAGAATCAATAAGTAAAGATATGTCAACTTGAGGTGCTCCATTTTTAGCTTAATCACACTTTTAAGTTTTGGCCTCCGTGCACGGCAGACCCGCACATGGGAGTTATGTCAGTGCCTACCCTAAGCTAGGGACCGGTTGGCAGGTCTAGGTGGGGGGTGAATATTTTTTACGCCCCTCCCCCCCTTAAGGGCGGTCAAAACTGTAACTGCCCCCTCCCCACCTCCAACGCTGGAGGGGGAGGTCAGACAATTTTCATGCCCCTCTTTGATTTAATTATACCCAGGACCAGGTTGCGGGTTGTGCAGCCATTTCTGGAACTATAAGCCACACCCACTGTTTGGGTACCGGTAATTCTGTAAGGCCAGGAGGCTTCTGGTTTGCATATATAAGCCAATTAAGCTATTAATCCTTGCACACCCATACCCGTACTGTTCTCATTTCAGTTTAACAACCTGTACCGGGTACCTCATACTTCAGCCATAACCATCAACCACCATGCTGAGACAACTCTTAATGCTGCCCGTGCGGCTTGCCGTCCAGGTCATGGAGATTGCACTCGTCACATTCCTGGCTGCAGTCACTCGGATCACCTCCCAGATCACCTCAGCTCTATCAGCGTGGGTGGCACGGTGTAAGAGCACACTGTACGCTGTCGTCACCGTACTGGTGGTGATACTTATTCTTGTGTGGATCTCTATATTCATCTACTGGAGCTTCTACTTCTCCTATGTCCCTGCAATGTCTTATGTTAAGGATGTGAACTTTATATTCAGGTCAGTTATAAGCCATAATCGTTATATTATCAATTGAGAAACATTTTTTTTATATGGGTAAATAGACTGCAACACACCTGGTTTTGTATAAGATAAAGAAATATCACTATGCATAAAGATTTCCTATTAGGCATAAGAAAAAAAATTGTTGTGTTCAGGCAGAGACATAAAGATAAAATTTAGATGTGCCTTTATATCTCTGGTTCAGGTAACGGGGTCGAAAAAAATTAGGGTGAACAGGTAGGTAGGGAATTTTTTTTTTTAGGCCGTTGTGAATATTCGCGCCCACACTACATGAATTTGACATGCGACATCATAAAAAATCTCATCAATAATTGCCAAAATATCCAATTTTTCCCCAAAATGCCCCAAAAAAAGTTAGGGTAGGGCCAAAAATATTAGAGTAGGTAGCGTTACCTGAACACAACAAATTTCTTTTAGGCCTTATATTCACCAATGATGTGTATCAAAGTTTTTTTGGTTTTTTTTTTGGTTTTTTTTTTTATAAATACAAATGTTATGTTCT
The DNA here is from genome assembly GCA_949317995.1 of Acholoe squamosa. Classification (NCBI taxonomy): domain Eukaryota; kingdom Metazoa; phylum Annelida; class Polychaeta; order Phyllodocida; family Polynoidae; genus Acholoe; species Acholoe squamosa. Next base: position 105,948,200 of record OX439035.1, on the reverse strand, counting down.
TATGGGTGTACATAGATTTCTATTGCATCATTCTCAAGTATAAACTCTCATTATGTCATTTATTTTCCAGCTCGTGTGATATGCGTGGTCCGTGTAGCTTCCCTTCAGCAAACATGTCAATATTACCCAAAGGACAGCAAAATGTGAGGTCCTAATGAATGTCAAAAACAGTAAAATTATGATAAAACCTATTCCAGGTTACAAAACTATAGCAAATAGAATCTACATCTGGATAATGTGTGAACGGATATTTAAATCACTACCTTATCTATTAAATAGAATGTACAATGTCTGCATTTCCAACAATTGAAATTGAATTATTGACAAGTTTCATGACAGACCAATTCAATCTATTTCCAGCTGCTTATGCGAGGACAGCAATATTCCTTCTCCATTGAACTCGACATGCCAGAATCACCGACTAATAGAGAGTTAGGTTAGTATTCAACCGTGTGATCCTGCCCATTTCACTTGGATAATTCATGAAAAGAAATTAATCATAATTATTTCACTCAGATTTCCCCCCTTTCCAAAATTTAGCACTAAGATTATATCAAGTAAAATGTGCATCTGTAAAGTCAAAGCAGGTAGATAGATGTAATATCATTACAAAAGATTTGTCCACGATCAAAATAATAATCAAAGAACACATTTTTATCTTTTGATAAAGTAAATATTCTGTTTGATTTGCAGGCATGTTCATGGTGCGTATGGACCTGTACAGTAAGCATGGTGAGGTGGTACGGTCAGCACAGCGTGCAGTAAGTGTATGTCATCATAAGCATGCTTGCTTCTTCTACTCATTTATTACACATTTATTTCACACAGATTAGATTTGCCATATTTTACTGCACTGCCATTTCTCATAATATTTATTCATTTACTTATAATTTGCTGCACCACTAAAGGAGTATTAACAGTTTCATTTCTCTGTAATTTCTTGCTTCCCTGGTCTTTTTTTTTTTAGGTTCCTAATGAACATTCTTAAAATTTGCAGTGACCCACAATCAATCCCCCAATAATTCCAAATGCACTAATTTCTGCAAGTATAACATCTGTTATTCCTGTATTGTATTTATATCACACCCATATGCTTTCCATTTTTTCCGCTTCATTTCACTGTTACCTTTGTTTCTGTCTGAGTTCTTGTACTGTTAGGAGGATACTTGTATTATACAGACCTCATGGGGAAAGATTCCTATTATCTGTTAGAATGTTTTTTATCAGTTAGATGTTTTGTATTTTTGAATGTTTTACCGAATGAATAGATCGTCAATGGTGCACTCTTTTATCATGCAGACCCTACTCTATCAATCTATCACTAAGGTAGTGCTTCTTTCTTGCTTTATTGACATCAACTTCAACAATGAGTACCCTTTGGTCCATTTCACAAGTACTTAGTTCCAATGAACTATCCCAAAGAGCTTCTATTCCCATATAGTCACTCACAGTAATAGTCACTAAAAGATAGAAGGCTTAAACCCCTGGACATTAAAGCTGACCGCAGACGGGCCCGACTGGATCAGCTGATCGGGAACGTCTGTGGAGGACGTCCGATCCAGTCTGTCAACATCAAACATGTTTGATGTCTCCCGATCTGATCGGCCACTCTTCCCTAACTACCGACTGAATCAGCCCCTTCTGCGGTCGCCTTAATGCAACACTGGCAAATTATCCACCCCACATGCATTGGTGCATCATGAGGGGAGGGGGACCTTTAGAGACACAATACTGTTCCTAGAGTATGAATTCTATTTTCTCTCTATTGTAGGCGATGATAACATATAAAAGTACCCTGTTCAGGATAGCAGAGACTCTCTTCTTCCTTCCACTCTACCTCTTTAACTTCAGTCAACAAAAAGAAAACATCATTGTTTCTCTCTTCAACAATCACATCGAAGGTCCAGTAAGTTTGACTTTGTTAAGAAGTAAGCTATGGAAAAATGAATTGTTGAAAAAGAAAACTACATGCATATTCGGTATCCGTGTCCAATTCCTTGATGTTAAAGACGGCCCCCTTTTATGTAGCAAAAATGAAATAAATAGATATTGGTTTCACATGGATTTCCTTTTCCCACTTGCAGTATAAACCAGTTACAGGATTGTACATCGAGATTGAATCAAGATTTATTGAAATTTACAAGGCAACCCTTATCATCAAAGCCCATTTTTCAGGAATACGGTAAATATTATAATCTAATAGTGATCTGCAATAGACATTATAATTATATTTTGGGGTCATACAATTAGACTAGAAGTAAGTAGAAATATCCCAAGTTTTGAGGCTAAATTTAATAGTTTATGACATTGGTGATGTCAAGGAATCTAACCTTCCATCAGAGATATTAAGGTACATATATGTATCTTCATATCTCTGTTTCCATCAATATTTGCTGGATGAGGCAGAAAACCTGTTATAGTCATTGTGATAGTCAAATTACACATAGATAAAATTATTTCCCATTGACTTGGGTAGGTCTAGATGTGGGTTGATATTGTTTCTCGTAACAGGTACATCCTCTTCGCGTGGCCCCTGACATCGGCGTTTATCGGCATCTCCATCATCACCTTTTTCCTTTCGTTGATCGCTCTCCTGTCATGGTACAACCTGTTCTGGAATGGCTCCCAGCCCGATTCGGGTCCCGGAACACACAGAGTTACCTTTACAGGGGACGTCCTGACTGATCTCACACAACCTGGTATGTAATGAATACTGATAACAACCTTATTATTTTGGTGTAAATGCTTAAGAGAGACCGAACGTTTTAGTGTAGTATAAGCTATTGGTGGCCATAATGTACATCTCTGGTAAGCAACTCTATAGTACAACTGATAACCAATACCAGCGGCAGTAACGACTGAGATATCTACGCTCCCCCCTTAACTCAAAACTTGACTTTGATTGTGTATTTTCATGCATTCACTCCATTTCTATACGTATGTGGTGGTATGTAAATAAAGTGCAATATGAAATGATAAAATGTGCGCATTCAGTCAGTACTTTCCACATATCATTACCTACCTTCTCAGACTAGTGCTATGTCCTTAATTGTTACCACAGAGACGCTGGGTCTATCACGGTCCGCGATGCTCAGCGACTTTGAGGAAGTCGAGAAGATCAATTCTGATGAAAAAGACGATGCAGTGATGGAGGGTCAAGTTTACAAGTCAGATTCTGCTAAACTACCCGACATAGAGGAGGAAGTGCTCACACTGCGACAAAGGAATGTTCCGTCATAGCCGCCTACTGCGTTAAAGAAATGATTACTTTAGAATGTATTCAAGGAAACTTCATGGAGCACAAAGAAAATGTATTGTGTAATTGTGTTGTCTGGACACTTAATTAGGAAGAAACACTTACAGTATACACACAAGGGTAGCTGGTGAGAATACATAACATTATGTATACATTGAAAGTTCTTTTTTACCGTAAATTCTTGTATGTAAGCCGCAGCGAATGAGAGGATCGTTGTGGCTTATAAAGTCAGTGCAAACAAGGGGTGTGGCTTATATGCAGGTATATTACGCTAAATAATCCTACTAACCTTCGAATTTCAAAACTGTTAGTGTGGTTGATAACCTTTTCCAAAGTTAAGTGTTCGGCTTACATGCAAGAGTTCACAGAGGATACCTTGTCTATTTTAATCCCAGTCTCTCTTCAGAGACCATGTCATTTGGTGTAAAAGTAAAAGGTGCTTTATATGTTGTTTGCTGATATTGTAGTCTATGTTGAAACATGTATATAAGGATAAGTACCATAGGTACACATGTACTATCAAAGACTGTATAGTGCCTGAGAAAATGATTGTAACATAGATATGATTATAATGTGATAATATCTACGAGAAATGTGAAGATCTAAAATGTAATTGTAATTACCCATAATAATTTGTCAAATCTGCGTTCAAATTCAAATAGTCATTACATAATAGATTCGTTCTTTTAGCTTAGTGTGACGGGTACTTTGGATACAAGGCCACTTGTATAATCTACATTACGAAAAGATTGTACACATTGACATGATTTATTGTTTTAGTCATGTAATTATGTTTGTATACATATAACTGTATATATGTGATATTGAATCATAAATCTAGGAATAATATATCATCCTTCTAAGGTTCTCCCACAGTCAAGGGGTGACTTTTATCCAAGGAAAAGGGATCTATTCAGATCCAAAGTGTATGTAGAGAACTATTATAGGCAAGTTGTGGCTTTTACTTCTTTTTAGCCTTTATTTGTACCAGTGTTGTGTAATCAATTTCATTATCTTGGTGGATTTGTGAATCATCTCACTGAGAGTAGCATCTGCCGTTTCTGTGCATATCACATCGTTGTAAAGATTCGTTGTACATACTCTGATTTGATATGGGACCATATTAGTTCTTGTCCATTCCAATACATTGTATAAGACGGTCCTCTACACGCTGTGATGTTATATCCATGCTAAAGTGTGTCTTGGATTTAATAAAGAGTTACGCTAGCCAAATACTCTCTTCTCTTTACATTCCATGGTCTTTATTTGTCAAATACAGTGCTATATTGTCTATCAATAGCAGTAGTAATCCCAGTGCTGACCCCTAATGGATATTTGCAAAGCCGTGACACCAAGATTGGATCATTTTCCTACAGGTGCCCTCTCGTGACAAAAGTTGTGGAATCTATAGCAGGGTTCCTTTTGGTCAGATAAAGTTGGCATATCCACTAAAAGCCAGATTTGAAAGAAGGTAAATATTCCCTAAAACTCTCTCTAATGTCCATATAGGCAAAAACAAAAAAGCCAGATTTGAAATTTTGTGGAAACATACGTCTAAGAAAGTTGTACAGTCATGTTCCTTTGTAGCATGCTCGAAGTGTTCTCATCACTGACTAAGCCTCAAAAATGGAGTGAGTAATTACAACACAATCCACTTCAATGGGCAGCCCTTGACATTCCTGAGCACCACATGCTGGCAAGTCCGACAAGCTTGCGGTGATGTTTGGTACACCATGTGAGTTTAAGATTACCCATTCATGCACATAATACAGGCCACCTCTATCAGACAAAAGAATTATTAGCAGGATAGGAACTGGAATAAATGTAGGACAATGGTTAGTCTACTTTTGGCGGAAATATCTTATATAATGATATGTTTATACATAAAAGGTCGATTAGATGATCATCATTGAGAAACCCCAAATTTAATACTGCGGTAGAGGACATGCTCAATTTAAAATGATACCCTGAGAAAGACAGAAATAAAATATTTTGACTAGAAAAAAGTCAAGATATATAAAACCCACTCAAAAAGATATTCTGAATGATTTATGGGTTGGACATGATTTAATGATGATGAGATTTTAGGTGAAGGTGCAGAATCTTTTCGTATCTTTGCTTTCTAGAGGGTGAAGTCTTTCTCTTTTTTTTTATTCCAAACATATTGTGACGAGACTCAAACTTGGGAATCTAGAGCAAGGTTACATCGACAAATACAGGATTTAAAACGCATTATACATTATTTCACAGATGGGATGGGAGCCTAAATATCGACTAAGATGAGACAACCGTCTTGGGCATATCTCTGTCCTAGACGTTGTGCCCTCTCAAGTATTCTACATCTATAAGATATAAGTATTCTACATCTGTAACATGTATGAACAGTTACTTTAATTCATAATACAATCATACATATTACAATTAGTGGCTTTTAATTTTTAGTTGTGAACACCAATAGTGTTACATACCCCCCTCCCACTCATACACAACAATTTACACTAGTGTCTGGTTCTGTGCCCAGACTTGGGCTGTGTTGCATGTGTCATGGCTATTTATAGAGATCTACAAATGGTTTTAGAATTCCGTTATAGCCTTAGGGACCTAGTCACTGTGCACGACTCAGTTAAGGACTGAGTCGCTGGGACTGCCCTATCTAAAACTTGCAGGTGCTCTAGAAACAGCAAGTTTCTAAGAATAACATTTGACAGAAACAAATCCCCAACAATCAGCTTATAATATTGACAAGAGTACCACCTTAGTTTTGCTGTCTGTGAGTGGGAAGAGCGTCTTTTTTTGGAAACTTTTAGATCGCACCCTTTTCCAAGATTTGGCACATGCCGTGTGGGTTGCAACGGGTAGCTATCAGCAGGTGCATTTTCTGCCAGACAGGAAGTCAATCTCCACTCTCCAAGCAGATTCTAATGAATAACATTATTTCATGAATAACACCTCTGTTGTGAGACCTGAAACCACATCCAACATGGCCGACCGTGGCAGCTAAACTTGATATGAAGGCTAACAGATTTGCAAGAACCAAATAATCTGGGCCCCCGTATGAAAGGTTTCTCACAAAATGGCAACAAACATGTCTTAGAAAGCCATCCTTCAGAGGAAATTGACATAAAAAAAATTATATCCTACAATTCCAGCCACCTGACAAATTAGCCCTATGCAGGAAGCCTGACTCTCCCGTTAGGTAAGAGTCAGCGCCCGCCGGACAATAGGGACCTGGTAGGTGAGGGAATGGGGGTAGGGTGGTATCCATGTATCCATATACAGGATATACAGGAGTGGGTATAGGGAAAAAGATAAGAACGCCACTCCCTGACCACCAAGAATACAGGATCTGTGGAGTTCTATATATAGTAAATTGCCCTAGCCAAGTGGTGGTGGTGGTGGGGGGGGGGGGTGGGCATATTCTGTGAGCAAACCATGCAGTCAGAGCTCCCTCGCATACATGATCCCTGGCTTGCTTGGGAGCACTTGAAATCTGCGTAACAGGTCTATCATGCAGGAAACTTTTTATTTTGGAACCCTTTTACAGCAAACTCAAAATAAATAAATCAGGAATCCTTGCAAATGCGGTGCAAGTATTGAGAGGCATCTCTGCAAAATAACCTACCGGTAACTTAATTTTAACACAAATAAACGACGAAAGAAATAATCTATTACATAGAGAATCAATTATTTATCATGCATGTATTCCTTCCGTTGTGTATTTCATATATAACCAGTTGCATACACGTGGTTTCATTATTGGTGCACCACCGACTGTCGCATGTCTCCATTTCCCTACACTACTCACTCACTCTATTAAAGCCTCTCTGGTTTCTGAATCATGGTTCTGATTGTACTCATGTCCCTGTCTGTATGAGTTTAGAGAAGAAAACCACTGTCCCTGTCATCGGTTTATGTAAACATGTCAAACCATATATATATATATATATATATATATATATATATATATATATATATATATATATATATATATATATATACATATATATATATATGTATATATATATGTATATATATGTATATATGTATGACACATAGGTCAGTAATGACCTCTTTTCTGCTGTCAATAAAATATATTATTATGTATGTGTGTATATATATATATATATATATATATATATATATATATATATATATATATATATATATATATATATATATTTAGAAGCTTCTATAATTATTACAGGGTGCTATTGCACTCCTATCAGGGGCGAATCCAAGGGGGTCCTAGGGGACATTTGCCCCCCGCCTAGACCCCCTAAAATGGGCCTGGCTATGACTCTTAACTGTGGCCTGAGACCCCTGCTGTGCCCCCCCCCCGACCCAATTTTCTTGGCTGTGCCCCCCCCCCCTCCTAGACCACCCCTTCTGGATCCGCCTGTCTATCTAGCTTATAATAATAGAGAGCTTGCTCAACGGGAATAATTAAGTCAAATAGAATAACAGGTGGTGTGTGTGAAAATGAAGACAGAAGCACCTGACATTTAAAAGCTGTCACTGGGGTGTCACTGCTCATATCGAAACCTACTGAAGAAAGGGAAATACCAAAGATAACCATTGACGACACAGTGGTGACCAGAAGAGAATTTCACCACCCCTACTATTCTCCCGTCTACAATAAATCCCGGCAATAAAGGATATGGGCCAGTCATACTCATACTTTCAGAAGAACCACCCAAAGTCAGGCCCAGTTTCGAAACAGAGTACATAATTTATTACCAGTCCACTAAACTTCATCGTGGTTATCAGGAAGAACAACCAGTACCCGTAGTAGAGAGTATTATATGCTTTTACCGATATCTATATGACCCAGTTTTAGGTGACCCTGATCTTAGACCAGGGACCTTATCTCACACTTATACACGACATCCCTCTATTTTCTATTCGTGTTTGACTTTTTTTTTCCTTGATTGAAGGGTTTGCGTTGGCGGAAAGTTTATCATCAAGTTTTGTTGTGTTGTGATATGAGACACGTATATACACAGGTTTCGTACCCTATGGATGGTTCTGTGGTTAGCCCATGTATTGATTGTGATCGAAACTGAGTTATTAAATTGACATATCTACACCCCATTTTAGCCAGAAGCTACAAGACCCCCCCCCCCCCACACACACACACACACACACACGCGCGGGCACCTACAATGAAACCCTGCTCACAAGCCGGGGTTTAACATACAGTAAACCAATCAAAGTCTATCATAAAATATACCGGGTACAACCTATTACAGTGAGTGAGAGTTTAAAAAACTTTTTTTCCCCCAAACAATTATGAGTACAAATAGAGCGGTTTTTCTTTCCTGATGTATCAAAGGTTATGCTCATACATGCAAACTGTGGACGAAAAAGAAACTGCGGCGATAGAAGTGATGCGATTTTTCCTTAGAAGTCAGATTGAATCATGGAAATTGGGGGTCAGAAAAATTTTGAATTCCGAGAAGCCAAATGGTGCATGCTGGTGCTTTTTATGGATGGCTGATACCCTTGTATCCAAAATTTTCTAAGACTACCCTGCTATATAAATGGTAAAATGATATCTCATTGGATCTGGATGAATCACAAGAATGACCCTGACAGGTCATAGAAAAACTGAGGAGTTTGCATGTATGATTATGCTATGCGTGTAAATCTTGTCATTGTCACCCATTCAGGAAGATATAGAACGGTGTGAGGGCGGCACAATCAGTTATTTTTCTTCTCTTTCATCACAAATACAGGAAATCATATCAAGGAATAAATCAAAAAGGGAAGACAAATGAAATCGAAGACTAGGGTTTTTTCCTCAGGCCAACAGTTTAGACCAGTCGAATTAGCCGAGTTGGCGGTAAGCCTTGGACTTCTCTTTGATGGCAGTGAGGGGTGGGATGAGATTACATTTTCAGAAAAAAAGGTTACTTCTATAGTACCCACCCCCGCTTTTTGTTAGATAACGAGGTCACGCTTGGTCAAGTACATTATCAAGAGTAAATTGTACATCACAGATGTAATGACCGAGAGATTGTAGTAGAGATGTGTAATTACAAGGTATATGGTACAACAGCTAAGTACCATATACCTCGTGTCATCTTGATTACATCTATAAATGATTTGAGTAGTACAGAAGGGTCAGGGGCTATTAGGGAGTAGTGTACTGGATTGTTATGCCAGGACTGCGTGCAGGTGACTGGTCTAATCTACACAGCAGTCTTTTCATGGTTGACTGATTTCAGTAGCTGATCTATAGTAGAGGCCTTTTGGCTGTTTTTGATATGACCTGCTGCCCCCCTCTTACACGACGCATAGATGGCTGAGGAGACAAGTCTCTCGGCCAATGACCACCTCTACCAATTATCATTTAAAACATTGCGTTCCTGTTAGAGGTTATATGCGGATTTGGATCAAAAACTATAGAGATGCCTTATAAATGGTGTTTGCTAAGTAATTTATTTCATGACATTTGAAGAGCATAAATACAGAAATCCATACAATAGTTCTGAATATAAAGTGAGGATAATAGTATGATGGAGTTGTAGAGATATGACTGTGTATATGAATTATTTATTAGACTGTAATGATAAATGATGATTGGTGTATGTACGACTGGATCTTCACACCTCCCGGTATTGACACTCATTCGTTGGCTAAGAACAGCAGGAAACCTTAAGATTTTAGTCAACCTTTTGCAAAAAAATTTAAAATAGTGACAATTTCAGACAGAGATTCCAACATATCTGCAGGAACGTCTCCAAAAGAAGCTTCCATATAGCTGCGGATTCGGCCTCTAGGGGCTGTACACTGCCTATACTTATGTTCTGGACCCCTAAAAATGTGCCTATACATGGGTGCTCAAAATTTTCAGGATGTCATGCCGTCACTTTTTAGGAAGGCTGGAGCGTCACTCTGTCACTTTTTATGTATATGCCAATGTACTGGGAACCTTTGAAATTGTTGTCGTCCGTCATTTTCTAAAACCCCTGCGAAACGACCGTCACTTTTTAAAACCCCTCCGTCACAAGCGTCACGGCCGTCACTTTTTACCCATGTATAGGCACAAAAATGTTGCTATCCCTAGACTCTCTTCAGACCACTAATGTACATGACGCTTGCTTGTGCACAGTTTTCTGCTATGGGTAGCATCGCTTTCAGCCACATCAATTGCTGGGGCAATTGTTCACTGCCTCCTCTGAACATAATCACGGTTATTTAGGCTAACGAATTGCCAGTATATTCATACTTGAAGGGCTGTACAATATGGTAGCATGCCGAGAAATGACAATTTAAGTTGATACAATATGATGAAGATGATACTGATGAAGCTGTGCAATACAGAGTGGGAGTTCACCGCATTAGTTTGGGTTTCTTCTCTGGGGGAGGTTTGTGTGATGCGGGTGTGGCGGCGGCGGGGGGAGGTGTCGGTCGGACTGTCTCCTGCTGCGGTTCTACCTTCACCTCGGGCTTTATCTCCTGTTTGACGACAACTTCCTCCTCTGTAAGGATACAACATTTATTTCATTTACATAAAGATATATCAGGTATACTACACCCCGTTCTTCTCTTAGAGAATGGAGAAGAACGGGGTGTAGCCAAGATTAATTACCGTAAGACCTTGCGTATATCCCCGCCCTATATGGCTTATACATGATATGGAGCCTAAGTATAGATTATAGTTTATTCCCTAAGTCTGAGTGTGGCTTATACACGAAGTACATGCATTCGTTGATATGGTAGAGCACAGAAGCTGCAAAAATGATAAACCAAGCAGACTGAACCAGACTGGGCAGTGCAGCCTATATGCGAGGGTTTACCGACTTTTCATCATTTCTTATCATATTTGCGACAATGTGTCAACAGTGAGTGCTGTGGTATGCTACAACAACTTGAAACAATGACAACCCTCCTGGGATAATGAGATACATGTACTGGGAAACTCACAAAATAACCATTAACTTGCTATCTACTATCAGGGTCAAGATTCCATTTGCTGGTGTCTATTTCCCTGTATATATCCCATATAAAGTTGCTTTAGAATGTGAGAACCAAGGAGAACTTACTGGGTTTATCCACAGGTGGGGCAGATACAATTTTGGGCGGAAACTTTTTGGCGAGTTCCCCCAGGAGTACATCAACGCGCTGACGCTGGAAGTAGGAGCTTGGCTCTTCTTTCCTCCTCTTTTTCTTCTCTTTATCTGCACCATCTGCAAGTTCACAAATGGTGAATTGATGTTCAGTATGTTATCTATGTACACATTTGCCTAAACGCCCTCTATTGAGTTTAATCTATTTAACTAGACAGCAATTTTAAATGAGAGCAGTTCAAATGGTAACCAGTTACCAGTATGGGGGGGGGGGTGGGGTCGGGGAACAAGAGAGCAGAGAAAGTAGGGGAAAAACAGGATTGCATCATTCCCACCAGGTAATGATGCAATCATATATGGACCATATATGGATATTCCCACAAGTAAACAACTATAATGTATGTTAATGACCAGATGCTCTGGTCTACTGCATTGAGAAAATAGTTCTAGCAATCTTTTGCTTTGACCACAAACACTTTCAAAGTAAGTTCTCTTATTTTTATCAAAACCATACATATTTATAATATTGTATCACATTCCCTATCATAAACATAACGTTTTGATATATCAATTTGTAAACAACTTGAAACATTCATTCAGATCACCATGCGTATGAATATGTCAGACCCCTTATCTATGCCCATATATGGGGCATTCCAAGAAACAATGTTTTTGGGGTTTTTGGCTTCATGTAGATCTAGCTAAGGCCACACCAAAAAAATAAGTTGGTCTACAGATTTTGGTATTAAAAAAAATGGTGCGAGCGAGCGAATTTCTTTTTTTTTTTTTTTTAAGAATTTTTCGACGTCCAATGTATTCCTTGCTGGAAAAGTGAGGCAAGCAAAAAAGTTTTATTTAAAAAAGATTTTTGCCAAACATCACAAAGAGAAAACTTGTAGAAAGTGAAAGGAGCGAAATCCGTAGACGAGATTTTTTCAAAGAAAAAAAATTTGTATTTCCAAAAATATGGAGAGGGAAATCCGTAGACCAACTTATTTTTTTTTGGTGTGGCCTAAAGTAAACAATTTAAAGCACCCTTCTTCCTTATTCCAGTCATATTTGATAGAAAACATCTAGAGCTTAAAAAAATGGCAAATTTGCATTTGCCGACCTTTCATTCTGGGATATTGGGCATTAAAAGTGAAAAATTTCCCAAATTTTGCAATTTTGGACCATTTTCTTAGATTTTAAAGTCATATTTTGCTTAACTAAGCACTTCTAGAACACCATAAACTATGTTTTGCCTAAGTGGGAGGTCCTATCTAACATTCTCATGTCATTTGAAGTTGATATGACTCATAATTTATTCAAGGTACCTGGGATTCCGCTAGGAGACATTCTCTATTAGCCAATTTGGCGATTTTGGATTCCCTTGGGTTAGCCAAAGTCAATAACAATTAGCCAAATATATTTGAGATCAGATGGGTCAAAGAAGTACAGTCATTAGTTTTTTGTGTCTTCTTTGCTCTTTATTTTTCTTTTTTCTTTTTTGCATTCGACAATGCATATTGAATGGATTCTAGTGCAATAGATTGGAGGTTATGGCTGATGCCACACACCTAGTCATATCAGGGTTCCTACTATTCTTTGTTTATGGTCTTTACTGACTTTTACCTGACATTTATTGATATATAACTGACCAAATATTGGATAATCAGGGGGACTCATAAAAAGATTCATCCACTCTCAAGCAAGGGCATTTGAGAAATTTTTCAAATTCGCGTGAAATCTTGACAATCACCCTTTATATTAGTTAAAATACCATTTTTAACTGACTTTTTCCAAAAATACTTTTTTAACTGACCTTTAAAGAAAATTGATTTAACTGACTTTTAACTAAATATGGCGGAGTAGACTCCGTAGATTCCGTCCGTCTACTCCGCCATTGTACCAATCGGACATCGATCACTGAAATACATTTTATGTGCATACAATATTCCCTAAGTTATGACCCGACCAATTAAAACAATGTCGATATTAAAGCATTTATGAATGGTGCCTTGTGGTTTTGATGTAATAGACATACAAACCTGCATTCTCTGAGTCTTTAAAGGACCACCAGTACCCCCTAGACGGGTGGTAACGGGAGAAGGACTGGGCTGAAACCACAAAAAAATGGACACCTGTTGAAGTATTTACACACAACTTACAAAGGTACATCATTTTGATACAATGTAATACAGACTACGCCCCTATCAATTTCAATGTAGACACTACAGGGCGTTACCTGGATTAGACAATTACCACTATGCCTGACCAACTTCCTTGGTCTCATCACTGGGTCCTAATGAATAATCTACATCATTGGTGTGTTTCCGCTAGTCTAGACTATCTATACGTTACCCCATCTCAAAATTTGAGTAAATATTTTGGGGTAATATGAGTAAAATAAAAATTTCCTTTTCCGTATTATCTAAATAAATAGAGGGATTAGTTTAACCACAGAACTTGATATAACAATATTAATGGTTTGATGTATACCCTGCGCAGCACGATGACCATGAAAATATGTCCCCTCTGGCTGCTGAGATTGAACGAGTTCTTTTCCCCCTTTTTTTCAAAGTTTCTTTCTTCTTTTATTTTTTCGCCTTTTCCTTTCGACAGTTTAACACGTATAAAGGGTAGTTTTGTCCTAAGGGGCGTTGTCTTGTACCAGGTCCTACCAAGTACTAAGAGCGTGATCACCTATTTTGATAAGAGGTGGATGGAGGGGTTTGAGGAGAGGGGGCAACATCTTTTACCCTTGAGAGGGGGATGACCTGATTTCCATGAGAAAACTTGCTCATTACTCAAGGCTGAAAGGACGCATTCGCACAATTTTCGATACCAGGGCAGGGATCGAAATGGAAAAGAAATGGAGATGGAAAAGAAGTTTCTGGCCTTTGAATAGGTGTGGGGGTGGGGGTGGGTTACAAATTTAATTTATTCGCAGGGCTGCATGAAAACTTCCCACTAATGTTATAAAAACTGATCACTCCCTTACACCAACTTCCACCACCAGGGGGACCTAAGTACAATGTCTAAGTGTCTGGTACATGGAGCACTTGTGTCATGCTGAGGCCATCTATGTTTCTCCTTTTCTTTTGCATTCATTTCCGTTATATTTCCTTCCTGTTTAACTTTAAACTCTAATTTTACTCAGGTACATGCTTAGCATAGGTGCAAGTGCATGTACAGCAAGGGCGAATTCTTTTATAGAAAATGGAATGCTTTCTCCATCTCTTTTTTTCTATGTTAAAAAAATGTTTCCTTCAATTTTCAGCGTTGATCAAAGTATTTACCTCAATGGATAACAATCTTTGACTTGCTGGTATTTTAGATTCCTCCACTGGGCAGTACAGTGCCTCTAAGTTTGAGTGTTGCCGACTTTCTACCTACCAGGACTGCAATCATGCATCATGGCGACAATAGGACAGAAAGTAATAATGCTTTACGTGGAGCCTAAACAGCTACATCATTCTCATTTAGCTCTGTCACTCTGATAAAGGAATGTTATCTGCTTACCTTCATCAAACGCTGACTGAAGATGGTGCATACAGTTGAGCTGCAAAGTAAGACGTATTATCATTACACCAAGGTTTCGCAATTGTTTTCAGTTGGATTTAACTAAGGAGTCATTTTGACACCAATTACATGAGTAACTCATTAACAGACTACAGAAAACATACTCAAATATCATTAATGCATCTTCTTCCCATTGATGTATGTTTTTGCAAGAAAGGGAGTTGCCAGTATCGAAAGCAAAGTATAAAGACACTAAAATATCTCACCATTCTTGAGTTGACAACAGAACACAGATCAGGCGCCTGGTACACCGTACCCGCTATAATGTAGTAGTCTGCTAACGGGGTGGCTGCAAGAGACAGATGGTTAACCTTTACCAATAGTTATTGATATACTCATATTACTATAGGCACAAGAAGGGCATCAAAAAAGAATTATACCATGGCACAAGAACTAATGTGAGTCTGTTACATATTTGACAGTGGCCCAATACCTTATTGCCCCATTCTGATTTGAAAAAAAGGAGGGAGGTCCTCTATAACTATCAATTGGAGCTGGTGTAGAATTAAGGGGTAACAGTCTACTCGACCCTTTGCTGACTTGACCCTGACAAGGTGGACCCCATTCTATCCTAACCAGCTCAACCCTGTACAATTCCTAACCCTAACCATCTCGCCCCCATACCATTACGACCCCTGACCACCTCAACCCTTTTATTTCCTCTCAATGCCTTATCAAGTTATATTACTTTTGTTGCTATATCATTAATCTTATGTTATCTGTATCTATGCCTACATGTAATGTGTATTGGGTCCAAAACCCTTTAAGGGTGGCTGATGCAGGAGTGATCATGCCCATTGGTCGTCATGATGCACCAATGAATTGCTGGTGAGACTCCTCACCGGCACTTCATTGGAGCATCATGCTGACTCTCTGGGAGTTACCAACCCTGTAGAGTCAGCATGATACATGAATGTAGCCATGGCAAGTTACTCACCAGGGCTGCATTCATGCATCATGACGACCAATGGGCATGATGCATTAATGATGCATCAGCAGCCCTTAGGGGTATCCATCAAAATCTGAGAAACATTTTTGCAGTAAAAGGTAAAGGGTCTCCCCCCCCCCTTTTTTCACTTCCAAGTGCTGCCTTGTGACTAACCAATGGCCATACATATTGATGTACATGTAGTTCTTGTGACTAGTGAAATCCTAAGTGCAAATGACTCTTAGTCTGGCGATTTGGGGTCGGGATAGTAAGGGTCCAAAAATTTAACGTGTGCAATCATGCACAACTGGCCCAGTCGCGCACCACCTACCTTAGGGGACTGTCAATATAGTGACAGTGTGTCGAAGACTCAATGCTTAAGGCTATGGAGGATGCACCCATTATCGCTCACATGTTTCATTGGCGAATAACTCCTCTCCTGGCGAGTTAAGCATTGCACAATACCAGCAGGTCTTGAATAAGGATACATATTAACCATACAAACGCACGAGACAATGTAATTCTCCTCCATTTTGTTATAATCCAGCAGTTTCATTGCAACCGTGAGTCGATCATCTCACTGTCTGCCATTTTGGATTGTGATGTTCTGTGCGCATGCGCGAACCCTCCTTGCCGGAAGTAGCATTTTTGACGGAGAAATGATAGAAAATATCGATTTAACTTGAAATTAATGGCTTTTTTAATATAATCCATGCATCTTTGGCAATATTAATCGAATTGAATCGAATACACCCCCTCAATTTACTGTTATAAAATAAAATCTAACGACCGGTCACTCTGCGCGCATGTGCGTACTCGCACGAGGATGTCCTGGCTGGAGGGAGAGTGTAAAGACTAGTACATAAAGTACATATATAGTATCTCAGAGGGCGCAGGCAGTAGCCCGTGTAAGGCTAAAACATAGAAATCATAACAGCCTGCGTCCTCTATGTATACTACTCCTACACTCGCCTTGCCAGAAATGCGATAGCCATAACAAACTTATGGCGGTCTGGTTTACAGGGTTGGTATATAAACGGTCTTATACAAAAATTTACCAACTTTTCCTCAAGCTATCGCGTTATATGGACGGTCTTCCACCCTTACCTACTGAAAAACAGCGTCTTAATTGGACAATTCCCATAGGAGCCCATGTGTTATGTCTATCGCGAAAATCTATTGCACAATGCTATGCTATGGAGCCTCGTTTTCGTGAGACAGAAGGTAAAATATGTCAGGTTTTTTCTTCAGCTATTTTCATAGGTGAAGAAATTTTTTTTCCAGGAATTGTGCATGTACAATGAAAGACAACGTCCTAAAGAATATGTTTCCATGATTTTTTGTTTAATTATCCCTCAATTCCCATATAAAGTTTCAATTCCTGACCATCAGTTTTCGACCGAAAAGGCACCGCCAATGACCCAGCAGGGGCTGGGCCAATTAATGGGGGTTGAGTTTGAATGGGGTCGAATAGATTAGGGGTCGAGTAGGACAGATGTTTGCTCAGGGTCGACTTGGATCAGGGTCAACTTTGTTGGGGTTGAACATGCCTAGGATTCAGGTTTCAGAGATTGGAATTTTCAGGGTTGAGTTGGTTGGGGTTGAGAAGGCACAGGGTCGAGTTGACATAAACTCCAATTTAAGCACCATCAATGCACATTCAATTTACTCCCCCTATAAGGGGAGGGGGGCGAGGATAGAAATGTCGCTACCGCGTTTGTTAAATCTGGATCATTATCTTTTCCACATGAGTAATCAATATCAATTATCTCTAAGTCAATAAAGTTAGCTAATCAACTCTCCGTTGTACCAAACTTGCGGAGACTACACTTCAGTTTTCATATTCTTAGAAGTTATTGTCTGTGGCCATACAAGTCCATGTTTCTAGTATACCGGTGTATTTCCAAGAAAGATAGTAGAACGGAAATGTCGTTAGTCTGCAGTTGTGCAACACATGGTTTGGCATCATACAGTCAGCCCTTACTTCCTAAAATTTGGAAAATGCAAGGGAAAATTTCTAAGGAAGCAAAATATTCAAGGACTTGAATTCAGTCCAAATATGATAAAAAACATAGACTGAGCTGCAAATTCCTTCTCTGAGGTTTACAAAGAGGGATCTGAGAAATTAAAAGGTCCAGGAAGTGAGGGATGGCGTAAATTAAATAAATCATATTAAAGTTTTAAACCTACAATGAGAGTATAATATCTCCAGGCTCCATGAACAAGTATCGGCGAGTTACTCACTATTACTGCATTGGTGCATCATGCGAGTTACTCACTACTGGTGCATCGGTACATCATGCAATGTATCAATCCACAGTACATTGTAATAATCATAACTACCAGTAACCCTTAAAGTACCGCATAATGCATTAATACCTTATGATAGACAAGCTTATCATAATATCCTATCATGTCGGTACTCACCCAGCCCCGCCCAAGGACAATGTGAACCGTTGATTTGGAGATAACAATTTTACCTTTATTTATTACATTATAAACCATACTCTTGGTAAAATTGTTGAACCTGAGAATTATTATGACAATTCTAGAAAAAATTGTGTAAATGACGAACAATGACACAATAACCAAACCCTACACCGAAATAGTTGTAACGATAAAGAACATATATGAAAAATAGATGGAGAAAATGGTATGGCGGTGGGGAACCAAGGTGTGGCCCCTTGTGAGGTGATGATTTGAATGAAGAAACTCGCCCAGGCCAAGTAGAAGTGGCGCGGGCGAGTCCACTTGTGTAGGGGGTGAAGAGTAGGATTTTTGGAATGAACCACTACAAGTATAGAGGGGTGATATATTAAGTTTGGCGCCCAAGGGTTGAGGGCTGTGAGACCGACATAAGACCACAATGTCTATTGGTCGTCATGATGCATGAATGCCGATCAATGGGTATGATGCACTAATGAATTAACGGCAATTAAGGGGTTAAAAGCGACCAGAGAGAATAGAGTAACTTACAGGCCAGGCTTACCAGAAGGGCTTAGTGCATTAAATTCACGGTTGGTCTCACTTCTTAGAAAGAATAAAAAGTTTCTATATTACAACGATACAGTGTCTCTGGGAGAACCTTCCGTAGTGTCATTGGGAATTCCCCTCTCAGTACAGCCTGCCCTACCTTAAACTGTATGTAGGCGGCGCAACGGGGGCCCCCAAATCTTTGACCAGGTGAGCCAAACTATATTTTGCCCCTCCCTCTACTTTTTGGGAAATTAAAGAAAATACAGACTCAAAATTTTCTAAATCATATAAATATCAAGGTACGATTCCTAAAAGAAAAAATAACTATATCAAAGTACATGTATAATTATGTCCAAAATCCTTGAGAATCTAGCAATACAAAGGTAAACATTCTCAAAGAACCTAATCTATATATTTTTCAAACCAATACCCTTAGGTGGAGGGCCTGCCGTCACCAACTTTGAACAGCCATGTTTCCCAAATATGTATGTTTCACTAAATGTTATTTTAAGTTTGTACTTATCACTCAGAGGTGCATGCATAAACCAAGATCGTAAAGACAATAGACACTATCCCATAATATCACATATGAGCCCATAGTTCATTTAATATACCGCTCATTCAAAGTTAGATCGGTTTCATTATACTGGTGAATAAACTTTCTTTTTCCTATTAAAACTGACCAATCCATAAAATCACTTTGCCATTGCTTGGTCTAAACAGTGGTTCACAGAAGTTTGCGGATATACTCCACGGTCTGGGCAATCTCCCCACAGTCTTTACTGATATGGTAAAAACAGAAACAGATGAGGGAAATTTTCAAGGTTCGAAAGGTTCCGAACCACCCCCCCCCCTCCGCCTTGTTATTGATAGTTAGAAACTAACTACCCCAAGGCAAGACATTCCTAGGCACCTGGAAGTTGGTACCCTGGGAGAGGATGGTGCCCCCATCTGCAGTTGTACACCTAATTGAAAATCTGTGCAATTCCGTAATTATAATCCAGTCATAAAAGTATACGTTTTTCCACCTTTAGTAACCACTAAAACTCCAGGGTATGAAAGAATGAAGACTCTATTACCAAGGTGATGGGAAAGTTGGAAATACCCCTTGTTTGTCCGCCCTGATAGGCAGTATGGGGCATTAGGGAGGAGGGGGGGGGGCAGTCATGGGTGGGGGAACAGGACGAAACTAGACACCTACAGTGGTGCACAGCTAACCCAAATACCTGACCCTAACTCTGACTTAGCAAAGTATGGTTTTGTGAGAGCCTATGTGGCGCACCTATATGATCTATCCCAGACTGGCTATAGTGTGGCTGACGACTGGAATTCCCAGTGTGGGGAAGATCGATGTTGTAATTGGTTGTCATTGTTGTTAGTTGTTATGTTCACTCTGTTTGGGGGTGTTGGGTAAACATATCATAAAGTGATTTTACATTTTGGGCATTTTAAACATTTAAAGGCTGCAGCTTAAATGTATTTTACCCATTGATCGGTATGATGCATGAATATAGCCCTACTCACCAAGGCCGCATTCATACCTCCCACAGATGCTATGGGGCTGATGCATTATAAAAGGGTTGGCATGATGCACCAATGCAGTGCTGGTGTCAAGAGTCACCAGCACTGCATTGGTGCATCAGGACCATCCAGGAATATGACCCTGTGTACATCACGGGCCTCTATAAGAGATAAGATTTGAATATAGGAGAAAAACCATTCCCCAGTGGCACTCCTTTGGATGTGTTCATGTGTACCCGTGTGATGATGATGGTATTAATGACGATTAATGTCTGACATAAGTGAAATAACAGATGGATATCTAAGGGACGTATCTGTGTACATGATATCTAGCCTTGGGAATGAAGTGGGTACACTAAGAACCAAAGTATTTACAACTTGAAAAGAATTCCACTGGGTGGATTAAAACACCATTCTTATAGTACTTAAAAGGCTATCCTAAAAGGCCACACGATGTGCATGTGTGTTTTAAGTTATAGTACTGTACTGCAGCATTTCAATAGATACCTTACTCATAACCTGCACCCTAACTCTGGAAAGGACATTTAACCTAAATTTGTGCTTAGTTTTACCTTCTCTTTTTTTGCGAATGTTTATTCTATGGCTTAAATAAAATATAGGTTGCATTGTATATAATCTCAGATTTGTTAGCAGTGAGCATGTCCTTTCCTCACTGTTTTAAAATAGAAATGATGACATCTTTCCAAAACAGAAGGGTCAGATAATCAATTAAGTGTAATTTGTTTAGATGACCATCTTCCTAACTACCACACATTTAACCAGCTTTAAAAGTGATAAGGAAACCACATGAGCAAGTTGGATGGGACCTGAAATCTTCCACTCATAGAATGAGGTCCCTGAAAAGCTTAAGTCATAGAAACCTCGATAATCTAATGATATCAGTAGAAATTATGGTAAATTGACCGCATGAATCGGTCCAATTTTCTCCTTCATGCTAGTTCCTAACGATACTGTGTATGTTTAGATAAAGATGGAGGGGCTTAGATTGTGGTCCTGAACCTTGTGTACAGAAATGGGGCCAGTACAAGACACTTGTGGAGTATATATAGCTACCGTAGATCCTCGCGTACATGACGCCCCTCACGTATAGGACGCACCCAGAGTTAGGCTGAATCCTATTAGACGTCCCTGGGGCCATATTTTGGTTATTTCAGTACTGTTCTATAGTGTAAAATCCTCGCATATAAGATGCACCTTGACTTGGGCTTAATCCTATAGGACGCAGATGATGTAATTCTGGTGTATAGGCCGCGTCTTATACGCGAGGATTTACGGTAGTTATAAATTAATGATACTATAAGATATACTTAAAGGGGAAGGGAGGGTATAAATAGGACGGAACAGCCTGTGAACCCAGAGGGGGTCTCATATATGGTGGGGTAAAGGGCTCTGGTCAAATATTTCAATCTATCCTGAATATCTATGTCTTTAGTGTATAATAATTTTTCTAAGATGCATAGCATGTGTGGGATTACCTAATTGGCAGATACAGCTAAAATCAACTCCTTTTGATAAATAAAACACTCAAAAAATGGGTTTCTCATTTTCCCCAACTGTCAACCTTTTGAAATCTGGCTGTTCCATCAATATATACCCACCCCCTGTTGTCTGGTCAGTGGTCATTTTATGGAGCAGCTCCAGCCACCACCCCCAACCCTAATGACACCAGACAGACCAAACTTCAAACAGGACCCCCTGCAGGGCAATAAAAATTAGCATCTCTGTGTGGAGGTGGCATAAGACCTGCTGGGAGGACTCCAGGTCGTAGGTACACTAACGAAAATTTCCCCTTTAAGGTGGCAGGACGTGTTTTGCATCACCTCAATAGATAAGATAAACTTAACCCCTTTGTGAGCCGCATGATGCATTAATACATTATGCATATTTATCCTCATCATACAAGGTCATTATCACCCAATTCATGAAGGGAAGAAAGGGGGGGGGGGTGGGGGAGGGGGTCCGATATCTTGGAATTTTACATATCAGCAAAATGTGTCCCTTTAAAGAGGTCAAAATGGCTGGAAACTCTGAAACTACTACCCACTGATTGAGTCCCTATACAGGGGCTGCACCTTATAAGCGAGGAAAGGTCACTTTAGATTAGTAGTACGCTGGTCATAATCAAGCCCATGTGCGCCATATCGGTGTGAATATAAGCGAGGCTGTGCCTTATACGTGATGTAGTATAGGGCGGACCTTACAGAGTTAGCAAGGCGTACTACGGTAGTAATTTCACTGACAAAAACATAGATACATGTACACAAACTAACAGGGGCATGTGTCAAACTTACCGGTGATATGATCCGACCCCCCCCCCCGACCCCAGCCCCAACACACAATACTTACCGGTAGTACGCATGTACACTCCCCCTCCCCCCACACTATGTTGTGATCTACTTGACACGAGGTATGGAGGGGAAAACCAGATAGCTGGGATGATCGATGGTTGTTCTGAGTATCGCTTCCGACTATCTTGTTCACATATGAAATTCACTTCCTGATAAACAACACACAGCTCGACAAATCAAGCCAGAGAGGGTGTGCCCAAAGTTTGAATGAAATTATACCCCGTGAAGGAAAAATGTGCCCCAAATAAAAAGTGAGAAATGTGATCAGTTTTCCACCGACTCCTTGCATTGTCAAACAAACCCATCATCCAAAGTCATTACATGTATTGAATATCATGAATGAAGGGATTCTTTGCAACACTTAGATAGAGTTCTTTTTTGGAGGGCCTATGTGGCGGGAGCGTAGCGACCGTAGCAACTCCATAATGTTTTCGGTTTTGCCCCTGGGCGCCTATGACGTTGGTAGTGACAACACACAGCCCCAGTGACTTCACGCAACTCAGCGATGTTGCTCAGCAACATCGTTAGCCATGGCATGGGCCACTGGCAACTCCTATCCGTGGTCCTTGTCACATTTTTCTTGTTTTCAATTTACTTCATGTGCACGTCTACTAGATACAACCTTCAAATTTCTGAATGCAAAAATCTCTAAAATGCTTTAACAGAAATATGGGTTTTTGCATATAAGTTCATACAATCTTTTGGAACTTGGAAATGCCTGATCACTTGCAACACTTACAGATATTTGAGCGGTATGCCCTTACCCTCAGGTACATGGCACTATCTCCCCACCTAGTCCCACTGCCAGGCTGAACATCTACAGTTAGTAATAGATATCGCGTGAGCAGCCGCAATGTGCCTAAATATGAGTAATGTGCCAAATGTCTTCTAGACTCGATAACAATGCATTTTAGTTATGGCAAACAAGTCATGAGCGAGATTGTTGTAACCGAGTTTACCTACAACTTTGAAAATATTGTGAGGATTTATCGGCTTAGTAAATGCTTATTAAGAACAAGTTGAAACTCAGTTTTATATGATGTCAGAATAAAGGATACATACTGTTCTAAGGAATGGATGGTATTTTCAAGAGGAGATACCTTTAAGTTTAACATGGCGTGATGAATGAACTGATGGAAAAGTACAAAGGCTATTCTCATTACTGAAAAATGTATTCATACAATTTCATCATACCTAACAATTTCATAATTATAACCATGATGAATACCTTAGGCTGGAACTCAGTATTCAGGGAACCCCCTAATGGTGCCACCTACCCCTGTGACGTCAATGGAGGTGACGTTACTAGTGGTTATTAAATAGGATACATGATATTGCATATGTATACCACTCCCACCCCCGCCTACATGGACTTTGAATTGTCTCAAATTTCACTTAGTCTAATAATTATTAGTTTTCTCCTATAATCATTTCCTGTGTATAAATGGGGCCTTTTTACTGAGTGAGCGAAACCTCCATTAAGATTTGGGTACGAATTTTTGTGGATTCTTATCTTGGGTCGTGGGGATTCTTATCTTGAGCACTATGAGTGCAGTCTAGAGGTATGCTAAGACATAGATACCGTCATATCTGATACAGACTCAATACCTCTACATGTGGTATATAAGTACCGGTGGTTGATAACATACTGCAATGAGTGGGATTTCGATAATCTATTAGTATTGTCCCTCGTATAGAATCAATGCGGAAAAGATTGATTACAGGAAATAATGCTCTGATATCAAAGCGTTCTCCACAGTCACCACAATCCTAGAGACGAAAAAAAATGATAAGATATCATATTATTTTATTATGGGTTCCGGGTAGGTGAATGCTTCAAATTTTATCTTTACAGTTTTAGCAGGCTGAGTGAATTCTTACACATCGATACTGATTTTGCCTGATAAGACACAATCACCATTACTGTGGTAGATAAAATATCACAAGAGGTGGCATCTCAATAATTGATATACCGTAATCTCCCGCGTAGAAGACGCGGTGCGCGTAGAAGACGCGGTGCGCGTAGAAGACGCGGTGCGCGTAGAAGACGCTCCCCAAACTCAGGGTATGCTGGTTCGCGTAGAAGACGCATCCAACCCCCCTGAATCGATATTTAGAAAAAACCCCGTACAAGACGCCCCCCCAACTCACCAAGGGGGGGGGTTCGCGTATAAGACGCACCCCCGCCCCCCACCCCCAGGCTCTATGAATTCAAGCTGTCATCGGCACACGGTCGGCGTCAAACCCGCTGAGCGCCTGTACACCGCTGCCGCGCTGCTAGCGCTATGAGTCGATGCTGTCATCAGCCCACGTGTTCCCTACACCCCGGCAAGCCACACCGCATTGTCAACCTGTTGAGTCTATGCTGTCATCGGCGCACGGTCGGCGTTTTGCCCGCCGAGCAAATCTACAGCGACCGGTCTGCCGCGGTGCTGGCGCTATGAGTTCAAGCTGTCATCGGCACACGGTCGGCGTCAAACCCGCCGAGCGCGTCGACACCTCCCAGTCTGCCGCGGTGCTGGCTATATGAGTTCAAGCTGTCATCGGCACACGGTCGGTGTCAAACCCGCCGAGCGCGTCGACACCTCCCGGTCTGCCGCAATGCTGGCTATATGAGTTCAAGCTGTCATCGGCGCATTTTCCCAAATGAGATGTTGGAAAACCCCGCGTATAAGACGCACCCCAAACTTGAGGAAATCCTATAAGACGCAGTAGGGATTTGTTTGGCGTAGAGGACGCGTCTTATACGCGGGAGTTTACGGTACCATGCGTTACACACTGTGATGGTTTTACATGGGTTCACCCCCTCCCCTCCTTTTGACCATTACTTTAGAAGTCATCCTTTTTACCCTGAATTTAGCTCCCAAACTGTGTCCCCTCAATTTTTCAAATCCTATAGGAGTCTAGACCCATATCCAGCGGATCCTCCATTTTGAAGTTTGCTGGTTCTTCACAAAATGGCAAAACACACTGACAAGACATGTTATGATGGGTGTACCTTGTCCCCACCTGGGTAAGAAGTTTAAAATTTATTGCTTTTTTTATCTGGCTGCGCGACCAAGGACAATCCTAGCAGAATTTCGTGTTCCCTAAAACCCTGGACTGTGTCGCCAGAAATCAGCTTCAGTCCCTGCTTTAGACCCAATATCAACTACCTATACTCAGGTGCTTAAATGGTCTGCGGGGGACCAGTGCTAGGAGGTCATAATTCATAATAACAGGTACCGGTATCATCTAATGTGTATCAGATCAGATATCATCAGTCCCACGCATACAACCCACACTTCTTAAGTAATTACTAGGCTTCCTCAGAGAACAACACACCCTATGAACACATTCATAAATCTCACCTCCTGGGTGGTCATTTATGGAAGACACAGTACTTATCACTGAGTATCTATAAAACGGGCTGATCCATGTCACCCCTTTTTTAATGCCTTTTTGGACACCCTCCAACTCCTTCGTCTCACCTTTACTATTGAAATGTATAGGAGCAAAGGAAACCCCCCACCCCCTCTGGTGTGACATACTTTATGGATCGGCCCAAACCTGGAGTTTGATTATATCCTTCAGGGTGGGTGGGGGTCGTCTTTGTCAGCCCTGTTGAATCCTCCTGGTTCTGCCAAATCCACACATCATAGAGTGTCTGGGACATGTCGCTCCATTTTTTGACCACATCAAAGTTACCGTGTAATACCCTGTACTAGGGTCAAACCTGAAAGGCCAAGACCAAAAAAGTCGAAACATTGTCAGAAACCCCTCTGTTTTACTCAAGTTGAGCCTGCTTGGCACGCCCTTGTAATTGTGTGCAGTTATTAAATTATCTCAGGGATGTGATTTCATTTTGTAGGAAACTAGAAAATAGCAGCGACTCATTCGAACACAAAATGATATGAAAGGTACCCTCCCCCTATAAAATAGAAACATTTTTCATTGGGTCTGGGAAAATCGCCAGGGTCAACTTTTTAGCCCAAAGTGTAGGAAAGCCGCCTTTTCTACAGATGCAGGGGTAATCACATTCCTGAAACTTTCCTTACCATAACAATAAATGTCTTAGTAATGCATGTGTCATAATCGTCAAGACACAGAAGCTGAGATACCATCTTGCGTTCTATACGGACTTAGCAGGATCATTTATTAGCTAATAAGATAAGTCCAACGATTCACTGCGGTCCTCTCGGGGGCCGACTGGTACCCATCTGATAGGTCTTATCAGTAGAACTCGCTGGTAACAAGCGCCAGTAATGGCGGCGCCCATGGGGTGACCTGCTAACTCAGAATACACTTATATCATCTGGACACGTAAAGCATTCTCTGAATTCTACTTACCACGCTATGCCAAAACTAAACAACTACCTCAACAAGAGTGGCAAGACATTGAAAGCAGCAATTCTAGAAATGTGCATACTTTAAATGCCACTCCGATTGTATTGTAATAAAAGCTGAATGCTATACTTTAAGCCTTTCCAAAGATAACATCATACATGTACAGTGAACGGCACATCTTTCTGCTCCAACTATGATAAAAACCCATTCTGACCTGTAATTTTGCCTTCCTGATTATCATATGATATATATATGCGTCAGCAATCTTAACGAGACCAAAGTCAGCTAATAATTATTTACACACACATGTGTTTTAATTAACAATCTTCAAGTATCAACTTCCCTCATGTTAGACAGCTTCTACACAAATTACCCGGTAGTCATGACCTGTAAGTCTACTTTACATGATGTCCCCCCTGTAGAGTGTGTTATACGACATCAATGGGGGCCTGGACAGTTTCGATATGGCTCATCTTTTTATTGACTTAAACCTTTAGGGGCCGCCTGATGCCTCCAGGTTCATGCCCCTTAGTCGTCATGATGCACCAATGCAGTGCTGATATGCCTACTTGGTATCATTCCACTGGTGCATCATGCTAACTATCTGGGACCATAGCAACCCATTAATGTCGACAATCCTGGAGAGAAGCCTCTCCAGGGCTGCATTAAAGCATCATTATGACATTACATCACTTTGCCGCCCTTAAAGGCTTGAGGTGGTAGCGAGTACTACTTTATAAATGTTCCTTGATATATAGGCACATTTACTCCCGCGTTTAACCGACTATGCATTGTGTATATTAAAGGAATTGACCTCAAAATTATGATTTCAGGTATTTTTCTCCTTTCGTTATGACTCATGACTCAGTATGTTTGTGGCTGTGGGTGTTTTGGGATTGTCTGTCTTAGATGTTGTGGTATATGTATATCTGTATGCTTGTGGTCGCTTTTGTGCAGGTAGTTTTTTTAAGTACTTCTCAGCACATCTATGTCATGTTATGCAGTGCACATAAATTTCTCATGTTGAACGACATGGTATTTCCCCTTCTATATTACTCTCAATTTCATGGGGTGGTTTCTGGATTACGGTAAGTGGATTGGAGAAAGTTTAGAAATTATGCCACTCATTTTATTGATTGATGGATTGATTTGTTTAACGTCCTAAGTTTGTTACACCTCATGGGACTGCACTTTAGCACCCTTTTTAAACCCACCTGAAAGCAATTTAATCACTACTTTTGAATATGTGCTTAAAATATATGCATGATATCATCAACATTTTGTCAAAACACACGACTCCATCTACCACCCCCTGTCCCTCACATGACAACAGTATATGCATGTACTCTTAGTTTTCCTGAAGAATTCCTTAAAAGGGGCAACTGGTCTGTCTTACCGTAAAACCTCGCGTGTAGGACGCATCTTATACACTAAAACGACCCCAGGTACGTCCTATAGGATTGTCAGAAGTTGGGGGTGCGTCCAATATATAAGGATTTTCTACCATAGAACAGTACAAAAATGACCAAATATAACCCCAGATGGGTCTTATAGCATTTCCTTAAACTCAGGGTGCGTCCTCTACGCGAGGTGCGTCCTCTATGTGAGGATTTATGGTAGCAACTCTCTTCAGTTAAATTCACTTGTACCCAGCTCAGGTAATGACTGTGCACAATATACGTCCCACAATTTCAGTATACAAAAGATATCAGTGAGTGGTTATATTTTATCAGTTTTTGGTGTATACTAACCTTGTGTTGGTGAGTGTCTGTGCTGCTTCCTGATAACATAGAGGATGGGTTCCTGGACGTGCAGAAGGCAGTACTCCACACCCGTCATGTTCCTGTATAAACACATAATAAAAACACCACTATCACTAAACATGTTCCTATATAATCATATCAAACACACCGCTATCACCATATATGGACATTACATGTGTCATGTTCCTGTATAAACACATAATAAAAACACCACTATCACTAAACATGTTCCTATATAAACATATCCAACACACCGCTATCACCATATATGGACATTACACGTGTCATGTTCCTGTGTAGACATATCAAACACACCGCTATCACCATATATGGACATTACATGTGTCATGTTCCTGTGTAGACACATCAAACACACCGCTATCATCATATATGGACATTACATGTGTCATGTTCCTGTGTAGACACATCAAACACACCGCTATCATCATATATGGACATTACACATGTCATGTTCCTGTATAAACACATAATAAAAACACGACTATCACTAAACATGTTCCTATATAAACACATCAAACACACAGCTATCACCATATATGGACATTACATGTGTCATGTTCCTGTGTAGACACATCAAACACACAGCTATCACCATATATGGACATTACACGTGTCATGTTCCTGTGTAGACACATCAAACACACAGCTATCACCATATATGGACATTACATGTGTCATGTTCCTGTGTAGACATATAAAACACACAGCTATCACCATATATGGACATTACATGTGTCATGTTCCTGTGTAGACACATCAAACACACAGCTATCACCATATATGGACATTACATGTGTCATGTTCCTGTGTAGACATATAAAACACACAGCTATCACCATATATGGACATTACACGTGTCATGTTCCTGTGTAGACATATCAAACACACAGCTATCACCATATATGGACATTACACGTGTCATGTTCCTGTGTAGACATATCAAACACACAGCTATCACCATATATGGACATTACATGTGTCATGTTCCTGTGTAGACATATCAAACACACAGCTATCACCATATATGGACATTACATGTGTCATGTTCCTGTGTAGACATATAAAACACACAGCTATCACCATATATGGACATTACACGTGTCATGTTCCTGTGTAGACATATCAAACACACAGCTATCACCATATATGGACATTACATGTGTCATGTTCCTGTGTAGACATATCAAACACACAGCTATCACCATATATGGACATTACATGTGTCATGTTCCTGTGTAGACATATCAAACACACAGCTATCACCATATATGGACATTACATGTGTCATGTTCCTGTGTAGACACATCAAACAAATGTTCTTCCTATTGTATATTAATGACTGCATTTCTGACAATGATGTTCACAAAACTTTGTTATACGCAGATGAATCTGTACTGTATGTATCCGGAAAAAACTTAGACGCTCTAACAAATCAGTTGACTACTGCACTTAATTCCTTCTCTCTCTGGTCTTCAGCCAACAAACTTACAATGAATGAAACCAAGACGAAACTAATGACCTTTGCTTCAGCAGTTAAATTGAAGAGAATACAAAAACCTAAGATTGTCCTTAATGGTAAAACTTTAATGAATGTTCAATCATACAAATACTTAGGGGTCACCCTTGACCAAGAAATGAATTTTAATATGTATATGAGAAATGTTATCAAGAGTGTTCGGTTCAAATCATTAATTTTGTATAAAACAAGAAAATATTTATCAACTGCAGCAAGAATAAGAATGTACAAAATGCATATAATACCAATTATCGATTACTGTGATATTTTATACAATGGAGCTAATGCTGATTTGTTACAAGTACTGCAGAGATTGCAAAATAAGTGTTTAAAAACCTGTCTAGATGTACATGTACTAACCCCAACAGATTTTGTACATAGAGAAACAATGAGTCCGAAACTTGAAGCTAGAAGACTACATCATATAAAAATGCTGGCTTATAAGAGATCCACTAAGGAAGAATATATTAAACCCACTGTTAGAATGACAAGATTTTCAAGTGCTCCTGTATTAAATTATATGAAAATTAACTGCACAGCTTACACAAAATCTCCTGAATGTCTATGTGCCCAAACGTGGAATAATTTAGAGACAGATATCAGAAATACTAGGGACAAAGATAAATTCAAAGCTTTATCAAAGAAATGTATGATGCAATCTATCGATATCTAAAATATATTGTAAAATAATTATACATATTGTTAAACCTACTTCTTAAAGTGCAATAATAACGGTCTATTTAAAGACCAATGATGATTGTCTACGTCGACTTTGTCAATGCTAGCATATTATATAGTATCTGCACATGCTGTATAAAATTGAAATCATTTATACGACTAGGGGGGGGTATCAATTACTTTCTTGTACTTAAAGTAGATAGAAAGTGCCCCAAATTGTTCAAAATAATTGTTATTATATCGTATAATTGTATGAATATCTGTAATGATTTAAGTGGTCAGATCATAACAACATTTTTGAAATGACGATCTGGTCATGAACTGTTTGGTCGTGTTATTATTAAAAAGAATTACCTTGTAAAATAGGTAATCGTGTAATATATCAACGAATGTACTTAGGCAAACTTATATAGGCGTTATATTTCTAATACATAACGACAAAATACACTGCATGTCTATGTTTACATGATGTATGTACCACTAGACCAAATAAAGTTTAAAATTTGTTCAAAAAAAAAAAACACCCCTATCCCTATACAAGGACATCATTCACTGTTCTATGGGCTGGTCATGGTACACTTACCAGAGTTAGATTCACTTAACATGCTAACCCGGTGCATCCCTTTAACACATCATTACCTTCAGGCTAAGTCACAACTGCCCCCTTACAGTCTACCCTTTTAAATGTTGTGAATACAGCCCCTTTTTCAGTAATAATGGCACTGACAGCCCCCCGTTTCAATCATATTAAATGGCACCGACAGCCCGTGCTTTTGAGGGTCCCATGTAATGCCAATTGTCAGCCACTGTCCTCAACTCGATTGTGCTGCCGTGAGTACGCATTGCGATATCACCCAATGCGGATATGACTACCGTAATCGGCCGCGTAGAAGACGCGCTGCGCGTATAAGATGCACCCCAAACTCAGCACATGCATTTTCGCGTATAAGACGCACCTCTTAGGAACCAATTTTGTAAATTCAGTACATTTCTATAGTAAAATTACCCCTCGTATAAGACACACCCCCAATTTCAGTACCGTAATCTCCCGCGTAGAAGGCGCAGCTCGCGTAGAAGGCGCCCCAACTCAGAGAAGGCCTTTTCACGTAGAAGGCGCACGTACCTCTTCTGGATTGATTTCTGGAAAAACCCGCGTATAAGGCGCCCCCCCCCAACTCACAGGGGGGCTGTTTCGCGTATTGCCCGCCGAGCAAATCTACAGCGACCGGGCTGCCGCGCTGCTGGCTATATGAGTTCAAGCTGTCATCGGCGCATGGTGGGCCTTATCCCCGGCGAGCGCATCGACACCGACTGGGCTGCCGCGCTGCTGGCGCTATGATTTCAAGCTGTCATCGGCACACGGTCGGCGTATTGCCCGCCGAGCAAATCTACAGCGACCGGGCTGCCGCGCTGCTGGCTATATGAGTTCAAGCTGTCATCGGCGCATGGTGGGCCTTATTTTTGGGGTGTTTTCCCAATTGAGATGTTGGAAAAACCCGCGTATAAGGCGCACCCCAAACTCAAGGCAATTACCCTCCCGCGTATAAGACCCAGCAGCATTTTGTTTGGCATATAAGACGCGCCTTATACGCGGGAGATTACGGTACATCCTATAAGACCCCCCAGCATTTTGTTTGGCGTAGAGGATGCGTCTTATACGCGGGAGATTATGGTAGTAACAAATTAAGTCATCTATGAAGTTGCCCCAGGGTTGTAGATTATTTTATCACCTGCACTTTTCGAAGCCTAGAGCACCCAGAAAAAAAGACAACTTCCCTTTTTCCTGTTGCATTTTGGCAAACTTGGGATTGGACTGCATGTAGCCAGGGCGAGTAACTCACCCGTACTGCAATCATAATATAAATGTACTCTTAAAGCCTCATTATAATGAGGGGAAGCTGTGCTGGCGAGTTACTCACCCACATATTACAGGTGCATCATGCTGACATTAAGCGAGTATCAACATCACATCAAAAGGACGTTATCACTGATCAGTTTACATACTGGGAGAGGACGAAGTCTAATACTACCAGTAATGATAACCCTTTAAGGGCCACTGGTTATGTTCCTTTATCGTTGTGATGCATAAAAAGAGTGCTAGCGAGTAGACTCACGTGCATCATGCCACCCCTTTAATGAGTGCACAGGGATTTGTTGAGCCCTGCAGTTAGGGTCAGCATGCAGTATGAATACAGCCCTTCACAGCCCGTGGTGATTTCACCACTGGAGCTGTATTCATTCATCAGAAACACCAATAGCCACAGCACAATAAAAGACAATGCGTCCCCAAGATCAGCTCTGATCTCACATAGGTCTATTATCTTAACACATATCTAATAACTACCAGCGTCACGACAGGCATCAGTCATGAGTATAGGCCTGAACTAAAAACAGATCTCACGCTATCAATGGGACAATTTACTAACGTTGATGACGTTTATTCTTTCGAATGATAACTCTAATAAGATCCATGTATGTTGATAAAAAGATACCTTATCAGATTTAAATGACCTGGAAATATTCACAAATGACCTCTTTTAAATAGGTCATACATTGTTTTACCAGTGACAAACATTTGTGGCAAATATTTGTACAAGAAAATTTCCAAGATATTGAGTAGGAAAGGTTATTTTCAGGGGTTTAAGAAGCACCAAGAGACTAAAGTTTATTGAGAAGTTATTACATGTATACATACACATATTGTTGAAGGACCTGAGAAACTGAGTTGTGACTAGAGAGGCAGAAAATATACAAATTCAACATGACACTTGGAGTGAATGAGTAATAGATGTTTAACGCCATTTCGACAGCTGAGGTCATATTCATGGCAAGAACTACATTACACAATTTCACAGAGGAATGTATCAGTGCCCGCGCATATGTGCACCACACACATCCGAGGGTATGGGAAAGAGGAAAAATAGACCCTTTTAAGTGGGCTAGGGAAGCCCGACATGACACTTGGATACCATAGAGCAAAACTGAAACAAGTGTATTGTATGGTTCATGGCCGCCACATCATGATCAAGGTGTGGAGTCTTCTTTTTTGTTTTTTAGCTTCCCCACTTTTACCAATCGTGATCACATTACAAGGTGTAATCTCGTCCTGATAGTCTCGTTTTACTAAATGCTGTTTTTTTGTTGCTTTTGTTGTTGTTGTTTTTCTATCTGTTTTATTTTATTTTTTTACGTGTTATCTTTTTTTATGTGTTGCCTTTTATATCCTGGCATCTTTCAGTCATTTATTTTGACTTGAGAGAAGCAGTGTTGGCAGTTTTTGATATGACCACTGCTTCCTTTTATCTATACATGTCCTTGTCATGTGTGACTTACTAAGCGCCCTGAATATAAACTATTCATTTGACATTTGATTTAAATGGCTCTTAAATTTAGCATTTGAAAACGTTTTGTAATTAAAAAATGCTCCCATTCATGGTTGGGGTGCGCTTTATGGCCGGCACCTCAGGTAGATTTGCTAGTAAGTCCACAGTTGGATGGAATTATACAATTCAGACAGGAAAATTACAAGCAAATATTTTTATTTTGTTAAGAATCACGTCATCCACACAATAACAATCATATGCAAATTCTTAACCACCCCTTGCTTAGGCAAAATAACGAACAGAATTGCGTTTGTTTAGAAGGCTCTACATGGTGGAAAAATTCGTAGGGGTTAGCCTACTATGCATAAAAACTGCAGCATTCATGATTCAATGAGGTCATGACGGCCATTACTGGTGGTTATAGTGGTGGTTAAAGTAGTCGTAGGGGTTAGCCTACTATGCATAAAAACTGCAGCATTCATGATTCAATGAGGTCATGACGGCCATTACTGGTGGTTATAGTGGTGGTTAAAGTGACTGGTAACCATGACTACAAATACTTAATGAATAATTTCCCATGGGAGGTGTTAATGGTTCCCAAATTGTAACCTCGGAACAAGGAGTGCCATGTTTTATTGATGTTTAATCACCAATATGTTTTGAACACAACTAAAAGAGGTTTGTGCATGGATGGATTTTCATTGTATGTCATTTTTTTTGGAAAGTTCCCAGGAGAGTGATTATGACTGAGCCTGACAGTTGTATACCTGCTGACCTTTATCTATTGATGTAATCTCAAGAGTGTTAACTGATACATGCACTAAAAGACACACCCATTAATATCAATACATGTACTTCGCAGTTGATTAAAGATATCATGTCACGATATATCTCACATATTTAGTATTGGCACAGGATAAATGCTGAGACTTATTATATAAAATAAAAATCAATTACACAAGTTTTGTTTCTTACACCCATAATATTACCATGTGACTTTTCTGTGGTAATATTGTCAAATGTGACAGTAATTCACCAGCTTGTATATTTTTCAAAGTTTACCTTTAATTGCCTAATACCCTAAGTGAAGAACAAACTTTCAACTGCAATGTGATGATCAACCTTTTGTAATTTACACAAATTCCCAGTAAGGCGCCTTAAAGATGCGGCCAAATTTAGGGTGCGCCTTATATGTGGGGTGTTACAGAAGTTTTTTTCCATATCGACGATTTCTGGTTTATAAATGAGTCATAATGTCTTAGCTACAAACGCCAGCATAAACACATTCCAATATCCATGTGCTGCAATACGTTGCATGCTGTCTGATAGTAAAAGGCTTATTACTAATGCAGCAATCCGTTCTGGAACACGCCGCAGTACCAGTCACTGTGCGCAAAGGGGTGACTGAAGGAAGTGTGGAAACAAGGAGTGAACCATAAAAGGGGCCGGTAGTAGGATAGCCCCAGACAGCCTGGTTGTTCCTCAGATAGACATATAGCTAAGATGTGGATGTGTGAGAAAGGGAGTCTGGATGAGGAGGCCGGGGAACTAGAGAGAGAGAGGGGGGGGGGGGGGGAGTTAGGGTGTAAGGGTAGGGACACAAACCTGGTTTGAGGGAAGGAGCCCTCAAACCAGGGAGTCAGGGTGACTGGGTGAGAGAGTGAGGGTATAGGGAAAGGAGCCACGGGGGTGGCTCTATTGACTTATTATCAAAGAAGAATTTACATTTGTATCTATTTGCAAGAATGAGTATGCAAAGTTCAATATGACGTGCCAAAGTGACGTTTGTAAAAGGAAAATGACGTGTAGATGATCCAATAAAATATTTCCGACAGGACCGTGCTTTAGTTGAGTTTTCTAAGTTTACAAATGCGGTTACTTTGAAAGCCTAAGTAATCCCTACATGTACATGTATTTTATACAGTAGATAACAAGCTTGATGACTTGGTGGCAAGCATAGGAAACCTCAAAACCACATGTATGAGAAGAATAACCACAAGGAATCAAGTATGTATTGGACAACATTGTGATAGTTTAGAGCGTCTTCTAAATATTTAATTGGGCACGTCCAGAGCCAAATGGGTGTTCAAAGTCTATCACGTTACTCAATAGGCAAAACCACCATGAAGAGGTAGCAATCAGTAAAGTGAACTTTGCAATGTTGACATTTTCATATAGATACCATGATTGCATTGCTGAAGGTCACAAGTCAAATCCTCATGTCTCTGACATTAGCCAACGACAATTCAGAGCAGCTTGTCTAAAGATATAAAACTGCTTTTATTTGCCTCCTTATGCTATATTTTGCTATCTATCCTATCACTTGGCAGGTTAGCTAATAGGGCTATGGATTTTTTAAGTGGATGACTTACGCGAGCTGCTCAGGACCAAGGCGCTGCATTTTGACAAGCTCGTTGTTACATTTCTGATCGTAGAAAAGATTACTCCGCTCAGAGAAATAGTCCATGACATTGGTTTGGTTGAGCAATGGGATCCACGCTGTGTCGCGCCATGACACCGCAAGTGGGTTATCTGAAGATAAGTACCATCAAAGTCAATGCATTTATGTGGTGGAAATAAATGAGGGAGAGAACAATTTGAAAAAAAAACACAAAAAAAACATGCATCAGTATTAAATAAAAATAGGACGACCTGTGTAAGATGCCAAGACGCACACCACTTTCAACTTTGGCCTGCCTTGATAAAAGGTTTTGACATTGTGTACAGTTCTATAGCGGCAGGAGTACACTTAAGCTGCCAGGTGACTACCGTAATCTCCCGCGTATAAGACGCGCTGCGCGTGTAAGGCACACCCCAAACTCAGCACACGCATTTTCGCGTATAAGACGCACATTTTAAGGCTGAAATTTGTAAGATTAGTACATTTCTATAGTAAAATTACCCCTCGTATAAGACGCACCCCAAACTTGAGGAAATCCTATAAGACCCAGTAGGGATTTGTTTGGCGTAGAGGACGCGTCTTATACACGAGAGATTACGGTAGTTACAACTGGAGGACAAGTTCATTTCGAGATTTCTTTTTTTTTTTTAAGTTTTATTTTATTCTGGTACAATAGATCGGTTATTCGCCGGTCAACCTTTAAATTTTGCCTACAGTGCCACATGCAAAAACTGGTCCGTGAGAAAATTGGTCAATCAATCTCCCAATATACTATATTCTCCAACCTATAGTCCAATGCTAACAGATATAATTATTTGCTCGAATAGTGAAAGTGATACAGGTATGTCTTTGGTAGCCTCAAAACAATTTTTTCTTGAATGAGAAAAAACATGGTAACACCCTTGAATAAATAACAATCCTGAGGATAATAGGCTATTCGTAGGACTAAGAAATGTGCAAAGTGTGAATTTAGTGACTCTACATGGGTGGCAGCAAAAAGGCACTGTGTCGCAGTGTTGGATTTTACCGATGATGCTGTCGCCATGTCGATCTTTATCTAATGCAATCTGCTGCCAGATTCCGTGTCCAATAGATTTTTAAAGTGCCGTGCCGCGTGTATCGGACTTTAACACCCCCCCATCCCCATGTCGCGTGTGTCGAATTTTACCCATGTATAGCACAATTTAGAGATACTTAGATTTCCGGGAACAATTTTCGTATAGACCAGTTTTACTGTGCCACACCAGTACCGGTATTTGCATGGGTTAGGGCGGGAGTACAATGTACTACCTGTATTAGAGAAAAAGATTTAAGGAATGATCCATGAAGACTTGAAGAGATTGACACCTGGCCCCTGGACACCTGGCCCCCTCCCTCCCAAATCTCCCTCCCTCATAAATCTATGGACTTGAGCACGTCGACTGTCAAGGCAACGGGAGTTAGTGACAACCATCTTAATTTCAGATTGTTGTCACTAATGCGGACGCAATTATATAGGAACAAAGAG
The DNA here is from genome assembly GCA_949317995.1 of Acholoe squamosa. Classification (NCBI taxonomy): domain Eukaryota; kingdom Metazoa; phylum Annelida; class Polychaeta; order Phyllodocida; family Polynoidae; genus Acholoe; species Acholoe squamosa. The sequence goes on along the minus strand of OX439035.1, from coordinate 105,909,979 downwards.
AGAAATCTTTGGTCTGCTAGCGGAGGGGGAGTTGGGTCTATGGGGAAGTGGATGGGTGGTTGTCATATTTTGTGAGGGTTATCTTTTTTTAAATGTTAATTTTCAAAGGTAAAACAAACTTTTTTTAAACTTTTTCGATGAATAATTTTTTATTATGAAATTGATGATTTGCATGTACATATCTGGCAAAAACCATGGACAATTTCTATTTTTAATGAATTATTGAAAAAAATGTATATATATTTAGCGCGCCACCGCCTACCCGGCAGTATAGACTCAGGAGAGGCCCTGAGCCAATAAACCGTGCCCACATGACGTCATTCCTTGCTGCAGGGTAGTGTTGGAGGTACTCCACTGGAAACCCCTACCCACGCTCCCATAGAGAATGCACTGCGGCGGTCTACTACCCTGTACAAAATCCTTATTTCCTCTCAAGTTAGAAGGAAAAACAACAAACCAACTTTAACATAGATAGAAATGTATCATAGCTATAAGAGGAGACCCTAATTGTTAAGATTCGTTGACAATAAGTGGTAGAAATCTTATGTAGAAGAGGAAAATTTTGCTGTACGAGATCGGCAGTAGCAGTGGACAGTGGCCACTATAGTGAAATACTACCTTGCACAAAGTCCTCATTTTCTCTCTAGTTAGAGGGCAAAATTACAAACCACCCTTACTGTAGAAAGAAATAGATCATATTTATCAGAAGAGACTCTAATTGCCAAGATTGATTGAGAAAAAGGGATGGGAACCTTATGTTTAAGAGGCAAGTTTTGCTGTGCGAGATCGGCAGAAGCAGTGGCCACTTTGGCAAATATTTCCCTGCAGAAAATTGCGCATCTGCGACCATGGACCTGGCCCTAGCCTAGGGCTAGGCAGGCTAGGCTAGGCCCGGCCCTATTAATTAAATTAAATAGCATAATTAATGATTTCCTTAAAACTTCTTCACATCTAGTATGAATCTGATCTACAGGCCCAAGTGAATGTTTGGGTTGAGATCATGCCATAGCCATAGGAATTCGCCGAGAGTACGGAGACAAGGCAAGGCTTGACAATGGCCCCACAACGACTGCATGGTGGTGTAAGCGGATTCCTATATGAATATATCAACTTGAAACCACTGACCCAAACAAAAACCGGTTCAAAATGTCAAAACACTTTGGGAGGGGGCAGGTGGTGATTTTCTGCGCGGGTGCGGGAAAATTTTTTACGCCCCCCCCAACGACAGTCAACATTTTTTGCGCCCCCCCCCAACCGGAGGCACGGAGAATTTTCACGCCCCTCCTTGAGCTATAGTACTAGTAGCGGGCGGGCATTTGGCATGATTTGCTCAAAAGAGCCTAGGGTAAATTTTTTTCGCCCCCCCCCCTCAAGAGGGGTCAAAATTTTGTTAGCCCCCCCCTTGGGAGGGGTCTGAAATTTTTAGGCCCCCCCCTCAAACCCACCATCCCCCCCTGTTGATAAATAATGACCACTCCCTTTAATATTATTAATAATATTAAACACAAAAACAGCCTCACATCGGCAGTATATAACTATATTCCCTAATATCGCTCAGGAGAATTACATTCGGAATCAGTAAATACGAGTCACACAAAGAGCAGACCGATCGATCCTTTTACCCAGTCAATTGCCTAACAGATACACGTAATGTAGCCTGAAAATAAAGCATCTTCTTGAAATCAGAAGGAATAAATAATATCAGACAAGGCGTGTTTACCTCCAGTCGCCGCCATCTTTGTTTGCTTTGAACCGGAAGTATGTTATATGCTGAACGCTCGCGCTAGATGGCGCTTCTGGGTTTTCCCGCGCGACTTTCCACAAACAGCTACTGTGGTACTTTACTTGGCCATCATGATATTGGAATATTACTGGAAAGCTATTTTTGAGAGACACTACCGTTTAAAACACACATATAGGACCACCAGGTACCCTTTATATTAAAGACTAGGAGTGGGGACATGAACGGAAGATGGGATAGTCTGATCATATAGAATCCAGCAATTGTGAAACCAGGCCCAGGGCCCAGTTCACATCTGAGCAGTGTCTGAAGGCATTCTACGTCAAAGAATACGTCATCGCCTCTTCTTTGAGGATTGGCCTGGGATCATCCTGGGGGCTAGCTGCACAGTGGTGGGCAGAGAGGGGGTTCTATGAATGAATCATAACCGATATTTATGGTTAGTCCCCTATGGCACACACCAAGGTTGTGGACGTACAACCTTCAAGTAGGAGCGTCTGCCTAGAACCCTGGGGGGGGGGGGGGGGACTACACCCATGGCACTGCCACTGCTTGCCCACGTGGGTAGTGCCCGGGTAGTGCCTCTTATACATTGAATAACCACGCGTTCCTGCCATATATATAGTAGCCCTTCAGTATTGCAAGTTATTCCAGGCTCAACACCTGAACAGTCCAGTTGAAGTTGACATATTCATCTGTACCACTAATAGTATCAGATACACAATGCATATACCGACAGTATTATCATCATTCCTACTATGGATATGCGCCACTAGTTTACAAGGCAAGTCCAACACTTCACCTATTTCTATACGTGTACCTCTCTGATTTTTCACAAATTCCAGTGATACACTGATTGTACATAGGTATATTAAAAGGATATAGCATTCTCTATCCTTAATTTGACATTTGATTTTCCCTCATTTTTCCAGATCTAGTTAGCAGTTCCGCGGTATCATATTGCCTTGACATTCCCTATTACCAAACAAATGCATTATGCTGTGGAGACAAACTTTATCCAAGGGCATTAAATAGACGCTGTTGTGAAGGTAGGTCGATATCAAATCATTATACATGATAGCACTCGAATCTATCATTAGAGTGCACTCAATGTTCTTAACATTTAGATGTGTATTTTCCCTTTTTTCAAGTTTGATAGCTGTGTTGAAGATTTTTGCAAGACAGCTCGTGCAAGTGTCTGTGCGATCTGAATTCACTAATGGATTACAATTTTGACTGTAGCACCCACACACTTAAATAATCTTTACCTTTATACATGCGCCCACATGGAATTAGAAAAGTTCAGGGCGTTGAAATTTAAATATCAGTGGAAATGATTTTGGAATCATTTCCACACTTCATAGGAAACCATTCTTTGATCAATTTAACTAGCACACAACACATTCCCATTCCTTACATATATCATCTACACTGCTGCTTTTTATCATATATTTTATCACATGTGCAATTCCTTGCTACAGACTCAGGGGAGGTGTATGATGCAGCCAGGCAGGTGTGCTGTGGTACAGTAAAGAACGTCTCACGGCCCTGGTCAATGGGCTGTTGTAAGAATAACGGCAAGGCCACAATCTTCAACAGAAGCAACCAGGCCTGCTGCATGGGAAACCTTTATAATACCAAGACCCAATTTGGTAAGTCCAACCTTTTACTCAGAATGACAAGTTTTACATTCTATGCAGTACTACATGTACGTTAAATATGAGAAGAATAATAGGTTGGTTGTAGTACAATAAGGGACAGATAGAAATGGCAGATCAATTATTATTACATGTATCACAATTTTACTATCATTTTCATAGTTTTTCAAATATATGCCCAGGTTTGTTTTTTTTTGTTCAGGCTCATATTTGTTCGGAACTACCTCATATCCTTGTATGCACAGATGTGTAGGCTTCATTTGAGTGCCCGCAGGGTATTTCCCATCCTTTCTATATTGCACAACACTGCACTTTTACAAATATACTTGCTGAGTCCCACCATAAGTCCATATCACTGGGTCCCACAGGTTGGGGTGACTGCATCGTGCCCTACCCTGGGTTCTCCCCACCTAGCCCACCCCACCAAGTATCATAGATATGAATTTACCTGCATGCATGGTGAAGATGGGTAAAAGATGGTTTCAGTCACGTTTAGTTAGCCTCTGGGAAATTACACTGAACTTCCTTCCTGAAACCTCCTTCCTTCCTCCTGGCTCGATTGTGCTGCCCCCTTCTGACAGAGACTGATACTCCTATAACTTCACACTGCCAATCAAGGACAGTTTTGTAGGCTCCGACCTCATTATACATGGCTTAAGTATATCCTATATGATACAACGCGAGAAATATAACTTGAAAAATGTTAACATATCAAATAATGAAACTAGAGGGTGAATTCCAATACTCATATCCCAGGTCCCATTAAGATTGTTCCATTCGACCCAGTTCTCATCGATTTACCCCTGTGGGCCTATCTCTATATCTATGTGAGATGTATCTTTAATATCAAATTGGTGTCCCTACAGCTTCTTAATCCACCATACGAAGGATTGATATAGTATGCCTACACCATATGCATCTAGAATTCAGAAATGAGGAATTATAATGCCTAACTATGCAATTAATATGGCTAAGCTTTATTAGACATACCCAAACTGACAGCTATATTGACACATCTCCCTATCTCTTATTGTCACAGAGCTATCGTCAGGACAGGTCATTGAAGAGGACATCCCAGGATTCTGTTGTGGAGCAAGCTTCGTCGACACGAGTTATGACGGAAATTACATGAAATGCTGCTACGACCCTGAGTATCCTACACTGAGTAAACCATACAACGCATCACAGAATGTCTGCTGTGGAAGTGAGTGCTCTTCATATTGTACACGAGATTCACCTTAAACAGCACTATATAGTAATAACTATGTGTAAATCCACTGAGTCACACAGTGACTCCAGTATATTGACTCCCATCTTAGATCCAGAAGTAGATCACAAGCTTTGGCCTGGTTTGAATTCAAATGGATCTGACTACATTTCTGTCGTCTATTTCTTTTAAAATCAGCTATACATCGATTCATACTCTTATATATATATATATATATATATATATATATATATATATATATATATATATATATATATATATATATATATATATCTTGTACGCCCTAGATGTAGTAGGTTTCAGGGGATGTGTCAATAGTATGGACATACACAGGACCCTAGAGCCCTGAGTCTAAAAGTATGTCAAGGACGTGTACTATAGAACAGTTCAGTGACTTACTAGGCTTAATATATACTAGTACGTTGATGCAAGTGACATGTTAGAAGCTTTGACCTTTGTGGTCTACCGACGGCGGAAGTAAAATTTTCCTCGGAAGCATTTTCTTTTTACAATTAAAATGCGCTCACGACAGGCCATAGACCCCAACAAAGATACAACCCACTTGGCAAAAGACGTTTTTAACAAGGAAACCAATAAAAACGTTTTTATGCCAAGTGGGTATAATTACAGGCAGGCCCCTACATATGCTGATTGATTATCTCCATATCACTCAAGTGTAAGTATTAGATAGACCAATAAATGATATTGCCTCATTCAGTTTTGAAAGACTCCTGATTCATTGTTTAGACTTTTATAGATCTCATGGTAGTAATGATTTAACCATTATAGGCAGTAGCCTACACTATAGGTCCCATACAACCTTCCATTTGACAAAATGAGTTTTTGCCAACAACCAGACAGAGTGAAATACTCCTCCTGAAGTATTTAATTTTATATAGGCCTATGCGTGTATTCATGTCGAGAAAAATACAATTCACATCAATCCGAATTAATGGATTCATGTATCGGTACCCGCGTATAAATGTGCATCAAATACAGAGGCGACAGATGAGATGCCATTCAGATCATCTCCTTTTAAAAGATGGGCTAAGGAAGCCATGTGATTTTATCAAAGACATATAGGCTTATATCGATACATTACCTCCCGTTGTCTATTACAGGAGACATACTGCCCAGGGATGGAATGGACCAGTGTTGTGGTCGGAACACCTATAACCCACAGGAGGAGGTTTGTTGCTACCCTAACGGTTCAGCCACAATTTACCCCGCAACTGGCTATGGACCCAACCAATGCTGTGCTAAGGCCCCGGGAGGTAAGCAGCGTACACATTTTTATGAAGATAACATAATTCGAGTATAGCAGAGATGTCAGTTCGATATTTGGCGAAACTCTGAAAGTCTGTCATCTCTGGTATAGGGACAGTTAAAGGAGTGGTATTTGAAACATAATGAATTAATGAATACGTAAACGAATAAATAGACAAATAAATGAATAAATAGATGAATAAATAAATAAATAAGAATATCAATACATATATGTAGAAAGAATGTATTAATTACACTATTGGTCTGCAGAGAAAAAAATAATCCCTTTAATCCTGATTAATCTATCCACATATTTTTCTTGTGTTCATCATTTTACTTATTTGTACCTTTTATGCCCCACCCTCCAGGTGTGATTTCCCAGTCGACCCACGTGTGTATTGATGACGAGCCTTATGAGCGGCAGTGTTTTCCCCAGTCCTACAAGTCGCCATCATCTACACTGGGCTGCTGTGCCGGATACATCAAGTTCAACACAACCACCCATCACTGCTGTGGACGTAAGTATCACTACACTTTTTATTACATGGGTTTTCAAATTTTTTGATTTTCTCTTCAATTTCATATTAAATTTTACTTTTGAAAAAGAACTTCATATAACTCCTCACAAAATGGGAAAACATGAGGGAATATTTTAAAGGTGTTGAGTGATTCATTGATCAACAGAGAAAATACTAGATGAAATTAGCAGGCTTACCATTCCTAAAATTAATGGTAACAGGGGCGTAGGAAAAGGGGGGGCTGCCCCCCCCCCCACAATTATAAAGGAGGCCTTAGTATGTCTGGGCTCCCCCAAAATTTGCCAAAAATTCATGATAAATTGGACAAGAAGCTAAAACTTTGCATCTCAAATTAGATCAAAATGGGGGCCTGGGGCTCTAATATTCAACAAAATTTACTTTTCTATTCAAATTCTATTTAGATATGTATAGACGTCATCGCGGTTATGTCAACAATTCAATGTCATGGTGGGGCGCCTGCTCGCCCCCCCCCCTAATGAAGATTTGCTTTCTATGCCTCTGCTGGTATGTAAAGGCATGGATGACATCAGGGAAATTAAATGTAGACAATATGCCTGTGATACACATACTCAGGATATAGACATTGCCACTGCTTAGGAGGCTATAAACAATTTAACCCAGAGTGTCAATCTGCTAATGTGAGTGATTTTGACTTATCAAATTCTCCATGTAACCACAGTGGTTATGGAATGTTAATCATTTTGTGATTTCATTCACACCGCTCGTTACAGAGGTTATTGGCATTCCATGCTAATACACAGACCAGAATGTCTTTCCGCCTGGTCACTCACTATAACCACCCACATAACATGTGAAGTTATTTGTTAAGCTACAATAGCTCCTGTTTACACCGAACCATGGTAACCACAACCCCACGCCCCAGCCCCACCCATCTTTCAACCCCTGTATATAGCTATGTAGCGGATGGCGGGGAAAGCCCAATACCATTCCTGCACTAGACTTCAATTGCTGGAATTTAAATTCTCACTAGCATTTTCCCCTTTCTTTAAGTAAGTAAGTAAGCTTAGCCAACATACAGAAACATAAGTACTGCCAAAAAAATCTATCCTTTGTGTTTTGGCTGGGGGTTGAATAGGTCAATCTAGCACCAAGTCACCAATGCATCAACCCTATACTTCCACGGAGATATGATTGGCTGAGTACAACACTTCTGGAAATGCTAAATGAGAAATGCATAAATATATAGGTGTTGTATAGGAATGTATAGGTCTTTGGAACTTGAGATTCCCTGAAATCAAGGACCTTAGATCATAGAGGTTTCAGTATAGTACTTATATATCTCATTCTTTGCCACGTTGAAGGGCGTGTGCTACCTTATGGCACTGAATGCTGCAGAGGAGAGCCAGTCCTGGTGGGCCAGGTGTGCTGTGGACCTGACCATGGGGCAATGGCCGTGTCTAATCCTGGAGACAATTCCTGCTGCTACAGACCCGCCTTCTGGCAGACCTACAACAACAAAACCCAGGTAGGTGGCCACTCCACGTATCTATTATGCTATTTTACATAGTGACTCGCGTATAAGGCGCACGGATAATCCCTACTACCTCTTTTGGAATCAGGGAAAGTCAGGGTGCACCTCATAGGCAAGGATTTAAAACTAGAGAAGTACATAACTATTCATAACCAAGCCCTAGCTGCAGTATATATAGCCTCTCCTACTCAGGGGGTGCCGTGCTGAGGTAGTAGTACTCACAAAGTTGGGATTTCCCCAGGCGGAAGTCACTGTGCACTCAGTGGAACTTTGGGCTGAGGAACTCTGCCTCTCTTACTCCCATATGCCTCGCCCTAAGTTCAAAACGGGGGGGGGGGGGGGTGGTGGGGTGGGGGCTCTTTTTCGGCAGGATTCTGTAGGGAATTAACATGATTTAACACAGAGGTTTTTACATAGGAAATTTGCTATGACCTGATATTGAATACATTTATACTTAAGCATATATTTCTCATTTCAGACATGCCGGCATGGTGTGGTCAAGCAGCGGACGACATGTGGTGGGCAGGCGTTTAACCCGGCCAAGATGTTGTGTTGTGAGGGTGAGCTGTACGCGCGTATCAAGGGCTACAGGTGCTGTGGTAAGCGCCTTTACACACCCAAGTACCTCACCTGCTGTAACGGTCAGAGGATCCAAGGCGCAAAGAGGCAGTGTCCCCAATGATGACAGTAGGACATACCGTTATCTCCCGCGTATAAGCCGCGTCTTATACGTGGGGTTTTAGTTCTCATTGGATCCACAAGGGGGACATCAAGACCTTTCTTTTGATATGTTACATGCCCTCTTAGTCATAATAAGATATAAGGGGGCCCAGGGGGGGGGGGGGTCCGGGGGGCTCAAGCTACACATAGGTTTTTGAATTTTGAAAATTCATTCAGTAGAACCAAAGTTATTAATTTTTCATTTTTTTGAGAATTTTCCAAAACTCTAGGTGCGTCTTATACGCGCACTGCATCTTATATGTGGGAGATTACAGTAGTATTAATACTCAATCCTCGCGTATTACAGTGGTGCAGGGCAAATGTTCAGAAAGAGAATATTCCCAATACTTACTCACAGTTCAAAAAACGTTCAAAGAAAAAATGAACCCCTCAGAGATTTTAGTATATTGTCTACAAGTGCGATGGTAATGTATATAATTCATGGTAGCTCATTGTTCTGTTACACACAGAACAATTTCTCAGATCAAAAGGTCAACAAAATAAGATTGCAAATGTTCAAACTTGTGAAAGAAAGGAATTCAGCGGTTGTGACTGACGTGTATATATATGAATGATAGATTGACCTTGTAAAATAGAAGAAAGATTGTTAGAGAGTGGTTATACGTGGAAGTGTATACGAAATGTTGTAAGATATCATTTCATTCATGTATATTATTTATTGAATGGTGTGGGCATTGTTGGGATATTTATTACATATTTATTGTTACCCCGACTAGAATAACTAGCTCTTGTTATCAAATAACAATAGCACTGTAAACCTGTCTAGAAAATGTACTTATCAACTTAAGTAGACTATATTGCGAACAAAATGATAAGCATTCAAAAGGTTTTAAGCCAATTGATATTCTGTCCCATTCTTTTATGTTTCAATTAAATTCCAGTCGATTAAATGGGCATTATTGTTTATTTCATTTAACACATGTAAATTGAAAGAAAGTTCTTCATTTTAGTCTTTATTTTATTGGACAGTAATGATAATTATGCCGAGCATACGTTCACAAAAAGATAAGCATAAAAAGAAAATACGCAGAGTATTTCGCTTTTATGGAAGATTATATACAATTAAAATGTATGATATTAAATCATTGTTCATGTTCATATCATTTCATGTGTATAATTCACGGTAATGTTATACCCTAGACACCCACTTATATCTGTATATTACTCCATATGCAACGATTTCCTTTAACTAATGAGGGACCATCACACACAGAAAGATCTCAATTGGAAGCCAATGCGAGGACTAGCGTTGAGCCGATCGCTGGGGGCATTATGTCGTGTTTAAGGTTAACACAGTCTTCAGGAGAAAGGACGTTATGGCCATTGTTCACACACAAGCCTTCCTGAGATGTAACGTCATGTCCAAGGTTCATTTGAAGGCCTTCCTCATAACGTCATGTCCGTGGTTCATTTGGAGGCCTCCCTCATGACGTCAGGTTCATGGTTCATTTGGAGGCCTCCCTCATGACGTCATGTCCGCGGTTCATTTTGAGGTCTTCCTCATGACGTCATGCCCGTGATTCATATGGAGGCCTCCATCATGACGTCATGTGGTGGTTCATTCAGAGGCCTCGCTCATGGCATCATGTCCATAGTTTATGTGGAGGTCTCCCGGAGACGTGCCGTCATATCGGTAATGAGGGAGAGCTGCTCATCTAACTCAGAACATGACGTAACAAGCTCAGGGAGGAGCGTGTCTGTAGCAGGGTTAGTGTGTTCCTTCTGAAAACAGAGTCAAGAATAGTTTAAGTTATGTATATCTGAATTCATTCTCTTGATTTGATTTTTCAAGAAAAATTTTCAAGTCCATTTTCTATCTCTGTTCAGAAATGCTCATACCCCACCTCCCAAAAATCACCAGACCCACATACTTTACAAGAACAAGTTCTAGATTTCTCAATATTACCCAAGGCTCACGATTTAGAGGTACTTAACTACAGTATATATTCACATGTGTCATGATATGGGACAGATTGGAAGTATTTGTCTTGTACATGTTTTGTAGAGTCAACCCAACTATTCAATGATCGTCATCCAATGAATCAAATATTTAGATACACTGTATATAATACGTGATCTCTTGCTATGAAATATTTATTTGTTTAGATGTAGAGGCATGTTATACAAAACATTAAATGACTCATAATGTATAACATAGGTGGTCTATGAGAAAGACACCAGATATTATTTTCAGTACATGTGTTCTATTGTTAAAACTGCCGACCAATTATAAAATGAAAACTTGTATTTCAGTTGATAGTGGGGAAACCTGGTAAAGAAAGTTTCCCACTTGTATTGTGTTAAAGTCTAATTGTTATTTCATTTGTCATTAGGTAAGGAATGGCTTGCACAAACTCGATAAGATCAAATCTGTATATCTTGTGAGCTATTTGCCCAAATAAAAAGATTGTGCATTCCAACGGAAATGGCCTTTGTGATATTATGGATTCGAATAATAAACGTAACCAGTTTATAGACAAGGGGTCCATGGTTAGGAGATTATGTTAAGGATTCAATTGAAAATTTAGAATCTAAGATCTATGATCAAGAGGCCCGTGTTAAGGATGCAATTGAGAGGATTCAATTTACGATCTGTCATCTATGATCAAGATATTAGGGTTTCATATTTAAATTTGACGATCAATTCTGAGTTTAATATCAATTCTAAAAGCAGTTAAATTGCAGTGCGTTTCCCGGATTAGAAATTTATCCCATATTTTCGGCAAAGTAAACACAGCAAAGCTGTAATGCCGTGCATATTCATATCATGTTCTAAGAAGTATAGAATTGATTTACAACATTTTTAATATGATAGTAGATCAAAATTTTCAGAACAAATATTATTTTAATACGGAATCTAAAAGCCCTTCATATGTTGTGTGTTTTGCAATTTATTAATCTATAACATACTTTCAGGAAAGTAAACACAGCAATGCTGTAATGCCGTGCATATTCCTATGATGATCCAAGGAAAAAAGATCATTATATATGAACTCTATGGCCTTTGGAATGGACCTATACTTAAAATATATGCTCTGATTGTGGTGCTTCCTCGCTCTCCATGTAAAATCCTGCCCCATTGCGTTAGTATGGAGTAAACCTATGCCTGGATTAAAATATGCAAATAAGGAATGTGTGTGAGGGTTGGGAGTAGTGTGGTGGTGGTATTGGTGGTGGTGGTGTCACAATGGTTACTAACATCCATCTGATAACTTTTGAAGATCAAAATTGACCATATATGGCTTGGATCCCTGTGATTCCTTAAACCAAGATGGCCGACACACAAGGAAAACAAAAGAATTAGGTAGTGGAGGTGTCCCAATGGTCACTAACATCCATCTGATAACTTTTGAAGATCAAAATTGACGATATATGGCCTGGATCCCTGTGATTCCTGAAACCAAGATGGCCGACACACAAGGAAAACAAAAGAATTAGGTAGTTGAGGTGTCCCAATGGTCACTAACATCTATCTGAAAACTTTTGAAGATCAAAATTGACCACATATGACCTGGATCCCTGTGTTTCCTAAAACCAAGATGGCCGACACACATGGAAAACAATAAAATTGGGTAGTTGAGGTGTCCAAATGGTCACTAACCATAACTTTTAAAGATCAAAATTGACCATATATGACCTGGATCCCTGTGTTTCCTAAAACAAAGATGGCCGACACACAGGGAAACAACAAAATTGGGTAGTTGAGGTCCCCCAATGGTCACTAACATCCATCTGATAACTTTTGAAGATCGAAGTTGACCATATACGGCACATGGCTATTGTATTATTGACCAATGGGAGGCATCCCTGGCATATACTGCGGAGTCGGGGGCTGAAGGTGTTAGTCATAGTGCCGTCGGGGTCTAATGGCGGCCCTCAGCTGATAATGGCTATGTGAGCTATATGGCCTGGATCCCTGTGTTTCCTAAAACAAAGATGGCCGGCATATATGGAGAACAATAAAATTAGCTAGTTGAGGTGTCCCAATGGTCACTAACAGCCATCTGATAACTTTTGAAGATCAAAATTGACCACATATGACCTGGATCCCTGTGTTTCCGAAAACCAAGATGGCCGACACACATGGAAAACAATAAAATTAGGTACTTGAGGTGTCCCAATGGTCACTAACATCCATCTGATAACTTTTGAAGATCGAAGTTGACCATATATGGCCTGGATCCCTGTGTTTCCTAAAACAAAAATGGCCGACATATATGGAGAACAATAAAATTAGCTAGTTGAGGTGTCCCAATGGTCACTAACATCCATCTGATAACTTTTGAAGATTAAAATTGACAATATATGAGCTGGATCCCTGTGTTTCCTAAAACAAAGATGGCCGACACACATGGAAAACAATAAAATAGGCTAGTTGAGGTCTCCCAATGGTCACTAACATCCATCTGATAATTTTTGAAAATCAAAGTTGACCATATATGGCCTGGATCCCTGTGTTTTCTAAAACAAAGATGGCCGACACATATTGAAAAAAAAAAAAAGAATTAGGTAGTTGAGGTCTTTCAATGGTCACTAACATCCATCTCATAACTTTTGAAGATCAAAATTGACCACATATGACCTGGATCCCTGTGTTTCCGAAAACCAAGATGGCCGACACACATGGAAAACAATAAAATTAGGTACTTGAGGTGTCCCAATGGTCACTAACATCCATCTGATAACTTTTGAAGATCGAAGTTGACCATATATGGCCTGGATCCCTGTGTTTCCTAAAACAAAAATGGCCGACATATATGGAGAACAATAAAATTAGCTAGTTGAGGTGTCCCAATGGTCACTAACATCCATCTGATAACTTTTGAAGATTAAAATTGACAATATATGAGCTGGATCCCTGTGTTTCCTAAAACAAAGATGGCCGACACACATGGAAAACAATAAAATAGGCTAGTTGAGGTCTCCCAATGGTCACTAACATCCATCTGATAATTTTTGAAAATCAAAGTTGACCATATATGGCCTGGATTCCTGTGTTTTCTAAAACAAAGATGGCCGACACATATTGAAAAAAAAAAAAAAGAATTAGGTAGTTGAGGTCTTTCAATGGTCACTAACATCCATCTCATAACTTTTGAAGATCAAAATTGACCATATATGACCTGGATCCCTGTGATTCCTGAAACCAAAATGGCCGACACATATTGAAAAAAAAAAAGAATTAGGTAGTTGAGGTCTTTCAATGGTCAGTAACATCCATCTCATAACTTTTGAAGATCAAAATTGACCATATATGACCTGGATCCCTGTGATTCCTGAAACCAAGATGGCTGACACACATGGAAAACAACAAAATTAGGTAGTTGAGGTCTTTCAATGGTCACTAACATCCATCTGATAACTTTTGAAGATCAAAATTGACCATATATGGCCTGGATCCCTGTGTTTCCTAAAACAAAGATGGCCGACATATATGGAGAACAATAAAATTAGCTAGTTGAGGTGTCCCAATGGTCACTAACATCCATCTGATAACTTTTGAAGATTAAAATTGACAATATATGAGCTGGATCCCTGTGTTTATCGAAAACAAAGATGGCCGACACACATGGAAAACAATAAAATAGGCTAGTTGAGGTCTCCCAATGGTCACTAACATCCATCTGATAATTTTTGAAGATCAAAGTTGACCATATATGGCCTGGATCCCTGTGTTTTCTAAAACAAAGATGGCCGACACACATGGAAAACAATAAAATTAGGTACTTGAGGTGTCCCAATGGTCACTAACATCCATCTGATAACTTTTGAAGATCGAAGTTGAATATATATGGCCTGGATCCCTGTGTTTCCTAAAACAAAAACGGCCGACATATATGGAGAACAATAAAATTACCTAGTTGAGGTGTCCCAATGGTCACTAACATCCATCTGATAACTTTTGAAGATTAAAATTCACAATATATGAGCTGGATCCCTGTGTTTCCTAAAACAAAGATGGCCGACACACATGGAAAACAATAAAATAGGCTAGTTGAGGTCTCCCAATGGTCACTAACATCCATCTGATAATTTTTGAAGATCAAAGTTGACCATATATGGCCTGGATCCCTGTGTTTTCTAAAACAAAGATGGCCGACACACATGGAAAACAATAAAATTGGGTAGTTGAGGTGTCCAAATGGTCACTAACCATAACTTTTAAAGATCAAAATTGACCATATATGACCTGGATCCCTGTGTTTCCTAAAACAAAGATGGCCGACACACATGGATAACAACAAAATTGGGTAGTTGAGGTCCCCCAATGGTCACTAACATCCATCTGATAACTTTTGAAGATCGAAGTTGACCATATACGGCACATGGCTATTGTATTATTGACCAATGGGAGGCATCCCTGGCATATACTGCGGAGTCGGGGGCTGAAGGTGTTAGTCATAGTGCTGTCGGGGTCTAATGGCGGCCCTCAGCTGATAATGGCTATGTGAGCTATATGGCCTGGATCCCTGTGTTTCCTAAAACAAAGATGGCCGGCATATATGGAGAACAATAAAATTAGCTAGTTGAGGTGTCCCAATGGTCACTAACAGCCATCTGATAACTTTTGAAGATCAAAATTGACCACATATGACCTGGATCCCTGTGTTTCCTAAAACAAAGATGGCCGACACACATGGAAAACAATAAAATAGGCTAGTTGAGGTCTCCCAATGGTCACTAACATCCATCTGATAATTTTTGAAAATCAAAGTTGACCATATATGGCCTGGATCCCTGTGTTTTCTAAAACAAAGATGGCCAACACATATTGAAAAAAAGAGAATTAGGTAGTTGAGGTCTTTCAATGGTCACTAACATCCATCTCATAACTTTTGAAGATCAAAATTGACCATATATGACCTGGATCCCTGTGATTCCTGAAACCAAGATGGCCGACACACATGGAAAACAACAAAATTGGGTAGTTGAGGTCCCCCAATGGTCACTAACATCCATCTGATAACTTTTGAAGATCGAAATTGACCATATATGGCCTGGATCCCTGTGTTTCCTAAAACAAAGATGGCCGACACACATGGAAAACAATAAAATAGGCTAGTTGAGGTCTCCCAATAGTCACTAACACCCATCTGATAATTTTTGAAGATCAAAATTGACCATGTATGGCCTGGATCCCTGTGTATCCTAAAACAAAGATGGCTGACACATATGGAAAACAATAGAATTAGGTAGTTGAGGTCTTTCAATGGTCACTAATATCGATCTGATAACATTTGAAGATCAAAATTGACCACAAATGACCTGGATCCCTGTGTTTCCTAAAACCAAGATGGCTGACACACATGGCAAACAATAAAATTGGGTAGTTGAGGTGTCCCAATGGTCACTAACATCCATCTGATAACTTTTTAAGATCAAAATTGACCATATATGGCCTGGATCCCTGTGTTTCCGAAAACCAAGATGGCCGACACACATGGAAAACGGTCCCAAGACTCCAAATAATCAAATGCCACGCCACTTAAAACTCCTAAAAAAGTGCATCATACTTATGTGTACATGTATACATAAATATACATGTAGGTGGCCTTTAGTGGGTTAATAGTCAGTGGTGCTGAGAAATGCCCCACCAGCAGAAGAGAACCACATGGTGCTGGGGGAGGTGGTGGCAGGCAGGTATGGGGCCACCACAGGAGCACAGCCACCACCACTATTCAGAGGTGGGTGGGGAGGGGGGGGGGGTATATATACTATATACCATGGCTCTGCCTGAGGTGTCCAGGGCTACCACCACTCTGTCCCCAGGGTCTACAATAACAGGTCCACCAACACCACCACTTCTATGCTTGACTGATTTGCAGATTTTAATCCAGGTATAGGCATACTCAATACTGTACCTATGGCAGGATTATACATGGAGAGCGAGGAAGCACCACTATGAGAGCTTGTATTTAAGAATGGGTCCCCTCCTATAGCCGTTCATTCCTAAGAATGAACGGCAATAACAGTAATGAATAGTTTTAAATAGTTGTAGAATGTTATAATATACGGCATTCAAAATCGTTCTAGCTACATAGATATATATATCTCCCTGTTCAACAAAGAGCAGGAATTCTTCCGATTTTGTAAAACATTTTGGAAGAAATGACAAAACAAGATGTCTGCAATTTTGCAACTCAACATACGTCAAGATAACCAGAACACGAATCAAAAGTGCCTCCATACATGTTTTACCCCCCCCCCCTCCCACCTTCCTACTAGCACAAATACCTCTACACCCTGCCTTATCATGGCCACCATCCCAGGGTAGATACAGTTTTTTATACAACTGACTTTTCTCCACGGGGGTATCTAATCATGACCTAAGGCCGTTACGTCAGTAGACTCAAGGAAACTGTGACGACTTACGTAAGGCTCCTACACGTCCATGACATACCCTCTGTGCCGCTACACACTCTATGCTCCCTGGTACCTGGAAATTCCACAAGGCCTGGAGACGCACCTAGACTGGGAATACCAGAGTCTTCGGTGACTCTTCATGCTTGGGATGGTTCTCCTGTCCTGATAAACGGACTTCAAGTCTTGCCTACAGCCAATACTGCAGTATCAATTTGGATATGGCGAACAATGCTCTCTTTTTTCTTCTTCTTTTCATTAAAAAAAAAATATTGATTGATTTTTTTATGGGGGGGGGGGAGGCGCAAAGCGTGGGGAAAGTGATGTAAAGATAACGAATGCTAGTTACCGGTACTTGATGAATTTCTTGTTCTTAACTATAAATACCCATTTCATTTTTGTACCTTTCTTTGGTGGGTGCAGGGCTGTTGGTAGGACAGACCTGTACCGGTATATAAAGCAGTCTTCCCTTTTCTTATTGTCATTTTTGTCTTTTTACCCGGCCAGGACTGGGAGTTGGGTGGTGAAAGCTTTGGGATTTTCCAATGAACCATGCACCAATCTGAGTTGTTCCTAGTTAGATGTAAGGTCATTATTTACCTTGCTGGGGCCGTCAGCACTATGGCCCTCTCTGCTACTAATCCCCAGGTCATTGACTTCGGCCTGAAAACTACCTCCCATATTAAACGCTTTTTATCATCCATGTTCATTGCCATGATTTTCAATAACAGTATGCCCATAAGAAGAAAAAAGGCACACTCCAAGCAGTCTATAACAAGAGGGTTATTTACACGATGAAGTGATGGAATATACAAGATGTGTTAACACACTTTGAGGTGAGGGCTTAGCTACGTTGTCGCCAGAGTGAGCAGGCCAACCGATTGAAAAGTCTTGAATTTTTGTGCCCCCCCCCCCCCTTGTTTCCTTGGCCCTACCCAACAATAGCACCGGAAGCTGGAATACAGAGGCACTTTTTTGCATGTTAGAAAAATTTGTTGATACGTGGCATTTTATGGTCCTTTATTACTGATCATCGTCTAATCCCATTGATTCTATTACAGCCCACCCTACACTCCCCCACCCCATCCCACCCAATACGTCCCCATCCTACCTCACCCAACACGTTCCCATCCTAACCTATCCTACTCATCCTACCCTACCCCACGCATCACCTACCCATGCAGGCTAGCCCCGAATTCCCCACACATAAGTCCTTGGAGATTACCTTCATCTTGGCCAGGGTCCCTCTCAGCATCAGCCGACACGAAGATAACATCTGAACGGCCTGAGTTATGTTCTCCTCTTCACTAGCCACCTTCTGGTAGGCTGAAAGAAAAGGTTATACATTGATTACCTTTACTATAGTGAATAGACATTGGGTATGGATAATGCAAAGTGGCAGATGTCAGCTGTACATTGGTTAAGTATTTGGCACATTTCTTTGGGAGAAGGAAGTTTGTTCCCATGGATTGCCCCTCGGATGAACCTCCTCAAAATTTGCAAGAATCTGAAACCAGAAACATCCTTTGAATGTAGGAGCATAGGCATCTTTGACTTAACACTAGAATCGTCAATTTTATATGGCTCTTTCGTTCATGGATCCAATTCCTTACCCAGATCTATATATATTTGTAGGTATGCAACATGCTGGAGAGTGTTACGAGCCTAGATATAGAAAGATAAGGAGATTAACTTAGAGCTTGAAACCATGTTGGAACTTTTTTTATTAGTGAAGTGATATGCTGTAAGCCAACGCCTGTATGTATGAAGGTAAAGGCTAGGCCTTAGGCCTACGTGTAATTGACTACTATGTCCTATGTTCAATGGCGACCACAGAATCTCTATTCTTTTATTCATTCTGCTGCCCTTCAAGGGTTGATGTGATGCCATTTCCTGATCCGTTGTATCTAAAGGTGAACTGGTGCTATGTGGCAGTGAAAGGGTTAATGACCACTGGTGCATGAAGGCTGGAAGAAATAGACTAATCCCCTATTGTTCATGGCCACTGAACTGGTACACAACCTATTCTCTCTCTCTGAGGTGTAAATGCTATCCATACCATCTACATGGCCAATGGGCTACCTTCAACTATATTATATACCCAAAACATATACACCAATAGCAATGTGTACAGAGACAGAGTATGGGCCATATTTCCCTCTTTGTTCCTATGTCTGTCAGAATCCCTCTTTGTTTCAATGTGGTTTTGTGCCTCGGTCTATGTATATATAAGTATGTGATTGACTTCTAGTCAATCACATAATAAGATATCCACTAAGAGGGTGCTCCCATTGCATAACACATTGGACAAATGGGGTACATCCAATTTCGGAATTAAGTGATTTTTTTTTATTTATAAGGGAGGTGCATTTATTTCATGTTGATATGCCTGAGATACTGACAGCCCATAGGTTTAACAGTGCAGCTCCGTATCTCACCCAACCGTGAGATAACCCATTGCCGTATCTGACGGCCCCTAAAAGCACCTAAAATGATCCTAAAATAGGCACTTACCTAATTTTTAGGACTTGGTTCTATGTACTCTAGCTAATGATCTATGGATAGATCTCACAAAACTGATTGATTTTGCTTTTTGAATGAAGTCTTTATGTTAATTTGAAGCAAAGTTATGGCCATTCAAAGATCTGAAATTCTGTCTATCGTTCTGCCACAATTAACCATAGTTAAGAGTTTAATTGTGATCCAGATTTCGTGATCGTTCTAGCTGGCATCAGGAGTCATTTAATCAATTAAATGCCCATTTCTCATGAACTATTACAGCTAGAATTATGATATAAAAAGTAGATCGAAGGTCATCACGAGGCGGATGTGATTGTGCATGTGGTGACCTTGGACAAGGTCAAGGTCATTTTAAGGTCAAAGGTCAATGTTGTGAAATTAGGTAAATGACTACTTCCTATGAAAAACTAAAGCTAGAAACTTGATATAAAACATAGTTGAAGGCTTTTTCAGTGATTAGTGTGAACAGGCATGTGGTGACCTTGCCCAAGGTCAAGGTCATTCTAAGGTCAATGTTATGAGATTGGAGTAAAATTGACACATCTCATGATATATCAAGACTAGAAATTTGAGATAAAGAATGGGTCTAAGCTCACCAAAAGACCTTGCATATGGTGACCTTGTCTAAGGTCAAGGTCATTTTAAGGTCAAAGGTCAATATTGGGAAATTAGATAAATGACTACTTTTTCACAACATTCTAAAGAAAAAATAGAGTGAAATAAAGTTTGCAAACGTTTTATTTGGTTTGGGGAAAAAACGTTTTTAGAATGTTTTTTATTACATTAAAAAAAAACGTTTTTAAAAAGTTAAATAAAGTTTGCAAAACGTTTTTATTAGTTTGGGTTAAAAAAAAACGTTTTAAAAATGTTACTATTACTTAAAAAAACGTTTTAATAATGTTTGTTTTTTCAACTAATTTTCAACCAAATAAAAACTTTTTTTGTTACATTTCTTTTACATGAAATAAAAACACATTTTTTAACCTGGAATAAAAGCCTCAGCTGCATCAAACAGCTGCCTGAAACAATATTAAGTCAAGGGGATATATAGCTTTACTCATAATGAGTCCTTGCTGGTCAAGCATGTAGACAGGGTACTGCAGGGGGTACTGAGAGATGTCTGGTTCTGGACTGGAACTGGTGACTTCTTCTGCCTGGCCTCCACAGCTCCTGTAGTCTCCACTGAAGTTTGCAGGGTGGGTTGTCTTCTAGGCATGCTGCTGGTGAATGATGCATTGCTGTTCTCCCATCCATATTTAAGGGGGTCTGGTGATCTCCTTTTAGTCAGAGATGCCCTCTTAGTCACTTGGCCTGGTAGGGTATTCACCTGACTAGATGGGTTCACACCTAGCCCCCATGTGCTGTTGAGAAGTCCTCTGCCTCTGCATCACCCTCCCTCTCAGAAGAAGTCCCCTGTTTGTGTACTGGCCTCCCCTCTACTTCATAGAGAAATCCTGCTAGTCAGTCCTCTCTTAAGATGTTCACTAAAAGGACCTACTGGTCAGTACTACAGAAGAAAAACCATGTAGCCCCTGGAGTGAAGGACCTAGGCTAGAGTAGTGGTGCAGTGGGGGTGTGGGGGGGGGGGGGGGGGTGGGAGGTGTGGGAGGTGGTCCCAGCCTACCCCTCTCAGAGCTTGTAGGTGAGGATGTTGGGGTTGCTTATAAAACATAGTGGTCCAGGTCTAAATGGAAATGTTAAGGCATATTCTATAACATTTTTAACCGTAGAACATGTGCAAACTAGTTTTTTTTATGAGCAACTTGATCTTCATACAATAAAATGCCTCCAAAGTTGGGCTTTAATTTCACTTGACCAAACCCTTATTTTTTTCTCAACCAATCATTGATAACTTATATGCATGTGATGGATCTCATCAAGCCCGTTAATATGACACCCTAATTGTCTTGATATTCCAATAAATAGCTTCAGAATCGACTTTTGAAGATAGGTGAGGTAAAAAGTGTCCCTCAAAGGGTTAATCACACTATGAGTGGCTGTGGCGGCCAGAACTGCGAACGGGAGTTATGTCAGTGCCTACCTAAAACATGTAAATATTTATCTTTTTATGCACTTTCAATTTTTTTACTTTTAACATTTCTGACTCAGATAACCTGAAATAAATACAAAAGTACACTCGTAGTGGGTCTGACTGAGGGTCATGAGATAATCCTCAGTCAGACCCACTACTTGTGAAACTTTGTCTATGTATCACAATACTCTTCTCGTCGATATCAAAGAAAAATATGTTCTATTGTGAATATTTAATGCAAGTATATAATCTATTAAATGAATTACCGCATTTGACATAAAGAGTGCCCACCCCTTTTTTCAAGATTTTCTCGAGATTTTAGAGGCATTTAATTAATCTCTTGAGTACTTGACTGCTATGAATATAATTTGGCATGCGCCCTGGGTGCTTATTACGTCGAATACAGTAGTTGAGATTGTTTACAAATTAACCCTTTAAAGGTTGCATGATACCTCCAGGTCCATGCCCCTTGGTTGTCATGATGCACCAATGCAGTGTTGGCGAGTAGACTCGTCAGCACTGCATTGGTGCATCATGCCGACCCTTGGGGAGTATCAGTCCAAGTCCGGTATGGCCTGGATGATGATGTGTGAATACAGCAAGGGTGAGTTACTCACCAGGGATGCATTCATGTATCATGACAATCAAAGGGTATGGTGCATTGGAGCATAATGCCGACCCTTATCAGCCTCTTGGGACCGGCATGATGCATTCATCAGTTATGCATCATTGCCAAAGAGCATAGTGCATTCAGGTCAAATGCGCCCCTTACTGGGTCTATTCATGTTGGCGCGTGAGGGAGGCTGGGGTACTCTACATGTACCATGGGTAATGAGGGAGGGCAGGGCATGGGAATTTCCAGCGAAACTTATGGTAACTTACTGCAGGTAAAGGGTGGGGTGTAGATAAGTCAAGTCGGCAATTCTAAGAAAAGTATCACTGCAGTAAATTGATGCCTCCCCTGTAAATCACTGACCCATGACCAACCCCACCTGCTACTTTGTCCCCCTCTCAGCTCTCAATTAGGGAGTAGTCATTAATGTGTAGAAGCAGGGCATTTTCTTTTTCATTTTGTACCCCTCCTCCACATCCACATACATGTACTCAGATAAAAAATACTACAGAGCCCTTTATTTGAAATTGAGATAAGGGGGTGAACCCTACAACCCCACAGGAAAAAAAATAACCCCCCTTGCCAACCTCCTCCCCCAACACATGCTTATGTATCCTTTTTAATGATGGCCATCCCTTCACTACCTGAGGGTCGTGACTCATGTCGGGAATTCCCCCTGATCTATTTTCACGATACGGTATACTAGTACGGTATATACCCAGCTTCCTCTTTGCATCTGCAGGTGATGCACGTACCTGGACACAAGGAGGGGGGGGGGGGGGGTCACGCCCTAGACACCCCCCCCTCCCAAACACATACAAAACCTTGAAAAAGAAAGTATCCTCAGATATACAGAAGGACATGCAAGGGCTGTAAATGCATTTATATGTAATGTGAACGGTCAACCGTTGTCATGCTTGGCTGCCTGGCATTGGAACAAAAAAAAACAGATGACAGAAGAACTTTATCGTTATCAAAGGCACACAAATATATGGGGAGAAAAAAGTGCAAAGTGGTCGATTAGTGCATTCAAACCTACTGTGTGCTATATCCACTGACTGCTTGGCGATGTCCTTACACTTCTCTACGTCCTTCTCCCAATTGGCACTCTGTGTTAGACATCGGTGACACTTCTGAAGATACTGGACAGCCTGAGGAAATAATGAGTGGTTTGAGGTTTAATCTGACATTTCCAGTCATATTCATGGCAAGAAACAACTTAAGAAATGGGTATGATAGATGAATACATATATGTCCCGGTCCGTGTATATGGGCATCAGACACAAATAGGGAACATTTAGGAAAATAGAGACACATACTATATTTTATATTTCGTGCTTGAGAAATAAACAATGAAAAGGGATAAAATGGGAGACATATCTTAGTACACATAGGATGTTATGTAGCTTATGTCCATGATGTAAAGTTTATTCTTAATGTACAAGTAACTAATGTCCTAAATATGGAGTGAAATGAGTGTTATTACGATGGCAATAAAACAAAATTCAAAATATGGAGTAGGGTAAAACTTACTCGTTGTTTGTCCGTCTGACTGACCTCTGTGCCATTCGTGAGAAGCAGTGCGTATTGTCGCCAGATCTCAGCGTTTGATGTAACCTACAGAGGAAAGCCAAAAATGTTAAATCTGCTCTTTCAAAAACTCTCCTGTAGCACAATGCACTCATGCATCATGTCGACCCTGCAGAGTAGACACTGTCAAACGAACCTGCCTGTATGATACATCAATGCAGTGCTGGTGAGTAGACTGGTGAAAGTGGGTGCCGCCCGTCTTTTTTTTTCTTTTTCTTTTTTTAAGTCTCAGCCAAGAGCCGAGCCGTTTTATTCAAAAAGGAAGATCCAAAACGTACCTCACTCTCCTGATGATCCAACAGCAGTGAATAAGTTTTTTTCCCGTCATAAAATGATTGAATGATACTTTTACCTACATTTTCTACGACTAAGTATGAGTAATGACCTACCGTGGACGTAACGCGTCCCATTAACTCTAGTAACCGGGGTCGTAGACAGGTGGCACTGCGACCATTTGCATCCTCCACCCCATTGTTTACTGCCTTTATCAATATAGCAAGGACCTGAACACAAACAGAAGGTGTCAACAAATTGTTAAAATGAATCACGTCATCATATAGTTCATGCAGTAAAACACCTTTCATTTAATGCCTTAAAATTCAATTCATGTATCTTATGATAACCTATGATCGACCTCGATTATCAAATGATAATTAGATCTAATTCTAATTTCCTACATCTTTAATGTATCGTCTCTAAGGGTTGACCAAATACTTATTTGCACAGTGTTTTAATGCCGACCATAAATGCTTGATACCCTCTCAAAATTTAATGGTAAATAGGATCCACCAAGGCAAAAAAAAAAATATTGTGTGTTTCCAGTTACATGACTCAAATATCTTGGGTCGGTAGGTCGGATTTTTTTTTTGAATTTTTTTTTTTTTTTGATTTTGTATAGAAATGTATGGGCAGACATGTTGGATTCTATGATTTAACAGGAGAAATATGAAACACATAAGAAATCTGAATCACATATAAATGATATGAATGACTGTTATGAACTGTATACCAAGAGATGAGGACCTAGATAAGCTCCACGAAAAAGTGATGAAAAAATCCCCAAAATGTGTCAAAAAAATCCAAAATAAATAAAAAAAAATTCCAGGGTCAGCTCTATTTTGTTAGGGTCGGTCGAGTAACTGGAAACAAACCTTCTTTTTTTTAGGCCCAATGCAGAGCTGGCACATAGATTTGCCATCACTTCATTGGTGATAATGCATGAAGTACCATGTATGATGTTAATAACAACACTTTGAGGCATAATTTTCTCTCCTACTCGTGGGATACTTACAGCACTGTCTTCATATTTGTGTTTGATATCAATAAGGCGGTGGTACGCGCGTATTGCTTCATCAAATTCACCGACATCTACTGCCAACTGTAAAATCAAGGTCACAGTGTCATCAAGTTAACCCCATAATACACTGCTACTTAAAGCATATTTATTTGAAGCATAAATTCTTCAGCTCTGGTTAGAAACTGATCTGGATATTGTTGTTATGAGGGTCCAAGTTGTTAAGTACATTAATATTAATTTTAATCATAGTAAAATTCCGTTTCCCATATGTAAACTCAAACTAGGGGGTCTTGTAAAAGAAAGATCTCCATTGGCATGAAAGACTGTAGAATACTATTAGGCATGGAAGGCAGGTATCTCATAGGGCATTAAAGACTCTAGAATACTATTGGGTATGTAACAGAGGTGTCTGATTGGGCATTAAAGACTCTGGAATACTATTGAAAATTGGGCATGCAGGACAGGTATCTCGTAGAACAGTAACGACCCTAAAATACTTGATATATGTACATGTATTTGAAAAGCAGACATGTTGTGAGATGTAACTTACCGGTAAGATGTTCTCCCACAGTCGCCAGTTCTCGTACTCGCACTTTACCGCCTCCTGCATCGCTGTAAATGCACGGGGCCTGGATAAAACATGCATAACATATGTTTAATAAATAATAGGCTGCACCATCCATCCATATTACCCACTACTTAGAGCAGTAGACATAGCATCAACAATCGGGTTACCATAAGTTATAATTAATTATAGTACCTGAACATATTTACATTTTTCATTGGCCCTACTTTAAAATCCTCGTATATATATATGCCACATCCATATAATTGCATAACCTACATCCTTAACTTTGGAATAAGCTGTAAGCCGCACATGGATCTTAGAACCAGTGTTATTGATTGTTGGAGGGGGTATCTTTGCATTATATTCCAGTTTTGCACGTTTCAATTAAAATATGGTAAATATTTACAATTAGACAATAGGTAGATATACATCAACACATGTTTATCACTTTCTAGTATCTTAACTATGGTTTACCTGGTATCTAATTATGACAATAAATTTAGTATAATTGATCCGAAAAAGCCTGTATCTTTTCATTCTCTTGGAATTTTGATATTATAGCAGACATCAGCAGCAGAGAAAACCAGTCATGACACTTCAATTCAAGCAATACTTTACGAAATTAAGAAAATAACACTATGGCATTGTCCAATTCTGAATATTCTCTTTTCTAATCGCTTCAAACACTCCGCGGTAATTCCTAGATATATAATAGCAAAAGAAGAAAACACAGCTTGGTGACAATTAGGGATTGAAAGGGGGGCGGTGTTGTACATCTTTCAGGGGTGTGGTTATGGGGAGGGCCCAAACCATGCTATCATTACAGATAGGGATGGAGGAGCATGGTCACGCCTGGGTGCCTCAGAAGGGCACTACTCTAAACGCTACGATGGTGGACCCTCATATTGCAGTGAGCCACTATGATGCTGCCAATACATTGTAGTACCCTATGCCTGCAGTGCTAAGATTGTTCTAGCAAATCCTATCTGATAATTACATAACTGCTACCTGTTTATACGTGGTGGTTTTTAAATCATAGAGGTCGTCAGCTACATTAGAATTCAGAGTGAGTGAAATAGATCCATGATTATACCATCTCTACTGTATTGTTAACTTACAAAGGACTGACTCATGTCACAATGCTCCATGATCCTTGCAGTATTACAAGTATAGAATTAGATAAGATATTTTCTGTCGCTGCCTTGGTTCATCAAGTTGACGATAAAGAGGGGTATCATTCTCACTAGATAGGCGTACTTCATGAATGGACCAAGGGTGATTTACTTACCAAACATACACTCATGCTACACGCCAGCACAAGGAATACTGTATTATCTCACTAAGGACCCTTTAAAGCTGGTATAAAAGCTGATATAGTGTTGTCTGATATGTATTTCAGAGGATTATATACCCCTTCCCAAGTCATAGGGTGCCACTTATTATGTCATGATATGGCTCATTATGGGCACATAATTGGACTAGTTTCAGCTGGTCTATCATCTTTGGTTTGACTGACCGGCTGCCTGTGTGTCCCAACAGAACGCTTAGGCCGACCACAGATTCTCAGGGTCCTCTTTGGTGGGAAGGGAAACTACTTAGTTAATTAGTTCTGGTCAAAGCCTCCTGGCGGCAGCACTGAGTGGTGTCACCACCATTATAGAATACTCTGCGTTATGGCTTCAGATGGAGCCACTGTGCTGGTACAATCAAGACTGCTTGTTGACATGAATATAAAGCTGGAAGCATTTTATTTCTACACACATATATGCTTGAATTTGACATGGTTAGACTGCACTGAATAGATTAAGATTTTGGCAGGACACTTTCACAAGCGGGCTGATGATAGATATGCAGAAATTGGAAAATCTATAAATTTCAGATCTTGTCCCAGCTTTAAATGTGGCTGGTGCATTACTGCACATGCCAATTGGTCGTCATAATGCACTATTGCAGCCACATGGAAGTTGATGCATGTGAATCAGCATGATGCATGATGCTTGCAAGCAGTTTCACCAATACTTCATTGACCAGTGCATCTTGCCGCCCAATGGGCATGGTGCACTTCTGCATCAGCGGCCTTAAAGGGCATCATTATTCATAACATCTTAACATAGTGGCAGTAAGCTACAGAAACATCTTGTGAAATATGCTCCTGGAGAAGGGGTTACCATACATAATGTGCTATACAACCCTTACAACAGCCATATACAGTAGATGGCGTTAGTGTTGAGCAGGTCAAATTGCTCCTGCTACAGGGGCATGAGTAGTTCCTCTGTTACTCACCAGATGCTGGCCCTACCACTGACGTGTTAGAGCTGTAGTCCACACAGGGTGACCCAACTAAAAAAGATGGTTTACACTGCTTTTGACTTAATATCTTTTCCCATTTTTTAAGGATTCATAGCTGTACTATTTCCCTCAGTGAAGCTGCAATTTCTGAGTATTTGGCATTGTTCTTATATTAAAAAAAATGCATAAATGTTAGAGGTGTATGTGCCACCCTTGATAAATGAATGGAGCCACAGGGGCTGGGTGAGTGAGTAGCCCCTGTAGGGCCCTAGACAGGGGGGTCCCATGTCACTTGTCGATTTTAAGAAATGGCTCTTGTCCCCTTGTCAATTTTAAGAAGTGGTCTTGTCCCCTTGTCGATTTTAAGAAGTGGTCTTGTCCCCTTGTCGATCTTAAGAAGTGGTCTTGTCCCCTTATTGATTTTAAGAAGTGGTCTTGTCCCTTGTCACCCAGCTCTATGTCCCTTGTCGATTTTAAGAAATGGACTTGTCCCCTTGTCGATTTTACCCGTCTGGGGCCCTCCCTGTAGCCTGGTGGCCTACTAGGGCACCATCTAGTGTATCTGGGTGACAAAACTCCCGTGTAGTGGCATAGACCGTGACACCATCCAGGGGCCTCAGGCTACCGACAAGACTACAATGGGGAGTGGTATGGGAGTATCAGGGGTAAATAGCTGAGATGAGGTCGGTGCTTGCAGACAAATGGCGAATATACAAGGCACAATTAGAAAACCCAGGAGAAATCCACCTTGGAAATTTCCCGAGAAGGGATGGGCAGAGACAGCCATATATGGAATGGGCATGATTTAACTTCTACAAGATCACCAAGTCAGGGAAATGCCAAATTAAAGCAAGTTAACAATTGTTAATGATTACAAAAACATTGACACTTACTTTTGTTCAGATCTCATATAGACAGAGGCCAGGTTATTCCAAGCTTCAAAGTTCTGAAAAACATGAGAATTATATAAAGATACATGACAAGACACAGTAAACAAAATAACCCACGACAGTTGTCTATGTGAAGATTTAGTGTAATTGATATGATACTAGAATCATTCTCGGCAATTTCCAAATATTGCTATCGACTTGCAGAAAGTGACATAAATTGCTGATATTTCTAAAAGAAGAAACGTTAGGGGTTGTGCTCACTACGTTTCACAACACGAGAATCTATGAACAGTTGAGAAACAGCTCGCATAGAAAGTTAGTATCATGTATCCAGAAGAGAAATTAAAGATACTTTTTTATGCTATCGGTAGTTCAGACCAACTTAGAGTAAGTCCCAGAGGGGAGCCTAAATTACAACTATAGCTCGATGCAGCAAGTTGGGAACCTAAAACTTATTATTTCCTGAATTTTCGCAAAGAATGGCTGTAGTTTAGCCAAAACTTATCCGATATACACAATATTTGCTGCAAATGAAAGATGAAACGCATGGCTTTCAGGCCAGGGTAGATGACTGTTTTTTATATTAATGCAGTGTACAGTTTACGACTGAAGTACAAAATATAAATTTGAAAATCAGTAGTTTACAAAATTTGCTGCTTGTCAAAGTTTGGCCCTATATATTTCATGAAAAAATATTCTAACCATTAGTTTTTCATAGATAGTGCATTAGAGTCACGCACCAAGTTTATAAATGAGTATTTTATGAATATATAATAAAAATTATTATATAATGAACACAACCAAAACTCAGCACATAAAGTTCAATAGGCATTTATTGACCTTTTCAAAAAGTACAGTAGTAATCACGACGTTTCGGCAGTAGGTGTAGCCTTCTTCAGGTGAAATGAGTATACTTTATTTTCCTACCTCTATGGTGGTTCATTACACAATGGGAGACATGTGATTTTTGTTAGTTTGCAAAAACTGTGCAAAATTTTTGCTTGGTTTTTGATGTGGGAGCACATAGATCACCATATATGGACACATGATCACCCACCAATACTAAAATTATCCATTTTTGTATTCTACTTGATCATCTGTACAGGCATGTGAAATATCTAAGTTATAGAATAAGGTGTCACCACCCCAAAAGCCTTGTGGCCATCTAAAATATCACAGGTCTTCCACCTTTGACCTGATATTAAAAATAGTTAAAATTCTCACAGTGCTTAGCAACCTACACCATATTTTAGCTTATGAAATGGAGAAAAAAATAAGATTGGTCCACATAAACATAGTCAGGCTAGATTTTGCGCAAATTGCCATGGTAACCAGGAAGTGATTTTTGCATAGTGAGGCCTGATCAGCGCATGCATACACATCAGGACCCATTCACCCCATAAACTTCCACTGAATTTATGTTTTAAACAAAATATTCTGGGACTATTGAAATTCTGATACCAAATAACAAAGGGCTTGGCCCCTCTTTCCCTTCCCTTGGGGCCAAATTCCTCAAAATAATTAAGTTCAGAAGGGACTATTTGGAGGTGGTCCGATTATGGTGGTGACACCATCAGTGTGAGAAGAATTAGGCACATCTTATGATTCCAGTCTGCGGTACCAACAATGTTTTTGTGGATGTTTACCGCTAATAGCTTGATAGTGCATCATGATAGGCCTCACATGACTAATATTGAACAAGTAAGCAATGGATAATTCATGACGAGTGTGTGTTAGTGAAGGATAATTACATGAGGCCGTAGGCCGAGTGTAATTATCCTTCACTAACACACACTCGTCATGAATTATCCATTGACTACTTATTTTATACCACGAAACCAATAAATAATCAATAGAATACCAATAAATTCAAGTTGAAAACAAAAATTATTCCCCCTCCCCGGGACTCGAAACCAGCCATTGTATGTACACGATTGGTACATACACCTCGGCGCCCGGCAGCGGACAGCGACAGCCCCTGTCTAGGCTTGCTTTGAAATTGAATGCGTCTCGCTGTTATGTTTGTGTATAATACACCTCGTCACCCGGCAGCGGACAGATATAGCGCACACGGCGAAAAAAAGAAACGTCTCGCTGTTATGTTTGTGTATAATACACCTCGTCGCCCAGCAGCGGGCAGCGGACAGCGACAGCACACACGGCGAAAAAAAGATGCGCCTGGACCGGGACTCGAGCCGCGTAACTGTGACGGCTGAGCGCAATGCGCTAGCCACTAGACCACCGCGTCTCCTCCTTCAGCGGTCGTCTCGGCTTGGCTATGTTTGAATGCGTTCCGCGTTATGGTAGCGGACAGCCCGCAGTCGGCGCCTACCCAGGCTTTGTATCATATCAAGACCTGGGTGTAGCCAGCCACTACCTGTCAGTCCCTGTGGCGCAATGCATAGGGAGTTGGATTTGGGATGTGAGACTGTAGGTTCGAGCCCTGCCCTGGCCTTGAAAATTTCGTGGGTTTTAACATGTAACATATGACATGGAAGGACATGAGAGGCGTGCGGGTTATCCATGGATAACGGCACTGCATACGGGTTATCCATGGATAACCGCACACCTTCCAAGAGTCATGCTACAGCATTCATGCTGTGCAATATCGACAGGTATGTGCATGGGAATATCCAGCAAAAATCAGAGTAACCCAGAAATCGTGGTATAAGGGGTTCTAATAGCATTTCAATGTAATTTCCAATGAATCATATGGATAAAACAACCTTTTAATGATGAAATTTAATAGAAACAAAGGGGGTTTTCACCATGGACCTGTTCACATTGTTTAGGTCTTCAGATATTGTTATCTTGAAAATGATGAAGACATTTCTGAGCATAGTGCTTTTCCAGCCCATATGGGACCTACAGAGGGCATTTTGTCTAGTCTGACATGTATTATGAGGAAATAATGCATGGCAAATGCTTCTATTTTCATATACATGTATTATTATTTTTGAGATAGAATCATATACAAGACTTGTCTTCTGCACCATAATTATGCAAAAAGTCCCTTGAATATAAACATTTTACATGACTAGACAAAACTAGACAAAAACACCCAGGTTCCCAACTTGCTGCATCAAGCTTTGTGAACAGGCAAGCACAAGGCACAGCCTATGCTTCTCTTCCTATTCTTTCTGCTTGCCTATATAATGTACTTGGTCATTATTCTTACCTGTGTCTCTAGGCCCACACACCTTCTGAAGCCTTTAGCAGCGTTCTCCCAGTCCTTGATGGCCATGTTGGCACATCCATAGGAAAACCATGCTCCCGTCTGAAACACACAAGATAGAAATGAGCGAGCGAGCAAGTGAGCAATTGAGTGAGTAATAGGTGTTTAATGCCATTTTGACAGCTAAGGTCATATTCATAGCGAGAAAACTACACCACACAATTTCACAGATGAGTGTGTTGGTGCCAGCACATGTGTGCACCAGACATACCAAGCGGATAGGAAAGAGGAGATATAGACCCTTTTAATTGAGCTAGGGAAGCCCACAAGGGAGGAGGAGGTGACAGATCTAGCTGTGTTCGAGCACTAAGTTTCGAATAGGTGCTGGTTTTATATAAGTGCTTGGAATGGGGGGATCCTTTAAAGATACACAAGAAATAGACATTGAGTAAGAGTGGTGCCTTTTATAAGGACCAGGGAAAACTATGCCTTTAAATGTATACGCACCAATGCTTAATTAAGATACGGTGATGTTGTAAGTGAATATCTTCTATCTCTGACTGCTCAAACCATTGAATATAGGTCATCTTATTGGACAGCAATAAACTTATTGAGTATCTATTTCTTGCATCAAGAAAAAAGCAATTCGGTTATCCGATTTTCGACACTAACAGACAGAATACCGAGGCATTACAGACACTCGGTATCTGAGTATTTATTTTATATTTATTTACATTTCTTTCTTTTTTTTTGGGGGGGGGGATAGGGGGGTTGAGGGGGATCTGAAAATGTTCTGTTAAGAAGCGAAGTTTCCATCCCGATATCTATAACTATATTTTATATGCTACATTGTTGAAAAGACTGAACCTCCTTACCTGAAGTGGATTGATTTTTAGAGCCTTCTCAAAGCACGGAATGGATTCTGCAAACTTGGGGAAAAAAAAAGAAAATTGATGAGAACTTCTGTGATCGGAATATCCACATAATCATAACAAAAGAAATAACAACAAAAGTTGATAAATTAGGACAATCTCTCTTCTCTCAGAGATAATGGACTTGGGAATTTTGAACAAGTTCCCAATAGAATAATGCTACTTTAATTTTCGAGTGGGTTTCGCTGGCCTCATCATTCCTCCAGTAGCATCAAGTTGGCACCTCGGCGCGTTCCTCCTGACTTACTTGTACCCTATGCCAGACATTGAGCGTTCCTGGCACGACGCCATATTGTTTTGTCAAGATCCATTACATACAGGTGGTCTACATCACAGTAGTAATAATGTCTGATTATGACGATCTGCCCTTAGTTCAAGAGTACCGGTGGTCCATTATGCCTTACTTTTTAAGAAATCCAGGAAGCTGGAAGACCTTTATGCCTCTGGGAACCAGCCAAGACAGTCGAAAAGATGGTAGAAAATAGAACAGTACAGTTCTTAACAATAGGTCGGTGCTCATTCGGACAGGAAGGCCGATGTGTAGTTTGCCTTTCAGTTTGTTCTCTATTGTGAATCTGATGTCTCTCATAAAGAGCTCGTTACCCTTTAACCCTTTAGGGGCGATAGAACGTTTGTTTGCCTCTCTATTTCCAAATTCCTTTATTTGATGTATGACATTTTTATTTTTAGATCAATACAAATGCTTCCTGTCTTTTATTAATGCAAGTAACCTAGACCTATCTTTCAGTAAATATCCGCTTCTGAGGAAGTAAGACATTTTTCTGGAAAAGGTCAGATTCCTCTCGATGGAAGATTATAAGAAACAGTTTCATGCCTAACAGCACAATAACGTCCCTAGTATTAATAACATATCATCTCATATTGATAGGTACAGGGGTGAGGGTAATGCAGGATTGCTATTTCTGCCACTTTCATGCATTCTTATGATTAATCAGCCGCTAATAATTAAATACTTCTTGGTTGCTCATACCTGGTAGGTCTAGATTCTAATAGAACAAAGAGTTTGGGGATATCTCTTAACTCATTTTCGATTCCTACAGAAAATAAGAAGAAATGAAAAGCGAGTTCCCCACAATTTCAACTCGGGGGAAATCAACCAAAAGAACTGGGCTGAAGGACACGTAAAAACAGGTGCAATTTCTTCTATCAATTTACATAAACTTTGATAATTGGATTAAAACGTCACAGAAGATACATGGCCTCACGACCTATTAAAGGGGTATTGACCTATGGAATTATGATACTTCCTTAATATGGTGTGAAACTATTATCCTGGTAGGATATCCTAAACCTACCACTTAAGAAAAAAGATGAAAACGAAACTTCCCATATCCTCTTGCCTACGATTGGTTACACTGATTGCTTCATGCTTTAGTTAATAGTTATTGCGTACAATGTATGGAGGTAAAGGTGACTGAATCTAAGACGGCAGGGTATATGTTCACTATGCACAGGTCATCTAGTAGGAATAACACCCCTGCACCCACTTCCGCTAGTCCCTATCTGTCACTATAGTAAATCAATCAATATGATTTTCTATTTTAGGGCTCTTTTCCACTGTCAACATTAACTATTTTCATGTACCAAGGGTAAAATTAACCAAGGAATCAGAATTTGTGGGTCATTTTACTCTAGATCCAGTCACTGATTTGATATCTTATCAGTTCTCAAAGGGTATTGGTGTGCGCAGACTGTAATTTCTATAAAACCTTGAAATATAAAATGCTGATATTTTTGTTAATTCTTGGTCATTTTTTACATTTGAGACCTCTTTTGAAAGCTTAAGACATTATCAGTTACCATAGAGGGAGAAAGAATGAAATATCTGGACAGATTGTATATATTTCAGAAGAGTTATGACTTAAACCCGAAAATATCAAAACTAAATATTTGTGTAACTTTTTTAAACTTATATGGGATAACCACAAAAGTGTGTACTTTTAGGATCTTTAATCAGCTATTTATTATCTATTCGCCCAAAGCTAAAGAGTATAGGAGAGTTGAGTAAAAAATCCAAGAATTTCAGGTCTGCTTATCACACTGCCATTTAGAAAATTTTGACTTTCCATCATGATCTATAATACTTATCTTAGTTCCTTTTGATGCAAAATATAGCCCAATAATCCCCAAACTGTTGTGCTTACAGTGATGTAATTGGTTACCCCCTATGATCGTTCAATCAAATTTAATTTGAGATTAAGTAAAGCAAGGTCTGAAATGTGTGAGAACCAGTGCAGGCTGTGCACAGTGGGCAGGGACTGATAAGAGCCACACTGGCTGGAAATCCACTGAGAGAAAATATTATAGAAATTCCACATTCAATCCCTCATAACTTCTGTTCTAGTAAAACTATGAAGACAATTTAAATACCATTAAATTACTCAAGTTGCCAGCTTCCCAGTGATGTAAAATTATCCGGGTAAATCCAAAATAAAAGTTTGGCATGTTTTCCCTACATCTAGACGGGACTAAAAAATAACTCATAGGTCAACATTTTTGCGTTTCCCTGTGCCACGCTTACTCAGAGAGGTTCCTCGCCAGCTTCCCTTTTTCCCCCCACATCACATGGATCCACTTGCCCCTTCCTAAAGTGGCAGGGTACCAGTGTACAATGTGTGCCATCCCATTATCCATTACAAGGTTTCTTTTACTTCCCTTACCCCATGGACCTACTACAATGTACACTATCTGTTCCCCGTGAGGTGATGCAGTGCACCGAACATTGTTTCAGAATCTTATTACCAGGGACAGGTTTATTTTACTTGAGTGTCGTGGTAGCATCCCATTAGCTTTATACCAGTAGTAAGGGTTCTTTTATTTGCCACACCCCACGCACCTACCTGCCCCTTCCTGATGTGGGATAGCGCCAGGGAGCGTTGTGCAGGCAGATTACTAACAAAACAAGGTTTCTTTTATTTTCCACACCCCATGGACATACATGTTCCTTCCTCAGGTGGTGCAGTGCCAGAGAACGTTTGTTACTACTTGATACTCCAATATAAGGTTTCTTTTATTTTATATACCCCACCCAATGAACCTACCTGTCACTCCCACTCCCTTAGATGGTAGAGCACCAACGAACGTTGTGCTGATCAATATCTTATATCCCAGGAAAGGATTAAGCGTCATTGTAGCATCCCATTAGCTTATAGATATTAAGGGTTCTTTTTTTCCACACCCCATGGACCTACCTGTCCCTTCCTGAGGTGGTGCAGTGCCAGTGAGCGTTGTGCCGGCATGTAGTGGTGGTCCGATAGCTCCCACGCCTTGGCGTAACACTCGGGGTCCATGAGGACATCTCCCAGGTGGCACCACAGGGCCGGCGTCTCCTTTTTCTCCAACTGTGTCCGGATAACGTTCTCCGCCTGAAAATTTAATTATATAAAATATTAAATGTGAGAAGTAATTAGAGCTCCGTGTATAAGCTACACCTGTGTTTAAGTCGTACCCTGACTGTGGATTTCTGTGGAGAAGCTATAAACCATATACCGAGTACACCTTTGAAAAATTGGCAGTCAAGTACTGCTCTAGAGTGACAAAACCTTCGTATAAGTTGCATAATAACTTCAAGATAACCGTACTAGAAGGGCCAATGGTTAGATGACCTAAAGTGTCATTATAAAATAACATAACAGTATATACCGTTAGTTTATGTGTATGATAATACTTACAGCCTCTGTCCGACCAATCTGTTTGTAGCATCGGATAACGTCGTCCCACATTTCTAGGGGCAGGAATATGTCCAGTGCTGATTTCACCGCACCCAGTTTCAA
Source organism: Acholoe squamosa (assembly GCA_949317995.1). Lineage (NCBI taxonomy): Eukaryota > Metazoa > Annelida > Polychaeta > Phyllodocida > Polynoidae > Acholoe > Acholoe squamosa. The sequence continues at coordinate 105,873,253 of OX439035.1, read as the reverse complement.
CTCTAGTTCACCTAACTCTTTCTGAAATTCAGGACAGTATAATTTATCTGTTAGAATTGAATTAAGATCATAGATTCACCCTCCTGGTACTTCAATATTCAAAGTTATTAAGAACTCAATGAGTCCATAGATTTCCACAACGTGGGTACATACACACTACCTGGTACTAAGAATGGATAGATTGTCAGACTCTTAATCAAAAATATCAATTCTGAAGATAAATAACGAGAGGTATTTTATATAGGTTTTAACAAAAAGAGAAATTACCGTAGTACTGGACCTACCTGGACAAACCATTTGGGCTGCCACCGGGAGCAGTACAGAAGGTGGGTCCGACATGATGGACGTACACTCGGAGTCGTAAACTGCTTCACAAGTTCCTAAAGACCAAACAAATGCACTGAATACTGTATCCCCATATTGGAAACTCGTTTTACTTGTAAGTGATAATAGTGGGTTCTAACTAAATTAATTTTTTTGTGAAATCCTAAATGAAAAGAATAATATCAGGTAGGTTTTAAGGTGTCATAGGTATCTTCCTGCTTTATAAATCATATATTTAACTCATATAAAATCATATATTAAAAGTAATTTGCAAATATCTACTAGTAACAGGTGTTTACCTCTAGTTGTTCCATGGTGCGCTCCAGTCGCCGGTTATTCTCGCTCTCCCAGTATGTACGTAACAACAGGGCCATGGACTGAACGCACCAGTTCTTTGGCTGGGACAGGACTTTCTGCAAAAAAAAATATCATGAAGATGAATCAATGATGGGTTCGTCCTGAGCGACAGCTAATAGTCATGTACAAGAGTCACAATGATTGAAATTTTGAATGATTTACATCCCTTGTCCTGCATCCTCTAAAAACATTTTTAAAAGATCAGTGTCCTTCCCCCTATATTTAGGGCTCTATTTCCCTGACAGCCATTCTATCTCGCCTGGTATATAGTTATGTTGATGGTTGATAAGTTTACATACCGAAATAAATGCAAGACATTCTTCTTTAAGAATATCCCCTTGGCTTTCTGCATTCTTTTTGTGTTGATGACTGAAATAGATTAAAATTCAAAAGCATATCACATACATGTAAACAAAATTCAAACGTATGCATTAGTGTACAATGATACTGAAATACGTTCTGAAGCCAACTTGGTAGCTAGGACTTCAAAAGAAGCAGCACAAGTATATATGTTCAATAAACTTCTCGCTACAATGACTCCTGTCCAAAACAATGCTATCATACACAGGATACAGATCTGAGGTGCACTTCTAAAATAACCAATACTGACCAGAGACCAAGGACTAGTGCCTCTTCATCGGCGGAGATAGGGGTGTGTAGGGCGGGGTCGTCCTCCTCTATCTGTATGTCTGATAGTACTGTGTCATCATGTAGCTCACAGTCCTGGAGAAAATTGTTCATAACATTGACTTGATATAAAATAAAATCTTTGCACACTAGGGTAGCATTAACAAAAAGGCAGTATTCAATGTTTCAAGTTTTGAAGTACCGGTAGTCAGAGTTCGCTAAGACTAGCATAAGTTGGCCATAGGGTCTTGTAATATCTAGCCAGGCCTTATAATTATGGAGTATAAGCTGACATACGTCAGTACTACCGAACACATGAATCCTGTTCAGACGTTACTCTCAGTACTGGTTAGGAATTTATCATGGGAACTCGAATCCTAAATAGATGTATGGGAACCTTAGATATATAGATCTCTGGTAGATTTTGACAAATAGATTTAAGTACTATCGGTGGTACGTATATCTGGAAATGGAGGAACTTGAGTCAGTATCTTTATTTGCTTGCTTTGGTTTTGTTTTGTTGATTTTCCGCCAATAAATGTAATTAAAGGTTAGCAGAGAAACTATGTTTTTTTTCCAGGGGGAAAAACACTGTTTCTTTTCTTCTACTGACGACGCAATAGCGAATTATTACTTCATAATTGGTGACATTCCCTGAGGATGAGTAATTTGTAAAATATGAATAATTACATTTCATATCCTGACTTTCAAAATAGTCAAAATACTGCTGGGAAAGGTTTTTATACTGACTATGCATTGACATATATAAGGAATGGATAATATAACTAATACCGTAATCCCTCGCTTATAAGGCGCATCCTGCGTATATGACCGTTTGGTTCTACTGAATGGATTTTCAAAATTCAAAAAACTATGTGTAGCTGGGCCCCCCGGACCCCCCTGAACCTTCTTATGTCATATTATGACCAAGGGGGAGTGTAACATATCAAAAGAAAGGTCTTGGAGCCTCCCTTGTGGATCCAGGAAGAACTAAACTCCCGCGTATACGGTGCGTCTTATACGCGGGAGATTACGGTATGTAAATTCTCTTGTATAACTTAAAATAAGCCGTGGCAAGTACTTGAATCCAAATCAAGATGAGGCTAATAGGAATGACCAAAAGAAGGGGTGCAGCTTATAGGAGGGTATTTGGTATCATAGAACCATACTAAGTCTACAATTTTCAAGCAACAAAAGTAGCATATACGGTAGTTCACTCTAAAGTCGGGGGTGCTAGGTGAGATGCATTACCTTGGGTAGCTCAGGAGTGATAGAGTCAGGTTCAGGCAGTATAAGGTCGGCTGGTCTCTCCACCTTCAACATGAGCTGTGCTAAGGACTTCACCTGGTACTTGGTCCTTTTACCCATCACACCTGGAACCACAACGACAACATTTAGAGGTTTTACATAGAAATATTGATAAGATAAGCGGCTCGTTTATAAACGAGGGGTTTAAACTGTATTTCTATTCAGAGGACGTGACTTATGCTCAGTGCTGCCCTCTGTGTGAACATGGAGCACTATGTCAATCTAGACACTGGATATCAAGGCTAGGGTGGACTCAAGCCTGTACGCCAGCCTTCTGGAAAATGGTTATTAAGGCATGAAGCAGGGTCCCATATTAAAAAAAGATGAGTAGGTAAACTTCAAATGAAAATATAGAAGATATCTTTTGTTAGATATTCCTATTATGGTTCCTGGAAACCCACATTTAAGCAACATATGCATAATACGCATCCTCATGTCGACAAGGGACTTTAAGATGTGGGATGGGGGTCTGACTTTCTGCGGCGTACGTAGTAATACTGTTCTATGTTGCTAAATACCTGGGGCATAAGCCCCCCTTCTGACTTTAGGACGATCCAATGACGTAGCAGTAATAATGTTGTTCTCTCTTAAGGTGCTTTAATAGGTGTGATTTGCCTTACCTGTAAGTTGTATATTGAGGGTTATTTGCCTTACCTGTATGTTGTATATTGAGGGTTATTTGTCTTACCTGTATGTTGTATATTGAGGGTTATTTGCCTTACCTGTATGTTGTATATTGAGGGTTATTTGCCTTACCTGTAAGTTGTATATTGAGGGTTTTTTGATTACCTGTATGTTGTATATTGAGGGTTATTTGCCTTACCTGTAAGTTGTATATTGAGGGTGGAGAGTTTGGCTGCTGTGTCAAAATGCTCAGAGGACGCTTTAGGCTCATAGTAGTAGTAAAGGATATGCCCCGCCTCCACGTGGAACTGCATCTGGATATTCCTGTCATGAAAGTTTTGCCAAATTATGAGCAACTGTTATGCCATCAATGGCATCGAGCCAGCTCCAAGTTGATTGTCTTTAGATCATGTCATGCCATGATGTTGGTAGGGGCTGCATTACTACACTAGTGTATTAGATAGGTATCCTATTTTATCTTTGATAAGCTTAGTTTTACAGTAGGCCAGTTTTCAGCAGAGGAAATACAAACGAACTGAACCTACCTATGTCTATTATCTGTCATCAAAGGTTCTTTCATCTTCACTGGAAACATGAAAATGAATCTTATCGGTTATTAAGCAACAGCAGTAATGTATGTACTACATATACGTACATGTACAATTAACTTCTACATTACGATAAAGAGCTGAAAATATCATTCTTGTTTGATATTTACTGATATTTGTATTGTAGCTGAGGAAGTATCAGAAATATAATCATAATTCTCATCTGTAATATTTCTACAATACCATGGCAATGTCCTTTTAACATTGAGTAGTTTTACACTTACGCTCATTGATGAGCTCTATCACAGTGGCTTTTAATGTTGGGGACCGCTCGCTAAGTAAACTCTGCTGCGTCTGGAGACAGCGCATTAACCACAAACTACTCGTCTGTAAACCAAATAATGAAAACATCAGGTTTAGTGGTTTTCTTTGTTAAACTGTCTTTGACAAAATCATAGATATAAAATTGACGAACTTAAGGTATACAAAGTAACCAGAAGGTGTATTAAATAAGTTTTTAATGTACTAATAACTTAATATCTGGCATATAAGGCTTAGGCTGTGCCTTACACTTCAGAATAACCTTCGCTGCACGCTGTAGGATTGTCTCAAAGCCGGGCTTTATAGGTGGTAACTTATCTAACGTTGAATTAGTACCAAACTGGTCAAAATCAGGTCCCACATTCACCTTAGAGGATCGAAGTTGTGGTGCGCTTTATATGCAGGTTCACCTTATACAAAATATATTACAGTGTATTGGATCCAGGATATTTAAACAAACATATGTGGTGTACCTGACATGACTGTAGGTGATGGCGGGAGTTGAGGAGGATGGTTCTGGCTATGAGCAGGTATGTAGGATACACGGCCAAGTCGTAACATGGCTCTCCGTCCACCGACAATGAATGGGCGATACCGGCTTTCAATGCATCCCACTTAGAAAAGGTACAAAAAGGATTTCTCCTGAATATATGATTTATATATACATTGTACCAAATGTTATAGCTCTCTGCTTCAGATTTAAATTTTTTCGACTCAGATCTTTTTATGAAGCATAAAAGATTGAAATAAACTTGAGTAAGTTATTGTAAGAGCTTTTATCCAGGGTTCAAAGAAGCATACATTCCCTCCATTAGGGTTAGCTTTCTCACACCAACTCACGGCCTCTCAAGGCTGTTTGTCCGAGGCTCCGCTGATTTTGTGCTCTTTGTTATGTGTACTTTCACCTCAAATATCTTCAATATTCCTCTGATTTTACCCAGAATCAGGACGATTTTGGATAATGCAAACCCATATTTATCAAATATCTATTTGGGTTGAATTTTTTTTTATTTGTGGAAGAAGCTACGGACGCTCTAATAACAAAGAGCACAAAATCAGCAGAGCCTCGGGCAAACAGCCTCGAGAGGCCGTGAGTTGGTGCGAGAAAGCTAACCCTAATGAGGTGATTATGTGTCTATTATGATTAACGGAGCGTGATTGACAATTTTCAAAATTTCTTTTACAAGATCTTAGTGTGTAAATTTGATACACTCCTTTATCTATTCAAACTAGGTTATTACCTTTCCAGTTGAGACACCAGTAAATAGGTCCTGTGGGCTGAGTGAAGTGGGTGGTCCTGACCAGTTGTTTTGTGTAAATAATTGTAGGCAGGACACGGCCACACTTAAAACAGCAAACTCACTGAAATCATTTAAAAATAAAATTAATTCTCTCTCATTACTCTTAACTTATGAACAGTTATTTTTTTCTAATATTGTGTAATGTGCAAGAATGTTTCGCACAGTGACAAGTCACAATTATAATGGTCTGGGAAGATAAGTTTGGACATTGAGTGGTGAGACAATACTACCGGAAAACCAGAATCTTTAACCCTCAGGTGAAGTTTGTAGCTTTGTCCCAGAGTCTAGGTGCGGCTTACACTGTGCACGTGGGTACAGCCTAAACTGAACTCCAGGCTTTATGGTAATACTAAATTAGCAGGGGCAGACCGATTTCCAAGGGACATTTCCAATCCCTAGTTATAGCCGTCTATCAAAGTCGTCAGGGTGCCGCTTTTATGAGAGTGCTGCTGATGTTATCTTAAGTCAAACCATCAGCTTGTCATCTTTCGGGGTGGTACATAGACATTGATTATACATGCTGAAAGCATGTTGGGGCAATAATATGCCAGAATGTTGATATGGATACGCCATTCATGTACTCTTTGTTCTCATAGCATATATGATGGGAGTGTCATTGATATGCAATTTATTTCTATGCTGATTATCACTGTTTTTTGTGTTGATATTAAAATGCTGCTATATCGATATCAGCAAAGAATGAAATCATAGGACAAAAATGAAAGGGATATGGGAGGAGTAAACCCTCCACTTCTCTAGGTACAATGGTAAAGGTGAACGATGATCAGTTTGAGCTGAGCGTTTTTCCTTCACGAGCGTGTCCAGCCTGTTCCGCATGAGGCCCGTAGGCCTGGTGTGAAGCGGGCAGGACACGCAAGTGAAGAAACAGGAAGCTCAAACTGGTCAGAGTTCATCTTTACATTTATGTCAAGGTGTTTGAGTGACTAATTAATCGATATTTGATCATTATCATCCATAATTAGCCAATATTCACCTACCACCAATGCGAAATGCTGACTGCCGCCATCTTGGATGTTTACGTTTCAAAAAGGTTGCGCATGCGCAGTGGGTCTATGACGTCATCGTGCGGATTTGGCACTGGTTATTCAACGCAGGGGTGCAATATGGGGGCTTAGTGCGTTATCTATGGGGCATCGATATTCACCTTGACATAAAAATAATATCACTGCCCACATGCAAAGATAACCGCTACCGGTAGTATGGGTTAACTGGCTCAGGAATATTGCATGTAATGGCAATGTAATTTTAACAAGTGATCAATGGATTTAGAATCTAAAATTGTGTTTTGCCAGAACTTTGGTCGTAATTGGAATATTTTCTAAATTCATTCGACATTTGAATGGGTTTGGACTCAAGATAAATGCGCATACAATATTTTATTGATACAATACATTTGTTGATATGATAATCGCGATTCCCAGAATGCTGATGCATGAATCAGCATGGTATCGATGACTCCTAATATTATGATGATGAATCGTGGATTTTCCTGTAAATACATACCCAAATTCTCGATCGTCCTGTGCATGTTGCTTCATAAAGGAGTCAATAGAATCCTCAATGTATGATTCTAGTGAGCTATCTAAATTAGCATTGGTTGAGGAATTTAAGCACTTCTTGCCAATGTCGTGTTGGAGGAGGGACTCGTATTCCCCTCCGACCAGTTTTTGGGCTAGCTGCCATCTTCTATCTGAAATGTACAAAAAAAGATTGTTAGTCGTCTTCTCTATTCTTAAGCTTAGACCTACAATAATTTTTTTGTTTCAGGTAATATGCTGAAAAAAAAGATGCCGGTAAGTAAAATAGGTCTTTTTTTTCTTAATTTTTAAAAGACTTTTTCAACTTCTACGAAGACGTGTGACAGCGACTCGTCACTCACTGAATCATCGAAATTAAAATGCCCCCAAATACCGTAATCTCTCGCGTATAAGGCGCACCTCGCGTATAAGGCGCACCTAGAGTTGAACAATATTGTCAAAAAAATCATAACTTTGGTTCTACTGAATGGATTTTCAAAATTCAAAAAGCTATGTGTAGCTAGGGCCCCCCACACCCCCCTGAACCCCCCTATGTTATTTTTTGAGTTAGGGGGGAGTGTAGCATATTAAAATAAAGCTCTTGGTGTCCCCCTTGTGGATCCAGGAAGAACTAAAACCCCTCGTATAAGACGCGCCTTATACGCGGGAGATTACGGTACCATAGAGCCTGTTGAGGTTCCCGAACCGTAGCACTTTCTCGCCTCCTTTCTCGGAAACAGTTGAATTCCGGTGGCGTCCGGCGGCGCATTTCAGTTAGATTGGCGATTGTCATAAAAGTTTTCATTTCCTTCCTCTACATGAAACACTGATTGATATTGTTAAAGAGACCATCATTTATCCAAATATAACTGCTGCAGGGTCTAGATATGTGCTATTACTTTCTAATCCTTGGTGTAATCCTTTCGTTTCCGCGAAAGGAGGCAAGAAAGTGCTACAGTTTCGGGAACCTCAACAGGCTCTATTAAATTTTTGGAAAATTGGAGAAAAAGCCAGGGCCGGCCCTGTTTTGGTAGTAGGGTAAGGTTACCTGAAACACAACTCTATTTTATAACTCTTAGAGGGTGAACAGTTTTTAACAACACTGAACAGTAACCGGGGGAGGGGCAAAATTTGTTCGACCCATTTACAAGGAGGGTGCAAAATCTTTCAATTTGAATCAGGAATCGGGATCAGCCCCCCCCCAAAAAAAACACTAGAAAAAAACGATGTTTGTTTCAGGTTATATATGCTGAGAAAAAAAGGTAGCGTAGTCCAGTGTTGCCGAAATGACGCCGGCACGCCGGCTTTTGCCGGCATAGAATCCTGCGTGAGACTTGGCATCTCACGCAGGCCATTTCCCCATGATCTCAGCTTTCTAATGGTGAAAGAATTTTTCAAATCGGCGAATTAGAAGCAAAGATAGGGCCACATTTGTAAAATTGTTTAATATTAACTATTTCTCAATTTCTTTCAAGTTTTTGCACAGTATAAAACAAGTTATATTGAAGTTTATAAAGATAGCTTAAAATATCAATATCATATGGCTTGCATCAGAGGGAAATGGCCTGCATGAGATGCCAAGTCTCAAAGAGTCAGCAGGCGCGGATTCAAGGGGGGGGGGGGCGTACGCCCCCTCCCTTTTTGGGGCGCCAAGGGTTTTTTTCTGAAATCAGTGATTTGTTAGCTACATGCCATTTTTTACGGTTTTCAAATCGGACAATTTTTAAGGATTCTACAGCTTAAAATATAAAGGAAAGTAAGATATAGCATTGGGCAGGGTACATGATACTGGGGGCTGAAAGAGACGTGGTATGGGTGCATACTGGGGGCATGGACAAGGTGTGGTAAATGATACTGGGGGCATGACCAGGCTATGATACATGATATACTTGGGGCATGGGCAGGTTATGGTAAATGATACTGGGGACAAGGTCTGGGTATGGTACATTATACTGGGGGGGGGCGTGGACAGAGTATGGTACATGATACAAGAGGCATGGCCGGAGTATGGTACATGGTAGACGAGAGAAACAGTCCCAGAAGGTTGACAAATGCATGGGAAACACTGATATAGAGAAAATAAGCAAAGGACGGACCCTCAGATAAAATGTGTCTAAATCACTGTCCACCTTCTAGAAAGAGTTTTACTTATAGCTGTAGATAACTTAGGCAGGAGAGAGCCCTCACAATCAACCAGAATTTCCCCGCTACAATTCAAAATTTTCTGGTGACATGCCCCCACAAGAATTCTTTGGAAACTAAATGGGGAAGGGCCTTACTTATAACTTACTGTAAACGTATATATTTTCGCTCAGCTAAATTTTCGCGCATCTGGCATAGAAACACATTTTCGTACAATCATATTTTCATGTACTACCAGGTTTAGAGGTACGGTGAGTATTTTGTGTGAAAATTTTCGCACACCTACATAGGTAAAAAGGCCTAACTTTTGAATGTAGATAACTAAGTCAGGAGAGCCCTCAGAATCCACCAAAAATGCACGATTTCCCCTCTAGATGTCAAAATTCTTTGGGGACATACCCAAACAGGAAATTTGTGGAAACTAGAGGGGAAAAGGCCTTACTTATAAATGTAGCTAACTTAGTCAGGAGAACCCACAGAATCCACCAGAATGCATGATTCCCCCTCTAGATTTCAAAAATTTCCTGGGGGATGCCTCCAGACCCCCCTTGTAAAGTGACTGTGCTGTGCTTCATCATGCTGCCACACTTGCCCCTCCCTCCCCCCCCCCCGAACCCAAATCACGCCCCCCCCCTTTCTGAAAATCCTGGATCCGCCCCTGGTCAGAGCCTCTAACTGTCTCAGTCTGACACTGTAAGGCGTACACTGTAGACCTATGGGCGTTCCGTACCTCCACAATACCCACAGGGAACAGAGTCTGTATGTAGGTCACTCTACCGACGGAATGACGGGAGACTGGGGTCACACTGGTTGTGTATTCCAACTAATAATTTAATTACTCTAAAGACCCCCTTTGATCTAGATAAGAATCTTATTGATCTAAGATGTGTATTACAACCACACACCTCCCCTCCCCTCCCCCTACAGTCTAGTACAGATAAGGATCTGATTGAAGTTCAATGTGTATTGGCTCTCCCTGACCCCAGTCTCCCGTCGTTCCGTCTGTAGAGTGACCTACATACAGACTCTGACTCTGTTCCCTGTGGGTATTGTGGAGGTACGGAACGCCCATAGGTCTACAGTGTAACTGACAGTAGGCATGGCAGTACTCACCAGGTGGCGTGCCTAACACTCTGCCTGCTGAGGGTGCCATTTCTGCCCAACCTCCTCTATCTGGGTAAGGTCAACTTTGACCCCACCCTGGAGGAGAAGCTATAGAGATATTTGAATAATTCCAAATGCTATTATTGCCTACAACACCTGTAGTTTGAGTATCAGGCCATAATTTTAGTGAAAATGAATTATCAAGGATATATATCAAAGTTTCAAAGTTAGGCTATGCTGGAAAATTGACAAAATTAGTGATTCTCCCTAACCACTATATAAGACATGGAAATTTGTTATTTTTCGATGTAAATCAGTGTAATGTTCATGGATTTGTGCATGGCAGTGATCGTGGGAATGTGGGCTTTAGCAAAAGGTTGACTAGAAATTATGGCTATGTCCACTTTCCAGGTCTTAAAAATTATGAAAACATTACAGCATCTGTAAAATGAAGCAGTGATCAGATAATACAATCTTTTTCCTCCAAGGAAAACTTAACAGCATCAAAATCCATTGAGAATTCAACGATTTATGACCAATTATATTGAAGATGTCAAGTGTGTTTTTGGCATTCTCTGTGACTGGTAATAGATAGCTGTGAGGTGGATTTTTAATTTTCTTGGATTCTCACCAGCACCCCCTCTTTGGGCAGATTCAGGCCATTCTGAATGAAAAAATAAAACCATAGTGTTGTAGATTTTAATACAATAGTAGAGAATAGTCCTGTGAGACATGGCGCGGCGACTTGTAATCTTGTGTCTAGTTTCAGTTGGTGAGACAGATAGGGCATACTATCATCTGGGCTTTTGGTAGTATATAGCACAAATTCAACCTAAACTACCCACTGCAGCTAAGTACTAATAGTCTGTAGACTGTCCATTCTGCATGCACCTCACTCAGCTGCCACAGGGACCTGTCTTATTCAATGTTCAATGCCATAGTCAACAGGTGTGTCATTATGAGTGTACACTGTCTCAGATTGCCAGGAGCCTGCTCTGCCCCCCCCCCACACACACACATCCAACTGCCAATCCACTTGTAATAGTCTGTACCTCGTCACGGGCCAGTGGTCAGCAAGCCAGATCACTCCACCTCTCTTTAGAGGGGGAGCACAGTGTAAGTACCCTGGTGTACATACATGTTTTCAGTGTTCCACAAAATCGTTTATATAATGAAAGGAGTAATCAAATTAATCTTTCATCACCAATAGTAGATACATATTCTGAGATAGCATTATTTCAATGTAAACTAAAAATTTTACACAGAAAAGAATGTAGCAGTTCCACAAGGTGGCCTTACACTTCAACCTCCTCTGATTTACAAAAATGCACATATGGCAACACACTTTAGCACCGATTTCTCCATAGAGATCTTTGACAGTGAATACTTTGTTCAAATACAGAAAATATGATCCAATTGTACCATAACCCACTGAGATAAAACCTGTACTACATATATATAGTAGTTTCAAAACGAACAATTCTAAAACAAAGGCTACAGGGATGCATTTCTGAATCTTAAAATGCTCTAATGCTAATCTGCCATAGGGCTCCAAATGATGAAATGTCTTATCTGCGAATAAAATCAAAAGTATGAGATATATTCTGAAAATTCCTTCACTGATAAGTAAAGTACACACACTGTTGTTATTACATTAGAATAGTGAGCAGGAATAGTCCATAGCAGAGGAGCCACAAACAAAAATAGATTGCAAAGCCTCCCTATCCCTTACACCGTGGCGACTGTGAACCATACACTAGTCTACTCATCTCATGAGTAGTACTCACTAGTCGCCGCGCTAAAAACTGTCTCTGGAGACTCTGACAGCATCACAAGATGATGGATTTGACTATCAAACCCATATCAAATCCTGATAAAAACCCATTTCTCAGACTTCTAGCATCCTAAAGTATTGTTAAATTCTACTTTTTTTATTTTTTTAAAAAATATTTGTAAACTCCCTGCCATGCCTACTGACAGAGCCAGAGTCTTAGGCAGAGAGGTGAGAGGAGTCAAGTGAAACCAGGAGGTGGGCGATAATGTGTGCAATTTCAATCAAATACAGGTTTTTCGTCCTGACATGGTATTCATTCATACACACCTTGTTTATCATAGTCCTCTCTTGGTAATTCATTCTCTAGAAGTGATATTTCTGGATTTAGATCCATTATTATTGAGGATTCTTGTCGCACGTTTACGACCACACGTGCGATTTTGTTGATTGCTTCAACGTAGCTGATCACACTCCAACCGGCACGGTATTCATTAGCCGCACGCCAGCCACGCGGCGGGCGCCACAGGCGCACCTCCTCTCTAGCTGGAGTGCGAGCACGTTCAGGTCCGGGCGCGCGCCGATGGCTGGGCGTGCCGCCTATTGAATTCCCCTCTGTCTTCTAAATTGTACTAATGCTCAAAAGATCTGCGGGGAGAGTGACAGCGACGTTGCAACGCAGGAGCGGGTGTGTGTTTCACCTAGATTCACGCTTCCGGAGATTGCGCATTGTTCAGGTAGGATTATGACGGGATTCCGGTCGAAGCTCGCCGAGAGTCCTCTCCCTACCGTCGTGTAGTCGCCGTATAGTGTGAGGCGGGGGGGGGGGGGGGGGGGGGGGTGAGGGGTTGGGGGCAGGGGGAGGTGGATGGGTTGAGGGGAGGGGGCAGTAGTTGCTTGGGGTAGTTGGGGTTGGGTTTATTGGTTACCTGTCCCTGGTTACCTGTACACCGGTGACCGGAGATGACTTTCTTGAGTCATCTCCGATCCAACTGGAGGAAACCTGGAGATGACTTTCCATTTCCTGGATTGTCATCTCCAGTCTGTTCTATATGGTTACCTGTACCATACATCGGAGATGACTTTCTTGAGTCATCTCTGATCCACCTGAAAGATACCTGGGACCTGGAGATGACTTTCCGCCTCCTGGATTGTCATCTCCAGTCTGTTTTATGGTCACCTGTACACCGGAGATGACTTTCTTCAGTCATCTCCGATCCACCTGGAGGAAACCTGTGACCTGGAGATGACTTTCCATTTCCTGGATTGTCATCTCCAGTGTGTTCTATGGTTACCTGTACACCGGAGATGACTTTCTTGAGTCATCTCCTCTCTGCACCTATGGGACCTGTACCCTGCAGATCACTTCCAACATTCCAGGTAGTCATCTCCAGTCTGATTTCATTTCTAACCTGGAGATGACTTTCTAGAGTCATCTCCGGTCTGCCTGGAGGATGCCTGCACTTGGAGATGACCTACCATGTCCTGGGTACCTGGGGGTAGTCATCTCCAAACTGTTCTTAGGGAGTGGTCATTATTTATCAACAGGGGGGGATGGTGGGTTTGAGGGGGGGCGTAAAAATTACAGACCCCTCCCGAGGGGGGGGGCTAACAAAATTTTGGCCCCTCTTGAGGGGGGGCTAACAAAATTTACCCTCTTTTGAGCAAAAAAGCCCGCGAGCAACTATAGCTCAAAGAGGGGCGCGGAAATTCTCCGCGCCTCCGGTTTGGGGGGGGCACAAAAAATTTTGACTGTCGTCGAGGGGGGGGGTAAAAAATTTTCGCGCATCCGGGCAGAAACCCACCAATGGCCCCCTGTTGATAAATAATGACCACTCCCTAAGAACAGTTTGGAGATGACTACCCTCAGGTACCCAGGACATGGTAGGTCATCTCCAGGTGCAGGCATCCTCCAGGCAGACCGCGGAGATGACTCTAGAAAGTCATCTCCAGGTTAGAAATGGCCTTAAATCAGACTGGAGATGACTACCTGGAATGTTGGAAGTGATCTGCAGGGTACAGGTCCCATAGGTGCAGAGAGGAGATGACTCAAGAAAGTCATCTCCGGTGTACAGGTAACCATAGAACAGACTGGAGATGACAACCCAGGAGGCGGAAAGTCATCTCCAGGTCCCAGGTGTAGCCTACATCCATAGAACAGACTGGAGATGACAACCCAGGAGGTGTAAAGTCATCTCCAGGCTGTAGGTAGAGGTGTCCTCCAGGTGGATCGGAGATGACTTAAGAAAGTCATCTCCAGTGTACAGGTAACCATAGAACAGACTGGAGATGACAATCCAGGAGGCGGAAAGTCATCTCCAGGTCCCAGGTATCTTTCAGGTGGATCAGAGATGACACAAGAAAGTCATCTCCGATGTACGGTACAGGTAACCATATAGAACAGACTGGAGATGACAATCCAGGAAATGGAAAGTCATCTCCAGGTTTCCTCCAGTTGGATCGGAGATGACTCAAGAAAGTCATCTCCGGTGTACATGTAACCATAGAACAGACAGGAGATGACAATCCAGGAAATGGAAAGTCATCTCCAGGTCTCAGGTGTAGCCTACAACCAAAGAACAAACTGGAGAATTAGTGGACTGCGTGGTCTAGCGGTTAAGTAACTCGCCTCTCACGCCGGGGGTCGCCGGTTCGAGTCTGCACAAAACGCGTAACCAACTGTTTACCACATTATATTAAAAGATATGACCATTTTTTATTAATGGAATATAGATCTATTAATTCTGTATGACTTGAAGATAAAAGATATGCATTATAGTGAAGAATGGTACCCATATATATCAGAAATAAAAATATAAATAAATTTTACTACATTGACCGAACAACGACTGGGAGAGGACTTCCGGCGAGGATGAACTGAAATCGCGTTGAAAACATAGCTCCATTGTTTTTGAAAACTCTCCCGAATATTCTTTAAATTTCTGCTAAAAATGGATATTGATGAAATATATGATGCCACTGATGCTGGCCCGGGTTTCGTGGGTATTCGATTTTGTCAAGAATGGTAAGTTACCTTGATCCTTTACGGTTACCAGGCTTTGGCTAAACGACCTTTTATAGTTAGGCTTAGCCAAAGACCGACGGATGAAGGTTGGTGTAAGTAAGACGGAGCAGTCCTACTGCCTGCCATAGGTTTAACGTTGTGACAGGGTTCTCGGCACGCCAAGGTATCCAGTGTGCCGTGAGGGTGTAGCAGCGCGAGGCTCCCATGTGCCAACAATGCAAGACTGAACTCACAGTTAAGCATATCTTGCTCAACTGTCGAAGGACTGCAAGCAACAGAAGAAAATATCTTAAAAATGCAACAACACTGAAAGCTGTCTTCAACACAATAGAAACAAAAGAACTCCTGAACTTCCTCAAAGAATCAAACTTATATAAGTACATATAGATCATATATAGATATAATTTAAAAAAAAAAAAAAAAAAATCGAAAAATGGCTGGTCCGTCGGTGTCAGGATAATGTGACCGACCGGGTGATGTGTCTACAGTTTGCGACATGGTACCTGCGTGAGGCAGCACGATAAAGAGGGGCCTTGAGCCACGAGTGGTATTTCACCGCTACGAGCCGTGTCCCACTGCTACAAGCAGACTCATAAATATATGCACGCGCGCACACCCACCCACCCACTCATATGCGCAAACCCGAGGTAGGCCCGCAGCCTACCATTACTATTGAATAGTTTAAAATTCTTGAATGTCTGAGTTCCTCGATGGCCCCCGGACGTAAAACTAAACAAACAAACAAACAATCCCATAGAGCGCAATGTTAAACAACACATTTTGAAAAGTTATTTAAAAATACTTATCCTTGGAATATTGAAATAATTCGACCACTGGGTGAAAGGGCAGGACTCAATGATGCTTATCCTTAGGTTTAGATATGGTTTCTGTGAACTGTCTTGTCGTGTCGACCTTGGATAGCCCACGTAACTTGTCAATTTTGGGCATTTTCTACCGAAACACGTGAAAACAACCCATGTTCTCCCTATCAAAACAATTATTTGTATTCCTTCCACAACTCCCATATCATAGTATATGACAAAGAAGGACCTTTCTGTCATTCGGGGAATTCTCACAGTCACACATCTGATTTTTTTATCAAAATGAAGTAGATAATGGGCTTTTTTAAGTCAATATCTTCCTGTACATATTTGGTTCATCCTAGAATTCCAAGGATTATTATTCCAAAATCGCTTGTAAATTTGGGTTGTTTAACACTGCGCTCTATGGGAGCCATCGCGAGTACACCCTGGTGCAAGCTGACCCCTCTCCTACCAGTAACGCACTTCCGAGACTCAATCTCTCGTCACCCAATATGGCGGAGTGGGATCTCTTATACTGGATTTTACCTCTTTGGCTTAGCTAGGCACTTCAACAAAAATTTTAAAGGCGCTCTGAATCGAGGACCTACGTCCGCCGACGTTAGCACTGTGGCAGACGTAGCCGATTCAGAGCTCCTTTAAAATAAAAATGGAAAGATCTGTTTAGACCCATTCAATCAAGCTCATTGAGACTATTCCAAAAAATTTGGAATTGAGTGTCTATCTTATCTAGAACCAGAGATATAAGGAAAATAGTGTCCGAAATATTAAGGGAAGTAGCACTATAGAAATGGTAGAAACAGCAGGTGTCAGGTTTTGTGATGTGAGTGCAGTCATGCAGTGACCACTGCCAGTGGCCACCTGCTTGGCAGTCACTATAGTGTGATTTCTTTTCAATTTGTAAGTGACTGGAAAAATAGGTTCTCCTGAACCAATCTTCACAAAAATGAGATTTCCAAAATGTTTGTAATCTCAGCTGTCCAGGGATATTCTTGGATATCTTCCAAGACTATTCTAATTGGCCTTACAATGCTCATGAAAAATTGGCAAATTGCAGTGACATGGGCGGCCGTCATTTTTAGGAAATCTGTAAACTGCATTATATTTTGGTCCTCTTAAAAGTATCAATGGGCAAAGTCATAGAAAGATGAAATTTCATATCCTGGGAGATTATCATGCCCTGAAGCTGTGTCTGGTGTTAGTTTGTTGGTGTCTCCATAGCTTGATATGTTTTTCAAAGCTTGAATATCACCTTCATATTAAACTTATTGTAAAACGGTTAATAATTGGAATTTCTCCTCCCAGATTTCGCTGTTGGGTAGTTTAATATCTAGACTCTAGAGCTAACAATCAAAATACCACAGAAACAGAATAATAATAGCCAAAATCTGTGATACCCGCTAGGCTGCGAATGACAGCCACACTGACACCTGACCAAAAGTGTCAAAGCTGCCTGCCAGCTTTTCTCACCCTCCTCTGAGCGGTTATCAAAGTGCCTAGCTTAGCCTCAGCCTCAAGTCTCAACTAACTAAGTAACTTACTAGGCTAAGGCCGTTAAAGGGAGTGATCATTTTTTAACAATGGGGGGGGGGGGGGCTGGTGGGTTTGCACGCGGACGCGCGAAAAAAATTTTGCCCCCCCCCTCTCGAGGGGGTAAAATTTTTTCAACCCCCCTGCATAAGGGACAAAAATCGCGCGCGAACGTCCCCTATTACCCTTTAGACTTAGTAACACGCGGGGTTTTCCACTGAAAACAGGTGAAATTATTTTGACCCCCCCCCCATCAGAGGTATTGAAAAAAATCTGACCCCCCCGGTCAAGAGGTTGAAAAAATTCTGACCCCCCCTCAAACCCACCGGCCCCCCCCCCCCTGTTGTTAAAATATGATCACTCCCTAAGTTAGGCTAAGTAGTTAGTACGGATGGGCAACTGATTTTTTCCCCACATAAATACCCCTAAAACTATACATTTCCTGAAAGCTGACAGGCCATGGGAAGTCAGGTTACAGTTTACTGTCCGAGTCTTTTTTAAAAAGTGATGAGGCTTTTTTTCATTATTCATTACATAATATAGGTTGTCATAGTCACAGAGAGACCTTTTACGGGTTCCCTCACTGAGTACCTGAGTCAGCCGCCGATTGACTAAGGACCTTAGTCAGGAAATTTCAAGCAAGGTTGTAGATGTTACCATGTTGATTGTATTGTAAGCTTTATTTTGATAGCAAATATGGCCCCTTTTGGTCATTGCTATCATGTCCAAATACATTTCAGTCTCAGAGGATTTCTTCATTTTTTTTTTGAAATAATGAATGAAAGTTTCTCATGCGGCCCCTTTAAATACATGCGGGCGGTGGACGATAAACTGTAACCTCACTTCCCTTGGCCTTAGCAGTGTAGTAGCTTTAATAGTAAGCCTACCGCGAATTTCTTATCATAAGAAATTAGACTTATGCTTACTATAAAATATAATTCAAATACACTCAATACTGTTGTGAAAATATATGAAGATCTAACATTACCGTAGATCTGAATAGGTATGTAGGAGAGTATAGAAGTAAAGATATCATAAAATAGGAGAAAATTCAAGGAACCTGAGGCTGACAGGCTGACTGAGAGTAGATGGAACCATCGCTAAAGTAAAGGAGCGATGGTAAGCGGTGGCACTGGTGTTGTGGTGGTGGAACTTTCAGAGTAGTTTCCCAAGCCCCCAATAAAAACTGGGTCCCTAGTCTTAAGTGGGGTTGGTCTTTGATATCTTAACTCTAGGACCTACCTAATTGTTGTGTATTGTTTTGAAATGTAAACTCATATACCATGCCTTTGCTTTTTGTAACTTGATATCTGGGGCCCAGGAAGACTAGGCTGAGCCCTCCGCAGACTCAGTGGACATCAATTGCTGGGCCTCTGAATGAAAATATCAGGGCCCGGTTAGCTGGGTAGACTGAGAGCTGGTTTGAGATGTGGGATGTTGAATCACATACATCTGCTTTTATGCTTTTATAAAAGGATTTTTTTTTTCATTTCAGCAACAACATGTTGTACCCAAAAGAAGACAAAGAAACAAGGACGCTAATGTATGCCGTAAGTAGACATTCCTACCTCCGGTTCTTGAAGTAAATTAAAGTACATTATTCATAGTTAAAAAGAAAAAAAAAATATACCGATTGTTTTTAGTATTAACACTTTCCTCCCAGATTTTCATAATTTATGTTTATCTTACAGTGTCGGAATTGTGAATACTCCCAGGTGGCTGATAACCCGTGTATTTATGTTAACAAAATCGAGCATGAAATCGAGTAAGTACACATGTAGATAATATTGATTGATGTTATGACATTGCATTTAAGGCATTCCTAATATTGTAAAGAGGTGTGTTATCTTATGATCTATAGTGAACCCACTAGGTACATGCTCTCTTCAATCGCACTTGGGGAAAATGTCCTGCTATTTCAATCATTTTAGAAATATGAGCTAAAAACTAAAACTTCACTACCATGTATTATTAAATGCAAATGTGGTAAATGATTCAGACTTGTTTATTTGGGGGGGGGGGGGGTAAACTATAAAAAAATAACATATGGATTGACCTAGAAAATAGGAAACAAATAAAGGTCAGTATTTAAATACGGTAGTTTTATTTCTCTACAGTGAACTGACACAGATTATTGCGGATGTTATCGCTGACCCGACACTACCACGGACAGAGGACCACCCATGTCCGCGCTGTAACCACAAGGAGGCCGTGTTCTTCCAGTCACAGTCTAATAGGGCAGAGGTAAGCCCCTTAATTTTCTAACCCTCTAAAGGCATTATGGCGACCATATGGCGGTAGGTGGTGTACCAATGCAGTGCGAGCAGGTAGACTTACAAACATGGGATTCTTCCTGAAAATTCCTGAAATGCGATATTTGAAGGCCAACCTGGTCATTCTTGCAATGATTTCAACAATAATAGGGGGGTTAGATACTTTGAGTAGCCTTATGCCACTTGGAGGAGGAATTTAGGTACTCTCGGAAATTTCTTCAAAAGCCGGTCCCATGACGAGCCTTGTCCGCATTGCACAGTAAAGTGTTATGCGGTCATTAAAGGGCAAATATATTATCCCTTGAATGACTGGCTAATGCCTTAGGGTTCCATGTTTTCCTAATGCACGAATAGTGCACAATGCCAGTATGTTCTAATCTTTTTTTTTCACCGACATAATAAACCCATCCTTTACCATCGGGTAAGATACCCATCGGCATTGCATTGGTATATCAATACAACACATGATGACTATCAACCAATGAGACATCGTGTGCTTTCACTGATTTCTGTCGTACATTGAGTATATGGCTCATGATATTATGTTTCAGTCAGGATATAACGACTCAGCCAGTGCAATGTGATAATCTCATATGTGTACTTATAAGTAAATGCACCTTAGAATGACTTACATAAAACTAAGAAAGACCTTATGTTAATTTGATTGAATACTGGGGTATCGAGTTGTCTAAACCTACTAACTGGGACTTCAGTACCATCTCTAGTTTATAAAAATAAATACGTAGTGAGTGTGATGTGTTAAATTAGCCAGCAAATTGCATGTATATAATTAAAACCTAACAATTAAGCCTTAATATTTCTTTCCCACCCCAGGGTATGCGGCTTTACTACGTGTGTACACAACCTAACTGTGCCCACAGATGGACTGAGTGAAACCCACCTACACCAACCTCTCACATTCAGGACATACAATTCAGTATCATATATCAACACAATTCTTCACTTCTAAGACAAATGCCATGGTATCAATGGGAAGGTATTCTCCATATGTTTGCATATGTTTTAAGACACTTTGGGTTTTGTAAATATTGCATTTTGCAGTGTTTAGTTCTTCATTTATTGACTCCATTGTCTATATATACGATGTGTTCATATCAATCATGGAATATAAACAAATATCTCTAAATATCTGACGTAATGGTTTTGTATTTCTTCCTCACCCTAATGGCTAAAGTACACTGTGGCGAGTTTATAGGTGTAGCTTTATACCGGTATATTGAATTAGAATTCATGGATAAAAAAATATCTGACCATCACCTCAACAATTAGAACTTTGCTGACTAAATTCACCACAATGAATTTTTAGATAGGAGCCAAGCCAGTAACAGTTGATATTACCCTTCAAGAAAAGATATTAATTGATACTAGCGGACAGACATTTTCTCTATAATATTGTATCATACAGTGTTTCTTAAAAGGTGTACCCCTTGAGTGACCTTAAAATGGACCCTGCAGGGACAGCAAGAGCTCATTTGTGATGATGGTGCATTGAGGCAGCGCAGGATGGTTACTTATTATGATGTATTTTTGCATCACGTAGACCACACACTATCCCTTCAGGCTATTGGGCTGTAAATGGGACTGGAGCTAGTTCTGATGATAAGCCCTGATAAGATGGGGAACGGTTGTGTCTTGTCATCCAGGAAGAAGGTAGCAGTCATAGCTTGTCTCATCCAGAGATGTCAGACCTTCAGAGGATCATCTATTTTCAGAGGTTCAGTTTTATGTATTGAGAAATACTTACACTGGTGAAATGTCCAAGGACCCTAGAATTTTCAGAGGTCAGACCAACAGTCAACTGACACCTCTGCTCATCAGTTGGTTTTACCAGACCCAACGAAATTCAAAATAGCAGACTCACTAGGTATTGGTCCTATAGATTGGTCCACATATCCTTAAAGCGGAGTGCCTGTGGGTCATAGTTTTGGTAATGTAACATCAGAAAATGAGTTACCATGGTTGATCATGTTCCAAACACATCATCTACCTCTTCATGGTCAACTTCCTCAGCATAGAGTGAAGCTTGTGGGGAGCGAACTGAACTCAGCCGTAACCCTGCACTGGGTCCCAGCATTACACTTGCTGTCCCTGGTCTACTCCGAGCTGCACTCGACCGACCACTGATGGACTCAACCTCAAAGATACCAATAACATAACCACGGAGTGTGGGTTTTTCCTGAGCAGAGAAGAGACCATTTAGTTTGTTTCTGAGTAGCTCCATATCTGACAGCTGCTGCTCAGCCTTGTTGATCGGAGTGCTCGCCCGCTCATTGACGTTGACACTTGTTTTACGCCGCGACCGCTTCTTGTCCCGACCCCTGGTGGAAAAATATTTTATTGGTGACTTTTTTCTTTTTTTATATTTCATATTGGTTGTTGTAAAAATATTAACCCTCTACCATACTATATATACGTTGGACTAAGATATGGTGTAGTTTGAAATAAAGTGTTTAGTCCGCATCTAGGTAGATATGAGCTAACCTACAACACTTACCCCTTGGGAAGATTGTTCATGATTATCTTCAATCTTTTCCGTAGTTTCTCCATTATGGGAATTGTCACAGGAATGGAAACTGTCTGGAAGAGATAAAATGCATTAAATATCACTGCTTCTGTATGTAACTGATTTTTTTAAAAGGTTGATGCTTGTTAATACCTGCGCTTTTTATATACAACTCACAAGTCATTGGGGTATAGGCTACCTGCAAGAATTTCTTCTTTCCATAAACTACTCGCCCACCCTCTACGCTATTCCATATATTCCGCTATATTCTAATACTTTTAGATTTTTGGATAAAAGTACATGTAGAAAATGTTCATACCAGGATGCCATGTGCCACCTCGTGGCGGACGCTGTCTGTAAAATGTCCCTCAGCATCCGGGTCAAAGGTCACATCCACCAGGCGTGTCACGTGGGGCTTCTTCACCATCTGAGACAGCGTCAAGAGTGGGTCCTGTCTGTAACATACCATCTACCTGTATTAGGTCAATTAGATACATACTGTCTTAATTGAGCCTGGTGAATATCTAAAGGAAAGGGAGCATTATAGTAAAGCGCGACTTTGTAGCAAGCATAGAATAAAACTAAACTGTTCAAAATCCAGCTCCAGCTGCTCCTTATAGCATCTCCTTTAACTTATAACCTGATGACACGGGTCTATTGGAACTGGAGTGGCATACGACATACGCATTTCATAAAGTCTACTGAAAATGAAAATGTGGATTTATCCATCCCATTAACAGTATAGTAGCCTAGTATGAAAGATCCCCGACCTGAGTGCCTCGAGTGTCTGTTCTAGCCGGATACGGTCGTTCTTGTAGTGTATCCGGTCATGTGTGACGTGGAAGGGACGCTCCTTCTGCAGTCCACTCACCTCAGCAAGGAACTCGTCATCCACGGGGATATGCTACAAGACAAACCAGAAACTGTATTAGAGAGAGAGAGAGGGGGGTGGGGGTACATGTAGGTGCCATGCAGATCCAGAGATATATACCAGCCAGAAAGGTACAGAAAGATTGGGTGGGAGAGGGGGTGATCAGAGAGGACATGGGCAAGAAAATAAGGTAATGTCGTTGCTCATCGTCAAATATGATTTTGATATTGTCACAATATGGCTCTATGGAAAATGTATGCATGAATATTCCTTTCTTTCATTCATCATTAAAAAGAAGGTTTAGAAAATTGTTTATAATGGCAATTAGTTAGGACAGAATTGTCTGGTAAATTGCTGAGACGCAACAAATATTTACCGTCAAGTCCAGCTCATTGACGGCACTTTTGGGACAGGTTGCTAGAACCCGAATGATGGCAGTTGCAGAGGGCGCCGTTAACGGGTTATGTCCAAGCTGAAATGTTAAAGAAGACTTCTTTCATAGATGTGTACACATAACGTACATTGTTTACAGCCGCCATGGATATGACCCTAGCTGTCGAAATGGCGTAAAACAACTACTTACCTACCTACCTTACATTGTTTACAAATGCAGGCGTTATATCTCGGATTTATACTGCGTCTTACAAAATTAATAGTAGGCTACATAACCTAGCAATTCTGACAGCGGTTAATATCCCATCGTAAGCAGTATAAGGAGTAGGTAATTTATGTCAGGGCCTCTATATATAACATACAAATGAAATCGATAGAAAAAAGTAGGTCTATGTGGATATCGCATTAGATAAATAGTCCACTGGACTTTATCCCCACCATTACTTAGATATATTATTCCCGCTATCTAAACATTTAATAAGGTTCAGATTTGCTCGTGAGTAAAATATGGGGTGACATGAGACACACCATTATATATAGGCCTAAATAGATACTTGTAATACCGTGCCATTCTATGGGAGCTGCTGGACCTTTGTTCTTACCTTGAGTGTCCGTAGGACTGTATTGGTGGCCAGGCCCTTCAAGAGGTGCTCCAGGGCGGCAGCATGGATCCTGTTGTTGGATAGCTCCAATTCCTCCAGGCCTTTGTTAACTGCTAAGGCATCCTCCAGGGGGCGACACCCGTCAGCACTGGCCCCATTATAACTCAGGTTTAGCACACGTAATGTGGAATTAGTCTGTAAAGGAAGGGGACTTGACGATGATTTGTGATACATCCATGTCTTGGATAAGGCGCTAAAAACGTCAAAGCTTCGAACAGGAGCACATGTTGCTTTGTAACATGTATATTTTTTTGGTTGATGTCTGAGATAAATAACTACCTATTCAGATTATAATCACAATTAATTCCATCTTTTGGCAAAGATTAAATGCGTTGGGTCCATTAAAATATGGAGGGAACATGGTCTAGATTAAACGGTGTCCAGAATACGTATCCGCCTTACTTACACAACGATGATATGGGCAATTCCTGAAATCCACATATGGGACAAAGGCCTAATGAAACTAGTCCCTACGATAACACTCATTAGGGGCATTGAAACCTTCTTAAAATCAACACAAGATACATATTCAATACCAATTGACAGAAACATGGACATATGGACAAGGGACATGGATGCCCCGATCCCTTTGCCTCCATATGTAAGAGGGTTACTATACCTGGAGAGCCGTACAGATGGCCTGGGCGCCCGTCAGTCTCAAGTGGTTCCAGCTCAGGTCCAGCACCTCCAGCGTCGTATTCCGCTCTGTCAGCAAAAGATTATTAGCAAAACATAATTTTTATTTGTGTGTGTGTGTGTGTGTGTGTGTGTGTGTGTGTGTGTGTGTGTGTGTGTGTGTGTGTGTGTGTGTGTTTGAACAATTATGGTAAGTTTTCTTTTATGCCCAATATTTGACCAGTGCATGGCGACTAAGAAAAAGTAGAAATGTCCCCATCATGAACGACAATACTTAAAAGAATAAGAGAATAGAAGATTGAAAACTAACCCAGTCCTCTAGCAATGAGTTCACCTCCCCTCTCACGGAACCTGTTATGTCTCAGGTACAGCTCTTTTAGAGATGTGTTTTCCTGAAATCATATCATATATCAGTTACGTGTAGCATTAACGGTTTTGATTGCTTGCCTTATTTTGCACAGCCAATTGGTTGATGGTGTTAACTTTACTTCGATATAATCATAACCATACAGTGCCAATTTTACTTACTTGTAAAGCCCTTGCGAAATATTTACCATCACTTTCCTCAAAACCATTTCCTGGAAAATAATATAAAAGCTCTAATATAAAGGTACGTTTGTTGTTCTATCCCCACTGAGCTATTCTTCCATATCATTTTGCATAAATTACCATAACATATGGATACTTACAATAATAATTCTAATAATATTGAGCGGATGACCATTCGGAATCACTTCCCATCCTCTAAAGAAATACTGAACAAGCCGAGCCATTCTCATAGATTTAGACACCACATTTAGTTATCCCATTCGGCTTTGCCTCGTAAGATAACCGATAATGCTAACCAATTCTCATGCATCTATGTCCATAAATCTACCTGAGAGGTCCAGACTGACCAGACTCCTGTTATCATGTAGCATACCACACACTACCTGTGCACCTGCCGACCCCAGACCATTCTCTGATAGCACCTAGAGAACAAGAGGACATGTGCAGCGCAGTAATTAGGCAGAGTGCTTTTCCCGTTGCATTCCTGCATATGGATTTAGAGTGTATGAGTTACATAGGGTAATCCTTTCAAGAATACCCCTTTCAAAGAGGATTGACACACATAGTAATTTGCAGTCTACTGACATGTCTATTCACGGGATATCCCTCTTTGAACACTGCATTCATATGAACCCCAGTTCTATGCCTCTCAGAGAATAAACCATAAAAGATTATTCTCCCAGTAAAAACTTACCAGTTTGGTGATAACCTGGTTCTGACTGAGCATCTCGGTCAGGTGTCCGGTACCCTCAGCACCCAGCACATTTCCCTCCAGGTCTAACGTGGTCACACACGTGTTCTTCTGTAAACAATGAATGATTTTGTAATGAGCCCTGGGCACTAAGCTCTTTCACCCCTCATAAGTAACTCGTCATTGATCTATGGCGATGCCATATGGGCTTGAGAAAGGGATAAATGCAGAAACTAGAACAATGCACAATTAACGCATACCGTAAATCCCCGGTCATAAGCCAGATTTTTTTTTCTATTTTGGGCCCAAACCGGCTTCTAAATTTTTCCCAAAGTCCCCCCCCCACCGGTTTATGACCGTTTTTTTTTTTTTACTATAGAATAAAGAGAAAATGGCAAAAATTTGACCCAAAAACCGGCTTTTATTTTTTTCCTGAACTCACCCCCCGGCTTATGACCGGGGCCGGCTTGTGACCGGAGATTTACGGTAGTTAGGAATTAATCAACTGTTATTTGATGCATTTATCTATGATACAACACGATTTATCATAAGATCCCATCAGATGCACAGTATTGTTTTTTATACTGTCATACCTACCAGTATAGGACAAAAGCCAGTATCTTTAATTCTTTCTGGATGAGCTGTCTCTTTTTCACCGCATTGATATTGTTGATTCAGTGGTGATAGAACAGCCCAAAAGATGTGGGGATGAGCTCTTTCAATGTAATTTTCACTATAATTTATATGTCCAACATGCATTATGAAAAAAGACGTGGGGGGGGGGGGTTGCATCCACCACATCCCACATGGCTCCGCCGCTATAGGTCTACAACATGTACATGTATATTTGTAAATTCTTTACTAGTGAGTCTCAGACTGACAGTGCTCTACACTGCAAAAATGGTCTAAACATATAGGTAAGTTATTTAGGTGTCTCGTCGACTACACATTTAGGAATTGAGCACTTTTCTTCTAAACACCTAAACATTTTTGCGAAACATGTATATGTTTATAGTTTAAACATATTGAATACTAGGTGTTTAGATTTAAAAATCAATATGTTTAGATACTTGGATGTCCTTTAATTTCTTAATGCATTCATTTGTGAACCTAAATTTCCATCTAATCATTTAAACATCTAAACATAAAATTTCATATCAGATAAATTCTAAGCCTAAACATCTAGATATCTAAACAATTAAGCTATGCATGTTGTTTGGCTAAACATGTTTAGGAGGTTAATGTGATTACAAAAAACGTTGCAAGAATATGTTTAGAATGGTGTTTAAGATCTAAACACCATTTTTGCAGTGAAGTTAGTGCATCGACTTCTTCCTGAGTGCACTGCCTGTTTTTATGTCAGAATACATCGTAAACTTACCACTAGTGCTATGGCCAGTGCCTTGACTTCTTTTTGAGTAAACTGCCTATTTTTCACCACTAGTCGACTTCCTTTTAATGCAGTACATACAAACTCTGCTGCCAGCACCCCCTGACGGCGGCAGGCGGCACGATACACGGCCTCTGGGGTCAGATCCTCGAGGGTCTTGTCTGTAACGGTAGACAAAGTTATAATACAGGGGTATGAATAACTGTGTTGGATTTAGGATTTTGGGATTTTTGAGGATTATTTTGGTGTCCAAAGTAACCAGATAAACCCGGGAGATAAACTATAGACAAGGGGGGCATAAATCCGCCCCACGTTTTACATGCAAATAGGAAAGTTACCGTCCCCCCCCCCCCGCTACCCCAGTCAGAAATGAATAACTCCGCCACTGCCATCAGTAAAGCAAAAGGCCTTTGGTCTCAACCCCTTTAACAGTTAAATAGTGCATTACTTTAAGTCTAACGCATTATGTTCATTCGTCAGTGCAGACAAGTCATAGTCTTATTTAATTATATGCATCATAACCACAATCTCACATAACTAGCCCAGCCAACCATGACCCCAAGGAGGTCGTACATACTAGGACCAAACATAACGTATCATAGCAGCCCCTTAAAAATAGATTTTATGGTTGACATACAGAATACATTGCGTGTGTCTAGTGGTGTGTCCAGGTCACGTGCCTCCTTAGTGTCCGCCATCTCCCAGCTGCAGTTTATCTCCTGATTGGGCGCACAAAAGGCATAAGCACGATACAGATCATTGATGTCTCTGGCCGTCTGGGTGGTGTCTGTCTCAGTGTTCACTCCCTCTATCCATGCCATAACATCAGGAGCAGCCATCCCCTCTTCACACCGTGCTGGAAGGTTTACTTCTATCTGGTCACCATCCTGGAATTAATATCAAATGGGGAAAATCATTTTCAAAATTTTCCCAAATTGTTAACCCTTTAAGGGCCGCTGATGCAGGAGTGCATCGTCGCGATGCACCAATGAAGTGCTGGCAAAACTGCTCGCCAGCACTTCATTGGAGCATCATGCCGACCCTCCCGGACTGCACATCCATCCTGGTTGGGCCAGCATGATGCATGGATGTAGCCATGGCGAGTTACTCACCAGGCTGCATTCATGCATCATGACGACCAATGAGCATGATGCACTGATGCATCAGCGCCCTTAAAAGGTTAAACATGCCCAGTCATTGGACCACATTAAATCTGTATTCCACATGCAGTAGGGACCAATAAAGTGATGCCACAGGGAACCACCGGCCGTCCTTACTTTGGATCGATCTTCTGTGGTTGAAAGAAATCATGGACTCCAAAATTAAGAAATCAAATAAAAGCAACAATTTAGACGGTAACATTGATTTGGAGCAACTATACTATTCAACTGAGATTATGTCACACGAGGAATTTCTCTCTGTTAAATTCAGTGGACAAAACTGTGTTTCTAGATACATGAATCGCACAAGAGGGATCAATGAAATCTACTGGTGTACGATTAATCAGGGTAATAAAAGATACATAATCATATCAAACCCTTTACGGGCAGCGTAATAGTTTTAATAGGATATTATTCTCATTTTGCTTTTGTTTTGGCTATGTAAACATTGCCATAATATCTTAGGTCCATAAGAATCCTATACAGTCATGTATTGACCTCTTTTTGTGACATAAGATGGAGAGGCCCTGTCCATATTAAGGCCTGAACTAGGGGTCCGTCCACTAACAGAAAAAAACAATTTCTTTACCGAATGATAAACTTAAATGGTGAACAAAAGATTTGATATAAGATTTCTTTTCTTAAAACTAGATTTAAAAAAAAAAAGATTGTTTTACCATAGTAAGACCATTTACCGTATTCTCTAAAAGAAAGAAAATAATTTGTAGCTGTGCTATTATGAATTAGACCGTTGTTATGTTTTATATTAAAATGTATATAGGTTCTTGTATGGGCAAGCATGTATGTAAAGTCTAAGGACAAATATTGCCATGTGCTGTGAACATATTTGTGTTCAAGCATAACACTTGAAATTCAACATTTTCCTCTAGGTTCTGATGCACAAATATAGTCTTCCCATCATTTACATTTGCACCATTATGACCCTTCGGGATTGTATCATTCCAAAAGAATCAAACAATGTCAGAATAATACATGAATGTAGCCCTTCCAAGTTACCAGTGCTGCATGTATGCATCATGAAAGCTTAGCATATCAAACAATGTAAAAGCTGAAGCATATCAAAGCCCCACCCTTAAAGAGTTAGATATCGTTTCGCCCCAGGTTCATAACAAAATGAACTTTATCGCAGGGCCAAGCTTTTGTTTACATCTAGGCTTAGATCACAGTAGAGGTGCAAATATGTCATGTCTATCAAATTTAGTTTAGTTCCCTTCCAATACGTTATTATGTACCTGTTATATTGATGTATTTGGCTGTCAAATATATGTGAAAATATCCATCAGTCATAATGGTAAACCCCATATTCTTCCAGTCCACTCGTTTGGGTATATTTGAGTAGAGTTTCCCAGTTAGACCTAAGTCTATAACATGCATTACATTTTCCATGTATGAAAAATATTTTGCCTCACAATTTCAGATAGACTATGAATTGTGTAGACATGACTCACAAGAATAATCTTTCTCCTCTATGTAGGAGGTAAATAAAAGTGGATCATAAAAGAAGATTATCCTCAAGATAAGCAGGGTGATATCTTGAAATTAATGTATCTGCAATTTAGGTTATTTGTGGGTCTCACCTCTGAAGATTAGAATCAAAGAAAATTTCAGATACTCCCGGAGATGTCTTTGGCCTCACCCAATATAACCACCTCTAAAGGAAGACTTCTGATGTGTTTCAGAAGCTCTTACACATATTC
The DNA here is from genome assembly GCA_949317995.1 of Acholoe squamosa. NCBI lineage: Eukaryota > Metazoa > Annelida > Polychaeta > Phyllodocida > Polynoidae > Acholoe > Acholoe squamosa. Next base: position 105,843,045 of record OX439035.1, on the reverse strand, counting down.
AGTCTTGGGTTGCTGTGTTTTATCTCTGTTTTCAAAGTACATAAAACACACTCACCGGCACCATGTCTGTCGAGGTAATCCTTGTTGTTAGATTGAAACTCTAACCCCTACACCAGTCACAGGCACTGGAGTGTGTCAAATCCGCCCTACCACCCCCTCCCTCCAGGTGGCTCAAACCCTTCTGGGTGAGGCTAAACTCCACCCAATGATATAAGACGTCTATGGCAAGCGATATGTTCACCCCCTGATATCACAGTTTCTTCATTTGATATCACAGTTTTTGTCACTGATATCACAGTTTTGGTCACTGATATCACAGTTATTCTAGGAAAGCCCTTGTATCAGGCTGATAATGTAGTTTAGACCAGAAACTGGGGTTGATTGACTGATATTCCAGTTAATCAGAGCAATCCATTTATAATTCTTCATGTTTTGTAAACTCCAGTATCGGGGTGGTACAGAAGTTTCTCAAAACTTTGATATCACAGATTTTAACTCTGATATCAATGTTTCTAGCTGTGATATCATAGATTTTATCTTTGATATCAAAGTTTTTAGATGTTTTAATTCTGATATCAGAGTTATATACTTTGATATCGGAGTTATTAACTGTGATATCAAAATTTAAAACTATGATATCAACGTTTCTGATGTCATGTTTCGCTCATGTTTCGCTCTGATACTGGAGTTTACAGAATATGAGAAATAAGTAGCGTTTAATGTATGTTATGGGAAAGCATGAGTGGGTTTATGGGTTAACATTAATCCATGACCGCGCAGTGGGAGTGGATTATTAACCCTAAACCCATGAGTGCTTTCCCATAACATACATTAAGGCGTTTATCTAACATTTGTCTCCATTTTGTATTAATTTCTTACCTTATAACCCCAGAATTAATCCAGGAGAAGACCTTTTGTAAGTGTATGCGATCCGCACGGTTTGCCAAGCCAGCGTAGCCATTGTTTTTACTCCACCGGTCATACCCTCGTCTTTCCAACAACTTTTTGGGTAGAATCCAAGCATGTCAAGTCCTGTACTTCTAGCACCGCCAAATATACGATCTCTAGTTGGTGTTCGCCTACATTTTGTATCCATTTTCTTCGATAATGCTAATAAGGTGATAATAATTATTTCCTGTTAGATAACAGGAAATAATGAACACAAAGGCTTATTTTCTATGTATAAAATGAAAAAGAAGGTGGGGGAATGAATGTATCACAATATCAGTTTGATTTGGCAATATTTCAGAAAAACTTTGATATCAGACTAGGAAACTGGGATATCAAAGTTAGAAAACCCTGATATCAAATACTAAAACTGTGATATAAAATAAAGAAACTCTGATATCAGGGGTGAACATTTGGCTTGCCACAGCATGCTGGTTCCTGGCTTATCCCATAGTGTGAGGCTATCATTGCTTCAACCTACCTATTCGCGACTGTGGCAAGCCGAGTACTTAGTTTCTCTATTTTGATATCAGCGTTTCTAATTTTGGTGTCAAAATTTCCAACACTTACCAAAGCTTTTAATTGTGATATAAATTTTCTTTATTCCAGTGATGAAAGCTGCTCATTGTACCCGGGTGATTGTAGCATATTAGATGTCTGATATAATCCGCTGATATAAAATTCTCTACCGATGTGAAAACTTTGATATCAGAGCACCAGAGTTATTAAGTTGGAATCTTTTATATCAAACGTGAATAATGTTATGCTTCTTGGGAAATGTATTTATCTATATCTATAGGCTGTGGAGCTAGGCGCCGTTTCTCGCCTGGGAGCGGAGAGTCCACAATGGGATAGAGATGTAGTGGCAGAGGAATGCAAAGAATTAGCATGGAGATTGTCAAGACTGGCACCAAAGTCAAAGACCTGGAGGGCTCACTCATATGAAGCTTGCTTAACAATGTCCCCTAGTAATGCACATATGCAAAGAAAATGAATTTCAGTAATTTGTGTAGCCCCTCTACCTCCAAAAAGAGGACTGACATTAATGGTGAATTGATCTAAATATCAAGTAGGCCTAACTTTAACAAAGCGTTTTTGAACAAAATAATGACAGCTGCAATGTGGTACAGTTTGTAGTCTGTCTGCAGTTCTACGTTGCTGCAAATATACACATCCTTAATATGATTGAAAAGGACAACAAGGAAGCAGTAGAGGGAAACCTACTGTGACAACCGTATACAAATCTTTAATGAGATAGTAAGGTTTAGTAAACTCTACACCAAGGATCGGTAAGTGAAAGGTCTTAGTCCTTCCATCGGTCTTTGCTGGAGTAGAACCATGGGGTAGCCTCTAACCTACCGCTAATAAGGTGCTTAACCCTAGTGAATCTATGGTTAGGAGGGGGTATAGAACAGGGCATCAAGTGCACAGAGAAAGTGAGCTACGGTTTTGCACGAGGGTTTCAGGTACGGATTGAAAGTGTACTTAGGAGCAAAGAGTGGGGAAGAAAAGTTGTCCTTATACAAAGAAGTGGGAGGATAAAGGAGGGCGAATCTAATGGGGAAAGGTTAACTTGAAGGATAGAACACTCCCAAGTGGGAGAAGGCTATAACTGAAATAAGGGCTCTCCACACATATTTTGTGGCTATAGATCGATGGAGAATACTATGGAAATAATGTAGGTCCATATAATGGAGGTCAGTATAGATTGAGACCAGGAGTCCGTGTAGGTAACCAATGAAGTCTACATTGGTAATAATATCTGGCCCCTAATGGATGTCTGACACGGTGGGGGATGTCCAGAAGGGTAGATCGTTATAGAAACGTAATAAGTGGACGAAGAAATCAGTCCAACATTGAATAAGTATTGACAAGTGATTGGGCAACATTGCTCAACCAGCTGTCAACATTGATCAACTAGTTTTCAACATTGATTCAACACGAATTGATTTTCGTATCCAACTGGTAGACTTTACCTAAAATCTTGGGTCGATTACTTCTGCAGTTCTGACTAGAGGCCTGGCTAGAAGGCATGTAAGTAATATCAGCATACTTTATTTCTATAAGGCATACACGATACTTGTAACGGGATATTTTCTCTATAATCAAGTCCTACTTGACAGAAAAACGTTTTTTGACGTGTTTTTTTTTGGCTCCTAAGTTTGCAAAACGTTTTTCTTTCAATGTCAATATAACATTTTTACATGTACTCAAAAAACGTTATTTTGACATTTTTATAAATGTTTTTATTTCGGGTTAAAAAACGTTTTTAACGTAAAAGAAACATAAATAAAAACGTTTTTATTTGGTTGAAAATTGGTTGAAAAAACGTTTACAAACGTTTTTCAATGTCAAAATAACGTTTTATAAAAATGTTTTTTACCCAAACCAAATAAAACGTTTGCAAACGTTGAAAAAAAAACGATTTTTGCAAAGTGGGGTGTGTCATACACTTCTTATTCTCACTGTAGCATATGGAAGTCGACCTGTAAGTTTCGGCTATCCTGACTGGACAGCGCATTATTGCTGATGCATTTATGAGAAACAGCCACTGTGAAGGCCTCATAGTAGCAGTTGGATTTTATGTGCCAAAACTGCCATAGTTATCAAGTTCCTAGGTACTTCACCGTGTAATGCATGTAGGACTTTGGATTAGCGGGAGTGTTTGATAGTGTGAAGTAGGATATTTTGTGTGTGTGTACTGTTAGGGTTTTCCTAACTAAACGATAACCCTCATGTTGAGGCACTTTATACACATAGACAAACAATTGCATTCAGGACCAGTCATTGATTACTAGTCGGGGAGTGGCGATGTTACCGGATATCGTTCATAAAGCAAAATCTTATGTTTTAGTCCATCCCTCCATGGATACTAGCCCCTCCGCCATTCGAATACTTTTTGATTAAATGACGCATCCATGTGCCTGCCCTCTTCATTCCCACGATTCAGGGGCGTAGGAAGGAAATTTTTATTGGGGGGGGGGCAGGGGTCTCGGTTGGGGGGGGGGGGGCTGCTCTATTTTTATATAGGCTTATATAGGGAACCTCCTCATTATTGGGTGGCCCAGGCCCCCCTGCCCCCCCCCCTTTCCTACGCCCCTGCGATTATACAAATGTGTGCGTTGAGACATCATTGTAAAGGCCCTTTTCCGATATAACGACCATCCCCGGGCGACCATCCTTCTTGCAGCTTAAATAAAAAGTGCAGAAAGAATACCCCTCACCCCCCCGCCCGTGGCATAGAATGTCTTGTCCCTGAAGTACATACTGACTGCGGTATTACGAATTGGAGCAGGATCGACTCAGGTCCTTCATTACAGGCTTAACATTTGCCTTCGGGACATCAACGTGTTTGGATATTTAAATTTCCTTGTTGCTGTTGGCAAGTAGGCCTACCTAACCCGAACGTATATAAAACTCCAATGTAAACGGAGGGTAGATTCACCATAAACTGGAAACATACACGTATATACTTCAGTCATAACCTACCTCGAGATTTGAATTCGAGTTTTTTTAGATTAATCTAGGATTGGCATGATGTATATATACGTTACTGCACCTTGGACAAGTTGGAGTGATACTCACGAAAGCTGCATTTAGGCTATGCCCTGGGGGCTCTGAACCGTGACATAAAATTTATGGGTTATGCAACCTCGTCAAAGTACCACAGTAAGACGTATAATATGTTCAACGTGTAATGCTATTTTCAATTTCAAATATCATCAAACACAAAAATGACACTCGTCATAGTCAGTCATCAAATTTATGAAATTATAGAGGCGGTGCCCATGCATATTCTTTTTCTTTGGGAAAGGGGGATTTCGAGTTGATAATGTAAAAATTGCTCCCCCCCCAAAAAAAAAGTCAGCAAAAGAAGATTTTATACCAATGGTGAGACTCCCTTCAATATCTGTTATGGAAACTACAAATATTGATAACTGCTTGTTGTCCTGATATGTCCCAGTAAAGATTTTTGTATGATTAAGGGTAGATAATAGGTTATTAACTGAATTTAAAGTAAATTCAATGCCACTGTTCAAATCAAAATTTCAAATGTTATTATACAGAAATTTGTCATGAAGGATGGTATCGCTGTTTTATATGGCTCGGCCAAGACAACATTCTTTGAATGACGGCCTGTCATTAAATTGTTAGCCTAATAAACTGATTTTGCTTTCTTATAATATTGTCACTATATATTATTGTATTCATCTAGAAGGGTTATATACTTATAGTAAACTGTAAAGATAATGAAAAAATGTGTATCGATGACAACAAAGAAGAATGCAAACAACAATGTGATGAAAAGGATGTATGATCTCTTTATTGGCTAATAAAAGTTTAAATGTTTTCAACAAAAAAAAAGAAAAAAAATAGGCTAGCTGTATTATATGCACGTACACACGGGCATAGACAGTGGGATCGGGGGGTGGGGGGGGGGTCGGCGGTCGGGGGGGGGGGTGCTGGTTTCTGACGTCTAGCACATCTTGTGAACAGAACAAACTCTGACAATCTGCTATCACGTCCATTAATCACGTCATGTCATATCACCACGGCTTGTCTAGTGTTTACACCATCTGTACAATTACGTCCTACTCCGTTTTGTTTTTCGCTCTTCATGGTAGGCTGACTATCAATTCTCATGAATTGGCTGAATTCTCACGAATTTAGCAAATAGATAAGAGGCTGTGTACAAATGACGTCATGCAGGAGGGGGGAGGGGGGGTCCCACTTCCCATGACCAAGCATGACAAGGGGGGGAGGGGGGGTCATGGGCTGCATGACATCATGTCATCAAGAAATCAAAATTTATTTTGGTTTTGGCAAGAAAAGAAAAATTGTAAAGGTAGGGAAATATAATACCTATAGGCCCTACATTTATGCCTTCCTCAGACATCTCACTCAATGACCCTCCCCCTCCCACTCCTTGAGGTATCAAAATTATTTTGCTCCTCTCCCAATCCACCCCCTCCCGTTGTTGAGGAGTGATCCCTTGGAGCTTTCCACCACCCTGTCGTTTTTTCATTGAGGAGATGCTTGGGGAGATGTAAAAGGGACTTCCCCCTTAGTTTACTCTCCACATCTTTGTCTGAATGGAACTCTATGGGACTCACCTTATTTGCAGGTACTACAGTAAAATCCTGAGGTGACTCAATTGCTTTGTAATTTCATAGATTGGAAGTATGATTGCAATTGATGGGCTTCTGAGAATTTGTGATACTTTCTGAGATCTTGTATTGGACTATTGACCTAGACAGTTTTTAGGACCTTTTGTGACAGGAAATACTTGTATATGATCACTACCATAATACTCTGTGTATTAGGCATGGATATAGTGCATCCTGCATATAAGGACCCATAAGCCCGGGGGGGGGGGGGACACCCTCTATGTAATGTATACACATATGTGCGGCTGGCAAGGGAACTTTTTCTGGGTAAAGTCCCTAGCAAGCCTCCTGTTTCAGCCACAAATGTCCCTAGTAAGGGTCTACTTTTGAGCAAAATGTCCCTAGTAAGGGTTAATGTTCAGCAAAATACCCTGATTAACGTTGAAAATTCAGAAATGTTCATTTATATTTTCTCAGTTTTCATGAAAATGGCATGAACAAAATTCAAATTTTCTCCAAATAAGGTCGATTTAAGATATTTTGAGCAAAATCTAAGATTGTCATGTCAAAAATTCCCTAGCAAGAGTAGAGTTTTGACGAAAAACCCTGTGATCAAGTGCAATAGCAAGGGTAAATGTAGTTTGCGGGTTCAGCCACACATCCATATCAAAAACAATTGAAGTGCCCCCCCTCCCCTGGCCCATAAGCTGCCAGTGTTTGGCATGTTTCTCTGTTCATTTGTTGAACAGTGCTAGTTCATCTTATCTTTAATTGCCAATTCACCCCCACTATATGTCCCTTTGAACCATTTCAATTAATTTTGTTTTTCTGCTATTCCATGGTAGCAGATCCTTATTGGGGTGACCCCTGCTCAAGCTGGTACCAAGCTGATAAGGACTGATAACAGCCAGGGTGATGGGTACCGGTACAAGGAGTTTTGTAATGCACCCTAAAAAGTCTGCACCGAATGAAGGGAATTTTCTGATTGGTCAATAATTTATGCGGCTAGGTCGGAATTGGCCTACACTATTCATTAAACTGGGGGGGGGGGGTAGCTCTCTGCATGACGTCATACTGAGGGGGGGGTCAATTGTTGTATGACGAAACATGACAAGGGGGGAGGGGGGGTCAAAAATGGTCCAAAAATGCATGACGTCATTTGTACACAGCCCCTAAATGGATGACAAGCATTGTATTGTGGAAGTACTGTGTCCAAGGTCACGAGAATCTACCATACGTGCCAGAGCCTGTCATGTCAGAATAAGGAGAGAAAGTGGCAATGTAATGAGGGATTGTTACTTCAAGGGTCATCAATATGATCAATTATGAAATTTACATTTATTTAAATCAGTTAGATGTAGGTTCTTTTGGATATATATATATATATATATATATATATAATTATGGTCATAACCTCTGTTTTACAATGATTATATTCATTATAGCACTTACTATGGGAAAACTAAACCCTGAGCTGTAATTTGTCATGATCATTCTTTTCCTATCCACTGGAACAATGTTCCAGGTTAGGAAGACTTCGGCATGAAAGTTCATAATAGTCACAGTCACAGGATAAACAAGGATAAACCATAAAGAGTCATATAAGATATAAGATTTCAGGAGAAGTGTATCAGTATGTAATAATTAAGTCACACATATTTTAGAAGCTTTATTGTATTACGGCGATCCAAAAACTGCCACATTGATATCCCACATTGCAATACAAGTAAGCGTATTATTCTGGCTATTACAGTCCCATGATTATCAGCAGCATTCACCATCCCCTCACTCAGCAAATGTTGGAAATAATTGTATGTTTAGCTGGAATTCTCTGGGCATTTTCTGCCAACAGAAATTTGGAGATATTCAATTTTATACAACATCCTTAGGTACTACCTGTGGAACAGCAGTCCTCAATACTAATAATATGATGAAGTATGTATGTACCGGTAGAACTGGAAGGTATCGACTTGAAATTAAGAGAGTAAAAAGAATTTTAAAGGACACTATCAAAGCCATATTAGCAATGTTCCACTGGGTGAGACTACCTGAAGATATTGATATTTCAGCGAATGGCTTTCTCCAACCAGCTGCTGCATAGGGCTGACTGTTCCTATCACACTCTGATACGTGCATCCAGTACATAGTGGTACTGCCTTTAATAGATGGGGCAAATGCCCAACAGATGTACTCCTACACTCTAAAGGCCAACTCCGACTACGCGAAAAATGGATCTAAAACACCTGTGATTCTGGATATTGGCAGGCTTGGAGTCTTGTCAAAAACAAAATTCACAAGGGTTCCCATACCACCCCTACCTTTCTCAAACCCCACTCTTAGCCACTATTAGAAGGGAAATGTCTGTGATATTCATCACTGTACTGATTAGTTGCTACTTTGATTCACAAGTAAAACATTCTCATGGCTAAAGTGTGTGGAACGTGGGTCCTGATTTATGAAAGATATACAGACCTCTTGTGATTTACTAAAGATTCTTGTTTTCATCCTAATCACAGGGAATTTCCCTATATCACAGAGATTTTTGGCCTCTTGTTAGAAAAATATCAAAAACTTTTGATGTATACCACTCCTGAAATAACAACACTTTGGCAAGGGTTCTTAGCTGTTATTGGACTTCCTTGGACGATAATACCACCCCAAATATCGGCTAAATAACAACATATCCTACATCACAAGGATTTTCTAACTATTTTCGCGTTGTGGGATTTGGCCTTAATAGTTGTCCACACTTTGCTCGATATGGTGATGATGAACCTTTGACGCATCGCCCATATTGGATGGTCAGAGTGGTCGGAGAGGCACTGGAATTGTTGTTTTGATATCTCGTGTTGGGTTCCATTGCACTCTGAGAATGACATCTCAACGCTGCTGGAGGTGGACAGGCTCAGTTTGCCTTGACATTGGGTACCATTTGGTGTTTTCAGTTTGAAGGAGTAGAATGGGACAATACAAGGAACAGATTTAGGTTCGGACATCATATTTATCAGGGTAAACCAGTTTTTGTGGTTGGTTCTAAAAGTCTCAAATTGCAGTTCTTTTGCGTGGTGATTGAATCCTGGACACCACATCTCGTGGTTATCTTCATTAATTTTGTCCGTTCGAGAGAATAGCTGTTGGTTGAAACGTTGGTGTTTTCGACATCCATAAAAGCAAGCTGTGGAGCTCTAACGAAGAAGACATTATAGTAGCCCTTGCAGTGTATCCATTATCAAAGGTTCTGATTAGCCTGTAAGCAGTGGGCTCAAGGGAACCAAAGTTGAATATAAAGGGAGACCTTGAATTAACAGTCTATTTTGCCAAGTAGAACTTTGATATCAGCGGGGTTATCCCCTTCCTTACAGACAGAGCAGGTTGTTTGGCAGCTTTCAGACACCCTTTTCTCCTGGCACCAGGCTACATTTTGAAGATTCTGACAGGGGGAGAACTGGTCATCACAGAGAGATGGAACAGGATGCCTTTTTTAATACACAGAAAAATGTATGACGCTTTTATCAAGGCTTTCTGTCGTGTCACACACAGAATCAATGAACCTGTCAAGGTTAGTAGGATAACGCAGGCACACAGTAGAATCTGATACCCTATTACAAGCAACCATAAAAGTAAATGGTCCTTGAGTACAGTTTGTCTGACAAAACAGCTGCCACCTTTTGTTTGCTGGGACAAGGCAATGATCATAGATACTATAGACATATATCTGCGGTCACTTGTGAACATGAATCCCTCTCCCTTTACACACTCTTTCTCAATCTTCATTTTAGGGAGTATTGAAGAATTATATTTCTCCACCCACTTGTTATCTCTCCATCCTGTGACCACACATCCACCAAACAGAGGACATGCGAGGTATGGTTCAAACCTCTTACGTTCCTTATCAAATGGCTTTACTGGATTATAAATAAAGGGACTATCAGTCAATTTAAGCTTCTAAACACTAGTGTTTTATTCCTAAACACCGTTTTGCAGTGATATATAGGTTAATCATATCACCAGTCAAAGCCTCCTTACATCCATAGATCTTGGTCCTTGGTCTAGCCAATGTCTGCATCCCTCAAAGAGGTTTACTAAGAGTATTTGATGCGTATTAAAGAGGACCCCATAAATTAACTTCCCCCGTAGGAATGCTTATCAACTCTTCCCAGGACCTCTTTTTCAAAACCACCCTACCAAGCTATCAATTTAATATAATGATTCGTCCCTTAGTTGTGAGGTATGTGTGCCATGACACTCCATGTGTCTTCCCACACAGAGAGACATAGCAGGGTCCCCTTTTCCCTTTGCACCTGACCTCTATGATTTGTCCTGTGTACATAGACAATGCAAATGTAAAAAAGGTGCTTCAGTACTCCTTTGCTCTATTTGATCTGGGTGGCGAAGCAAGTACTTTTTGGGGATCCAGAAATATACACCTATTTATAGGGTCACCCTGTAGCTAAGAAGCAGACAATTCTATTAGTAATAATATTACTAAGTTATTGCAGCTAAACTGCAGTGTTTTCGCCTCTTGTAAATGACGATTGTGCTATGCTAACTATCAGGTATAATGAATTTGGACTAAATCATATATACTTTAAACAATGCCTAGATACTTGAGCATCTAATCATTGTAGGTAAAAGCACTACAATAATCTTTCTAAAAGTGTTTGATAGATATTGCCATTGCAGAAACGTTACGTCATTGGGTTTAGGACGGTGCTCAAAGCACCTCTTTTGTAGTACATGCATGATATTATCTTCTGTCAATAAATCTTATTTATGGGATGAAATTTGGAACTTTGGAATTCAATATTCTCTGCTTTATAGTATAATCTGTTGTGACTTCGTGATTTTCTTTTTTCTTTGTTCAGAACAACACTTGGAGCCAAACCACGACAGGCGAGACTGAAAGGCTGACACATAGGTTTTATCAACACATACTTTATTACTTTCCAATATTATCATGAAATCTGGCTGATGGATGCGGATCCTACTGAGGGATTCCTCATTAAGCAACACCGGAAGCGGCAGAAGAGTCTGCGCAGTGCTAACCGGAAGTCCATGGTGCGTAGGGTATAAATCCAAGGGTTGGCAAGTAAGGCTATAGCATAGAGTAGCTCAGTGACCTTCCTAAGGCAGAGCACCTCCCCTCCCCTACATGTGTCGCAGAGGGCATATATCAAGGTCATTATAATCATAGGCAACCAGACACCCATGAAGATTAGACTGATAGTACAGAACAGCCGGGTACTTTTGGCTACACGAACGCTGAACCCGTGTAAAGAAGACCTGCGTCCCTTTATCTTCACGGGGACTTCCGCTTCCTGTGAGGACGCGCTGACGGTCTCTGTCTCCTTCCGGTGGCGTTTGTCAGCGTCCCTTGCCATGGAGATGATTTTGAAGTAGAGGATTATGTTGCCTATTAGAGGAATTAACATGAAGACAAAGTAAAAGGCAAAGAAGACCACGGTGGGGTAGAAGTAGTGGGCACAACGCAGGGCAATGATCATCTCATGTTCTAGGGCAGGCACAAATAGGGCTAAGGTGATGAGAAGACTTAACGTCCAAACAGCTACCAACACCATCGCCACCCCACATCGCCCCATCCTCAGTCGGTACCGGAAGGGGAGCCTCACTGCAAGGTAGCGGTCGGCGGATATGGCGAGCAGCGACCACACAGAGGCCAGAGAACACAGGATGGGGAAGATGGTGTCCAGGAAACATGCCGAGGCCTCTGAACGCGCTACTGATGCTATATAGTTCGGTATCATAACGCTGGAATATAGAAGATCAGCAGCAGACAAAGACGCTACAAAACAGTTAGTTGTCGTCTGCAGCATCCTATTCAGACCAATGAGGACAAAGACCAGCACGTTGCTCAGTAATGACATGAAACTGATGATGACGATCATCCAGGATATGACGTCCTGTATGTGGATGTACGTCGCGTGGACGCCATCCGGGCCCCCGCCGCCAGGTGTCCCTGAATAATTGCCGTCGGTGGCGTGCCCAGCCGGGCGGCAGGGTAACCAGAGTGAAGAGACAGGTATTACCATGGTGACGGGAACGCTGGTGCAACGTTGTTATTGGTACTGCTGGTACTAGGCGGGCGGGAGAAGACCACTTGACGACCATCTGTCTCAGAGATTAAGTAAACAGTTAAAGTAGCCTATACTGATAGTGTTGTTGTGCAGCAAAAGGCTCCAGATAATAGCAAAGCTAACCTGAAAGAACTAGATATCCCTATGGCTTACGGTATGAGATACTGCTGGTTATTACGTGAGGTTAATCGTTAGGTCATGTATTGAAAGGTGAACACAGGTTTTATAGATATTTTATGAATACTACGTCTCCTATAAACACTTCACAGCTTGGCATTAGATCAAGCCGGCCCTCCCGTCCTAGATCTCGGACATGTAGCCCTGTAGGTTATTTCTGGCTTTGTAAATTTTGATGTCACTTTAATGCAATCGACATTTGATTCTTTATTCCATCATCCAATGACTCACTTATAGCATTGAATGCAGTATCAAACTGAATATGAAATGGTACGGTTCAATTGATTATCTAAACTCCTATTCTTTGGCCGATTGTGAGTAGGCTTGGCTATAAATGATCTTCCTGTTGGCCCGGAGCCCAACAATGTGCCCTTTAGGCTCTGATCTGTCTTGTTTCGGATAAAACGATATCTATAGAGATTCATGCCAAATGTATGATTTACAACCACCCTCACCTCACACCTACCTTGATTATGAAGACCTTCATCATAAACATAACTTATGATCATGTCTCTCAGATGGGACAATAATTTCGCATTTCCCCATGTCCCACCCTTAAAATGATGATTTAAACCCTCTCCATACAATGATAGATTTAGAGCAGCCATCGGGTCCTCAGGGTTATACATTGGTGATATCACTTCTACAGAGATGGTCTTGAATGGCCGAGGGACTCATGTAAGCTCTAAATCATTTACCTACAGTCGTTTGGATGCATGAATCTAAGCCTGGCGAGTAACTCACCAATGCTTATTTCATACATCATGCTAATTATGTGGGGTTGATACAGTTCTGAAAGGTGAGTATCATGCCCCAATGCAGTACCTGAGAAGAGATTCACCAGCACTGCAATTGTACATAGTGGCGACAAAGGAACATAAACTGGAAGTAGCAATGCTGCCCTTAAATGGTTAATCAAGGGCATGAATGATGAGGCTATAATGTTATTATACTCTGGGGGACAGTCATCCTTTTATGAATGTATTTAATCAGTAATAACTCTCACCTTGATGCTGGGTGTCCACATGGGGTACAGACTGGGACCTGCTATTCATCATCCTCCTGTGTGTGGTCTCTGTGTGTATGGTAGGACTTTAATCAGCATTAAGGCTTCCTCCGGCTCCTCCCTGTAGAGATCTATTATATCAGTAAGGCTGCAGCAAAAAATGACTTTTGTTTCACACAGGATTTCTGCTATAGGAAATTTATGCTCACTCCCATGCATCGATTCCCATTAACTATAATTAGTAGCTATTTCGACTAAACCTCTAAAATTAGTCAAATGATCGGCTTTTGCCTGTACTTAAACATATATATTCATCCAAAATTAGGGAGTGTGTCCCCTATTTTTAAGGTGCTCCGCGTAATTTTCCAAATCCTGGAACCACCACTGAATTTGGAGTGAAATCATGAATATACAAAGTGTCTGCACCCCTATGATTTACATTCGGCCGTTTTGTGCCCCTTTCTAGGCAAATTGTAATGCATTGGGCAATTTCTGTTCATTTCCTTGGCCGATTCTGAATTACGTTGGCTATAACCACAAACACTGATTCCATCCATTTGGTCTAGTTCTCACACCATGTTTATAGCCTGCTCTTCACCCTGGCTGTTCCTCAGCCAACTCTTATCAGTTATCGTGAGACCATGCAGGTCCGACAGGCCGCCAAATAGCCCAACAACCTGACAACCAAGAGCTGCAAGAGCCCTACTGATTCTGTGTTAGCGGCCAACTGTTGGGCTGACACATGCACATAGGGTGACAGATAAGGGGTTTGTTGTTCAAAGGTCGGGTTATTTTCTGGTTCACTCATGCTAGGTAAGCTTCCAGGAAAGTCCCAGTCTATTAAGATACACTTGGCGGGAGTCCTGGAATAACTTCTACTGTATGAACCTGTGAATTTAGGCAAATTGAAGAGAAAGTTGAAGTTGGTAAATTGCTTATTTTTCATCCAGTTTTGAGCAAATTCGTATCACTGTTACAAAATAATTATCCAAGAAACGATCTGTAGGTTGGCATATTTATATATATTAAGCTGTATATGGAAGATACATCAACTCCAAATGTATTGGGCGCAAAGGGTGCGCACAATCAATGTAGGGGAAGAAACCTTAACTCGCAAAACGAAAAAAAACACGGTATGTTACATAGACAAAGGCACAAGCAAATCTTGGCTCGTATCTCGGGGTGTAGCCAGGTGATATCATAATTTGAGTTACAGTGAGGTATGGTACCTACCACGAGATGGGAGCCAGGATGGTGGTGCCCATGCACAGCTGCAGGATTATCACCTGGGATTACCGCACCGGTACCTGGCGCCACCTCTCGTTATTCCCCTTGTATCAATTTTGAATGAATATCATATCGTATATTATCAACGAATCACCAATGGCTTTGACTCTAAAAATAGAGATATTTTAGACCAATCAGATAATTTACTTCAGACCTTTTAGGGTGCAACTGGTACCCAAACTACTGGGATCAGTTTGCTATACTACCCATAATGACAGCTGTTGTCAATTCGCAGCTCGCTACAGTATTGGGCCTACCAGAAAAACCAATGCTGTACACATTGGACAATATGTAATAGAGGGGAATAGATGCAGAATGGAATAGGCTAGTCGAGGACTGACCATGGGAAATAGTTATAAGGGCTGATTAGAACTCTGCTAATTATCCTGTAAAGAAATGGACTGACCATTATTATTTTCTTTAGTTATCCTATCAAAGTAATTATCAAGTATAACACGATGATTAATGATCCTCATTATCATGGACATTTGCATGCAGCTTGTGAAATATCTATGCCTATGGCAAGATTACAGATGCCAGATAAGCTATTCCAGAAGAAATGACTTCCAGTATACTTTTCACCCTGACTTAATTAGTAGGCAATCATTGGTGATGGTACCAGTGTATATAATATCATACCGGTAGTACAATCATGCTTCTCCACACGTCTGATGGGAACAGTGTAGTTGTATGGATGGGGACACCTTCTGTGCAACGTACTTAAATGGTAACTCACCATCCATTAATCAGTTGGCACTATATATTAACTTGCAGGCATTTCCTTCATACTCACCCCAGACTCTACTATATTGTATAAGCACAGGCGGGTTGAGGATTTGGAAGAGGGATTGGGGTGAATCATCTATTTATTGTTTTAAGAAGTTCTAGTGTCGAAAACCTGTAGACTATGACCCATTGATATGCCAGAAGTCGTATAGATATATAGGCCTCAAAGCGTGATGCATTATTATAACTGGCCCGAAATAATTAAGTATTTATATGGGAGTCTACACACTCAGGGACGTAGGAAAAAAAGGGGGGGGGTAGGGGGGCCTGGGCCCCCCAATCACAAAGCATGTGGGGCCTGGGTATGTTTGGGCCTCCCAAAATTTGCCAAGACCTCATAATAAAATGCACAAGCATCCTAAATGTTGCATCTCTTAAGGTAATGGGATAGAGAAAATGGGGGATTGAGCCTCAAATAAGACCTCTGGTCACACACACACTCTGTGTGCCTACAAGGCTTAATTCCAGGGGGCGCCTCTATAGGACCATAGGGAGGTAACAAAAGGTGAGACTGCAGGTTTGGTGCGGCGTTGGGAGTGAGTAGTATACGGGATTGGTAGATTGTGTAGGGCAATTGAACAATAAATAATGATTTCACAGTTGCTGCTTACAGAACTCATTTCGGCATTTCATGTCCCTTTTCATGTTACCACATCATATACACAGTTTGGAGAAATCACTATAAAATGAGGGTGCCCTTGTTCCTCTTCAGATAGAAAGAATTCTCTAACAGCAAGCTGTCATATGATTTGTTGAAGTCGCAATTCTAATTAACAGTTAGAAGTCTAATCTAATCAACACCCTTGCTCAACGGCCCTTAAACCCCTGCACACGGCTAAAAGACAATCTCAGACCTTTGTTACGGATTATAGGGCCACTCCAGAGTCAGGGTGCAGCTAATAAGTATGCGGGGTTTTGAATACTATTGAATATAGTAAGGAGTGGCGACCATCTCAGTCCCATGGCTTATACCATTTGACAAAAGTACACGGGTGTGGCTTTAACGCAGGGCCTAATGGTAATAATCTCTACATTGAACTTAAAATAGTGTCAAACTTGAAATAATGTCAGGATGGATCCCAACGGCTCCACCGGCACTAGATACTAGATGTGTATCCACCACCTGTTCAAACAGTCTTCACCCAGATGTCCCGTATTGTGCCAGTGTATCCCATCACCCACTATACCTTGACTTTACTCATCCCGGCCACAATTCACAGACCCCAACCTCAATACTGCCACTGATAAGGCCAATATGTCCGGGCAAGACCTCGTCTTCACTTGCTGAAACTAAAGCGTGTGTGATCCATTGTCTTCCAAATTATTTTATGTAAGCCTAGCAGATTCTGCAATTCCCAATGGTTGTTTTCTTATTCATAGTACCATGAACACCTAAGTAGGCTACGTAGAGGTCATCAATTTTAAAGCAATACTGACCACCCGCCTCTTCATCGAAAGGCATATTCCAATATAGCCTATTCATGGATGGGGAGTTCTAGTGCTGTGATATATAGGGACCTACGTTGAGGTGCCAATGCTAACATCAATGGGCATTTAGGGATTAACATGCTAACATGCTGGTGCAACATGAGAGAGGAAATATTTGTACAAAACAGATGAAAGGAAAGAATAATTTTATTCGTTCTTTGCAAGATAGAGCTGTGCCCATGCAGACCCTTGCCTTCCTCTAAATGCTGGCAGCTAGCACAATATGACCATATAACTTGGACGTCCTCCGTGACGTATGTGGGTGCGTCCCATGACGTGTCGGTGACGTTGTACTGAGTGTGGACACATGTCATCATAAAACAAGATAAATATTGACGGGACGCTGCCGGGCGTGGAATCTATCAGGATGACGCTACGTCACCGCCAGTATTTGCCGAACTGTCCACTGCTTCCCGTCATGCTTTTAACAGATATTAGACTTGCCAAAGACTCACATGAATAATCCAAGCTATCATTTGTTCACCAATCTATATAGGAAGAAATTCAAGCTCGGGATTGGACTATAGGCCTACATGAAGCCATGTGCAGAGGCATTTTAAATTTGACAAGGGGACAAGGCTATTCAATTAAATTTAACAAGGGGACAATTTCTTTAAATTCGACAAGGGACATGGGACCCCCAAATTGTTCTTAGAAATGTTGTGACCAGCCTTGTGAAGGCCACCCAAGGGGAAGGAGCGGTCTACTAGAGTCTTGACTTGGGCGTTTCTGCAAGACGAGGGGAAAGATCTTAGGAATATAAAACATAATATGTTATAATGAAGATGTTGAGGAGAATAGAAAGACGCCTGCTCAAAACCACTGATGCTGTTGAAAACTACTGCCAAGTTATATGTTTCATCCGACTTGAATATTATAATTTAGGTCTATCAATAGTTTGAGACGTTAGCACGTCTACTCAATACGACTGTACAAATCAGTGAGATTACATAGAGGACAGTAGAACTGCTCCCCCCCTCCCCCCCCCGGCCTCCACAGTCTGTCCGCCTGACCGTGCTCAGAGTCAACACCTTTTATACAGCTGAATGCAGCTGGGGTCTATTGTCAGGATCACAGGGGATGTCTAACACTGTGCCAAAGGGAGCTTAGCTTCCTGCTAGGATTCCCTGTTACTGTGAGAGGAAAGTCAGTGGATGGTGTATTTACATGGAGTTGCTATATTCAATTTACTTAGTGTTTACTGCCAGGAATTAATCTATATTCAGAGAAGGCAGGACTATCCTCCAGCATGTAGGATTTCACACAAGTGCAGTCGTATTAAATCACTCTGAGGTAACTTCGATTCTATCTCTTGGAGGATATGATAACAATGAACAATGGCAATTAATGCCCTTATCGCACTTTTCAGCTAATTGTGATTGTCTTAGATTACCTTATCGGTGTTGACCTAGAAAGACGGCCGCACTGGAAGGGAGGCATTTTGACTTTTTCACTCTCGGGAATATGCCGGGGGAATATGACATATGAATTCAAGGAAAGTGTGGATGGCGATAAGGTAATCGATGACCCATCATAGTGTCTGTAAAGTGTTAGCATTTCCAAGTGCTAACTTCAGGGCCTATACGTAGAGCAGGTATTTCGATTTTCATATGAGAGGCAAGTAGAAGAAACTCATCATAGCCAAACACTTTACGTGGCAATAAGGATGTAAAAGGGGTTTCTTTGAAAACCCCATAATGCTGACCAGTGATGTTAGTTTGTCACTATGAGGACCGGGGAAACCCCATGAGGACCCAGTCATGTCTTACGTCACGTCCTACCTGACCTCTCTTAAAGAGCAATCAGTATTTGTCCTTGTCTATCCACAGGTGGACTAACCGTTGCGAGCTGTATATAAGGGTTCTATTTTTATCGTTCAACAAAAGGAATTGAATATAATAATCCCAAAGTTTCTCAAAGCAACTGGTGGTCGAATTTGGTCTGTAGGACTTCAATTGCTAGATTTATTCATTGACCCCTATGAAGAGCACGTATACGGATGTGATAATACCATGCCCCATGTTTAAATACACCCTCATTGACACCAGACTGCAATAACAGGCGGGGTGAGAGACTATTTTAGCAAGAGGATGTTAATACCCCTGACAGTCTCTGAGCGCGTATTTAGCGGCATCCTGGTTTAACTCACATGCAGGATTAGTGTGAAAGGAACCTTATTGTCAGCGCAATACCTAGAATTACAAAGTGTAAGAAATAAAAGGAGTGAACGCTCTAACAAGGACTATATTGAACAAGTTACCAGGGACTTTAGTGGACACAATATAACACCGTCGATCGCAAAGATCCATACGTTGCGGTATCATGGACAGTAAATGGTCACACAGGATTCTGCAAATTGTCTAAGTCTAACAGGATCATACTTTGAATTTTGGTTGGTCATCCACAGTGGACTAAATTTACTTCATATATGTACCCGCCCTGTGCTATCATGAACATCAACTATCTACTGTACTGTGGTATGTATCTATAAAAAATTCTTCTCTTGGCCTGTAGAAACTGTAATATCTTCACAGCCAACACTCAACAGAGATAGGGTAGCACTTGCGCCGCCCAATCGCCGCCACAAACAGGATATAGAATAAGTCGGAGAAAAAATCTTTAATGATCATTGTAGGGGAAAAAAATCAACATGAATTCCTCTAACACCACAACTAACGGCACTGGTGTGTCCCCCGACATGACGTTAGTGCAGACACTATACTGGACCATGGTGTTGATATCAGCAGGGGCTGTTATCAGTAACATTCTGGTCTTGGCGCTCTTTATCGTACACCGTCCTCTGCGCACTTGTACAAACGCTCTTGTAGCGTCCCTAGCCGTAGCCGACCTTACGCTAGGTGCCGTTCTTCTGACCACCAAAATAGGGCCGGAGGTAAAGGAATGGGCCCCTGGATGCATCTTCGTATACACAGCGGTGCCCTGGAGTTCGGTAGCGTCCCCATGGTCGCTACTTGCCATAACAATAGATAGATATATATTTGTCCGCCTGCCGTTGGTGTATTGCCGCAAGGTGGGGCCGCGAACTGTGGGGGTGACAATCGCCTCGGTATGGACGCTAAGTTTGAGTTTTGCCCTCTCGGGACTACTGCCCTGGCCGGAAACGCCAGGGACGCGCTTCTTGTGTGATGGGGCAATTACAAGGTCATTGCCCTTTGTGTGCGTCCATTTAGGCTTGGTTGTGGTGCCCTGCGCTGGCGTGGCGCTTCTCTACTGTTTGATCCTGCAGGTGGCGCGGCGATCAAACCGCCTCCACCAGGAACTCATGCTGCTTGTCCCAGCAGCCAATCACAATCATGACCCTATATCGGAAGCACGTGACCACAGCCGCACCAACCACGCACGCGCGGTGGACGACGAGACCGAGGAGCGCCATGACGAAGCAGAAATCAAACCAGCGCCCAGCTCACCTAGGAAGTGCAGGCGGATAGCAAAAACTACAAAGATGTTTTTCTATCTGACTATGATCTTCTTCGTCTTATGGCTACCCATGAACGTGTCCATGATCGTGCTATTATTTTGTAAGACATGCCAGAAGAGTCAAATCCTCATTGACACTGTGAGAGTCACAATGGTGCTCTATATGTTCACACCTATGATTAACCCCTGGTTGTATACATTGAGGAATAGAGACTTCCGGGCTGCACTCAGAGTACTAGCACGTTGTCGCAGGGGCAGGGAGGGGGTAATGGAAACCGGAAGTAGCCTAATGAGCAGGAACTCTGTGGACAATGGACTGAGATGATGAATAGGCCAGAGTATATAATCGGTATCTATATATATGCCCTAATGGCTTGGTAGGCAAAGGCCATTCTTGACAATAATCATTTGCAAATGTATTTTCTGTCGGTATGTAGGCCTAACTGTCCTACATTTGCATTATGGGTCTAGACCCCTAAATTCGACAGGGTGACATGGCCATTTCTTAAAATCGACATGTGACATGGAGCTTAGTGACAAGGACATGGAAAGGAAAAAGTTAGTGACAAGAGACAAGGCCTTTCCTTAAAATCGACATGTGACATGAAGCCTAGTGACAAGGACATGGGAAAATAGAAATTTAGTGACAAGTGACATGGCCATTTCTTAAAATCGACATGTGACATGGGGACCCCCCATCTAGACCCCCTGCATTGGGCCTCTCAGTAAAATGGCACCTCCCAAGAGAATCTATATGGGCTTATAACATTTATAACTATATAGCAATTGCTCGTTAGAAATGGAAATGGGAAGGCCTACTCAGTCGGCCTGCCGATAAATGTAAGGCTCGCATCATTTAATATCATTCATGAACACAGTGATCTATATGGAAAGTATACTGTATTGCCTTATCTGTCCATCAGTATAAAACCTGACGCCAGGACGACATTACACTAGGTGGTTTCTTAGACTATTCTCACGATACTATCTGCTGATATTACTGTTCTAGCGATATATCTGTCAGTATTTATACATGGTTTGTCACAATTGTCTTCTGTTTTGAGTCAACAGTGGAGTCCTGCATCATAGTGCATGGTCGTTCATGAATGTGTCGACGTGTAGGCCTATACCTTATGTCAGTTCTTTTGGCGTGGACCCGGAATGAGCGGTCATAATCTGCTTCATTAAGTGGTTTCAATTAAATGACTCCCAACACCAAGAAGCTTATACTATAGGAGAGGTCACTGAGAGCATAGTCTATGGGTAGAGTGTGACAGGCCACCCCCCTCTACCCCCCCATGAAACTAGGTGCCCCTGTGTCTTCATCGTTGATTTCTGTAGAGGATTAGGTGGTTTATGGAGCTGTGGTATTCCTTTATCAGGGTGATACTAAAGGGGAAGAAGAAACCACCTGGACCAGAAAATCCTGAAGAATCCAAATTTTATATCATGATTCTCAGAAATTGACTAAAAGTACCCGAAAATGAGGTTTGATGAAGAAAATATTTTAAAGATGTACAAAAATAATATTCAAAATAATGAGAAGTCTTTATAGACACACGTAAACCAGAGTTAGTACCTCAATGCACATTTCCAAATGTCTGCCTATCTCCCAATTTGACAAGTATTCTAACTGTGCATTACTCTGCCTATCTCACATACTGCCTATCCCTTAGTCTAACTATCACTCATACTGCCTATCTCTTAAATCTAAAGCATCTTGAAGTAAGGCTATCTCCCAAAAGACCTAGATACTAAAGCTTACTCCTTACTGTAGCTAATCTTTTCTGGTCCAAGTTTCCCATAGTATAGCTATCCTCAGTCTTCCTATCATTCATTTTACCTATCCCTCATGTGACTATCCCTAAGACCACCATGTTTAAACTGTATTGTTCATCTGTTTATTTAGGCCCTAATGGTTAACAGTTACATTGCTTATCATATCTATCATTTTGATCCTACCTATCCTTAACAATGCCTATCATAAAGCCTACCTATCCTTCATTATACCTATCCCCCAACTCTGCATATCCCTCATATTTGACTTGCCCATCTGTTGCTACCACCCATGTTTTCTTGTTTTACATTTGCTCATCTTACAAGGTACTCTCTGTGCCTATCCCTCAAACTAGATATTGCACATGCTACCTATCCCCCTTGCTACCAATCCTTTTGAATACCTATCCCTCATGCTCTCTATATGGTTTTCTTACCATGTCAGCTCAGTCAATCTAACTCGCTCTCTCTATACATATCTCAGCTTCTGTTCAATTTCTTCCACCTGTCTCCAGGTCTATGCCTTGTGAAATATACCTATCCCCCATTATGCCTATCCTCCATTCATATCATTATATAGGTAAACTGAAAGATATGCAGCATAAATGATAGGTAGCTGTATGAATAAGGTGGACTGTAACCAGTATGTTAGGTGATAGGGTGACTAAGAAATGGTCATCATAATGAAGGTTGGTTGTGACATAGGTAGGTAAGAGAGGTGAGATGGGTAAGAGAGCTGTATAGAGTGCATGGGGGATAGGTAAGGATGGGTAGCAAGAGGGATAGGCAGTATGAGCAATTAGCAATTTAAGGAATAGGCACAGAGTACCTTGTAAGATGAGCAAACGTGAAAAAAAAAACAAAAAAAAAACATGCATCCTAGGGACAGATATGCAAGTCAAATATGAGGGATGTGCAGAGTTGGGGGGTAGGCACAATGAGGGATAGGTAGGCTACATGATAGGCATTATCAGGGATAGGTAAAATTGAAATAGTAGACATGGTAAGGAATGTACCGTTAAACAATAAAGGCTTATATAGCAGACAAACAGCGCAGATTAAACATGATGGTCTAAGGGATAGTCACCATGAGGGATAGGTAAAATGAATGATAGGCAGATTGAGGATAGGTAGACTAAAGGAAAGAAGGAACAAATGAGATAAGGTAAGGTGAGGGGTAAGCATTATAAGTTAGGCCTTTTAACAGATAACCAGATTGAACTGTCAATGTTTCAGATTGAAGAGATAGGCAGGATGAGTGATAGGTACACAATTGATATGCTGTATATAGGATAGGCAGAATAATGCACAAGCCCAGAACTTGCCTGACTGAGAGATAGGCAGACATTTGGGTATATGGATTGAGGTATTAACTCTGATTTATGTGTTCTATATTTAAAGATTTGCAATCATTTTCAATATTTGTACATTTTTAAAAGTATTTCCCTCATCAAACACCATTTTCGGGTATTTTTGGTCAAATTTTGATAAGAAAGACCAACATTTTTGGATTCAGCAGGATTTTTTGGCTTAGATGGTCTCTTCATTTCATTTGGTATCCCTTTCAGGAAGATACATGATAGCTCCATAAACCCCCTTATCCTATATAGGGCCCAATACTGAACACACCAGGTCACCTAGTTTCATGGGGGGGGTAGAGGGGGGTTGGCCTTCACTATAGGACTGTATGCACTGACCTATCCTATACTGTACAATCATTGCCTACACCCCAGGATGCTGTCCTCCAATCTGGTTTGTATGGTTACAGCATCTATTACCACAGGTCACTATCTCCTATGACCAGGGCTCGACAAATCCCTGTGCCCAATGCCCGTGACTCAAAAAGAATCTACTGGGCACAAAAAAACAGAATTTTTACATGTGCCTAATGGGCATAGCTGTCCAAAAGCTACTTTCCCTTGTTTATTGACTTGGATTGCATGTTATGCTGGACACAGATTGCCATCAAATTAAAAGATTCTGCAAGAGCTCAGTGCTATGCTACTGAAATAATCTGTGCGTAGTGGTCTATAAAATCTTAGATAAAAATAGAATCACTTTTCTCCCCATGAAACTGTGTGTGTTTCATTTTTCTAAATGTGTAATTTTGAGTGTAGAAATTAAAGGTGCTGGGAACAGAGCTTGCGTGCTGGGCACAATTTCTTTTTGCCCTTGTGCCCAGTGGGCATACAGTCTTCAAACTGATTTGTCGAGCCCTGATGACCCTTGTTAACCCTTTGATACTGAGATGGGCCTCCAGTACACTGTGGCCATTTTATGTACACTGTGGCCATTTTATGATTTGACACTCCTCCACCAGGAGCCCTTAATATCTGTACTATCCAAGCCCACAACCTCTATCTACCTAGTCATGCTGGGAAGTCGTTAGCCAAGGCCTTTGTCGGCCACGCCAGCAGATATGGCATAAGGTATAGCAAACGCTTGCCCCAATGCGTGTATTTGTGAAGATAACTAATCGAGAAGCGTTGCCACAACAAGTGATAACCATTAATGGGTTAATGCCCCATGGACAGGATGTGATGTTTGCTCCTGTATCTGTTATTGATTTTGTGATAATGGTCAGTAATGCGGCTACAGGTATACTTATGGCAACATACTGTTATAATGTACAACGTGTTTGCCCTTTGAAAACGAATCCATGGTTACTGAGTAACTCTTAGATCCCCATTCATGTATCGTGAAGATTGATACACTAGGCTACTGAAGGGTCAGCATGAAGCAGAAATGAGGCAGCTAACGACTTGTCTCACCAGAACAGCATTGCTGCATCATGACGACAAATGAGGCCCCTAGGGGATCAATGCGTCATTACAGGACAGGACTGAACAGTGATATATTATATTTTGTATGAATGTTGCAATAGCGATATATTTGTGGTTTGTGTCTGAATTGATGCCTTTTAAGCTTCATATTGCAATGACATGTGCTTACAATAAATGTGGTTTTGTAGAAAAGTAGAAGATCGTTTTGTTTCTAGACGTCATGGTTGCCTAAGTCATAGCAGTGCTAGTTTCCTTTTCGTACTCTTACAAATAGGCTTGTTGTTAGTTGTCTTCTAAATATGCAGTCAGTGTATTGCGGTACCTTTTTCTTATGTAAGTAGCAGATGTGTACCAGGACCCATATATTTGGTGTGTGAGTAGTATATGAAAGTGGGATGTGTATCAGGGCCCATGTATTTGGTTGTGAGTAGTATATAAAAGTAGGATGTGTAGCAGGGCCTTTATATTTTGTATGTGAGTAGTGTATGAAAGTGCTATGTGTACCAGGGCCAATATCTTTGGTATGTGAGTAGTATATACAAGTGGGATGTGTACCAGGGCCAATATCTTTGGTATGGTAGTAGTATATACAATTGGGATGTGTGCCATTGGCTATATGGTATCTGAGTAGTATATAGAAATGCGATGTGTATCAGGGCCAATATGTGGTAAGTGAGTAGCATATGAAAGTGGGATGTGTACCAGGCCCATATATTTGGTATATGAGCAGTATATGAATGTGGGATAGATGCACCAGGTTCCATTTTCTCTAATCTTAATGCAGCTAAATTTCCACGCATCTAGCTTACAAAGATACTTTCGCACATTCATATTTTTGCACAAGGAGCTATATACTGTTTTTACGGAATTCAAATCGGAATATCAATAAGGATTCTACAGTCCAAGAACTATTATTGTTCTCATCAATTAAGTAGTAGCCCTCGATGTATGTTTAGGTAAGTGTGAAAAAAATGCATTTAGCACCCAATTGAAAGCTGTGTGTTGGGCATTGAAGTATATGCGCGAAATGCGCAAAAATTAGTACAGTGAGAAAATTTCTCCATTTACAGTTTTTGGTATGCGACCATAAAGTGGGATGTGTACCAGAGCTCATGTATTTGGTATGTGACTATCGTAATACCCCATGAATAAGGCAGCCCTGTGTTTAAGACCCACCTAGAGTTAAGAGAAAACCTATAAGGCGCACCTATGGCCTATGAATTTTTTGGGCAGTCTAGCATTAAGCTAATGTAAATTTACCCAGCCTGTAAGGCACACCCTCTACTTTGGAAAGTTCTATAAGGTGCAGTAGACCTGCGCATAAGCCGTGCCTAATACAAGATGAATTATGGTAGTATATGAAAATTAGATGTGAATCACTACTAGGGCCCATATATTTGGTGTGTGAGTAGTATATGAAAGTTGGATGCGTACCAGGACCTAAGTGATATGCGAGTAGTATGGGAAAGAGTGATGTCTACCAGGGCCAATGTGGTATGTGAGTAGTATGGGAAAGAGTGATGTCTACCAGGGCCAATGTGGTATGTGAGTAGTATGGGCAAGTGTGATGTCTACCAGGGCCAATGTGGTATGTGAGTAGTATGGGAAAGTGTGATGTCTACCAGGGCCAATGTGGTATGTGAGTAGTATGGGAAAGTGTGATGTCTACCAGGGCCAATGTGGTATGTGAGTAGTATGGGAAAGTGTGATGTCTACCAGGGCCAATGTGGTATGTGAGTAGTATGGGAAAGTGTGATGTCTACCAGGGCCAATGTGGTGTGTGAGCAGTATGGGCAAGTGTGATGTCTACCAGGGCCAATGTGGTATGTGAGTAGTATGGGAAAGTGTGATATCTACCAGGGCCAATGTGGTATGTGAGTAGTATGGGCAAGTGTGATGTCTACCAGGGCCAATGTGGTATGTGAGTGGTATGGGAAAGTGTGATGTCTACCAGGGCAAATGTGGTGTGTGAGCAGTATGGGCAAGTGTGATATCTACCAGGGCCAATGTGGTATGTGAGTGGTATGGGAAAGTGTGATGTCTACCAGGGCCAATGTGGTATGTGAGTGGTATGGGAAAGTGTGATGTCTACCAGGGCCAATGTGGTATGTGAGTGGTATGGGAAAGTGTGATGTCTACCAGGGCCAATGTGGTATGTGAGTGGTATGGGAAAGTGTGATGTCTACCAGGGCAAATGTGGTGTGTGAGCAGTATGGGCAAGTGTGATATCTACCATGGCCAATGTGGTATGTGAGTGGTATGGGAAAGTGTGATGTCTACCAGGGCAAATGTGGTATGTGAGTGGTATGGGAAAGTGTGATGTCTACCAGGGCAAATGTGGTGTGTGAGCAGTATGGGAAAGTGGGATGTGTTTCAGGGCCTATGTTGATGTGAGTTGTATGAAAGAGTGATGTGTACCATGGCCTATGTGTTGTGTGAGTAGTATGGGAAAGTCAAGGGCCAGAACTGGATCTAAATATAGAGCCAGGGTAGAATAAAACTATTATATAGTAAAGGGTAGGTCACTCTTGGGGCCACCATATTGGTACAGACTGCTTGACAATAGGCTCAAAGCAGACATGGGACTACAGTGACTGACACTCTTCTCTCCACAACCTCTGCATGGAGAATGACTCAAGTTGGCACGTGTGGGGAAGGTATGATGTGTACCAGGACCTATGTGGTATATGAGTAGTACGGGAAAGTGTGATGTGTATCAGGGCCTATGTACTTTATGAGTAGTACGGTCAGCAAATTATCCAAGATGTGCCTTATACGTCTGGACCTTCAGTGCTACCAGAAAATCCTCAGACTCAAATTCCAATACATTTCCATGACAAAAATTCAAGTTTTCATTGATATCATTACCGGTTTCTAATTTCAGGCATAATCAGACTTGATCCTCTGCCATAATTTCTGCAGTCGAAGTGGACAAATATTTTATTTTCCCATTTGATGATGAATTTTTGAGAAATTCCACGACTTTTTATTCCACAACATTCCATGACGTGTGGGAACCCTGTGGGCCGTGATTTAAATGCAAGGCATTACAATAATCCTTATAAGAAAACTGAATACAAACCACAGACAAAACAGATTAATCTACAACAGACTTTATTGCACTAGCCCTAGTTATCAACAGTGTTAACATACAGAGCAGTAGTGGGGTCACCTATAGAGGAGGATTTGTTCACAGCTTACACACATTCTGACTATAAATGTGCAGAATTTCTTATATTGACAGACAACGATTATTTTACACCATTTAACCTGAGAAACCATGGTAACCTTCGGCCCGAGGACGAGGCCATTAACAGGAGATAAGTCTGCATAACTTTATTCACAATTCTGATCTGGCTCCGGACGATTGTCATCCAATTTACTTGTAAAAGGTTATGTAAATGTGTGTGTGTGTATACATACACATGATCATACTACACTGGTTAAACGATGTAGAACTTAACAATATCAATTTCTCGGTTCATAATGAGCAAATTAATCATAACCATAATGAGATGTATTCTGAATGAAAATAAGAACATCATTAAAATGTTCAGGTTTTGTTTATAGGGTACATAATTTTTTATGTTTCTGATTTTTCAATCTTATCAGTAAAATCTTCATAATGATATTTCAATCTTGTGCCTATACAGATGGAGGGCTTCTCTACAAGATTAGTCCTAGACTCTATATTAGCCCTGTAATCTAAGTTTACAGATTTACACTTTACACATATACCGTAAATTCCCGCATATAAGCCGCGGCTTATACATGAACCAGATGCTTTATTGCGGCTTATAGGTGGGATTTACAGTACATTTATTAGACTTAATACTAGGGCCGCATACTGCTTTGAAACACAATGCCCTATGGATGCATTAATGCAGCCCTGGCGAATAACTCGCCACAAGTTCATCAATGAATCATGTAGGCCCTATGGGCGTGATGCATTCCTGCATGATGCACCATTGCAGCAACAGCAAGTTACTCACTGGGAATGCACCGGTGGTTGATACCAGAGGCATCATGCGGCCCTTACAAGGTATTAACACTAAGTATAGTTCATTGATAATGTACATTTTATGACTAATGCATGGATTTAATACTCTGCGCACTATTGGACTTTATAGTAGAAATACATGTAACGTGGATATTGGCATATGTTAATAATGAAGTTCTAAAACTTGCATATACATTTATCTGATATGTATGTTGCACAGCTGACGGGACATTTAATGTTTATTCTACTGTATAAATGTGCGACAACTTGTCACTAAGACCTATTGTATACATTATTCTTTACTCTCTTACTATATATTATCAGTAGAAAATTTGCAGAACACCCCATACTATATGTCTTATACACTAAACACATAATAATCCCAATGAGTATTCTGAAATAGCACTGTCAAATACACTGGTTAAGTTTAAAGCTTGTGAATACTTTCTATTTATATCCCAAATAATCCATTGCCACAAAATATTGAAGAGAGCCATAGGTCACGCAAGCGTAACGGTGCAAAAATTAACCACGACGTGAGCAAAGCAATAACCTTTCCCAATACTAGGTGGCCAAATACTACATTATACATACACTTTACATTTTATTTAAATATGGTCAATAGATGATTTTATTTTGCTATATCAACGTCATTTTTACTTTGTACCTAAAATGATATTTCAGTTTGATTTGAAGACCACTTCACTATCTTATCCTTTATTGCCACGTAATTAAGATACACGATTTTGGAATTTGTGATACTATACAATTATGGACATTAATCAAATAACGTAATTATCTGAAATATTTATTTAGATGAGCTGTAGAGGGGAACACGGTTAAGCATAAACACCGGACCTCTAATTCCAGGAAAAAAAGATGCCAATTTTTTACATGACTCATTGATTAATTTAGATACAAGGGGTCCATGGTTAGGAGATTATGTTAAGGATTCAATTGAAAATTTAGAATCTAAGATCTATGATCAAGAGGCCCGTGTTAAGGATGCAATTGAGAGGATTCAATTTAGGATCTGTCATCTATGATCAAGATATTAGGGTTTCATATTTAAATTTGACGATCAATTCTGAGTTTAATATCAATTCTAAAAGCAGTTAAATTGCAGTGCGTTTCCCGGATTAGAAATTTATCCCATATTTTCGGCAAAGTAAACACAGCAAAGCTGTAATGCCGTGCATATTCATATCATGTTCTAAGAAGTATAGAATTGATTTACAACATTTTTAATATGATAGTAGATCAAAATTTTCAGAACAAATATTATTTTAATACGGAATCTAAAAGCCCTTCATATGTTGTGTGTTTTGCAATTTATTAATCTATAACATACTTTCAGGAAAGTAAACACAGCAATGCTGTAATGCCGTGCATATTCCTATGATGATCCAAGGAAAAAAGATCATTATATATGAACTCTATGGCCTTTGGAATGGACCTATACTTAAATATATGCTCTGATTGTGGTGCTTCCTCGCTCTCCATGTAAAATCCTGCCCCATTGCTATAGTATGGAGTAAACCTATGCCTGGATTAAAATATGCAAATAAGGAATGTGTGTGAGGGTTGGGAGTAGTGTGGTGGTGGTATTGGTGGTGGAGGTGTCACAATGGTCACTAACATCCATCTGATAACTTTTGAAGATCAAAATTGACCATATATGGCCTGGATCCCTGTGATTCCTTAAACCAAGATGGCCGACACACAAGGAAAACAAAAGAATTAGGTAGTTGAGGTGTCCCAATGGTCACTAACATCACTAATTTTTGAAGATCAAAGTTGACCATATATGGCCTGGAACCCTGTGTTTTCTAATCCAAAGATGGCCGACACATATTATAAAAAAAAAAAAAATTAGGTAGTTGAGGTCTTTCAATGGTCACTAACTTCCATCTCATAACTTTTGAAGATCGAAGTTGACCATATATGACCTGGATCCCTGTGTTTCCTAAAACAAAGATGGCCGACACACATGGAAAACAATAAAAATAGGCTAGTTTAGGTCTCCCAATGGTCACTAACATCCATCTGATAAATTTTGAAGATCAAAGTTGACCATATATGGCCTGGATCCCTGTGTTTTCTAAAACAAAGATGGCCGACACATTTTGAAAAAAATAGAATTAGGTAGTTGAGGTCTTTCAATAGTCACTAACATCCATCTTATAACTTTTGAAGATCAAAATTGACCATATATGACCTGGATCCCTGTGTTTCCTAAAACAAAGATGGCCGACACACATGGAAAACAATAAAATAGGCTAGTTGAGGTCTCCCAATGGTCACTAACATCTATCTGATAACTTTTGAAGATCAAAATTGACCACATATGACCTGGATCCCTGTGTTTCCGAAAACCAAGATGGCCGACACACATGGAAAACAATAAAATTAGGTACTTGAGGTGTCCCAATGGTCACTAACATCCATCTGATAACTTTTGAAGATCGAAGTTGACCATATATGGCCTGGATCCCTGTGTTTCCTAAAACAAAGATGGCCGACATATATGGAGAACAATAAAATTAGCTAGTTGAGGTGTCCCAATGGTCACTAACATCCATCTGATAACTTTTGAAGATTAAAATTGACAATATAATTTATTATGAGCTGGATCCCTGTGTTTCCTAAAACAAAGATGGCCGACACACATGGAAAACAATAAAATAGGCTAGTTGAGGTCTCCCAATGGTCACTAACATCCATCTGATAATTTTTGAAAATCAAAGTTGACCATATATGGCCTGGATCCCTGTGTTTTCTAAAACAAAGATGGCCGACACATATTGAAAAAAATAGAATTAGGTAGTTGAGGTCTTTCAATGGTCACTAACATCCATCTTATAACTTTTGAAGATCAAAATTGACCACATATGACCTGGATCCCTGTGTTTCCGAAAACCAAGTTGGCCGACACACATGGAAAACAATAAAATTAGGTACTTGAGGTGTCCCAATGGTCACTAACATCCATCTGATAACTTTTGAAGATCGAAGTTGACCATATATGGCCTGGATCCCTGTGTTTCCTAAAACAAAGATGGCCGACATATATAGAGAACAATAAAATTAGCTAGTTGAGGTGTCCCAATGGTCACTAACATCCATCTGATAACTTTTGAAGATTAAAATTGACAATATATGAGCTGGATCCCTGTGTTTCCTAAAACAAAGATGGCCGACACACATGGAAAACAATAAAATAGGCTAGTTGAGGTCTCCCAATGGTCACTAACATCCATCTGATAATTTTTGAAGATCGAAGTTGACCATATATGGCCTGGACCCCTGTGTTTCCTAATACAAAGATGGCCGACATATATGGAGAACAATAAAATTAGCTAGTTGAGGTGTCCAAATGGTCACTAACATCCATCTGATAACTTTTGAAGATTAAAATTGACAATATATGAGCTGGATCCCTGTGTTTCCTAAAACAAAGATGGCCGACACACATGGAAAACAATAAAATAGCCTAGTTGAGGTCTCCCAATAGTCACTAACACCAATCTGATAATTTTTGAAGATCAAAATTGACCATGTATGGCCTGGATCCCTGTGTATCCTAAAACAAAGATGGCCGACACATATGGAAAACAATAGAATTAGGTAGTTGAGGTCTTTCAATGGTCACTAATATCCATCTGATAACATTTGAAGATCAAAATTGACCACAAATGACCTGGATCCCTGTGTTTCCTAAAACCAAGATGGCTGACACACATGGCAAACAATAAAATTGGGTAGTTGAGGTGTCCCAATGGTCACTAACATCCATCTGATAACTTTTTAAGATCAAAATTGACCATATGTGGCCTGGATCCCTGTGTTTCCGCAAACCAAGATGGCCGACACACATGGAAAATGGTCCCAAGACTCCAAATAATCCAATGCCATGCCACTTAAAACTCCTAAAAAAGTGCATCATACATGTATACATAAATATACATGTAGGTGGCCTTTAGTGGGTTAATAGTCAGTGGTGCTGAGAAATGCATCACCAGCAGAAGAGAACCACATGGTGCTGGGGGAGATGGTGCCAGGCAGGTATGGGGCCACCACAGGAGCACAGCCACCACCACCATTCAGAGGTGGGTGGGGGGGGCTATATATACTATATACCATGGCTCTACCTGAGGTGTCCAGGGCTACCACCACTCTGTCCCCAGGGTCTACAATAACAGGTCCACCAACACCACCACTGCCACCACTTCTATGCTTGACTGATTTGCAGATTTTAATCCAGGTATAGGCATACTCAATACTGTACCTATGACAGGATTATACATGGAGAGCGAGGAAGCACCACTATGAGAGCTTGTATTTAAGAATGGGTCCCCTCCTATAGCCGTTCATTCCTAAGAATGAACGGCAATAATAGTATGTACAACTTTCTATTTCCATCATACATATTGTGGTGAAATCACCTTGTAGGTACATTTCTCAATACAAATTCCTCACATCTACGCTCCTAAGGGTCTTCAGTTCATCTCTTATTTTTGAGCTTCCATTCTATTTTACAAATATCCTGTAAAAATTAATTTGCCATGGGGCACCAACCCCAAGACTGGAATGTTATCATTATAATCTATTTTAATGAAATTGTGTGATAAGCCACACAGAAAGGGCGATCAGAACTTTAGAGCATTGAGCCTCCTTTCTACGTGGCTGCCCATATTTGATCAGACACTGAGATCTGCATGGCAAGCACCCCTCATGACATCTCTTATTGCACAAACCTAAATGCAGAACATAAGCACTTAACGTAATAATCACATCCATGTAACATTGTCTATTTTCCTATATATCTACATATAAACCACTAAGTCAATAACTTTCAAGCAAAAGAGACGGTGGCGGTGGGTTTAATGTAAGCAAATCGCAGCGTCCACTAAATTTGACATTCTTGCCGTGGTATCAAAGTGTATACCTGTATTGTCATCTGTGTCTATGATAATATCAATAAAATGGCAAGTTGAGTAAGTACTACAGTCCTTCTCATTAAACTAAATGACCACTGAAATTGCTGAAACCCTTACCCCCATTCCCCATGTCCATACCTATACCCTCCTGGGCTCCCTGCTGATTGATAATACTGTACTGTGTCGGGACAGGCTCTACTATGAACACTGAACTTTAAGCTTTCTCATTACACAGATTTGAACTGAACTGCTCTCATTGATTTATCTATGAGTTATATCTGAGAATTGTGATGTTTAACTCTGATGGTGAACTACCTTAGTATATGGGTAGGGGAGGGGGTAGGGTAGGGGAAAGAGGGTAGGGTGTTGGGGGTGGAGGGTAGAAGAAGATGACATTTTCTACTAGTTTTCACCTGTTTAAATCAATAATATATGAATTTGCCCTTTACGGTGTGAGCTCATTCCTACTTTTTAGGAAAAGTTTAAACACTGAATTTAGATTATCATACTCTATGCTTGTGTTAATGAAACATTCTCCTTGAACTTATGCTGGTCGATCTTAATTTGAAAAGTCAATGAGTTCTTCCAAGACCAATGGTTGTCATATTATATTAGCCTTATTATAATAATATACCTGAAATGTTAGTGACAAGATAAATTATTTCTTTTACCCTTGGTGTGAGGTGTCACATTATGTTTAAACCTGATAAGGATCTCACTACTGTAAGTATAGTCCCTTAGTGTACCCCCTGTCAATACTCATGTTTAGGAGGGAAGCTGGTTATGTAGTATGTTACTGAAGTGACATGTTTTGTAAACAGATCCCATAATACTACTGAGTGCTTAATTCCTGCAGATCAGGTGGCGCTGAGGTGAAGAACATACCTGGCAAGCAAGTAGCAAAATTGTCACCAATGGGCAAATCACTACTCTGAAACAAAGCTTCTTATTTTGCAGCCGTCTCAACTATTTTTCATATCTACCTATAAACCCTAAAGTAACACTGAATACCTGCAATGCTTTACCAGACAGTACTCTGCCACTTTGGCAAGTATCCACTGGCAGAGTCGTGGTATATGATCCCTGAGGACTATGCTAAGAGGCGGATGTTTCCGTTGTCGGCACCAAGGAGGAGAAGTCGGTTCTGGGGAAGTACGGCCATCGTTGTGAGGACCCCTCGGAACACGTCTGACCGTAATTTGGTACTGGAGAAGGAAGCCTGGTACACAGAAGAAAAATATGTATCTAACAAGAAATGCGTTTGCGACCGCGTAAAAAAACGCCTCCCGCCGTTAATGTCGGTATACCAGTGTTTGATGACATGTCTCATAAAAGCAGACATAAAGAAGATTTCACAATTATCAATTTCTCTATTTTGTATTGTGAGACCTCATCACATGGGGCAAATGAAATCATCATAGCGCACTCCCATACCGCTTCGCGGTACCGCCGCTACGCGGTGTGGGAGGCGCTAAAAAACTGCCAGATTATTTCTAACAGTGTGGCATACTTATACCATAAACCTCATAAAAGTATATTAACCCATATCTCATGTATAAGCTTCACTATGCATCAGGGCGATCTCATAAGACCCAGCTGGGCTTAGAAATTCTTTAAGTGTTCGACCTACCGGTACTTCAACTTTAAACTGCATACCGACTTCTGGGCGCTTCTATGAGTCACAATAACTATATATGTGTAAACCGTAGCTTATATATACAAGGATTGACTTTAAATCTATCAAAAAAAAAGTATCCCACTTTCCTTCATAAAAATTGAAAATGGTTATCGAATAAATTATTTTGATGAAGTCATGTATGACTCACTTTTACATTGTGTATAATGTAAGAAAAAAAAACTGACCTTCCTATCTACAGATGTGTGCACACCGACACGGTTACCAGTGGTGGCAGAAAGTATCTCGTTCCTGTAAAACACAGCGCAGTGTACTGGCTCAGTTGTACCTTTAAAGTGACACACGGTCGTAGCGTCCTCAACGTTCCACAGCGTCATCGTCTGGTCGAGGGATGTGGTCAGGATTGTCTTGTTGTTATAGGCCTTTACCTGTTTTTAAATACAGCACAGGTTTATAACACATTTAACATCAATACAACATAGGTAATATCACATAGTGCAGACTTTATAAGATTACTCCTTAGCAGCTTATAGACTGAGAACCTACCTGTAGGATCTCCCCCTCGTGCCCCTTCCAGGTGGCGAGCAGCAGCCCGGTGCGGATGTCGATGATAGAGATGATACCTGAGGAGTAGCCGGCCGCCACCCAGTGTCCGTCTGGGCTCACCGCCGTGCACCGGATCAAACCTACAGGGTCAAACATGAACACATAGAAGCTAACAAGGGTATTTTTTTATTATCTCTAAACATAGACATGACATTTTTGCTTTAAATAATAGAAAAAAAGTATACCTGATATCATAATATTATGAAATCTTTATGAAGTTGAGAACAAATACTTGGCTTAAGAAATCAGTCCCACATGCCTATTTCAGCCTGAAGTAGACATTACATGTATTTGACTTATACTGCAATATGCTCTATGAAAGATACCTCAACTGGTGTACCTTCTATTGTACTTCGAAATCTTAATTTTTTAAACAGAAAGACGA
The DNA here is from genome assembly GCA_949317995.1 of Acholoe squamosa. NCBI lineage: Eukaryota > Metazoa > Annelida > Polychaeta > Phyllodocida > Polynoidae > Acholoe > Acholoe squamosa. The sequence continues at coordinate 105,806,586 of OX439035.1, read as the reverse complement.
ATGAAGTATCATAATTTATGAATATGGGAATATAGCATGCATGTTTATTCTACTGTCACCAAACCAAAGCACACATACCCACTCTAGGTAGGTCAGAGATTTGCACAAATATTGCACACCTAGCCCAGACCCAAGCCTTTTATGAGCTCACCCTAAATATTCACTATAGGCCGTATCAGAATGTGCTGAAATTAGATTTCCATATTTTCTTTTGTTGGCTTATTACTATTGGGTAAATCGTTAAATACGCCTTCCCCTAAGACCTACTGGTAGTTCTTTCCTTTTCAATTGATATCAACATCACTTTATTGGATAAAATGATATAAAGCATTAAGCTATGTATGACACTGACATACATTTTTCCAGTACCACTGTAAGACAGCATAACTATGGGCACCAAAATAGAAGTATGTAGTGCTTCAAATTTACTAATGGAAAGCTAGATATTCCTCAGGGACAAACACTTCATAGTAGTTCTTACGCACTTGGAAAAAAATATCCACAAAATCGCGTTCTATGGGTGCTACAAATCATACACAATCGCTATGAGCCTTTTTTCAGACCAGCATTAAGCAGAAAGCGGGGGAAATCAGGGGAATAAGACAGCACACAGTGCATTGTGGCAAGAAAGTAAGAAACACAAGGAACAGGGTGCCCAGCCAAATAAGAAAAATCATGGCATTGTCATAAACCTGATCAAGAGAGTAAGAAGGTGTTGCAGGACCAATCTAATTGAATTCTGAAATTTCTGTACTAAAAGTTTTTTACCAGCAAATATATTTTGCTTACTGAAAAAAAGGACTATAATTTGATGGGAAAAAAAATCATGATTTACTTTGGTGACTTTCGCTATGCTTTTTCTTAGTGGACATGGATACCCTGTTTAATAGAGAGTAGAGGTCGAGAAGAAAATTTAGAGAGGTGCAGTTTTCCAAAAAGGTTTATCATCAGCAGATGACTCAACAGACGTGAACAAAGCCATGAGCAGACCAACAGTATATCAAATCTTTTAAAACACTGGCAGTGTGGGGGTAAGAACAGAGGAGGCGCTTACTGTTTTCTATAAACCCGATCCTATAAGCGGGCATTGTTCCTACAGAATATATGAAAGGCACACACAAATGTACTTATATACTTTAAGCACACTCGTAATACAATTAGCTTTTACAGTCGTATTCATTCATTTATGCATAAACTTCTGCTATACATTTCTATCAGCAGTATCCATGTTGAGAGGTCGAGGGCTTTCACCTTCAGTATTTTAATGAATATGAAAAAGTCTGGCTAATGTTTATCAAGTTTCATCAATTAATATTCATGTTAGGTGTATTTCGTACTCAAGCCACAGAATTCAAATCTCATGTGTTTATATCATCCTAGATAGGCCTATCCCTCCCTTTTTACACATAGCACACTTGAAACTTGAAATCCGCCTGGTGTCCTTGGACTATTTACTTCCCATAGAGTAAGAAAACCGCCTTCAAGCCATGGTTATAAACTCCCTGGCCGGCATTCATCCACAAACTACAGTCAACTTAACTAGGTCTACACAGGAATTTATATCAACTATTGATAATATAAAACCCTCCTGCTACAGGAGGAATTAATATACACACTCAGGACTTGAAAAGTATCATGGGTGGTATGAACAACATAAGTGGTTATTGACTGTAGGTAGAAAAGGTGACATATTTAAGTCAGCATTAGTGGGGTACTACGTAGTAATTTTATGTTCACTTTGGTCAATAGAACCATTGTTCCCATACACCGTTCATACATGCATCTCATGTGAGATAGCGAAGCAGCAGACATTTGATATACAGCATTCCTTTATATCATATCATTACCATAATATCTCCACATTATACCTCACTATAAGTTGCACCTTCACTTTGAGACAAACCTAAAGGGTGCACCAAAGGATTGATTTGTGAAGGTATTTTACCGTTCTATACAATTACATGCCTCATGCATATGGCACACCTTGACTTAGGTAGACTTTACAAGCTGCAGTAAGCCTCTGTTTTCATACATGTATGACGCGGCTCATACAGGAGATAAAAAGTTATGATTTCCAGATACAACATTGGCGATGAGGATGGGATGGTGCATTCCAGTTCAAGATATGCTCAGACATAACAGTGTATTTACAAATCAAAAGATCCCATGTAGATACGTAATTTTTTTGCAGATACACTCTATACCAGCGATGATGGACTGTGGCCAAGAAGACACCAGCTGTTGATTTTGCAGCTTGGCGGGCTACGGTAGATAGTGTTATAGACATCCGGCAAGACTTACCGGCAGGTCCAGTTGAACACTTGAACTCGTGCATATAGGTGGCTGCCCTGACGTCTAGGAACCTACAAAACGAATGGGTGAATTGATCTTCCGACCCACGCACTTATCAGGGTTTAGACCCATTCCTAGCAGGTAAGTCCTTTTCTTTTTACTATTTAGTACTTGGTTTCAGGTAATGTTAAAGAGGTACAAAATGTTCCACAATAGCGACAGAAAATTCTCCCAGTTACCTTTAGAGAAAGGGTAGTAAAAAGAAAATATGATTCTATAATAAACTCAATGACATATACCTTAGGGTTGCTTCGGTGGTTGCAGCAATGAGCGTACAGTGTGGTGCGGGCATAGGAGTTACCACTGTCACAGGCGGGTTACGGGGCGATTCAAACTGACGCACACCCATCCCCATGAATGGGTCCCAGATCTAGAAAAACAAAATTTTATCACAATCAATTCGTTTGGTATCTTCCCAGGGAAATATGATTGATAACTTCAACCAAAATCTCAAAAATTAGGGGGTTGGCTTACGCAGTTGGTAGACATATGTGAAAGGTTTTTAGGTTATTCTGCTAAACTTGCGGGTAATACTAGTATAATTTACAAAAAGTGAATCTTGACACTTACATGTACTACGCTATCACAGGAGGCGGCGAGCCGTACGGTCTCTAAGAAGGTGACACCAAACACCGACTTCTTATGGTTACCATACGTCCACTGACAGCCCACTCTGTGAAAGTGAAAAAATGATCAATATTCTAATTTACATACATATATGTGGGTGTATATATTCAGATATTTTTTTAATGAATGTATCATTTTAGGACTATCCCCCGAGGCTGACAAATCAGAGGTAGAATTCAGAGAAATGCTTGTACAGCATGTGGGTCTTCGGTTATGGGTAAATTAACACGTCTTATTTCTATTGTGACTGACCTTAATGGGTAAATGTAGCCCAGACTTACCTCCCTGTGCCATCACCAAAACTGCGCAGGGACCAGAGTTTGACTGTCTTATCTTTACTGGCGCTTATAAATGAGTTCTCGTTGTCCAAAATATACAAAGACCGGATACTGTTGGTGTGCCCTGCAAGGGACCAAAGTGATACCAAATATTAAAGAGAGCGAGAGGAAATGACTGAGCATTCTCAGTGAATTTATTTGTTTAACGTCCTAAAGCCCGTAGGGCCTCAAGGGATATAGAGCAGCCTTAATGTTAACATTAGAATAAGATTGCTATAAAAATGCTGGCCTTAACCACATTAAATATTCCTATATGTAAGAGATTCGCAAAATCTCTGCTAAAACTATATATGCAAAATGTGATACCTGAGAATGTTTGTAGTTTGATTTGTTTAAAGTTGAAGTTGATTTCTCGTTCACTCAGTCCCAGCTCGTGCTCCCAGTAAGCGAGCCAGTTCCCCTTCAAGTGCCGTTGTTTGTTGAAGTCCATCTCTGGACTGAAATGTAAGACACAGCATTATTTACAAAGTCTGATCTAATTAGAGGTGAGCGAGACAAGTGAACAGATGAGAACGAAAGTAATAGAGAGAGAGAGAGAGAGAGAGAGAGAGAGAGAGAGAGAGAGAGAGGAAGACAGACCTGCAAGCCTAACCTGAGAATGGCATGTATAAAGGGGTTATTCATAACAGCATGAGTAGTGCTAACCTTCGTAGCTTGTTGTCGTCAATGACCGACTCCCCCGATTTCCGTCTAACCCGGTTACCACCAGCAGACTGTGGATCTAGGCTGGCTGTGTCATCCTCCGCAATGACGATTTTGTTACCCGCTACAGTTACATTACGTCCAAAACTGCCGCTCACGTTATCATCATCAGACGCTGGTGAACGAGCCCGGGCAACATCATCCCCTCCAGCTGTCAAGTGTCCTGAACCTGACGCTGCAGCAGAACAGAGTTATATTTTATGTCAGGTGGCTTGTGGTCCTCAAGAGATTAATACCAGTGCTACTTGTACAGCCGCACTATTGACACCTGATTCTCTTAAAGATACATCAGGAGGTCCAGAAATCTAGTTATAGAGAGATGTATTTAAAGTTCATACATATTTGTATCTGAGAAGAACTACAACCGAGGATCTAGCAGTTCCAGTGAAACGACATGAATATTTATTTTAGGAAGTGCACCTGACATTATTGATATACATTGGCTCTGAAAGTTACGATACATGGAGTGAAGGATGACTAACAATCAGTTTGAACCCTCTCATCCACAAGGTAATTAATATATAAGAAGAATGCTAACGCAACACGTGTATCTTGGATGTGATTTTCACTGTGTGTTACAAATGTGCAGACATACGTATATTAAAGGTACATATTTCATGTGGAGTTGATTCATTAATCCATTTGCCGACACACCTGGCATGAATTAATGACCAAAATATAAAATTAATCGATACTTACATGTAAGTTGATGATTAATTGTTGTTCCAGGAGCAACGATAGATCGTTGCGGGGTACATAGGAGATGCGCATGCGCAGATCCGTAGATGTCAGACGTCCGCTGGCAGTGAATCAATCGCTGAAAGGAATTTCGTTTATGGTACATAGGAATCAATATCTATACTATTCAATTGTCGTAGTTATATAGATGAATTCGTATCGTCGAATAAGATCTATATGTAGATATTATATTCAAGAATGCTTGAATATTGTAGATTAATGATTATGCCTGACTGTCACTAATCTATTCATCCTAGGGAGGATGGGTGGGCCTATGTACCCCGCAACGATCTATCGTTGCTCCTGGAACAACAATTAATCATCAACTTACATGTAAGTATCGATTAATTTTATATTCCAGAGCGCAACGATAGATGTCGTTGCGGTCTATCATAGGAGACTTTAAAGTTCAGCTGATTCACTGCCCATTTCCATAGTCCTATCTTATCTGTTTACTAATTCCCACAAAGGACTGTAACACAGGACTGTTTAGGAAAAGTGAATAAATTTATTCAACCTGACTCTAACAATAGTCAGGCGAAGAAAAGGAAAAAAGTGGTTGTTCTCAGCCAACCAAAAGAAAAGGCTAATTTTCTTTTACCCTTATCTGCGGGTTTCAAAAGGCAAAAAACAATGCCAAATCAAAAGACTAACTGATTTAATCAAGTGGAGCACCTAAAAATGGTGCTAACAATCTCGCATTGAGTATTTAGCAAAAATACTTATGGGAAAATTCTCCCCTTTTGAGGTGTAACCTCTTATGGGAGCATGAATCAATTTGTACAGTCACTCAATTGAGTCCTCCAATAAAAGTCTGGCAAGAGTTTTAGGAGGGTTGGGCTTCTCAATGGGTTTGTTGTAGTGCTTCGCCATGGTCTTGGCATTTTTCCAAGATCCATGGCGAAGCAGGACAGCAGTGGATACACCGAGTCTCCCTCCAGCAGAGGTGCTAGCACCCCTGGTGGAGTGAGCTCGGTATACCCTGGTGTCGATTCCAGCCGCAGTAAGTACCGCGAGGATCTACCTCTTTGAGGAGTCCTGCGTGATCTCCTTATGTGGCCTAATGTAGGACAAGAAGAGCGAATGCTTCATTCGCCCTTTCTTGTCCTTTCTGAAAGGCTTCGTGATCTGAACGTATCGTTTCAAAGCACAGACGACACACAGAGTCTCCTCCTCATGGAACGGTTCCAGGACCAGTTCCTTGAGTGGTTCCCCCGTACGTGCTGTTTTCATTAGATTCTTTAAAACAAAACGCACAGAACCCGAGGCCAAATAAGTCATATTTCGGAGATCAAGCGCTGGAATGACTTGACCCCGTTGGCCTGTGACTAGCATAATCAACATGACCAACTTGAGACCCAAAGACTGAAGGGACAGGGTCTCGTTGGCACCCCAACGCCGGAACATGCTGAAGACCAGCCTAACATCCCAGAACTGGGAATATCTGGGAGAAGGAGGATTCCTTCTGTAGGCGGTCTGGACGGCCCTGCGTACCCAATAATGGGTACCCATGGTCGCCCCGTTGTCAAGGTTTTGCACTAAAACCGACAACGCACATCTTGCAGCGTTAATGGTGCCGAAGGCCTTGCCCTTTTCCGAAAGAAGCCGTAAGAAACGGCACACCTCAAAAGGGGAAGGGGAGCGATAGGAGACATGGTGAATTATGCAGAAAGTGGCCCACTGACTCATGTATGTCTCGTACACTTTACGTGTACCAGCAGACCAGCTTTCTAGCAAGAATTCAGCGGTTTTCCTATCACACCCCTGGTTCTGAATAAGGTCAAGTTTCACAGTCTTAAAACCTGAAGGCCTATGCCTCTTACGAACCCCCCTCTTCCCTTCGATTCTAGATTTCCGGGACGAGGGTGGATTTTGATGCTGGGAAACTTGTGAATTAGAGGATACCAGGCCCTGCCCGGCCAGTCTGGCACTACTAAAACCAGCTTGTTAGGTTTCTCGCTTCTGGCCTTCCTCACGACTCGTGCGACCAAACTGAAAGGAGGGAAAGCATAAGCATTAATTCCATCCCAAGACATGGTAAATGCATCAACATGGGATGCTCCTGGGTCTGGCATCCAAGAGCAGTAGAGGTCACATTTGTGATTTAGCCTGGAGGCAAAAAGGTCCCACTCTGGTTTGCCCCAGATCCTGCATATTCTATTGAATATGCGATCATTGAGGCTCCACTCGAGATTGTCTTTAAAGACCCGGGATGCTCTGTCCGCTTTGATATTCAAGATACCAGGGACAAAGGATGCCGTGATCCAGGACCTTCTTGCCTCAGCCCAACCCCAAATGAGCCTAGCAATTTTGTCACATCCAGGAGATCTCACTCCACCCATCTTTGACACATAGTGCAAAGCGGTCATGTTATCCGTGCGTACGTGTACGTGGATATCCCTGACTCGCCCTAAGCTATGTAAGGCTAGGTTGATTGCACAGAGTTCAAGGACATTAATATGGTCCTTTTCCTCCGGCAACCACCGCCCACCTATGGTATGGTCACCTAGATGGGCTCCCCAACCCTGCATGCTGGCATCTGTGTCAATGGTGAGATGTGGGGTAAATTTACGAATTAAGCAAGAGTCTTGGGAATTAATCATCCACCATTTGATGTCTATCTTAGCTTCTTTGTCTAAAGTCATGGTAGCTTCGTAATTTCCCTTAGAAACTTTCAGTGCTCGATTCTTGCAACGTTCTAGAGCCTTGTAGTGACTCATACCATATTCTACCCCTTTGGAATAGGCATTGAACATTCCCACCAATCCAGCTACATTTCTAATGCTGGGATTATGGGCGTTCAAGATTTCTGATGCTACCTCCTGAATTTTATCTACTTTATTCTGAGGTAGCGACACAGTCATATCTTGTGTATCTATCAGAAACCCCAAGAATTCCAAGGAAGTAGAAGGTGTCAAGACCGATTTTTCTGGATGAACTACAAGTCCTAGAGAATCTAGCAATTGTGCCAACTTGGTCATGGCTTCTCTACATTCAGAGAATGTTTCACCTACAATGAAGGTATCATCAATGTAGGGAAAAGCCATATATCCCTGTTGTCGCAGATTACAGAACACTGGTGCTAGTAACTTTGTGAAAATTCGAGGGGCACAAGCTATTCCATTGGGAATTACACGGTACTGAAAAAGCTCATTGTTCCATACAAATTTTAGATATTTCCGATCGGGTTCCCTGATAGGGAAAGTGTAGTATGCATCTTTGAGATCAATAGATGCCATATACATACCCTCTCCTATCAAGTTGATAGCAGTATCTAAATTTTCCATTTTAAAATGTTCATATGGAATGAGATTATTCAGTTCTGTGAGATCTAGGATGATTCGAGTATCGCCATTAGATTTCGCAACGGGAAAGATACACGAAATCCATTGGCCCTCTTCATCCTCCACCCTTTCGATAATCTTTTTGGCAAGCATTCTATCCATTTCTAGGTCAATCTTACGCGGATCATAATCTCTAAGATTATAGGGTCGCGGTTCGTGTTTCTGGTGCGGGATAGCTATAAACGGGATTTCAATACCACCCGCATTTTTTAACACCCAAGGATCACTAGTGATTGTCCTCCAATTGTCCAGGAAATGGACAGTCTGCCCACCAAGAAAGTTATCTGGTGTGTTCTGAAGGTGTAGGGAGGCCTTCGAACTACGCACATTTTCTACTTTTTTGCTCCTCGTTTTGAGTGACCTCCTCGACCGCCCCGCTTGGCCTGGTTGCTGTAGCTTCTGTTTTTCTGATAGTTTGTGCGACCCCCTCCGCCTCTGCGGCTTCGGTCTCTCCGGCGAAAATCCGACCTGGATTTCTTCTGGTAAGTCTTCTTACCTCGCCTCTTACCCGTAGATTGTCGCAACTTCAGTATTTTCTTTGTGAACTCACGCTCTTCTGCAGTTTCAGACACAATTGTTTTTGCCTCAGCAAATAACGTGGCCCCTCCCATGGGAGCATCCATGACCTCTTGTTTAATGTCTTCATTGATCTTGTGCCTCAAATTCTCCCTTCTACGCCTCACTAGGATGTTGTTGGCGTATCCCATCAACTCTAGACAGTCAATGGCCCCTTTTGCACAATCGTTTAACTGTTCGTCTTCCTCACCCCTGTCCACCATCAACGTTAAGGTTGGGATGATAGCAGTCATGGCTGCCATAATGGCAGCTTGCGCCTTGCACATAAATTCATCCGGGATAATCTCTTTTCTCTCTAGCTTCTTCTTGATAGAGGCTTCGAGTGGTGGCACTACCATGGCAGACACGTTTTTAGGTGGTGGGTACTCTTCGGTTACTTTGGGCTCACAGTCTTTGGCATTAGCATTTAAGAGCAGTCTTTGAATAGTAGCAGCCAGACCTGCATTTATAGGGGCAGACTTTTTGGGGCCACTTTCCTTGTTCAGAATTTCTCGGGCTTTTTCAGCAAATGCCCCACTCTTCTGACCTGCAAAAGGGTCTTTAACGTCATCATCATCCTCGTGCGTGTAGTCATCTTCATCAGATGACTTACTGGATGTCTTATTCTTTTTTGAATGTCTCTCTGTCTCAACCGGGGACAATTGGGCTCGTTTCTTCTGCTGACCTTTTGAGTGTTTTGGTCTTTGTCGCCTGGAGCGTGGTCTTGAACGGTGCCTAGACCGAGACCTTGACCTTGAGCTGGGAGAAGAGGATGTGGATCTTGATCTATGTCTATGTGACCTGGACCTTGATCTGGTTCTGTACCTATGCCTCCGTGATCTTGAGTAAGATCTCGATCTCGACCTGTATCTGCCCTGTCTAGAACGTGACCGGGATCTGGACCTGGTCCGAGACCTGTGTCTCTTGTGACTTGATCTCTGCTTTGATCTATGGCGAGATCTATGTGGACTTGGAGGTTCTTCCTCTTCTTCCTCCTCTTCATCAGTTTCCTGATGGTCTGAGCCCTTTTGAGAGCCTTCCTGCTCTTCTTCTTCCTCCTCTTCTTCCACCTGCTCCTCTTCTTCTTCTTCTTCTGAAGAAGCCGGCTTATACTGTTTGGTGGGAGCTGGCTTTACCTTAGTCTTAGACTTGGCCTTGTGTGAGGGAAGGTCTTTCGGCTCTTGTTTGGGCCGTTGCTTTTCAGCTGGCTCCAAAGCCGGAGGAGACGGTGTTCTAGTCTTCCTCGAGGCATCATGGCGAGTGTAGACTTTCCTCGTCTTGCCTTTCTTGGGGGTTTCGACAGGCTCAGAACTCAGCTCCTCGATCTCGTCAGACTGACGGTAGACCTGGGCTTTAGTTGTCACTCTGGAGCTATCGCCCTGCTTCATCATGGCATCTATAACAGCCGTTTGTTGTCTGAGGGTCTTGACTTTCTTGTCTACTTGCGGTAGACGCACCTTGACAGACATCTGCAAAAATTCAAAGAATTTTTGTATAAGTCATCGGTCACAGTTATAAAACATTATAACATTAACACAATTTCACAGCAAGTGAACATTTTATGGGCATAAGGTATAGGTATTTAGTTTAGAAAACACACCTAACCTAGCCAGTGACCAACTGTGATATTTCTCAGTTTGAGAAATTATTTCCCCGGCATAAAGTATAGGTACACTGAATTAGCAATTCACAACCTAGACAGCCACGGGGCACAGCCATAAAAAGACAATTCAGTCCTCCGCGAGGAGGCTAGTCTTTCAAATTTCTCTAAATGAGAAATTTTTCGGCATAAGGTATAGGTAAAATCGAATTTACAAGTATCAACCTATACAGCCGTGTTTAGACACCGTTCTTAAGACTTCTGCCCTCCCCAGGGAGACAGGTCAAAATTTTCTATCATAATCAGCGAAAATGGTAGAAAATCGAACCACTGATTGAATCAGCTAGCCAGTATTGTGCCAGGGGGCCACAACTCTGGTGGTGTCAAGGTCCTCTTACACCCAAACTCCAGTAGCAAGTCCCACCACAGGTCCGGACAGTTACGAAGGAGTTACTGTTTAAGAATTGTACCCAAATTCTAAAAACAGTGGCCTATCTGTACAGCGAGCACAGAGTCCAGCGTCTTAATGGTGTAGATAACCTCCCTGATACACAGCCATTTCATCACAAGTCAGTCTGTGAGTACGGGATGGCTCGTGCCACTTCATTTCATCAGAAATTAATGTGGAGACCTGCAGCGGTCCGACTTTGAGTGTATCAGTACAGGCCTTGGTCTATGGGAACTACCTCTATTATCGCCCAAAAACAAACCAACAAAAACATAACATACAAAGCAAACCAAGTAAAAATGGACAAGAAAAAGGTGAAAACGATGGAAAAACAGAGTAATCTCAACGTTTTTGGAAGAAAATCCGTCTTAAAGGGAACAAAATAACAATATAACCGAGAAAACGGCGGGCCGAGACGAAAAGTTCGGCGCCGAACCGGAAGTGGCCGGAAAATACCGGAAACTCCCGAAGATTTTGCCGCCAAACGGTTCTAAGTTATTGTATATGTCGTAAAAGAAAACAAAGTCGTATTTTCGACAAAATAAGACGGAAAATGCCCAAAAACAGTAGATATTAACAAAATATTGAAGGATTACTCTTTAAAAAATCAAAAAAGGTGGGAAAACTCGCCCAAAAGTAGAACGATCAGGATAGGAACCCAACTGCTTCTCCGTGATCGGCGGGAAAACAGAGATCGTTACAAAAAGTGAGAAAAATAGCCTAAAGAGGCCTAATCTTAACTTTTAAGGCGATTTAACCCCCTAAATTGGAATAAAAACAGATATGAAAAATGGAAGTATAGCGAAATTGCTAAAAACTTACTCGAATTGTAAGCCAAATTGCGAGACGTCCTCCTTCTATGGAAATACACAGCAGTCTGACATCTACGGATCTGCGCATGCGCATCTCCTATGATAGACCGCAACGACATCTATCGTTGCGCTCTGGAACCCTAATACATGTATGTAGTATTGTGTCTCCCATTACCAATTGGGAAGAGGAGCTTTAAAAGGTGGATCATCATTTAAAATTGAGTACTTTTAAGGTGTGACAGGGATAACGGACAAGTGTATGTGGTCCACTTTTAGAGTTTGTACATTATACGCATGCATTGTATCCTACCATCTTCCTCCAATTCCTCTGAAAATGTATCAAATACAGAGGTGGTCGGTCCACTGTTAAATTCCTAACCTAGTAAATCCTGATAAGTGTGAACTGTACTTTACCCTAATAGAGTTATGAGCTACATGGAGTCTACGTACCCAAAACCTTGAGATTTATCTATGATCGCTGCTGTTGATGCTACAGGAGGCATGGATAAAACTAAACCATCAAGAGTGTCTATCTATGTTTTTGCACGCCATTCTTTTCAGAAATGGAACATTTGTTTAGAAAGTAAGAAAGAGACAGAATTGACAGAATATCCATTACAAACATACATCATCTTAAAGAACAAATTTCATAACAAATGTATAAGGCTTCATCTATATATCCGAATCGGCAGTCCAATTGAAACTTAGGCCTTAATCTAGGTGGAATAATGATGATGGTACTGTATCCTCACCTTTACACGCAGCGACAGCGTTCTGCTGTGACACGGCCTCATCATACATGGTACATAACTGGCGGATCAAGTCATCATTTATCAAGTTCTGCTCCATGTGGATTCTGTGGTAACACATTTAAATCATTAATGTCGGATTCTATACCAGGCAAACACAATTTCGCACAAAGACATTGATCACACAGGAAATCTCTTTCCAGCCATATACAACATTTGTTATGTAAAATCGCAGTAACCGTGTTTATGCATTGTGTGTTTTCTAAGTTTGGGCAAACACTGTAGGCTTCTAGGTATGATCAAGTCTTTTACAGCCTTGTAATCAACATCTTTTCCCATATCAAAATCCCATGGAAAAGGACTCTCTTTGTCAGATCATTCAGTTTAGTAAGATATCAAAAGTGCTATCGTTGTTTCCTTCAAACTGCTTTTATTTCGAATGCAAGTAGAGTTGTGAACTTACCCGCCAGCAAGTTTACAGAAAGGTATATAGGCAAGATGCGCCAAGTGCGGGGTGAACGTTTGTCGCAACTCTGTCATGATGCTGTCTTGACTCTCCACTCCTTTTGTGTCTGTCTCATCTGTCATAAAAGATACAGAATAATTACTTAATGTGACAGGTTTTAACTAGCACCAATGAGAGGAAACTAACCGCCCCCCATCTACCAGGATTATGTTTATTGATTTAATACAGTACCTTCTTGTGTTGCTGGTGACAGGCTGTACCGATAACCTCCTGAACCTTGTCGTTGGTGGGTTGGTTGCCATGAGGCCGGTTTGATTTGGGCACCAATTTTATAACCGCCTGTTTCAGCGTCATGTTTAATCTCCATGTACATGTTATTTGTGGACGATGTATTGTCCGGTCGGCTCTCTGGGAATCAGACAAAGTCGGAAATACAGATGCTTTGTTGGTTCTGAACTAAAGCCCTAACATTTGATAGTAAATATACTTTGCTGGGCAAATGATCTAAATCTGGAAGTCTAATGGCGGATTCTATAAATTTTCAACAAGTCATAGGGTAACCCTTTTTGCTACAGGATTTTGGAAAATTGACTATGTGAAAAAATGAAAAATTTCAATTACAGCATACACACCTGGCTGGGGTGATATAACTTCATTTGCCCTGCATGACTCATGTAGCTTTTCATCATGAACCCGACTGAATGCTGCAAAGAACTTCTGTAGCACAAACGTCATATTTTGTCGTGTCATCTCAAAACCGATGCGCAGACTGATAATGTAGAGTCCATCAATGAGTTTGTGGCAGATAATGGTTCGCGCCCTGGCTCCACTCGGGAAGGACACATGAACCGATGCAACAAGCTTCAAAAGTGGCAGGATCAGGTCTTTGAATATAGTCTCCTGTCAAGGGGCACCACAGAAAATGTTTTACAGACAGAAAAGCATTTGGTCCGGGAGGGTAAGACTCTTATCAGAATATTTATAACACTTTGATAAAGAAGTATTAAAGAATGCAGCATTTTGTTGGCACTTATCATACCAGTGTTTCACACTTAACTCTATTATAAATAAGTGCCTCATGGTACTTAAGGGGGTACAAAGCTCTACTGACCTGTAGGATGTCCATAAGGGTGGCATCACTTAGATATGGCAGGATGTGGTTAAGGAGAGCCGCGCTGCAGATCAACCCTGCCTCACTCCGTCCGGTTAACTTCTTCTGGGCTTGTGCAATCTATGGAGAAAATATTTTTGATGAATAAAAGATGAGTTCCTTGTACAATCTCAAATTATGTAAAACTACTAGATCGGATACCTGCATAGATTTGCTGGACTTGAATAAAGGTGTTTTTAGATAGGACAACCCCCTCACAGACATTTAAGGGATTTACAAATTGAAACTGATAAGGTCTGGCACATGTAACTGTTATGTTCATGGTAAGTGTCTTTCTAATCTTGCCGACATAAATGGGTTGAATAAACCAAGAGGCGGTTTGTTTTTGTTTAGAACTATTGTAAAACAATTATTACCCGGTACATGCACATTGATAAAAGAAGTTAAAACTCAATCTAAAACAGACACAGTACATACCAGTTCCCTGCAGTGTGCGAAGTACTGCAGTAAGATAACGTGTTCACCGTATAGCACCGAGATACATGACAGACACTCCAGCACCTGGGACGCGTTGTAGTCACCCGCGATAGGCTTATTGGTCGTACTTAGTGTGTACACAACTGTAAGATAAATAATATAAAACATGTGTAACTCAATATGTGACAATTATAAAGAATATCATGGTCAAAGGTAAACTAAACCTATGACAGGTATGATCATGTTATGACATGCAAACATTGTCTCACTTGGGACTAAAGTGAAGTGCTAATTACACTGAGAGGCCATATATCCACTTAGTATTCAATTTATTACATCCTCCATGCAGTATTCACATATATACGCTATAATGAGTTTCAATCTATACCATGTTTAGGGTATTAATTTTGTTCAAATCAATTCTTGATATCTAAATAACTCCATAAGCTAGGTTATTCCCAATACTGATTCTTCATATCAACGTTAAATCCATGAAATATTTCATTCTCTAAAATATATATCAAACCACCTACCATCTTTTGACAGTGGCTCTAGTTGCTCCTCCCCATAGTAACACAGTGCCAACATACGCAGCAGATTCCGTGATAGCCATTTGGCGGTGAGCACTGGACCGAGTCGGTGAGACAGCCACTTGATAGTTTCTGCTGCCACATGGCTGATATTATAGTCTATACTGCCACTGTCAAATATACTAGAAGTGAAGTCTTCTGTTTCAGAGCGAACAAGTGCTGTTGGCATGATATCATCGCCTTTACTATCAGTACCGGCATCATCTTCCTGGTCGCTATTTCGTGATATCTCAGCACCATCCGTACTGGAAGTCTCAGTGCCCGTGGCTGCATTTCTCTCTAACTCTTCTTGTAGGAGTCTAGAAACACTGTGCACAGATAACCGACCAACACTCCGCCCGAGAAGGTCCTCGTTTGCCTCCACTTCACTCCCTTGGCTGGCCGTCTCAGCGAACATATCTGCCTGATCTGCACTTCCCAGGGAGTGCGAGTCAGTACGGTCCTCAGATATGGGCTCTGCACTGCCAGAGTCACTGGGCACTTCTTCCAGGGCACCCGGTAGCCACTCGTCATCTGGCAATGCCTCCATTGCCAAAGGGACATTCTTCAAATCTGGATCCTCAGGTGTCTTTTCACCAGAAGCCAGAGGTGGTGGCACTGCGGTACCATCAAGCATACCATCATCTACAAAAACACTTGGGAAATCTTCTTCACCGAGGCCATTACTGGTGCAGCCATCTGGATCATTGCTGATTTGCCTGTCAGTGTCCTCACCGCTGAAGTTCTTGTAGCCAGCTGAGGCCTCAATGAGTAATGTGGTGAAATGCTGTAGGAAAGATGTTGCACCAAGACGGATCAGTAATTGAATGACAAAGCTGCGATGATACAATTTCATATGTTTCCGTGTGAGTGCTTCTCCATCCAGCAGAGCTGTGAGGTGGGGTAGTAGT
The DNA here is from genome assembly GCA_949317995.1 of Acholoe squamosa. Lineage (NCBI taxonomy): Eukaryota > Metazoa > Annelida > Polychaeta > Phyllodocida > Polynoidae > Acholoe > Acholoe squamosa. The sequence continues at coordinate 105,790,787 of OX439035.1, read as the reverse complement.
CGCCGCGTGGTGTCCCCTGGTCCCAATATCTGTGCTACTGGTTCAAAGAGTGACCATGCAGCGTGCACGCAACTGGACGGGTCTTGGAGCAGCTCAGTGACATAAGGCAGGAGCAGCTCCAAACCTTCCCGACCCAGAGTCGGGCCCAGACGCGTAATGTAACTCATCAACACTGACACCTTCTCCTTGGACAGGTTACGTGCGATGTCCTCATGCCCGGCTGAAAGCTCCGACTGCTGGATACTGTCCTGCAGTGTCTTTAGTCGAGCGAGCACCGTGTAGAGACTAGGGAAGTAAGATGGGAAGGGCAGGATGTTGGCTTGTGGGTGTAAGAGGAGGTTAGCAGTGGGTGGGGGGAGACCCTCCTTAGATATGACGTCATAACTGAACAGAGCGCCTGTTAGCTGGTCCACTTGGTCAACAGTCCAGTCTGACTTGAGCCGTAGCAACAGGGACACTGTATGACGCACAGGCCTGCAATCACCAGAAATAATTTCTTTCAGATACTGCCTAGATGTACATCAACAAAAGACGGTTCCAAGGCGTCTAACAGTAATTAACAGATAAATTCCTCATATGGCAAATGCTTGTGTAAAAAGCCTTACTTCACAAAAATTGAATTAGCTAGTATAAAGGGTGAGCATTGTCTGTTTAATACCTTTGATCATTATATATTTTCAATTATCATAATACTCACCTTGGCAGTTCATCTTTGACTTTTACACACAGTTTGCGAACAAGCTCATAGCGTTTGACAAGTGGTGCTTCAGGACTGAGAATGCGTAGCCGCGCTGAGTGGAATAACTCAACGATAAGGCAGCCAAGCGCCTGAAGATCACGGGCCACCATCTTCTCCTTTAGGCCATGACCAGGACCAAAGGGCTGTTGGAATGATTAAAGTTGGCAAGGATTATGTATTACAACTCAGTCAATAAATGCCTATTCTATCATATTTTACCTTCATTGGCAATTCTTTTTTTTTCATTTCATAGCCGATTTTGTGAAATTGTTCTTGTAAAATAAACATAATAGATGAAAAGTTATCTGCGCAGCTAGGCATTGCCCCGGAATATTGCACAATCTCAAGATGCTCAGAACTGTTAACTACTAAGTAGTATATTTATTGAATCATGAATTAAAGGAAAGTCTCCAATTTCATACAAGGTATTATTAGAATATCAAAAATCTAGTAATAGTTGATGCATACCTTATCCTGCCTCTCTGGTACTGTGGAATGTGAGGTGCGCACAGAGAAGTTGTACATGGCTTCCACCTGGTCTAGTGCGGCCAGCGGGTCAAAGCCTTTGGGTAACATGATGGGCGATTCCTCCGGTCGTGGATCGGTGTTAGGTTCTTTCTGTCTGTAAATACAGAAGAAAAGCAATGAATCACCAGCTTTATTGTTAATAGGTTACCTGACGGTATATTAGCAAATTGTATTCTTATAAGCCTGACAGTATACACCAGAGAATGAATCACGAGGACTATACTGTAAAAAAAAGCTACTGATATGAGAGTAATATGAGAGTGACTTTTCTTACTTTCGATCTTGGGACTCTTTCTTGTCAGGTGCTTCTCCGTGTATCTATTGATAATGGAAAATTGCACAATGAATTTAGGCATGTATTATAGCATGTAATTTGAATCAAAATAAGAATGTAATAAGACCCTACACCAAAATGCTTAAAAACTATCAACTAAAGAAAATAAAGGAACCATGGAGAGATATAGAAGAAATAATACTGTGAAGTACAATTCATTAGTATTTACAGGGAATGGTAGGTAAACACTTCCATTGCAAAATACTCCTCATAGGATAAAAGATTCATTCACAAAGCATATGAAACACAGCGTACCGGAGATGTGACATTGGCGTGCCGCATCCTTGGTTGGCAGAGGACCGGCCACTGTAGTCGCGGTAGGCGGGGTGGGTGGGGCTGGTGGAAGAGCTGAACCACCCCATGATTCAATAGCTCTGTGTGCTGATCTACCAACTGTAGACACACATTCTTAGACTTGACGGCAGCACTTCCGCTTAACTGTAGCAAAGGAAGTGTAAAGAGTTTGATTATGATTAATTTTGCTGAATGCTGTGTATTACAACGTACAATGAATACATACAAAAAGGAACTACATTCAATTTTTGTACACACATAAGTGATCAAAGGCAATAGAATATCCAGACAATTGGACTTTTCAGAACTGGTTCGATTGAAGTATAATTGGCCTTTTATTTTCAGCGTACAGTGAGGTATTAATTTTGTATTAAGGTTAAACTACAAAATATAAACCCTATCTGCATACCCTATAGCCAAAGTTGAGATCTATCCACTGGTGTAGTCTCTGAGACACGTGTTCCCCCTCTAGGACCGCCATGTGTTTGGTCACAAAGTCCTCTGCTGAGTTGGCCCATGGAGGCAGCTCAAGGTCAGGAAGGTCATCGTGGATGGAGGTGAAGATGGTCGGATCTATGAAGAACTCAGGAATGCACTCATCAGGCGTCCACTCCTGCATTCGCTGCATGCTGGACGGGTACTCGTTAGGCACCCACTTGGAGCGAACATGGGTGCAGAGAATAGATTTAGGCGTTACCCGTGCTGTGTATACATAGTAGGTAATGTCGGATAAAACATCTGAGATGTGATGTGGGATCTGCATATGCTGCTCACCCGCAGGGTCGTCTGGGAATGGGCACGAAGTATCAAAGGTCAAGTCAAGCTGGCGGTCACCTTTATTGAGCCGGAATTTGGACCGGCTGAGATCCCGGTAGCCACCATTAGGCTGTGTAAAGTCCATGACCCAGGGGAGGACTGGGTGGTGGTTGGGGTCTCCCATACGCCGCCCTGTTAGGTGGTTGAGCACCATGAGGTAGTCAAAGTTGGTGATCTCCCCATGAACCCACTGCTGCATTATGTGTGACAAGTCCGCATGACTGAAGTCATCATACGGCCTTCCGGACACACCGTTATTCTCCTCACTTGGTAAAACACCAGCGACCAATTCACGCTCACTATTCACTTTTTCTACTTTACTCACCCGGTCCCTACAGACACACTTTAAATGAGGTTGTGCGAGGCTGACCCAGAGTTTGTTATCAACGAGCACATCCCTGAGCTGTAGATCCCCTGCTGATACACCCAACTGATGACTGTGTTTAACAGCATGTATGACCTGGTATAGGAGGAATAACGGCTTGGTGTAACTACCGCTGAGTAACGCTGGACTGAAGGTCACAATGTCGTGAAGCGAGAACTCCACATAAGGTTGTACTACATAGAATGCTGTCTGTGACTCGTATAGTGCATAAGCTGGCAGCAAATTGGGATGCTGTGACGTTATATTCTTGGGTTCTTCACAAGTTGTCCTATTGTCGGGTGTGTTCGAATCAGAGGGTACGGACTGGCTCGGTAGGCTTGTGATAGGAGAACGAAACAGCCTGACAAGCACACTCCTCACTACATCATTGTACTCCTGAGGGAAAAAGGACAATAACCGGTTTATATCTAATTATTTTTCTTATATCAATTTTGTACATTGAAGTAATTATTCAAAGTACATGGTACAGGTCTTGTTCGTTACACATGTAGGTGCAAAAACATATTGAATACCAGATCGCATATTTGCAGTTGGTAATATCAATCAAGAATATACTACTATACCGTAATCTCTCGCGTATAAGGCGCACCTCGCCTATAAGGCGCACCCCCAACTCAGGGAGGTCTGTTTCACGTATAAGGCGCACCTCTAAGGGCAGATGTTCGTTAGTTTAGTACTGTTCTATAGTAAAAATACCCCCCCCCCTATAAGGCGCACCCCAAACTCAAGGCAATGTCCCTCCCACGTATAAGACTCATAATTTTGTTTGGCGTATAAGACGCGCCTTATACACGGGAGATTACGTTAGTTATGTTTTACCTGAATGGTTTAACTCTTGAATGCTCGCATAATACATTAATAGTTCATGCTGACCTGGCAAGGTTGATACACTCTAGTCTAGTAGGGTGGGCATAATACATTAATACCCTACACAGTACTGAAAAGCTTTAAAGGCCATTTCAGTAGACATGACTTACCCTGTGTCTGGTGTGCACTCTAGGCACAGCAGTAGTCAGTTTAGCCTTGTTATACTGATTCTGTGACTGTTCCCACACACCACGGAAATTGGTGTTGGACACATAGGACAAAAGTTCACTCAGCCCTGGGCCAAACGTCCGGGATAGCGGCTCTTCCACAAAACTAGAAGAGAAATACAAAACCATTCATCTTAATATTTCAAATCTACAGAATTTTATTTTTATACAAACACAAGGAAAATCTACAAGTACACATAACATTTGATTTGTATATAGAATATTGAATCCTCGGCAGTAGTGACGGGAGAATTAAATTCTTTACTGGCAGGCATTTATCACTATGACTGAGGGAAAGTGTCATATTTCACTTATTGCAGATTTATAGTGACGTGTATATTCAATCTGGGTTTAAACTTAATAGTTGACTTCATGAATTACTAATAATAATATATATTTTTGTGTCCTTGGGCATGAATATTATTATCAATATAAGTAGGAATCTACCAGACCGAAAGTGGTACGTGCACTGACATAAATCTGGAAGAGTTTGTTGAAAACTCACCTTTCAATTATCTTGTCACATTTTGGTACGACCTTAATGCTGACCCTGACCCAGGGTCGCTGAATAGTCGGGTAGGATGGAGCAAGGAGCACGCCACATTCCGCTCCAGTCTTGCTGCTCCAGATGCTCAAGTCGTTCACTGGGACACATCGGCTTTGGACTTGCCGCAGCCATGTCTCATGAACCTTTATAGTGAGAGAGAAAACAAAAATACATTTTATACATGTAATAAATCTTTTCATATAAGGGATCTCTTAAGTATAAGGGCCACCCCCCCCCCCCAATGTAAACCCATATGTACATGTATACAAGTGCCTGTGCGCAAACTGGCAGAGTCGGACACCTGTCAAAAGTCGGACACTTTGACATCTAAGTTATTCTTGAAATTGTCACAAAACACATATACCGTACCGGTATTCCCAGTTCCTAATGTCATTATGGACATTGCAATACATTTTGACCATAAATAGGGGTCTCTATAAAACAAAAGTGTCCGATATTTGACCAGTAAATCCTACTACATCAAAGAGGGGTGCAGTAATTCTCTGCGCCTCTGGCTCAGGGGAGCGCACGAAATTTTGACTGATGTCGCGGGGGGCGCATAAAAAATTTCTGCGGGTCCATGCGAAAACCCACCATCATCCCACCACCGTTGATAAATATTTAATGACCACTCCTTTATTACTTTGCCCATGCTTTGCCTGAAGGACTTTGCCCTCTTTTATAAGTTTAATATCTTTTGGTACCAGTATTCCAATTATAATAGATCTATTCTTTTATCAATTCTCAGGACAGTGCTTCCTAATCCTATTAATAGCCTATATGTGCTGACATAAGTGTACCTGTACATTAGTCAATAAAGCCATCTTGAATCTTGAATCTATTACTTACCGTATTAGGAATATTAAATATTAATTATTAGTAATAAAACAATAGCATAGTATGGAAGGCCGGTGCGACATGCTAATTGCCAGTTGACATTTGCCAGTTGCCTGTTACCAGTTGCCAGTTACCAGTTGTATGCTCCAGTATGGAAGGCTGGTGCGACATCCCATTTGCCATTTGTTAATTGTCAATTGCCAATTGCCACTTACATCTTGCCATTTGCCAATTGTTAATATCATTTGCCATTTGCCAATTGCCAATTGTCACTTGTAGCTTGCATAATGACCGTAATGACCATTCCAATTTACTCCTGACTAAGACACAATTAAAGGGGGGGCTGGCACGGACTTTTAACAATATGGGTACCTGGCCAAAGATCGTTGATAGATTCGCGGAAACCAGCGGAAAATTTGCGACGGTCTGATTGGTCGAGGGGTGGTCACGTGATTTTTTAATGCAGGTGTGCATTAGTGTGCTAGTCGCCCTTTAAAGGGGCCCTGGCACCGCACATTAACAACATGGGTACCGATTCAAACAGCGATCATAAAATCGCGGGGACCAGCGGAAAAATCGCGGCGCCCTGATTGGTCAAGGAGTGGTCATGTGTCATTTTAATGCTGGCTTGCATTACGGTGCCAGGGCCCCTTTAACAATTGGCAAATGGCAAATGACATCAAGTTAACAATTATTAATATTTTTTAACAATTATTAATAACTATTTACAATTATTAATATTTTTTAACAATTATTAACAATTATTTATAATTAAGATGTAAGTGGCAATTGGCAAACGGCAAATAATATTAACAATTGGGAAATGGCAAGACATAAGTAGCAATTGGCAAATGGCAAATGACAAATAACAAAAGGCAAATGGCATGTCGCACCGGCCTTCCATAGTATGGAGATTTAGTCAGTGCATGGGGCCGATTATTAAAGCCTTTTTACTATTTACATATAGTGGCAAACAGAAGACGTAAAAAATCATTGATACTGATTTTGCTTGACCGCCACTGTCACTTGTCAGTGCCAGTGCCAGTGGTTTAAACATCAGCGGGCGTGTTCCCCCATCTGTCAAAACAACAGAGAATGAGAGATCGAGAGTCCAACTGCACGCCCATCTCGGGCCTCACTTACCAGGCAAACACCTCTTGTCGGCGAGCAAACCCGAATATACTCTTCGGGAATGCCAAAGTTTGCTTGAATATACGATTTGGAGTCCATCATGTTGATATTTACGCTACCAGCTGCAAACAATCCTCACAGGATGTCCACAACATACGACGGAGGTCGCCATCATGGATTTTGTGGCTTTCCAACAATCCCTTGCGCGAGGCATCGTCGCCCACTTCCGCCGAAATGTAAACACGCTCAGAACTCTTCACGCTCAGCTGACCAGAAGGGGGGGGAACCATCTGGGAGAAAAGAGGAATCATGTAGTAGACATGTAAGTTAAGTCTTCTAGCTGTTAAAGGTAAGGCTTAGTAAGGGCGTCTTAAAAGTCACAAAGACGATGTGTTGCACTTGAAAAACAGATCTAAACAGGTCCCAGTTACTGAGTGAGACCCCCTGTGGCCTGTCCCTGGCAGTGGCAGTGACCTAGTATTAGATATCATGGAGAGAACGACAAAACCATGGCCATCTTGTTGTGGACGCTGAGAGAGCATTTTATTGTACCTGCATGATGACGTTCATGAGCTTATGGTTAGTCGCGTTCCCGCGTTGATGCTACGTTCACGAAACTTAGGATTGTACATATCTAACACTCCTTCTCAATACTAATGTTTTATGATACTACGTAATAGACTCTTTAGTATGCAAAGTCTTTCTCAAACTTCCTTGAGTGTTTGTATGATATCTCAATGTTCATAAGTCTGTCTCAGTCACTTGAATATGAGTTCCTTTTATGTATCAAAGTCTATGATATATATATATATATATATATATAACAAACACCATACTGTGTTTGTTTAGCATCCACTGTGCTACTCAGTTCTTAAATTTTTGAACTATTCAAATAACCAAATGATGATTATAGTTGAAAAACACTTTTAGAAAAATAGATATATATATATATCCTGGCTAATTGAGAGGCAGGGTCACCAGTTCTTACCACTCAGTCACTTGAGGAGTGACTCTGTACCTTTACCGTACAGGAGCTAAGCTAACCTGACTATCCAGGAGGCAGGGTCTCTAGTTCTTACCTCCCCTGTCACTCAAGGTGACTCTGTGCCTTCAGCGCACAGGAGCTAACTACATTTAGCATAGCACGGAATTTATCATGCTTCTCATGGGTGAGTCCCTTTGTGAGAACATCTGCCGCCATGTTGTCTGTGGGGCAGTACTTTAAGGACACAATACCTTTGTCCACTTGTTCTCGTATGAAGTGGAACTTAATATCTATGTGCTTGGCACGACCATGATGTTGTGGGTTCCGTGTAATGGCGATTGCTGACTGGCTGTCGTCATTGATGATGGTGGGCTTACTCTGAGTAGCATTGATGTTACCCAGAAACTGCCTAAGCCAGACTGCTTCCTGTGCTGCTCCAGCTAAGGCGATGTATTCAGCCTCCGCAGTCGACAGAGCGACACATGACTGCTTGTTGCTCCTCCAGCTGATGGGAGCTCCTCCAAGCAGAAACACATACCCGGATGTTGATTTCCGGGTGTTGACGTCACCTGCCCAATCGGCGTCGCAATAGCCGATGAGATCTTCACTGCTCGGGTTGTATATGATACCATGATTGATTGTTCCTTTCAGGTATCTGAAGATCCTCTTCACCGCCGTCCAGTGTTCATCTCCTGGGTTGTTTACATACTTTGCCACATTGTTTACGGCAAAAGTTACATCTGGTCGTGTCCAGTTGGAGAGATAGAGAAGACTCCCAACTGCAGACTGGTATGTTGACTGGTCTACCTTAGACTTCTCTTCTTGTTGGTGAAGCTTTTGACTGGGGTCTGCTGGCGTTTTAACTGGCCTAGCTTCTGCCATTCCAAACCGCTCCAAAATTTTCCTTGCGTAACCCGGTTGTCCTATCCATATACCGTCTTGCGTGATGTTGATTTTCACACCAAGAAAGGACTCGAGTTGACCTAAGTCCTTTACCTCGAACTTTTCCGATAGAAGTCTCTTCATCTTCATCATCTTCTTGCTGGTCTCGGTAGCGATGATGATGTCATCAACATATACAGCCATGATGACTGTTTCACCTTTCTTGCTGGTGTACACGCATGGGTCAGCGTTTGACTGAACCAACCCATGGCTCTGCAGGAACTCGTCCAATGCAGTGTTCCAGCATCTTGGGGACTGCTTGAGCCCATATAGGCTCTTCTTCAAACGACACACAAAGTCTTCTTTCCCTTTCTCCTTGAACCCCTTTGGCTGCCTGATGTAGACTTCCTCTTCTAGCTTGCCATTCAAGAAGGCAGTCGTCACATCCATTTGATGCAGCATCAAGTTCTTCTGTGCAGCCAGTGCAATGATGCCACGCACTGATTCAGCTCGCACTACTGGGCAGAAGGTCTCGTCGTAGTCAGTCCCATACTTCTGACTGAAGCCCTGAGCTACAAGTCGTGCCTTGTAGCGATCCACTTCTCCTTCTGGAGTGACCTTCGTCTTGAAGACCCACTTGCTTCCGATGACCTTTCGATCCTTCGGAAGTCTCACTAGCTCCCAGACTTTGTTTTTCCTCAGAGACTCAATCTCCATCTTCATGGCATCACGCCACTTCCTCTTGTCTGTAGCCATGGCCTCTTCATAGGTCTTTGGATCGTCTTCACCTGTAATCATGGCCCATTCACCGTAGCGATCAGGTGGATTACGTTGTCGCACTGGTCTCCCGACTATGTGCTGATCTTCTTCTTGTGGTCTAGGCGCTTCCACTGGCTCTTCAACCTCTGCCAGATCTTCTGCCTCTACCTCTACCAGCTCTTCAACCTCAACTGGTTCAATCACCTCTTCCGGTAAATCTTCATCCGTGTCTTCAATAAACCACTCCAATTCCGAGTCTTCGTCATGCTCAACCTCTTTGTCACCAGGCTTCTTCTCATTGAAGATGACATCGCGGCTGAATATGACCCTTGAACGCCCGAGGTCATACAGGCGATAGCCCTTGACAGTGTCGCCATAGCCTATGAATAGGCACTTCCTCGACTTCTGGTCAAACTTCTTCCGTTCGTCCTTCGGAATATGTGCATGACAGATGCAACCGAATGGCTTCAGGTTACTGACATCCGGCTTTCTTCCGTGGAGCGCCTCGTATGGAGTCATACCAATGACAGCTGACGTTGGACTCCGGTTTCGCAGGTAGACTGCTGTCGCCACAGCTTCTGCCCAAAATCGTCGCGGCATGCTCCCAAGCATCGACCTTGCCATCTCGACGATCGACCGGTTCATCCTTTCAGCCACTCCATTCTGCTCCGGTGTCTTCGGAATCGTGGTCTCATGACGGATCCCCTCTTCTTTGAGGTAGCGCTCGAACTCCTTCGAGGTGTACTCCCCTCCATTGTCGGTTCGCAGCGTCTTCAGTTCCTTGTTGAACGACTTCTCAACTTCAGCTTTCCACTCCCGGAACTTCTCATAGACCGCAGCCTTGGTCTTCAAGATGTACACCCATGTGTACCGCGTCGCGTCGTCAATAAGCGTGAGGAAGTAGTGGCCACCGCCGTTTGACGTGACATCCATCTTCCCGCAGACGTCACTGTGCACCAGTTCCAACGTCTCTGTTCTTCGACGACCTTCTCCGCCGAACTTCTGCCGATGATTCTTGCCGTCCGCACAGTCATCGCAGAATGTCAACTTCTTTGACGCATTGTAGTCAAGTCCCTCGACCATGCCGTCCTTAACCAGCTTCTTCAATGACGTCTCGCTGAGATGGCCATACCGCTGGTGCCACAGGTCTTCCTTGGACTCCTTCTTGGCAGTTGTCGCAAGTGCCTTCTGGGTTGACGTAAAATTCAAGTAGTATAGCGACCCTGAACGTCTTCCAGTCGCCATCACTCTCCCTTCTGTTGTCACCTCGCACTTGTCACCTTCAAAGACAACTGCACATCCTTTGTCATTTGCCATCGGAACGCTGAACAGATTAAAGGCCAGATCCGGCACGTACAGCACATCCCTCACCGCAGTTCGCTGCGTCTTCACTCCAGGGATCTTCAGGTGCAACACCACTTCACCGACTCCGGCACATCTGAGACCGCGCCCATCTCCCACCGTCACACGTGACGTTTTTGTGCCGTCCATCTTCCTGAAGAGGCTCTCATTGTTGCACATGTGTGCCGTAGCTCCTGAGTCGATGATCCACCCGCCCTTACCGATTGCTGCCAACGCATGTTGAGCAAATAGGCTGGCTTCGACCTCATCGTCCGACTCCTCTGCCGCTGCTGCTGCTTTCTGCCTTCTACGTCCGTTGGTCTTCTTGCCAGACTTACCTCTGGGCCTCCTGCTGCCAGACTTCTCGCTGGACTTCCTGCCAGACTTCTCGCTGGACTTCTGCGGACAATCTCTCGCGATGTGTCCAACTTCGTCGCAATTATAGCAACGCCACTCCGGTTTGCTCATAAGCGCCTTTTCGTCCCTCTTCTTTGATTTCTTCCTGTCGAGAGCGCACACCTTCTCGACTACCGTCGTCCACGCTGGGACCGCATCCATTGCGTCAAATGCTGTTACCAGACCATCATATGATTCTGGGAGACTGGATAAGAGATAAGTTACCTTATCTTCTTCATCCACAGGTGCCTCGATGACGGCTAACTCATCAAAGATCTGGGTAAGCTGCTTAATATGGTCATTTGCTGACCTCCCTTCGTTGAGCTTTGCTGTGCATAGCTTCTTCCGGAGCTCTCGCTTGTTAGCGAAGGTGTCTTTCTGAAACATATCCTTTAACTTCTTCCAGATTACCACCGGATCTTCCTCATCTGGAGGCACCATCCATAGCAAACTCGGATCCATGTTGAGAACTATAGTATAGAATGCCTTGTTCTTTCTTGTTTCAAAGGCCGCAAGATGTTCCTCACTAGCATCCGCCCCGAGTTGCTCCTCTTCAGAAACAATTTTCCATACATTTCTATACTTTAAGGTGCACTTTACCTGAAGTTTCCAAGATGAATAGTTGCTACTGCCCATCAGACGATCTATCTTTGGTCCCTCCGCCATCTTGTAGAAGAAATTGACCAGAAACTGCTAAAAAATGTTATCTGTCGGGTCTCCTGTAATTCACAGTGCACTTGCTCCGCTGAGCCTTACAGTGCAACACAACACTCTGTGATACATACAGTTCAGTTTTATAGTGTATTAATGAAAAGTCAGCTTATAACCACAGATGCACAATAGATAGGTCCTCTTCTAAAGCTGCACTATAATTCTTCACTTCCTTCCAAAAAATTACACTAAGCTGATACCTCATAACACTTAACTAGCAGTACTTTTCTTCTTCTGGATTTTATAAATTCTGACTTCACAATGACTTGACACAACTTGATGGACTGATGGTAATCTTCTTAAAGCTTCATGTTCCTCTTCTTACCTTCCTAACATTTCTGCTTGACACATGTTAGACTGTCTTCTTCATACTGTAGAAATGCATGTTTGTACTCACAATACCATGATGTTACTGTGTGCCCCTTGATGCTTGTGTAGGCCTCCTGCATCCCTATGGTGCCCTCTGCAGTCCCAGACACTTGCTTCTGTCTCAGACACTTCCTGCAGCTTCAGACACGACCTGCAGCACTTCTGGCTAACACAGAACTGACACACATACATGTAACATTAGCAGATCCTACAGCATTTAACATGTTTCCCTGTCAAAACCATGACGAGCTTCTTTCCCCGCTGATTCTGCACACTAACTCAACTTGTTTACACGACTGTTGGGGGGTTTCTAGATAGTCCCTAACAGCTGCTGACACTCCCCAGGTTGTACTCATGATTTCACGTCGATGTGTGCGGTTTAGCACAATGTCTAACAGTTGTTTGACAGCCCCTGACAGTCATAACAAAGCAGAGATACCTCCCGTGAAATTCCACATTGTACTCACGATGTATCAGTGTACTCTGCTGCGCCCTGCCTTGCTTCTCCCGGCCGTTGTGAGTGGCGTGGTCGTTGAGGCGGTGTGCTCCTGCTGCTCGCGTCCACTCAGAGCTCTTGAGATGGTCCCTCAGCAGCATCCTCCATGCTGCGCAGCATTCTACACTTTGCTGATCGATTTCCAGGGCATCTCATGTCCAAATACGGCTCTAGTCATGCGTATCTTGTCTCCAATACTTCCTTTCTTCCACAGAGTTGCATTAAGCGATGTCTGGGCCCCATAACCTATTAGATATCATGGAGAGAACGACAAAACCATGGCCATCTTGTTGTGGACGCTGAGAGAGCATTTTATTGTACCTGCATGATGACGTTCATGAGCTTATGGTTAGTCGCGTTCCCGCGTTGATGCTACGTTCACGAAACTTAGGATTGTACATATCTAACACCTAGCTGACCCAAATTTGTACAAATTTAAGTGGCCCAAAAAGTTGAACTTCAAGTTCAAGGAAATCTCTCCATCCTCTATCTCTGAGCCCGGGTCTATGAGTCCATATGCATCCACCCATCTATCTGCCCATCCCTCATCTTCCCTCCATGATATCCATGATCCATCTGTCTGCATGGACCATGCCTCCCTCCATCTGTGGTATACCTGTCTATTAGTATTACTCTATGGACCATGCTGGCATGCATCCCTCCATTCTTGGGAGCAGCAGTGACCTCATACTAGTCATACCGTAATCTCCCGCGTAGAAGGCGCGTCTTCTACGCCAAACAAAATGCTGCTGGGTCTTATACGCGGGAGGGTAATTGCCTTGAGTTGGGGGTGCGCCTTATACGCAGGTTTTTCCAACATCTCATTTGGAAAAATGCGCTGATGACAGCTTGAACTCATAGCGCCAGCACCGCGGCAGACCGGGAGGTGTCGACGCGCTCGCCGGGATAAGGCCCACCATGCGCCGATGACAGCTTGAACTCATATAGCCAGCAGCGCGGCAGCCCGGTCGGTGTACAGGCGCTCAGCGGACAATACGCCGACCGTGTACCGATGACAGCTTGAACTCATAGCACCAGCAGCGCGGCAGCCCGGTCGCTGTAGATTTGCTCGGCGGGTTTGACGCCAACCGTCACACCGTGTGCCGATGACAGCTTGAACTCATATAGCCAGCAGCGCGGCAGCCCGGCCGGTGTAGATTTGCTCGGCGGGGAATACGTCGACCGTGTGCCGATGACAGCTTGAACTCATATAGCCAGCACCGCGGCAGACCGGGAGGTGTCGACGCGCTTGGCGGGTTCAAGCCGACCGTGTGCCGATGACAGCTTGAACTCATATAGCCAGCAGCGCGGCAGCCCGGTCAGTGTAGATTTGCTCGGCGGGGAATACGTCGACCGTGTGCCGATGACAGCTTGAACTCATATAGCCAGCAGCGCGGCAGCCCGGTCGGTGTACAGGCGCTCGGCGGGCATTACGCCGACCGTGTGCCGATGACAGCTTGAACTCATAGCACCAGCAGCGCGGCAGCCCGGTCGCTGTAGATTTGCTCGGCGGGTTTGACGCCAACCGTCACACCGTGTGCCGATGACAGCTTGAACTCATATAGCCAGCAGCGCGGCAGCCCGGTCGGTGTAGATTTGCTCGGCGGGGAATACGTCGACTGTGTGCCGATGACAGCTTGAACTCATATAGCCAGCACCGCGGCAGACCGGGAGGTGTCGACGCGCTTGGCGGGTTCAAGCCGACCGTGTGCCGATGACAGCTTTAACTCATATAGCCAGCAGCGCGGCAGCCCGGTCAGTGTAGATTTGCTCGGCGGGGAATACGTCGACCGTGTGCCGATGACAGCTTGAACTCATATAGCCAGCACCGCAGCAGACCGGTCGCTGTAGATTTGCTTGGCGGGGAATACGCCCACCATGCGCCGATGACAGCTTGAACTCATAGAGGTGGGTGGGGAGGGGGGCGCCTTCTACGCGAAACAGCCCCCCTGTGAGTTGGGGGGCGCCTTATACGCGGGTTTTTCCGGAAATCGATCCAGAAGAGCTACGTGCGCCTTCTACGTGAAAAGGCCTCCTCTGAGTTGGGGGGGGCGCCTTCTATGCGAGCTGCGCCTTCTACGCGGGAGATTACGGTAGTAGGTATGTGAACATAAAGGCTGCAGACCATGTCTTAGCAAACTGTGCCACTATGATGGGGGTGTGCAGGGGCAGCTCTTTTTTAGCAGCTTTGAAATATGATTAATATTGATCGGATTCTACCTCTTTTAATTTTTATATCAAGTATACAAGATTTTCTTTCATGTAGTTCTTGAATTTTGGAAGAATTCTAATTGGTTAATTAATTACGGGCCTAATTAGGTCAATGACTACCGGTAATTGAAATGTTATCATTTCCATGAAGAAATAATAGAAGTTACTCAAAAACAAATGGAAGTGTTAGAGCATTGTCTAAACATTATGTGTACCAAATATGAAACAAATCTATCGTTGCTAACATAGGTTTTTAGGATCCGGAAATTAAAGTTTTTAATTAATTCTGAGCAATTTTGAGGGTTTTCCTAGCTTTTTTATTTTCAAAAAATCATATCTCTGCTTCCAGAGTCCGGATAAGCTTTATTTGAGTTGCATTAAGTCCGCAAGGTTACAGGCTTTTAGAAAATATAAAGTTCTATTGAAAAAATATGATATGAAATATTAGTAGAAATTATGGGAAAGGTCACAAGTCAATCCTCTTTGTATAGTTTAATATTCTGACCAAAAATGCCCAACCTCACCTTACTGAATCCCTTATAGCTCAGCCAATAATAAGGTTAGAATAAAAATTCCAAAAGGATGATGTTTCTCAAATGTGGCTCTTCGTGCACCGTTGGATTCAAATAGATCTGATGCCTTCTCAAATGTGGCTCTTCGTGCACCGTTGGATTCAAATAGATCTGATGCCTTTAAAAATTTAATCACGTACCTACTCATAGCAACCAGCATGGCCCTTATCAGCCTTATCTGCCGACTGATAAGAATCCCCATGAAGGGTTAAATTAAATAGGAAATGTACTAGAAAAAGGTGTTAAAACCCTTATCAGAAAAGATCTAGACATCAGACAGCAAACTGAGTTACAAATTCTGAAAGATATTAAAATTTTGCATCACATACTGGATCCACTATTTTCTAATCCCAATATTCGAAAAGAAATGAGCTAAAAGGTTACTTTTTCTAGTACATTACCTATTTAATTTGACCCTTTGACAGGTCCTTAGCAACCAGGCCCAGGGTCCTGCTCCCGAGAATCTGTCTGCCCATCCCCCCATCTGTCTGTCCATGCATCCCTCCATCTGTCTGCCCGTCCCTCCATCTGTCTGCCCATCCCTCCATCTGTCTGCCCATCCCTTCATCTGTCTGCCCATGTATCCATCTGTCTCTCCAGGCATCCCTCCTTCTATCTGCACATGTATTCCTCCTTCTGTCTGCACATGTGTCCCTCCTTCTGTTGGCACATGTATACCTCCTTCTGTCTGCCCATGTAGCCATCTTTCTGTCCACGCATGCCTCCATCTGTCTGAACTGTTCATCTTATCCAGATTGAGTTTTCTGTCCTTTGGAAGCTAAGATCTTTATGTCATGTCTAATACCGATGATACTATAGATTTATACTACTTACGCCGTATTCAATTGGGGGATGGAATACGATCCTTGCATATTCAATGCCGCCATTTTGAAATTTATACAGAGTTAGTTAGTTTCGTATTTAGGTATGGTTATTAGAATACTAACTAAAAAATAAAGTTTTGCCTCTCCATATTTTTTATATGCACAATCCATTTTCTAAAAATGAAAATCCATAGATCAATATTTTAATTTGGTGTGGCCTTATCTACATCTGTGCCAACATTTAATTCAAACATGAAACTGCCTGGTTTAACTGGCCATTGAATATGGGTGACTAAATTTTTGTTTTCAGAGAGGATGGTTTCAAATTGTAGGCCTCTTGAGAGAAGCCTTGGATTTGGCAACTGCAGCTGTGATATCTCAAACAAAAATGTACACATGAAAAATATTGTTCTTTTTCCTTTTTCAATCTCTTGTAGGGACAATTAAGGTGAAGGTCATTCCGAAATTACATCAAGGTAATTAAAAACATCAAAAATGGATACATCTGCCTCTCAAAGTCAGGAGTCACTTTTATCAGAGAGGATAGAAAGTTGTCCAGAGACAGTAGTCCTCCAGCGGCCATCATGCTACCGACGGTGGGTAACAGTGGAACCCTGTCTTGTGCTCTACTTCATGGCAAGTATAGGGCTAGTACCACTCACTGACCAATATGTGCTCCACTTCATACAGAAACAGAACAACTTTAGTTTTGCCAACCAATCACAGTGTATTCATAACATGTCAGACCCAAACTACATAAAGGAACAGGGAATCCAGTCTCAGGCATCCAGAATGGTGACTTTATTCAGTGTTGTAGCACTCATTCCATCAGTGCTTATCACAACACAGCTTGGCGGTTACACTGACAAGGCAGGGCGTAAAATTGCTCTTATCTGTCCTACAATTGGAGCCATTCTACGTTGTCTGCTATCTGCATTAGTTGTTTACATGGAGCTGCCATTGCCTGTCTTCAATGCTGCATACCTAGTTGAAGGTTGTCTAGGAGGGATAGCTGCCTTTATCATGGCATGCTTTGCCTATGTAGCTGATGTGACAACACATGGTCAGCGTTCTCTTCGCATCTTCCTGTTGGAGGTGGCTATTGGCATAGGAATTATTGGTTCCTCACTTTCTACTGGCTACCTGATTCAGGCACTTGGTTTTATGTACCCATTCCTTATCATGTGTGGCATACATGCCCTGAACCTGCTATATATCATCATCATTCTCAGGTAAGTGTCAATTAATCTAATTATTCACTTTTACTCTAAGCTAAGGGGCGACCCATAAACTGTTTCATACCGGAGGGGCTGGTGTGAGACAATCAGTGCTGAAGATAATAGTAAAAAAACATGACAGGGGTTGGAGGTTGTTGAAAATGATCAAAATTTATGTCGACCCTAAATTACTGGAAAGGTCTCCTCATGGGGCCATGAACAATCATCAATGCTATAGGATTTATATATTCAAGAGGAATAAATGACTCTGTTCTCTTTGTTGCTGAATACAAAACCTCCATCTCACAGATAAAACAACTTATTTAGTTCTGGAACCTTTATTGTTTTAGCCAAAGGACTTTTCATTTTTACCTGTGTGATTCATATAATAAGCTGCTGCTTTCATTTTAACAGAGAAAGTGTCAAGAAGGACCTGTCAGGAAGATTCTTCACCTTTAAATACTACTCTGAAGGGCTGATTTTATATTTTCGGGATGATGCGACAAGCCGCCGCTGGAAGCTACTTCTCAGTCTGTTAATAGTCTTCTTATTCTGCATGCCACAGCTAGGTGGAATGGATGTGTTGAATTACTTTCAGTTAGACTCCCCTATTTGCTTCAACTCTGTGGACATAGGATTGTGGCAGGTACGTTTAGCTTTTCCTTTCACCTTCTATCATAACTTCATTATATGAAAAGACCCATAATTAGACCCAAATGGATCACATAACTCCGAGAAATTGAGCTTTGTGTATACTTACATATTGGTAGAGGACTCAAAAGGGCTGTATAGTGGGTAAATAGCAGGGAGCAGAGTTTTCATAACTTGCAAGTCTCTGCAAATAAACAGTTAAGGCACTCAAATGACTTACACAATATATACCCTATACTTCCAGGCTGCCCGTTATGTGGTTGTAAGTGTGTCAGGTATTTTGGCCCTCAAGCTGCTCCATAATGCCCTCGGTGACATGGGACTGATGGTGATGGGATGTGTGTTCAGCATTGCCTACTACCTCTGGTTGGCTTTCATAAAGACAAAACTAGTGATGTACCTAGGTAGGATTTTTTTGATACAAATTAGTATTTAGGATCCAAATTTTAATTTGATTTGCTGCACAGCTTTGGTTCAAAGCTCCAATATATTAAATACAAAATCACATTCAAAATGTGTGTACTGGCATAAAGGATTTTAACATGTGACACAATCTGCGAAAAGGGACCTTATTTCAGGGGGAATAAGGTCCCCTTTCCCAGTACAGGTCACATATTATGAAAAGTGGGTTTTTAAATAAGAGAGGTATATTGCATTTGAAATAAACTTACCGTAATACTGCATATAAGGCCACACCAAATTAAAAAATTGGTCTATGGATTTTCTGTTTTAGAAAAAGAGGCGGGAGGGCGAAATTTTTATTTTATTTTTCTAGAAAATTTTATTTGTCTATGGATTTTGCATAGCCAAAATATGGAGAGGGCGATTCTTTTTTTTTTTTTTTTTTTTTTTGGTGGTTGGAAACCTTGCTGGAAATCTCTCTTTTTTTCATAAGTGCAGAATAGGCCTATATAAAAAAAAAACGATGACATCTTTACATATCCAATGAGTGGTCTGCCATTTCTGTACTTTTATTGTTTGATCCTGTAAGCTCCTTGAAAAAAAAAAATTCTGCAATTTTCCAGAAAATGATGCGGGCGAAATCCATAGACCAATAAATTTTCTTAAAAAATTAAAATTTGTATTTTGGAAAATAAGGTGCGGCAAATCCATAGACCAATATTTTATTTTGGTGTGGCCTAAGGGGCCGATTGTATGTTGGGATAAACCCCATCTTCTCCCTATAGAGTCAGCAAAAGTTGGGGCCGCACTGTGTATGTGTGGACAAGAAACACCATCTAACAACAAACAACTGGTCTAACTAAATATGTTTAGTATTATACACAGTATTTTTAGGTTCAAATTCAATACCAATATTTGGTAAGGTCTAATTTCTCAAAGGAAAGAATATTCTTCATAAATTGTGTTTAGGTCATTAAAGCCGGTCTTTTCTTACTTAAGCAACCCTTGGATCAGTATTCACCACTCTAAGCATCCCTGTAGTCAGGTCTTTCTCCTCAAAGATTGTCCAACCTAATGAACAAGGTATGTTGAAGGGGTTTAAATTTCCTTAATCCAGAACATGAATACTGATAGGGTAGGTTAAAATGATGACGTCCAAATACAATGTGAATGTCTTTAGGTTAACCTACCCTATATTAATAATGATGTACATTTACCTTATTTGGCAAAGCTAGCCATAACTTATTGCTGGTTTATTTAGAGTGTACAGAGCTGTATTAGTCTCTTAATTATATTTTAAGCATGGAGTCTAGCCACAGATAGGATTTACCTGAGCTTAGGATATATCCAATAGGCAAAGTTTTCAAACTATAGAACTGTACTAAGCTTCCCAAAATCAATGCCCAGGTCTGCCTTATATTTTGGTACCAGACAGTGGGCCTATTCAATTAAAGTGCCCTACTCATACACAATATTTAACTTCATGTATATATTATAGGTGCCCTGTTCTCAGCCATTGCGGTTGCCCAGGTAATCAGTGTACTAGTAGCCAGTGTTACCCTGAACACCATCTATTCAGCTACTGTGACCACCATGAAGGGGATGACCTTCTTTGTCCAAGCTGGAATGATGGTTTTGTGTCTCCTGCTAGTTATGTAAGTGTATAATGTATACAACTTGATAGGCGCACATGCTTATGCAAATTAAATGTAAACCCCCAGAATTTTGAATTCATTTTTGTCCTTCATTAATTATCTACTTATTGATCAGCTGGTATTCAATTAATACTATGACTGAACCCTGTTTTGTGTTTTTCCCCTTAGGGGATTAAGTTTGATTTGTAACTTTACAATTTGCTATATAGACATTGCTTTCTTACAGGTAGATGTTTTTAGAAGTATACCTTATATTTTTTTGGACACTAAATCATGATAAGTCTTCCCAAATGTTGCTGAATGTGCAAAGAGGTTGCAACTTGGCTGTATGAGGTTATGTACAACAATAGCACTTCAAATACAATTCAACACAAGCTATGCTCATATGCTTTCATGCAACATGTTTGTGTTTACTGTGTAACATAACGTTATGACAAAATACTGCAGATCCTTTTTTTGTCATTTCAGAGCTTTAATCTTTGGACTGAGGATAGAGAAGAAATATCAGCGTACATCTGAGATTGAACAATAGAGGCGATTCTACTTAAAGGTAGAAACTATGAAAATGAATATCAACATCTAAGTTGTGATTAGCGCACAGTGCACTTAAAAAAATATCTATTCTTCTAAAACTTGAAGCAGAAAATAATTCCAATAAGCGCACACCTCGCTGGTAGGACTGTAAGTATATCGCAGGATGCCATAACTCTTATCCCTCCAAGGTGTGCTGAGTCCCGTCTCGCCTCACACCTACATGTGCCACAACACCTGGATGTGTGAAATGATCCATGCTGCACCCAAAGGTGTGACAAAATGATGCGGCAGGGTATGGTTAGGCTATAATACTACTCTTCTATTTGACCTCCCTACATGTGTTGGATAGGTGAGTGTTGGCAGTACCAAAATAGGGGGTGTGTGCACTTATTAGGGTAAGTGCCCTAATTACGTCAAATCTATACAGTATGCAAAGTGCCATGGGCAAGACACATACAACACGGACCTGGATCTTGTATTTTGTGATATTTACTACTTTGTAAATTGGGCTTCTAACTAAATTACCATAATCTCCCGCGTAGAAGACGCGCTGCGCATATAAGACGCACCCCAAACTCATAACATGCATTTTCGCGTATAAGAGGCACCTCTTAGGGGTGATTTTTGTCAATCCAGTACTGTTCTATAGTAAAATTACCCCTCGTATAAGACGCACACCCAACTTGAAAAAATCCTATAAGACGCACCAGGCATTTGTTTGGCGTAGAGGACGCGTCTTATACGCTTATAGTCGTTTATAAATAAAATAAAAAGTAGTGGCCCCAGATCTGAGCATTGTGAAACCCCAAAATATAATTTCTTTTGCACTAGATCATATACCAATTATCTTTGTACATTGTGTCCTGTTGGATAAATATGATTCAATCCATTTTAGAAAAATGTGATTTATATCTATTTTCGAGAGTTTTTGTACGAGCATTCCATGATGTTTACTGTCAAATGCTTTGCACATATCGACAAAAGTTGCAGCAGTGTAATGAGCTGGAAACTTAATTTTTTTTTTGCATTCACTGAGCAGATATTTAGGGGCCATGCATCTGACAATGCCCACTTTTTGTGAATTCTACCATGGAATCATCATGTTTACTTTTTAACCAGGTTTCAGAAAACGTTACATTTCAGTAGTGTAGATCTTCATGTTGATCTGACTAATCTCATAGAAGCGAATTATATCTTCTCATACAGGATGTATTGCAGTTTTAAACAAGCTATAAGTCCATGAATAAAGCCCACAGGACAAATG
This sequence comes from Acholoe squamosa, assembly GCA_949317995.1. Lineage (NCBI taxonomy): Eukaryota > Metazoa > Annelida > Polychaeta > Phyllodocida > Polynoidae > Acholoe > Acholoe squamosa. The sequence goes on along the minus strand of OX439035.1, from coordinate 105,768,873 downwards.
ATTTTAACATTCAAATTGTACCCAGACGGTATTCAACGGTATTCAGGGCATCAAAATTCTATTATTCATAGAAACATATTTTTGTACCATTAGCATGAGACAAAATGAAATAAATTTTGTTTGAAGTTGTGCTTCACTATATATGATTTTCCAGTGTATTAGTAGAATATATTGCTAATGATAAATACTGAACCATAATAGGTCCTCAAAAAGAAATCTATCACACATTTGTATTAGCCTTTTTATGCACTACTGTAAAACCTCTCACATTATAAAGCCCATTTCTCTTATAAGCCAACCCTTGAACTTATAAGGAACTTATAGATAAGCTTAATTTTGACCAATCTAAAATGATTTAAATTACTGGAATAGAAACCTCCCTTATAACCTCCTCCCCTTATTTATAACAAATCTATAAACCAAAATGGCCTAAAATCTCAAAAAGCCCTCTCGCTAGCCCCAGATTAACCAGATTTCTTTTCCCTTGTCCATCAATGGTGTATTATGTCATATTACACAATTGTAATTAATTATGATATCATAATCTATATTGTTCCCGTTATTATCTGTTTTATTATTATAATTATCATTATTTCCATAATTATAGTAATTCTCATATGACTACTATATGTACAAAGGAACGGGGTAGATATAGGGGTATATTTCCCCCACTAGATGGACCTCCCCACCACCTGGGTCAGGTGGTTCTGTGCTGCCACACCAGATGGCACTGCACTGAGACTGAACAAAGGAACTGAGTCATGGACTCCATGGACATTTGGTCATAAAATTTTGGTCAAAGGAACTTAGTCATGGACTCCATGGACATTTGCTCATCCAAAGTGGCTTGGGAATAAGTTGAGGATGCCTGTTGTGCACTAGAGTTCACTTCTATACCTCCTGGAACACTGCTGGGAGGGACTTTCATTGCACTCAAGCTAGACCCAGCACCCGCGGTGGTCGAAAGAACCGACCGGGAGCTAACGGGTACCGCGTGGGCACCAAAAGACTATTTTGATTGGCATTTTTGTAAATGAAGATTATTCATACCTGTGACAAGTTGTTGAGGGCCTGTAGGGGCCTGTGGGAGGCCAGTTTGGCCTGTATTCATCGTTCTAGAGGCCGTAGAGCCGTGAACCGGCTGTTGACAACATTTGGTGCGTTCGGGCCCCTGCCTACAACCTCAGTCACTAACTGTTTTATTGTCAGAACCCACGGCCTCTTCTGCCCTTCTCCATAGCTTGTAAGCTTGTAACTGGGCATCTCCTGCTCAGTTTGCCCTCAGTCTGTGCTTGTTCCCTCACCAGGGATGTAAGTCTTCAGGTTTTATCAGGATTTCTTGATTTCTGAAATTTTTGACTGATGTTTATTTTCCTTATACAAGTGGTAAAGAGGGTTGTTTGGAAGAATAGAAAGCTTTTATATCAAGTAAATGTATGGCTTCCTGATTTTTGCCCATTCCTGACTTACATCCCTGCCTCACCCCTGGCACCAGATTGCCAGATACCAAAGGAAATTTATGAGGAATGTTACTGGGGTTTGGGTAGTCGAACGCTCTATGGTGCGTTCGGGCCCCTGCCTTTAACCTCAGTCACTAACTGTTTATTGTCTCACCCCTGGCAGCAGATTGCCAGATACCAAAGCAAATTTATAAGAGTTGTTACTGGGGTTTGTGTAGTCTAACGCTCTGTGGTGCGTTCGGGCCCCTGCCTACAACCTCAGTCACTAACTGTTTATTTTCAGGACCCGCGACCTCTTCTTCAGCTAATTCCACCACCGTCGATATGACTAATTGTGTCGCTTGTAGTACCCCGTATCATGGGAATTCCTCTAAATGTCCACATTGTGGTGTGGCGAACCCGGGGAGAGCGGGAGATACGTCCCATAATATATCGGATTCATCCAACCGTGACCCTACCGGGCAGGAGGACCAAGCCACCGGGGGGGAGAGCTCTCCGCCCAGCCCGCAGGACGGGCAGGACGGGCAGGACGTGCAGGACGATAATTCTGATGATTATTTGGGAGAATGGGGACTTGCTGAGGCAAATTGCTGCAGAACGCTCACGTAAAAAGGAAATTGTTCGTTTATCTAAGCGCAGAGAATTAGAATTAGAGTTAGCTAGTATCCGTTCAGAGAATAATAGGACATTGCGTGAATTAGAACATGGTGAGCGGGCTTGGCGAGGCGCCATTTCGGCGCTTGATAAACCCACATTCATTGGCCAATCAGAGGCCGACGTCAACATTCCGGACAAGTCAACTTCCCGGTATAATCAACCGCACACCCAGGGAAATCAACCGCACAACCAAGCTACTATTCCCCAGTCCCGAGTTGATTTAGACAGTGAATACCATGAATTTCTGTTATGGAAAGAGTGGAAGCAGGGCAGATTGTCATCTAATTCAGCTGTGGGTCAGTCTGTTGGTGTTAAAGTTGAGCCCCCAGGTAGACAACCGACTGGCAGTGTTGAGGGAGCTGCACCCTGGGGGATGGCCTGGCCCAACACCCACAGTTGTTCTATCAGGATGGTAGTCCCTACATTCCACAACAATCTAACTCTCCTGTTCGACATCCTCAATAACATGGTGTCTTTGTACAACAACAACAACCAGCATGGGTAGGAGCTGGTAGGCCCCTGTATCCGCCTGCCCCCTTGGTTAATGCTCAGCCATCTGTTTCTTCAATGTACAGTGCACCGGTCCCATCCTTGAAGCAACAGCAACAATTTAGGCAACAGCAACAGCCTCAGCAGCAAGTCCCACCTGTAGTTGTTTATGCTTCAAAGGACACCAAGAGTAAGTTTACTACTTTTGATATTGAGCAGCACATGCCTCAGAGTAAACACAAGAATCCAGCACTAGGAGATGTGATCTCGGCTAGTATGGGCCTTCTCAACAGTATGATGGAACACGGCCACCCATGTAAAAATTATGGGATGCATGTAAAATTCCTCACGGACAAGAGGGATATTTACAAGGAAGATGCTCTCATTACCTATGATTTTGCCATGCGAGAACGTGGCGATGCTTTCGGTGAATTCACCTTTTGCTATTTTGATCATAACATGTTCGCCCAGCATGTGGGCCTAGAAAACCTGGATAAGGGTTATTTGGAGAAGTTGTTAGGTATCCAGCTGTCCTCCTCTCAGAATTCAGGTAGCTCTCCCGGTACTAGTAAGAAAAAGAAAAAGAAGAAGAGATTTCTTTCTTGCAATGCCTATAATGGGGATGGTTGTAAATCTAAAGAATGTAACTACCCACATGTTTGTCAATTGTGTCAGGGATCACATACAAAATCTAAATGTCCCAACAAATCTAATGATTGAAACGCAGATGCTCCTGGTGGGAATTTTCCCTCTCGGGAGCCTAACATTGGCTCGGTAATTCATGAATTACCAGGTGAATGTGTTTTTGTGTCTGACCTTCCCGATGCCCGAGACATTCCAGTCACTCATATTGATGATGTTATAGATTCCCGTTCAAATTGTGTCGATACTGATTGTGTCAATTATGTATGGAATTCTGCTGGTCAATGTAGTGAATTATTTGGTAATTTGGACAACCTAGGTAGCCTTGGGATCACCCCTGTTACTGTCAACCCGCGCACTGACGGAGGTGCTCGGGTGGAAGTGACTTTAGGCGGTGACAACAGATGGGAAAATTTACCAGATTCTGTCAGACTCAGTACGGATAAGGAAACTTTAACTAAATTCTCAAAGAGGTTTAATGTTGATGTTCCTATTTGTTGTGTAGATGTAGCCCCTGGCATTCTCGTACCTGTGTTCAACGAATGTAGCGATAAAACCTGCCATTGTGTTTATGTGCTAGAATCTGTCGTTACACAAGTTAAACCTTGCGCCTTTGCTTGTAAGTTACTGGAATTCGGTGACCTGGCAACTAAAAGTGACTGGTATGTCCTGACTGGTATTTACCGAGGATTTAGGATTGTTGATCATGACTGCCCATCTATGTATAATTGTAATAATTATGCTTCTCTCACAAACAGTGCCTTTTGTTCAGAAATGACTGAACGTGTAATTAGTGAGCTTTCTGAGGGAAAAGTCAGGAGAGTGGATTCTCGACCTAAATGCGTTCATGCTATGGGTGGCGTTCTGAAATCCGACAACACCTTGCGCCCTATCACTGACTGCTCTATGCCTGAGCATATCAATATCAACTGTTATATGGAAGATTCATGTGAAAAATTCCATTATCATTCTGTAGATGATGTTGTGTCGGACTTGAATCAATTCGATTTCTGCGCAGTGACTGACATCGCCGATGCTTATCGTTCTATTAATGTATTGCCTGCCCATCGTGACTTTCAGGGGTTTGCCTGGGATGTGGGCAATGGCAGTGAATTCTTCCAAGATATGTCATTATGCTTCGGGTTGCGCTGTGCTCCCTTCATCTTCACCCAAGTTTCCGACTTCATAGTGAAGTGTGGGGCCAGGGGCAGTTATCCACGCTGTACCAACTATTTAGATGATTACCTCGTTATAGGGAATTCAGAGTCTTCTTGCCAGGAAGCTCAGAGCCAATTGTGTGCAATGTTGAATGGCCTGGGTTTCAAGGTAAAAATGAACAAGCTGGTCCCCCCGTCTCAAGTTACTAAGTTCCTTGGGATTGTTATTGATTCAGTGAACTTGACCTTGTCAATCGATAATGAAAGACTTGATCGTGTGAAAGCGGAGGTCAATTACTTCAGGGGCCGTAAATCATGTACTAGGAAACGCTTGGAGAAATTAGCTGGTCTCCTGGGCCATTGTTCGACTGTCGTTAAAGGCGGCCGCACCTTCTCCCGTCGTGTGTATAATGAGCTTCGAGACCTTCCACCCGGCATTCACTGCTTCAACTTGTCTGAAAGTTTATTATTAGACTTGGAGTGGTGGTACCAATTTGTAACTTGGTTCAATGGCAAGGCCCGCATGATAAGAACTGATACCCCGTCCCATACTGTGTATACAGATTCTTCAAAATATGGTTTCGGCGGTCACATCGAAGACGACTTCTTCTATGGTTGTTGGTACAGGGATGACAAGTGTTGTGGCCATCATGAAAATCCCCTGCAGAATGAGTCGTACTGTGATCATATTAACATTGAAGAAATGTGGCCTGTTGTAGTATCTGTGCATCGCTGGGGCAACGAGTGGAAAGATAGCTTTGTAGCTGTGTATACAGATAACACTCAGGTACAGGGCATGATAAATTCTGGCAGGAGTACAAGCCCCCATGCCATGCCTTGGTTGCGGGAATTATTTTGGTGCTGCGCCTTATACAACATTCATCTAAGAGCCTTCAGAATCAGCTCTGAAGATAACATATTAGCCGACGCCTTGTCTCGTCTGAATAATGCCGACCATGTAATTATTTGTGGCTATACTATTGACACCTTCATCGATTGTTGTTACAGAGCGGGAGGCACTGCGACGCAGTTGGGAGGTTCTGAGATCGAATTGCTGGTCTGCCACCACTTATAGGACAAGGAAATCCCAATGGAAACAATATGAGGACTTCTGTGAGGAATATGATCTGTGTTATTTACCAGCCTCAATAGAAACCGTCTGTCTATATATAACTCATCTTGTTAATCGCGTGGCTTATAACACCATTGAGAACTACATCTCGGGCCTATGGGCTCTGCATGACTTCATGGGCTACCCTCATCCCACAAGAGCATGTTTCCTTATCAAATCTACCTTGGATGGTGCGAAACGATTGCTGGGCTCAGCATCTAAGCCAGCCGAACCCCTGACAGCCTCTGACTTATTACGTATTAAGGCTGTCCTGAACTTATCTAAGGCTAAAGACAGGAAATTCTGGGCCGCGCTATTGTTGTCCTTCCGTTGCTTGTTGCGTGTTGGGCACATCACAAATTCGATACATTCCCTCTTAGTGAGTGATGTGAAATTCTGGGATGGTGGACTTGACTTATGTATTCGCAGCTCGAAGACGGTTCAATTCCGTCAATATAAACAAATTATTCCTGTTATTGCATTACCTGGCAGTAATCTCTGCCCTGTACAGCTGCTGAAGGATTATATTCTGGAGTCTGGGCTCGAACCCAATGACCAACTATTTTCATGGACTTATAATGTTTATTCATACAAACTCAAGGACTCTTGTCGGATCGCCAAGCTGGAAGGGGATTTCACTACCCACAGTGTGCGTCGGGGTGCCGCCATGTTTTTGGCAGATTTTATGCACCTTCACGACGTTAAAAGCTATGGCAACTGGAGATCCTGGGCGGTTCTGATTTATTTATCAGATTCTTACCGCTCGCGACGTGTTAAAGACTTACGTGTGGCTCATGAATTGAGCAGGTATTAACTGGGCAAAGTGTTTTTGTATGCCGTGTGCCGCCCCAATTGTCAGCGATTGTCAGCGAATTGGGCAAAGTGTATATATGTTGTCGTGTCCATCCATACAAGGAAATATGACTACTATATGTACAAAGGAACGGGGTAGATATAGGGGTATATTTCCCCCACTAGATGGACCTCCCCACCACCTGGGTCAGGTGGTTCTGTGCTGCCACACCAGATGGCACTGCACTGAGACTGAACAAAGGAACTGAGTCATGGACTCCATGGACATTTGGTCATAAAATTTTTCTTTTTGTTTCTGACGTTGTCTGTTAGGTTTAAAGTTTAATAAACCGCCCCAATTGTCAGCGATTGTCAGCGACTTGGGCTAAGTGTATATATGTTGTTGTGTCCATCCATACAAGGAAATATAGTCAATTGGCGATAATTGTTACATACTTCAACTCCGTCCCTGACTGCCAGGTGGCGGTGTGTGCTCTTACATCATTATTATTAAGGTTCTATTCCGTACATGCTATTACATTTGGTAAGACACCATCCTCAATCCACTTGATACATCAGACTCATATTTTTCCGATAAAATAGTAATTCCAGTACTACACTCTGATTATTTTTGTTTTGTTTTGTTTTTTAGTTCAGTCAGAAGTCTCTTCGACCTTGTCATATAAAGGTAAAGTCCAATCATTAAATAAGCTGGACAATTTCTTCTCAGAGCGTAATGAAGAGATACTTTAAAAAAAAATCATGTTCTCTATATATGGTACAAGTGACGCAACGGTGGCACTGTGGTAATAAAGGCAATGGAAGACTATACAAATGTCATATATCATCTCGACCATGTCTTGATTGCATAGTCTGTCTTTCATTTTTCTTTTAAAGAACTCGTGATCCACAATATTCCTGTCTTCAACTGACATTATTAAAATCCTTTACTACGTACTTTTGTGAGAGGGCTTACAGAAATTAAAGATCGAGATATGGTATGATTAGTATGGCTTGCAGGTGAAACAATTGTGCAATGCTATCAAGTTTCTTATGGCAAATTGTCCAGGGCCACGGAGGTTTTCTATCACATAATCCCTCATAGGCATTACATTATATTCTCCCAGAGAGATCCCCCACCTCGCTGCCCTTAACACTAGATGGAGGGCTACTCACACTATTACTGGTGTAGGGTAGATCGCCCCAGACTCAACCACTAGGCATGTTGATAAACCTTAAGTCGGCCATACTGTGGCAAGCCAAATGTTCACCCCTTGATATCAGAGATTCTTTATTTGATATCACAGTTTTAGAATTCAATATCAGGGTTTTCTAACTTTGATATCAAAGTTTTCTAGTCTGATAGAGTTTTTCTGAAATATTGCCATATCAGACATATTGTGATACATTCATTTCCCTACCTTCTTTTTCATTTTATACATAGAAAATATACCTTTGTGTTGATTATTTCCTGTTATTTCTCATATTCTGTAAACTCCAGTATCGGGGCAAAACATGAGTTTATCAGAAACTTAGATATCATAGTTTTAAACTTTGATATCACAGATAATAACTCCAATATCAAAGTATGTAACTCTGATATCAGAATTAAAACAGCGATATGACATCTGAAAACTTTGATATCAAAGATAAATTCTATGATATTACAGCTAGAAACATTGATATCAGAGTTAAAAACTATGATATCAGAGTTTTTGAGAAACTGCTATTTCACCCCGATACTCGAGTTTTCATAACATGAAAAAATATGAATGGATTGCTCTAATTACCTTGAATATCAGTCAATTACCCCCAATTTCTGGTCTAAAATATCATTATCAGCCTGATACGGGGGTTTTCCTAGAATAACTCTGATATCAAATCCTAAAACTGTGATATCAGTGACAAAAACTGTGATATCAAATGAAGAAACTGTGATATCAGGGGGTGAACATATCGCTTGCCATAACCACCCCACCATCACAGGTTCATTTAACAATTTATGAGTAATACATAGTTATTCTATGTTATTTGAAAGAAGTTATAGTCCAGGGTGGTCGACATAAGGTACGTAGCAACATGCTATGTTGTCGAGTCAGGGCGGCTTACCCTACTTGTTTTTTTTTGTGTTTGAATCCTCAGCTATTCGCTTCAGCCGATTTCTCAGAATTGTATTAGGAATACCATTAGTATTACTAAGCAGAGCGTATCTAGGTGAGGTCTCTATGCATTAGATGGTAGGGACAGAGTGTGCCATATCATGGAGAGTACTACATATGGGCATAATCCTAGTTAAGGGAGTGATCACTTTTTAGCAAGGGGGGGGGGTGCGTGCGGGCAAGTGAAAAAATATTTTGCCCCCCCACCTCTCAAGGGTCAAAATTCCCCCACCCCCAGGGCCCTTGAACGCGCCCTTTTGACTTATATAGTAACGCATTAGCTTTTTCACTGAAAACCGGTAAAATTATTTTGACCCCCCCCCCCCAAGGTGGTTGAAAAGATCCCCCCACCCCTAAGCCAGAGATATAAAGGTACATTATGTCTCTGCCTAAGCCAAGGGGTCAAGCTTGCCCCCCCCCACTCAAATGATCACTCCCTCAGAACCAACGGCTAAATGGCAGCCAAAGTGGGCGGGACAGAGTCTGAAAGCCGCGGCCATTGTATGATTTCTTTGTAGTAGTGGGGTTTTAGACTGTATCCATTGGATGATCGTTATTGTGACTTTGTCTTCTGATGAATGCTTTAATAAGCTCACCATATATCAATGATATTACATTTTAGGTAATCAATATCGCTTTGGCCCATAAAGTCTGTAATCAATCCAATGGTAGTGCTGGAAGTGTGTCACTACATACTAGCTGTGGTGTAGTCCAAAAAAAGAAGTTTAGAACTAATTGCCTCATGTCCCTTCTCCCAAGCTCTACTTCTGTGACCTAGCAAGTCTGGGTAGAGAGGACAGCTTTTTTTACCATCCTCTCTATTATATCTCTGCAGAGGCAGAGGTAACTCATGCAGTATCCATGTACAAACACTGAGGATGGCTTGGTGAGTATGAGGACATTTCACCTTCAGGTTTTCAGAGGTTAGACAGATCTATTCATACTTACTATAGCACCTTCAGAGCCAACTCGTAGTGGCCTGTTTAAGTGCCGGGTCTTTGAATGAGCGCCGGTCTTGAATAAGCGCCGGGAGCATAGTGGGTTTAAAATTGAAATTGACACAATATATTGTGATGATTTGCAATATCACAGATAGATGTTTTTCAATGGAATCTATTTCTGCACCATTTTATCTTGAGATCTGGCCCAATATAGGCACCTGTTTCTTTAATAGGTGAGGCTCCACTATGTGATTTTTTGGTACATTCTCACCTAATTTTATCCCTATAGTGCCTAAGGTATAGGGTGTTGACATTCCTATATTGTAAACATGAGATTTACAATTGTAAACATGAGATTTCAGGGTTATTTTATGGGTGATCTATCTCTTTGTGTGCCATATTTACCAACTAACCTGTACCTGCATAGACTCTGTGATTGGGTGGGAGTTCAATATATAAACATCAACACAGCAAAATATAAATAACAACACAGCAGTCACACAGATCGCAGGGTCTTGTACTGTAAAAATCAAACCTGTCTGATATTGAGTTGCAGAGAGTCATCAGTGTGAAAGTCTGCAATATTTACATTAGGTCAACTTGATCTTTTGGCAACAAAAATGTGCCTGAGATTGTACACAAAGCCTTCTCCACATAAACAAAAAGCTCTCTCAATCTTCTATTTACACATTGAAATAATAACAAATACCACTCTATAATCTGTGTTTGTGTCTGCTTTTGTGAGAATAGCTCCGATTTTCAGCAAAAATCGCGTAGTGGAGCCTCACCTATTCGGACCAACCAAAATCTTTCCTCTTCCTCCAGCAGACGCCGGTAGCAGACTTGAGAAATTGTCTCATCTCTGACTGACATAATTTCATATGAGGCCAAAAAAAAAAAAAGGTGTGTTTCCAGTTACATGATCTAAATTGCTAGGGTCGGTAGGTCTCAAAAGCTTGCATTTCCCCTCAGAGAAATCTTCCACCTGTCCAATATAGACATGTTGTATATCAAAAGAAACGTAATTTCAAGGAGAATTTGAGAGGATATATGGCCAAGCTATGGGGTTGTAATACATGTACCATAAATTCTCTTGTATTATGATTTCAATTTTCAAGCCTTTGGTATGGCTTATTGCTAATCCCGTATATATGTGTGGAACAATGATAGTTGAACCTCTGATATTTCAAATTTAGTTTTGGCCCCCCACTGTCAGTTTACAAATTTACAAGGCACTCTTTATCAAAATGCCCCCCCCCCTATATCTAACTAGCCCCCCCCCCACACACACCTGGCAGATGTCTCGATCCATAGGACCATCCAAAAAATTGGGTAGTCTCATCCTGCATCTTTTTACCTGTTAATGATAAATTGTATTGATGTGCAGTCAATATAAATACTTGCCAACCTTGGGACCCTGACCTGGGATACATTTTGGTTTTGACAGCTTACAAATCAAACCATTATTAAAGAATTTACAGCCTAAAACAAAAGCCAAAGTTCATCTTAGTCAGACACATTTTTGTATTGCTCCTAAAAAAATTGGCCCTGTTTTGCTAGGGTCGGTCGGGTAACTGGAAACAAACCTTTTTTTTTTGGCCTGACAATAATTAAAGTCTTTAATGTTTCTTTTTCCTTTTTGACATCACACTTGAGGGTATCTGAAGCATCAAATGAATGGTCCAATTTTGTAACCCCTTTGGCTAAATTAGGTCGCATTTGAGGAAAACAGTAACTGTTTAAGTGAGACGACCTGCGAAAATGGGTCTTACCTTTTTGGTGTTTTTTAAAAGAGATGTAAATCTTCTATGTATCAATAAGAACTTTTGCTTTTGCTTCTCTCTTATAGATGGCGTAGACAAAAACAGCCGTAATGGATACACCTAGCCGTGAGAACCATGAGCCCCTTCTAGCAGATGATGTACAGACTCAACCAAGAACAGACACCCTGCAGCAACCCTCTGGTTTCCGAAGATGGGTGACAGTAGAACCATGCCTTATCCTATACTTCATGGGAAGTATGTCTTTAACACCTCTTACTGACCAATACCTGCTATACTTTATGAAGATACAGAACAATGTCAGTATGGAAATTGTTGATGGATCAGAGTGTGTGTACAATACATCAGACCCAAATTACATCAAGGAACAAGAAATTCAATCTCAGGCATCTACCTTGGCGATTGTCTGCAGGGTTGTAGCACTAATCCCAGCAGTATTTTCAACTGTACAGCTTGGTGGTTACAGTGACAAGGCAGGACGCAAATTAGTCTTTCTTTGTCCCATAATAGCTGGTATTTTACGATGTTTGATCTCTGTACTGATTGTATACTTAGCCCTTCCATTGCCTGTATTTGTTGCTGCATATTTAGCTGAAAGCTCTCTAGGTGGTATGTCTACATTTGTCATGGCAAGCTTTGCTTATATAGCTGATGTGACTACATATGATGAGCGTTCATTTCGCATCTTCATCATGGCAATATCAGTAGGTGTCATAATATCATCGATTGGCACAGGTTATCTCATCAAGGCACTTGGATTTATGTACCCAATACTGATCATGTGTGGTATCCATGTCCTGAACCTTCTCTACATTGTGACTATCCTGAGGTAAATACCAGTATTATGCCTTGACATTGAGAGAGTCATTTATAAGTAGGCAACATGGAAGAGTATTCCATGTGTGAATTGTAACTCATTTAGCTTCTTATTTCTCAGATCTTAGATCTTGAAGTAACATTCATTCCATTGATGACTCCCCCATTGGTTGGCTCTAAAAGTATCAGAAAAGGGAGAATGATAGACTATTCAGTACACCAGTGCTACTTCAGTCTTCTAAACATTAATTTTAGAATAGATACAATATTCATAAATGTGCTCTTCTTGAATTACTTAGACTGCATTTTAGTTAATAAAATGCTGAGCCGAGGGAGGAAGATAGTAAGATGACTTTGTGAAGGTAGTTAATTATATACATGTTTTCATTGTGGTTGTACAATTTAGCATGAAATTTTATCTTTATAAATCAGAGACACTATCAAGAAGGACCTGAGAACTGCATTCATCACTGCTAAATATTATGTCGCATTGATGAACCTATACTTCTGGGATGATGGGACAGCCCGCCGATGGAAACTGCTCCTCAGTCTGTTGCTACTTTCTCTTTCCTTCATTCCACAGGAAGGTGGGAGTGAGGTCCTCACTTTCTACCAGCTAGACTCACCTATTTGCTTCAGCTCAGTTGATGTTGGACTGTAGATGGTAGGCTTAGTTTTTCTCTGGCTATATCCAGCAAATTAGGAAACCAAACTGATGAGGGTTAATTAATTATACCTGTTATAGACAAAAAACAATGGTGCAATAGGTGCCTGTCCTGTAGGTTTTTATATTCATAAATGCAAGAAACCAGTCTCTCTCCAAACTATTAGAACAAAAACAGGTTTTTGATTTACATTAAGACAACCTTCGCACATTAATGTCAGTTGATAGGATGTTTGTAAGAATCACCATCATAATAAGATAAAGTGCAACTTGAATTATGTAGTACCTCATCTTTGCAGGCAACCCGTCATGTAGTGGTAAGCGTGACAGGTATTCTTGCTCTAAAGCTGTTCCACTCTCAACTTGGTGACATGAGACTGATGGTTATGGGATGTGTGTTTTGCATTATATATTTCACTTGGCTGGCTTTCATTAGGACTAAACTCCTGATGTATCTTGGTGAGCTATTACAATTTTTCATATCATATCCATCAACACACATTGATACTCTTTGAAATAGAAAATGAACTCATACCTCACTACACAGGTAGACCATCTCTAAATCGAGAATAGTTGAAGGGTCTTATCCAATTTATAGTTATGAATTCAATGACACTTTCAATGGTATGGTGCATGAACGACTTCACAGTCAGCTGTCTATTAGTATCACCCTTTAACTTATAATGCACCGCAATACCTTTTATATTCATGAAAGAACGTCACATATCAGACTTAAGCCAAGTCAGAGTTCAAGCCAATACCATAAAACGCGCATTGATTTTGAGCAGTTTGATACAAATTTGATGAAATATTCCCCCACTATTGAGGTCTATTCTCAGTCTGCTACATTCTGTCAGATGAAGTTAGGGGCCATCCTTGCCTTGTCTTGTCTATAATTGACACAGCATATGAATTTATGAATTTGCTCTCTATTCCAGCAACAACTGCTGCAATATTTACTACTCTTGGTGTGCCTATGGTCCGGTCATCTCCTCGAAGATTGTTGAACCTGATGAGCAGGGTATCCTACTTATTTAGAATATATGATAGATTGTGTATTGCAGGTTAGAAAACCAACAGCAATCTAGGCCTGACACGTGCTCTTACAAAACATAGAGTGAAAACATAAAGTTATAAAGCATCCTTTACCGTAATCTCCCGCGTATAAGGCGCACCCTGCCTATAAGGCGCACCTAGAGTTTAGAGATTTGACCAGAAAAATAAAAAAAAAAATCATAACTTTTGTTCTACTGAATAGATTTTGAAAATTTAAAAACCCATGTGTTGCATGGACCCCCCAGACCCCCCTGGACCCCATGTTCAGCTGATGAGGTTATATGGGAGTGTAAGATATCAAAATGAAGGTCTTGATCTCCCCCTTGCAGATCCAGGAAGAACTAAAACCTCTCGTATAAGACGCGCCTTATACGCGGGAGATTACGGTATTTCCTACTATTTTGATATTGATTAAACTTCTGAGCTGGGCCCTGATATCCCAAGTAGGGTCCAATATCCTGAATCACATCATTTTTCCTTTGGCCTCATCAACACCTGAGTATATATGTATTAGATATACAAGAGTTTAGACAGGCCTATGATGCTGTGAGCTTTTGACCAAGAACACGTCAATAATTATAATTGACTTTTCTTTCTATGCAAACCTTGCTATTAAGTTATGAGACTTTCTATTTCATGCATATTTAGGTACCCTGTTCTCGGCAATTGCTATTGCGCAGTCAATATGCTATCCTATAGCCAGTGTGATGTGGAATAGCATCTATGCGGCTACTGTACAATCCTTCTACTTGAAGGGTATAACCTTTCTTGTCCAAGCTGGAATGGCAACTGTGACTCTCCTTCTGGCTATGTAAGTAACATACAGTTGAAGAAAACGAACCGGTTCCTAGGTCATAAAGGTAACATTGAGAATCAAGAGGACACATCAGTGTCCCACCACTTTAATTCATGTCCCCCTCCTCCTGCCACAGCTTCAGGGTGGAATGGCTTTACCATCACCATCCTTAGTTTCATAAAAAGCCCACCCAGAACTCCAGCGGGCATCATGGAACTCAACATTGAGGAGAAAAGGTGGATGCATCCCCTCAGCAGCATCACACCAAATGGCTTAAATTTACTAGATTAATCTATAGGCCGCGGGCTGATAGGGCCCACCATGCACCCCCCTCACATCCCAACGCGACAAGTATTTTTTTCGATCCTTAGGGTCCGCTGAACAAGATTCAAGATGTTAACATTGATTATCTTGGGATACACTACCGGTTTTGGTTCATTATCCATGTGCGGGTTCAGACCACTTTTCGGTCAATTTTGGTACTATCATATACCATTTTATTATTTCATAAATTGTGACATATTACTGTATTAATCAAAGAATATATAAGAAATTAATACATTGTACTTCTATGTGAGCGTTCATGCCCCACTGCACACCAGCTAGGGCAAACATACACAAGTTACATCACCCAGTGCACAATATAATAACTTGTAAGTGAATGCAAACGGCCGTTAGGGGTGCCTGGGCACCGCTGACGCCGTCATGAGTGTCTGAGCAACCTAACAACTGAACAATAGGTTACATAAGCACGATGCCATAACCTTCCGGTTGCTCTAGCGTTGCTCCTGAGCGACCTAGGTCAAATATCAAAGCATTTATGGAAAGCCCATAATTAGACGGTCAAAATGAGCCCAAGATCAAGGCGGAACTCCTATTATTAAGGAAGTTACGCCATAAAGACTGATTCGACCTCCGAATGCACTACAGACGAACCAGCGCGAGTTAAGCGCCCAAAAAGCGGGCGTTGACAACTTCACATATTCAAGTCCGCGCATGCGCAAAATGGCGGTTATAGCGGCGTAAACGACCGAGATATGAGGGTCTGAAGTTGCAAAACCGACCAAGACAATGGGGGCCATGGCGGCGTCCATGGGGGTCCTTTGTGCACCCTGTGACACATGAAAGACCCCCCTCAAACAATTGCAGAGTTAGGCAGATGCCACTGGCCCCAGTCAGTCTGAGGTGCAATGCCAAGATTTGCTACAAATAGCCTGGCTGCACCTCCTAGAAATCAGAACACCAAGAACCACTCCAGAGGTAACATCTCCAGTCATCTCCTGCTACCTGCTATACCACTGCACTATGGTGAAACTATGCTAGACAGGCATTGGTTTCCATCATTAGTGGCCAGAGGCTATCTTCCTCAAGACATCCACCAGAGGGTAAAGTTATTCATTATTACATTATTCCTCTAAGCAGCAGGTCAGGAGCTAGGTGTGGGAACCCACCTAGAACTATGCTGGACATTGTATTATTATTACCTCACAGGTGGAGTGGAACAGAACATTATACTTTATAAACTATTGTATATTTACTGTATGTGCAAATTACCTGCATATTAACAACTGTGTGATTGATATTTCTTACATGTTGCCTAAAGCTGAATAAACCAGTGATAACTGGAAATAACACTATTTTCTATGAGCTTGATGTATTTACTCCATACACCACTAGTCATATGATATTTCTCATATGACAACTTGATCATGCATAATTACTAGTATGACAAAGTGGTGGAGAACATCCTACTAAGATCCCATTTCTCACAGGCACATAAAAATTAAGCTGGCAACATTACTAAAAACAATCATACACACAGTAAACCCCACTCCACCCACCCAGTGACCTTGACACCATGTTCAAAAAGGTCACCAGTGAGGTCTCCCACACGTCAGTGAGGTCTCCCACACGTCAGTGAGGTCTCCCACACGTCAGTGAGGTCTCCCACACGTCAGTGAGGTCTCCCATACGTCAGTGAGGTCTCCCAAATGTCAGTGAGGTCTCCCACACGTCAGTGAGGTCTCCCACACGTCAGTGAGGTCTCCCACACGTCAGTGAGGTCTCCCACACGTCAGTGAGGTCTCCCACACGTCAGTGAGGTCTCCCACACGTCAGTGAGGTCTCCCACACGTCAGTGAGGTCTCCCAAACGTCAGTGAGGTCTCCCACACGTCAGTGAGGTCTCCCCCACGTCAGTGAGGTCTCCCACACGTCAGTGAGATCTCCAACACATCAGTGAGGTCTCCCACACGTCAGTGAGGTCTCCCACACGTCAGTGAGATCTCCCACATATCAACGAGATCTCCCACACATCAATGAGATCTCCCACACGACAGTGAGATCTCCCCACATATCAATGAGATCCCCCACACATCAATGAGATCTCCCACACGACAGTGAGATCTCCCACATATCAGTGAGATCTCCCACATACCAGTGAGATCTCCCACATACCAGTGAGATCTCCCACATATCAACGAGATCTCCCACATATCAACGAGATCTCCCACATATCAATGAGATCTCCCACACGACAGTGAGATCTCCCCACATATCAGTGAGATCTCCCACATATCAATGAGATCCCCCACACATCAATGAGATCTCCCACACGACAGTGAGATCTCCCACATATCAGTGAGATCTCCCACATACCAGTGAGATCTCCCACATACCAGTGAGATCTCCCACATATCAACGAGATCTCCCACATATCAATGAGATCTCCCACACGACAGTGAGATCCCCCCACATATCAGTGAAGATCTCCCACATATCAATGAGATCCCCCACACATCAATGAGATCTCCCACATATCAGTGAGATCTCCCACATACCAGTGTGATCTCCAACATGTCAGTGATACCTACAACACACCAGTGATCCCACACCTTCCACCATGGCCGACGCCGATGAAGGTCCTCAACCCAATCAGGCAGCTGAGAAGATAAGGGCCTATGAGAAGACCATCCAAGATGCAGTTACTGCCCTAGAAGCAAACAGAGCCCAACATGATGCTCATGCCCTTGCCTCAAAGGAAAGGGAGAGGATCCTCAGTCAACAATTAGATGACCATCGGAAGCCCCTAGAACAGGCACAACAACAGATATCAGATCTCATGAGGATGGTATCATCCCAGACCTCACAGCCTCCAACACCCACAACCACACCTGTCGTCACACCATCTGCCTCTGGATCCAAGGAGGATGTCATGATCTCCATGATGTCCAACATGACCAGGATCCTAGACAGACAACAACACGACGACAGGAAGATCAGGCAACACGAGGTAACCAAACCCAAAACTTTTTCTCACCCATCACCACTCATGTCAACAGCACTATTTATTGATCACAAATTCCCAGAGTATCTGAAGGACAGGTACAAATTAACAGACAGTGACACCATGGTAACATATTTACCCAAGTACCTTGAAGGACAAGCATTGGCTTGGTTTGAAACCTTCAAGGAAAGTGCCACACCTGATAAGTTGACATGGTCCAATGTAGTACATGAACTAAAAGAGTATTTTGCTACTCAAGACAATATTATCTCCAGGACTGCACTCCGTGCACAAGAGATAGATGAACCTGTATCTGATTATGCAATGTATCTCAGAAAAGCGTGTAATGCCCAATGCCTAAAGGACGACACCTTATTTAAAACATTCACCCAAGGCATGAGGCCCTGGATCTCTGTAGCTCTTGAAAACAAGAAAATAGACTCTTTTAACCAAGCCCTAGACCTAGCCTTAGAGGTTGAGACCCAAGAAAGATCTAGGAAAACAAGGGATGCAGAGTCTAACCCAAAGTCTACAAAAAGAAAGGTCCAGGAAGTCACCACTGGTTCAGAGAAGGAAGATGTTAACCTAATGTCCAGTGCCCATGTAAGGCAACAGGAAGATAAGGTTGTCTCCAAAGATCCCACTGGTAGATATAGAGGAAATAACTTTGACCCCAACTACCGCTCCAATAGAGATAGAGGTAGAGGGGGCAACTACAACAACAACCGGGGGGGACACAACAGTAGAAGGGACAACAACTCATCCAACTCCAACAATGGTAACTCTTCATACAGTGATAGGAGAGATAGAACTCCAAGTAATGACAGATCATATAACCAAGGATCCAACAGTAGGAGCCATAGTCCGCATAGGAACTACAACAACGGATCCTACAACAACCAGGGTTACAACAACTCTGGATCCTATAGTCAAGGATCCAACGGTAGGAGCCACAGTCCACATAGGAACTACAACAGTGGATCCTACAACAACCAGGGTTCCAACAACTCTGGATCCTATAGTCAAGGATCCAACGGTAGAAGCCATAGTCCACATAGGAACTACAACAGTGGATCCTACAACAACAACGGTGCCTACAACAATCAGGGATCCAACAACTCCGGATCCTACAGCAACCAGGGTTCTAATAACTCTGGGCGATACAGCAACTCTGGTCATTATAACCAGGGTTTCAACCCACATCAGGAGGATCACAAACCCAACACAAGAGGCTACCAGGGGAACCAACACAGTAACCCCCAAACAATACCTCAAGTGATGGATCAACTCTCCAAGCTCCTGGTCGCAAGCATCGCAACCACCCCACAGAGCCAGGAAAACTAGGATGTCACAGTGCCGATGGGCCAGTGCACTGTGACACCCCAAATACAAACAATCAATCAGGATTAACAAAGATCCAACCAGAGACAATTGCTAGTGCCAATATACCATCTAACAGACAGAGACGTCCATCAGTGATACACATCACCCCACCAGATTCATCATCAAAGGATACAGGTGAGAGTACCAAGCTTTCTATTGTACTTCTTCAAAATGGCTGTATCAATGCAAATCTATATGATGTTTCAGATGTACAATGTTTGGTTGATACAGGTGCTACTATCACCTGTGTCAGACAATCATTCCTCATGGACCTCCAAAAGAGATTCCATATCCAACTGAGGAAATCTAAAATCAACATCCATTTGGCAGATGGATCGGTGTGTCATGTTAGACATTCAGCTATGCTGAACTTTAGAATCCAAGGTGTCAGATTCCAATACCAATTTGCTGTAATACCCAACCTCACACAGCCCGTTGTTCTCGGCACAGATTTCTTAAGCACTACAAAATCTCAAATTGAATTTAATCCTGAACAAATTCTCAAACCCATTAGGGCAGTGAGGGATTTTACCATCCCTCCATTCTCTGAACTTGCAGTATTGGGTAAAATCACTTCTACTCAATCACTGCAAGGGAAAACTGGAGTAGTAGATAACCTCCAAAGAAATAACAATGCCCCTTATCTAGTTCAAAGGGCAGCAGTAACCCCCAGGGAAAATAACAAACATCCCCTAGTGTTACTCAACACCAGCAGGCGCCCACATAAAATCAAAAAGGGTGCCATCATAGCTCTATTTCAGGAAGTCAAGGAATCTGATTTAGAAAAACCTCAACAGGTGTCAGACACTACCCCACACACTGATCAATCCATCTCAGCCATACGGCCTGAGGATGTAACTCAATTCAGTGACACAGACTCAGACTGTGAGTCCACATATGCTGACCCTGAACCCAACTCAATCAGACTCTCTGAAATAGCTGCTATACATAGTGAGGCACATGACCTCGAGCCAGAATTGGAAGAGAATGTTCCACCAAAATCTGTGCTCACATCCAAAGATCAGCATGATAGATTAGGATCACTGCTGACCACGTATAATGATATATTTGTAGGAAAAGATGGAGACATTGGTGCTACACACCTGTATACCCACTCAATACATGTAAAACCTGAGGCAGTACCATGTCATTTCCTACCATATAGACAAACACCAGAAAAACAGGCCGCAATAGGGGAAGAGTGTGAAAGGCTAGTACAACAGGGCATTCTGAGAGAATGTGCTGAGGGCCCCTGGGCTTCCAGATCCTTTTTAGTACAAAAATCATCGGGAGGCCATAGGCTCGTCACAGATTTTCGTTATCTGAACCAGAACACGATAAATCAAGCCTTATCTACACCCCGAGCCGATGACACTCTAGACATGATAGGGTCACTCAGACCAAGAGTATTCAGTAAGCTAGATGCCCAACAGGGATTTTTTCAAATTCCTATAAGACAGGAAGACCAGCATAAAACCGCATTCATAGCAAATGACAAAAAATATGTCTACGAAAGGATGCCGATGGGTTTAGCGACCGCACCTGCGGGATTCTGCCATCTAGTCACATTAATTCTGAACAAACTCAAATACAAATGTGCCCTACCATACCTAGATGACATATTGGTATTATCACCATCAATCGAACAACACTTCCATGACCTGGAAGATGTGTTCAACAGCTTAAGAGTTGGTAAACTCAAACTGAAGAAATCAAAATGTGAATACTTCATAGACAGAATAGACTTCTTGGGAATGAGAGTCACACCCATGGGACTGCAACCATCTCCCACAAAGGTGGAATCAATCAAAACCTTCCCAACACCAAAATCAGTCAAAAATGTCAGATCCTTCACAGGCCTATGCCAATACTTCAAAAAGTTTATCAAAGGTTATGCCCAAATCGCTAGACCATTGTATGATCTACAGACACATCTCAAAGCATTTGTCTGGACAGAGGAGGCAGATAATGCTTTCAAAACATTAAAGCATGCCCTCTGTACCAATGCTCTTCTCAGATATCCAAACTATGAGAAAGAGTTCAGTTTGGCAACTGATGCTTCCAATGTAAGTTTAGGAGCTGTACTCTCACAGAGAGATAATGAAGGAGTGCTCAGACCAGTAGCCTTTGCAGGTAGAACCCTCTCCAAACATGAGAGAAATTACAATACCACAGAGAGAGAACTACTGGGAGTAGTGTATGGAGTATTACACTTCAGACACTATCTAGAGACTAGACACTTCCAATTATACACAGACCATGCAGCCCTAATCCCACTACTAACCAATACAGGACTCACACATAGATGGGCCAGATGGGCTCTAGACATACAGCAATTTTCATTCACCATCCAGCACGTGAAAGGTGATGATAACACACCACCAGATGCTATGTCTAGAAGAGAATACCCAGACTCTGGACCCATGACTAACCCTCCACCCCCACCAAGGAGAGTTAGAGCAGCCAGTAGAACCAAGTTTGCAAAAGTAATAAAGAAAGTACCATTCAGAAGGGATGATCCACCCAACACCATTGAAAGGCCAGAGACACCCATTAGGGGTATCTTGAAGCAATCTACACACTATGTGTTCTGCCATTGTGAGAGAGAATACTCACAACTCTTTCCAGAGAATGACTTCGAGCCTATTGAATTCTCATCACTCAATCAGATGCTGAAGGCAACTCCTAAGGAGCCACCCTTCACCCCACCTGACTCAGATGATGAAGATTCAGAAGACACATTATATGCTATCACTCAAGCAACTTCCAAATCAGTCAGATTCTTTGAACCAATGCAGGGAGAGGAAACATCAAACCATTTGTGTCCTATGACCACACGCTCAAAGACTAGAGAAATGATTCAGGAGGGCACACCAAAACCCCCCACAGAATCACAAACTATTCTAAAAGAGGAAAAGGTCACAGGAAACAAACCCACCAAAACCCCACCTGCCAGGAAAAATGTCACAGAAGACACTGCACCAAATAAATCAAAGAACTCTGAGAGACAGAAGAATGACAAAAAGCAAACTGTGCCTTTAAAGAAAAAGGTTGCCACTCCCACCAAGGCGAGAATAGGCCCTCCAAAAGAGCCTACACACCAAAACAAGAGTGACACACCCCAACAAAAGACACAAGATAGGCAAATAGTTGATGAAAAAGAAAAAGAAAGAGACAGAATAAAACAACATGTGCTAGATATAAATCAATTACTGGATCAGATTCCCGACACATCCATCTCAGGTACAAACCTTGGCTTGGAACAAAGGAAGGACAAGGAACTATTGCCCCTCATACAATATCTTGAGGATGGGACCTTGCCTCCACCAAAAGCACAAGGAAATAGAATCATCAACCAAGGCCAGACATACACCTTGGTAAATGGTACACTAGTCCATATATGCCCCATAAATTGGAGAAAAACCAATACTGTACCACTTCTAATTGTTATACCACAGCAATGGGTAACAAGTACACTACAGTATTTCCATGACTCACCTACTGGTGGCGATCTTGGCTCAAGTAGGATGCTGTCAGCACTCCGACCTAGGGTATATTGGAAGTCTATGCTAGCAGACACAACAAAATATGTTTCCACCTGCCACACATGCCTCACAGCAAAAAGGCAAGTACACTCACACAAAACACCAATGACAGTGAGAGAGTACATGGCTTCACCAATGAAGTTCCTAAACCTCGACGCGGTGGGACCACTTCCCACAACTGCCAGGGGGAACAAACATATACAAGTCTGCATAGATTATGCTACCAGATATGCAACAGCTTGGGCTACTACTGACTTAAAAGCTGAAACAACAGCAGCAGAGTTCTACAAGAATATAATTTGTCATCATGGAACACCAGCCACTCTTCAAACAGACAATGGAACATGTTATACAGGTGCAAAGTTCACAAAGTTAACTAAACACCTCAAGATCAAACATAAATTCTCCTCACCATACAGGCCACAATCAAATGGGCTTGTAGAGAGATTCAATGCTAGCATCGGCACAGCGCTCAGAGCATTCTGCTCAAAGCACCAAAACAATTGGGATTCATTTATTGAACCCATAACCTTTGCATTAAATAACACAGAATCCCAAACCACAGGATTCACCCCTTTCTTCCTACTCCATGGAAGAAACCCAGCCACCCCAATGGACTTAGGGCTGGGAATACAGGAAGACATATCCACCGTAGCAGACCATGTAGCTAACATGATAACAAATCAAGATACCTCTAGGAGGAAAGCTATAGAAAGGGTCGCTAAGCTACAAAAGGAAAGAAAGGATAGATATGATAAGAAACTTACACCACAGGAAATCAAGGTCACCGACATGGTGTACCTAAACATACCAAGAATCCTGACCAACACAGAGTGTAAGAAGCTTCAACCCCTCTTTATGGGACCATATGTTGTAGTAGATAGACCTAGTTTGACAAGTGCCAAACTCAAAAACTTGGACACCAATCTATTGGTGGCCAGGCCAGTGCACATAGACAGACTGAAAAAGGTTGTGGCTGTCAGGAACAATGAATTTGCACACAGGCTTATTCCACATGAAGCCAAATACTACAACAAAATTGTAAGGAACAAAAATGATATCACCCTTACAAGAGAAACCACAGGTATAGGCCCTATCAAGCCTAGGCCTGCACACCACATACTAAGAAAAACATCTAGGTGTGGTGCAGTTTCAAGAAATTAGAAACATATTGAGATACCTAAAGAACATAAGATTTTCAAAATTTATTACAAATTCTCTTCATCCACACATAAGGCATGTGTGACTGATAATGAATCACTTATATATATATATAAAGCCAATCAAATTTGTAAATATATCAGTAGGTTATTGCCTCTGAATGGTCAAAGACTGGGACCCTCCAAGTAAAGCAGACATGAAGTCTAAGAAGAGTAAGGGTAACACAATGGAGTGTCTAAAGCCTAATCCCCACATGAAAGAGCGCGCTATGCCAACACAGCAGTCTATAGAGATCAATTGACCTTATAAGCTACACTCAGACAACTGTCTAGACGGTCATGAATGGCTGTCCTGGATGACAGGAAGAGCTAATTACCAGTACACAGATTACACAATAGAACCCCACAGTTGCAGACACTGGAGATTAGGTACATGACTCCAGAGAAACAATACCAGGCCCACAATGGATGTGGGTAGGGTAGGCTACATAAGAAGCAATGTGGACCATAGCCCACCATCAGTCTTCATCCAGCTGCAGTCTGGAACACAAGTCTACAGGACCCCACTTGGGAATTAGCCAGCCCACTTCTCCATTAGGAGAGACTGCACTAGGATAAAGAACACACCTACTTCACCTTCAACCTGATCTTACCATCTACTGGTCAATCTCTATAGACTCACCGGACATATTGCCAAGATAGCTCAATCTTGCAAAGGTACAGTTTGAACCACTTCATTTAAAGTGTTACACCATACACTTAGACTTTACCAGCACCAAATTACTACAAATTTGACAAGACTTTAAACAGCAAACTTGCTTTACACAAGCACCATGGGGAGACTGAGAGTTGCACACATACTGCTAACTATGCTGTTATTATATATTATAGAACCACTTACTGCAGGTTATACACCTGTGGTGAGACAAAACATAGGAGTAGTATTCAAACCTAGCCCTCAACCATTGGTCAATGGACATACAACCACAACACTGTTGTTAGCTATCCCCTACAAGATACCTCGGGCACCCGTTACCCAAGGATCCATAAGGGATAGAATACTCCAATTGACCACTCCTACTCTACAAGATCATACCTCTGGTCAAATTATCCAACAAGCCAAGGAGCTTGACACCTTGCTGGAAATTGCAGACAAGGAGATAAATGAAACATTAGCCTCCATCAAATTGTTCTTATCCAACCCCATAAACACATTGGACAAGGCCAAAAGAGAGGCCATACTGGGTTTTCTAGCACCCCTGTTTCGCGGTGTGCTAGGTCTAGCCACAGTAGAAGATGTAAACCAAGTAATGGGACAGCTCAAGAACATAGATGAAATACTAAGAAAATTTGCTAAACAAGATCAGGAAGCAGCTAGTCTCATTGAAAAGATCACAGACAGACAAGATAAGTTTGTTAAAGCATACATTCAAGATAAGAAGGTACTGGACAGCACAATCAACACCATAGGCGACACCATCAACCTATGGGCCTCTAACATGTCCAGGTCACTTGACTCATATTCAAGGCACGAGAAAACTCAAAGGGAAAAAATGCAAGTATTAAATGATGCATTAATCATCATAGCGGCAAGAATGAATACAGTTCAATCACTGCAAAGAACGAATGCAGCCCTGAGGATGCTATCATCAGGAATCCTAACCCCTGATATAGTACCACCCTCAGACCTTGCTAGATACTTAATTGACATTAATAACAAACTTAGGATTACACACCCTGGAGCACAAGTCGCAATTAATGACTTAGATTTCTATTATTCACAGAAGCTGAACTCATACACTTACTCAGCTCACCATATATATATTCATCTGGACATTATAATTCAATCTACCACCTCGACCTTCAAACTATACCAAATGATTACATCACCCATGCCTATAGACACACAGGAGACCCCCACCAGAGGAGTCACCAAATTGCAAACCACAACTGAGTTTCTAGCAGTATCTTACGACGAATCATTATTCATCGAGTTGGACTCAGCAGATATGCAGGCATGTGAAGGTACTACAGTAAAGGTATGCAGAGATGTAAATGGTAGAATTTATAAACGCAGGCCTACATGCCCTGTAGCTATTTTTACTAACCAGGCTCAACAGATTAAGGAACATTGCAAGTTTACAGTGTCACCACTGCAAGCACCTACCACCCATGCTATTTCCATTTCTGAAGATGAGTATCTGGTCACTACTAATGAACCCCATTACTTTATCAACTGCCATGGTAAAACGTCTGAAACTCGAAAAGCCCAGTCCTTCTCAATCATAGGTGTACCCTGTGGGTGCACAATCAGTGTAGGAGAATTTTCTCTTCCAAACACAAGGTTGCCCTGTAACTCAACCTTATCATTTCATTACATTCTCAAGACAATTAATCTACCATTCATGGCAGCACTTAACCAAATTTCTGAAACCAAACCAGATGAAAGAGAGAATCTTCCAAATTTCCCAGTAGTAAACCTTTCTAGGACCTTAGAGAAACTACAGGAAAATCCAATCATGGATGACATTACTCAACTAAATCTAGAGCCCTTTGCCAAAACATTATTAAAAGATGCCTCCAACCTTGATAAGGCAATGGAAACACGCTACGTAGAATCACACCTACGTCGAGTTACAGAGCATCCAATCTTCCAAAGCTTAGGACTCATCCTAGGGATATCAGCTCACATTTTTATAGTATACATACTACTCAAACTGTACAGACTAGGAGGGACTGTAGCCTACCTGCCTACAGCCAAAGCATTTAGACTAGTCACCGAGCTGCCCCTACACAAATTGCTCCCAGATAAGAATCCTACCAAATTAACCCCTACAGAGGAAACCCACACCCCTTTCCTCACAATTCAGGAAACCCACACCCTGATAATTGCTATATTATTCACCCTGACCATCTACTCAGCCTACAGAATAATGAAGTACCTTAAGAAATTTGCACAGACACACTGTGGCAAGAAAAATGTGGCCAAGCGCACAAATCCCACAATATATTTTAAAATATATTGTGGAGACTCAAACTTCGCGCTACCCTTGAGGCCAATACCACATGAATTTGATGAGATTAAATCAGCAGCTGCCCCGACCTATAAGGATATAGTGGTTAAAACCTTCCCACTACCTAAGGCTATATTTACCTGGAATGGACCAGCAGTTATAACAACACAGAGAGGAGAATTTGCTTATCATCTCCCTCAGGTGATACACCTACCTTGGCGCACTAGGTTCCGTACCATACCAGCCCTTAAAAACAAAGGACTGTACTACTCCATGCTTCTCCAGAATGATTGTGGCACCAGCCCGGTGACCATGACAGCACTGGAAAATACAACAGATATAATTATTGACGAACAACAGGAGTAGACCGCAAGGTCAAACATGCAGACTATTGCTAATTTTCTAAACCACCAGCCCTCCCCGGTGACTGTGGAAACAGCCTAGACTGCCCACAGCCTAGACTGCCCCTAGTCCACCACCAGGAGACAACATATCAGAGACAGTATTCAGAACTTTTCGGACAATTTGCCGGCCCTGAAAAGGGCCTTTGGGATGGCGGGTTTTTACACCCTAGGTTTCAGTCAGTCGGGTTTCTACCACAGAGCCTCGGGTTCAACACTGACGGGAGAATAGGAGTTTAATCCATACATGTGGCCGTGGTCGTGATCCCACTCAATAAGTCGGGCCTCCATCGATCCCAGTCCATACTCAGCTGCCATAGATGGGTCCCCGGACGCCGCAAGATCAATGAAGGAGACTGCCAACAAATAGTCCCACAACACTCGCTCCCGCGGCCCGAAGTTAGAGTCCATGGGCCAGAACCCTATATTACTCAAGGCCCTGGCCAAAAGGGCCACAGTGGCCCCCCGACATAAGGCTGAACCCAAAAAGTAGTGGCAGGAGTACATGTCAACCAGCAAATCACCATGCTCACAGATCTCTCTGTAATTTTTCACTATATAGCCATAGTGTATGGTCTGGTTGGCCTCCACCAGGGCCCTAGCCGGACTCCCCACCACCATCACCTGGGAGACAGGCAATTCAAGGATAGCTTGAAAGTGAGCCATGATGTTGCAGCAAAGGTTTCCAGTGAGGAACTGATACTCCAATACCAGCCACTCCCTCCTTAAATGGACACACACACACCCCCCCCCCCCCACCCTGAACTGTCCACTGACACCAAGCTAGGCACTGCCACAGACACATGCCAAAATCTGGCACCTAACACCTCAAGTGCCACCACTGCATGAGCACATCAGGGAGGAGATTCACATCTCATTCCTGACACACCTCCACTGTCAATGAAATTATCAAAGTATTGAAAAAAATTGATTTAGAAAAATATACACAGCCACTTGTTGATGTATAATATGAAAATCTATGGTATTCTCACAAAATTGATGATTAATGCGCGCATATACGCGCAAATTGCAAATTGCAAATTGTAAATTGTACAAATCTAACATTAAGATACATGAATGCAGGTAGATAACTAAGACAGTTCTTGTACCCACTAGCACTTGTATACTATACCAAGGTTTACTTAAGGTAACACACTTTAGGTATCCAAGAAAATTGTTGGAAAAATGAAAAAAAAAAAAAATGTTGAGGAAAATTGTTGACATGAAAAATGTTTACTTAAGATACTCACCAAATAATCTCTTTCAGGGACACATACTCAAAAAGGCTAGGGAAAAGTCAATTAAAAGCAGCGGCCCACTGCCGAAATTGCCAATCAATACACCCATATAGCAAAATCACAGAGTAACTCAGAGACAAACGAGCCTATTGTACATGAAGTACTTTGTTTTTCCGGTCCTCGGAAAAATTTGTCTCAAATCCCAAAAATTGTATAGTGTAAACTAGATTGTACGTTTGTAGATCAAGGCGGAACTCCTATTATTAAGGAAGTTACGCCATGAAGACTGATTCGACCTCCGAATGCACTACAGACAAACCAGCGCGAGTTAAGCGCCCAAAAAGCGGGCGTTGACAACTTCACATATTCAAGTCCGCGCATGCGCAAAATGGCGGTTATAGCGGCGTAAACGACCGAGATATGAGGGTCTGAAGTTGCAAAACCGACCAAGACAATGGGGGCCATGGCGGCGTCCATGGGGGTCCTTTGTGCACCCTGTGACACATGAAAGACCCCCCTCAAACAATTGCAGAGTTAGGCAGATGCCACTGGCCCCAGTCAGTCTGAGGTGCAATGCCAAGATTTGCTACAAATAGCCTGGCTGCACCTCCTAGAAATCAGAACACCAAGAACCACTCCAGAGGTAACATCTCCAGTCATCTCCTGCTACCTGCTATACCACTGCACTATG
This sequence comes from Acholoe squamosa, assembly GCA_949317995.1. Lineage (NCBI taxonomy): Eukaryota > Metazoa > Annelida > Polychaeta > Phyllodocida > Polynoidae > Acholoe > Acholoe squamosa. Next base: position 105,739,635 of record OX439035.1, on the reverse strand, counting down.
GTGAAACTATGCTAGACAGGCATTGGTTTCCATCATTAGTGGCCAGAGGCTATCTTCCTCAAGACATCCACCAGAGGGTAAAGTTATTCATTATTACATTATTCCTCTAAGCAGCAGGTCAGGAGCTAGGTGTGGGAACCCACCTAGAACTATGCTGGACATTGTATTATTATTACCTCACAGGTGGAGTGGAACAGAACATTATACTTCATAAACTATTGTATATTTACTGTATGTGCAAATTACCTGCATATTAACAACTGTGTGATTGATATTTCTTACATGTTGCCTAAAGCTGAATAAACCAGTGATAACTGGAAATAACACTATTTTCTATGAGCTTGATGTATTTACTCCATACACCACTAGTCATATGATATTTCTCATATGACAACTTGATCATGCATAATTACTAGTATGACAGTACCATGTTATTCAAGGGGTATGCTCAATCCCCAAGCTCTAAGACTATATTACCTTGTCTGGATCCTGAAGCTGTTGGTCTTGTTGGAAAGAAGACATAATAAGCATTTCTTTAAGCCCTAATACATGTTTTTAAGTTCAGATTTGAGTGTACCAGACAGTCGGGAAGATGGAAGATTGAAATTACAAAGTTCCTTTTTTTTTACTGAAAATCTTAAATGCGCTCCAGATACATGTATAAAACTTGCCCTTATCCCCATCTAAGCACAATATCTAATAATTATGATTTATGTAGGCCAAACCTCTCTGAGTAAGATGAGACATTTTGCAGAATTCCTTGATGACTATCACACGTTATTGCCTTGGATGCAAAGACACTACCTTGAGCCAATATGATGCTGTTCCATTTCAATAATCACCCTCTTTATGTAAATGGATGTTTTTCCATGCTAAATCTTTATCAGTTCTCCTGATTCTTATGCTAAAAAGAGTGCTGATTGAGAATGTGCATGTTTCTACTTCATAAAATTTAATGGCGAGGCTGTATATGGCCGAAATTCAAAATGGCTGACAATAGATTCAGATGTCACTTTGAATTACATAAATGTGCAGTCTAGAAAGTATCTGGTGGGTCCTACCCCCTATATATCAGCTTATTAGAATACAGTGCTGCATTTGTTTTTTTTGCTAAGTGGTGTGGTTGCCTAGCAACAGCAGCTTTGCAAAGCAACCAAGCCTGAAAGTATGCTTGAATGCTCATATCTGCATGATTTCCTTTCAGCAACATACTCCCCTGATGTAAACTTGTATATAACTCTTCTGTGACTTCCATCATAGACTAGGAATATAGGTGATAAAAGGTTGCTAGGTCGTGTGGTGGCCTAGCAATAGCAGTTTTGCATAGCAACAATGTCTAGATTCATACGGGCCTCCCTAGCCCACTTAAAAGGGTCTATTTCTCTTCTTTCCTATCCCCTCAGGATGTGTGTGGTGCACATATGCGCGGGCACCCACACATTCCTCTGAATTTGTGTAATGTAGTTCTCGCCATGAATATGACCTTAGCTGTCGAAATGGCGTTAAACATCTATTACTCACTCACTCACTCTAGATTCATACCTGTAGGCATATACTATGGCTTGTGCATAGTCTCCCCTCAAGGACATAGTTCACTGATTTCAAATTGCATATAGCTCCCTTGTGCACATCACACAGTATGAACATAGGTAGAAATGATTGCTATGTCATGTGGTTGCCTAGCAACTGCAGCTTTACATAGAAACCCATGTCCAAATCTATGCAGATAGTCACAGATAAGTGTATGGTCTCGCCTCAGGGATGTATTGCAACATACAGTTCCTAATAGTAGCGTAGGTTGGGAAAGGGAGCCTTGATGGTAAAGGGCATAGTCATGATTATGCTAGAGCATTGTTCAAATAGAATAAAGATCTGGATAGGAACTACAGGCTTATTTACCCTTACTGGGGATGATGAGTGCTAGGATCATTGAACAGACCTCAAATGACAGATAATTTTTTAAAGTAAACCTACAGTATCATGATTCTGAAGTGATCATTAAGAGTCTGGCTTGGTTAAGAGATCAGATCGATCCCAGGAAATCAGTCTAGTTGTCTGAAATTGTTGGCCACAATAACACAATAGAACAAGGTAGTAAATGAGTGTTTGGATGATGTGAGGGTTGTTGTTGTTATTAATTTATTTATCCCATGCATTCATACTCCAGAGATGGAATGTTTTACTTCATGACAGCTCAAGTTAGAAATAGGGGGGGGGGTTGTTTTCCCCCAGATCCTGAATAGTTCACTTGACCTCCACTAGATGGGAGTTTGAGATCTCCAATCACACTTTATATTTTAAATATCTGTATAGGAGAGACACTGAAGCATTGGGGTGATAGGGTGCCCCTTGTGAGTTAGGGCGAAAACAGGGGATGATTGACTGGTAACGTCTTGTATCATGTCTCCAATATAAAAATGAATTTTTTTATATTTTGAGGTTAATTCACAAACTCAGGGTGCGGCTTATACGCGGGGGCGGCTTATACGTAGGGTTTTACGGTAGTACAAAGAATACCATCACAGCACTTCGTAGTTACCCAAGTACCAGGCACATGGTCCATGTGGTGAAATGCTCTTCTCGTGTTTAGCAATTTCTGGTGTGAGTTTGCTGTTTTTTACCACCAAATATCATTCAAATAATATCAATCTCATGAATACACAACAGATATATGCCATGACTAGCTGTTTATTGGAGATCTAAGTTGAATCTTCCCTTTACAATAATGCAATAACCTAGTGCCCCTAATGAAGTTACCCCAGTACTTGTTATAGTAAACAAACTGAGTTACCCTAGTACTGACAAATCTAAAACCTCTATACTACTAGACAATGTCAGCTTACAGTTATTACTGCAGATGATTGTGCCTGTTATTCAACCCATTTTAACAACATAGCATCGCTCAAATCAGTAGAAATACTGTGTAATCTCTCCTTTTAATTCTCTATACTACATGTCGGATCCGTCATGTTGGATGGGGTAACTGCCAGTTACCCTAGTACCTTCTGCACTGTGACAGGGGCAACCCCTTGTGGTGTCACGGTACTAACAGGGCCAAGGACGTTCTGATTTCCCCCCCATCTTCCATCATAAAACTGGCGTCAATCGGGTTCTAATTTGATGGCGTTCATAAATAAAGGCTTAAATTAAAGCTGAAGTCATTCTTGATTTTTTTAGCATGGTCAACCATAACGGAGTCAGATCCGTTTTTGCACCAGTTGCCATCTGGGTCATTTTTCCGACAATATATAGTTTGCCCAAAAATAAAGATATTTACCTCCCTGACATGAATCTCAACTTTTTACATTGAAAATTTGTATATTTATGACCATGGAGCCTATTGAAATATGGGTGAGGGGTCCCTCAGGGGTCAATTTTTTGTATTTTAGGGGTTAAAAACAGGGACCTTTCTACAGCTTGCTCTACCGAAAAATTGAATCTGACTTTGTTATGGCAAACTACCCTCATATGATGCCTTAACACATTGACAACAATAATGTATAACTGGTTAAGATCCCATCTAATACCTAAAAGCATGAGAGTAATCAAAATAAGGGCAATGTCCCCAAAACTAGGCCAAAATCTGCATGATTTGGTGCAAAATGTGGTATTTTTTCAATGATGGCTGTTTATATTCCCTAGCAACGCTTGACTACACAATTAAAAATTCTGAGGTTTGACTAAAATCCTATTTTCAAAGGAATATTCCATATGTTTTGAATAGAAGAAGCATAGTTTGTGCTATTAATTAGCATTTCTAGAGGCTTTCAAGTTAATTTTATGGAAGAGCCCTGGAACCACTTTCTGTGCCAAGTAGCCCCAACTGCCCAATCTGGAGCGAAAAAAGGTCAATCATACGCAAATCCAAGACAAATTCAAAGAAAAAAATGACCATAATAGCTTCTCCTACACTTATTTTAGCTATTTTAATACAAAAAAATTCATCCAGTTTGGATTGAGTCCTTACAAGAGCCCAAAATGTGGCCAAAATCACCCCACCCAGCCACCCAGTTAAGGTGTCACGGTACTAACACGGCCAAGGACGTTCTGATTTCCCCCCCCCCATCTTCCATCATAAAACTGGCGTCAATCAGGTTCTAATTTGATGGCGTTCATAAATAAAGGCTTAAATTAAAGCTGAAGTCATTCTTGATTTTTTTAGCATGGTCAACCATAACGGAGTCAGATCCGTTTTTGCACCAGTTGCCATGGAAACCACCATGTTGACTAAATTAAATGATACAGGCGCCCTGACAAGTCACAAATGTGACCTTAGACCCCTCTCTGACAAAATAGGTTTCCATGGTGACCAACAATTTTTTGCAACTTTTCCCCCTAAAATCGTTACCTTTCTTCTGGTACCAAAATTATTAATCTGCAATAAAAATAAGGTCCCCTGGCACTGATTATACCAAGCAAAACACTGTTTTTACTTGGGACTATTTAGCTGTCCTAGGCTTACCAGGGCGGATTACTACCGTGACACCTTGTAATCGCCAAAATATCTATTCAGGGTGAGGTGTGCCTTATACACAAGTTATGCCTTACAGCAGTGTTGTAGATGGAATGGGGACATTAGATGACAAGTGTTTTAACCTGATCCATTGTTGCTCAATAAAATATAAAAAGGACTATATAATCAATTCTCAAAAGAAAAGATCCTGCTTACAAGTGGGGCCATAACATTAAAGGGTTGTGTTACTAGGCAGATTATGATTTTATAAAAATGATGAAACAAAGTGGCAAAAATGTTTGATCCTATTTATTGTCCACCTCGGGTGGTGCAGATAACTGTATAAACCAGGTGTAGTATCACACGGTCAGTACGACCCACGGTCGGAGCCCTGTACACAAATTCCAAACTTCCCTTCCCCTTTCCTTTATCCCAAACCACCCACTTCTGACTCTTTCATACATAAAAACATCATGATGGCTTCAGTGATGGAGATAAAGCTTCACTGTTCAGTATTTGTTAGAATATCACAGCAACAGCCAATGATTCTCTGTATAAGAGCTGGCGAATGGTGCATAGGGCTATTGTATGTATTTAAGTGAACAGGTGTATTACTTACAAGGTATATAATTGTGTCTTGTATAAAATGAAATAAAACATCTTTATTGTGGATGAAGTAAAACCTGTGCTTGCTAAATTGCAATCATTACTATAATACACATTTGGTAGTTGGGTACAAAACAAAAGCATTGTGATAGAACATTGCATATCCCATCTCATGGTATCATCTATCAGAATTTTTATAATTCAATATAATGCAAAAACACTATCACAGTCATCTTAATTGGTTGTTTTATTTTTACAACACTCACCAAGCTATCACAGGTCTGTTGGTTTTTATGTTCATGCTGATACATATCTTTGTAATTGAAACATGATAATATACAGATTGGTTTTGTAACACATGAAATGCATTTCATCTCTGATGTATGTCTTATAAAAGTGTTGAAAACCAGGTTCTGTGCACATGATTTTACAGCTTTACCATTGTTATGATGTATTCACTTTTTGCATTGAGAAAAATGTAGATAACTTATCTTCTATAAAGTAATATTCAGTTGCACCCATTATCTGCTTAAGCAGTAAGTCTCACTTACAAATACATGTTTGTATTCTTCAAACATTGGGCTGCTATCTACCCACAACATATCCATGACACCATTAAGGTTTATATCATTATGGCCAGTGCTATGTCACTGTTAAACAGGTTTTAAACATACATACCTTATACACAATTTAAATGTATGTACACTTGAATAAAAAAGGAAAGGAAAGAAGACAAAGTAGGCAGGTTGCCAGCTAATTGTCTAGGATTGCCAGCTTGATCTTAATAGCTACTTGTCACTTTGTGCCTATATGTCAGATGTCATCGATAGTGGTCACACATGCAATAAACCCCCCATTAAGTGTTCAAGTGTTCTGTCCATTTGCAGTTATGTATCCATCACAGTCATTCAATATACAATGCTTTCTTTCTCTCCCATATTAATTAAACCTTCCTGAAAAATGAATTACAGAGTTAGTGGACAAGTCTGTGATTGCTGTTTAAAAGATGCAATAGATGACCTGGCACTGTGGTGATTGCTGATTGATTTGTGTTTTACAGCACTTTAGCGGCACTAAGTGGCTATCCCGTGCTTCACAGGTTGATAATTTAACAGAGGAATGTGTCAGTGCCCGCGCATATGTGCACCACACACATTAAGTCCTGCTGAAGGTTTGTCCTGCTTTTGGTACTCTTTGGACCAGGCTGATCAGTACATAAGCCGGGGCGAAATTTGTTGACCCTCCAAGCCCCATTTGGAGGGGTAGGCACTGTGGTGAGCATCTCAATGTCCAAACCCTGGTTTATTTTAAAAGATGGATAGTAATTCACTACACCAAATGTGTTGGGGATAATGAACTGCAACAGATCAACATGCCTTCTCAGAAGTGTCCAGCAGCATATTCACCAGGGGTTGGGATCACACTGCTATGAGAGAAGTTTAACCAGAATGTAATGTTTAGAGATATATAAGGATGGATAACACTGGGCCTGATGCTCTGAAGAGGTAACAGACGAGAGAATATCCTGAGAATTGTATAATTGTATTCCAATCCTTCTCCTTCATTTTCTCAATATGTGAATGAAGCCAGCACTGTCCAAGGTCAATGCAAATTCCACCTTGTACCTACTTTCAGACAAGTAGGCTGCCCAAGGCTTTTGAGATAATCAATTAGGCATGCAGTACATTATGAGGCTGAGAGCCAATATTCTGTATTCTAAATGTGCGTTATCAGTACCTGGTCCTAAACCTGTCTATAAGGTGGGGGGGGGGGGGGCATTAGAGAGGTGCCAGGGTGTTTGTGAGGACATCTGCCCCACCTCTACCTGGTCCTAAATCCGTCTATAAGGGGGGGGGGGCATCAGGGGGTTGCCAGGGCGTGTGTGAGGACAACTCCCCCGCCTCTACGTGGTCCTAAATCCGTCTATAAGGGGGGGGGACATCAGAGAGGTGCCAGGGCGTGTGTGAGGACATCTCCCCCGCCTCTACGTGGTCCTATATCCGTCTATAAGGGGGGGGGGGAGATATCAGAGAGGTGCCACGGTGGTTAGAAGCATTTAAATGGCCGTTTTGGATACAACGAAATTCGTTTACAACGAATTCTTTTGCCTGTCCCAAGCAATTCGTTGTAAAGGAATTTTACTGTACAAAATAACACAGGGTGTAAATGTGGCAAATATTTTATCATTTTATCATTATCTCATCATATGGTCTCTGTCAATTAGATGATTTTAAAAGGAAGATTTACATCAAGTACATGACCTTGCAACGTGTTATGTGTGCTTCTATTCTGAGATGTGGACAGGGGAGCTATACATACAAGTTCTTGAGGCGAGACCATACACTTATCTGTGACTCTCTGAGTAGATTTAGACATGGGGTTCTTTGTAAAGCTGCAGTTGCTAGGCAACCACATGACATAGCAATCATTTCTACCTATGTTCATACTGTGTGATGTGCACAAGGGAGCTATATGCAATTTGAAATCAGTGAACTGTGTCCTTGAGGGGAGACTATGCACAAGCCATAGTATATGCCTACAGGTATGAATCTAGACATTGTTGCTTTGCAAATCTGCTATTGCTAAGCCACCAAATAACCTAGCAACCTTTTATCACCTATATTCCTAGTCTATGATGGAATCACAGAAGAGTTATATACAAGTTTACATCAGGGGAGTATGTTGTTGAAAGGAAATCATGCAGATATGAGCATTCAATCATGTTTTCAGACTTGGTTGCTAAGCTGCTGTTGCTAGGCAACCACACCACTTAGCAACAAAACAAATGCAGCACTGTATTCTACTAAGCTGATTTATAGGGGTTAGGACCCACCAGATACTTTCTAGACTGCACATTTATGTAATTCAAAGTGACATCTGAATCTATTGTCGGCCATTTTGAATTTCAGCCATATACAGCCTCGCCATTAAATTTTATGAAGTAGAAACATGCATATTCTCAATCAGCACTCTTTTTAGCATAAGAGTCAGGAGAATTGATGAAGAATTAGCATGGAAAAACATCCATTTACATAAAGAGGGAGATTATTGAAATGGAACAGCATCATATTGGCTCAAGGTAGTGTTCAAGGCAATAACGTGTGTCATAAGCGGTAAATCCACTAGGACGCATGGCTTATGCGTCAGCCGTGCGTCTGTTTTGGGGGCAATCACATGCGTCTCGGCCGTGCGTCTGGTCGTGCGTCTTCAAAAAAAATTCAGCTTCATGGGTCTGCGTCTACAGACGCAGACGCATGAGTCGCTTCCACTGGTCGTGAGTGTGCATCTACAGCAGACGCATGGGAGACGCAGGCCTGAAACTACTTCCACTACGCATGCGTCTGTCTGTGTGCGTGGTCACGTGACCTCTGTTTGGGTCTTTGTCAGAGAGGAAAGTCGGTGGTGTCAGGAAATCTTTCCTACTCGAAACATCATGTCACGCAAAAGAAAACAGGTTGAGATGGAGGCACAGGCGCAGTTTATAGAAGAGGAACGTCTGCAGAATCTGAGGAACCTGGCAGCCTATGTCATCATGGATGACGACTTGGATGATGACTACATCTTGCGTAACCACAAGGTGCAGAGGTCACACATGTATTGGATGCACCCATATCTGCGTTCAAGGAAGGAGGAAAGGATGAAAAGATCCCTTGCCAGGCTGGAAGAGGATTTCCTGAGGGTGAGAAATTTTTATGCTGTTTTACCCGTACATTTATTATCATTCCCATCTGACAGGTCAATGTCTACATAAGGCCTAGTCTTATGCCTCTGTTATTTTTTATTTTCATGGAATTAAAACATATCAATAAAAATAATTGGCAATTTCAGAAGCACACTCATGAGATTGAGTGTATATGGACCCCTATGTAAAAAAGTGTCATCTCTTTAAATAACCAGATTCCTAAAAAAAAAGAAATTTTCTGGCCTAAATATACTTTTTGCCTTATTTCAAGCTCGGTTGCATTTCTGAGTTCAAGAAGACCACACGCATGTCACCAGAGGTGTACAAGGACCTGCTAGAGATGGTGCGACCGTACATCACATACCAGGATACATCTTTCCGTGATGCAGTCACAGCTGAGGAGAGGTTGAGCTTGACTATCAGGTATCTGACACGAGGTAAGAAGTTTGAGTCTGTGCAGACGTATGAGTGTGTGAGTAAAAGAATTACCCTTCCGCAGAAGCGCAAGTCTAAGCCTGCTTCTATCTGACTGTAATTTTGTTTATGTTTCAGCCGCCTACCACGAGGGATGAGTGGTTAGCCATAGCCAAAGGGTACCACGACAAGTGGAACATGCCACATGTTCTGGGTTCTTTGGATGGGAAGCATATCCGCATTAAGAAACCAAAGAAGTCTGGTTCGAACTATTACGATTACAAAGGATATTACAGCATAATTCTGTTTGCCTTAGTTGATGCAGACTATAAGTTCACATATGTGGATGTCGGAGCGGAAGGTAAAGCATCAGATAGCACTATTTGGAAGTACTCCTCTTTCGCTCAGGATATTGATGCCCCAGGTAACCCCCTTAATGTGCCAGAACCCTCAACTTTTCCAGGCTTCAACGGGGACTTGCCCTATCATTTTCTTGCTGATGACGCATTCGAGATGAGTGAGAGACTTATGAAGCCATATCCCTCCACCAAACTCACCCCCCAGCAGAGGATATTCAACTACCGCTTGAGCAGGTCTAGACGCTGTGTGGAGAACGCCTTTGGGATCCTGGCCACTCGTTTCAGGATTTTCAGCAGAGAAATAGAAATGGCTCCTGAAAATGTGGACATTATAGTACTGGCATGTGTGGCTCTGCATAATTACCTTAGAACGGTGGCCCCAGGAGCATACCTTCCGAAGGAAGCTTGCGACTGGGAGGGGAAAGACTACAAACAGCACAAAGGTCTGTGGCGTGCAGAGAAGGTCCTCCCAGGCGGAAAGCCTACTACTGTACGCAACCGATCAGACAGGGTCAAGATTATGAGGAACAATCTCGCGGGATGGTGTCTGACCAAGGAGGGAGAACTTCCCAAACAGTGGGACGTTGTTATGCAACATGACTTCTATTTTGAGCGCTAAGTGTGGACCCCGGAGTCTATGAACTTTAGTGTGTGGCCAGTAATGACAATGTCAGAGACATTTCCTTTTCAGCCAAGTAAGTCATGTACACTGTGGTTCATGAGATAAACTTATGTATGCATATCATTCAGATACAAATAAAGAAATAGTATGATTAACAACAAAAACACGAACCTTTGTTAAAGAAATTAACACAAGTTCTTGAACTGGAATATACTTTCGCTTAAGACACTTTTCTGATACATGTGTAGGCTTCTTCCTTCATTGAGGCAGGATATATGGAACTCTAGCCCTGGTTAGTGAACAAACATGAACCCAATATATATATATATATATATATATATATATATATATATATATATATATAAAAAGTTATCTCGCTACCAGGGAATAATAATACCGGTAATAACGATAATAATAATGATGATATAACGGTAATAATAATATATGCTACAGTAGTATAAATGATCATATCACAGACACATGAGTTTGGTGGGTTACTGACCTTGGGGCTATCAGCACCATACATGCCTTTATTAAAACAACTATAATAATTAGTTGACAATAATCATAGTCAGTAAAATGCATAATATAATAACAATAGTATAGTAATAACAATAGAAATAACAATAGTATTAACAATAATAAAAATTTAAAATTCCAGGGAACACCCAGCGTGGTGTTACCTGTACAGGTGAATACGAGCCAATTGACGGTTAGCTTGAACCCGCCCCCTTTTATACCAGTGGAGTTGTTGACCATGACGTCACACTATGATATCATTGGTATCCTTGCGAGCTGAAAGTAGTCCCTAACCGTCCGCGGCTAATTATATAAATATACACGAGTGTATATAGTTCCATAAGTTATCTCGCTACCAGGGAATAATAATACCGGTAATAACGATAATAATAATGATGATATAACGGTAATAATAATATATGCTACAGTAGTATAAATGATCATATCACAGACACATGAGTTTGGTGGGTTACTGACCTTGGGGCTATCAGCACCATACATGCCAAAACACATAAAAACACGCCAAACACATGTGAAAACACATACCAATCAGCAATGCAATTGAGATTGGCAAAGTCTATCTAATTCTAAGAGATCATTCTTATGGTCGTGTAAATATGTAAAAACAGAATCAGACTTCCAGTTTACCTTCCTTTTAATAGAATCTATACTAAGTCCTGCATCCTTTAACATAGTAGCACCACCATGCCTAAGTGAGTGGGTGGAGACTGAACCCTTGATACCAGCACGTAGAGATAAAGATTTTAATCTCGAATTAATATACTGGTACTGTAGAGGAACACCATTAATTTTAAATAACAAATCACTCGCACCCCTACCTTTGCACAACTTTTCTAGGTTTTTACACGGACATAACGGTGAGGTATCATCCCTACATAAATATATGTTAAAAGAATGGGCACCAAGCTGGTCAGTTTTTGAAGTATTAATATGCAGACTAGCATAACTCCTAAATATCTTAACATCCCCTACCCTTAGTGTATGAGGAGACGATACAACATGCCCTATCCTGAGGACACCTCTATAACATACAAGAATAGCCAACCAAAATTTCAAGTCAGCCCTGCTGGAGAGATCCAAGTACGATCTAATACATAACATTTCTCTCGGACTCAAAGGATGAATAACCCTAGTAGGAACAGCATAGTCTCTACCAATACCATCCAACACCTTCTTTAGCATGAAGTTACCGCTATGGTCTAAGCCACCCCTAAGCTTTTGATGATACCAAATAGAAGATAAATAATTTCTTACAGAAGAAGGTTTCATATATTCAGATAAGTATACTGCGTATGTAGCAGCCTGTGAGGGAGAACAAGGGAATTTAGATAAATTAAATTTATTACAAAATTTTTTATACCTGTTAAGTTGTTGTTTCCTTGTTCTCCTCGTATTCTCTGACACACCCTTCGTTAAAAGACACTCTTTTCTTTTTTGTAACCTTTTCCATTCTGGAATTAAAGCAACACATATCATTTTCAAGAAGAGAGTTTACACATTTGTCCAGAACACCCCTGTAAGCAAGTCTAGAAAGTTGGTCGGCCAGGATATTATCTTCTGACCTAATATAAGTTGCATAAATCTCCACGTTATTGATGAAACAAAGCCAAAAAATTTCTCTTAGCCATTCCATACAAAGTTTGTTTCTGGACCTGCCCGTATTAATCATAGCCAGCACTTGCATATTATCTGTTATACAATGTATTCTTTTATTCTTACAACCTGAAATCCAACGTTTCAGACCAACCATGACAGGATATAGCTCATACACATTTATATTTCTATGGTGACTCTGTAAGTTATCCAATATAGGAGGGAGAGAAAAATGGCCCGAACCCAAGTTGAACCTATCATGAGATGTCCAGTCACCATATAAATAATCTTTACCCATCCAAGCTCCAAACCCCTTAACAGATGAATCGGAGTACATAGGTGTATCAATCATATCGTTTAGAATTAAACTCCTACAGTTGAAAACTTTACAAAAGTCAAGCTACCACTGCATATCCTGGCGAGTGCACGCTGACACCTTAATATAACCACGGGGTCTGGCCCTAGCGCAGAGATCAAAAATTCGTCTACTAAAGGTTCTGCCACCCTTAACCACCTGTGAGCAGAAAGACATTAAACCCCCGATCCTCTCCAGGTTCTTTTTAGAAATAAATTTCTTATTAACGTTATCTAATAAGAGATTTTTCATCTTCTCAACCTTTTCAATAGGCAAAGACAGTTCTAACTTAACTGAATCTATATTAATGCCTAAGAATTTACAAACCTGAGATGGATCGGTCACTTTTTCTTTGGATACTACAAAGCCCATATAGGCCATACACTCCATCAATAAATTCCTCTGTCTAAGACATTCACCATAAGTATCAGCAATTACGATGAAATCATCTAGATAATTGACCAACCTTTTTACACCATAACTCTTGGCCACTTCCACAATAAAATCCGATATTCTATTGAATATATAAGGGGCACATTTAAGTCCAAAGGTCAACCTATTGCTCACATAGAAACCTTCACCCTGGCCAAAATCCCATCTAAACCCTTGCATATCAGTATGGGGACCATAAACATTAATGGTTCTATAGGCAGATTTTAAATCTACTACGCTCATAAAATCATTTTTATCCAACTGAGCTGTGACCGTACCAATATTATTGTAAGAGAAGGAAGAACTAGTCCTGTCCATATAGTTATTAATGGAAACTTCCTCCGGCATACTGCAATCAGTTATCGGCCTTAGCTTGCCATTTGACTTCTCCACACCGCCCAGGGAGTGGATGCACTTAGGTTTGCTTTCAACTTTGGACACTAAACCCGCCTCTAACTCCTCTCGCAATATGGTACAAAATTCATCATAGAAGTTTCCTTCAAGAATTGACTTATAATTTTTGCAATCATAAGAAGTACTGCAGTCCGGGTCAACTATCCTGAACCCCTCAACAAAACCTTGCCATAAGAATAGTGCCTCTTTATCATTTATATTAATAACTCCTTTCTGGGTTAAGAATGGGGCAACTCTGCAAGGTAAAATTTGGGAATTTTTCCCATTGACATAATGAACACAATTGCACACACCATTTATACAGCTATCATACACTTCGATGCTAGGTAAATTATTAATAGCAACCGTAAACAGTGGTTTAACCTCGCCCTGTACTGGGCCACTATATGATACATTCAGACCGACGGAGTCGGCTTTAATATTAATATCATTTTCAACATCACTTTGTAAACTTGGTACGCTGATGTCACTCAGAGAGACCAAATCTATATCTCCAGCATTAACTAAACCAACACCCCGAGCTGGAGCTGCGGGTGGAGGCGAACTAGGGTCTACCAAACCTACTATCAATGACTTTGACATCGACACACAGTTACACATAGGACCCTGCTCACCTGTAAAATCCTAGTCAGTTTTGATTATCTGACAGTCCACTTTACTGTGGCCTGGTTTGTTACATGAGCTGCACACATGTTTGTATTTGCAGGGATCCCTATTACATCCCTCAGCCCTGTTAAAGGCATAACAAGAATTTGAGGAAACTTTAAATTTCCCAGAATTTTTTGATTTACTGGAAAAAACCTTCTGGGCCTGTACAGTACCATCATATGATAAATACCTTAAAATGTCTGAATTATCGATGACATTGAACGCACAGATACCATTCTCGTTAGCCCTGGACCATACAGACTTGTCATATGCAGTAAGGGCTGGTACAGTATATATTTTTGTACCAGATTTCTCAACCAAAACTTGCAAGTGTTTCAGCATCCCTTCAATATCAGCGCCCTTCCTATAGTACTTCAGAGCAAATTTAAGGTTGACTAGAACAAGCTTCTCAATAGAGTCTATTCTATCCTTCTTTTCTACATAATTTTCTTGGTCAAACTCACCGATTTTGGTATGACGATGACGACCAGATATAGACGAATCCATTGACGATGAACGTGAGTAGCTGCGGCTGCATTGACGAGCTGTAAATGACGATCTAGACCGACGACGACCCCGTCGAGCGACTTTAATCCACTCGTCCTCGTCTTGCGCTGGCGGAAAGCATGGTGACTGTTGTCTCGTCTCCTTGACTACCGGTCCGCATCCCTGGCGACGTGACGTCATCTCTTGTTTATCAACATGCGCACGTGGCTTGCCCGAACCACTCGAAGTACCATACATCACATCTTTACGGTCCCCTCCGTCAACCACCTCTCGAAGTAGAGACTTGATATCTGCCAACTCGCCCTCCAGCCTCTCCAGCCTGCTGTTCCTCGTCTGGTCAACGACTGGACTGTCCAAATCAAGTGATGCACTGGACAAATCCAAGTCGCTCGATAATCCTAAATTGGCCAATTCAGGCGAAGTTTTTGCCGATTTAGCCGATTTTTTCGCCGATACCTTAATTTTGGTATTCCTCGTAGACTTCCTACCCATTTTTGGGTAAAAATTGAGACCAAAAAGGCCTTAACACAGCTTTTAAAATTTAAAATTCCAGGGAACACCCAGCGTGGTGTTACCTGTACAGGTGAATACGAGCCAATTGACGGTTAGCTTGAACCCGCCCCCTTTTATACCAGTGGAGTTGTTGACCATGACGTCACACTATGACATCATTGGTATCCTTGCGAGCTGAAAGTAGTCCCTAACCGTCCGCGGCTAATTATATAAATATACACGAGTGTATATAGTTCCATATATATATAAATATATATATATATATATATATATATATGTTTATCTGTTTTTGTGTAAGCATAGAATAAATTATTTATCTTTTTCTTTAGAACCCGTATGTGTTTAAATGAGTCATGAGATCTTGATCCTTGAGGGAAAGTCTTAATAAAGGCACCTGTGTTTGGGAAGCCCTATATGTCATACATGTACACTTTTAGTTTGTAGACGCTGATTGTACTGTCATTTAATATATAGACGCTCAACTTTATAAGTTAAGTCCTAGAGCATCGAGAGAACAAAAAATAATAAATTATAAGTTAGAATCATGCATCATTCATCTAAAACAAAATGTTCTTGAGCACCAACTGTAAAAAACTTGGATAAATACTTGTCATAGTAACATAAGACATGAACATGTAATTTTCCATATTAAGCACCACGCAAGGTTTTCTTGCAGAATTATATAAATAAACTCAAAGTTCTTTTCCTTTTTTATACAAAATGTTCAAACAAATTTCTCTTGTCGTGTGTTATTTGACAGCTTCCGTCTTTTATACTTAATCATCGCGGACGACAAACATGAATCAAGTTCACCAGTCACAAGAAGGCCAGTCCCCGTCTAAAGCATCATACGCCATGTTAGTAACATGACGCATGAACTTCCTTTGCAGTTTCGGTGACATCTGCTCTACCTGTCTGACCAAAGAGTCGGCCCACAGTTGGGCATCTGATGCAACAGGGTCTGAGGTAAGAGGCTGACTAGTGACTTTGGGTTTAGACAAAACTTCGACCATTTTTTCTAGGTTTTTGGATTTTTTTTCCATCATCCTCAACACTGGGTCGTTCTTGGCCTTCTCGGCTTTTTTTTTGTCCAGCTCAGCCTCACGGACCCGACGATGTTCAGGTCCTTGCTTTGTGTACCAATTTGCAGACGGGTTTTCCACACCATAGTCAGTAGAACTGTCCTCCATGGAAGACTCACCCCCATGCATGGAGGTGTCCTTTCCTGTGTATGGTTGGTAGAGAGAAGCTCTCTGGGATGAGCCATCCTCAGTATAATGCAGGCCAGATTTTACTTGTGCTTTGCTGAACAACCTATTGTACCTATCCAAGGCTGTTTCCTGGCCCTTACCTTTGTTTGAGGTGTGATGCAGCCCTTTGCCTGGACCTTTCACAGTGTCTTTTGAGGTAGAAGCTAAAGGTGCTGTATCCTTGCAGCTGGATGATAGTCCCGACTTAGTAGGCTGACTCTGTTTCTTCTGTGGATTGTGCGGACTCAGACGCTTAGATCGGTGTGCTGCAGCCTGCGTCCCAATGTGTTGGTTTTTGCTGTAATGTTTTTTACTAGGCTGGAACACAGGACCACCCTCAACCTCACCCTCCTTGTCCTCCTCTTCCTTACCCTCACCCTCAACATCTCCTTCACCTGCTTCCTCATCTTGATGCAACTCTTGAGCTAGTTCTTCTCGTTCCTGCTTCACCTTCTGGCGCTTAGGCTGGAATTGTATCTGAGACGTCTCCAAGTTCTCGTCAGTCTGAAAAAAAGGAAATTTATGCCCTGTTTGTCTAATATTAGTTACCATTACATCTTAACCCGTCCTGAGCCTAAAAAAAACCTATACAGTTACAAATCAAGACTAAAAACAAGGGACCTATTTGTTTTCACCAGTAAAGCAGACATAATTATTATTTTCCTGTTATATATATACAAGAATTTGATTGAGAATTTTGGGGGGAAAAATAGACTTACACAGAAGGGGGCGCACATTAAAGTCTCATCTAAAAGTTATAAACTAAAGCACACTCTTACCTCTAAGTCTATAGGCTGGGAAGCTGTTCCCTTTGACTTAGGGGTAGATGTGAAGGTGGCCTTCCCGGGGCTGCGTCCAGAGTAGGTGTTGTAGGTTTCGTTCTGGTTCAAGTAAGTTCTTAAGAACCCGACCAACCTGCATATCTCCTTCTGTCGAGGGGTTCTACCTACAGCAGCAGAACCACTTTTACCAGTTTTCAGTATCTTGGAATACATGTTTCGGAGACTCCTCATCCTGATTTCGATTTTCTTTGCTGGAAGAAAAAGCAATATCTTGCAGCAAGATGTTTGTATAAAATGATACAATTTTTTTTATTTTTTTTTAAATTCAAATACTTCATTTATGAAACTTTCAGCCAAATACTTAAGGTCCGGTTTTCATTATAAAGCCTATGTTAAGAATTGAGTAACAAAAAAATATAGGATTAAAAGAATGATAAAGTAATTACTTACGTGGAACCTTAAGGATAACTGCCATTTTGGCGTAGATCAAATCCTTCACAGACGCCACCCGATAGCCATTAGCCCTCATATCATAGAGAGCTCTCTCCTGTTCCCAGAGCCTGCAGAGCGTCTCCTCACGGGTAGGGTCTTCTGTCCACCAAGTCTCCATATCCTTGTCTTCAAATTTCAAGTCAAATTTGGATGGAGTCATTTTCAGCATAGTGGATTGCAGGTTGGCAAGGTCCTCTGCGTCTTGGTCTACCTCATCACCGTCTTCATCTTCTCCCTCTTGATCCCGGTCTAGAACTGGATGTTTTGTGTAATCACCATGACCTTTGAAGAGAAAAAAAAAGAAATTCTCTGAAACACACATAGACTTTGCTTAACCTTTTCTTAAAACCCAACAGAAATAACTAACAGGTAGGTTAGGAAACAACAAATTTCTATTTTGCATAATGTCTTTCATGGATAGCTACTGACATCAATATAAGGGTCCAGACTCAAACTTATAACTCACCTTCCATAGTACCTTGAGATTGGTTCAAGACATCTTCCATCTCTTCCTTGGTTGGATTGTCCTCGCTGTCGACTTCAAGCTCGTCCTCCTTGGACTTAGCAGCCCTCTTGCGGGAACGTTTGGATTTTGGCATCTTAGGCAGAAGGGACTGCGATTGAGAATCTGACTCACCCTCTCCTGACTCTTCTGGCAGTCTTTCAAACTGCAGGGATGTACTAGAATTATGCCGTTTAGTTTCTTCTCCGTGAACAAGAATGTCTTCTATCTGGACCTCCTGGTTGGGAGAAATGCGCGGCTTACCTCGACCTCTCTCAGACTTATCACACTGGGGGGTACCAGGAACATTGTCTTCATCGGTCTTGCTGTCCTCTTGTACAGAAGCAGAAGGTGGAGTCGACTTCTTAGGCCTACCCCTCTTCTTGGGAGGAGGGAGACCCACCCGAGATTTTGGTTTGCCGACCTTCTTAAACCGCGGGGAAGTTCTAGTAGGCACAGCAGCCGCCTTCCTTGCCTTTAAGGGAGTGCTAGAAGAACCAACCTTCTTCTTTCCTGCCTTCTTTGTGTCTTGGAGAGGTGGGGAGTCTGGGATTTCATCTATTTCTTCCTCTTTGGAGGCACGTTTCGTCCGACGGGAAGCCATTTTGGTTTTCTGTTTGTACGGACAGACTAGGTCACATGATACGTTTACTACAGTGGCGCCGACGTGCGTGAAGGAGAGGAACTACAAGTTGTGTTTGTCTAACACTAGATGGAGCGGCCTTCGGCAGACACACAGGCAGACGCATGGAAATATCTAATTGCTTTTGATATTGAAAAACAGAGGTATACGTCTGTTTGCGTCTGACTATCGTAAGTGAGTTGACGCACGCATGACAAAAATCTGCTTCCACTTATGCGTCTGCCTTGCGTCTGTAGACACATGGAGGACGCATGGGAGACGCATGGACAGTGGATCCAGACTCAACCCATTGCGTCTGTCCTTTTATCTAATTGTCTGACGCATGAGACTGCCTCCACTCCCTCTGCATCGAGCTCATGCGTCCATTTTCAGACGCACGCATGGCCTATGCGTCGTAGTGGATTTACCGCTATAGTCATCAAGGAATTCTGCAAAATGTCTCATCTTACTCAGAAAGGTTTGGCCTACATAAATCATATTAGATATTGTGCTTAGATGGGGATAAGGGCAAGTTTTATACATGTATCTGGAGTGCATTTTAGATTTTCAGTAAAAAAAAAGGAACTTTGTAATTTCAATCTTCCATCTTCCTGACTGTCCAGTACACTCAAATCTGAACTTAAAAACATGTATTAGGGCTTAATGAAAAGTTTATTATGTCTTCTCTCCAACAAGACCAACAGCTTCAGGATCCAGACAAGGTAAGATAGTCTTAAAGGAGGACTGAGCTGGCCGTTTTCAGATCGCCACAGACCCGCCGATCTGTAAGCAGACACTGCGCCACTCCCAGGTCACTCAGTCCACTGTGAAGCTTAACCATTGAGACCCTCACTGTGACCACTGCAGCCCACCCCACCCAGCCAACCCAGCTGATGGATGTTACATTGGACTGGGCTTGGGTGCATTTCCATCTAGGTTTCAAACTTTTGTAGAGCACAACTGAGAAATACTATAGGGTGTGTCTGTGGGTGGAGGGGGGGGGCAATTTTTACCCAAGGCTTTAGAGAACTAGGTTGCAAACCTTACTGGAGCACAAATGAGAACTACATATCTATGGTGTTGGTGGTAGGAGATTTTCTGGTATATTTCTAGGACTTGGGGCCATTCACCCGAGAGCCCCCCCCCCTGAAAATTTGCAATTTTTACCCAAGGCTTTAGAGAACTAGGTTGCAAACCTTACTGGAGCATAAATAAGAACTACAGAATTAAGGTGTGGGGGCAGAAGATGTTTTCCCCATAATTCTTGGCTTGGGGCCATTCACCCCAGAGCCCCCGCTGAAAATTTGCAATTTTTACCCAAGGCTTTATAGATCTAGGTTGCAAACCTTACTGGAGCACAAATAAGAACTACAGATTTAAGGTGTGGGGGCAGAAGATGTTCTCCCCATAATTCTGGGCTTGGGGCCATTCACCCCAGAGCCCCCCCCCCCGAAAATTTGCAATTTTTACCCAAGGCTTTAGAGAACTAGGTTGCAAACCTTACTGGAGCACTAATGAGAACTACATATCTATGGTGTTGGTGGTAGGAGATTTTCTGGTATATTTCTAGGACTTGGGGCCATTCACCCGAGAGCCCCCCCCTGAAAATTTGCAATTTTTACCCAAGGCTTTATAGATCTAGATTGCAAACCTTACTGGAGCACAAATAAGAACTACAGATTTAAGGTGTGGGGGCAGAAGATGTTCTCCCCATAATTCTGGGCTTGGGGCCATTCACCCCAGAGCCCCCCCCCCTGAAAATTTGCAATTTTTACCCAAGACTTTATAGATCTAGGTTGCAAACCTTACTGGAGCACAAATAAGAACTACAGATTTAAGGTGTGGGGGCAGAAGATGTTCTCCCCATAATTCTGGGCTTGGGGCCATTCACCCCAGAGCCCCCCCCCCCGAAAATTTGCAATTTTTACCCAAGGCTTTAGAGAACTAGGTTGCAAACCTTACTGGAGCACAAATGAGAACTACATATCTATGGTGTTGGTGGTAGGAGATTTTCTGGTATATTTCTAGGACTTGGGGCCATTCACCCGAGAGCCCCCCCCTGAAAATTTGCAATTTTTACCCAAGGCTTTAGAGAACTAGGTTGCAAACCTTACTGGAGCATAAATAAGAACTACAGATTTAAGGTGTGGGGGCAGAAGATGTTTTCCCCATAATTCTGGGCTTGGGGCCATTCACCCCAGAGCCCCCCCCCCCGAAAATTTGCAAATTTTACCCAAGGCTTTAGAGAACTAGGTTGCAAACCTTACTGGAGCACAAATAAGAACTACAGATTTAACCTTTTTGTGCCCAGAATTATTTGAAGATTTTACATTATTTCACAATTGTATCACAATGTTGATAAGAAAATGTGTTATTTTGATCTTCTCTTTTGATATGGACTCTGCATTGTATTTTCTGAATATTTATAACTCAATAATGACTTTCAGTCAAGGATGTGCCATTTCTGGTCAGGTCTGGTAACCATAGTTACCAAAACATTCCATTTGTTGTCATTTGTTAGTATTTGGTCTCTATTGGGCTATATTTTAGTCCATATTGCCTGCAATCCTGAGCCTTACAGCACATTCAAAGCTGATTCTCCCTGCATGTGTACTGCACTAAGAAAACATAATGTGTTAGTACCAATAATTGTTGCATGGCTTGTTTTTATGGATATAAACAGTATTGGTAAAATCTAATTAGAGTATGGAGAATTGGGTGCATATGATCAAAGATCATTTTGGTATCAGATATTAGCTCCCTGGAGGGCTGCCCTCTATAGAATCACATGACATGACAGCTCATTTTCAAGTTTTGACTTCCTGTGCTGGATATAGTAGAGATAGAGCAAAATGGATGGTTGTATCATAATTGGGAGGTCAGGACCATTCTGAAGAGGGTCTAACTTTGCAGATAGGATCAGTAGAAGTTTGTGAATGACAATTTCTTTCAATATACATGCATTTAAGCCCAAAACCGCGCTTAAATGCGCGCTTGGGCACCTAAGGGTTAAGGTGTGGGGGCAGAACATGTTCTCCCCATAATTCTGGGCTTGGGGCCATTCACCCCAGAGCCCCCCTGAAAATTTGCAATTTTTAACCAAGTCGTTATAGATCTAGGTTGCAAACCTTACTGGAGCATAAATAAGAACTACAGATTTAAGGTGTGGGGGCAGAAGATGTTCTCCCCATAATTCAGGGCTTGGGGCCATTCACCCCAGAGCCCCCCCCCCGCGAAAATTTGCAATTTTTACCCAAGGCTTTAGAGAACTAGGTTGCAAACCTTACTGGAGCACAAATAAGAACTACAGATTTAAGGTGTGGGGGCAGAAGATGTTTTCCCCATAATTCTTGGCTTGGGGCCATTCACCCCAGAGCCCCCCTCCAAGAAAATTTTTACCAAAGGGTTTATAGATCTAAGTTGCAAACCTTTCTAGAGCACACATGAGAACTACATATTCAAGGTGTGGTTGGCAGGAGATTTCTTTTATATAATTCTAGGGATCAGGGCCATTCACCCCAGAGCCCCCGTCCAGAAATCTTCACACGGAGTCCTTCTATAGACAACTTAATGTAAGCTGCTATCTTTCTTAGAGCATAAGTAAAAAAACTACAGATTTAGGGAGTGGGGGTAGGAGATTTTATCCATAATTTTGAAGTTGGGGCCATTTTCCCCAGAACCCGCCCCCCAGAAAATTTGCATTTTTTTTTCATCAGAGGCTATACAGATCTAGTTGTAAAACCTTTCTAAGTGCAAAAAAGAACTACAGATTTAGGGTGTTGGGGCAGGAGAAGTTGTATCCATTATTCTGGGTTTGAGGTCATTTACCCCCAGAACCCCCCCCCCCTGAAATTTTGCATTTTCTACCAGAGGGAACAGGATATTTTTCCATAATTTTGGGATTAAAATCCTTCTGCTGCATAATCAAACTAGTCTCTAAGGGTGGTCCATAGTCAGACTTCAGAGTCTCGGATGTACCCCATCTTGCATTGATACAATATGGTATGACTGGCTGCAATCAGGCAATCAGATTTTAAGGGGGCTGGGGAGGCTGGCCCCTAACCCCAAATTATGAAAAAAATCTCTAATTCCCTCATCCTAAATCTGGTGTTATTTCTGGGAAACTTATCCAAAAGTATCCAAGTTGTCTACACATAGTATCTGAGAGAACTTTCATATTTTCTAGGTGGGGGGTGGCCCCATACCCCCGAATTATGGACAAATCTCCCGCTCCCTTGTCCTTAATCCAGTGTTGCTATATATTTCTGCTAGACTTATCCAAAAGTGTGCACCCAAGTTGTCTACAGATAGTATCAGAGAGAATTTTAAGATTTTCGGGGGGAGGGGGAGGCTGGCCCCTAACCCCAAATTATGGAAAAAAAATCCAATTACCTCATTCTAAATCAGGTGTAGTTATCACTATCAGCCCGGGTGTTGGGTTTTCCCAAAGTGTGCACCCAAGTTGTCTAGAGAAAGTATCTGAGAGAATTTTCAGATTTTCTAGGGGGGTCTGGTCCCTAACCCCCAAATTATGGGAAAATCTCCTTCTTCCCCTAAAACTGTAGCTGTTATTTCTGCTGTAAATTTAACCCAAGGTTTTCCCCCTAGACCGAGTTGTCTGCACAAAGTGATATAAAATATGATTTTTTTTTGGGGGGGGGGGGCTTGGGAGGCTGGTCCCAACCCCAAATTATCGAAAAACCTCCCATTCCGTCGTCCTAAATCCGGTGTTGTTATTACTGCTAGGCTTATCCAAAAGTGTGCACCCAAGTTGTCTACAGAATGTAATCTGAGAGAATTTTCAGATTTTCTGGGGGGGTGGGGTGGGGAGGCTGGCCCCTAAGCCGAAATTATGGAAAATAAATCTCCAATTCCCTTATCCTAAATCTGGTGTTGTTATTTCTGCTAGACATATCCAAAAGTGTGCACCCAAGTTATCTACAGAAAGTATCTGAGAGAATTTTCATATTTTCTGGGGGGGGGGTTGGCCCCTTACCCTCGAATTATGGAAAAAATTTCCCATTCCCTTGTCCTTAATCCAGTGTTGATAGATATTTCTGCTAGACTTATCCAAAAGTGTGTACCCAACTTGTCTACAGAAAGTATCTGAGAGAATTTTCATATTTTCGGGGGGGGGGGGCTGGGGAGTCTGTCTCCTAACCACAAATTATGAAAAAAGTCTTCAATTCCCTCGCCCTATAAAATCTGGTGTTATTTCTGCTAGACTTATCCAAAAGCGTGCACCCAAGTTGTCTACACAAAGTATCTGAGAGAATTTTTATATTTTCCTGGGGGGGCTGGCCCCTAAGCCCCAAATTATGGAAAAAATCTCCCGCTCCCTTGTCCTTAATCCAGTGTTGTTATATGTTTTTGCTATACTTATCCAAAAGTGTGCACCCAAGTTGTCTAGAGAAAGTATCATAGAGAATTTTCAGATTTTCTGGGGGGGGCTTGGGAGGCTGGCCCCTAACCCCAAATTATCGAAAAACCTCCCATTCCGTCGTCCTAAATCCAGTGTTGTTATTACTGCTAAGCTTATCCAAAAGTGTGCACCAAAGTTGTCTACAGAATGTAATCTGAGAGAATTTTCAGATTTTCTGGGGGGGGTGGGGTGGGGAGGCTGGCCCCTAACCCGAAATTATGGAAAATAAATCTCCAATTCCCTTATCCTAAATCTGGTGTTGTTATTTCTGCTAGACATATCCAAAAGTGTGCACCCAAGTTATCTACAGAAAGTATCTGAGAGAATTTTCATATTTTCTGGGGGGGGGGTTGGCCCCTTACCCTCGAATTATGGAAAAAATTTCCCATTCCCTTGTCCTTAATCCAGCGTTGATAGATATTTCTGCTAGACTTATCCAAAAGTGTGTACCCAACTTGTCTACAGAAAGTATCTGAGAGAATTTTCATATTTTCGGGGGGGGGGGGCTGGGGAGTCTGTCTCCTAACCACAAATTATGAAAAAAGTCTTCAATTCCCTCGCCCTATAAAATCTGGTGTTATTTCTGCTAGACTTATCCAAAAGCGTGCACCCAAGTTGTCTACACAAAGTATCTGAGAGAATTTTTATATTTTCCTGGGGGGGGGCTGGCCCCTAAGCCCCAAATTATGGAAAAAATCTCCCGCTCCCTTGTCCTTAATCCAGTGTTGTTATATGTTTTTGCTATACTTATCCAAAAGTGTGCACCCAAGTTGTCTAGAGAAAGTATCATAGAGAATTTTCAGATTTTCTGGGGGGGGGGGGCTGGGGAGGCCGGCCCCTAGCCCCAAATAATGGGAAAATCACCCGTTTCTCTTTAGGCTTCTTTAATAAGTTTCTTCTCTTAACTCTCAGATTTGCTAGTCATGATTTTTGTATGGATAAGAATAGGTCATATAACCTGGTACAAGTCACATGAATGCTAGTTGCCTTTTGCCACTGTAGAGGTCACTGTGGTGGTGCTCTCCAAGTAGCCTCCTAGTGTTAGGTTGTGGAACTTACTTTTCAGTCAGCTCAGAGCCCCTTTAAAGCTTGGGGATTGAGCATACCCCTTGAATAACATGGTACCAAATTGACCGAAAAAGTGGTCTGAACCCGCACATGGATAATGAGCCAAAACTGGTAGTGCATCCCAAGATAATCAATGTTAACATCTTGAATCTTGTTCAGGGGACCCTAAGGATCGAAAAAATACCTGTCACGTTCGGACGTAGGGGGGTGCATGGTGGGCCCTATCAGCCCGCGGCCTACTAGGCTAGACCCGACTCACCCCAAAACCGTACAAAAATCAGTTGAAGAAAACCTATGAATTTAATGTAAAATCTGTTCTGGGGGAATTCCTGTTCAACAAGGCATTAACTATTATATATGTATATATATATATATGAAACTATATACACTCGTGTATATTTATATAATTAGCCGCGGACGGTTAGGGACTACTTGCAGTGCGCATTGGTATCTATGATGTCATAGCATGACGTCATGGTAAATAACTCCTCCAGTATATAAGGGGGGTTTCAAAGTAACCGTCAATTGGCTTGATTCACCTGTACAGGTAACACCACGCTGGGTGTCTCCTGGAATTTTAAATTGTTTTTCGTGTTTAACCCGGAATTCTTTGATCAAGATGGGTAGAAAAACTACTAGAAGTCCGAAATCGGCTACAGCTTCTAAGAAATCGGCTAGGAAAATATTGGAATTGGCCAAGTTAGGATTTGCGAGTGACTTGGATTCGTCTTGTGTGGATCAGAGGTCTACACCACCCAACCATGCTAAGGGGTTAGAAGACGACCAATTCATTGACCAGACGGATAGGATAGATTCACTGGAGGGCGAGTTGTGCGCTATTAAGAATCTACTACAGGATATGGTTGCTGGAAGGGACAAGAAAGACGAGACGAAAGCAGCCGAGGGGGCGTGGCATGCACATGCGAATGTTTGTCAACGACCGACGTCACATCACCAAGGGCGCAGCCGCGTATCCAGGGAGGGGTGACAGCGGTCTCCTAGCGTCCTTAGTAATGGATCGAGGTGGGACGAAGGGGCATCTCGTGGTCGTCGCTGGAGATCGAAATCTTCGTTTTCCGCTCGTCACAGACTTCGGTCGTCTTCAAGAGGGTCGTCAATAGATTCCACTACTTCCAAGCTACACGCCAATACTAAATCATGGTGAGTTTGACCATGAAATCTATGTAAAAAAGAGGGAAAAGTTCGACACAGTAGAGAAACTGGTACTAGTCAATCTAAATTTTGTCCTGGATTATTACAAAGAAAGCAGTGATGTAGAAGGCATGTTAAAACATCTACAGGTTCTGGTTGAGAAGGCAGGGACAAAAATGTATACAGTATCAGCCCTTTTGGCTTACGATAAATCAGTTAGGACCAGGGCAAATAAGGATGGTATAGAGGCCTTTGGGGTTATTGATAATTCTGACATTCTCAGGCACATCTCTTATGATGGTACTATTCAAGCACAGAAGGCATACACCACTAAAAACTAGGAATGGGACCAAACAAAAAATCTCAAACAATTCTTGCTATGCTTTTAACAGAGCAGAGGGCTATGTAAGGGACCCCTGCAAGTATAGGCATGTTTGCAGTGGATGCAGATCCTCTGGACATGGTAAAACTGAATGCCAAAAATCCAGGACTGAATAGGAAACTGTAGGTGGTCGATGTCCCATAGCTGGTAATGATTTTTGTTTGATGCTTGACCAAGTTATGGTAGGTGTGGTAGATGTCGACTTGCCTTTACAAACTCCAGTACAGGAGGTGAATGATACAAGAGAGGGTCAATGGTTATATTCATTCGACTGAGTCCGTGTCAAAACAAAGTATTTTCCAAGAATTTAATCCTCCAGGAAATGATATAGAGGTTACTTGTAATGATCTAATACAGGTTGAAAATGAACCACTATTACCTAGCATCAGGGTATTTGACAATTGTATAAAAGGTGTATGTACGTGTGTTCATTACATTGGTGGGGAGAGAGCTCAAATTTTGCCATGTAGAGTAGCTTCTTTCTTTCAACAAAAGGGTCTCATTGATATTAGTGGTACAGAGGCTGATTTTCTATGGCATGGTATTGTTCAAGGGTTTAAAATTGTAGATCCGGATTGTCAGACTACTTATGATTGTAAAAATTATAAATCAATCCTCGAGGGAAGATTCTACATTGAATTTTGTGGTATATTATTGGACGAGTTAGAGGCGGGTCTAGTCTCAAGGAGTGATATTAAACCTCGTTGTATCCATTCTCTAGGTGGTGTAGGAAAATCAAATGGCAAGTTAAGACCCATAACTGATTGTAGTATGCCCGAGAAGATATCTATTAATAACTTTATGGACACTACCAGCTCGACGTTTTCTTATAATAATATTGGCACTGTGACTGCTCAATTGAATAGGAACGATTTTATGAGTGTGGTGGATTTAAAGTCAGCCTATAGGTCTATAAATGTATATGGTCCTCACACAACCATGCAAGGTTTCAGATGGGATTTTGGTCATGGTGAAAATTATTATGTGAGCAACAGGTTAACTTTTGGTCTGAAATGCGCCCCTTATATATTTAACAGGGTCTCTGATTTTATTGTAGAGGTAGCAAAATTCTATGGTGTGAAGAAAGTTGTTAATTATTTAGACGATTTTATAATTATTGCAGATTCATACGAAGAGTGCCTCAGGCAGAGAAATTTGCTAATAGAATGTGTGGAATACATGGGTTTTGTCATCTTTGCGGAGAAAGTAACCGAGCCAGCACAAGAGTGCAAATTTCTAGGTATTTTGATTAATTCTATTGAACTAGAATTATCCCTACCTGAAGATAAAATAGACAAGATGAAAGGCATCTTATTAGAAAGTGTTAATAGGAAGTTTATTTCCAAGAAGAACCTTGAGAGGATTGGAGGTCTCATGTCCTTTTGCTCACAGGTGGTGAAGGGTGGAAGAACGTTTAGCAGGAGAGTCTTTGATTTGTGTGCACAAGCTAGGCCTAGGGGTTACATAAAAATTTCTGAATGTACCAAGCGAGACTTTCAGTGGTGGTTACATTTTTGTGACACTTTTAACTGTAAAAGGTTCATCCTTAACGACTTGGTTAATACTCCAATGTACTCTGAGTCCTCTATTAAGGGCTTTGGAGCATGGATGGGTAAGGATTTCCTATACGGAGACTGGACATCCTTTGATAAATTTGACCTTGGTGCAGACCATTTTGCTGTTCCTCCAATTTTAGATAATCTAAAAAACCATCATCGAAATATCAATGTATAAGAATTGTACCCCGTTAAGATGGGCTTGAAGCGCTGGATCTCTGGTTATAAAAACAAAAGAATACATTGTATAACAGATAATATGCAGGTTCTAGCTATGATTAATACAGGCAGGTCGAGGAACAAACTTTGTATGGAATGGCTAAGGGACATTTTTTGGCTATGTTTCATTAACAATGTGGAGATGTACGCAACCTATATTAAGTCAGAGGACAATATCCTGGCTGACCAATTGTCGAGACTTGCATATAAGGGCATGCCTGCCAAATGTATAACCTCTCTCCATGATAATAATATGTGTTGCTTCAATTCCAGAATGGGAGAGATTACTAGACAGAAAAAGGTTACTTTTAGCCCAGGGTGTGTCAGACAATACTAAGAGAACGAGAAAAAATCAACTCAAAAGGTATAAAAAATTTTGTAATATATTTAAACTTCAACCTTTTCCTTGTTCTCCATCCCAAGGCTCTATTTATTCGGTGTATTTGTCTGAATTTATGAAGCCATCATCTGTAAAAAATTACATGTCTGCAGTTTGGTATAGATTGACCGAAAAAGTGGTCTGAACCAGCACATGGATAATGAGCCAAAACTGGTAGTGCATCCCAAAATAATCAATGTCAACATCTTGAATCTTGTTCAGGGGACCCTAAGGATCGAAAAAATACCTGTCACGTTCGGACGTAGGGGGGGTGCATGGTGGGCCCTATCAGCCCGCGGCCTACTAGGCTATACCCGACTCACCCCAAAACCGTACAAAAATCAGTTGAAGAAAACCTATGAATTTAATGTAAAATCTGTTCTGGGGGAATTCCTGTTCAACAAGGCATTAACTATTATATATGTGTGTATATATATATATATATATATATATATATATATATATATATATATATATATATATGTAGTGGTCAGCGGAAAATGTCATGGAGAAACCGGGACTCGAACCCGGGACCCTCCAACTTCGAAGCGGAAGCTCTACCCCTGAGCTACTTCCCCTGGCCTGACATTCTCTACCTTCCAACTACACCTGGATCGGTATGATACACACACTAGGGGGCAGTGATTACCTGGTACCGAGCCCCCTCACAAGGTGGGACCACTCGGTATCTCCACCAAGTACGGAGAATTACTGCCCCTACACTCTCCTCCCCATCAGCTTCAACCACCATCCACTAGCACCCGGCATTCCCCCTCAATCCAGTTACCTGAGAGTTGAGGCTTTATCAAGCAGTGTTGGGGCACTCCTGACTTCCCAGTGGGTGTACTGGTACAAGTACCGGATTGGTCGAAGCGTCATCTGTATCATATCGGCCCAGTTCCCGAGTGCTCAATCCATGATTGCGTTAAGATACGGGGTTCCCGTACCTTCAATCCGTGATTGCGTTAGGATGCTCGGTTTCTCCACCAATGTAGTGGTCAGCGGAAAATGTCATGGAGAAAGTGGGACTCAAACCCGGGACCCCCCAACTTCGAAGCAGAAGCTCTACCCCTGAGCTACTTCCCCTGGCCTGACATTCTCTACCTTCCAACTACACCTGGATCGGTATGATACACACACTAGGGGGCAGTGATTACCTGGTACCGAGCTCTCTAGAGATCCCCCTCACAAGGTGGAACCACTCGGTATCTCCACCAAGTACGGGGAATTACTGCCCCTACATATATATATATATATATATATATATATATATATATATATATATATATATATATATATATATATATATATATATATATATATATATACACAGTGAAACTTGGTTATAACAAACTTCCTTATAACCAAATTTGGTTATAGCAAACAAAAATACTCTCAGATCTCTCAGACCGCTAATGCTGGTAGGGGTTCAATAGAGGCGTGCAGAGATGCCCTATCACACCCCCTAACACCTCTCAGATCTCTCAGACCGCTAAGGCTGCTAGGGGTTCAATAGAGATAGGCAGATATGCCTTATCACACCCCCTAAGTAGGGGAGGTTGGGGAGAGTGTTCACGGCTTTTGGAGCCAGTATGAGTTGCAGCAAACATGGGGGAGTGTGTGTTGGGGGGATGCAAGAGCAGATTTCTAGCCCTTCAATACTTCCATTGGAAAATGAACAGAATTCAATACTGGAGTGCAATGTTTGAAATTTGAAAAATAAATGTTACTGAGGGTAAGATAATGTAATTTAGTTAGCTGGGTATACCCACAATGGAACCTACAATACATGTAGCAGGTATATTAAACTATAAATCTTCCTAAAATGCTAAACTTGGTTACAATGAAATTTGGGTACAACGAATTTTTTATGCCTGTAATTGTAAGTCCGTTGTAACCAAGTTTTACTGTATATATATATATATATATATATATATATATATATATATACATTATAATGACAAGGTTTATATATATATATATATATATATATATATATATATATATATATATATATATATATATATGGGTGTGTGTGTGTGTACACAAATACATGATACTTCTTTTTATTTCAGAGCTTTAATTGTAGGACTTCGAGTGGAAAAGAAACACCAACGATCTCGTTATGTGCCATTACCTTAGTCTAAAGTTTTGACACCATCTTGAACTCTCATACATCTACCATCGCAGGATGGATGATCAATGATTAGGCATATTGATATGTTAGCCATGTTCGCCATATAGACAGAGGTCCATGATAATCATCCAAATCTCGCTACCAGGGGAGAATATACCATTAATAATGAATACATATGATGAGGAATGGTACGGTATATGAATATTATAATGAAGAATACTATAATAAATGATCTAATCACAGACACATGAGTTTGGTGGGTTACTGACCTTGGGGCTATGAGCACCATACATGCCTTTATTAATAAGACAACCATAATAATTAGTTGCCAAAAACATAAGTCAGTACAAATTGAACAATAATAACAACAATAGTGTAGGGGAACATGATTTCCCGTGCCCGGATGGCCGACCCGCAGAGGCGGGTCACCGGGTAGTCACATGTTCCCTATCGGTATCACACCGATCCATGCGTAGGTGAAAGGTAGAGAACGTCAGGTCAGGGGAAGTAGCTCAGCGGAAGAGCTTCCGCTTCGAAGTTGGAGGGTCCCGGGTTCGAATCCCGGTTTCTCCAAAGACGTTTTCCGCCGACCTCTACACTGGTGGAGAAACCGAGTAGTCCTGACCCGCATGAGGGGGGCTATGGAACTCGGTTCCTGGGTTGGTGTGATACGGCAAGCACTTCGACCGCCTGGTACTTGTACCGGCAGTTGACCAGGGAATCGGGAATGCCTCGCACTGCTTGATAAAGCCCAATGGTCTGGTTGGGAGGAGAGCCGGGTTGCTGGTCAGCGGTGGTCGAAGCTGGTTGGGGGCTGTGTAGGGGAACATGATTTCCCGTGCCCGGATGGCCGACCCGCAGGGGTGGGTCACTGGGTAGTCACATGTTCCCTATCGGTATCACACCGATCCATGCGTAGGTGGAAGATAGAGAACGTCAGGTCAGGGGAAGTAGCTCAGAGGAAGACCTTCCGCTTCGAAGTTGGAGGGTCCCGGGTTCGAATCCCGGTTTCTCCAAAGATGTTTTCCGCCGACCTCTACAATAGTAAGATTAAAAATGTTAAAACTGAGGTACACCTGGCGTGGTGTTACCTGTACAGGTGAATTTGGCCAACTGACGGTTCATTCAAAGTTGCCCCTTATATACTGGTGACCTGTTTATGGTGACATCATATTATGACATCATAAATAATCCTGCGCTCTGCAAGTAGTCCCCTAACCGTCTGCGGCTAATTATATATACATACATGAGTGTATATAGTTCCATAAGTTATCTCGCTACAAGGGGAGAATATACCGGTAATAATGAATACATGTGAGGAGGAATGGTATGGTATACGAATATTATAATGAAGAATATTATAATAAATGATCTAATCAGAGACACAAGAGTTTGGTGGGTGACTGACCTTGGGGCTATCAGCACCATACATGCCAAACACACATAAACACGCCAAACACATGTACACACATGGTACCAAACCACAGACATATAATTTTTTACATATGATGGCTTCATGTACTCAGACAGATAAACTGCATATATTGAACCCTGTGATGGAGAACAAGGAAAAGGTTGTAACCTAATTTTTTTACAAAATTTCCTATACCTTTTAAGTTGTTGTTTCCTAGTTCTAGTATTCTCTGACACACCCTGGTCCAAAAGATACCTTTTTCTTTTTTGCAACCTGGAATCAAAACAGCACATGTTATTATCATGCAGTGGTGATACACTTTTTAGGCATACCTTTATAAGCAAGTCTCGAGAAGTGATCCGCCAGAATATTATCCTCGGATTTAATATAAGTACAGTAAAATTCCGTTATAACAAACTACTTGGGACTTGCAAAAAAAATCGTTATAAACGAATTTCGTTGTAATCAAATCATGCAATTAAGGGTACATTAAGGGTCATCTAACACCCCTCAGAACTCCCTTACCCCTTCTGTCGCCCAGAGCTCAATAGATGCAGGTACACAAGCCCTATTACACCCCCCTACACCTCCCTTACCCCTTCTGTCGCCCAGAGATCAATAGATGCAGGTACACAAGCCCTATTACACCCCCCTACACCTCCCTTACCCCTTCTGTCGCCCAGAGCTCAATAGATCCAGGTACAGAAGCCCTATTACACCCCCCTACACCTCCCTTACCCCTTCTGCCGCCCAGAGTTCAATAGATGCAGGTACAGAGACCCTATTACACCCCCCCTACACCTCCCTTACCCCTTCTGCCGCCCAGAGCTCAATAGATGCGGGTACAGAAGCCCTATTACACCCCCCCTACACCTCCCTTACCCCTTCTGCCGCCCAGAGCTCAATAGATGCGGGTACAGAAGCCCTATTACACCCCCCTACACCTCCCTTACCCCTTCAAAGAGTACCAGAGGTGGGTGAGACGGCCAAACAGGAACCCTAGAATTCCTTTGAAGCCATTGTAAGGCCAGTATCAGCCATGAAAAATTCGTTGTAAACGATTTTACATCATATGAAGTTCGTTGTAAGGGGATTCTTTTACTATAGAAATGTATGGGACTGTTTTGGGACAATGTGATTTGTTTGTTGTAAACGAAAATTCGTTGTAACAGGATTCGTTGTAAGGAAATTTTACTGTAGCATAAATTTCTACATTTTTAATGAAACACAACTAAAGAATTTCCCTCAACCATTCCATGCAAAGTTTATTTTTTGATCTACCCGTATTCATCATGGCTAGAATTTGCATGTTGTCTGTTATACAATGCACTCTTTTGTTCTGATAACTAGAAATCCAACGTTTCAAACCCATCATAGGGTACAATTCATACACATTGATATTTCTGTGATGATCTCTCAGATTGTCAAGTACTAGAGGAACGGAAAAATGACCCATTGAATTTATCATAAGATGTTCAGTCTCCATACAAAAAATCCTTTCCCATCCAAGAGCCAAAGCCCTTAACAGATGAATCTGAATACATTGAGGTATCTACCAGGTCGTTAAGGATTAAACTCTTACAATTGAAAGTGTTACAAAAATCCAACCACCAACGCATGTCCTGTCTAGTACATTCGGATACTCTAATATAGCCAAAAGGTCTAGCGCAAGCACATAAGTCAAATATTCTTCTGCTGGAGGTCCTACCTCCTTTGACTACCTGAGGGCAAAAAGACATTAATCCACCAGTTCTTTCCAAATTTTTCTTGGAGATGAATTTTTTATTGACATTGTCCAATAATATGTGACTTGTACTGGGAGAAGGGGTCTTAGAACCCCCTGCACTAAGCCCCCTTTTCGCAGATTGTGTCACATATACTCTTCATTGTGACAACTTTATCCTATATAAAGATAATTCTAGCTTCTTAGATAAAGATAATTCTAGCTTCTTAGAGTTTATAATAATACCCAAGAATTTACATTCCTGCGAAGGCTCAGTTACTTTTTCTCGTGAGACTACAAAGCTCATGTATTGCATACATTCAATTAACAAGTTCCTTTGGCTGAAGCATGAGTGTCAGCAATCACTATAAAGTCATCCAAATAATTAACAATTTTCTTTACACCATAAAATTTAGCTACTTCTACGATGAAGTCTGATATTCTATTGAATACATGTGGTGCACACTTCAGACCAAATGTTAGCCTATTACTAACATAATAATTCTCTCCTTGATCAAAATCCCATCTGAAATCTTACATAGTAGCATGAGGACCATAAACACTAATGGATCTATAAGCTGACTTGAGATCCACCACACTCATGTAATCATTCCTGTCCAATTGAGCAGTAATGGTGCTGATACTGTTATAGGAAAATGTAGAACAAGTAGAATCCATGCAGTTGTTAATGGAAACTTTTTCAGGCATACTACAATCTGTTATCAGTCTTAATTTGCCATTGGATTTTTCTACCCTACCAAATGAGTGAATACACTGGGGCTTATTTTCAGTTTTTGAAACTAGACCTGTGGCCAATTCATCCAATAATATGCCACAAAATTCATAGTAAAATTTGCCTTCAAGAATCGATTTATATTTCCTACAGTCATGAGTCGTATTGCAATTGGAATCTACAATCTTGAAACCTTGAACAAAACCATGCCATAAAAAATTAGCCTCAGAATCATTAATATTAATAAGACCCTTCTGGTCAAGGAGGGAAGCTACTCTGCTTGGTAAAATTTGAGCTTTTTCACCACAAATATAAGAACACATTCACACATCCCATTTATACAACTGTCATACACCCTGATGCTAGGTAAATCTTTGACATTTACAGTAAATAATGGTTCATTTTCACCTTGTACTGGGCCACTGTATGTAAGATACAAATCATTTAAGTTAACAATATTATTAACCTCTTCCACATTTTCCAAAGAACTAAACTCTTGGAATACTCTTTGATTAACTGTGTTAACAAAACTCTCCTGTTCTGTTATAGGCCTAGGTGATTGAGTTGATTCACTAACCCCACCTGTGTTTTCCACCTCCTGTACTGGAGTGGTATGCGGAGGTAAGCCAACTTCTACCAAACCTACTATAACTGGATCCAGCATCAAACAAACATTACTGCCAGCCATAGGACATTGGCTACCCATGTATTCCTAATCATTTCTAGCTTTTTGATATTCAATCTTGTTATGTCCAGAAATGTTACAACTAGAGGAGCAGCAAAGTGGTCCTCAGGGGTGATTTCATTCGTAGGATTACTGAAAGCTACAACCTGATTTTTTATGTTGTCTGATGTGTCTGGATAAGGAAAAGTGAAGTTGTGTTTGTGAACTCTCATGCAGGCACCTAGAAATCTGCACTTCTATGCAATCATCTCTTCAAATTATAGGTGCCTTTTTTTATGGTAGGAAAATATACATATCCATCTGTCCTAACTTTAATATTGATGTTATAGAAATTCTGATGGTACCTACCCCCCTAAAGTGGACCCAAGGACATTTATCAATAAGGATTCTGATGGCATCTAGCCTCCTAAAATTGACCAAAGCAACACACTAAAGCTTTTTATTAGTTGCTAGGACATGCAGGTACTCTTTGCCAAGCAATAGACCCTTTTGCTGTGAAGGTCAGAACACTAACTTAGAGTGGTAGCTGCCCCCAAAAAAGTGAAACTAAGGAATAAGCAGAATCTCTGTATTTGTTGCTAAGACACACAGTTACCTAGCAACATGATGCCTAGCAACATGCCTAGCAACAGGCCCTTTCCAATACATTGATCTTATGAATGTTCTAATGAAACCTACACCCCTAAAATGGACCCATGGAAGATGTTGAGACTTTCCATTTGTTGTAAACCTATCTAGCAACAGCAGCTTTTGTCTAGCAACAGGCCCTTCCTGTGACAGGAATAGAGCTACGCTTGGGATGAGCTAAGGAGTTCACAGTATGGAAACAACTTCTGATACACTGATATAAGTTGACATTTTATCAGAGATAAATTGTCATTACTAAATACTTTGGATGAATAAGGATACCCCACATAAGGTGCAGACTATAATTATTCATGAGGATAGATTCCTAGTGTCACTTGTGGGACTGACTGCTAAAGTTGGGGGTGTGCTGCCCTCTTATCCCCAATTGTAAATTGGCTATAAAGACCACTGTAATGGGTGCAGTATAACCCTCATAGGCTTATTGGATTTGTACTAACAGCACCTACCACTGTTTTACAGAAATAGAAGCAATCTACTGCAAAACACTTGGCGTAGGCTGACAGTGTATATAGGTGAGGATATCATACTATAGAACAGCACTTAACTATACCACCTTAAACCAGGCCCTGTGTACACCTTCTATAGTATCTCCCTAAGCTCAGGCTGCACATTTTTCAGCCTAATGCAAAGTGTGGTATTTTGAAAAACACTGTTGTGTCTTTTGCCCTGAAACTGAGGAGTAATTCATGGCAAAGGAAGTAGTACTGTAAAACCCTGGCCGATCTTTTGTTTGCTATTTTGAGTCAGGAATGGCTTCTAAATTCTTCCCAAAGTATTGGCTGCAGGTTGTCAGTCTATGCTTGGCAACTAAGACCCAAACTCCCAAGGAATAATTGAAACCATGATTAGTTACCAGTGTTACTTACCACAAAGGCCCTAAAATGCATGTGAAGTTGCTTCACCATCAAGAGCAAAAGTTACCATTATTGTGTAATATTAATCTGATGATTTAGGAAGGATGTGCGTGAAGGATGTACCCTGAAAGAGCCCATACTTGCATATCTTATTATTTATTTATAACCTTATTATATGATCATTGGATAGGGACATGACATGCTAATGCTTTATGTGGGCCTTAACAACTGTTGTGCCCATATGAATGTAATTAAATAATTATTGTAAGTGGTTGCACTTATAAGGCTACACTTATTTATCTTGGTAATAAATACCCTGTTGCACTATGACTAAACTACAGTAAGACTTGGCTACTCAGAGTGTACTGTGTGTTTACTCTATTAATTTGATGTTATTTTGACCTCGCTTTCTAATCGCTGCACATAGATGTAACAAAGTGAATTTTGGGGTTTGAGCTAGCTCCTTATAAATGGTAGAGTGTGCCACTACCTCAGCCCAGTACACATATCAAGCTGTGCAGTGATCCTACTCAAATAAAACCAGTGAGAGATACCTCCCGACTGAAGACTTTTATTGATTCCTCTCCTCGGCTACTAACACGTCAAGCACAACAAGGGTATAATAGTTCATCAAATACTCCGGCACTTTTCGATGATCAACACTCCGTCATATCCTCTAGTTCATACAGTGGTAACACAATAACCTTTATCTCCTCTTCATATTAAGGCTCACCAGCGATAACTCCCACTTACTAAGATCACATATTATCATACAGTAGGCAAGGCAGCAGGCAAATTTGGCCCAATTCAACTCCTAATTAAGCAATGCAGTGTATTCACATGGAGAGTCTTAATTGTTGTTATGATAGTCTTTAATGTGGATCCTAAGTCCACACAGGGAGGATCCCTGCATGGAGAGGGAGAGGCGCAGAGTCCGTCGATGTTAATTACTGCTATTAATTTCTCCATTTTGTATTAAGTTCATAAGTTGAAACCCTCATCATTCCCAGGCAGTGTTGCTATAAGTTCCAAATGCTTATGTCTGAATAACTTCTAGATCTACTCAGCTTGTGAAAGGTGAGGATGTTACCACCAGAAGTGCATGTTGAATCTCCACTACTATAATGCTCCTTTCCTTAACATGTGTAGGCTACTCCCTGTTGTAATCTAATGGCATCTAGCTGTTAACAGTTAGCTTAGATATGAGTGCCCAACTTTCAATACTGTCTCCATGCTCCCTCTGAACGAACTCTCCGTCTCCCACTCTGAATTCCACAAATATGTTATTCGAGTATTATTGTTATCCCGGTGCGCCTGCGCAGAGACATGTATTTGTCTCATGACATCACCATCTCATTTATTTCCCTTTTTATTACTCAACTTTGTAAAGTAGTTATGTCCTAATCTAATATTCTTCTTCCCATTATTCATCATTAATCCCTCCAGTTCTACTGGTCCTAAACTAATTATCTCTTTCATTTTCAGATGGGATTTCGGAAGTTTATCTCCTTCATCTCTCGACTGGAGCCATCAAGCTTTCCGTCTCAAATCTCATTATGGACCTGAACATCACAATTTATACCTTAATTCCTGTGGAACACGCCATCAACTCATTTTGTTTGTCAATAAACATTAATCACTTTGTCTTGCCTTACTGCCTTTTTCTTCGCCTCTCTATTAAATTACTTTACATATCCCATCATTGTCAGCACTGCTGGTCACACATTACTATCCATTATGGATTTCTCTTACACCATCGTACAAGAGCATCATCATAAAGAGCACTTATTTAGAATGAGCATATTTGAGTGGCTACAAATATTTTCATATATTTCTATAGTTAATCAAATCCATTAGACAGAGGCAGTATGAGACATATATATATATATATATATATATATATATATATATATATATATATATATATATATATACTGGGTTAGAACAAGGTAATTATATAAGCCCCTTTCACCACAAAGGTTTTTTCCCCAGGTATTTTGTGCAGCCAACAACCTTTGAACTGCTATATAGGTGGTAATGCATGGCCTAAGGATGTGTTAGACACCCTCTGATCACCAACCCTCCCCCCACTTCACACTCTTTTAAGTTATGTAGGTGGTGCCATGTAGGTGTTTGATAGCAAGCCGTATGTACCCTTTGAATGGCCATAGGTTGTTTTGTGAAGCTTAGAGAGGTTTTATAGGAAACCCTATACAGCCCTACCATGCTGCTGTCTGCCCAC
This sequence comes from Acholoe squamosa, assembly GCA_949317995.1. Lineage (NCBI taxonomy): Eukaryota > Metazoa > Annelida > Polychaeta > Phyllodocida > Polynoidae > Acholoe > Acholoe squamosa. The sequence continues at coordinate 105,700,235 of OX439035.1, read as the reverse complement.
AAATCCTCAACTTCAGTACACTTCATTATAATGAAGTAATTGCACATGTTCAAGGCACCTCATAGTAACCAGGTTTTACTGTATAGCAAGACCTCATATGAGTGTTATCAAATCTTAACATAATACTATTAACTCCCGCCTCATGTGCAACCCTCCAATATGACCATCTCATTAGTACAGATACATCTGGACCCAGTCAGTGCTTACAAATCATCATGTTGTATAAGAAAGCCTGTTGATATGTCTATTTACTACTTCAAGGGACATTTACACACACAGCTGGTTATTGCTTCCTCAGATTTGAAATAATGAAAGGAAAATTATCTGAAAATCTAATTCAAATTTATTGGAAAGCATAGAAGCAGTAGGATTGATGCCATTAGCAGCCCTAGGAATAGAGTATACACTAAGCCACAGAGTGTTCTTTATTTTATCACTTTACAATATAGGAGATTTTTGAGTTATCTTTTTGAGAACTTGGCAGTGCAAGGGAAGATGGCGTTTCAGCTTCTCAGTAAAAATTCTTCTGCATCTTCTAGTCTGGAAAATAATAATTGTGACAGGATCTGCGAAAAGGGCCCTTAGTGCATGGTGCTTTAAGGCTCCTATTCCCAGTGATTGTCACATATATCTTTCATGAAATATCATTTTCTGCTGAACATCATAATATGCAAGTGTTTCCATACTGTCCATTTTTTTTAAAAGTTGCTCTCTTCCTTGTACTAGAAAGGACCTGTTGCTAGGCAAAAGTAGCCATTGCTAGGTGATGCTTATCCTAGCAGCAAATGACAAGTTTCTGCATGCCCATTTTAGGGGACAGGTAGTATCACAATGTGACTTTAAATTAGTATATGGGCCTTCTCAGTATCATATTCAGATTTTCCAGTTTCCTTGAAAATCATGTCCTTGACCCATTCCATGTGTAGCTCATTTCTTATAGCAAAAAGGGCCTGTTGCTAGGCAAAAGCTGCTTGTCCTAGCAACAAATCACAAGCTTTATCATGTTCCTTAGGTCCATTTTAGGGGAATTGATTGCATTTCAGGCACTCTAAATTAGTGTATGGACCTTCTCAGTATCACATCAATACAAAGTTGTTTCATTACTGTTGACTCCTTAACCCATTCCAAGTGTAGTTTATTTCTTACAGCCAAAAAGGCCTGTTGCTAGGCAAAGGTTAGATGTGTGTCCTATTAACAAATGGAAAGCTTCAGCATGTTCCTTTGGTCCATTTTAGGGGGCTAGATACCTTCAGGAACTTTATTGATAAATGTTTTTGAAAGGGCCTGTTGCAAGGTAAAAGTGGCCATTGCTAGGTAACTGCTTGTCCTAGCAACAAATAGAACGCATCAGCTTTTTCCTTGGGTACATTTTAGGGGGGTATAGGTACAATCAGAAATTCTATAACATCAATATCAAAGTTAGGACAGATGGATTTCTATGTTTCCCTACCCTAAAAAGCAACCTCTAATTTGAAGAGATGATTGCATAAAAGTGCTGATTTCTAGGTGCCTGCACGAGTGTTCACACCCACAACGTCACTTTTCCATATCCAGACATCTCAGACGAGATAAAAAAACATGTAGGTTTCAGCAATTCTTAGAATTAAACTCCTAAATAAGGCCCTTTTAGAGCATCTGCTGCTCCTCTATACAGATAATATATATGTTTGTACTTGCAGGGATCCCTCAAGCACCCCTCCGCTCTGTTGAATGCATAGCATGAGTTGTTAGAAACCCTAGATTTACTAACATTCTTAGACTTAGAAGTATATGCCTTTTGGGCTTGCACTGTACCATCATAAGGGAGTGGTCATTATTTATCAACAGGGGGGGGTGGTGGCCCCCCCCGCGCCGGAGGCACGGAGAGTTTTCGCGCCCCTCTTTGATCTATAGTAGCGCGCGGGCTTTTTTGCTAAAAAGAGGGTGAATATTTTAAGCCCCCCACTCAAGAGGGGTCAAAATTTTTTTAGCCCCCGCTGGGGAGGGGTCTGAAAATTTTACGCCCCCCTCAAACCCACCACCCCCCCCCTGTTGATAAATAATGACCACTCCCTAAGATAGATGTCTAAGGATATCAGAATTTTCAATAGTGCCAAAGGCTTCAAGACCATCATCATTAGCTCTAGTTCTGTCGTATGCCACCAGAGCTGCAACAGTGTATATTTTGGTTTCTGATTTCTCTACCAACATCTGCAAATGCTTTAACATTCCCTCTATATCGTCAACCTCCTTGTAGGCATCTAACACAAACCTCAAGTTAACCAAAACCAATTTCTCAATATTGTCAACTTTCTCATGTTTTTTAATGTATTGTTCGTGATCAAACTCACCGATTTTGGTACCAGAATGATGCCTAGATGCAGTAGATTCTATTGACGACCCTCTTGACGAGTTACAATCGCTATGGCGAGTAGAAAAAAAACAATTTAGACCACCGACGACGACCCTGGCAGGTGACTTCTTCGAAATCTCGTCTCATTGCTATGGATGCTTGGTGAACCTTGTCGTTTTGCCCTGGTTACAAGGCCGCGTCCTTGACGACCTGACGTCACACTCCGTTCGTAAACATCAGCACGTGTGAGCCCTGCCCCCTTGGTTGAGTCCAACATCTCATCTTTCTGGTCCCTCTAGCAGCAACTACATCCCATAGAAGGTCCTTATTTTCGCGTAACTCCCTCCAGCGTGTTAATCCTGTCTTCGCTCGTCTCGTCAACGAGTAGACTATCCTCAAACCCAGTCACTTGGTTGGGAGGCACCTGACCTCCATTGGATACGTCCAGCTCGCTCGAATATCCTAAGTTGGCCGATTTTGAAGCCGGTTTGGCCAATTTCTTTGAAGCAGTCTTTGCTTTAAAACTCCTTGTTGGTTTTTTACCCATTATTGGGCATAAATGAGCTTCAATACTTCAATTAAAAAATTAAAACTGAGGTAAACCTGGCATGGTGTTACCTGTACAGGTGAATTTGGCCAATTGACGATTCATTCAAAGTTGCCCCTTATATACTGGTGACCTGTTTACTGTGACGTCATACTATGACATCATAGATAATCCTGCGTCTGCAAGTAGTCCCCTAACTGTCCGCAGCTAATTATATATACATACACGAGTGTATATAGTTCCATATATATATGTATATATATGTATGTTATATATACATATATACATATATATATACATATATATATATGTATATATATATATGTATATATATATATATGTATATATATATATATATATATATATATATATATATATATATATATATACATACAAATGTTTACCTACAGTGAACTGGGACTCTGTTCTACTTTTGTGGCATACTAAGCACATTGCCACAGCAGGGTTAATAGCTAGGTCATCCCAACTCATCCGGAATGGGGACATTGCTGTGCCAAGGATAAGAATTACCTTGTAAGTATGAATATATTAGACTGAACTGTTTCATTCTGAAGAACGATCATGAACTTCAGAGGACCTAGAAGCATGTATTTGTATAGACTACGGGATCAGGCACTACTTCTTACCCCTCTTAAATGTAGCCTCCAGATACCCCCTATGATACATAAATCACACACTCATTCTATATGCTAGTCTACACAGTGACAGTAAGGTATATTTGGGCTCTATCGATTTAAGACTCAGACCCACATGGGGCCCAGGAAGCTGGTGTTATATATGCACATGCGGAGTGTCAAATGCGGGACCTATGTGGCAAAAATATTTGAAAAGAAAAAAATTGTTTTTAAAAGACCTCAGTGTAGGGTCCGTATATAAGAGCTTAACATACGGAAATTAATTGATACATACGGATTTTATTTAGTGGACTCAAGGCTTAAGTATAAATATAAAAATAGATTATATTCCAGGAAACCCCTAGGGATTCCCTAGAATGACGTCACACATGCGTGAATTATATAGGTAGGTTTGGTACACATACGGAATTTCTATTTTTTTTTTTTTTTTTGGGGGGGGGCGGATGGGGGTGGTGGGGGGGGTTGAGACCAGCATAATGGTATTTTTACACTGAAAGAGTTAAGGTCCTTATAGGGTTACAAGTAGGATAAGGGGGAGGTGTAATCTACATCCATCTGGGTCCTCTCAGTCTGGTGTCGCTAACCCTTTAAGACCTCTAACCATTCAGGGGTAGCATGCTGAAATGTGTCACATAATAATATGACACATATGGAGGAAAAAGGGCCATATGTAGGATACCACCTGCCCTAGAGCAGGTGGTATTCAGAGCTCCATATACGGACCTTATGTGGGATTTTCATTTTCCGTATCTTGAGAAAAACACCTTTTTGTCCGTATCTGGATGCGGAAGGCCGTATCCACTGAGGCAGGATGTGGAAATCTGAGCAAAAACGGTTTTTAGGCATATGGGGGCCATATGTGACGTATGTATGAGGAAAAACGGCCTCCAGATGGGGTTCTTCTGTGAGCTCGAGTTGGTAAATCTCTAGGCTGACAGATGGGGCCCAGCTGGGCCAGCCCAGAAAGTTATGAGAGGAGGGGAACAGCCATCACATATACATATATATATATATATATATATATATATATATATATATATATATATATATATATATATAGAAAATAGGTTTCTGGGCTAGCCTAGCTGGGCCCTATCCAGCAGTCCAGACAATTACGAGCTTGAGTCCACGCCTAGGCCAGCCAAGAAAGTCCACAGGAACCCCATCTGGATCCAATATGGACATGCTGGCTTGAGAGGTGTTAAATTGCAAATTTTCGTTTGGTTTCAGGGACAGTCTAAAACTATGCATTTGGACAGACCTGCTACGTTTCTACCCGGTCTACGAACTTTGCCGACCGGGGGCTCCTTACAGTTCTAAAAATAGAAATCTAGAGATTGGGGTAAAACCATGATAACATACTTCAAGCTCTTATAGAATTTGAAAAAAACAACAACCCTAATGATACTGTCCCTATGCCGTATAACTAGTCTTGCCTTAAATTTCAAAAACAGTTATTTTGAATTTATTTTATTATTATTAATATTATAAGCGGCTGGATATCTAAAGACACATTGTGAGCTTGTTGTTCGTAGACCGGGTAGATTTTGTCAGTGCCCCATTTGGACCCCAAAATGGGGGGGGGGGGATACGAAGTTCGCCCATATTATGGATATACACCTCAAATTGAGACTTTCAGATTCCTAATCAAGCCTCTTATAGATTCATGAACGTGGTCAGAAATATCTATTTACCCTATACTGGTATATAAAAAGGGGTCCCTTCATCGCTGGTCCTTGCCCCATTGAAATAGACTTGACTGCTTGCCAGTAACAGATAACCCAAAAGAGGCTAGATAGAAATCCCTAGAAACAATTTCTTGTGAATTCACGTAAAATTCATGTGATTTCACAAGAAAATTTGGTGTAATTCACGTTATTGATCACGTGAATTCACATGAATTTGTGAGCAGCAATTCACGTGAAATTCAGCAGTCACATGAAATTCATGCGATTTCATGTGAATTTCACATGACCTTCACATGTAGGCCTACATGCATCTGACAATAAAATGTGAAGAACTCGTGAAATTCACAAGATTTCACAAGAATTTCTGCTGAACCAAATTTTCACCAAATTTACTTGTGTCAAAGTGGTGAAAAGTCGTTCCTTGTAATAGATGTACTTTTTTCTTCTTGAGACTGTCACAACCCATTGTAATGTATAGATCTAGGTTCCTAAATTAAATAAAACTGAATCTTCTACAAACAAATTCTATTATTTCAATGGTACTTTAAAGAAAACACATAAAGAAGATACTTATGATTATCCTCTCCCGAGAGTACTTGACAACAGGGCTACAGAATATGTTGATACTTCCGCCATTATTTCTCTCTATAAAAATATCTCAAATAATAGATGTGTGACGAGTTACGACAGAATACTAATGCTGAAAATAATGATTATATATCAGTTAATGACCCAGTGAAATTCAACCCCAACAGAACTAATAATCATAAGGGAGCGTTCATTATTTATGGCAGGGGGGGTGCCAATCTGGCAGAACGAATACGTCAAAAAAAAATTACCCCCCCCTGGGAATAGGTTGAAAAAAAGTGACCCCCCCTTAGGAATGGGTTGAAAAAAAATGACCCCCCCCCCTTAGAACTGATTGAAAGAAAATGATTCCCATCACATGACCTTATACATTTAACCATGTTCAACAAAGTCTGTGTACATCAGGTCTCTTCATTCCTGTCATATTAGGAGAAATTGAGAGACTAATGCACTTTAGCCGGTGCTGAATTAAGTGAACCCTTTAGCTACCCTAATGCTAACCCTATGCTAATCATAATGTGCAGCAAGATGTGCGCCAGCTAAAGTGTATTCTACCTGAATTTAAACCATTCCAATTATTATGTTAAAAATGGGGTGGCCGTTGTAGAATGTCGTAAAAGCTATCAGCCGTTAGCCAGCTTTCATTTTGTATAAATGCAAAGCCTTTTTCAAAATGGTTCCGATCTTTTGAAAAATTGAAATGTGAATACCCTGCCATTGATTGATTGACATCTGTATAAAAAGTACCTATTTTGAAGGCTCCTCCATAGGGGGCACTAGCAAGGGCCACTACTGATGCAGTTTAAGTGGGTACTATATTTCCCTGTTTATGGCCTCTGTGCTCAATGAAAAAGCATTTTGGACCATTACTATACTTCAACATATGGTGTTTATATGTTTTTTCAGCTATATCAATTTCCGCTACCCTTATATTTCATGCAAAGAAAGATAAAGGATTATAGAAAATGTCTAAAGAATGATGTACAAACCATAGATAAGTCTTGAGCAAACTGTTTGCCACTCCCTCATTATTTCATGTAGAGAAATATAAGCCTGCCCTGTGTATAAGCCTGCCCTGTTTATAATCCTGGTAAATTTGCCACTTAAGTGTGTTTACAAGCTGTACAGGCTTTTAGTAATACACAGGGAAATACAGGATGTCTTAGCCAGCTAAATCATGCAACCTATTCCTGACTAACTGTAGTGATTGAAGCACTTGCAGCTGTCTTTTTCAAAATTTGCGCATACAAAGACAAACTTTTTGAGATTTTTCTAGTGTTTCAATTTCATTCTGATCTCATTTTTTAACATTAATTTAGTAGGTGTGATGGATATCAATCGCAAAAGCATTGATTTCAAAAGTGAAACTAAGGGTTAGAAACTGGAGGTTCTGATCAGTAGTTGCTGTGATTATAGTAGGTGACTTTTTTACCACTGAGAACTTTGCTGGCACCTCTCAGCTCAAGAGACATGCTTTTCTATGTATACTTCTAGGAAGCCACTGCTGTCATCTACTCTGATGGTCCACAACAGATTGGAGAATGTTTACCATTCTCTCTTTCTTGACAGAAGACCCTTGTGCCAGATATAAGATGATAAGGTGATTTGATAATGGTTCACTGCTCCTGACACCCTGAACTAATTACCCGGTACATGGAATAAGAAAATGGTAATTGGAATTACAGAAAAATGTGCTTTGCGATCTCTTTTGGCCACCAAGATTATTGAAAATGAAGTTTACCGTAATCTCCCGCATATATAAGGCGGAGCTCATGTATAAGGTGCACCCCTAACTCAGGGATGTGTGTTTTGCATATAAGGCACACCTACTGCTTCTGGATTAATATTTTAAAAAACCCTTGTATAAGGTGCACCCCAACCTTTTGACATATGCTGTAAGACATAGCCTCCCTTGGTAAAAGCCAACCTACATGTACATTGAATAGGCCTAAGTTGTGGGGAAAGCCTTGCTAAGGTGTTACCGCGACATTGGAGGGTGTGACGGCAGCATGGGATGGAGTGAGGGTGGCATTGGATGGTGTGAGTGTCACATGGGAAGGTGTGAAAAGCTATGGCCACCATAGAGTACTGGTAGGGTTGGAGGGGAGCTGATACTGCCCAACACCTTTACAGCATTCATTAGCTTTACCCATAGGTTTGATGGAGGTGGGGGGCTATTTAAATGTTTTTCAGGGTAAATCATTTTATGTATCAAATGATATTTGAATAAACCCCACGTATAAGATGTGCCCTTAACTCAGGCTGATCCTATAAGGTGCACCTGGGCTCTGATTCGCACATAGGCCTAAGACACGCCTTATATGCAAGACGTTATGGTAGTCAGGACTAAAACATTCCTAAATACAAACTTCATGCAAGAGAATACATTTTTATTACTGTACCACATTAGTTAAGTAGTACAGCATGGGAGCAATAATAATGGAGTATGAGAGTATCTCCCAAGAATGTTTTGGAATTTCTGGAGCCAACTTCATATTCTCATTTGATCTTTTGAATTTGCTCCTACAGTGTGCCTTATCCACAAATCACACGTTATATATGGGAGGTACTATTGAATTTTAAAAATATAATCATGAGCACCTTTAAGCAACGTCTAAAGGAGCACCAGGTCTAGTGATGTAAGCAAGTTGTTCTAACACTCGAGTGCAGTTGGGTCGCCTTTCCTGCAATCTGATTGGTTGAGAGCGCATGTTGGGTCAGGGGACCCATAAAAGCACTTCCGGTCTCACTTCCTGTTTGTGGCTTTTCTGTCTTATTTGTGAATTATTTTAAGGAAAATCAAAGCTTTTTCTCGTGTCAGAACGTAAACAAAGGGCTCCGGTTTGTCTCTGTTCCGGAAACCCAAGGCCCTCGGTCCTCAGGCTGGGCTGATCGCCTTCGGCAATTGTTGGATACTCTATTGAGCATACATTTAGAAGATTAGTTCTTGAAGTTCTTTAATGTAGAGTAGACTTGTAGTGTTACAAATTCAGTTTCAGCCACATGTTGACATGCTGATCTCCGCTTCCTAAACCCCCAAAGTTGTGTCCCACTCAACCCACTCACTTTACTTTTTAGTTCCCCACACAGTCACTGGTGGCAGCACCATATAGGCATACCGGTCATACCACATCTCCCTTTTTTTTTGGAAAATGAGAAGTTCACTTATTAGTCTCTTTGTCTTGAAATGTTCATAGATGAATAATACCTATCGATCAAAATGAGTAGCTCACTTATCAATCTCTTTGTCTTGAAATGTTCATGAATGAATAATACTTATCAACCAAATAAGAACATGATTATAGCTAGTATCTTGCTATGAAATTATCTCTCAAGTTAAACTAAACTGATATCTCATTGAGTCTTTCACATGTTTTCAATCAGACGCTTAGGTGCAGATCTGGCTCTCCCAGACCTACGAGGCTCAGTAATATCAGCCCCTGGCGGGTCATCAGGTTCATTCACATATGAAGGGGTACCCGGCTGATCAATCCTCAGTGTTGGTTTGTCAGGTGAGTCAACCCTAGAGGTGACTGCATGTGATGGTATGTCACGTCTTGGTGTAGGAGGATGAACTGCTGGAATAGGTCCTGTATTAGGTGGACCTGGTATTGGTAGTGTAGCAGGTGGTAGTCCAACATTTCTAGTCATACGGCGGTTTTGCCTCAGGAGGCCTGTTGGGGTTGAGATGACATATGATCTCGGTCCATTGGCTTTGCCTACAATTGTGTCATGAGTCTTGAGATCAGGGAGCCACACTTTGTCACCTGCTGATAACTCTCCGGCTTCTTTCACACGGTGTCGTTGGTCATAGTTCAGTTTCATACTGGCTCTGTACATCCTCTCCTTTTTTCGTACAACAACCGGGTCTGGTGTGCTTGGTAAGAGTTCAGATGGATAGCAGGGGACTCTGGTCTTTAATTTCCTGCCCATATTTAGTTGCGCTGGTGAGAAGCCATTATGGAGTGGTGTGTTTCGGTACATTAATAATGCTAAGTCCACATCAGTAGCTTTGTTGAGAATACCTCTGACTGTCTGTACGGCTCGCTCGGCCTCACCATTTGACTGTGGATATCTCAGCGAAGATGTTACATGCACAAATTTCCACTCATCTACAAAGTTTGCAAAGTCTCTTGCACTGAACTGAGGTCCATTGTCTGTGACAAGTATAACGGGGATGCCCTGATGAACAAATATTTTCTTAAGTTTGGCGACAGTCTCTGCGGCGTCAACTCCTTTAGTGACTTTGCTTGTCTCAATATCCCTTAAATAGTAGTCAACCCTAGAAACAATTTCTTGTGAATTCACGTGAAATTCACATGATTTCACAAGAAAATTTGGTGTAATTCACGTTATTGATCACATGAATTCACATAAATTTGTGAGCAGCAATTCACGTGAAATTCAGCAGTCACATGAAATTCATGCGATTTCATGTGAATTTCACATGACTTTCACATGTAGGCCTACATGCATCTGACAATAAAATGTGAAGAACTCGTGAAATTCACAAGATTTCACAAGAATTTCTGCTGAAACAAATTTTCACCAAATTTACTCGTGTCAAAGTGGTGAAAAGTCGTTCCTTGTTTCCAGGGAACAACTACTAGGTAGTTTGTTCCAACATGATAACAGAAGTCAGCAGCAATTCGAGACCAAGGACGGTCGGGGAACTCATGAAGTTCCTTTCATTGGCACGATTCTTTCTCTCCTGTACTACTGGCCCAGCCCTCGGACCGAGGGCCTTGGGTCTCCGGACAGAGACGCACCGTCGCCCTTTGTTATTACGACCAATTAATCTGTTTTTATAGTTTGCACCAACATGATTAAATGGATATGAATGATAGGTAATAAGAAAATGTTGGGCAAAATTGTGGCTGCAATCATTAACAAGTACTATTACTTGGTGGAGAATTGTGAACTTCGCGACGTGTCGCGAAAAAAAATCGTGTTGTGTTGTGAAATTTTACATTGTGTTGGCGAATACCCCAAAAAAAGGAATTGCGCCGCCCCTCAGGAATAGGTTGAAAAAAAATGACCCCCCCCTCTCACAATAGGCTGAAAAAAAATGACCCCCCCCCTCTGAATACCCCTAAAAATTTTGACCCCCCCCTCATTTGCTCACCCCCCCCCTGCCATAAATAATGAACGCTCCCTAAAGATATATCAGTCCAAACTTTTGAGTCGGCACCTCCGAGAGAATCTGCTTGGTGAATGACGTTGCTATCCTAATTTGTAGCGCAAAATCACATCACCAAGCAACGTCATATCACTAAGCAACACCACGTCACTAGGCAACGTCACTAGCATCGTGAAACGGGCCAGATTTTGCCGTGATCATTGCATGAGCACAGTTTGCTGTGATCATTGAGCACAGTTTGCCGAGATTATTGAGCACAGTTTGCCGTGATCAGTGAGCACAGTTTGCCGTGATCAGTGAGCACAGTTTGCCGTGATCAGTGATCAGCCCAAATACCACTGATGGTTTTGCCCCACACTCTATAGTCCGTTCCTCTATATTGGGGACTGGTGCATTTGCAGCATGAGGGCCTTATTTTTTTTCTAATTAATGATAAAATATCCTAGTTTTTTCACAACCCTAGTCTTGTATAGGGTGTTTTGAATATCTATACTGAAAATTATTGGAAATTGGAAGATATTTGATAATTTTTTCAGCTGCCATATTATTACAACAGGGCAAATACTGCCCAATTGCTGCCCATTTGGGGCAAAATAGCTGCATTAATAGCAGGTGGTTGGGTGCAAATTATGGATTTCTCTCTTAATAAAACAACAAAATCTTGATTTAATGGACCAGGGACATCAAATCCAAGTCAGAGATATCATTGACACTTTTCAGAAGTATATAAATCATATTAGTTACCATATATCTTACATTTGTATAAGTAGGTCACTGTCTGACCTTGAATCACAGTTATTGGGGTCAAGGTTGAATTAGGTCACCATAAAGTACCGCAATGGATAATCCCAAAAAATGCATGAATATCTAAGCTATCCAGTATATTGAAAGAACTCATAAATGTGATACAAAATCCATGTTTTTTCTTTTTCTTGCTCCATTTTTTCTCATATATAGGGATCATGTTAAATGCTATAGGGAAAAATTGTATCAAAGGATGGGTCAAAATGGCGATTTTAGTTAGTTTTCAAAAAAATACATATCTTTTGGTAGAATTTGAACTATTAGAGGCATATAAAATGTAAAAACATATTTAAAAAGCTTGTTTCTCACTCTAAAAGATGAATTAATGAAAATAGGGGGTCATCACTCACTTTTTCATAGTAATTTTAGCCTAAAGATGGAGAAGTAGGTGTTTTTTCATGGTTTTCGCTTCTGAAACTCACACTTTGATACAAGATAAAATGTTTTTAATTTTCACCAAAAACTTAATGAGGTATCTAGAAATAATGCCCTAATTGTGTACTTTTACATGGTGAAAGAATTGTGTAGATCGGCCAACTATGAGAGACACAGCACCATTTTGAAGGTGCAAAAATAGGAAAATCTAAGTTTTTGGTCCCCAATATACGGCAATGAGCTTTAGTGTAGTAGTGGCGAAGCCACTAGTTGGGGTCTAAAGAGACCCTTAGAAGCTTAGAAAGAAAGAGTTGACCGGCAGCTGAATGTCTATTACTCACTAGACACACTGAGCTATCACTGGATATTAAAAATATGCACTGCTAGAAATAGCCTGAGGTAGATCTAGTCACTGAGACACAAAGGGGCTATATATAGGCAATGATAGTCTCTGTTGAAGGGCAAAGGCGAACGACCCACATATTAACCAGATAAAAGATATGCACATTACTGATGGGTGACGTATCAAGAAGCTGTACACATTCCGATGTGGCACGTATTGATGGAATATCATATTGGGTTAATACATCCTAAAAAGGTTGAATCCCACTAAGCAAAAAAAACGGGTTTGAAATGTCTGTGATTTTGGATAACGGCAGCCTTGGCCTATTGCCAATACTCTAAATCACAAGGGGCCTCACTCCACCTTTACCTTACCCAAATCCCACCAGTAGCCGATATTGGGCACTGGATCTCTGATTTTGATTCCATTGCCGGTATTGGGCAGTAGATCTCTATGATTTTTGATCTATTGCCAATATTGGCCACTGGATCTCTGTGATTTGGATTCTATTGCCGTTATTGGGCATCAAAGTCCTGTGGAATATGTAGTTAAACAGAGGAATCACAATGATACACTAAACCACAGAGATTTCAAGGGTCTTTGATGAAAAATATCTAAATGATTTGATATGTACCACTGCCCAAAATTCAACACTTTGGCAAGGCTTCTTAAGTGGAGGATTTCGGGGAGATGAAAGTACAATTGATATAAAAGAGTGACGGTTGACAAGTCTAAATAGCTGGTATGGGAATGGTAGAAGGGTGCCTGGTGTGAGTCCTCCATGATAACTGATCAGAGGAGGGATACACTTTTATAGGGCGAGTAAGTGGATGTGGAAGTCATGATCAAATGGTAAATGTTACACCCCTATGGAAGGCAATAACTGATCATGGAATGAGTATAATTTGGTGGAAGCTTGAGGAGTGTAATTGTGGATGCGAGTGTTTATTGGAGTTCGGGCTGGATGTGGCCTGATATGTCCCTATAGATTGTTAAGTGTCCTTGAAACGTGTTGGCCTGCAAGTGGTCCCAGTAGACTTTGTCCATGCCAGTCTCGGGGTCAAGATGATACACTGCAAAAAAGGTGTTTAACCTTTTGGTGCCCAGAATTATTTGAAGATTTTACATTATTTCACAATTATACCACATAGTCGATAAGCCCATGTGTTATTTTGATCTTCTCTTTTAATATTGACTCTGTATTACATTTCCTGAACACTCATAACTCAGTGAGGACTTTCAGTTAAGGACATGGAATTTATTGGTCAGGTTTGGTAACCATAGTTACCAAAACATTCCATTTGTTGTCATTTGGTAGTATTTGGTCTCTCTTGTGTAATATATAGCCTCCCCCATACATAATACTTGCAATTCTGAGGCCTCATTCAAAGCTGATTCTGCATATTTGTGTACTACCACTCAGGAGACATAATGTGCTAGTAACAATGCATGGATTATCTCTATGGATAAGAACATTTCTTTTAGAATCTAATGGGAGTTCGGGACATTGGATGTATATGATCTAGCATAATATTGGTTTCATATCTGGTCTTAGCCCAGTAGAGGGTGAGCCTCTAATGAATAACATAATATGACAGCTCATTTTCAAGTTTTGACTCCCTGTGTTTTATAGAATGGAGATAGAGCAAAATGGATTGTGATTGGGAGGTCATGGCCATTCTATAGATGGTCTAACTTTGCGAATTGGACCAGTAGAAGTATCTGGATGATGGTTTCCTTCAATATACATGTATTTAAGCCCCATTTAAGGCTAAAACCGCGCTTTAAAGCGCACTTGGGCACCTAGGGGTGCACACCAAAGATACACACCAAATTTTCTCAACACCAACATTTAAACATCTAAACACTTGAAGTGTTTACGTGTTTAGCTTATAAACACTTATTCTCAAACACCTAAACACTGAAGTGTTTAAGTGATTAGCATTTAAACACTTGGTTAAACACTTCCTAGTTAAACGCGTTTAAAATTGAACGCGTTTAACACTTAAGAAGTGTTGAGAAAAGTGGGACAAATAAGTGTTTAACCAAGTGTTTAACTTCTAAACACTGGTGTTTAATCCCTAAACACTGTTTTACAGTGTAGTGGCCATGGTAGTGAGTGGTTGTGTTCCTCGTAAACAGATCCTTTAGAATCACACCAGGGGGAAAGTCCAAGTGGTGTCCAGTAATGAAAAGTCAAAACCGCCGGTAGCCAGGAGGTATATAAACGCTGTGCTGGAAGAGGAGACGTGAATTGTGCCCGAATCTTCAGGGATCCACAGTTCGACCTGGATTCAGAGGGGAATCAAAACTCCAAACAGTCACTCCAAACCTGTGATTGAGATGTCACACTGATCAGGTAGGGCTGGGTGCCCTTCTACTGTATAAACAATAACACAGTACCATAATAAATAACAATACAGCCGTCCAACAACAACCAGTCCTGGAAAAATTAAACCTGTCTGATATCAACCCGTGGAGACTCCCCAATGTGAAAGGTTGCAATATTTACATAACATCAGCTTGATTTAGTAAACAAAAACATCTTTTTAACAACACAAGCATGGCTGAGATCACACACATTCACATCCCCAGATAAACAAATAGCTCCGCCAACATACAATTTCTACCTTGCAATGATAACAAACACCCCAGCAACTCTCACATGCGCAAGGTTAGAATAGCATTATAATTATAGAGGACTGCTGGACACATTCAAACCAAGCCAAGCTGGGCGCCAAGGTGTGTGAACCGATGGTCTAGTGGTTAGCACATTGCACTCAGTTTCTACAGGTAGGCAGGACGAGTCCTGGTCCCAGCGAAAGTCCACCTTTTTGGCTTCATAGACGATATGGAGCAGTCAGTAGCATGTCGAGTCCCGGTCCCGGTCCAATTTTTTTTATTGAATTTATTGATATTCTATTGATTATCTATTGATTAATCGTGTAATAAAATAAGTAGTTAATGGATATGTCATGACGTGTTACTGATATCCAACAATAACATGCAACTTGGGGGGCTTCGCTGGACACGTTCAAACCAAGCCAAGCTGGGCGCCAAGGTGTGTGAACCGATGGTCTAGTGGGTAGCACATTGCACTCAGTTTCTACAGGTAGGCGGGACGAGTCCTGGTCCCAGCGAAAGTCCACCTTTTTGGCTTCATAGAAGATATGGAGCAGTCAGTAGCATGTCGAGTCCCGGTCCCGGTCCAATTCTTTTTTTTATTGAATTTATTGATATTCTATTGATTATCTATTGATTAATTGTATAATAAAATAAGTAGTTAATGGATATGTCATGACGTGTTACTGATATCCAACAATAACATGCAACTCGGGGGGCTTCGCCCCTTCATTGCAAGTTATTGTTGGATATCAGTCACACGTCATGACATATCCATTAATTACTTGTTCCCAACATGGACACGATGCTGTGGTCTACATGTAAAGATAATGGTTAAACAATGTGATTGCTTTTGCAATATGTTGGTGTCTATATGGGGATCTAAATCTATGGGCCCAGATTGCTCTTACATGAAAATGTGGACGAAAATGTTAGTGTCTACCTTTCATATGGTATTTACTCTTTGGTGAATAC
Organism: Acholoe squamosa; assembly: GCA_949317995.1. Classification (NCBI taxonomy): domain Eukaryota; kingdom Metazoa; phylum Annelida; class Polychaeta; order Phyllodocida; family Polynoidae; genus Acholoe; species Acholoe squamosa. The sequence continues at coordinate 105,684,165 of OX439035.1, read as the reverse complement.
CTTCCCACTCAACAACAAAAAACGTCAGTTAATGTCAAAAACCCGTTTTAACGTTTTAAAACGTTTGTCCATGTCAGGGAGCCATAGGGAAACGTTTTTAAAGTTTTTTTGTTGACTGGGTTAATGTTATTAATTTGTCAAATTGTCCCAATAAGATTATTCACCCATTTTCTTGTAGAAAACAAACCAAGCCATTTTGAACAGCACAATTAAGAGATACAAGCCCCAAGAATGGATCCGGCTCACTCCCAGGATGATGAGCCACTTCTCTCAGAAGAATGCTATCCAACTACAGATGTCCTAAAACAACCGTCTTGCTTTCGGAAATGGGTGACAGTAGAACCATGTCTCATACTCTACTTCATGGGAAGCGTATATCTCACACCACTTACTGATCAGTATGTGCTGCAATTTATACAGGCGCAAAACAATTTCAGCGTCAAAAGTGAAAATGGATCACAATGTGTGCATAACACAACAGACCCCGACTACATCAAGGAACAGGAAATTCAATCTCAAGCCTCTAAATTAGTGATTCTCTTCTCAGTTGTAGCACTCATACCATCACTCTTTGCTACTACACAGCTTGGTGGTTACAGTGACAAGGCAGGGCGTAAAGTTCCTCTGGTCTGTGCCCTTGTAGGGGCTATTCTACGATGCACAATTTCTGCACTAGTGGTTTATTTTGATCTACCTTTGCATGTATTTATTGCTGCAACTCTGTCAGAAGGGCTTCTGGGTGGTATGTCTACATTTGTGATGGCAAGCTTTGCTTATGTAGCTGATGTGACAACACATGAGGAGCGTTCTTTTCGTATCTTTGTCCTAGAGGTGTCAGTTGCAGTTGGGATTATCATATCATCAATTGGCACTGGCTATCTTGTCAAGGCACTTGGCTTTTTGTACCCACTACTAATCCTGTGTGGAATCCATGTCCTGAACCTCCTCTACATTGCATTTATCCTCAGGTAAATATCACATATTGTATTAGCCTGTATAAGTGAGAGTGAGTGAGTAATAGATGTTTAACGCCATTTCGACAGCTAAGGTCATATTCATGGCGAGAACTACATTACACAATTTCACAGGGGAATGTGTCAGTGCCCGCGCATATGTGCACCACACACATCCCGAGGGGATAGGAAAGAGAAGAAATAGACCCTTTTAAGTGGGCTAGGGAGGCCCGAGCCTGTATAAGTGATTGAGTGATACCTTCCTTGATCTTCTCATAGTCAGCCTTCACTTCTGGCTTTTGGTATTTATAGAATATGAATTGCAATTGCTGGTCTTGAAAAAGGTAGAGTAGTATCTAAATCAAGAAACGATAATTATAAAGTAGGCAACTATTAAGTTCAACAGCATTTACTTTAACTCTGTAAAGATATGATTGTGTTCTGGTTGTGGAATAGTAAGATTTCTTTTTCTTAAATGCTACTTAGCTCATAAAGTCTAAAAACTTTGGAATAGACATTGTTATGTACTACAATCTTCTGCTTCCCTTATAATCACAAATACAACTTTCAAAATTAGAGAGACTATCAAGAAGGACCTGACAGCCCTATTCTTCACTGCTAAATATTACACATCCTTGATGAACTTGTACTTCCGAGATGATGGGAGTAGCCGCCGATGGAAACTTCTCCTTAACCTGCTGATACTCCTCCTATTCTGCATTCCTGGGAATGATATCATCACTTTCTTCCAGTTAGATTCACCTATTTGCTTCAACTCACTTGACATCGGACTGTGGATGGTAAGGTCACTTTTTCTACTTTTTTACTCAGCATATCATTACTTTTTTACATGAGCAAGAAAGAGGAAGGATTGATTTGAGATACAATATAATTTCAAAACGTTTGCACACAAGCAACGTCAGAGCTCTGTTTAAATTCTTTGGTACTCTTTATGACCTTTTCAAAACATTAGAAAATTCATTTTATGTACTCTTGGACACAGCAGATGCATGATGAGTAATACAGTTTATAGACCTATTGATTAATCATGCAAGAACTACTGATGATGTATGTCTACACATTTGTAATAGTTTGATAGGCTTGTCTGATTTATCTAACACGTATATTCTAGTTTGTGGCAAACATCTGATAATAGAAAACTTTGTAAGCAGGAAACGTTAAGGTATACATTAAGAACATCATATTTGCAGGCAGCCCGTAATTTAGTGGTAAGCTTGTCAGGTCTTTTTGCCCTGAAGCTGCTCCACTTTCGACTTGGGGACATGGGACTGCTTGTTATGGGATGTGTGTTCAGCATTATCTTCTTCATTTGGCTGGCCTTCATTAGGACTAAACTCATGATGTATATTGGTGAGCTATTACAAAGATCTTTATCCTATTTTCAGTATAAGCCTTGATATATTAAGGAACAGAAAGAGACCTCATTTCTGGAGATGCGCCCCTGATAGATAATGCTCACATTAGGAATCCTCTGATACATTGAATAATCTAATATCTTAATAGATAATAAGCATGATGATATTTTTTATTATGCCTTAAACTATAATATGTATGTTAATCAATCCATTATTGCTATAGAGCAGTTACTAAATGAGAAATCTATTTCACTGACACCTCCATATATTGAAGCTTAAGTTATAATGTAGTGGGGCAACATCAAGTATTGAATTGAATTTGTAATGATAAGCTTATTGCACATAAAATATTATCATTATAAACATAGTTTTATGTACATTTTACACTGTTTTTAATCCATTTAAGCCGCATCTGCTACTGTATTTACTACTCTTGGTGTGCCTATGGTTCGGACAATTTCCTCAAAGATTGTCCAACCTCATGAACAGGGTAGATACAGCTATTTCCATTTGCTAAATGCATTCTAGTTAACTGCAGTTCACAATACACCTATTGGGGGAGGGGCAATTAATGCTATTTGTCATGATATACTTATTCATTTAATTTATGGTATTGATTTCTACTTGAACAGAGCAGGTAATCTCTTGAATCCAGAAATCACAATAAGGGGATATATATCTGCATGCTTTGACCTGTGATGTATCAATTGATGAATTCTTCTTCTGTTTTAATTTTATTTAAGGTACCATGTTTTCAGCAATTGGCATTGTTCAGTCCATAAGTTTACCTATAGCCAGTGTAACATGGAACAACATCTATGCGGCTACTGTACAATCCTCCAACATGAAGGGTGCAACATTTCTTGTCCAAGCTGGAATGATGACTGTGTGTCTAATTCTAGCTATGTAAGCAGCAATTACTTAAACATTGAACTTCATTGATTCAATGGAAAATCCGTGTATATAATTTTGGTCTTCAACAAAAACTTTTAAAGGTTTTTTTTTTCAATAGATAATCATTAGAGTCTCCCATCATCTCTTCTACCTTGAAATATGAATCGAAATTATTTTTCTAATGTAATCAGCAAAATTAAGCCATCTGTTTATTTTGTGGCAGGTTTTTCTTGCCAACAAGGGAATAGCAATGCTCAGGGATTCTTAATGACTAACAGGGTGACTAAATCTATTTCTCTTTTAATTACAGAGTGTTGATTGTAGGACTGCATTTGGAAAAGAAGCACCAAACACCTGATAATGATCAACAGAACTAACTCTTCTGAAATAAGTTGTTGTACATACATGTATCTTAACTATGATTTTGTAACGGTTCGATTTCTAGTCAATCAAGTTGCAAATTAAAACCAGACTAGTTATCTTGGTTTAGTGCAATTGGCACATCTTTATTCAGGTTTCACATATACAGTTTGAGATCAAATGCTATCTGTATAGCTCAGAAAGTGGTCCTACCCTGATGGCTGTCAGAGTCTGACTACCTCCTTAAGTTAGGGAGTGGTCATTATTTATCAACAGGGGGGGGGTGGTGGGTTTGAGGGGGGGGCGTAAAATTTTCAGACCCCTCCCGAGGGGGGGGCTAAAAAAATTTTGACCCCTCTTGAGGGGGGGGCTAAAAAAATTCACCCTCTTTTTAGCAAAAAAGCCCGCGCGCTACTATAGATCAAAGAGGGGCGCGAAAACTCTCCGCGCCTCTGGCGCGGGGGGGGCGCAAAAAATTTTGACTGCCGTCGAGGGGGGGGCGTAAAAAATTTTCGCGCGTCCGCGCGAAAACCCACCACCCCCCCCCTGTTGATAAATAATGACCACTCCCTTACCCGGCCTCTATATATGTAGAAGCTGGAGTCAGACGACCTGCAGCGGTCAGAGATCAAAGCGACCTCTGGTCCTACCGGCGGTAACTGCACCAATTGAACCGCCCTCTCGAGTAAGAACCTACACAATATTGACAGCCTATAGATGAGCCCCTATAATTTGAAAGATGCCAGTATTGAGGCATGCATGGGCAATCTCTTTATGACTGAACATATTCAGAAGATCTATCTGTGACTTTGTATAGAAAGAGGCAATCATGTGACATGGCTGAATCCGATTTTAACTTTTTTGTATGGGTATAGTCTTTGAATAGGTTTATCTGTGATACATTCATAGGCTCTTGATGGTGGCATGGTAAGCCAATAATATCAGTCTATGATTTGTGTGAGGCTGGCAAAGAACAATCAATTAATTGTAATTAACGAATAGAATTTACACTATGTCCATATTTCACAAGCAACCCTAGGTTTTGTAAATAATTGCCCAGCTAGCGAGGAGACATTGGCCCAACATCAGCATAGGTTGGCACTGCCGTGAGCAATATTACCATGTTGGCTCAACGGTGGCAGTCTGACGTCTTTCTGGTGTTGGCAAATTAACATAGGGCTGACGTTGGCAGCACTCTCAGTAATTTGCCAACTTTAGTACAACGTCAAATAATCCAGATGTACCAACATTGGCAGGTTATTGTTGTACCAATGTTGGGAGACCTTCTCGCAATGAGGAAGTTACAAACGTTGGCCCAGCGTTGGCAAAACAATGTTTCTCCAACTTTCACCGGAGGGCACTGTGAGCTATATGTAAAATTCTTGTTCATTATATCCTTCATAGCTGAGATTAAAATGGAAAATGCAGAGATTACTCTCTCTCTAAAATGATGATTCTTGACAGCCATATTTTCAATAGATTCAATTATATTTAGGTAGTATTCCTTATGTTGCTCTGTTGGCATGCATATAAAAGTGTGGAAGAAAAAGATTATTGGCTAAGATTGCGTTGCACAAACATTGTACCAACGTCAAAACACAATGTCAGGTATTGGCTTCAACTTGGCCCAATGTCAAAATCTGACACGTTGGCAAGACATTGGGCCAATGTTGGCCCAACATCATTTTTTGCTGACGATGGCTCAAATGGAATGCCAGGTGCCAAAACTACATTGTATCAATGTTGGCAACTGACATCAGTTCAACCCTCAACGATGTTCAGCCAACCATTGGGCCTACATCACTTTGCTAGCTGGTGGATTACACTGCTCACGCTATCCAAGTTTCATGGTGTGGTTCATCAATGGTGTGTATAGGAAATACAAATGTAGTACCAATATATGGAGACACCCTCACTAAAGCTAGCTGAATTTTCAATAAAAGGAAATGAGTGATACTCATTTCAATAATGATGCCAGAATATTTTCGTTTGATGTGAAGGGGAAACAACTGTGGTCCAATTTAGGAGCCGGTCCAACTAAGGCAACTTTCCCCTATAACTATCAATAAGAATAATGTAGGCCCAACGTTGACTAAACAGACCACCTTGAGTTTCCTAAATTGGACCATAGTTGTAGGATAGGGTGGGGTAAGACACCCTTACTTTACAAATGTGTCATTTATAAGAAATTCATGGCTGCTTCCAGAATACTTTTTCATTAATCAAAGGATGGAATGATATTTTCTTCATTTGCAAAAGCTTTTCAGCTCTGCCCCATGGATTGTTACACTAAATCGTGTATAAAAAAATGTGGATACTGGGGTAAAAGGCCAACAGCTGGGGTAAAAGGCCCACAACCTTTGGGATAAAAGGCCCACATGCACAATAAAGAGGATCATAATTGGAATAAAAGCTCCATTTAGATTCTTGTCATTAAAAAGAAGCTAAAGTTAATATTCATGAACTACTGCTGAGATTTGGACATTCTAAATCACCTAAAGTAGCATTTTTCGATAATTCATATCAAAGTCCAAGGGGTGATAGGGTAGGATAAGCAAAAATACCCTAATAGCATGCAACTGAGCTAGTTCTAAGAGAATAATCCCTAATTAATGCATATTTTTCACACCAATCAAGAGATGGAACAATGTATCATACTTGTGAAATAGGTTGTCAGCCTAGCCTTATGGAATTTCCAATAGAATGCTTGAAAAAAAGTGGGGCATTTTGCCCCATGGGTTGAAAGGCTGGGGTAAAACGCCCAAAGCGATGGGGCAAAAGGCCCATGGATCTGATGATAAGATAAGGTTCATCTCAAAAGCCCATGTAGGTATTGGAACAAAGTGTAAGGTAAAAAAAATGTATCTTTATGACCTACCCTTCACCCCTTTATCTAATAATACCTCACCTAATACTTTTAACCCATTTAACTTGCTACCCAAAAATCCATGCACACTGAAAAAAGTCTTCCTGACAAAGTGACATGTATACCCATGTCAACTTGATTTGACACAGAGAGCACACATCATTGGGACATGTGCACATATGTCACCATGACAACTGAAGCACACAGTAATCCTGATATGATTTGACATGCCTAAAAATGCCACGTCATCTGTGAGTTGACTAGGGTCATGGCCATGTCAAAGGCACTTGACATATGATGGTTTGACATACATAATTGTTCTAGAATATTCCACTAGATGGGGCAAATAACCATTTTGGTACCAGGATTAATCACTACCAAGAGGTACTACTAACACTTAAGACATTTGATGTATCTGTGTCATTTTGTTTTCATGAAGAATAGATCACTAAGGTCTTTAAATACTATCAATGAATGGCAGTGAATTCTATTTCATTCTTAAATTTGCATTTGTTATTGAATATCAAAATAGACAGCCACAATCCTGAATCCTTCAACTGGGGAGGATAGACACCTTGTGTGTGGGTCAGTGAAAATACCAAAAGAGTGTATGCTAACCTACAGTCTTGTCGGGAGGCGTGGCGCAGTCGGTAGCGCGTCCGCTCACAGGCCGTAAGGTCGTGGGTTCGGTTCCCGGCCCGGCCGGGGCATAGTGGTGGTTCCAAACGTCGCCGTAAGGTGTCGTTTGAGTTCCTCCCTGCTCTGGCTAGGCTGTGCTGGAAAGTCTCTCGGCGGTCATGGCAGACAAATGACTTGAAACAGGCCTGTCCATCTCTCACTATGCCTATGTAGTGACGGATGTTAAAGAACCATTGCCTCGGTAAATGTGTAGGGGCGTGATTTCTACCTTAGCTCCCTCTAGTGTACGGGTCCGGGTTTCACGCCACGGGACCTCTCACCCTTGACGTGTCCAAAGGGCACATAGGTGAGGTTAAAATTCAAAGCAAAGAACCTACAGTCTATAATCTCAGTATCTTCATTACATGGAGACAGATGGCATTGCCATGCATCTCCATGCCCTTGTCTTATGGACTGCAAAGAGGTCCTCAGTCAAGTAGAAGTTCTGTAGATAGGAAAAAGTGCCTTAGTGTTGCAGGCCTGTGGGGCTATGATATCCCCTGCCTTCTATTATAGGCCTGCCTTGATTGAACCATTGGTACATAGCTATTGACTGCTCTTGTCCCTTACATAATTGTATCAGAGTATTACCTAGCACTCAGGTAAATGGATCAGAAATATGTGACGTGTCTTCATTACGCATGTCAAGTGGAGTTGACTAACCAAATATGAGAGCGTCAACCTCATTTGACATGCCTTCATACATGTCATGTGGGAGACAAATTTTGACCTGTGCAGTATGCGTCAAAGCGATCATTGTTCTTCTCTCTGTGCATATTTCAGGACCCTTTTATTTCTAATTATCTCAAATTGAGCGTGATGATCTTAACAGTTATAAAAATTTGAATGTCTGATAAGTTAACTTTTTCTCATCCAATCATAATGAAAACCTACAAAAGAGATCTCCTTGAAGTTATCCTTACTTCCAAGTGCTAAATGGCTGCATACATCTAGTACCTTGGTTATGAGGACTAAAGGGCCTTTTACCTCAAAGGGCCTCTTACCCCTTCCTACCCTAATATTGAGTCCAATTCGGTTTCCTAATTTGGACCAGTAGAAGGTTCCTAGGCCTAGTTTTCTAAATTGGACCAAAGTGTAACCTATTTCTTACTCCAATACAGAGCAAATTCACATGATATTAATGGAAATAACAAGAGGATATGTAATATCATATATAAAAGATTTCCTAATTTTATATATTTTTCAATATAAGATAAATATAAGGAAATATAGAACAATAATGCACATTGGTCCAATTTAGGACACCAATAATTATTGGTCCAATTTAGGCACCTGGTTGCCTAAATTGTAGGCCCTACCATTAGGCCTAGGCTTTGATATTTAATTGCACACCCTGACTAGGGAAATTCAAATTCCTAGATTTTTATGGTATCACCAGAAAGCTATAAGGTACCCTCACAAAGTGCATTATATATCAAAATAATAGCGGCCAATAAAACAACTACCATATCTTATTCATTGGCTGATTGGTTTATCATGCTCATAGTCAGAATAGATCTACATTTGGAAAACAACACTTTTACTGGGGTAATTTAAGACATTGGGGGAGACTGTCACGGGGGTATGAGATATGGACCTCTTAAAGGGACCCTGGCACGTCAAAGTACAACATGGGTACCAACCAAAAGATCATTGGTAAACTCGCAGGAACCAGCGGAGCGCCCTGATTGGTCAATGGGTGGTCATGTGATCTTTTAATGCGGGCATGCATTCGCCGTGACAGGGCCCCTTTAAAAAAACTTCGGACGGCCTATGGCCATGCCTAGCCTATGCCATGGCATGGAGATGGACCATTCAAATTCCACTCTTTCCAAAAGAGCAACTGACGTATATAGCTTAGAAACCTAAACTCTCATCTCTGTACCGCCGTGAGAGTTAAGAAAATCTCACGATTCCCGGTGGGTGGACGTGTGTGGTCCCGCCCAAAAGTGCAGATTTTTGGGCACTTAGACTCAAAATATCTCAGAAATTTGAAGGTCCCTGCAAAGGGTAATATGTTAGGTACATAATCACAATTTTTTTTAAAATCGGATGGCTAATAATGAATATTTTAGAGCAGATTTCCTGCACACACCTCTTGTTATTCTACCACCTTCCCGGCTGAGCAGGAGAATGGTGGAGGTATAAATAGACTTGAAAGTAGGTTAGGAACTCTGTGCTTCCTCCCCTCCACACTGGAGAGCTCTTTATAAATCCATCTGTAAACATCCACTTTCCTAAACTCTCACGACGGTACAGAGATGAGAGTTTAGGTTTCTAAGCTAGACGTATATAGGGAGGCTTTTGGCGTCTTTGCTACAGCCATAGTCTAGAGACTTAATTTATTCCATTTATTCTCTCTGCTATCTACCGTAATCTCCCGCGTATAAGGCGCGTCTTATACAAGAGGTTTAAGTTCTTCCTGGATCCGCAAGGGGGCGATCAAGACCTTCATTTTGATATCTTACACTCCCATATAACCTCATCAGCTGAATATGGGGTCCAGGGGGGTCTGGGGGGGGGGGGGTTCATGCAACACATAGTTTTTGAATTTTCAAAATCCATTCAGTAGAACAAAAGTTAATTACCGGTATGATTTTTTTGGTTACCATAATCTCTAAACTCTAGGTGTGCCTTATAGGCGGGGTGGGCCTTATACGCGGGAGATTACGGTAATACAGCGATAAGACAATGCTATATTTGCCACTTTCTTAGCTCTATCTACTCCCGTTTCCCTCCCGTAAATACCAGTACCGTGACACAGACGATGCTGCATCTAAATTCTGCCAAAAGTCTTAGCGCGGGAAAAGAGGTCTTCAGCGACGCATGCGTGCCTAACAACAACAAGCTCACTCTCCGAACACTGATCCGTTATTGATATAAGCATCGGGATGTGTAAAATATCCGGGTAGAGAGTGAACGGGAACATGGCGCACCATGGATACGGCAGTACACGATATGGCGGACCGAAGGGGAGTTTGCTCTCCAAAATGCGACCATAACCTTGATTTTTCCCAATAATTCCGCGTGTCAAGCCTTCTAAACAAGGCAGGCATGTGCAAATGGACTAGCAGGGGACGGAAGCCCGAGAAGAGTCCCCCATCTTCTAATAAACTGGTGCTAGCAGTGAATTACTGGCACTTGAACGGCCACTCTGTGGCCAGTCCATGCTGGACACAGTAGCCTGGATTGTCAACAGACTGGGACCGTTGGGTAAATATGGCTACTGCAATTAATGCCCCAAATGTGTCTACAGGGTCCAACCCACATGACCTAGCCATTGGACCAGCAAAGGGTAATAATGGCAAAGGAACTGTGGGTAATAAAACGACACTTAATCGGGCTGCCGCGGCTCGGATGTTGGAAGAAGAAAGTATATTCACTTTCAAACCCAAGGTCAGCCCACAAAGTGTGAAAATAGCTGAAAGCCTAGGCAGTGACTTTATGACAAGACAACAACAACACATAGAGCGCCAAAAGAAATATGTGAGTAAAACTACCCAAGTCTGATTGTCCACTCACACATCCCTGGAGCCTCGTGACAGTAGTAATCAGTAGTATGGGTGTGGACCACTAAATTTGACATGGTGACATGGCAATTTCTTAAAATCGACATGTGACATGAGAGGTTCCTAGAGGTGACATGGGACATGGGGATTTAAGTGACATGTGACATAACCATTTCTTAAAATAGACATGTGACATGAGAGGTTCTTAGAGGTGACATGGGGATTTAAGTGACATGTGACATAACCATTTCTTAAAATTGACATGTGACATGGGGGACCCCCCATCCACACCCCCAGTAGTGGACAACCCAGTCAACAAAAAACGTTGCAAAACGTTTCAGAACGTTTCCCTTTTTACATGGTAAAACGTTTAAAACGGGTTTTTGACGTTAAATAACGTTTTTTGTTAACTGGGAATGACAATTTGGTCTATGCCTATGGACCTGCAGAGAACGCTACTACTACTTACTAGTACTACCTGCAGGTCTACACCGCCCCATAGCCCTACGAAAGCGATATACAGATGGCGTGGCCGTGTGTATACCAATCCTTGTGCAGACGGCACGGCTGTGTATGGCAAAAGTAGTTCTACGGCATAGGGACAGTATCATTAGGGTTAGGGCTAACCCTAAAATTCGATAAGAAGAGAGGGATATTATCATGGTTTACTATTTTTCTTTAAAATTAATTCCCCCAAATAAAATTACTAGGCTGTGCTGTTTGCACAGCGCACCTTGCATTGGAGCCGTCTGCATTGGAGCCGTGGGTATATATAGATCTTCGGCCATAGGCATAGCCCTGGCTACAGAATGCATGCCTTCCCAACTTCAACCTCTTCAAACTCTGATTGAAAGCTAATAATGTTATCCTGTGTTCACATGCTGGCATCCCACAATATCCCTCTCCAACCTTACCTTGTTTGCTATACATGTTATACTCCCAAATGTATTATTTGTGGACACTTTCAAATTGAAACATTGGAAGTTTTGTTTAGATCTACAGGAAACACTCCAGTCATGGACCAGTGGGTACATGTGCAGTCAAGCATGTGAGGAACAAGTTTCAGTTTGAAGCTGTTCCCTCACGAGCATGACCTCAGCCTTGACCCTAAAAGTCAAGTTTTCAAGTTTCAAATTTTTTAATGATTCTAGGAAAATGTGCAGTTACATCATTGTGATGATCCACCTGCATGATTCACCTAGGGGAAATATGTAAGGATAGATCCCTTTGTTACCGTAGAAATGTTAAAACACTTATGTCGGATAGGAACTTTACAATAACAATCAGTTGGACCTTAGGGCCCTAAATCCCAGGGGGGGGGGCACTTAAGATCTTCATCTGTCCCAGCTAGTGCTGGTAGAACGGATAAGCGTGTATGCTTACTGCCAGCACAAAAAAAAAGAGAAGATATTATGGACACCGTGTGCGTACACAAACTAGCGGGAAAGGGGGGTGTTTTTGGACTATATGGGCGGATCCAGCAGGATCCTCTATAAGGGGTCTGATTCTGATCATTTTGGGTCAAAAGGGGTACCTTTTTCAGGGTTCAATTATCAAGGGAATCTTGTGAACATTGCAGGGAAAGGGGTTTAATTTTCTGGAGAGTTTTCCTGCTGTTAGGGGCCCAAATCTAGGATGATGTATGGTGCTGGGTGAACGGATAGGTCCTGTGTACTTACTGCCGGCACTAGGGTAATCTGAATAAAACAAGTGTAAAAAAAAGAAGGGTACAATAAAGGAGCTATCCCGTCCAGAGGGGTATATTTTTGGGAATATTTGCCCTGCCATAAGGAGTACCAAGCCAATGGTGGTGTACGCACATGGTTACTAACTAGAACATATAGGTAGGCACTTACCTAATATTTCAAGACTTTATCCCATTAAACCTATCTAATGCTCAATGGAAGGATCTTGAGAAAAGAAGTGGATTTGCTTTTGAAATGAAGTCTCTATGTCAATTTTAAGTGGAATTACGACCGGTCAAAGGTACCAAATCAGACCTAGAATTCTGCCATAGTTAAGAGTTTAATTTGGATCTAATTTTGTGATCAAGCAAGATGAATCCAAGGTATACTAGATCACTAAAATGAATATTTTTGGGCAGTTTTCTTTTCAGATAAGCAAGATATACCCTCAAGAATGTAAATAATGATACATTTTATCATAATCAAACAATGTAAAAGCAAATTTTTGATGTCATCTTTTCTCTTGAACTGTGCGCTCTGACAGAACCATGGCAGAATATCGTCTTTGACTCAGGATGTATGAATGATCATAACTTCCATTGAAATTGACATAATAACTTCATTTAAAAAGCAAAACCACTTATTTTTATCATAGCTATCAATTTCCCACCATATAAAATACATACAATAAGGTCTTAATTGAAAGGTAAGTGCCCAACTTTGGGCAGGTTGGGATAAGTGTCTAGAGATAATCTCGCCCAAAAAGTTTGCAGGGTCTGTCAAACATACTGCAGCCCCTTAGAAAAAGAAAATGAAAACATTTTCTAGATCATTTTTAACCATAGAACAGGTGGGAACCATTTATTTTTAGGTGCTCAATTATCTTCTCATCGTAAAATGGTTCTAAACTTTTGGTTGAAATTTGATGGGGTCAAAGGCAAAATTCCCTGCATTCAATCTTGTACAAAAAATAATCATTTTAAAGGTCTAGCCAAGCCTGTTAAAATGAGCCCTTGTTTGTAAAGATCCCCCAGTAAATAGCTTCAGAATAAGCTTGCAAAGAAAGGAGAGTTTAACACTACCCAGTTTCAGCTTTATCACAGTTTCACACCTCTCCTGCAGCAGACTCACACAGTGGAGGTATTTCAGTGCCTAATATAGGGAGTGCCCCCCCCCCCGGGCCCTAAATATCAGTGGCAAGGGTGGTGGAGGCAAGTTCAAATGGGAGATCTGTGTTTATGCATTTTGGAAATTACCTTACTTCTAAATCCAGGTAAGATTGGGCATTCAATAATGACAGCCCCTTGAAAGAAGATAGATTGGGGGGTGGCATACATAGACAAATGTGCATGAGAATTGGTCAGCACTGACCAATTCGAGTGCTCCTTTGTATTTATCTCAAGTTAATTAAGTCAGATATATGTTCATAATTCCATTTATTTGGCATTAGAAATGATTTTATCATCAGTTATTTGACCATTTTGGATATTTTCCCTGGCAGTGTGATACGGGGAAGGGTTATCACAGTGTGGGGCGTGATACAGAGGTTCTTGGTTAAACCTATGGGGCTCTCGTATTCAACTTGAGATAAATGTATGTATAGTGACCACAAAGTGTGCCTAGAAAAAAATACACACCAGTCTGAGCTGAGCATATTTCCCAGTGCAGGACCAAGAAATTCGTATCTTGGGCCTGAACACGGGACTACCGTAATCTCCCGCGTAGAAGACGCGCTGCGCGTATAAGACGCACCCCAAATTCAGCACATGCATGTCGCGTATAAGACGCACCTCTTAGGGGTGATTTTTGTCAATCCAGTACTGTTCTATAGTAAAATTACCCCTTGTATAAGACGCACACCCAACTTGAAAAAATCCTATAAGACGCACCAGGCATTTGTTTGGCGTAGAGGACGCGTCTTATACGCGGGAGATTACGGTAGTTGACAATGTGTTCACATAATGATCGATTGATAGCTAGTATTATATTGGACGACCATTTGATGATTCATCATCATGTTTTACCATGAACAAGTTTTGAGTCACTAAGGGAATTACGATACCTGTTTTTTTGGGATAAAGTCTGTGTCACCACAGACCTACATAATGTCTATGATGCTACCCAATAGAAGACCACTCCCTTAATCAGCCCTAAATATCAGAAAATCTGTGCCCTATCTTTTCTGCCAGTCTGCTATGACATCAGAGAGCATTTGTGCTATATGACCATTTTGGATTATGATAAATGGTCGTCCATTATGTCATTTCCATCAGGAGGCCATCAGAAGATGGAATAAGCTAAAGATAAAGTACACATTGAAAAAGGTGTCTTAAAAGAAGAAATTAAAAGAGATTACCCTAAATGTTACATCAATGATAAATATACCATACTTGTCTAGTATGCACACTCTTTCAGAGTCTTTGAACTGTAGGATAAACTATGATAGTGTGTTGGGCCCTCTTACGACAGCTGTGTATGAACCTTGTATGAATACCTAGTTAATGACAGATATGTGTGAGGTGCATTAGAATGAAACATACTGTTTATATTATACATTGGTACCATGAATCTACACCATTATGTGAACTTATCATTCATCCCCATCTCATTATGTGTTATATTACATTGTGCAGATATAACTATGAGTGGTCTCTATGTTACATGTAACATTGTGTGCCATAACACTGATTTTTAGATAGATTGAATGAGTCACCTATAAAGAAAGCCCGAGCATCATAACGGCTTTGCCGAGCTCGGAGACAGGTTATGTTTTTATACATGATTTCTGTTAACCTTAATAAAACACTTTAAAAAAATTTAATACTGGAACTAGTGCACTATCTGGGTCCCCCATAATGGTTCTATTCGTGCAGACGGTAATCACGGAATGTAGCAGTTCTCCAAGGTAACAACTCATGTACACATGGACCGCGCCATATTGACTGGGCCACAAATTGGTATGCTTCAGTATTGTGCACACCGTTCAAAGTCTAAACTTTTCTATTGTGGAGCACTCATGGCATTTTCATTAAGAGAGTACAATTTAATGAGAGATCAGATGATACAGTATCACTAAAAAAGATATAAGGGTAGTATATTGGCTTTAATATGGATCTAAAACATTAGCAGGATGCCAGGGTAACGTTTTTATAATGCTATGAAACAGAGGGCGCAAAGCACAGAGCACCAGTTTGTCCCCGGCGCAGACGTCGGAGCCTCTCTATGGTAACGTCACTCTTCGGCTCAACAAATAGCCCTCTACCTGAATCGCGGTCATATCCAGCGATATAATATCTTGTATTACCATTATGGAGGCGCCGACATAAAAATCTGTTGATGCTCATGTATGATTTATCAAGGGATGAAGATATGGTAATTGAACATGCACATGTATTACGTGATCATAATAAATTAAAGTTACGAGTGAGTAGACCGAAGATGGAAATTTATAGACAAAGTCCACTATATCGAGGTAATGCTTTATGGTGTGTATTAAATGCTGAAGTGCAACAAATAGCATCAAGAGAAGAATATAAGAAGAAAATAGAGAACCTTGTCTAGACGGTGATAATTGAATTATATGAAGACTACACTGTTTTGCTATAGAGGTTTCATGGAAACCATTACTCCTACTCTGTTACTGTCCTTCCAAACACATACTCATATATAATTGGATTATGTATATTTGTTATCGCTGACAATGCTGAAAAGCTCCAATATGTAGTGAATGTTTGTTGGCCAATAAACACTTTTGAAAACTCAAACTCATAGAATGATAATAGGGTTAATGTAAGGGAAGGTAAAGGGTTTGCTATAGAATCCTCATCCATGGGGGATCCAGATTATGGCAGATACTGGCAGTCACATACACTGATCTATGCCCTCAGTTGAGAGTAACTAATGCAGATTACAGTCTACACATGTATTGGTGTACCGGTACTATTAAAGTTAACTTTTAATATAGGATACAAAAACAAGGCACACCATGAGTAACCTGTTGAATTAATACAATTAGATATCAGAACAGGTTCTTAAACTTAAACCCCTTCTTAATTGATCGAGAGCTGTTGACAAGCCATAGCTAGCATGCACCTGGTAGCTTGTTTACATCCTCTCAACTTTATACGTGTAAATAATGATTTATTAAACATTGTTTGATCATCATGCTCACAGACGCCGGTTAGTAAGAATACAATTTCCAATTTCTTCCGATTTTCTTTTCTCTCTCCATCAAAGCATGTCATTGATATGTAGACTAGATGGTCATATAGAGCAGTAGTAATGGATGTGTATAAAGAAAGATCCACCACTAATGTCCACATCTTATTCTTTAACTTTAGTGGGGGAAAACTGATTTTAGGGTACATATTCTTATAGAATTATCTATTAAAAGCTTCTCTGACTTTGTATAATCCTCATCAATGCCATGTATAACACATACAACATTAACGACTAGTACCTTGACGGCGGGATACTTCTTGTTATGAGTAATACTATTGGCACTATAGAAGGAACACATGGTACAATAGAGAGGTTACCACTGACACCCTCAGTATTAGATTGTAATACACCACGGGGCACCTCAGCCCTTTCAGTGCACTCCTGCACCCACAGGCGCTTACATATACACGTATGGCATTGGTATTAACCAACTAAAGGCTGCATAATACCTCCAGGTTCAGGGTCCTTGGTCGTCATCATGCACCAATGCAGTACTGGTGAGTCAAATCACCAGCAATGCAGTGGTACATCATGCCGACTCTTCAGGCGTGTATCAACCCTGTAAGGTCGGCATGATACATTAATGCACAATATAAAGCTTAAATGTTAAACTTTGTCAGCCACATGTTGCACTATGTAGGCCTTGGATTTAGGGCACAGCACGAGCCCCTGAAACAACTACTAGTAGCTTCTCTCTTATACAATCCCATACTAACTTAATGTATTTTACCGTAAACTCCCGCGTCTAAGATGCGTCTTATACACCAAACAAAATGCTGGTGCGTCTTATAGCTTACTCTCAAGTTGGGGGTGCGTCTTATACGAGGGGTAATTTTTCTATAGAAATGTACTAATCTTACAAATTTCAGCATTAAAATGTGCGTCTTATACGCGAAAATGCATGTGCTGAGTTTGGGGTGCGTCTTATACGCGCAGCGCGTCTTCTACGCGGGAGATTACGGTAATACCTTTATAGTCTTTCTGTGATTGTATGATAATACACACATCTAATTGATTTTACGCCTTTTATATTAGTACTTATGCCATGCATGCATAATTCAACATCTTTCATGTACCTAGGTAGTTGAATCTAGTAATTTCTGGGTATTTTATGACATCCAACACTTCACTAAAGAAAATTATTGCAATTATTGGTTCTTAATGTTTAAATAATTTATACCAGAAGTTCCTACCTCCCTACCTTTTTCAGAGTGTAAACCTAACATTTAACTGCGCACCTGCAGGTCGAAGGGATGCTTCAAATGATACATTTAGTTCAATTAGGAAAATAAAGAAAAACCAAGCAAAACAGATCACACACACCGAAAAAAATGATCATTCTGCATGTGTATCTGCTTTACATTTTAAAAATTCGCCAGGGTAATGACACTCTATTATTCTCTGTAGCTATAGATCATTGGGCCACCCTTAAATATATGTTCGTTTCCTGTCCAGAGGCCTGGTGATTTTTTTCCTGAATTCTGAAAAAAAAAAATTCATCCATCAACACAAGAACCTAGGTTTCCGATCACTAAATCTTAGAACATGATGGCAAATTCGTGTCGTCCCCTCTTACGATGTTCATGACAAATGGAAATATTTTCCTAAAAAAAAAAGCTTTCCCCTCCCTCCCTCATGGGTCTAAAAACTTACTGGACAGGAATTGGACATATTTCTAAGTGTGGCCTTGGTGTTTACCACTATATTTCATCAATACCGGTAGTTTTAGTTCATCAAATACAAATCAATACAGTACTTCTCCATTACATTGATTTGTGCCCATAAAATAACCAATAAACTTGCCCCACCTTCAGTCATAGTAATTTTATTTTCATTTTTGCTATCCTTCATAGTTTTCTAACCAATAATACCACAATGGAGTGTGAAGATTCGATGGCAGTCAGTTTATCCTTATGAATATTTAATCACCGCTGGCAATGTTTAGACGGAAGAAGGTACACCTCACTTTGAGCTGGCGCCAGGCGGGGCCGGGGAATAATTAGATCAGCATGTCAACATGCAACCACAGTCAAATCTATTGATATCCAAGGGATCATTTTCCTTAATTGGATCCAGATTAGCGTTTAGATTATAGCCATATGGGAATACATGTGTTTAGAGCAGAGCGTGAGTACACACGTCAGTAGATTAGCTACTACCATACACGACCTTCTTTGATAAAAAAGAAAAAGAAAAATTAAAGAGTATCTGGTAGTATTGCCACCAACCTTTGCCAAGTAATATATATTTGACATTGTATTGGGCACAAGCCATGCTTATCTTTTGTCTTTTTCCATATTGACTAGGGAGGTTATGCAAGTTACACTTGAGGTGAAATCAATCGAATTAAGTTGCTCGATATCCTAGGTCAATGTGAAAAAAGTGTATATAGTATCCTATATTTGCAACGGGTAAAGTAAGAAAATCAATATGATTTCTATTTACCTTTTATCTTGATTTGTACATTAGAGCTAATACAGGGTCGACATTACTTTTCCGAGCCCATACACAATGCCATTAACTAGAAACATACTTAACGCCATTTGTATGATTTCTTGTGCCTGCCATAGATACAAATAAGGAAGGAGTACTTGGTCATGATTTCAAGCCCATGCAGTTCTACTTTAAGAGGGGGGTGGGGGTGGCTAGTGGAACTATTCCCAATTGTAGTATAGAGTATTTCATTATAAAAGTCCTATGTACGGTTGACCTTTATATCCTAAATTTATTGTAAAAGATTCCAGGGTGAAAATAAATGCAGCATTTACACTTGCATGTACAATCTAAAAAAAAATGGACATAATAGGAACAAGAACGGACTGCGGATTATACCCTCCCCTACTAGTAAAAATAACAACTATTATCTAGTCACGCCATGCCATCAATCTAGATCGTGCACAAGATATTCAATGTCTTTGTATTTGATTGATCACGATTTGCCACAATACTATTGTTTTGCATGTCTAAAATGGACCTTTACTCTTAGATTCTTAAGTACAAGGCGTATCTTGTGTATAAGAGCCTGTATCCTGGCTTTGAATGATATCTAAAAGGTCCATCTGGGTACCACTCTATACCCTGCATAAATTCTTTTGGTGTGACCTTACATATGCGAGAATCGGGTATTATTTACAGAGATGCCACTTTTCCTGGTTTTTCTTCCAAGATTTCTGTATTAAATTATGTTAGATTCCTGGGAAAATATGTCCAAAGTCCAGTTTTCCTGGTTTTTGTCGGCCAGTGAGTGGCATCTCTGTATTTACTCACTGAAAATTGTTGTGAATTCTCATAAACAGCCTTTACCCTGTATCTATCTCCATTATCAGATTAGCTTTGTCATATGGTATAAAGCTTTGTTATCTGTTATCAGCTTTTCCTATTGGGACACAAGGTAATGCCATGCAACTTCAGCGTAAGTACATGCGTATTTACATAGGAAATGCCTTAAGGACTGTAGGTAAAAATGTTGTTCCCAAAGTTTTGAGTTTTCAAAGAAGCTTTGCATGTGGTGGACTTTCAGTAGAAATGGATTGTGCAATTTGTGTATTTGTGTATCAAAACCCACCAGGAATAATTAATCACTTATTCTTGAAAGTTCAAAGTTGAACAAAGAAGTGCAATATCACAGTGAGGTGATTTTCATTAATGATAGAAGTAGCAGTTACCGGTACTAATATTGTAAACTACCGTAAACTCCCGCGTATAAGACGCGTCCTCTACGCCAAACAAATGCCTTGTGCGTCTTATAGGATGTATTGAAATTGGGGGTGCGTCTTATACAAGGGGTAATTTTACTATAGAAATGTATTGAATTTTACAAATATCAGCATTAAAAATGTGCGTCTTATACGCGAAAATGCTCCTGCTGAGTTTGGGGTGCGTCCTATACGCGCAACGCGTCTTCTACGCGGGAGATTACGGTATATTTGGCCCTTGAACAGAGGCAGGTTTCTGTATTAAGCCAATATGTGCGCAAGGGACACAGTAGTTATATAAATCATATACAATTTTAGTAGCATGGTGAAAATGATCACATATCTATGCCACACATTGGATGGTGGTTATTTAAGTGTTGACGGTGATTTAACCCTTTATGACTGCAGAGTGTGGGCATGATGTATTTTTAATGCAGTCAGAGTATTAAAAGGGTTACACAGTGTTAGTGATGTCTGATTTTGATGAGGGTTGATGGTTGTCACATGTTCCGGTCTGTGGTTTTCCCTTACTGGTAGTTCAGTATTGTGTCAGTGAGTATATATCTGTGTGAAGGCTCAATATGCTCAATATAATAATGGGCTTGTAGATGTTACCCTCCTATATGCTGAATGTAGTCCCTTTCTAAAGATAACATGCCAGTGCTCATATCCACATTTGTTTCTAAAAATCGGAAGTTGTTACGATCATGCTAATTAGTTTCGCGAATTAAGTTCCATCTTTGTGTAAATAGGTTTATTCGGACTATTGGGTGATATTTCATTAATAATTTATCTCCTTTCTCTTAATCCAGATGAAACCAACAATAGAAAGAGCCACGGCAGCAATAGACAACAAACATGGGGCCTCTGAACCAACAGCTAGCAGTAAAAAACAGGTTAGTAACATCTTTTTTTATACCTCGTGATGATTATATACATGTTCTGTATGGCCCTGGTAATAATGTGTATTCCACACGTAAGGCGCACCTGACCACATAAGGTGCACCTTTGGTCTGAATTATGAAAATCAATTACGTCACTAATGAGCCTAGTCTATAAAGTTAATTTCTCACATGTAAGGTGCACCAAGACTTTGACTTAGCCGTATAAGTCTCTCCGTGAGGGCAGTGCTCAAGATTTATGGACTGGCGTTTCAAATTGAACGAGTTGTACATGTATGTGCTGGTATAATCTTCAAGTTAGCCAAAAAGAAAACCCCAAAGAACCCCTCAGTCGGTGTAGTGGTATAGGGCAGGGTGCAAACATTTACAATGTAAACCAACCACTAGGATCACTTCTCAGCTCAGACTGGGCTGAGAACTTTGCCGAAACGAGTGCCTACTGCCAATATGCTAAATGCTTGGCAAAAGGACATGGAATAGGGGGAGGTGAAAAGTCCAGATTCAAGCTGTACGAAAGTCATGAGACTAGGGCTGCACACCTTTGAAAATAGAATATTGTGCCGTCTCAGGGAACATATCTAAACCTATAAAATACATCTGCCCTGATATGTTCCCCTGAGGTGGGTTGCGAATGGCTGTACATACCCCTGTTTCTCTGAATGGCCTAAATGCCTGCTTTTATGACATCTAATAACAATCTTCTTGCATCAACACTGACCTCAAGTAGTAGGCAATTTGTAGTTCCCACCTACACAGTCACCGGGGTACCATAGCAGAGCAGAATGTAATGAAACATGTAGTATGGTGCTATTTCTGGTCACTTCTAACACATACCAGGGATGGAAACAAGTACATAGTATCAGAGGTTGCACCTGGTATGGGGATTTCTGGAGCATGGAAAATAGACAAGTTTTAATTTTAAATGAGTGGTATGTGATGTCAGAGCGATCATCTGCATCTATTTAAGGAAACTGGCTTGTGGATATTTTTAAAAGGACTTACTCAAGTTCAAACACATGAAATGGCATGGATAGTTTGAGTTGTAACCCAATGAGTGTGCTAAAGACATATCTGCTTTGGAGACTAGAATGCATCTTTTAAAAAGTGAAGAAAATGTGTTCGAGGGCTCTCCAGCGATGGCTTACTGTATTTAAAACAAATCAGATTGAAGCTCATATCCCTGAAGAGAAGGGAGAAATTCAAAATACGATAATGGTGCAAACAACAATAGATCCGCCAGATCAGAACAGTATACATTTATATATCTCATATGATAGCGAATCATACGCATCATCGACATCTTCTATAATGGTAAGTTACAGGCTGAAAGGAGCAGGATAAATCAGAGGAAAAATTCAAAGATCCTAATCTTCATAATAAGCAACGATTGGAATACCTTGTTCATGATTACCTTGAAGGTCAACACTTTGTGGGGGTTCTGAAAATTTGATTTTCTAGCGTACCAGGGGTAGTACCCCACACATATACGGTGCAGCGCATACACCAACCTCGGCCTTAGCGCACTAGTGTTCCCTCCATATACATAGGGTAACTTCACATTAAGTTTGGCTTAAACTGGTCAAATTCACTTCTTCCTCCCACACATGCAATCTAATGCACACGTAAGCCAGTGCTTATGCACAAGATTTTACAGTACAATGGACCATTGTAGTTTAACTTAGCTGAATCAAACAGCAAAAACTCATCTTTGTATGTAAGGAATAATTGCATTACAGATTCGTACATACACCTATTACCTTACTACTTTAGTACCTGGTACCTTACACATAAGACACATCTCACGTATAAGCCCCGATGTATAAGTTGCAGCCAGAGATGCTATGAGGCACAGTGGGGGTTTGATAAGGCGCAGGAGGCCTCGGATTCATGTATGGCTTATACGCAAGGTACTACAGTACCTTACATATTAAGTGCAACTTTTACACGAGGATAATCCTAGGTGCACGGTATAGAATTATCTCAAATTCTTGGTATGTTGTATAGATTATTTTAGATTGAATTAGTACTAAAATGGTCTTATATGTGAGTTGGCCTTATACATGAGGTATTACGGTTTGAATTAACTGTAGATAATATGTGTTTCCAACTTCCATCGGATTCAGAGAAAGCCCACTTGGCATAAAAACGTGGTTTTTTTTTTTTTCGTAAAAAAAACAAAAAAACACACGTTTTTATTGGTTTCCCTATTGGTTATTTGGTTGAAAATTGGTTGAAAAAACGTTTAAAAACGTTTTTTTTGCCAAGTGGGAGTGTCGTTAATGCGACTGAAATGTGAACAGCTAAGTGGTTTGAACCATTACATGGTATATGTATGTATTTCTTCCCATCTCAAGTGTAAATTGCCATAAATCACTGTTTGTCAGCTGGGTTGTTCCTTCCTTCATATCCACTGAAGTTTGCCCCTCCAGGGCTACAGTAGTAGTACAAGTATTAGCACAGGCTACAAGTGGCCAAACTAAAGGCTGCTAGGCTTGTACAACACATAACAGCACATAGTACATATTGAACCTGACTATGTGCTATAATAGGGAGGGTGTGGGTGGTGGTGGGAGAAGGGGCAGGTGGTAATGGGTAGCACACAGTGTCTTAGAAAAGCCACAAAACAAGTGTTATCGACCCGTTAGTCAAGCTAAATGGCACAAGGTGGTGCATGGGTGCCAGGCTGCTGTGATAGGATTTAGACAGATCAGTGCTGATCCAGGCCTAAGTTAGGCCTAATTGTGGCCGCAAGGGCCTAAACCAGGCAACAATGGCTACCCACAGCTACCACAGGAGGTAAGCTAAGTGTTGTGGTACCTTGACTTTATGGAGGGTCGTTTGCTTCTTTTTGCTCACCGCCACGATGAAAGGTGAACATTTTCACATGTAAGCAACAGACTATATTTAAAGAGTTGTCAAAAAGTCTCAAACAAATACAAATACACCTAGACCCTGTAAACCTACATGTACTATTGAATGAATGTATATTTAGAAATTGGATTACATTGTAATTCAGGTCTGGATAGCTTACTACCAAAGTTGGATTTTCTGTTTAAAAATGATAGCTTATTTTCCTACGCATCCAACTACTGCTACCTGCCGGACACCAAATCCTAATCTGAACTTTAGTTAGTTGCATACAACCAGTTCAATAACCATCATAGAGGAACCACCCTCCTCTCTAGAATTAATGACTCCCTCCTTCCGATAGTTGATTCCTGGCTTTCTTATATGCTCTCTCCCTCCCTCTTTCCCATTGTCGTTTCCCTTCCCTTAGTATGTTTGTTGTTCCCTCTCTTGGTTACCTCTTGTGCCCATGGCCTCTCCTTCCCTATTGGTCTCTCATCCTCTCTCCTATCCCCAGTTTGTTCCTCCCTCGATAGGTCCCTTTTATCACTTCTTTCCAGACTGAGCTCCTCCTCATTTGAATGAGAATTCCTTCCTCCAATCCTTATTGGCCTCTTCTTGATTCCAATGGGTCCCTTCAGGTCATTGTGGGTCCCTCTCTTTCACTGTGGGCGCATTTCCCCATGGCAGATACTCACTTCCTGTGATAGGTTCTGCCTCCGTGGGTATTTCTTTCGTTGAATGGTTCTTACTTTCCCTTAGTGGGGTTCTTCTCCCATTGGTGGGTGCCCACCCCTTGAAGAAGTTCTCTCCATCCTTCGTGGGTTGTACGCTCTCTTGATTAACTTGAAAAGCGAGTTATAAGAGCCGGGTAAAAAAACAAGGTTTTCAGTGCCTCAGTAAAGGTGGGGAAAAAAGGGAGGGGCAGGATTTCAAATTTGCAAATACACTGTTAAATGATGCAATAAACTTCACAATTTGTACATGGAATTGGAGCTTAGAATGTCTATTTTATGATATGGAAAGAGTGAAGTTGTTTTCTTTTTTACTTTCTTAAATATCCTGTCATGAGTGCATACAAGTCATTCACAGTTTGTGTCCAGTCTATTTAAGACGTTTTTTGGACCCAGTGCTGAGCCTATGGGATGTTGATCCATGGATCAACATTACTGCCTTTTTACATTGACATGGTGCGAATGGCTATTGGGGGTGCAGATATATGTAAATGAGGTTCAAAGGGAGGCTGGTGTTGTGAATAGTTCCCTGTTGCACAAACATACAAAGTACATATCATTGTAGTGGTGACTGATGAGAGAACAAAGAAAACAAAAATCGGCTTTTCGAGTTACCTGCAATGCACATTGCTATCCTATATTTAATCTATCCTTCCCTTAATGAGTACCACCTTTCCCTTCTTGATGGGTCCTGCCTACCCTCAGTGAATCACATCCTCTCAGGTTCTTCCTTCAGTTCCTTAGTGAGTCCCTTCTTAAGTCAGTCCCTTCCTTCTTTACCGGGCTTCCCGGGTGGGCTTTTTACTCCTGTACTTGATTCTTTGGAATTTATCCCATCAAAAGTACCATACAATACATATTGTACTGATTAATCGGGTACTTAATACCAAACCTGTACCTTAATCCAAGTTCTGCTTCTATACTCAAAGGGGAACATAAAAAATACAGGACCCCATTGTACCTGGGAACCTTGCCCAGCAACTCCACATTGTATTTAAACAATATACACCCAGGTGGCGCCACCACTTGAGGCCTCTCCATTTTAACACACTTCATCCATGTATACAATGGGTTTAGTGGTTATGATCGACCCCATTTATTCACCATTAACATGGTGTAGGTTGACAATGGTACACAATCAGGTGTAAGCGGTACCAGGATGTGGAGGGGTACTTGATCAATTGCTAGACCAATCATCTCTTCTTTTTTTTCAACCAGTTCAAAGAGTGATTTAGGGAGTGGTAATTTTTTTTTAACAGGGGAATGGGGGAGATTGGTGGATTTCGGAGGGGGCCCGATAATTTCAAGTCCTTGAATGGGGGGACTCATTTTTCTGTGAAAAGCCCACATATTAGTGTAAAAAGTAGGAGTTTGTTGCAGTGAATTTGGACCGTGCATTAAAACAATAAATGACCACACTGTTAGATAGTTCCTACAGCATCCATAGTCAGTGCCTCTGGATGAAATATAGTGCCCTGGTAGTACCTTTACATACAAATACCAAATCCTACGTAATTAATTCCATTGCTTTCTCTTTCAGGTTGCAGACACAGAAGAGACGTCAGGCGCACGTTCCGCTGATGCGGTTAAGGCGTGGGCGACACCCAATACAACCGCAACCACCACGCCTGTTCAAGAGCCCCAAGCCCCTACAACCTCCCAATCTAGCCCGGCCCTGGCCTCCGCCACCTCCAGGACAGCAAATGCTGCCAAGGCAGTTAAACCCAAGTCTTCCACCAGCGCCACAACTACAACAGAAGGTGGGTATATACTTGGTAATTAATTTACATCATGACTTTTCTACTCCAGAAGGTCAATTTTACCCCTTTGATGCAGTATGCCCATTTGTCATCGATGACAAGTTCCTCAGCAATGATGCATTTATACATTTTATCCAACATATTGGGTCCCTAGGTCGACATGGCACATGGAAATTAACCCACTTGACAGAAAAACGTGTTTTTTTTTAACGTAAAAAAAGGTTTTATTTGGTTCCTAGGTTTGCCAAATGTATTTTTTCAACGTCATAAAACGTCAAAACATGTACTCAAAAAACATTTTTTGATGTTCTTATAAGACGATTTTTTCCCCGGTTAAAAACACCTTTAACGTAAAAGAAATGTTTACTTGGTTGAAAATTGGTTGGAAAACGTTAAAATAACGTTTATAAAAACGTGTTTTACCCAAACCAAATGAAAACGTTTTGCCAACGTTGAAAAAAAGTGTTTTTTTCGCCAAGTGGGAAGTGCCATGGACCATGCCTACTTACCATGGCATGGTAAGTAGGCCAACTTTAGAGATTCCTTTTCAGAGTCCCTATTTTAGGCAAACGAGCTCTGGTTTAAAACACATTGAATTGACTTAGGAGTCAAAATAGTCGGTAATAGTTAATATGAATAGGTAATGGTTTAGGATGATGAATTATGAAATATTAGCCATATTATGTACATCACTCCATGGGTACAAGCCAATTGTGGGCCTATGATAAAAGACTCGTGTATGGTATTAATAATCTACATGCCTACTGAGAACTTAGACATACTGCTCTGCCATATGGATTGTGGTTCTTGGCTCATGGCCTAATGTTGACAGATGAATATGTATGGACGCTGGAGATCAATAGAGCCAGTATAGATTTTATTTTAGACCAGGAATGTCTAATGGTTTCTTGATGATTCCTATTATGATTTAAGGGAAAATGGTCACTGATAATGTCAAGCGGTTTTGTATTGATAATGACTATTTGCCATACGTGCACCTTCCCTAAGGCTCAGTATTGGATCAATAATTCAGGATGATCCGGATCCTGTCTGAGCTTATTGGCATCTCCCCTTAACCATTAAGCGCCAAATGATGCCTCCAGCTTAATGTTTCGTTGTAGCTTTGTCAGTGTTTGTAGCCATGCTGCAGCCAATCAGTGCTGGTGATTCTTCTCACCAGCACTGCAATGTGGCATCATGATAACCATTTGGGGCTTTATCAACCCATTGGGTTTGGCATGATGTATGAATATAACTTTAGGGAGTTACTCGCTGGCGCTACTTTCATGCATCATGCACACCGATTAATGCACTATGTAACCCTTAAAGGGTTATACCCCATCTACCTGACTGGCATCCTATACAAACTCCATTCCACTGAAGTCCTCAGACACAATTCTCAAAGCTCTCCCACAATGCCTGATATGGCAAACAGAGCCTGGCTCTACCACTCAGTGCGATTAATTCACAGAGCTCGGCTACTGCCTTCAGGTCGGTATTGTGCCCACTATAAAAAATCCTCACACGCATAGGTCACAGGCCACAATTACTGAGCCTCCAACTGTAGCCACCAAAGATCTCCATAGCATTAACTGCTTGTACCTTGAGTACCTGCGGATTATAGATGAGGGGCAATACTACCAGCACCAGCAGTTTACTTGGTATGTGTAAGGCCGAGTGAGTGGAAGTACCCAAAACCTTGGTAGTAAGCTGAGAGACCATTGTGGGAGTTTTACCATGAACACGTTATCATAACCAGAGGAATTCTGTGAATAATGTGCTGTAGGATAGGCCTTGTTATATCTCTAAGGAACAAAGACGTTGTGGATATCAGCATTGTTGTCACTGGAGGTTCTAAAAGCATAACACCTTGAAGTAACAACCATATAGAAATTCTGAGCGCTGGAGTTTTGGATGTAAAACATAAGTTTATGTTTGGATCTCAAGCATTGGACTAGTAATTGTCCTGTAGTAGAGAATATATGGTAATTAATGAATCAAACCCAATCAAGACTGTTGGCAGAATAAATAGTTACCCTATGATAATCTAGATAAGGCATTATGAACACACACTTTATTGACACAAATAGTAGTGTTACCGATGCCAAGGAATCATCTTGCATGAAGTATTATCCATGAATATATACTGACTTTTAGAATCCATTTTGCTGCTCTCTATATCTACATATATTCACTAACAAGTGTTATTGGACACATCTTCAGTTGATAAGATCATACCAGCAATGTAGCAACCACTTGAGATACCACCAACATACAACCAACCTAATTATAGCTCATGATTGGAACCAGTTAGAGATGATAGCCCCAGGCTGGACCAGCCCAGGTCTGACTGAACACAGGTATTGTTGAATTGGACAGGTGTCAGGTGATACCAAAGATAAACACACTTGACTGGTGTAGGTTCTACCCGCGGCACTGCGCTGTATTGGATAAGGACCACCGCAGGCCGCAGACCTGTATAATTGTTAGTCAGTATTGGACCTTATAGCACTGGGACTAAACTCTGCAGTACACATTAGGATAAATATGTAGACGAATTATAAGGTATGGATACACTTGTGCTAGCTACTGTTCAGTTTCTAATATGTGTGTTAAAATTGTACCAGCAAGGTGTTGTGGTATCATTTACAACAGAAGCATGAGCTTCTGTTGTAATCAATCCATTAGGATTTATTTAGGCTCATTTTTGTAAATGTGATGATATTGAATGAAGAGCATTAATAGTCATTGTGAGGGTATTCTAATGATCTATGACAAGAGCATCTTTGCTACTATCAGGAAAATGAATTTGTGTCACTAAGGATTTAGAAATGCAGTTCCCTAGGGTATTTTAAAGTGTCTGGAGTATGAACATCTTCATTTGTTGGTATTCATAGAAAATGGTATCTTATGTCCCATTATGGTAGTTGATAGCCAGATAAGCCAAAATGCGGAAGTGATAGAAGCTGAGTTTGCTCTTTTATGAAGGCTAGACTAATCAATAGAGGTTGGATCATTGTTCCACAGGCTATGGCTCCATTCCTGCCAAATGGTGCAGATAATGAAATGCCAGTTGTTACTTCCTGCCAGTTTAACTTACATTCCAAATCTTTTCCACTCTGCTGGTTATCCTTTAGCCAGAGGGAATACTTGTATTGCGATTCCATACAGAGTATGTTCAATTAAGTTGGCAGTTTTAGTTGGTAGTGATATTAGTATACAATAATATGCATTCATTTCTGTTTTCAATCTACCCTTGGATATGTATGTTCCATTACTTTAGATAATAATCGCTGAAAGGACATACCTGCTACATAATGTTTTTACGTTAATAAAATTTACCCTTTGACATTAAGTCCACTTACTGCTACATATGTTTAGATTTATAACTTTTTATCCTTTGACATTTAATCTACTGATTTCAAAAGTTCAATGTATTGCATTCTTACTGGGATCCTTATATATAGACACAAATCAATAGCTGGCAGTATGTATGCCCATATAATTACCACAATCCTGCAAAGGTTACATGTAATTCTCTGGCCCCAAGCAGTGAGCCTAGTCCATTATACATGTAGACCTGTATACATACAATTGATTGACTCCAGAGTGAGCACAAAGTCTACTCAGTGGGACCACCCAGCTGAAGGAGGCTTACAGCATAGCCTCCTGGGGCTGACTGCCTCTGTAGTGGTGGTAGTGACAAATGTTAATGGTATACAGGGGGACTGGTGCAAGGGGCTTTTTAGATTTACCAAGCTCTCATATGTCCTATTTGTATTTATCACATACCGGGTATTCCTTTATTTTAGATTTTTTCTTTCCCTTTCTTTTCTGCATATATAGCAATTAAAATAGGATTGAATGAGTATGGGGTTTCAGTTGTCACATCTTTCTGAATGAAGAGCAGGAACAGGAAAGAGAAAAATAATGTTTTATACATGAGTGCTGGTTCTCCACAGTTGAGGTCTACCACCTTCTTCAACTTTTCCTTTCTATCCCACTTTCTACCTGATCTATTGAGTGATCAGAAAATAAGCCATGTGTCTACATAATGTCTAAAGACATCCATCTTTGTATCCCTAACCGGAGTATCCAGCTGTGATACCTTGTTCCCAGCTGGAAAGTAAGTCATAGTAAGAAGAGGTGACACATTTTCAAAAGCCTTGCACTCAGCAACTAAAGCATGTACCCACTCACTGTTTCCATGCACCTGCCTGGTAGGTATATGTCTTGTCCTTGGGCTCAATCATTCATGTCATGTCCTGCCCTAAATTAATCCCATGCAGTGGATTTCTTTCCCAAATGGAGAGACCAGGGACCATATTTAAAACATGGCTGGTCAGGCTGAAGTGGCTGCTGCAGTGGCAGATTTAGAGAGGGGCTGTGGGGGCACGTGCCCCCCCCCCCCTTTTCCCAGTACTGGGGAGTTTAACTACATATTTTGGACCCCAAAATTTGCCCAAAAATAGGGTGCGCCCCCCCCCTTTTGGGGCCACCCCCCCCCTTTTCCAAATCCTGGATCCGCCACTGTGCTGGGTAATCATGTCAGGGCCATTAGGTCAAGGTGTTGCAGGGGCCAGGGAGCATTGTTTTACGGTGGGGCTCAGTCATGCATGGCAATCATGGAAGGCAACACCTGTGTGCACTGCATGCATGCTCCCTCAGGTGACCCCAAATAATTGGCACAGGAAGTGACATAAGAGGTCATAAATGTGTCATGGTGGTTTCATGGACCCATGCAGGTCTCACTTCAGCAGGGAAATGTTGGATATTACAGGTATTTGGACTTTATTGATATTACAGCAACAAGTGCTTGGTAGCACTAACAATAATACATCCACCCTGAGTGATTGGGGCAAGGGCAGTAGGTGAAAACAACCCATTCTGAGTGTCACCTGTTTATTGGAAGAGGCTCTAGCCTCTTCCATTGCACTCGTGATGGGAGTCGATTGCACACGGAATCGGACAGTCCAATTACCCATGAGTCGACCTGTGCAATTGTATCAATATATAGCACTAATAGCACTGACTAACTGCTGATAGATGGTCGATTTATGGCAGTTTACCCCAGCCCAGTCAACATGCACCAATCCAACCCGCCCTCCCCACTCAGAACTCGCATAGAGCTGCCTAATGATAGCCTGTACACTGCCCAGTCAACATGCACCATTCCAACCCGCCCTCTTCACTCAGAACTCGCCTATAGAGCTGCGTAATGATAGCCTGTACACTGTCCAGTCAACATGCACCAATCCAACCCGCTCTCCCCACTCAGAACTCGCCTAGAGCTGAGTAATGATAGCCTGTACACTGCCCAGTCAACATGCACCAATCCAACCCGCCCTCTATACTCAGAACTCGCCTAGAGCTGCGTAATGATAGCCTGTACACTGTCCAGTCAACATGCACCAATCCAACCCCGCTCTCCCCACTCAGAACTCGCCTAGAGCTGCATAGTGATAGCCTGTACACTGTCCAGTCAACATGCACCAATCCAACCCGCCCTCCCCACTCAGAACATGCCTAGAGCTGCGTAATGATAGCCTGTACCTATATAAGCCTATATGTATTCTCTGGTGTTTGATTGAAAATATTGACGCCATTCTGTGTTTTAATTTGTGTTTTAATCTGTGTTTTTACGGTACATGTATTGAGTTTAAGGCTATAACAGGTTAGTATTAGTGCTATGGTATGATAGTAATTACCGTAAACTCCCGCGTATAAGACGCGTCCTCTACGCCAAACAAATGCCTGGAGGGTCTTATAGGATTTTTTCAAGTTTGGGGTGCGTCTTATACGAGGGGTAATTTTACTATAGAAATGTACTAATCTTACAAAATTCACTCTTAGAATGTGCGTCTTATACGCGAAAATGCATGTGCTGAGTTTGGGGTGCGTCTTCTACGCGCAGTGCGTCTTCTACGCGGGAGTTTACGGTACTCACTATTTGTCAGCGGTTAATCAATATATGTTAGTAATTAATCACCATTTGTTACTCAATTTACTCAAAATTTGTCAGTAATTAGTCAATATATGTCAGTATTTACTCACAATCTGTCAGGAAATAGTCAATATATAACAGAGAAATAGCCATTGATTCAATTGTGCATCTTGCCTTGACTGGTATTTGTCAAAATATGTCAGTATCTATGGACTATTTGTAAGAAATTAGTTATTATATGTTAACTGATTATTCACTTTTTGTCAGCAAAAAGTCAATACATGGTAGTAATTACTTACATTTTCTCAGCATTTAGTCAATAAACGTTAGTAATTGCTCACTATTTGTCAGCAATTAGTCAATATAATATAAGTAATTACTCACTATTTGTCAGCAATCAGCCAAATCAG
This sequence comes from Acholoe squamosa, assembly GCA_949317995.1. NCBI lineage: Eukaryota > Metazoa > Annelida > Polychaeta > Phyllodocida > Polynoidae > Acholoe > Acholoe squamosa. The sequence goes on along the minus strand of OX439035.1, from coordinate 105,651,331 downwards.
TCAGTACTTGTGCACTATTTGTCAGCAATTAGTCTATATGTCAGTAATTGCTCACTATTTGTCAGCAATTGTTCAATATATATTAGTAACTACTCACTATTTGTCAGCAACTGGCCAATATATATCAGTATTTACTCAATTTGTTGTCAATTAGTCAATATACATTAGTACTTAGTCATTCTATATCAGCAATTATCAATACATGTCAGTATTTACTCACAATCCGTCAGCAAAATAATAGTCAATATATAACAGAGAAATATCCATTGATTCAATTGTGCATCTTGCATTGACTGGTATTTGTCAAAATATGTCAGTATCTATGGACTGTTTGTCAGCAATTACTTAATAATATTATATGTTAGTAATTTTTCACTATTTGTCAGCAATTAGTCAAAACATCCATGGTAATAATTACTTACATTTTATCAGCATTTAGTCAATATGTTAGTAATTGTTCACTATTTGTCAGCAATTAGTCAATATATGACAGTATTTACTCACTATTTGTCAGCAATCAGTTGAATATATGCCAGTACTTAGTCATTATATAACAACACTTAGTCCATATATGTCAGTAATTACTCAGAATTTGTCAGATATTAGTCAATATATGTCAGTAATTACTCACAATTTGTCAGCAATTAGTCAATATGTCAGTATTTACTCACATTTTGTCGGCAATAAGTCAATGTATGTCAGTACTTTGTTATTCCTACACTGTAAAAAATGTGTGTTGAACTTACAGTGTCTTGTTAAAATAGGTCAGTGCCTAGTCATTATTTGTTAGCAATTAGTCAAAGTATATCAGTAATTAGTCACTATTTGTCAGCATATAGTAATATATGTCAGTAGTAGTCACTGTTTTTCAGCACTTAGTTAAAACATGTCAGTACTTAGTCACTATTTGTCAGTAACTAGTCAAAATATGTCAGTAGCTCCATAGGACTGAGTCCTTCACCTGTGACATTTTATAGTACTATCTGTGTGTCTCAGTAATGCAATATACTGAGACCAAGCTGTGTCTATGTTATCCCTTGACTGAATATAACAAATTTGATTCTATATCATAAAACACAAGATGTACCGGTATATTTTAAGCAGGGATAGACACAAGAAGCTTCTGCATGTTTTTTTATGGGACAATATTTGGAGAAAAAAATAATATGTACATGTATTAGTAAAATAGAGAGGTGTATGAATATGACCTAGCCATTGAGAGAGTTCTTGTGTGAGTTGTGACTGGTCTATTGCTACTAGAGCCCTGAACCTGGCCTCCTTTACTAAGGAAGATTATAACCCACAGTAGTGGTAGCTGCCAAGTAGCAGTCATATGGAGCTATAGAAAGGGCCTAAAGGTTTATAACTATGTGCACATATGGAGTAGTAGGGGAGGACCACCACTAGCTGCCTCCACTAATGTAAGTAAACAGCAACATGAGCCTAGTTTATTACATGGAGCTAGTTCCATTATTGCACCAATCTCTGGTAAGGATTTTGATGGAGACTAATGGGTTAAATTATGCGTTTTAACCCTTTAGGCATGTTAATTCAAAGCAATATTTGCCCTGATGTATAGTATGATATGCAGGTTAGTAACTCCCCAGCACAGCATTGGTGAATCATGTCAACCGTAGTGATGTGTATATACCCCACAGGATATTGATACATGGATGCAGAATTATCTGTATGTATGCAACATAAGGGAGAAAAATCATACCATTATGCTTCCCTAAAGAGTATAGTTTACAACCAACATATTGCTTCTGACCAAATAGAAATCTAGTTTCAGATATAAACTTTTGGCTTCAGCAAAGGCCATGAACGGCAGTTTAAGCCTTTGATTTTCCAAGATAGTAATGTAAATTTACAGTTTCTTATGTGTATCTCATCTCTTGGCCTTTGAAAAACTTATTAATAGTGGGCAAATAAAGTGTTGAAACTCCAATTTGCAGCAAAATGAAGTGACAGAATAATAATCGTTATGATGTGAAATTCAATAACATGCCATCCACATTGCTGAATTCATAGCAGGACAAGAACACAATCTTAATTCCAAAACACATCAACGGTTCAAGGGTCAATAGTTGTGTATACAAATGAACTGACATCGTTAATGCTTGAATACCCACATTACCACACGTTAAGCTTCATGTAGGTAATATCATTACGGTCAAACCATTCTGCCAAAGGTGTACAGCCTGAGGTTTAACTTAGCATTATGTCTTTGCTAGCCTCAGTAGTACCAGCAGGTACTTTTTATAGTACATTAGCAAAATATTGCCCATGGATAGAGGTACTTGGGTTATCTAGTGTAATGGACAGCATTCAAAGGCATGATTTGTTTACTATCCTGAAATCAAAGAATAGAGGGGTAGTGGATTATGAGGAGTACATCTCTTTCATGGGGCAGAAATGGCACCCGTTTTCAGCGATGAATATTTATAAATGGTCTGTGCTACATAATTGGGAGATAGCTTGGAATGATTTGCAACCCCTCAATAAGAGGTGAAATATGTTCAACTTCCTTTGAGGGGTTTGGGAAATACCTTCAAAGTGCATCTGTAAAAATCCACTACCCTGCATTTTTCAAACTATGACTACACCCTACTATGACCTGTATTGAACTGATTCAACTTGTCCAATTACTAATAAGTAAGAAAACGTATGACAGAACAAGCTGTACTTTTATAAACCACTACACATATTCTGCATGGTAAAATATATGCTGATAATACACACCAGGAGGAGGTACCGGCATCCAGCCCGCTCCCCCACTGCGGTCCCTCACACGATGTCTCACCGTTCTCCAGAGAAGACGGAAGCGTGTCCATGGCTCTGTGGTGAACAACTCACCCACCAATCGGACACTGTGGTCAGAAGGTGGCACTGGAGGTACAACCCCCCTAGCCTTTTCACCAACCCCCTTATATTGGTTTCTGTTCTGTTTTCTTGTAGTCTCAGCCCTACCTCATGTAGACTGGTGTTGTGGGCACTATTACTTCATATGCTGTCCTTTCTATTGTAGAAGTACAGTTTTCTGTGCAGCCTTCAGTCTTTGGTTTGGCATGTTGTATATCATCTTCAGCAAAACCTTTTGTTTCACTTGGTTGTTGTCCCATCCCCCTGCCCCATGTGTATATAATAATGATGGTTGGTACATTTAATAGATAGACTAGTAAATTCGAACTGTGTACAGGTTAGTCGCATGTACATGCTGCCAGTAGATATTGATTCGGTGTAAAGTTATCTGTAAGCCATGATGTTATTTTAGTATTCAATATTGTCAAACTGCCATACAAATAAAATGACTTGGACTTAAGATACCAACCTGACATTTCATATGCTCTGGTTTAATGAATATTGGTACTTTATTCTTTTAACCTTAGCTTCATTCTATTTGTTTCAGAATTGCACAGAACCAATTTCAGAATTTTTCTTTACCAGAATTCTTTCATATTTCACTTCATAGAGGTTATTGATCACACATTCATTACACCCCTATTTATTTTGCATCCCTCTAGGATATCAGGCCTTTCCTGCATGAAGACTGCCTACATTTATACTACAAGAAATAGCATATATCTATCCTACAGGCAATGAAATGCATACCAATAACCTAAGATTTCATTTATTCTTCAGAGAGAAGAACATGCAAATCAGCACATGTAACTGTGTCGACTACAAAGCGGCGCTCACGGGGCAGAGCGAAATCTGCCCATCTTGCTCGCCGCCGTGCCCATAAGAAATGTAACTTCTAGAATGAAGTGTTCTTTGTTGTCATGTTGGCTTACAGTTAAACACTCTGCCAATTCATGTGTGTTATGGTTCATGCTTTGTCTAAACACACCAACTACAACTACTCTAATTTTTTTCCTTTGACACTCATGGTCTTTATCAGTGTGCAGTCCAAGTGGGTGCTCTTACTCCACAAAATGCTCATTTGTTGTACTCCCACTCTAATATTTACACAACATGGTGTACCTATAATGAATTGAATGGAATACCCCTTGTCCATTTACATTTCTTTGTCAGTTGATTTCGACCCTCTTTACCATTTTGATGGTAGCCTATGTTAATGCTGTTGTACAAGTTTGGCAGATCTTGTTACAAAGTGGCTTTATTGTAAAGATTTAACCAGTACCAACATAATCATTTGACTCAATGTTGTGGCTGATGTTGTAAAAGAGCACCCTCTCCTGCATTGAGGATAAGACTGTCAGTGACAAAGTATATACTTCCTTTGCAATCCTGACTGGAAGCATAATATTTACTATGCCATCCTGACTGAAAGCATGTCTCATTAATTATTATGTCAGTGACATAAGTACACAATTTCTTTTTATTAAGGTATGTAGCACTTCTGTTAGACTTTCACAAGGTTATTGGATGTCAAAGATGTCCTTGCATGCTGCATGAGCGGTTCAACAGCATTCGCTAATCCTCATATTCACATTTTTCTGCCAGGTACAAGAATTACCAATATGCCTAATATCTTCTATCGCTATGTGTGGGAGGAGACACCTCACCACAAATCCAATGCTAAAAATTATTTTCTGAAGCATCACTGGTTAATGCTAAGATGTAGACCTTTTCATATTCCTGTTATGTTGATGCAAAGATTACTTGCATTACCTCCTTCCTAGTTAAGTATTTAGAAATGGCTTTATTTGATTCATACAGAATAAGTTGAAATATGTGATCAGCAGGTGATACATTAAGCATTGGTTTCAAGTTCACATTACTCAGTACTTTTGTAAGAGCAGGTGATAATGATCAAACACACATTGTTTTTGTCTGTTAAGTATGCCTTTCATCTATGGCAAATTTGCCAGCAGGAAAGAATAAGATAAATAGGGATATTGCTTTGGGTATACTAGGTACCTGCAATTTGTATACATGCATGTACATGTACACTTGACTCATATGTGAATATATAACTGGTTGTACTCATTGCAAAACCCATGCATTGCCATGAAATGTAATTTCTATATTTATTGCCTATGTAAAATGCTAAATTTACCTAACCATAAAGTCCCATTATTTCCTTTCTAATTTTCTAGATGATGGAGTAGATGATGTGGACCAGTTGGGTCCATCCCGCAGTAAAACAATGCCCCCTGGTGCGGGAATGGGGAAACCTAAGCTTGAGCGAAAGGCGACTACAATGGGTCCAAACACAGACCGGGTGAAGAATGCCAAACTTACTGCTGAACGTGCCATGAAGGTGGGTATTAGCAAATATAATGGTTGGATTTATACAAAAGTGAGCCTTTTGCACTCCTTCTGTCACTATTGGTGATAAACATGTTTTTGATTTTATAGATAATTAAACAAAACAGGAAAATGTATCTGCTATCAAAATAATATTTTTATTCCAGAACCGAAAGATCTTCACCATCCAGGGTCCCTATCCTGCCATAAGGGAAGGGTTACGCAGGCGAGGCTGGGTGGAGAAGTTCTATAAACTCCATATGGCGCCGCCACCCAAAAAGTCACCACGTAACAAGAGGCGGAAACACGCACCTGCTGAACAAAATGACGATGATGATGACGACGATGCTGATGATGACGATGATGATGACGATGATAACACTGATGACGACGATGATGATGGTATGACTTCTTCACTACATGTATTTTGGAAAGGAGAATATCCAAGCAACCCAGAGAACATACAGTTGAAAAGGCCTGTTGATATCTTTTTAAATTTAAAAGTTGAAAAGGGCATTGCCCTACTGGCTTTGTCATTGGCATTACTGTTAGATGCATATTTCTCTTGTCTTCCAGATCAGGGTCCTGGAAAGGTGCCACCATGGGAAGAAGATAATGGGGTATATGGTATCATGGTAAGTTTATTCAACACTATGTAAAAAGGAAAACAAATGAATGATGCATATTAATTGCCTTGGGGTAAAATTTTCCAGAGAAACATTTATATGGGAAACCCGATCTTGTATTAATATCATTTATCAGTTATATCAAGAGCATAACACAGCAGTGCTATAAAGAAATTCATGTTCTGTTATCAACATGGCTTACTTTTTGTGCAGTCTCGCATCATCCGTAATGTAACACCTACGTTCATCTGGAGTGTCCGTCGTGATGTCATCGACCCAAAACAGCTTCGACGTGACCAAGTTATCAATCACTATGGCAAGGCTACCTTTACAACTAAGGTACTGTAATGTTTCTGAATATTAATGAATGGGCTATACAGGCACTATTAACCCATGATACATAGACATTATGCATTTTGAATATGGTATTATGTGTGACAAATGTATCTATGATATGATTTAATCCCCTCTGAAATCTATATTGATTTATACACTCAAAAATTCATACTTATCTCATTTTACTCTATAACAGAAACAAGCTTTAGAAGTACACTGATTTAGCATATATATGAACTTTATTGTTATCACCTGTGTGCTACAATTTCCAGGTAGGTTTGTGCCTGAACATCAGGAATGTTCCCTGGTACGAAAGTACAGATCCAGACACCTTCTTCCCACGCTGCTACCGACTCAGTCACGAGGAGGAAAAACAAGCATTTACTGGTAAGTGCTCCCGTCAGACATGTACAGAGCAATCTATCCATAATTGCAATGTAGAGTAGCACACCACCCAATCTCAAAGTGTAGAGATATCATGAAATGAAACAGTATAGGGGTTTTTAAGTAGTTTGGAAACAACCAGGCAAGATCCCCAGGATTTGATCTGCAAGGGCCTTCCAAGTCCCAGTGTCTAGGCTCCTCCCTACACAAGGTGCTGCCTCATTGCTAACAAGGCAAAACTAATACTGGTCAACATAATATAAAAGCAGTGTCAAGCATGCCTTAGATACGAAAGTATAATGCAGAAGGGAGTAGTAGATTGCGACTTCAGGAGGAGGGGCAGCCCCCTTTAAGTTGGCTCTCCAGCATCTACATCTTTCCTCTACAAAATCTACAGAAAACAGAGGGAACCTTTTCTTTTTGTTTTCCGCCAGATTCCATTTAATATAAAAGGTATGCTTTTCCAGTGAATTCATTTCTGTACACTCTTACCTTTCAGATGACTTCCGTATGACTGCTTGCATCAACATTCTGAAATATTGTAACGAGCGCTCACATGAGATGCCAGATACGATAGAAGAGGAAGACGATGGAGACAAAGAAAACAAAAAGTCTTGTACCAACCCTGAGTGCACCAAATCTGTGCCTGGCCAAAGTGGTCCAAACAAATGTGTCCATGAGGCAGATAAAAACAAGCTTAGTCCGTCAGGCAAAGGAGGACAGGAGATAAAACCCATACAGAGTCAGTCACCCAGAGTTCAACCAAAAGGTATTTTATGTTATTTTCATTTTCATCACTCAGTTCCTTATAGTGGGTGATTGTGGAATTCACTTTTGCTTTTTTTGTACATATCAATTAGCTTCTTAATTTTGTATATTTTTACATCTCATGAATAGAAACTGTTAGCTTGTAATTTTGCATCTCTTGATGATGCTATGCTATTAGTGTTATTACCACTAGTGTAACTAATTTTCAAGTCTATAACACATATCATAGTCTATTTTGATTTTCTTTGAAGCAACATAATGCAGTTATTACTGGTGTGTAATTTATTAACATTGTTCTAAATTGTTATTGATGCATATTATGTTCTTATTGCTTTTGTACATGTTATGGTTTTCCTGGTTTTGCTCTCTGTTTTCCCTACTTCAGTCTATTACATCCCCTTTTTTCACATGTAGCAAAATATACTATAGTTATAAAAATCAGTTTATATTTCCTTTGAGAGATATGTAGATTTTACTAAACCCCAAGGAGTTGCAGTCAGTTTACTCAAAAACAACATTTGTATGAGTCTTGCCTTTAATATCAATCCCTACCAGTACACAATCTCTCCTTTAGAACGCAGCATACTATCTCTTATACAAAGAAATCCACAATGATATACCCTCTAAATCAATAATTTAAATGAAATAGATCAGTAGACACTCAAGTGATAAAAAAGGGGTTGTTGCTTTGCCACATAAAGAGGAGAATGCATGTGTCTTTCTTAAATGGAAAGTTATCATTTCTTTTAAACTTAAAAAGTGTGACAGTTATTCTCATCACATGTCACAGGCAGGGTTCCCACTGGTCAGTTAAACGTCAGACATGTCACTTTTCTTTAAATGTCAGTTAAAAGTCAGTTAAGAAGATATTTTGGGGAAAAGTCAGTTAAAAATGGTATTTTGACTATTTTAAGGAGGTGATTGTCAAGATTTCACGCGAATTTGAACCCTGTGAATCATCCAGTATTTGGTCAGGTAAAAGCCGAGAAATGTCAGGTAAAAGTCAGTTAAAACCATGAGCCGTAAATGGTGGGAACCCTGACAGGCATTGCTTTAAAGCCAGGCATAGGAAGCCCAGAGTCCAGCAACACAAAACGTAAATACAAAACTGAACTACACCAACATGGGACCGACCATTCAATATACATGTATACATCCAGACTTAAAATTGTGAGAAAAAGTACTAGCTGAGTGATAGTATTATTTGATACCTTCTGTTTTTACCTAAAATTAACCTCCCAAACATCTATATATGCTGCTATACTGGATTTTAAAGTACTGAAATAAAAAAAGTATCCGGGTTCTTTCCCTCAGTATGGCCTGAGGCCCTTAGGCTAACAATTTTCTTTGAATATAGATGAAAACATGAAGAGGGCAAATAAGGAGGCGAGAATGGCAACCGAGCCAGTAGCATCAAGGTAGTGTAGAGGTGTGGAGGTGTCGACAGCCGTCCTCCTAGTAAGAGGGCAAATAAGGGGGAAGTCCATCCTAAAACATGAACAGTTAAGAAAACAATCATAATTCAATTTATAACATAATAGAAAACATGAACATATAGGTCACTTGTGTGGATGGCACAGGATACTGCAGTAAAGTTTTCCTAGGGGAAAGGGTTTCAATTTAATACCAACTCTTGAGCAAGTATAAAAAACGTTAAGCCTGAAATGATAGAATGGTTCCAGTTTAGGCAACCTTGGTGGTGGAGGTAATGGTAGTACAACAGAGATGGTGGTGATGGTGATGGTCATATTTAAGTCTCCTACTGACTTGACTATGTGGTTATTTGTGTTTTCAGTGCTGGTGCTGCCTGCAATACCTCAGCAAACCAGTCTAGTCGCGCAGCAATCCACAGGTGGTGCCATAGTGCATGCAACACTCTACTTTCACACTCCCCTCTCCTCAATTCCTATTGCACTAGCCTTACAGGGTCACATCAAATTACATCTATTACCATCCTCTTTGTATTTAGGTCCATTAATTATTATTTTAACATGCACCAGTGTGATTATCCAAATTCAGATATTTTTCTAATACTAATATCTTTGAAGATGATGATGTTTTTTTTTTTTTGGTCAGTTACACCCCTGTGCATGCCATGCCCACTTTGATCTATGAAAAGGCTCACTTTTTTGGGAAACAAATTTTGAGTCCTAGTATTTAAGTTGTTATGACAACAATATAGAATGCGATTTTACTAGGCAATATCTACATAGTAATGATATGTTTTTAGACAAATTAAGTAAGACTAATTTTTGACATATTGAATATCAGTGATGACTTACAGATAACTTTGAATGCACTTTCAGTGATCACTTCCACATAAAGTTGCCAGTAGTGGTTTCTCAGGTTTCCCCTTCAGCACAACATATTAGAGATGCAGATCCCATCTAGTGGACAATACTAAGTACTTGGAAGAAAGGACCCAGTTGCCTTTATAAAACTGTATCAACACATGTTCTTGGTCTTTGTATCTTGTGATAGTTAGGCTCCTTTATCGACTGGACCATGGAGCACAAGGCAGAGTTTGAGGTTCTTTGAGCCGAAGTGATTACCATTATATGCGTGGTATGAAACGTGGTATGAAAAATGTTGAGAAGCTTGTACATGTGTATACCTAATATGAGAAGTGTTGAGAATGAATGGGAATCTACCTCCTGAGGATGCCCAGGTCTTCCTAAAAAAGCACCTGATTTCATGTCACAACTGAACCCTTTCACCTCTCCCAGCAGCCCATCAACCTATTTGAAACCGGTCTGCTTTTGCTCTACTTGACTCAGTATTAAGTTTCTGCACATTAATATCAATGGTAAGAAAATTGAAGGAAATGTGCAATTTGATTTCTAATTAAGAGTTCAATGCAACGTTTCAGGCATCTCGGGCGTAATTCTGACTGTACAAGAAATGATTCAGTCAGACTCAGATGAAGCAGACCGTAAGTGGATAAGCAGATAACATATTTTTTGCTACTGCACAGTCCATAGATAGCAGGAATGCATGCTACTTATTGCATATTGTCCTGTTCATAAACATAGTCAATTATAGCAAGGTTTTCTTTTCTTCTAAGGCTTGTTATCATAGCTGCATGAATATCTGCATGTTTCTCATATCTTAGCTGTATTGTGTTTTGAGTTTAGTGATTAGTGATTGGGTCTAATTGCATGTCATTGGATTTATATTGAATGAAATCTTCGGCTAAGTTTAATTGTGTTTAATCTGAGGTAGTTAAGTACTATCATGGCCTGAAAAGTATTTAGAGCTAGGCAAAACCCTGATTTATTCAACAGAGAGGGAATCTTCCAGAAACTGTTGGGATAAATGCATAAAATGGATATTTTACTTACTTTCATTGAATGAATTTTGTATTTAAAATGTGAATACTAGACTCCTACTGCAATCCTTCTTGACATACTCTTTTTGGATATTGCAAGGATGTATTGTGTTCTGAGTATCTAATGTGTGATTTCTCTGATTATATTCACATGTTACCATAACAAAATAACAGGTAATACCAATCATGTAAGAATGTATATAACCTTTATTGTAGCATGTAACTATAATATGTAACTCATTGCAAATTACACCTTTCAATATTTCTGCCATGAAATGTTAAGAATTTATGACAAATATGCTACAACTTTGAAGTAGTAATAAGTGTTTCATAATACTGAGTATGCATGATCTCTATTTCATATCTATATCTATTTTGTCCACAGCTAATGGGAAAAAGAAAAAGGGTGCTCTTGTGTCAATGAAAGCCGTGGACTTTGCGTTAAAGCGGCTTGAAGCCTACATACACTTCCGCAGCCATGATGACATTGACCAAATGGAGGAGGTAAGTATAGAAAAATATGAATAGAAGTTTTGAGACAGCTATAATTCAGTGCATGTGGTTTGATTATTTCTACCAGCAGTTATAGGTAGATGCTGAATTTTCTGATAGAAGGTGTGATGTGTACCAGGTAATAACAGATTTGGATGGGAATGTGATACTTTAAGTTAATAAACTTGATTTCTGTTCCTTTATTTGAACAGAGAGACCAACCAAGTGATACAGATTGGGAACAGCTCATACAGTGGTACTATGCACTTGTTAAGTGAGTCAAAAATGTTATCATTATCTATAAGCATGTTATCATTATCTATAAGCTGTATGTTAAATTGCAACTTGCTCCAACAGCAAATAGTTAGTTATAGCTAGAATGTACCCACAAGATAATAAGAAACTGCCTAAGAATATGATTGTAAGATTTAAAAATTTTCTTACTGCTAAAAATAAATCAAACCTTTTGTTTAAAAGATATAGCTCTTGAAGAGCTGGTTAAAAATTTAAACTTGGGTTTTGAAAAAAAAGAAGATGCAGGTCACCTACTTTCTTGATGTGCAGAAAAGAATGAACAAATGTATTTCTCAGGTTTGCACCATTCTTGGGGTGTGGTGCAAGGACATGACATAGAACAATTATGATGATGGCCCTTTTGCTCATAAGGTCAATAGAATGCATGGGAATTACATACCGTATATGTCATAGTATGGGGGGGGGGTGGAAATTAAAGGCACATGAACTGGGTCAGACTGCTGGTGCTGTGCTCTCATCCTTAACATTGGTCTCTCTGCATTTACAGTGATGAAGGAGTAATCCCAGGGGTCCAAAGAAGACAAAAAGAAGTCACTTCTGTACTGGAACAAATGAAGCCCTATTGGCCTCAGATTGACATGGACGGTTACAAAAATGTCTGGATTGTAAAACCTGGTGCCAAATCACGCGGTCGAGGTTAGTGTTTATGGATGTTTTCTTCTTTGTTGGTTACATATTTACATACTTGCTACAGCTTAGGAGTCAGCACTACATCTTGACTAGTTTTGAATTTGATTATATATTGTGTAAAGGCATCTTGTAGCTTTCTATACTATTCTAGGGTTATTACATTTAGGTAAGGAATAATTCATTAAATCCCATATGTTATTACCAGCCTTTACTCTGCCGTATTTCCATAGGAATAACCTGCTATGCAAATTTGGAAGAGATGCTCAAACTTGTCAGTGCTTCTGTGATGAAGGACGGGAAATTTGTTGTGCAAAAATATATTGGTAAGAAATATCTATGTGTTATCATTTCATGTTAGATATGATAGCAAAATAATTTGCATGCTCATGATAGCAATAAAAATGTTGCTGTACATGTAAAAGAAAATTTCTCCTATAATCATCAATTTGCATGTAGCCCCCATCCTATCCCATTTGTCATTCATACAGATTTAAATTTGAGAAAGAATTGTGAAAAAGTAAAAATCCAATAGTAAATAGAAGGGCCTATAAAGTGAATGTTAATGAAAACCAATGACTGTTTTATGAATGAAATTGTAATAACTGTAAGAGTGCTCTGTTCACAGAGCGACCATTGCTGATTTACAACACCAAGTTTGACATCCGGCAGTGGTTTCTGGTGACCGACTGGAACCCTCTCACCATCTGGTTCTACAAGGACTCCTATCTCCGGTTCTGTTCACAACAGTACACGCTCGATGACTTTGACCAGTAAGTATTTCAGAAGAAGTTAATGCAAATGATTCATACTTTACATAAGAAACATAGAAATACAATTTTCCTTTTTGGTTAAAAGAATATCAAATAACAAAATGGAGTAGTTAAAAGTCATGCCAAAAACTAATGAATTATAATTAACATTTTGGCACTATCTTTTAGTGTAACATACCATTTTCCTATTTCAGGTCAATTCACTTGTCTAACAATGCTATTCAAAAGTACTGTGTCAACCAAGTCAACCGGTCATCAAAATTGCCCTCAGAGAACATGTGGGACAGCGATGAATTCAAGCAATATCTTGCGTAATTATCTACCAGCAGCAACTCTTTTGACATTTTAATTTGTATCTTAATACTCACAGTGGTTCAATTAAAATTTTAGAATTGAACTGTAGCATTCTCTTTATAAATGTTTAATTTTCCATGTAAAAAAGTCTCAGTATCAGTCCTAATCACGGATTGGATCATTTGATCAACTTTCTGTATGAAAGCACTTATTCTGCAGTGCCTCATTTCATTGAGTAGTCCATATATGCCTTTCTATTTTATTTTCCTTAGAGGTCTACATGTGTACTAAGCTGATGCCTCAGTATCAGTTTCTTGAGTATAAGTGACATTCATTTGCAGATCGCGGGGACATGAGACAATATGGGATGACCTTATCTACCCTGGTATGAAGAAGGCTGTTCTCTGTGCACTTCTCTGTACCCAGGATATAGTAGAGTACCGCAAAGTAAGTGCACCAACCGCGCTCTCTTTTTAAAAAGTATTGGTTATATTTTGATATTGTCACCCAATAGAAAAAAAAAGGTTCTTTTTTCACTTTGGTCATAGCAACTATTGCATGCATATATATATATATATATATATATATATATATATATATATATATATATATATATATATATAGCTGTAGCTTTGTGGTGAAGATAAACCTATTACCACCTTCATATTTCTAAACAAGTTTTTGTTATTATCTTTTTAGAGTGCTTTTGAGTTGTATGGTGCTGACTTCATGTTGACGACAGACTTTCAACCCTGGTTGATTGAAATCAACTCAAGCCCTAGCATGTCCTATGGAACTAAGGTTACGGAACGAATGTGTGCAGATGTACTTGATGATAGTATAAAAGGTACATCTCTTACTTGGATACTATACTTGCATCCTAGATGCCACAAGTGATGGCAATTAACTATATTTGATATATATTTTGAATATTCAAGAGTGGCACTCTTTTGCTAGATATGAATGAGAAAGGCTGATATTTATATAAGGGAATGATGGATGTACATATTTCAAACAGATTGAAAAAGGAAATGCCAGATAGTGAAAGTTGAACATATGGACTTATGTTTTGGTGAAGAAAAGAAATCTCAACTATCATGAGTAACCTTTTTTCCGATAAATTGAATGTAATCTTACTCTTTCAGTTGTGCTTGACCGTAAGCTGGACAAGAACTGTGACATTGGCCGCTTTGAGTTGGCCTACAAACAACCCATGGTGTCTGTACCTCCTTATATTGGACTCAACTTGTCATTAGATGGGACAGGCATCAAGCGACCAGGCAACCCTACAAGACGCTCTGAGCCTGCTCCCCTTGACCCCAACCGGAATTCTAACACAAACTATGCGACCCGCAAGTCTGTACCAGCGGATAACAGTGACTCCAAACCCACCTTTGGTGGAGGTGACAAGAATGACCGGTCCCGTGTTCTGGCCCACATTGCTCGCGAAGTACCGCGTGTGGGGCTCTACACCAGTGGGAACAAGGGGGGCAACCATGGAGGTCCTGCAGCAGGAGGTGGGACCAAAAACTCTAGTAGTAAAAACAATCACAGTAGCACTAGCACGGTCACTGACAAGGGCGGCGGCTGGGCAGCTAACCCACCTAGTGAAGACTCTGATACCTCTGCCAGCGAAGCTTCACCTTCCACTCCCTCTTCTTCCACTCCTACTACTTCTGCACCTCGGGTAGCTGGTGCTGCTGCCTCACACTCTTCCTCCTCTGCACTCAAACCCCACCCTAACCCAACCAAATCCTCCAGTGCACCAAAGACTTCAGCTGGTGGTCTGCATGTTCAGGCTGTTGCTGCCACCCCACTCACCTTCAATCTTAATTCCATGACCTCTGTGCTTCAGGCCTCCTTGCAAAAGCTTGAATCTGACTCATTGCCAGTGATGAATAGTTCACTTCGGCGACCGAGTGAGCCACGTAAGCTACTTGGTGCCCACCTACTCAATAACATTCAGGAAGTTGACAAAGACCGGCTTCTCACTGAGCGCATTCAACTATCTGCAACAAATAGTAAGCCAGTGCCCCCACCTCCTGAGGCAGCCACATCCAACGAGGCTCTAGCCAGAGGTAACCATAGCTTACCAGCTTACAAATGGGACTCAGAGCCCGCCTTTGGTACAAATAATAATATCCATAATTCTCATGATTTAGGTAAGGTCGACAATCTACTTCCTCTTCGGAGGAAATTACCAGCACGGCGGGCGCGCAGAAGGAAGCCACCCCCAGGTTTCCATGCCAACAGGGCAGCCATGCAGCAAGACCCAACTTCTACTTTGGGTATCAAGCTGCCAGAGTACAATGCTCTAATGCACATGCCCAAAGTGCCATATGTAAATGTAAATGTGTCTTATAAGCATCAGAACTATGCTAATCCAAAGCTAAGATACATGCAGATGCATACCACACTAGATAGAATACAGCAGGTGAAGGCTGATGTTGAAAAAATCCATAGGCTTAATCTTACAGCTACTGAGATTTAATAGGAACTTAGTGTCAAGAAAAAGGTATCTATTTTTCATGTGGTTTTGGATACGACGAAAATGTGAAGTGGTGACCATCACAATATCCTCCCTTTAGAAAGGTTATGGTCTTTATAGCTATTACATTGTATCATTTTCAGCTATCCCCAAGCCATTTGAATACCTTTGGTACTGGAAACTCACACATACTGTCCTCTCTTTGCTATCTTTGTAGTCTTTTACTACAGATTGCATGTTCTATAGTAGAAGGCACCTGCAGAGTTAATAACTGGAATAGAAAATGGGGTTTCAACTGACAGTTGAAGGGAACTTCAGCGAACCCAGCATTAGATGTCATTGTTAGCATGTTAGCCGTCATGTACATAGCTCATCGATATGTAGAGCGTAGAGTGTAAAGTGGTAGTTCTTTTGTCTTTACACTGGTGGTTGGTAGCTGCCTTTTCATCTTTTAGATAGTTTTCTACACACTGAATGCAGATTGTATATAAAACAAAGCGGTAGATTGCACATGCACATAGATGGCTTGTACAAAGTTGTCATATTTTTGTATTGCACAATGATCTGCTCTTAGCACTATTGTATGGCAGATTGTTTTTGGTTTTGATGATATTGCTTCAATCTTGTTGAGAAAGATATTTGGAAGACAAGATCAGAGAAATGAAGAATGGGTTGATCATAAGTAGATTCACCATATAACAAGAAGACATGTGATTGAGTAGCCTGCACCAGTATACTTATAAGTTCTAAATGCATTTAAAACATTGAAATGTAAGTGGTAGCTAGAGAAGTAGCACTACATAACTCACTCGATCACTCAACAGAACCGTTCTTGATTCCATCCATCAACTACTCAGGTCTAAGGGGGCAGAGAAATGGTGTGCCAGTCATGCGTTATCGCCACCTGATGCGGATCCAGCAAGACCCGAAAGGGAATGTGGCTGAATCAGCCCCCACACGTAGAAGCCATGCCCCTGGCCTACCACCAGTGGGGTCTGTTCGGAAACTGGCGCTGATTAGCGCCCCACTCACCCCGAGCTACATTAATCTGAGCCACACCCAGGGTGGCCAAGCCAGCTGACACGAGGTGACACCAATGTCACCACGTCGGTGATTTGTTTGGAAAATGTTTTTCCCTGTCCCTTATACATATATATTTTTACGGTTTTGGTAGAAGGTGCAATCATCTGTCACAAACTGGTCCAGAATGTCAGCCTTGCAAGGTGCCGTTGGAACACACAGGAAATGAATTACAACAGAAAAACTCAATTCCATATACCCAAGGAATGCCATTTCATAGAAAATTCTGATTTTATGAATCAATTTTTCACTGAAATGCCCATTGCATGGCTGCTAACACCAGTGTGCTGCATAGTCATACACTGAGCACACTGGCAGTTTTGTGACAGATTTCAGACCCACACACGATAGTATGTGCATGATGCATGATGAGTGTCTACTAGTATACCTGACTAACTCTAACATTTCTCAATCACCATCCTGTGCTCATTTTCCTTTACAGAGCTTGCAGAGTGTCAGAAACCTCTTAGGTTTCTCTTTGCGAGCCCGCTATTTCAAAGACCGTTGCCTGGTATAGTCTCTGGTATAGTCATGCATGCATAATAGACATTGCTTTCTTGGTCTTTTTGTTAGAATGATTCTTTTACTGGGAGCATTATGCAATTGTCAAATAAGGATCAAATTAATTTCCGGGGTCCCTGGTGAGTTTCGACATATCAAGAACTAACTTGTAGAAGGAAACTGCACCACTGAATTAGATTATCAAGTCAAAGAACCAATAACTAAACGAATAGCTGAAATACTTTTGCATTTATGCAGAGTAACCCCAGCAGATTATGCCAATATAACATTGACACCCAAGTTCTTGAGAATGTAGAAAGTACTGAGTGACCCTTTGACAGTGTAAATAACTTTTTAAGCAGCATTAAGCCTGTAGTATATGACTGCTGTTGGCTTACCGTGTGAACGAGAAACCCGTTTGAAGCACGTTTGAGATTACCCTTTTTGTTCACACTGTACAGGGTGTGTGATGCACAGAACCTATATTAATTCAAAATGGGATGTGTAAAAAATAGTTGTAAATTATGATGATTATGTGCATGGGTTTTTTGAAATTCAAAGAAAAATTAGTTAGGAAATTCATTTGAATATGTATACATGCAATAGTCATGACAGAGGTTAAAGTATCACATAACATAAGCACTTTAAGCAGGCTAGCTCTTGTTTTCATATATAAGGTAACCAGACCCTTAAAGGTAGTACTTTGATTGATGCATCTCCATCACCAGTAATAAATCCTGTGCATGATTCTTAGTCTATGTATTTTTCATCCTCATACAACAGGATAATCATTGCCATTACATCAATGGCTGGTGGATATGCTTCTCATAAATGACTTTAATGTATTCTCTTGCAGTCTTCTTCCGCAATATTACTAAGCATTTGAACACTGATTTTAGGGACGCAAGAATTTCTAATTAACATAAAACCACTTGCCTGCTCAGAATAGGTACATGTTGAACAAGATGTGACAGTAGCCTAAAACTGTAGAATCAAATTCAGATTATCATTAAATACCCAAGAAGAACCAAAAAAGGGTACCTATTCTGTTCTAGCTATTTGGTGGTTTTAACAATTTCAGATTTCATAGACCAAAGCTGGCTACATTATACTTCAGTCAAACTTGATAGTTGTGTAATGACAGATGGCATGTCTGTTGAAAATCTGCATACTTTGCTGTTTTCTTGTGCCGGCATACTGCTTTCCTAATTTGTAATAGCTTAAGATACTGCAGAATAAGCAGTCATGAGAAACAAGCGGCTTATAGAGCCATTTTCCAAGCTTATTTTAAACCTTGAATTGTTAACAATTACTAATGACCAATTTGTATTAAGACAGGAAATTGCAAATTTTGCAGAGACTTTTATTGTTCTCAATTTTAACAAATTTATTGATAATCTTAATACATGCATGAAAAAGATAATATCATAACAGTTATAACAGTCTTAAAAATCCCTTTTGAGCCCCATGGTCGGTAATGAATTTTTACATAGATCATGAGTTCTTTATACTAAAAGTTAATACTTAATGAATGCTCATCCTCTCAATTTCTTAATAAACCCCTAAGTATTAAAGCAAAAATAACCTGATCCATTATCTTTCAGTCTGGTGTATTTGTTGTGAGGTAACCCACTAACGTGTGTTTTGTTGCTTTGCACATTGTAGGTCGCGACCCTTCCACCACAACCACCACCATCTCTCTAGTCCCTGGGGCTTGGGCAACCGTTTGTGGCTCATGTGGGAAGAGTCTGCATGCACGGATAGAGTCAGACCCTACTCATTCTGGTGTGTGCCGCTGTCCACAGCCAGACAGTGTGCGAACAGTGGGAACCTGGCCTGCATGTGCTAATATCACCACTATAAACAACAGCTCCTTCCCACTTGGGCCATCATTGCCACCCACAATAGCTCGAGCCAAGTCCCCGCGTCTCCGAGCCTACCGCCCATCCAGTGGTAGTCAGAGTAGTGGTCATAGCTTTGGCAAGCAGGCTGCACCCAGTGGAGCCTTCTATTTGGAGAAACCTAAGCCACCTGTGTACACAGGAGGTCCCCACTCCAGCACTATGAATGCCCGCAACATGCAGGAGCTGCACCGCCGGACAATGGCAGCATCAGAGGGTGGGCGGCTACCTCTACGTTACACAGATGGAGGTATAAAGAAGCCGGAGATACCATCTCACAAGGTGGGAGTCTCCAATGCCTTTCCCAAACTTGTTTCCCGCTATGTGGGGAGGAAGACGCCCCGCGACACAATGCCTGTGTGTATTGAGTCATATAAACAAGACTCTAAGCTGACCATAGTGAACCAGAGTTTCCTCTGACACCAGCCATTTGTCTTCTTTCCTTTCCTTTTTTATTCAAGTGTACATACATTTAAATTGTGTATATGGTATGTATGTTTAAAACCTGTTTAACAGTGACATAGCACTGGCCATAATGATATAAACCTTAATGGTGTCATGGATATGTTGTGGGTAGATAGCAGCCCAATGTTTGAAGAATACAAACATGTATTTGTAAGTGAGACTTACTGCTTAAGCAGATAATGGGTGCAACTGAATATTACTTTATAGAAGATAAGTTATCTACATTTTTCTCAATGCAAAAAGTGAATACATCATAACAATGGTAAAGCTGTAAAATCATGTGCACAGAACCTGGTTTTCAACACTTTTATAAGACATACATCAGAGTTGAAATGCATTTCATGTGTTACAAAACCAATCTGTATATTATCATGTTTCAATTACAAAGATATGTATCAGCATGAACATAAAAACCAACAGACCTGTGATAGCTTGGTGAGTGTTGTAAAAAAAAACAACCCATTAAGATGACTGTGATAGTGTTTTTGCATTATATTGAATTATAAAAATTCTGATAGATGATACCATGAGATGGGACATGCAATGTTCTATCACAATGCTTTTGTTTTGTACCCAACTACCAAATGTGTATTATAGTAATGATTGCAATTTAGCAAGCACAGGTTTTACTTCATCCACAATAAAGATGTTTTATTTCATTTTATACAAGACACAATTATATACCTTGTAAGTAATACACCTGTTCACTTAAATACATACAATAGCCCTATGCAACATTCGCCAGCTCTTATTCTAACAAATACTGAACAGTGAAGCTTTATCTCCATCACTGAAGCCATCATGATGTTTTTATGTATGAAAGAGTCAGAAGTGGGTGGTTTGGGATAAAGGAAAGGGGAAGGGAAGTTTGGTATTTGTGTACAGGGCTCCGACCGTGGGTCGTACTGACCGTGTGATACTACACCTGATTTATACACTTATCTGCACCACCCGAGGTGGACAATAAATAGGATCAAACATTTTTGCCACTTTGTTTCATCATTTTTGTAAAATCATAATCTGCCTAGTAACACAACCCTTTAATGTTATGGCCCCACTTGTAAGCAGGATCTTTTCTTTTGAGAATTGATTATATAGTCCTTTTTATATTTTATTGAGCAACAATGGATCAGGTTAAAACACTTGTCATCTAATGTCCCCATTCCATCTACAACACTGCTGTAAGGCATAACTTGTGTATAAGGCACACCTCACCCTGAATAGATATTTTGGCGATCACAAGGGGTTGCCCCTGTCACAGTGCAGAAGGTACTAGGGTAACTGACAGTTACCCCATCCAACATGACGGATCCTACATGTAGTATAGAGAATTAAAAGGAGAGATTACACAGTATTTCTACTGATTTGAGCGATGCTATGTTGTTCAAATGGGTTGAATAACAGGCACAATCATCTGCAGTAATAACTGTAAGCTGACATTGTCTAGAACAGTAGTATAGAGGTTTTAGATTTGTCAGTACTAGGGTAACTCAGTTTGTTTACTATAACAAGTACTGGGGTAACTTCATTAGGGGCACTAGGTTATTGCATTATTGTAAAGGGAAGATTCAACTTAGATCGCCAATAAACAGCTAGTCATGGCATATATCTGTTGTGTATTCATGAGATTGATATTATTTGAATGATATTTGGTGGTAAAAAACAGCAAACTCACACCAGAAATTGCTAAACACGAGAAGAGCATTTCACCACATGGACCATGTGCCTGGTACTTGGGTAACTACAAAGTGCTGTGATGGTATTCTTTGTACTAGGGTAACTTAAGGTTCATTGTAAGAAACTGCTGGCAGGAAACTGGACATTTTGAGAACTTTCAGGTTACGTCTTTCGAGAAGAAGCGCTAACGCGGCACCATTTTCGCTTGTAAAATATGAGCAGTAAACTTTCGCATATTCACCACCGGAACTAGGGACACACTTCCGATCATACCGTTTCTCCCCGAAAGGGTTCACGGAACTTTCACATGCACACTCACCCCACCTGGTGTGTAGTCCCTTGCACACTAGCACCACCTGGTGTGTGGCACCTTTGAGAAAGTTTTTAGTTGAAAGTTCCAAGAGGGACTAGAACTCCTGACCCTTGAGTTTGAAGGCAGCCTCTCAACCAACTGAGCTAACCAGGCAGGTGGTAGAAAGGCATACTGGTATAGGGGCCAATAATGCATGACTACAGCATAAGAATCCCCAACTGAAGATGGAAGGTAGAAATATATAAATATATTTGATTCACCAAAGAAATGATATGCCAGACCATTGTTTCTGAGATATTCTATAAAAGAGATTTCTCTAAAATATGAGCAAGTTTAGTGTAGGTTCCAAAGCTTGCTCATTCTCCTCAGGAGAAGACCTCTGAGCTATCAAGCATAGTAGTTCATTTGTTTGCCAGTTGACATCATATGTGTACCCATCTTCTATATTTTTTCTTAATGTCTTGTACCTTAACTGGAAAATGAATACTGTAGTTTCTCTCGTATAAGCTGTGGCTTATACCAGAACCCAAATCAATATTTGGCTTATAGAATCAGCCTAAAGTCAGGGTGCGGCTTATATGAGGGCTTTTTGCACCATAGAACAGTATTAAACTGCCAATTTTCTGGACCAGATGAGGCTTACAACCTTCTCTAAAACTCAGGGTGCGGCTTATACGAGGGAATTTACAGTTCTCATGTAAACATTTTACCAATAGATGCATGATTGCAATTCCCTGGTAACTTCTCTCTGTTTATAGAAACAGAAACAAGGATCAGTTACCCTGGTACATTTTTGATAGGTTATCCTAGTACTGCTCAACAAATAGCCACTTAGTACTAGCCTAGTGCTTCCGATATCACAAATAGTCAGTTACCTTAGTACTGCACAAGGAGTTACCCTAGTACCCAACAATTTTTGGCTTATTTCTATGTAATCCTAAGTAATGTAGTAACTCCAGGTCTCGTGGTCCACCCCTCTCAGCATTTCTCACCCGCTTCTAGCATGCATTCTATCCACCTCTTTTCACTGGTTATGTCCAAGTGAAAAATTGCTAGGAAACCCTGTATACAACTAATAGGGACAGTATCATTAGGGTTTAGGGCTGTTCCTCTAGTTCTATAAGTAGAGAGGGATGTTATCATGGTTCCTTTTAAAGAAATCATGGCTTTTTCAAACCATGATAACATCCCTCTCTTCTTATAGAACTAGAGGAACGGCCCTAAACCCTAATGATACTGTCCCTATTGGTTGTATACAGGGTTTTCAACCAATTTGGAAAAGAAAGAAATTTTGCCCGCCAGGCTACTTATTCAAATTTGATTCTTATAAGGAATAGAAAAGAAATTTCCCCGCAGGGCTATTAATTCAAAATTGATGCTTATAAGGAATAGAATAGAAGGTTGCCCTGCAGGGCTATGAATTTGAAATTCATAACCCTGCAGGACAAAATTCTTTTCTTTTCCCTATAAGGAAATATTTCAGATCCATAGCCCTGCGGGGCAAAATTCTTTTCTAATCCATTTTAGTAGCCCTGGGCAGCACATTTCTATTCTAATCCATTTTAGTAGCCCTGCGGGGCAAGATTCTATTCTAATCTATTTTAGTAGCCCTGCGGGGCAAGATTCTATGGTATACCATAGGAATAGTATAGAATTCTATGCTATATAAGGAATATGATAGAAGCTTATATAGTGGCAATGTTGCTCCATTCTTTAGATACTACACTCAAAATAGCATCCACAGAAAGGGTGTGCAAGAGAAAGTACCAGTGACACTATGACATCTACAGGGAGGCACCTGTATTAGTGCACAGGTTTATCGCTAGGTGGTGCAGGTGGATTCCTCACTGCTCCAGGCAGTTCAGAATAGGAATTTTCACTGCCAAGGGCCTGGTGAGGAAAGGGATAAAAATCCTTCCTAAGAACAGTGAGGAAATCTGAGAGGGGTCCACCATAAGTATTTATGCCCTAGATATGATTCTGTAATACATAAAGGTGCACGAGAACTGGTCAGCACTGAGGGTGTGATAATCCTCAGTGCTGACCAATTCGAGTGCTCCTTTGTATTTATCTCAAGTTAATTTAGTCAGATATGTTCAGAATTCCATATATTTGGCATTAGAAATGATTTTATCATCAGTTATTTGACCATGTTGGAGGTTTTCCCTGGCAGTGTGATACGGGGGGGGGGGGGGAGGATTATCACACTGGGAGGTGTGATACGGAGGTTCTTGGTTAGACATATGGGGCTCTCGTATTCAACTTGGAGATAACATTATGAATTAGAAGGGCATGGTACCCACCCCACCCCACTCACTGTGGAGAAATAGACACCTGGTAGAAAGAATCCCTCCTCGGATTAGATATCTCAGCTACATTGAGAATAGTCTATGTACATACCCCCTCCAATATTGGGGCAATAGCTTTTGCCGAAAAATATCTAGACCTAGATAAATTTTCAGGTCACTCATATTTATCTAGGTGTAGATATTGTTTTCCCCCTTCTATGCTGTTTTTTGTTATTCATGGATTGATAAGTGGAGAAAGATTTTGAAGGGATTTCCGAGGGCACTTTTTATGTTTATGTTTTAATTGTTAAGTTCTACAGCGCTGTTCAGAGTTGGGTTGCCATTCAAAAAGTGTAATTTTCAAGGGGAAATAAGCGAAAATTGCACTTTTTGAATGACGACCCAACTTTGAATAGCTGTCGACCTCGAAAAATTGGATATCAACAATAGAAAAAAGCACCATCAATAGTCACTCCAAAATTTATCTGGAATGACAAATTTCTACCCCATAATGCTGTTCAAAAAAGAGCGTTTTTTGTTCGTTCACATTCCATAGAAACAATATTACATAATGGAAGGAAATTAAGGTATATGCTTGTTTTTGTTAACGTGTTTTTTTTTTTTTGTTGAAGCTGCCCTTACGGCCCCTTGGTTTGACTGCTGGCCTGAGTAACCAAAGCCCCAAATCCTAGTGTCCACCCCTGTTTAAGGTAAGGGAAGTATGGAATAAGAACAAACTACATTGTTTTTAAGAAGTTTATTAAGTTTATATACAAGAAGGGTGATTCATTAACAATGTAACAGTTTTGAAATATAAACTAGTGAAATGTCTTCAGTGAGTTCAGTCGCTTATCATTTTTATATGTTCGGTGCTCTCTGAAGTCAATTTACTATCACCTTCCGCCACTGTTGATCCTTCAACTTTATCTTTCTCAGGGGCACAATCTGTTGGGGTTCTACTCTTCTTCTTTGCATCTGATTGTTCTGATTTTAGACGGATGAGTTTGATATTTGGGATGTATCTCAATTCCTGTGTCCAGTCTCTATAAGAGAAATGGTACTTCAATTAAAAAGGGCGATCAGTCAAAAATGTAATATTTTGAATTACTACTCTGTGTTCACATCCTCTATGAGCGACAAGGTCTCTGGTATTTAGGGACGGGTACCTGGGGCCAGCAAAAGCCAGAGAGACACAAAATTGCTTATCTATTGCCTGAAATCTGGTTACCAGTAGCCATGGTCATTGCAGACCATGATATGACCACCAAACAAAAATAACAGTATTTAGAAAATATTCCTCAATATTTGGATTATACCTCCCGCTAGATCTGGATAAAGGGTCGTTTGATTGAGATGTAAAAACGTTGAAGGAATTCGGGTGTCCATTGTGCACCCATCAAGAATATAAAGTTATTTATATATCAATTAAATATGCCAAATGGCATTAGTCATTCATCTAATTATATGGATGATGAATGATGGTTTCATATATTAAAGTCGCGGCTTTTATTCGACAATTTAAAGCATGTACAAATGTACTACCACCAATCTCCCATTCATTTAAACGTGACTTCAGCCTTGACTAGTTAATTACTATAATACTTTCACTCACCTAAAGTTTGCGAGGTTCTTAACTGTCAGGATATCTGGAATCTCTGTAATGCAGAAGTAATTTCTTAGTTTAGACAGGCGATTCCCTAGAGAGCATGCACCCAATTAGACCTGCCAACCGGTCCCTAGGCATATGATGTTAGGGACCTGTCTTATGAGACCTTTCAGCTACTGGTGCTGGATCCTGCCCATGCACAATTCGGCCTGGGTTAATAAATTTCAATTTTTCCTATCTTAAAATATTTGTAGGATCCCCAAACTTTCAGCGAGGCTAAAGGAGGGTTGGATGTATGTATATCTAAATGTTTAGAAGGATTGATTAAGGATTGAATGCATGAGAGGTGCGTGGAAAGTCCTCCCGCAGGGCCGAAACATTTGCTATTATAACTATCCCACACCGTACAGAGCTCCTTGAGCAGCAGACGGTGTGGAAACCCCCACACTAGCACCCAACGGCTTCAGAATAAGAGATTAGAGCTGACATAGCCATGTACACAACCTCCAGATTGGTCGGTATATATGCAGTGTAATTAAGGTTCTATCCTATTTGCTTAGGTGTTTTCAAGAAAAAAGCTGAGAGATACCTGTCTGTGAAAACCTTAGATAGATTCGTATCGGACTATCCCTTAATACGTTTAATGATTATTAGTACAGGAATAGACACGGTGTGCCTTACCAATGCCAGGGCCGTCATAAGTCTCCCGCTCTTGTTTCATGGTCATCTCAATGTTTTGTTTACGCCCGATGTGTTGTTGACTGCGATGACTACCAATACTGTGTTTGATGGCGATCTGCTCTAGCTCATCCTCAAACCGATTTAGATACCTGTGAAAGAAAGAAGTAAATGTGATTTCTAATCTGAATCTGAATGTGTTTCCATAGATCTTGCCAAATAAAATGGAGAATAAACATTAGCCTACCAGTTTCTGGGTTGACCCTTCCATCTTAAAGAATACCATTACAATATATTCTGATAATGGGTTCATCTCGGGGCGATTTTCATTTCTTTCCTTCAAAATCTGGTACTAATCATGATCACGTGTTAAAATAAGTTAAGTCCTTTACCCTTCCATTAAACCACGTGCGTCTTCCTTGGTGTAAGAAAGTATCTCTCCATCTAGGTTTTCGTGGAACCACAGTAGCTTTTCACCTGAAAGAACAACGTGGGAAGTTTTTTCCTCACACCCAGAAAATAGTGGCATATTGTACATTATTTTGGAAACCTTTTATGCCTTTACAATTCTAATCTTTACATGATGACTAAAAACCATGAACATTATTCTTACCTAATAATCCTAACTTTGTAGCTTTATCAGTCTGGTGCCTGGAAGGGAAGTAGACATCTGTATTATCATGGCGGCTTACAAGATCAATTTGAACAAAGGGAAGGCTTTTAGGCGGGTATTAAGTGCCTATCAATTACATACAATTATTTATAAGTGTAATAAATTTTCAAGCATGTTCAGCTTATACCCGCCATACCCCGAAACCCACATCAAATTAATTGAGAACTATACATGATCCATAAGGAGCCCCACAGCACAGCACCATTCTGACCAAATGTTGCAAGGACAATAACACTAGTCCTTTAATAGGCAAGACCATCTGCCTAGAATGATTACTTAAAACATTGTTGCATTTGTGGGGTAACAACACCAACCCAACAAACCTTAACGTTATCCTGTTAGTATTAAGGTAGTAGTTATTGCTATTAAGCGCCATTCTCTATGAGCAAACCTTTACATTTTTCCATCATACTTTCTGAAACATTGTTATTCGAATGATCTTTACATCCACAACACTCTGGAGTTGTAAGAATTACAGCAAATGCTATATACCTTCAGTATAAATAAAGGAAGTAACATACATACGGGTACATACATTGTGTGATTTATTGACCCGCGTCCTTTTGAAATGAATGGATTTCTCACTTAAATGTTCTCCTTCATGCAGAACCAAATTTTATTGCCCTATTCTTAGCATCAAACAATACAACCCCGCCCCCCCCAAAAAAAAAAAAAAATGCAACGATGTGGTTTGAAATATATGACCACTCTTACCTGTCCACCTTGTTAACATGGCTCTGCTTCCTTATCATGTGTGCTGCGGCTCTACTTTTTGGGTGGACCACCTTTCTCTCTTTCGGTGCCTTTGGCTAAAAATGAGAATACCAGTAACCATTTGTGAAAGGAAATTGATACTTGGTTTATTTATCTTTTCTTCTAAATACACATTTTGGCATTAGGTCTCCTTGTCATTATTGTAGCTTCTCAATTTCCAGTCCTAGTGCCATGCAGCACCTGGCCCATCGTACCTCGGTACAGGAGCGTCAATATATGACGTCTTGCTTTTGGTTTTTGACCAATTTCTACCCCGTATACCCCCTTCTTCATGCATTTACTATGTAGGTAGGTGAATAAAAATTTTAAGAGCAGTAAATTTGTTTGGTTTTTACACATTAAGAGGAGATACATTTAAGGAATTACATACTTTTGGAATTTTTATTCTATTATAATTTCTGGCTGAGCTATTAACATTTTTATATGGGAAACTTGGTTTTTTTTGTCTTAATTTTAAACTGTACAAAGCGGATTCCTCTATGACCTTTCCCCTGATTTTTACATATTTTTTTTTTATCCAACTTATGATTAAACATTCTGAGAGCCATGAACATTGCGCACGCATTGCTGTTATTCCATTATGGAAGAGTATAGCCCTTACAGGGGCGAATCCAGGATTTTGAAAAGGGAGGGGTCCACCCCAAGGGGTCGACTCCCCCCCCCCCCAGTACACTTGCTATGTGTTTGACATAAGAGTAGATGTTCAAACTATGTTTAGATAATGTTTTGATTTAAATTCATTCTCTAACATGCTACAACATTGATAGAATGCATGAATGTAGGAAAAGAAATCAAAAGAACTGATGATACAATGTTAGAGATAAGTTCTACTTCTGGTCACACCTCATTTGTGGCATTCAAAAAAATATATGATCAGCATCATACTCAACCTGATCTTAACCCTAACTAAGGCCACACCAAATTAAAAAGTTGGTCTATGGATTTTCATTTTGAAAAAATGGGGAGGGAGGGCGAAATTCTTTTTTTTTTTTAAATTTGTTTTTTGTGTCAATGGATTCTGCACATCACAGATGTGGAGAGGGCGATTTTTTTTTTTTTTTTTTTTTGATAATCAAAGATTTCCCAGGAAAGGAGTTGAGAGGAGTTGGCCAGTTTTTAAACCTAGTATCTGCCATTATGATTGTTTGTTCAAAAATTATGGCCCAAAAAAAATAAAAAAAATCAGATTTTTGCAGAAAATGGTGCGGGCGCAATCCATAGACAAAATAATTTTCAAAAAAAAAAAAAAATTTGTATTTCTGAAAATATGATGCGGGAAATCAATAGACCAACTATTTAATTTGGTGTGGCCTAAGGCTATCCCCAACTACAAGGAGACCCTTGTAGGCAGGCCATGCACAAGGTGCGCCTTGTACGTGGACCAGACCTCCTTATACGCGGGGTTTTCAAAATACCAATTCAGGGGAGACAGGTGTGCCTTCTATGTGAACCAGCCTTCCCTGAGTTGGGGGTGCACCTTCTACGCGGGCTGCGCCTTCTACGCGGGAGATTACGGAAGATGTATTCCAACTGTAGGCACTGAAATACCCCCAGTGCGTGATTCTGCTGCAGTGGAGGTGTGGAACTGTGATAAGGCTGAAACTGGGGAGTGTTTAACTCTCCCTTATTTGGAAGCTCATTCTGAATCTATTTATTGGAGGATCTTAACAATCATGGGCTCATTTTAATGGGCTTGGATAGCCCTTCAAAATGAACATTTTTTATATAAGATTGAATGCAGGGAAGTTGGGCTTTAACCCCATTGAATTTCAACCAAAAATTCAGAACCATTTTATGATAAGAAGATGACAGAGCACATAAAAATAAATGGTCCCCACATGTTCTATGGTTAAAAATGATTTAGAAAATGTATAGTTTTTATTTTTCTAAGGGCCTGCAGGATGTTTGACAGACCCTGCAAACTTTTTGGGCAAGATTACTTTGCACTCTTTTCTGCACCTCGCCCATGTTGAGCACTTAAATATCAATTAAGACCTCATCCCTTACATTTTATATAGTGGGAAATTGATAGATATGATGAAGGTAAGTGATTTTGCTTTTTAAATGAAGTTGTTATGACAATATAAATGGAAGTAATGATCAATTAAATATCCTGAGTCAAAGACAATATTCTGCCATGATTCTGTCAGAGCACGCACTTCGCGGGATAAGATGACATTAAAAACTGAGGGGGGGGGGGCTAAAAAAATTTTGACTCCTCTTGAGGGGGGGGGGCTAAAAAAATTCACCCTCTTTTTAGCAAAAAAGCCCGCGCACAAAGATCAAAGAGGGGCGCTAAAACTCTCTGCGCCTCTGGCGCGGGGGGGGGGGGGGGCGAAAACCCACCACCACCCCCCCCCGTTGATAAATAATGACCACTCCCTAATGCATCTGCTGTAATGGTGCTTGCCTCTGATGGGTCCGTTCTTTTCAACTCTTGTCTACCTCAGGTAGCCTACTAACGAGCTATGGCCCCGCTATGGCTTGTCTACTTGAATAATCATTATAATGTCTCAGTCTGCCAACGGCAAAGCAGGCCGCGCTGCGCTGCGCAGTGCCTGTGGGCGATAATGCAGTATTACTATATTTTCACTGAACATTGACTTACCATGTTGAAAGTGATGTATGTTTGTAATTAAGAGCGAAGAATATGCCTTTATCCTTTCCTCCAAGCTTAGTCTTATCCTGCCAAGTCTCTTAATGAAGCAAAATACGTAAATATATTGACACACGTGGATAGACTATGCTAGATTCCGGAAGTAAATAATAAGTGGCTCCCCCTAGGGGCACTCGGGAGAAGTAATTAGGTGCAGGAAACAACTTGTTACGTTGGCTACGGCCCTGGGGACATACTGCCGCGCCGCCTGCAAGTGACGCGTTTTTTACGCGAGCAAC
Source organism: Acholoe squamosa (assembly GCA_949317995.1). NCBI lineage: Eukaryota > Metazoa > Annelida > Polychaeta > Phyllodocida > Polynoidae > Acholoe > Acholoe squamosa. Next base: position 105,620,835 of record OX439035.1, on the reverse strand, counting down.
AACTGCTTTCCCACGCCGCCCAGGTTTTTTTTTTTTTTTTTTTTTATTAGGCCACTCACTAAATGCAGAGTGTTCTGCCTGAAGCCTATTTCCTGTACACTTACATATGTTGCTGATTTACATTAAAGTCAATATTTCACATCAATCAATAGTATAGGCCTATATCTTATTAAATTCAATGCATTTCTCCTTGTTTTCTTTTCCCTGTAAGCATACAACTTTTCGATGCAAAGAAGGCATTCCCCCGGGACATAGGCCTACCCCTTAATCTCTACATGGCAACTGACTATTTGCATGCCCTCAGGGCATTGCCAATAGTGACAATGTCCCAAGGGCATTACCATTCCTGCTACAAAAAAAATTATACATGTCTTCAGGGCAACCTATAAAGCATGATCTATTCAATAAGGGCATGTCCTTTCCTTCTATAGACTACATTGACTATAAATATACAATCAACAAGGGCATAGCCTAATACCCTCAGGGCATACCACTTAGGCCTACCAATATATTATCTGTATGATAGGTACCATAATTTGCCCTTAAACCATTGGTGGTTGGTCCTGAGGGCATAGAAAAATATGCCCATAGGGCCTATAGTCTCATCAGACACAGAATTTAATGTTAAACCTCTTTTCATACTAGACAAAAGTAGGCTCCTATCTAAGCTTAGGCATCGATGCCCCGGGGGCATTGAAATCCCGGGGTCATTGATGCCCTGGGGGCATGCATTCTCTTCCTCTTCCTTCCCACAGTCAGCGTGGGAACGAATTTCCAAGTCCGGAAATGTATGTGTCCCTCCTAGTCTAGTCCCGCCCCACGCTACTCAGGCGGCACAGGCTTGCTACCCCCTTGTGGTAAATGGTCATGTTACAAGACTATGTCCCTCCCACGTGGCGCGGCGCGGCGTGGCGCGGCGCGGCGCTATGTCCTTAGGGCATAGACCGACATAGCAAGTTGTATCCTGTGGAGAATCCTGCAACTTTTCGAGCCTTTTTAATTCCTCAAGGATGAACTCCTAAAAGAAGTTACATCCCTTTTCACTTTCTATCTTACCCGGTACATGTATCTGAAAGGGTGCGCCTTAATATAACGGGGTTTGCCTTACAGGCCGACACGATTTTGAAAATGCACATAAAACTAGACCCGGCCACATAAAATTATGATGAATTTACAATAATAATAATAATAATAATAATAATAATAATAATAATATTAATAATAATAATAATAATAATAATAATAATAATAATAATAATAATAATAATAATAATAATAATAATAATAATTCTGCAAAAAAAATCTATAAAACAATTTTAAGGAGGTCACCACTTTTTGGAGCCTTCTGTGACATGTTCCTAAGGTTATCCCATTTGGGAGTCATTTGTCAATAATTCCACTTGCTACCATAACCAAAAATGTTTACATTGGAATGTAACAGTTGGAAATAAGGCCTGAATAAGGCTCCCAACCTCAAGTAAGGTATAGTTCTTCATATTCAAATAAAATTAGCCTTGACAAAGGTCTGAGAAGACCGAAACATGTCGGCCCACTAATATTTTATCTCCATGGTTATTTTTTTCTAAGTCACACGAGACCACTCAAAAGGGGTTTAGGGAATATTTACCATCCTTTCAATATTTTTACATCCCCTTAGCATCCCCTGTGGGATCCCCCTTCAACGCCACAAAAACAGTTTTGTAGTTTTTGATAGCCACTTCCCTTCTCCGGGATTTACAAACTTCTCCACAAACATGGCTAATCTGAATCCACGCGCTGGATCACCACAAAACGAAGGAGGTCAAACTCCTCTCAGTGGCCAATCGTCTCGAACCGACATTTCTTTCAACCTAAGAGAGAACGACACCAACAGCAAAAGAAAACGTACCGATTTTGAGAACGACGAAACCCCATTACGTAACAACGAAGGTCAAGGCCGTGGAAGGGTCAGAGGTCGCGGCCGCGGTCGCCCTAACAACAATGACGTCACCAACTTAGATGCCACTAGAAGGCTCCCGCGCCCAAGCACCAACCCCCGCTTGGTTCGCATCTTGAATAATTCAAACAAAGTCTGGTATAAAACCTTGAAAAAATTAGCCCTTGGTGAAACAAAGTGTGCACATCACACCGATTTCCTTCAATCACACTTAGATAAAAACACAAGCCCGAAAGGGCTACAGGTAAGTGTAAATGCTCAAATCCCTGATATCACAGCAGAGTTCTTCATTAAATGGGAGACTACCCATTGTGAGTTCAGCACTCGCCTAACTTCCCTCTTACGTGACTTCTGGTCAGCTAGAAAAATTAAACTCCAAACCGCCTTGGACTTAACGTCCACCCAGATGAAAGACAACTGCTCCCCTGAAGACAGCGAAATCATACTAGAATGCATCCGAGAAGAACAGGACAAGGCAGCCAAAGAACTCAAAGAAAAGGCAGAAGGAAAAATAGGCACTTCAGACGACCTCCCGACCCCAGCAACCACTCCAACAACATAGTCAATCTTTCTCAATATAATCTAACCGATGATGAAACATCACTCCTATCTAAAGGCTTGAGCTTCATCCCCACTCCAAGTGACCCCCACCCGGCACACACATTGAGAGATTGTCTATTTTTCACTCGAAAAATAAGATTGAATGAATTCTACAAAGAGGAAGAGAGCCCCCCTACTATTCACAGTTTTGGACCAGATCTACCACCCAAAACCTGGACCCCACATGCCGGCAGAAACCAATATGTAGACTGTTACAACACTACCCTCATACACAAAGTCACTTCTCTTAACAAGACACACCACACCAAGGATAACCTAACACCTGGAGAAAGAGTAGCCCTCAAGAATTTATCCAACAATGATGACATCATCATTAAGAGCGCCGATAAAGGCGGGGCTGTCGTTGTACAAGATACAACCCAATATGAAGCAGAATGTCTACGACAATTAGAAGACAGAAAATTCTACCAAGAAATCGACTACAACCCCACTGCTTGCTTCAACCAGTCTGTCATACAGGAACTCACCACCCTGGAAAAACAGGGACACATCTCCAAGAAGGAGAAATTAGCACTATTCAACAACTATCCAAGAACCCCCATCTTCTACTGCCTACCCAAGATACACAAACCCAATGTACCCGGTAGACCCATTGTCTCTGCCTGCAGTGGACCAACTGAAAAGATTAGTGCCTTCGTGGATAAAGTTATAAAACCATTAGCTCAGGGTCTCCCCAGCTATATTAAAGACACCACGGATTTCATAAACAAAATTGAATCTGTCCCCCCACTGTCTAATCAAGAGGTACTCATGACGATAGATGTCTCAGCACTGTACACCTCGATCCCACATGGGGAAGGCATCACCGCCTCCGTGAACTACTTAAACAGTAGGACTGTGCAGGATCCACACACATTCATCATCGCCAAACTGTTATACACAATCCTTCACACCAATGGCTTCAGATTCAAAGACAGATACTTCATACAAATCCATGGAACAGCTATGGGAACCCGCATGGCTCCAAACTTCGCTAATCTGTTCATGGGCTCCTTAGAAGAGAAACTTTTACAAAACAGTCCCGTCAAACCCAGGATGTGGTTACGTTACATTGACGATATTTTCACCATCCTACCCAGCATAGAAGATGCTAACACATTCTTGAGATACATAAACAGCCAACATAGTTCCATCAAATTCACTGGTGAGATGAGCCCAAACGAAGTCAACTTTTTGGACACCACTGTCTTTGTCACCGACACAGGCCAATTGAGGACAAAACTGTACACAAAACCGACTGATGCCCACACATATCTGAATTTTCACTCATATCACCCCATGGCACTCAAACGCTCCATACCTTACTCCCAACTCATAAGAATAAAGAAGATTGACTTCAGGGAAGAGGACTTCACAAAGGACAGCCAGAAACTACTATCTTCCTTCCGGAAATATGGGTATCCCAACAGAATTCTGAAAGTAGCCCTGGCCAAAGCCAACGCCCTCAAAAGAGAGGACCTACTGCACCCTCACCCAAAAGATTCATCACCCACTGTGACATACACCACAGAATACAATCCCAAACACATGTCCATTCCAAAGATCATAAGGGACAACCAAGCCATTCTAGAAGGAGACCCAGTCCAAAATGAGAAACACCCACCGAGAATTATCATTGCATACAAGAAGGCTCGTAATCTGAAGACAGCACTAGTACACTCACCACACCCATACATCACCCTACCATCTGGATGCCAACCATGTGGGAGATGTACATATTGCAGGAGGATTCAAACGGCGAAAACCATCACTAGCTCCTCAAATGGCAGAACACTTAAAATTGTGGGCAACAACACTTGCACTAGCAACAACGTCATTTATGTCATTACATGTACCAAATGTGGCAAACAGTACGTGGGCCAAACCTCACATGCAGTTAAAAGACGTCTAGGACAGCACATAGGAGGCATGGACCCAGAACTGAAGAATCGCCCCATTCCCAAACCCGAACAGGAAACACCGGTAACAGAACACTTCAACAGCACAAGGGGGTGTGGACCACAAAGCATCATTTTACATATTGTGGACAGCACGGCGCAAACCACGACAGCGTTGCTACGACTAGAAGAGGCATGGATACGTCTCCTAGCAACATGGCAACCATTGGGCATCAACGTCAAAAGTTAACGTCCGCGACGTCACAAGTGACGTCACGACGTCACACAGCACGGCGTAGAGACAACAACATGGAAGTTGGGTTCACTTGCAGCATCTGTGATAAGATTACTACCACCAAACAAGCCCTCAGACTTCACCTAAATTCCTGTCATGGCGAAACCAAAGTCAACTGTGCTTACTGTGGACTAGTTTTTGATAGAAAATCAAACCACAACAGACATTTAAAGAGAAAACATCCCGACGAAAAACCTGACCATGGAATTCTCTACCTACCACCGCCAAGACTTCAACCCGATGGAGCCATTAATAAGAAATCCACCTCCTACAAGAAGCAGAAAATCAAAGATAAGTTAGAAAAAAGACGCCAATATGTGGAAAAATGGGAGAACTTTGATTTTTCCCAAAACCCACTACCGCCAGTAAAATTTAATGTGGTTCCAGCCCCTACTCCGTACACCCAGAAAACTACACCGCCCTCTCCTGTCACTATGAATGGGATGTGCACCCCTATGCCTAGATCCTACAACCTTTTCAAGGGCAAGAAATCACATGTGAGAATCCACAAAGCAGCCACTTTCCTACCAAACCCAGTACCGGTTATGAACAAATCTTTGGATTTATACATGCAAGAAGTCACCACTTACAACCTGCGCATGGAAGCCCTAGACACCATGAAGAATACCCCACCAAGAAAAGCTGAAACCCCCACTATACCATGGACCCCTGAAATCTTGGCACCCATGGCTGAACTTTCTCAGAAAGATTTGGCCTTCCTAACCATCGATGAAAAAATGGCTAAAGATGTACTAGGCCTATCATCCACCGCCGCTATGAAATCTAAGTCTACCAATCCACTCAAGCCTGTTCCTATCCAAAATGCCTCAGCCAACTGTGACATTACAGAATGGGTGGAGATACCATGGCCCACCATGGAGTACCCGCCTGTCAATTTTGACAGCCCTAATCTACCAACTGCCACTATGTCACGTGAGGACCGAGTGAAATACCAACCTCTACTGTGACAAAACATTGAGCTATTACCTGTGATAATTAAGAATGTGATAATTGTAAGGTTTAAATCATTCTACACCAAGGGCTCTTTCAAATTTGTTTTTTTCTATAAAACAATTTTAAGGAGGTCACCACTTTTTGGAGCCTTCTGTGACATGTTCCTAAGGTTATCCCATTTGGGAGTCATTTGTCAATAATTCCACTTGCTACCATAACCAAAAATGTTTACATTGGAATGTAACAGTTGGAAAGGCCTGAATAAGGCTCCCAACCTCAAGTAAGGTATAGCTCTTCATATTCAAATAAAATTAGCCTTGACAAAGGTCTGAGAAGACCGAAACATGTCGGCCCACTAATATTTTATCTCCATGGTTATTTTTTTCTAAGTCACACGAGACCACTCAAAAGGGGTTTAGGGAATATTTACCATCCTTTCAATAATAATAATAATAATAATAATAATAATAATAATAATAATAATAATAATAATAATAATAATAATAATAATAATAATAATAATAATAATAATAATAATAATAATAATAATAATAATAATAATAATAATAATAATAATAATAATATATTTTATTGACAGCAAAAAAGAGGTCATTACTGACCTATGTGTCATACATAAATGATTCTTTACATATATAGCATGTATATATATATATAATATGTCCACTACTCTACTCTACTCTACTCTACGACTAAGTCTAAGTCTTACTATCACTCTCTTTCGCTCTCTCTCCCTCTCACACACACATACGCACACTAATTCTCTCTCTTTCTCCATCCCTCTCTCTCCTGGCACACATACCCACTCTTTGTTACAGTGGTGATTACATGAATATCATAGTATACACATCTGTTACATAGGCTAGCAATTAGAGTTCCTGTCTCTGTCTAAATGCATTGTATATAAACTTGGCGAGAGCTTTGATGACGTCAGTATCAGTATTGTTCATAGCAGAAATGAATTTCTCTACATCATTCAATTCATGATAGTTTTGATTTTTTTCATTCATAACATTGTCAAACAACTGTCTTGATACACTATGAGAGTCACATCGGATAAGAAAATGTATTTCATCATCTACAAGGCCACTAGAACAATATAGACAAATCCGATCACACACAGGTTTTGGGGGCCGGCAATGCCTTCCTGTTTCTATACCCAGGTTATGAGAGCTGAGTCTAAAACGAGCTAATGCTGTACGATGGGCTTGGTTAGGGATACAGAATAGGTAACTTTCAAGCCTAAACTCAGTTTTGAATATTTTGTATGTTCTTAGTTTTTTTCCTTCACCAGCTGATGTTATTTCATTCATTGTTTGTTCTATATATTTCCTATTTATCGGTCCAGTTACAGCAGTGATAGCCTTAGGGTCGTCGGAAGTTGTCTGGTTAATCCAGAGTTGAATATAACGCTCACCTAGTGAGTGCAACAAGCATTTAATATTACTGCACCAATTTATCTGACCAGAAACTTCAAGCAAAGTTAGCTTCTTGTAACACTTACGTAGTATGTGTGACTCTGGGAGGTTTACAATTCTTTCCCAGTACCTGAGTGCTTGAATTTCCCATTGCGCTTTTAGAGGTACCCTCCCTGTATCTGCATATACTGAAGCTGTTGTTGTCTGCTTTCTAACACTCAACATTGATTTTAAGTACCTTAGGTGTATGGACTCTAGTTTCTCCACCTTATTTCCCTTAGTCAGGCCCCATACCTCACAGCCATAGTCAAGGCAGGGTCTTATCTGGCTATCAAATAACTTGAGCGCCATCCTGGGATCTGGTTTTCCAATATGTTGATAGCAACATGAATATGATTGATAGGCAGCTTTTCTACCCTTGTCATAAAGCTGATTGTATGCATCAAAGAAGATGTCTTTATGATTAGTTGTTAGTATAAACCCTAAGTACTTATAATTTTCTACTCTTACTAGCTGCGTGTCACCATACTTGAAGGTGTTAGTAATATCCTTCTTTTTGTGATTAAATATCATGATGTTTGACTTATTTATATTTACTAGTAGATGCCATTTTCTACAATACTGAAACAAATTGTTTAGCTGATTCTGCAGACCCCTAGCTGAGGTGGACATTATAACCAAGTCATCTGCATATAGCAGATAAGCAAGACTCATACCACAAACATCAATTCCAAGATTAGGGTCAAGATGTTCACCAATATCTAAGAGAAAAGCATTGAATAATTTAGGACTGAGTACTCCACCTTGTAACACACCGTATAAACTATCTATGTTCTCACTTAATTCAGAGTTGACCCGTACCTTTGAGTGAGACTTCTTGTAAAGATTCATTAGAACTTTAAGTGCTTTCCCTTTTACCTGCCCAGATATCAACTTATAGAATAATGCCTTCCTGTTAATATAATCAAAGGCCTTAGTAAAGTCAATAAAACAACAGAAGAGAGATTTACCTTCAGCCTGCACCATTTTCACAGCAGTATATAGTACAAATACATTATCGGTTGTCCTACCTTTATCTACGAACCCGTTCTGTAGAGGGTCATTCTGATTCAGCATATCATTATTGAATTTCAGTCTTTTATTAATAATTATTTCAAAAAGTTTGCATGTACTGTTCATAATAGTAATTTTTCTATAGTTATCAGGATCACTTGTATCACCTTTCTTATGTAAGGGACTTATTATTCCTTCTGCCCATCTCTCTGGAAATTCAGCAGTGTCCCATATACAGTTAAACATAATTTGAATCACCTCAGCAAAAACCTTCCCTCCTTGTTTTAAGTATTCAGCAGGTATACCATCTGTTCCGGCTGCTTTCTTATTTTTTAGAGATCTTATTGCATCTTCTACCTCTTCTATAGTGATAGGGGAGTCTAGTAGGGATTGTATCAATGCATGTATATCCTCTGAACCATAGCTAAACTCAAAGTTATCGACAAATGTTTCTATTTCTTTCATATTATCATAATCAAAATAGTCAATATGTGGAGGAGTCTGCTGTTTCTTGAAGTATTCAACAAACTCCGCTATGTTGATATCACATTGGGTCATTTTACCTTGTATTTGTTTCCACGACTTCCAGAACCTATTACTATTTTCTATCTCCAACATTCTTTCAAACTCAAGACTCTTTCTTCTTTTATCACTCCTTTTACATTTCTGGACTAGTCTATTGTATTCCCTCTTAAGCATGATATACATTTCTTTATTGAATTCAACCTTGAGGTCATAATTCTTACCATAGTCATGCACATTCCTCTTTGCTAACTTGCACTCAGCATTAAACCACGGATTTTGAGGGAATTTAGTTGTTTTAGACCTCGAACTTTTTTGGACAGGGATTGCAGAGTCAAGAAGTGTGTAGTATGTATCAATTATTTCCTTACTGTTAAGGGTTGGGTCAGCAGCCAGAAATATTATATGATCTCTAAGTTGGTTACACTCTTTGCCTCTGAGATTCTCCTTGTATAATTCTTTTTTCGTCCCATTCCATTTATATGCCATATACTGTTCAGTTTTGTTTTGACTAGTATCAAAGTTAAGATTAGCACCTCTTAGTGTAAAGATTAATGGCTTGTGGTCAGAATCTGGTAACAGATCACCTATTTTCATATGTTTACATATACCAACAGAGCTTGCCTTACATAATAAGTAATCAACCACACTCTGCCCATTTGCAGTGTAACATGTAAAGCCACCTGTATTATCTACATCTCCTAACCTGCCATTAAGTACTACTAGGTCTGTATCTTTACATAGTTGGATCAGCTCTTTGCCATTACTATTTACAGTTTGATCATCAGACTTTCTTACAGTTGGTAAGGTACCTGTGACTAGTGTAAGTGAGTCTGAACTAAAAGTCCCACTAGAGGACAAGATGTCTGTCAGGGTGCATCAAGGGACGTGTCATCAGATGATCAAGCCACCAGTGTAAGAAACGAGATAACGCCAGACTACCTAATAATTGGCAATAGTAACGCAAGAGGCATGGCTGGCCTCCTAGTACGCAAAGGGCTCTCTGCAACGAGTGTTGTCATGCCAGGCGCCAACATTGATGCCATTGCGAATGCAGTCAGCACCATGAAAAGCAAACCCAAATATGTGGTTGTTCATGCCTTGGACATTGATGTACACACCCATCTACCCCTACCTAGGCTTTTCAATTCTATAGATCATCTTCTAGAGAATATGAGACAAGCCTTCCCCAGTGCACATATCATGATATCTGGTCTTCCAAAATATAACAACTTCAGGTTGGACACAGTACGAGCACACCTAGAGGCATACATTAAACATCGTCTCACAAAATACCCTAAGAGCTGCCTCATTAACAATAGTGACCTCGCCTTACAAGACAAAGTCCATCTCACCTGGCGTGCCAAACAATCCCTCTGCGAGCGGCTTGCACACCTTGCCTTCCCTAATAAATAGGACAGGAGGCATGTATACCCCCTGCGGAGTACCCTTAGCAATGATGCCCTCGAGAATATAACAATAGTATACTGGAACATCCATGGTCTGGGGGACAAACTCACCTACCCTCATATTCAGTCTATCATATCTAGTCACAATATCATAATATTTAGTGAAATTTGGAAAAAAAAAAGAATTTTCAACCATGCATCCCAGGGTACAAATATTTCCAGGTTAACCGCAAGCAGAGACATCCAAATGCCAGAAGGGCTTCTGGTGGTTTAGGGGTTTTTATCTCTAAAGAAATTGAAGGTGCTATACAACTCGAAGCTGTATCTGACTTTTCTGTATGGATCCATCTTAACTCTAAATACTTTGGTTTTGTACGTGATGTGGTGGTAGGTGCTTTATATATACCACCAGAAGGATCAACATATACAGCTGAAAATGAAAACCTCTTTGACATTATATGTGAGCAGATTGCTGAAATGGAGCATAAAGATGTTGATTTACTGTTCTGTGGTGACTTAAATGCACACACTTCATCTGTTAATGAGACCACTCTTGTTAGTGTGTGGGGATTCCTTTGTTACCATCTTCTGGATGTCCATCCAAAGTTGGCCCATCATATTCTCTCCCCGCCATTCCTCTGGGTGTATGCGGTTAGTGTCATCCTCCTCATGCCCTGAACCCCAGAAGTCATCACATACCGCCTCAACCAGTATTGTGTCCTTGTATCTGGAGAGCATTGCCCTGACCTCAGGGCATTTGTCGACCTTTAGAAGGAGCAGCTCACGCATGATTGCCACTTTTCTGCGTTCCCATTCACCATTCTTGGAGATTGTATCTCCATGCCGTTTCATCCAGTATGGACTGGTTGAGTTCATGATATGCTCTGCTTTTTCCTCGTTGTCTGCGTGGACGGCTTTAAGATGTTGATACGCCTGCTCAACACAAAGGTAATCAACTCCCCTGTAGCGAAGAGTTACAGGATAGAAGTTTGACAATGGAGAATGTTTACCCCAGAAGCGGAATACGGGTCTTCGCTTGTGGTTCTGTTTTGTTTTCATGTTGGTGGGTTTGCATGGTGATTTTGATGGTACTGTATGCACTTGAGCTTCTCTGCCTTTTTCATCTTTGGTTTCATTGGTCTGAGTCTTGGTCTTTACATCAGAAGCAGGTTCTGTACTGTTTGTGGCTCTGTCTTTTGACCTTGTCACTTTTTCCCATGCTCCACTGTCCTCTTTACTTTCTCTGTCAGTGACAGTGTCTACCCCAGTCATAGACACTTTAAGTCGCTCCCACAATGCACCTTTGTTGGGGTGAGGGGGGAGGGTGGTCCCGTTTGATATCCCCAGTGTACAGCCTCGATAATCCAGGCCCATACCTAGGGCCTGGACCGGTCTTTACTTGTGACTTTTGATGCTATAAAATGGGCAGCTTTGGACGCCCATTTTCAGCAGAGGGAGGCCAAGGGCCAAGTGAAGGTTCTTGGGCACCCCCTCAGCAATAAACAACTCCCATGTACAGTGCTTAATAGAGGGAAGTTATTTAGCCAAAATGAGAAACAAAATCATATAATACAAGGGAATGTTCAACAATTACATCACTGCTAAGGTGGTGGTGGGGGGCTCTTTTGGTACCAGTGACAAACATTGACATTGGGGTGGGTGGTCCTAAAACTACCAAAAAAAAAGGAACATAATTGTTGAACATTCCATAAGATTTTAGTCTATATACTACTAAGAGAAGCTATAGCCTACTAAAAGTCTGATCTATGCATAGGTCTTGTGTACGTGTCACCTACAAGGTTGTGCATGAGATATATTCCATGGGGTCAGAAGGCAATATCATATATAGGAGCCAAGGGTAGGGGCCTAATACAATGTATATGCTACTACTTCCTGCAGGTGTCTTAGCAAAGTCATATATGGGCCCTAGGTATCAGAGTGACATAATAAATTGCCTTTGGTGGTGCATAGTGCAGCTCCTTTCATTTGGCTCTTGGAGTAGTGTGCACTCAGCTGTAACCAGGCCCTTTACTGCAATGTATATTCCAATACCACCTGGGGGCGGGCCTGGGGGTCAGAGGCTGCCAGTGTAAGGCACAGCTTTTTTCCCAGGCAAAAATCACACTAAAAAGGGTAAAATTTGACTAAAAGCCCCCTAACAATGGTCCACCAAAAACTATGATGCCAGATATTTTATGAAAATAATTTTCAAGAAATTTTTTGAATCGAAGGGGATATTAAGTGAGTAATCATGCCTAACAGGTGAGGAGTCAGATGTATGGGCCAATATCTGACGAGTCACCTGTTAGGTATTAAATACTTATTCTATTGCACAATCAATAAATAATCAATAGAAAAATAATAAATAAAAGTTGAAAATAAAAAGTCTACTGCGGGTGGGCCAGGACGTGAAGCCTGTACCAGGGGTTTGGAGCACGACGAGCTGTCCACTATACCATCGGCACACACGATCAGCAGCCATGGGTTGGCGTGAATGCGTTCAGCAGTATGCAGCCTTATCACGCCTGTCATAGTTATGGGAGAGGTGTCTGTGGCATTCTACTAACCATCCCGTACTGCTGCTAAGATCGTCTGGCGGTGTGGCCTCATAGGCACCACACTGGCATTTAGATCCAGCCTTTGCAGGTTCGAGTCCACACCAGGCAATGCAATTCAAGTTGGTTTTAACATATGACATGTCTCAAATTGTGCTGATATCCACCCCAAACAGAGCCTGATATCCACCCAAATAGTGCCTGATTTGCTCACATGGTGCATAAAATATTGAACAAGTAACCAATGGATAACTCATGACGAGTGGGGGTTATCGACGGATAATAACACGAGGCCGTAGGCCGAGTGTTATTATTGTCGATAACCTCCACGAGTCCGGGACTCGATGCCAGCCATTGTGTGTACACGATCGGTACATACACCTCCTCGCCCGGCAGCGGACAGCGGCAGCCCCGGTCTCGGCTAGGCTTGGCATCGGCACACGGCGAAGAAAAGATACTTCTCGCGGTTATGTTTGTGTATAAAATACACCTCCTAGCTCGTCAGCGGACAGCGACAGCGGCACACGGCGAAAAAAGATTTCAATGCGTCTCGCTGTTATGTTTGTGTATAATACACCTCCTCGCCCGGCAGTGGACAGCGACAGCGCACACGGCGAAAAAAGATGCGCCCAGACCGGGGCTCGATCCATGGGGCTGTGTACAAATGACGTCATGCAGGAGGGGGGAGGGGGGGTCATGTCATGAAAAAAAAATTGCAAGTTGCTTTAGTTTTGGCAAGAAAAAAATTATTTATAAAGCTAGGGAAGTTTAATGTATTCATCTGTTATCCTGAGACATCCCACTCAATGATTATCAGTGTCAGTGTTGGTCCACTACTCTATCTTAACTCCTACCCAGGCCCCATACCACTTTGAAATACCGTCTAAGTTGGACTCATTTAACCAAAGGACCCCATATATAGGTTGATCCATATGGGTAAGAACCATCCTGGTATTGAGAATTCAGTAGAAAGATTCAAATGACCCACCTTCTATTCTATTTGATATTTCACAATTCAAAAACCCATTGGTAATTTAGGGATGGCTCATTACTCATCAACAAGCCTGAGGGTTGGGGTAGATTACCATACAGATGTGCAGAAATTTGAAAATTGTATTACCCTCTCCCCCTCGGACAGATTGCCCTGGCCCCAGTTCATAAAGATTTCACAAGCTAGTTCTTTTCAAGCTAATTATAAATAGCTTCGCCAAGCCACTTCTCAAAATAAGGTTCACAAAGAAAATCCCCCTAGTTACGGAAGTAGCTTGGCCAAGCTCATTTTTAAATGGTCTAAGCTAGTTATTTGCCTATAAATCGACTTTCCAAGCTAGATCTGAGAATTAGCTTGGACCTGGTTGATATTGAGTAAAATTTCAGCATATTCGTTTTCATATATTTTTTTTGACATTTTATTGTCCACTGAACATAATTCTACCCAGAAATAGACGAGGAGTCCACATCTGAACATTATTTTTACATAGAGAGAAGATATTGCGAAACTAGCTTGAAATCTAAGCCAATTCCAGTTCAAGCTATTTAAAACTAGCTTGGGATTTCCTTATGAACCAGGGCCAGGTCATCCCTCCTCCGAGACTCCTGTTCTATAGTAGTTCACTGAAAAGGCATGCCATTTTTTCTGCCCCCTTCCCCACTTTGAGGTGTCAAAATCATTTTCCTCTCCCTTGGAAACAAACAACTTATACTCTCCTTTTTCTGAATGGGACTCTAGGGGTTATGCCTTATATGCCTTACAGTAAAATGATTGCTTTGTATGTGCGATCTTAATTATATATGTGTAATCATATTACCACACTTGTAATGTTACACTTGTAATTCAGTGAAGCCATTGTAACTGTCGGTTAGATCAGATTTCTTCTCTTATTTCCTTTCCTTTACCTCTCATGAGGATGTGAGGTAACAGGACCTTTTCCCCCTGGACATTTACCCACAGACATCTACCCCCAAACCATTTACCCACATGGATATCTACCCCGAAGGTCATCCAACCCCAATGACATCACCCCCACATCCCTCTACCCACTTGGACATTTACCCCCACCCCCTGTATTAATAAAGGGGAGGGGTGGGGAATGCCCCCAAGGCAAGTGGTAGTCCCAGGGACTTAACTAGTCCTGAGGACTATATCTTAATCCCCAGAACTATCTTCCCAGTCTCAAGGGTTGCACACCTTTAGTCCTAAGGGCTAGACATTTGGTCCCGGGTACTGCATTTTAGCCGTGAGGACTAAACAAGTACATTTTTTAGTCCTCAGGACTAAACAGGTATTCTGTGAGACTTAAAACCTAGTTCTCAATGCAATTTTATTGAAAATATAATGGACTAGTCCTGAAGTCTAAGTAGTAGTCCTCAGGTCTACAGCTTAAGACTGAGGACTAGGTTTTTAGTCCCTAGGACTACATTTCTAGTCCCAAGGAGTACATGAATATGAAGGGGTTATAACATCCTAGGGGGTAGAAGAGTTAGGGGGTAAAAGTCTGAGGGGTATATGTCTGAGGGGGTAAATATCCAAGGGGGTGAATGTCATGGGGGTAAATGGCATGTAGGTAAAGGTCTGGGGGGTAAATGTCCAGAGGGTAAATGTCTTGGGGGTAGAAGTCCTAGGTGTTGGAAACAGGTGGGGCTTTTTCCACCATCCCTGGTCCGAAATCATGCTGGGCTAATATTGGGTGTGAATTGATAAATCCTAAAAAAAATCGTTGTGTTCAGATAACAGGTCGAAAAAAATTAGGGTAGGTAGGTAGGGATTTTTTTTTTGAGAATTTTTTTGAGGTTGGCGCTTCTAGAACTTAACTTCTAATTTTTTTCGACTCATTACCTGAACACAACCATTTGTTTTAGGCCTGACCAATTCATACCCATTATTAGCCTTGCACGGTTTCGGACCAGGGATGGTGGAAAAAGCCCCACCTGTTTCCAACACCATTAATTTAACCTAATATATACATGTCCCTTTGAACCATCTCAATTTGCTATACTCTCTTCATGTACTTTGGGCCGGGGGGGGGGGGGGTTATCTCTGCATGACGTCATGTTAAGGGGGGGGTCAAACATTGTATGACGAAACATGACAAGGGGGGAGGGGGGGTCAAAAATGGCCCAAAAAAGCATGACGTCATTTGTACACAGCCCCCATGTACCTCTGACGGCTGAGCGCAAAGCGCTAACCGCTAGACCACTGCGTCTCCTCCTTCAGCGGCCGTGTCGGCTTGGATATATTTGAATGCATCCCACGGTTTACACGATCGGTACACACGCCTCGGCGCCCGGCTAGGATTCCTTTGTTTGGTTTAGCTCTAGCCAACCACCTCTCGTCAGTCCCTGTGGCGCAGTGCATAGGGAGTTGGATTTGGGATGTAAGACTGCAGGTTCGATCCCTACCCTGGCCTGGAAAATTTCGTGGGTTTTAACATGTAACATATGACATGGGAGGACATGAGAGGCATGCGGTTATCCTGGATAACCACACGCCTTACATGGATAACCGCACGCCTTACACTGATAACCGCACGCCTTACATTGATAACCACACGCCTTCCAAAATTGATGTTACAGCCTATAGGGTGTGCAATATCGACAGATATGTGTATGGGAATAGCCACCAAAAAGCACTGTGTAACCCAGAAATCGTGGTATAACAGGTATCAGCATGGAAATATCCAGGAAAAGCACCGTGAGTCACAGAAATCGTGTAATAATCATGGTTGATTCTGAAGAGCAAAGTTTATCTGTCATGGGCCTATATTTTTTCTAAATAGGGGTTTTTGGTCAAGATTGCTCTTACAAGGGTTATATTTCGATGTTAAACCCCCCTAGAAAGGGCAAGGGTTGTCAAAGGGCCAGCCTGTATCAGGAAAAAGGTGATCGGGTGCCCCCCCCCCTGGGGCACATGGACATAGTCCTAATCATATCTGAATGTTCTATTACACAGTCCCGCATTATGATCCATGCAACGTAGTAGGCCTACAAGCTAATCATTTAACCAACCAAACGATTGTTTTATGAAAGCAGTTTATTTCTAGTATTATACAGTCTGCTTTTATGACGATGGCCTACTGATGACACTACACGTACCCTATGTTTTACATGTTCATCCTCTGATCTAACCATGACTAACATAGACTACGATATGTTAAAAACGTCAATATTAGTTAAAACAATCTGTACACGAAAATGTTCTCTAATGAGAAGGAAGATCGAGACTCACATGACACGTGTTGATAAAGTTTTTTTTTTCTATTTCTCAAGATAGCTGCATGCATAAATAACCTCAGTCGTGTTTCTTTGTTCAAATACGCACATGTATTGTTTATCATACTGATGCATAGTCCTACTATAGAAAGGATAGCAGTGGTGTGACCATAGGCTCTCATAGCCCCATTCATTTGCAGTTCCTTCCAAGAATTATTTCACGTACCATGATGATAGATACATGTATCAATATGGTAATTCAGAGATCAGTCCTCATCTGACGCTATAGTTCATTCGCGTGGGAGTGGTGCACTCATTGGTAGCCTGTATTTAAAATACAGTTAATTAGTAGGTGTTCAGGCGAGATTTGTTCATCCGACATGCAAATGCCGACTTATAAATCTTTGGAAAAGTACTGTTGGGGCATATAGTATTGTTCGCTCTGCTTCAAGTCCCTCCTCCATCCAAGAGTATCTATCAATCAATGTGTCCCTTGAGCCTTAGGGTAGCCCTGGATATCCTTGCTATACAATGTCTTTTCACTTTCAAAATATAGAATAATCACTACACAGGAGCAGGGTACTGGTGTGATGCTGGTCCTGAGTTGTACAGGCGGGAATCACACTGGCCGGAAGTGGAGGAGTATGACGTCCAAGGTCTTCCTGTCATACTGCCTTGTGGGACACTGTGGTAGTCACCATAGGATGGAGGCTGGTTGTAGTACTGCCCACATGACCAGGACTGATCGGTGTTACCATAGGAACCATTGGTATAATCATACAGCCGGGACGCAGCATCTGACGTAGATGTCGACGCCATGTGTGACGTAGAGTAGGGGTAGCGCGGGAAACCCATGTCAGGAGACGCTAGTGGTGAAGCCAATGGTAGGGTCATGTGTGGCGGCATGGATGGCGACATGTGGGGCGTCATGGGAGGCGTCATGATGACGGGATAGTTGTAATTTACGGAGAAACAGTCAGATGGTGTGACGGAGGTCTGTGGTGGAGAAGGAATGGTGCCAACCCTGGGTGGAAAAAAAAAAATGTTAACATCATGTAGGATGAGAAATAATGAGTCAGATTAATTACCAGTGGCCGGAATCATGCACCATCAAGTTATGCATTCATTTATAATGGGTCTTTTTATATCAAAAATGAAAGTTTGGCCTGTAAACTATTTTCAGTCTAAATATCTGGGAAAAAGAATCACGACCTATTCTTGGGCACAGCAGTAACGTCATAGCAACCAGCGCGGCCCTTATCAGCCTTATCTCCCGAGTGATAAGAATCCTCATGAAGGGTAAGGCCTATCTTACTTACGTAGGATATGAACTAGAAAAAGGTGTAACAAGCCTTATCGGAAAATATCTAAACACAGCATGATGCATTACAAAATCTGAAAGATTTGCATCACATACTATGTGGAAAATTTTCTAATTCCAATATTAGAAAGGAAAACAGCAAAAAGGCTACTTTTTATAGTATATTGCCTATATAATTTGACCCTTCGCCAGGTCTCTAGCAATCAAGGTTCTGCTCCCGAGAATAACGCCATTCAACTTTTTGCAGAAACTATTGAACCTACCTTCTTGACAATGCACAATCGGCAGGCCTTTGGTCCTCCTCATCTGAAGTAGTCTGCTGGGCGTTAGCCTTGACATTGGACAGGACGTGTTCCGGAGACGCTGAGTGGGCGTCCCGTGTAGGGGGCGCTGTGGCCGTGGACGCTCCTTCAGGTTCTTTGCCCGTGAACAGTTGGTGGCGCATCCAGTCTATGTGACCCTTCTTGGACTCCCGCCGGAACTTGGACCGCCGATTCTGGAACCATGTCTGTAAAACAAAAAAAAAGTTACTAAAACCAAAAGGTATAAGTAATGCTTATTTATTTTTATTATGCTGGTGTGTTTAGAAAGGGGAAAACACATTACGTAGGCCTATGCTTCGAAAAAGGGAGATCGGGGGGGGGGGGAGGTACTCAAGTTAGGATCGGGTACCCACTGCCAAACGGAGCTCAACCGGGACCGGTGAAATGACGCACAGGTGGGCCAAGGACCTTGAAAATAGGGCACCGGTCGCTTACTCCCGGAACCCAGGACCAGTCCTGTCCCCTGAATTTAGGGGGCCGGTAGTTTGGCAGTCGGCGGGGACCATCATAGAGTGAGTACCCCCCCCCCCCCCCCGTGGAGACCCCCTCATGTCGGCAGACCATTTTGGATTCAATGTGTCAAATGAATAAAACCTTTGAAGATCCAGGATTTAGAAAAGGAGGGGGGCGCAGCCCCTAAGGAAGGGGCGTACCCTCACAACCCCATTTTTAAGGATGCTTTTAGGTCTGAGATAAGTACCATAATCTCCCGCGTATAAGACGCGTCTTATACGCGAGGATTTAGTTCTCATTGGATCCACGAGGGGGTATCCAAGACCTTTCATTTGATATATTACACTCTACCCTAACTAACATAGAAACATTTGGGGGTTCAGGAGGTTCCAGGGTATTTTACCTAGACATAGATTTTTGAATTTTCAAAATCCATTCAGTAGAAGAAAAGTTATGAATTTTTCATGTTTTTAGCATAATACAAAACTCTAGCTGCGTCTTATACGCGCATTGCATCTTATACGCGGGAGATTACAAACAAAAATGAGGGGGCGCGCTCTACGTCTCCTCCCCCGTCTAAATTTGCCACTGAATAATGTAAAGCAGTGTTATATATGTGACCCGGTGTTATTTTATACAAGGCTTCATATAGTCATACTTTGCTACGTTTTCAGTGATTATAATGAGAAATGATGGTTTCCTGTACAGAATTTGTTGAGATGATGGAAAAATACGGGTATAAATATGAACTTAAAACAAATTTGATAATTTTTGTAAAAATCTTTTTAAAAAAAAATCGGAAAAATATGAAAAAATTCTTTTAAAAATCGGAAAAAAATTATAAAAAAAAATCTCAGAAAAATCTGAGGTCGGCCCCTTGGAGGTGAGGTCGGTCGGGTGACCGGAAACCTTTTTTTTTTTTTTTTTGCCTTACCAATATTAAAAGATAATACTTACGCAGACTTTCTCAATGCCCAGGTCGAGTTTATCAGCTAATAGTTCCAGCACGGTGACATCTGGGTACTGGGTCTTGGTAAATACCTTCTCCATGGCGTCCAGCTGAGGGTATAAAATAAAGTAGACATTTAGAAATATGAACTTGAATCGAACTCTTTGTCACGCAGGCCGGATGCACATCACAAACACTTGATCACAGAAGTCAAAACCACTACAAATGCGAAATGATGTATATGCGGCCTAAAGATTGGCAAAGTAGTTAATCAGGCTGAAGGCAGCAATCTTAAACTTAAAGTTACCCCAACTAAAACTCCAACTAAAATAGTCTACATGTAGTTTGCAGGAAATATAGTAAGACATGCCACAATGTCAACATTTACTAGAGAATATCTGGAAAGAATTAAAGATAATATCCTCCAATTACCTGGTTGGGGGTGAACTGGACACGGGTCCTCTTTGGCTTGCCTGGCTGGCTCGGCATGGTGCTGGTGACGGTAAGATAACGATTCTGGAGATCTACAGGTGCACAGCTGATGCTGTCCGCAGGTACTACGGTAGGCTAGGTACGGCTATCCAGTAAATCTACAGATAGGGGTGTCGTCCAAGTCTTCGAAGAAGTGACCAAGTAGACACCGATACAGGTTAGATATGGCGCTGGATGTATGCAGCAGGTACCAATGGGCTCTGGAGGCGTGAGGTGTTATGTACTGGAGCAGATACTGGAGGAGACTGATGCTGGTGGTTGGTGCAGGTGGGGGTTATAAAGTAGCCGATGACGTCCTGGAGGTGGTCGCGTCATGACCTTCACTCAGGTGGACAGGAAGTGACTAGACAGGCAGAGATGTCTCCAGGTGGAGTCTGCTCTGTCAGCTGTCCGCGGCAGTGGGGGTGATGGGGTGTCAGCCCAACTCCAGGTGCTGTCTAAGAGGCAGTGGGTAGCGGCTTACCTGGGCAGTGGGCAGGTTAGACTCACTGGAGGCTGACCGAGTCAGTGGTAACCCCCCCCCCCCACACACACACACCTCACCTCACCGCGGCCCCCCCCCCTCAACCGACAGCATGTTATCACATACCGATCGCTTCCCACCTATAACCCTCCCCCCCCCCTCAAACTCCTCCCGGCGAATTCACCTATGTCCATAGGTAAAGGCGACGGGCGCGGTCGCACTCACTCCTTGAGCGACTGCGGTGAGCGGATAGTGGCGCCGCGGCCGGCTGACCCCGTTACTAATCTCCAACCTATTGTCTTTGATGTTACCTAATCCTGCCCTCTCTACCTCTCTTGCCCACATACATGTACAAACCTTCCATGTCTTCGCGACCTGGCCCCATAGACTTCCCAACCTGGCGCGACAGCGCTGAGCGAAATACAGAATAAACAGAACAGTCCAAGAGATCAAGGAGGAGCCGGGGACGGGATGGTAGTGTGGTGTGTTTATGGGGGTGGGGGTTACAGACTCACCTGGAAGACAGGGGCAAACCCTGGAGGGAGGGGGGTGACAGTGCCTATTGACCTATTACGTCTTTGAGAGGAGGGGGTAGGGATGGAGGATGGGTGGGTGGGCGCGGCATCAGAAGGAAAAGAGTCACTGTTATGTCTCGGTTGGGACAAGGCCATAAACGCCGAGTATATTTACACAGTGGCTTGTAAGAAGATATGATGAAACACTTTTTTTTTGTTATAACATCAAAGGTTTAAACAAACAAGGGCTTGTCTCTGAGTATCTTACTACACAAATATTGTACCTTTCGGGTGAAACTTATGCAATTAAATTTATGCTAAAGCACGTGGGACCGCGGCTCTACTCTTTCGCTGAACCACCTTTCTCATCTTCGCTGCTTTTGGCAAAAAAAAAAAAAAAAAAAATAGAATGCCAGTAAATTTCAACAAAACTAATTGAAACTTGATTAATTATTATTACCACAACATCAGATATTGAGTATCTTACTGGGGTATCTTATCATTACGGTGGTGGTGGTGGTGGGGGGGGGGGTCGTGGAAGTAATTCCAAAGCAGGTAAATCGGTAGGTTTGACGAAGATCATGTGAGATAATTCAATCAAAGGTCTAGCATCATTTTTTGCACGGACGTACATACAAAATCTTCCATAGACTATGTGGAGAATGGACGATGTAGCTAACCCAGGACGAAATGGCAAAATTTCTGGACGATGTACAAAGCTAATTGTGGATGATGTGGCCAATGTGGGATAATTGAAGTATTTAATTTGTGTGTGTGTGTGTTTCACAGATAAAAATCTCCCCAATATTGGTTCTGCTGATAGGGACAGTATCCTTAGGGTAGTTGTTTCTTCAAATTCTATCAGGATATATAGGGACCTGCATCTTTTTCACTTTTGCCACATCGTCCATTGTCCACACCGTCTTTTGGCCAAATCGTCCTCAGACATTGGTGCACCAGCTAGTCTAAGCGGGACATGAGCTGGTTACTGGCAACATGCACTGATAAGAGCTGATAAGATGGAACCAGTTTGCCCCTGCACTGTAGCTGTTATCCAGCGACAAGGTACCCATCATAACATGTCTTATCAGTGTGTTTTGTCACCTGCAATATAGTAAAAAAGAAAATACATATACATTTACGTTAAGAATATAGACCTCCCCCATGCACCCCCCCCCCCCGTGCCGCTGTAGCAGTGCGGACAAGGTTTCTTGTTGAGGAGGCGCGTATCTTAATGGTAATTATGTGAATCTGAGGTCTTGTTCACAATGGTGTCACGCTTACTCATCCAGGAAGAATATAGATATTCAAATATCATTGTACTTCTTATGCTAATAACAACCAATCAAGCATACATCTACATCATTATTTGATTTCTACCATTTCTTTCAAGTGACCTTAATTCTCTGTTGGATATTGCTATTTGAATCCGACAATGAAGCGGACCGAAAATTCATAATGATGGCTGGGGCCGTACAGTCTACCGCACCCGTTAATGTGGAACATCCATCAGAAAAAAAGGAAACGCGTAAAGGCCGGACCCGCGTATAAGCCGCATACCGAGATGGTGGCTTGGATCTAAGCTGCACTGTGTCTCTTAAATACTACCGGTATGTAAACCCCCTGTGATAGCTGCACCTGCGTTTTGGAGCCTCAATAAGCCACACAAGACGTCTGAAATAGTCTATAAGTAGGTATAATGTAGGCCTAGTATAACCAACGACTTATTACATGTACGTGGGGTCCTACGGTAATTACCAGTATAATATGCGTAAAAGCACCCTATATTCTAGTCCCATTGTATGAAAGGAAAACAGGAAAATATTATTTTCTTTCTCCTACATTGCAAACACGATTTGACCTTTGCCACATCCCTTAGCAACGGCCTTCTGCTCCCAAAAATAGGATTTAACACAAGTACAAGGTTACACGTGAATGGATATGATATTTCATGGTTCTAACACTTTAATCGGTGATATGTCATAATTATCCATGACATGCCAGAGGAAAAGAAAATAATTGCACAGCAGCTTGTCCTACTTGATTAGATAGACGTGTATGCAACCACTGAGTATGACATGTACAATGTACTAGGCCTACGTTAATAATATGCTGTGCTTTCTGTTTTTGATAATCAAAATATTCTATTGACACAGTAATGTTCATTTATGTAATATATTATGTATTCTTATGTGATTGTTGCAAATAGACAACACACATCCTATGAATCAATT
Organism: Acholoe squamosa; assembly: GCA_949317995.1. Lineage (NCBI taxonomy): Eukaryota > Metazoa > Annelida > Polychaeta > Phyllodocida > Polynoidae > Acholoe > Acholoe squamosa. The sequence goes on along the minus strand of OX439035.1, from coordinate 105,597,218 downwards.
TGCCCGAATATCGATGCTACACGTAGTAGCCCAGGTAGCAAGGATACATTGGGCCAATGTCGGCTTATATTGGGCCAAGCATGGACAAGCATTGCCCAATGCTCCATTGCTGATTGGGAGGGTGCATGCCTAATCGTCAGCCTCGGCCAGCGTCTATTGATGCCAGTTCAATAGCCTGGGATCAGTTCTATATTCCATAGGACGTGTATTCCAGTTTATTGTTTTATGCCCCCTTTGATCTAGATAAGAATCTGATTGAACTGGGATGTGTATTCACTCTCCAAGCTGAGGTTTTATCAGTACCAGAGTGAAGCATGTCAGATGACCAGTCAGATGAAGGGATGCGGCCAGCCCGTACTCTGTCGGGGGCTGGAGAGGGCGAGCCTGCCTAATCCTAGGCTATCGCTGTGCCGTCACTGTGGGCATGGGCTTTAGCCGACGATTCTAGGGAGCAGAACTATGCCCGGGGGGGGGCACTGAGTCTTTGATGTGTAGTACCAACTGCGAAACTACAGCCCCCCATATTTGGTCATTTCACAGCACCTTAAAATGTAGCATAATTTTTACAGCCCCCCTTTTTCAAGAAGTCTGATAACAGCCCCTCTTTTCACCAGCCTCTTCCATGTAAACTATGGTTCTCAGACAAAAATATTCAGGAATTTCACAGCCCTGAGTGATTAGAAGGAATATTTAAGCTGCTTCCTTCCCATCCAAGTTATAATGGGTATTAACAGCCCCTTAATCTCAAGATGCAATTCAGTTGACAGCCCCCCTTTTTCCCCCTCGCTGACACATTGACAGCCCCCGCTCCGCGGGGTCAGTGCCACAGTTGGTATCCAAACTGAGGCTCAGTGCCCCCCCGGGGAACTATGGTTGCTAAGGACCAGGCAAAGGGTCAAATTACATAAGCAATGTACTAGAAAAAGTAACATTTCTCTTCCAATATTGCAATTAGAAAATAATGCATCAAGTATGTGATGTTAATTTTGAATATCTTTCAGGTCCTGTAATGCATTTTGCCGAAAGTGGTCTAGATCTTTTCCGATAAGAGTTTTAATACCTTTTGCTAGTACATTTCCTATTTAATTTGACCCTCCATGAGGATTGTTATCAGTAGGGAGATAAGACTGATAAGGGCTGCACCGGTTGCTATGACGTGACTGCTGCTCCCAAGAATATGTTGACATCAGTGGCATCACGGCCACTAGTGTAGCCTAACGCTACTAGGGTTAAGGTATACTGGTGGGAAATTGAGAGAATTAGAACTGTGCTAGGGTCCTTAGCACATTTTTAACTATCTAAATTTTCTAATAATCAGTCAGGTGGCTCATGCAGTCGGAGTCCTAGAACCACATTCATATGAGTGGTCTACTTTTGTACACTTTTATGGGATCCCCCTAGTGTGCTGCCCTTAAATATTTTCTATAAATTGGATCTATGATTTTCTTTATGCCATCAACATAGCTTAAACGTGATTTGATAGTTCAAATACAAGACAAAACTTATGAATTTGTCGGTGTAACCCAGCAGAAATGTATCCAAGGCATTGTGCCCTTATCGGGCTAATCACCCTTATACCCTGTGCCGACAACGTGGGATACAACCTCGCGATATCTACTTAGAGCAGTCACGTCGCAAACCAACGTAATCACCCCCACCTGGAAAAAATGGGGGGGGGGGGTATTGATAGCGTTTTTCCAAAGTCATCAGCAGTAATGACTTTAGAAGCTTTTTTGCCATTCCTTTGGTCAGCCGACAATGAGATATCTCGCGGTGCATTATGGACGAGAACGTGACAAAATAAAGGAGGCAGATGGTAGCGCCAGCTGGCGGGCTTTGTCAGATAAACAATATCATTATGGGATAGAGACAAACAATTATCGTTACCTCTCACTGAGGATCACATCTAACAAAAGCATAACACTAGTTGACTATAGAGTGAGAGGTACCACCACACTCAGGAATCCTATCCGGGCCTTGAAAACTTATCATTGACTAGGAATATAAGCCTGAAGAGAAGAAACGCCAAATTGAAATATTTCAAAATGCTCATAATCACTTCATTATGAGACACAATTTGTCTTTAGACAAAAAGACAAAGTTGTGAATAGACCAGCTGTGAGCGAGGACACGTTATTCTGGTTCATTAATCAACAAATACCTATTTGGTCATGGCTGAGGTGTATCACCACGTACCTGGCTATCCCCCTGTCAAGATGAGAGTCAAGGTAAGTAAGTTATCAATATGAAGAACATTTTGTTATTCTGCGTTATCATGGCAAATTTATTTGTGGTGGATTTCATGGAATTGTATATAGACAGATGTGTCTTTACAAAGACGCATCTTGCGACCCCCGGCATCCCATTCTACAGTGATAATGGAACAATGAAATAATAACAGAGAAAAAAAAAAGAAAAAGAAAATAGAATGCATTTGCCTATAAGAAGCTTCATATATAAACACGGATTTTGATACGTAAGGAGCGCTAGATGCCGGTAGAGGGAGGGGTGGGGGGTGGATGTCTATCGGTGTGCAGATGGCACGATACGGACGGGACATGAACTGCTCACACCTGAGCCAACTATGTACCTGCTCAGAGGTGTCATCATTTACCCTTCCACCGACACTCAACCAACCGCAGTGTATCACATTTCCACGTGCTAGAACACTGACAGTACACACCCTGCCTACCCCTTCATTCAATACATAGCATAATGCATTATTTAAGATACGAATTTATTCGGCACAGCAGCGATGTTAGTAAGACGTCATACTGCAGACCAACAATTATCATTGATGTGATTTTAATTTTTTGTACATGTGTATCATAAATTTCCCTATCAAAAGTAAACATAGAACTATATATATATATATATATATATATATATATATATATATATATATATATATATATATATATATATTAGGGCCTATGTGAAGGCTATGCTGTTCATATTACATGATATGTACAATAAACGTGTGCTACCTGTCTATAATTTTTAATGTGGTATGTTCTTTTTTTATTTCTACAATATATCAAAGACAGATGTCGCACTACAGCTAGACATAATCACAACACCCATTGACATATCATTTATTTAATAATTTAATGCAGGAAGAAGTTTAGTTCTGTAAGGGCCGCATGATCGTAGCCTCATGATGCTTCCAGGTTCATGCTCATAACTTGATCATAGCGACCATCGGACTGTATCTACCCATATATAGGTATAGTATAATACATGAATGCAGTAATGTGCCATGCAGGCCTCAAAGGGTTAAATTATCATGCGTAATCTTGATTTGAAGATCAATACCTGTCATGACCTTCCACTAACCGTTCGATCAATATTATAGATAATTATGGAAATATCATATAAGTATACACATATAACAATTAATGTCATTTGTCCTAAGAAGTCAGAACTTTATTTAAACCTATTCTTAATAATCTGGACTTCTGGTTCTACACAGAATTAAGGTGAGATCCACGTCAGCCTCCAGACGCTGGATGGCGAGGGTCAGGCTGACATCAGCATCCACCCCACCCTCCTCTCACCTCCCCAACTCCTGCACATCCATAGCCACCCCCTCCCAACTCCAGCAACCACTAGTAAATTTGTATCACCATGTACATGGAGGTTCAGGCCTCTTTGTGTCCAGTGGCAGACTCTCCAGGTTCCAGTTCTCCAGGGTGAAGCTTAGGGCAGACAGCAGTAACACTTTAGCTCCCTAACTGTTTGTCCTTTTTTTGCCAACATGATGCAGCATGCAGCCCAGTGCTTCCATACTTTGGTGCGTTATGATTTATAAACCCATGGACTGACCGTCATGATGCTGCATAGAGACCAACCATGGCAATCCATCCATGAAAATCACACATCATAAGAATGCATCAATACATCACGCTAAATTCTAGCACTACTGCTTGGACTCACTTCAACCAGTATCCACCTACGATATATATATATATATATATATATATATATATATATATATATATATATATATACATACATACTTTGTATTTTGAAAATATCAGCATCACTAGCAGAAACACAAAGCCAGACAGGTCTGGCAGAATACATGTATCAAACTTGAGAAAGAATCTGGGAATCAACTTGCTGAGTATCAAAACAACTGTCAACCCTTCAGATATTCAAATACCTCCGACACCTGACATTGCTTTTGGGGTAAAGAATAGGAGGAATACACTGTCCGTTCAAGAAGTGCAACATACATGTGATGTATTTTCACCAAACCAGTCATAAGTCGCAAAAAAGTGATTCCTGAGTTATTCTACATTCATATAGATCACACAATAACCTAATTTGTACTTTTCTTATCCCGGAAATTATCAACATAAAAAAAAAAAAAAAACTTAAAAAAACCCCAAAATTAGTTAATTATCAAAATTTCGGGCAAAGCTGAACATTTGATATACCAGCCTAAATACTGTACCTTTTATCAGTCCTATCAAGAAACACAAATGCAAATACATGGCTTGTGGAATAACTTTCCCATGCATTAGTTATTTATAAACCTACCACCGACAATCCATATACATTGGTACAAAACTTAAGTAAAGAGGGCTGGCTTTCTGGACGCTGTATCTTAACAATGTTGATCAGCATTATTGAGAAATACACCCCTTGTGTTACCATAAGAGCCATATGATAATAGTCAGGGTTAATTGATTAATGTGCAGGCCATTTAGGATACTTCAACTAATGTTTGACAAAAATTCTCGTGTGTTATGTGTTGTGTGATTGAATGATGTAGAGAAATTCATTTCTGCTATGAACAATACTGATACTGATGTCATCAAAGCTCTCGCCAAGTTTATATACAATGCATTTAGACAGAGACAGGAACTCTAATTGCTAGCCTATGTAACAGATGTGTATACTATGATATTTATCTAATCATCACTGTAACAAAGAGTGGGTATATATGTGTGCCAGGAGAGAGAGGGTTGGAGAAAGAGAGAGAATTAGTGTGAGTATGTATGTGTGAGAGGGAGAGAGAGTGAAAGAGAGTGATAGTAAGACTTAGACTTAGTCGTAGAGTAGAGTAGTGGACATATTATATATATATATATATATATATATATATATATATATATATATATATATATATACATGCTATATATGTAAAGAACCATTTATGTATGACACATAGGTCAGTAATGACCTCGTTTTTGCTGTCAATAAAATACATTATTGTTATTATTATTATTATTATTATTATTATTATTATTATTATTATTATTATTATTATTATTATTATTATTATTATTTATTGTGGGGAGGTGGATTCAGCGTGCCGTGGGCATGTGACAAACTTTAGGAACAGATGAAGGGGAAACATTCTTCTGCCCGTTCTCCAGGAGATAAAATTAATCTCCGTGTCCCTTTTGAGCAGAGAACAACTAATTAACATTCTTTTACCCCCCCCCCCCCCCCGTCGTCACTGAGGCCACAAGACGCCCCCCCCCCCGTTCCGTCTTCTACAGTTTCCTTTTTCAGCAACCACTCTGTACATCATGTTATGGCCTTGAGGTCTGGGATGAATTCCCGAGGTTAATTACTACTTTATTTAATAACTGATTACAAGATAGTATCCTTATAAACTCTCTCCTGCTTCAAGGCCATGTACTAGTATCAGTAACATGATAGTCCTTGTTAGCCATCCCTTGATCTCGTAGCTAATTCAGAAAGTTTGGTGAATATTAGGGTTTTTAGGAAAAGGGAGTGAATTTTCAGCCATGTTTTCTGAGTATAAAGATGTGTGTAATGGTGTGGTTCAATTATAAAATAAGTACTTGCCAGACTTAATTCCTGGCAAACATTCTGTTTTCTTGGAGTATATGGAACTAGCGAATTTGACATCCTAGGATACCTCCAGGAGGTATCCGAAAAAAGGTGTTTTGTGACTTGCACCATTTTTCTTCTGAAGAGAGAACATGAAGGGATGCAGGCATACATGTCTAGTCTCGGAGGGGGGGGGGGGTATAATATCATCTTGGTGAGAACTTCAATTTTATAATTTTGGTTGTTTTAGTACTGTTATATAGTGTAAAATCCTCGCATATAAGACCCACCCTGAGTGGGGTGAGGGTGTAATTTTGGTGTAAAAGCCGCGTCTTATACGCGAGGATTTAGGGTACTGCATTTTCACCTCAAGTCGGCTAAGTTGCACCTCAAGCCGGCCACCATATGAGTACCTAGGCTACCACGGGGTACCTTGGCTACCACGGGGTACCTATATCAGGGTCTTCCAGAGAGGCATGTCCGTGGGGTTGCAGCTACGTCAGTGCTACCACCTGCTGACTTTCATGTAAACTAAATATCCAACGTATTTCTGTGCACAAACAAAAAGGAAATGATAAGGTAATGCAGGGTATCCTAACATTAAAATGAAATCTATGAAAAATGTGTTTTTGATCTTAAAAAACAACAACAACAAAAAAAAAACACAAAAAAAAAACACCTGAAGGCTTGTGGGTGTTCCGTACCTCCATAGTATAGGTACGGTATATAGGCAGATCGTCAGTCTAACATCCTGGAGGAACCCCCATTTTAAAGCAGTAGGGGTATAAGGTAGCCGACTTGGGGTGAAATGGTGGCCGATATTAGGTCAAATAGATAAGTTACGCAAAACCAGTGAAAAAAAACCAACAAACATTTCTAACGATCATTACTTCAAAACCCTTTATGATCCAGTGATTTAACATTTATCTCTCCTAAGACATCTCATATCACATATTCCCTTATGAGATCAACCCTTACAATCTTAAATCATTTCAGAAGCGATGGACTCCCCCTCATACCCACCCATCTGATCTCACTTGCCCCCCCCCCTCAATTAGAGTGTGAGCAACTCCCCGGAGTAACTCAGAGCCAACCGTGTTTAATTTGACATAGCCCGATTCTACTTTCACCAATTGAACAGCCTGTTCAAGGCTATGCTGTTCCCCGGCATCAATCGGTACGAGAGTGTTCTTCCCAAGCATACAGACGGGGAACCAGCCAAGTTCAAGGCATGCATGTCTATGTTATTCAATCCGGGGTAGAACCACTCAGCGAACACGATTGACAATTAAATGTTAATTTTTAAACAACAATCAGCAGCGTTATTTTCTTTCAATTTTAATTGAGCCCTATAATTAATAATCCAATAATTGCTCGGGTCTTTAGCCTCTGGCCAACATCTGTTGTATTTTACCTTAATACTTAGAACGGCCATCCCCCAGCCTCCATTAAGCAATACCTCGCTGGCATGCAAGCTGATGCCATACAAGCTGATGCAAGTCATTCCTGTATTATATGAATCTTATAGTGGCTCATATTTGATCATGTGTGTGTGAATATTCTGTCCTTAAAATAGATCTGACGGAAGAACAAAAAATAAAATAATAAAGGTGGTAAAAAATCCGAACAAGTCCTTCTGGGAGCTGATGTCACCCTCCACGATCGATCATTGCAGCAGCAGCGCTCCCAAACACCAGGCACGGGAACTAAAAGATCCAGGCATGCCACACCCACTATAAAACGCAGAAATACAAAATACACAGCGTCACAATTCCACCAACCACATCATTTTAAATACATATAGATGATTAGATGTCACCAACTGCCGATTAAATTTATAGAAAAATCAATCAGCTATAAAACCTGGCATGGTAACATCCCGGTAACATGTCCTTTAATATGGTTTTTATTTCTCTTTTTGTGTTGAACTCTAGGAGGCGGCATTGCTTCAAGTGGTGCAAGACTTGAGGCAGACAGACTAAAATTGCCTGATTTCATGCCACTGACTCACCATGCTTACTTGGGCATAGCTTGGCTTAGCAACCGTAGTGCTTAATTCTAGTCACGTGACCATCAGATTTAATTAGAAACACATGATAAATGTGTGAAAAATTGAGCAATCTATATGCGCATACCTTTGTCTTTTTTCTTCCCCGATTTTGATCTGGGTCAGAAATGTTGTGGGTCACATCTTGAAGTGTCCTATCGGTAACATGGACATTGGGAAGAGATCTTTGAGGGATTGGGGGCGGGGGTGGAATGGGGTGGGGGTGTCCGGGGGGTGTCAACCTCCGGAGATGCCATTGAATCCTGATGGACGCTCTCCTAACAGATGGTCTGTCCTAATGCGTTGGGTGTGACAAGTGACTAGATTTATGATTGAAGAGTGTTTGTGAGGAGATGGATATGGGTTGAGGTTGAAATTCCAGCACAATCAGGATGGGTTGGCCGCTGGGCGATAAAGGGTGGGGGTTATCATGTTATGAATGGTATATCTATTGGACTATTACTCAGTCAAATAGGGGTTTGTCAAGGTAGTTTGAGGCAGACAATGGCCAAGAACAGATTTCATGAATAGAATTATAATATAACTGATTAAGAACATCAATGAGGGTAAATGATTTAAAATTTAAACTGGGCAGTTTAATAACGTATAATTAGAAAGAAAACACTAAATTTCCTGACGTCCTGCCTGTATACATATATTATGCAAGCACACATGAGAATTATAACCATTTTCCACGATGATAGCATGGCTCCAAGCAGAACCTGCATATTTCTTCCACTTTAGGTTTGAACAGAGTCTATGGGGGCCTAGACCAACCCGAGAATGGCGATGTTCAGTGAGGCATCATGTTCACAATACAACACGAGACAAACACAGGTGAGCACCAGACACCATGCCAGGCAGAAGTCGAAGGGGGGGGGGGGGGCGGCCGATACCACACCTGGGCCTCTGTTGGAATCCTAATTAGTCTCTCAGGTAGCTAGGGCATGTTATTATTGTTACTTGGATTAGGGAAATTCAAGTTGATTTTTTTGGCAACCAGTGATAGAGAATACAAGCCCTCCCTTGGAACCAACATACCCCAGCGGCTTTAACAGAGTAAGGAATAGGAAAAGAAAATTGCACTCCCCCAAAAAAAGAAAAACAACAACAAAAAAAACAACGTTAAGAGATTATGGCAAATTCCCCCTCAACCATGGAATATTGGACTATTGATAAATTTCTCCATCTGCAAGATTTAGGGTTTGTTGTCGACCCCTTCCCCAAAAAATCTTCTTTGTCCAATACATTCAAATGGGGATTTCAATGAATGGCGGATCGTAATCCAGACCATAAAGATAAAATGGCCGAGTCAGATAATTGTACGTGCATATATACTCATATCAATCAATACTTTAAAAATGAAAATCAAATTGAGATCGATGGTGGAAAAATCAAAGTTCCTTTCATGCCGAAACGTGCATATTTGTGGAGGGTCAATGGTGTGTGTGTGTGGGGGGGGGGGAGGGGGTAAGCTTTAATCCACAGTAATTTCCCCATTACAAGCTTCATAGCGACATCTGTCTCACCCAGTGCTCCCTGATTCGTCCCCCTCAATTTGATGCAGTCATGCGTGACGCTATGTGATGGTGCGTGACCATGCGTCAGCGATCATGGATTATGTAGTGGTATCACGCAAGTGTTCTTACCAGGTAGTCGTCGTTCACAGAGGGCAGAATACTACCTTATTCATGTTAGTATTAATTGTCTTATTAGTTTCTCCCTTTGGATCTTGTCTATGCATCAGGTGGTTTGAAATTTGAAGCCATATCCTCAGAGAATGAACCCTTTTAAGATTCTAGGAATTACCCCCTGGGATTCTCCCATATACATGTACTAGTATTTTCTCCACAGCCCTAGCCCCAACCCTCTCTTTATTCCTCACATTCTATCACACCTTACATACCTCCGGGGTCTAGAGTAACAGGTCCTATAAGCGGACAGCCCCTGATAGCGGACACCCTGATGTAAATGAGGCATTAGAGTAAATAAGACATCAATACTTCAGCAGATAATGATGTAAAATATTTGATGTATATAACAAGTAAAGTTTTAACATGAAACAGCCCAGTATATAGGTGAGGAATATATATAGAATTGCTGTTAAAACGAGGGAGGGTCTCGTGTGATGTCTTAGGCCATGGCTGTTAACAGCATGGCTAAGACTTTTAACAAGATTTGAACCACAAGAGGGGCCCTTACAAATAATATATTTCAGTTGAATCGGTGATAATGTGTTTCTCTAAACAATATATTACATGGCTGATTGTGTTTCTATAGGATCATACAGTGTTAATATGCAGTGTTGGTACAATATGTAACTGCAAGTACTTTTCATTAAGGGGGCCTAATGGCGGGTATCAAGTCTTTTTTGCATTGATTCTAGCTAGGGTAAAGTGACCATGAGTCGTCCACTTGGACCTCTGTGCAACCTCTGACTTTTTCTAAGGTCTGTGCTATAGTAAGCTAACTTGTGGGGGGCATCAAAAAATGGTTATGAAAATCAACCTGATGTAATTGTCTTTCCAGCAAATAGGGTTACAACTCCTATATGTATGCCCATCAGTCTCTATAGGCCGTCACTATCTTAGCGATGTGTATTTTCCTTCATCAGTACCTTGAGTCGGCCACGAGTACCTTGAGTCAACCACATCATTTCATGAATCAATTACTGTGTAGGAAAGTGTCTATTGTGTACTTAATGCAAGAAAAGGGCAGATTTCAGGTTTACTGATAACTGACAGGGTGTGAATGTAATCAATGTACAATATTTAGTTAAGGCTAACTCTCTTTAGTGACTCCTTGGGTGGTATTGCAAGTTTATTCTCATTTACTAGTTACACTGCAATATAAGTGGTTCACACATTGTCAGAAACCCATCTCCATTTGCATGGATATCATCCCAAACATGCTCTCTTTGATAGCCTGTGGAAGGTGGTACATCCAAAGTGCCAAAGTTGGTAAGATAGCAGATAGCTGCATCTCCCAACCCTTTTCCAATATAAATAGCAAAAAATCCTCTAAGGGATCATTGATAATTCCAATTTGGCACCACTAAACATGCAAAATGGACGACTCAAGGTACCTGGACTACTCAAGGTCACTCTACCCTATAGCCCTTCAGTCCTGCTAATAATGTGGTAACCTACCATATGGATTCAATTGTGCATAAATATCACGAGTATCTAAATGATGATTGAAAGAGATTGCATGGATGTCGTAGTCTTCATGCGAAATATCACACATTTATAATCATATCATTTACCTGACTCACAGTGAAAGATTGCTAGCAATGATACTACAATGGTAAAGTTTATGGTGAATTAATATCATACAATGAAGTATTAATGCAAAATAATACATTTCCTGCATACTATTCACCTGGCAAGGCCATTATCTGCTAATATGGCCCTGTGTCCGCTATTAGGTGCAAAACCAACCCATTTATCATCTTACTTTTTATATAGTAAAACATATGGAAATATAACACAGCCTTACCCTCTGATAGATGATTATTTTGTTTATTTAAAGGTATATTCCACTATTCGATATATGTAGCGTTTAATCAATGTTATGAGACAGCACGCATGGGTTTATGGGTTAATATTAATCCACGACCGCGAAGCGGGAGTGGATTATTAACCCTAAACCCACAAGTGCTGTCTCATAACTTGATTAAGGCATTTATCTAACATTTGTCTCAATTTTGTATTAATTTCTTACCTTATAACCCCAGAATCATTCCAGGCGAAGTTATTTTCTAAGTGCATGCGATCTGCTTGCTATGCCAACCCGCCGTGGCCATGGTTTTACTCCACCCGTCATACCTTCGTATTTCCAAACACTTTTCGGGTAGAGTCCAAGCATGTCAAGTCCTGTACTTCTAGCACCGCCAAATATATGATCTCTAGTTGGTGTTCACCTACATTTTGTATTTATTTTCTTTGAAATAAATAAGAATCCAATAATTTTACACAGCGATCCAACGCACATGGCCATTTCATCATGTTGAGGAAGCGGGTAGGTGCCTGGATGTACTTAAAATACTTTCGGCTGAAGAACTAGGTCAGATACGCATTGAACAAGGAATGGCCGGACGGGGCATGTGCCGAGACGTATCGCAATGGAAAATCAATGGATTCTTATTTATTTTGAACAAAATGGAGAAATTAGGCATGGCATGTTCATCTAGGATATCTAAGGATGGTTCTCTATTAATAACCCCACCTTCCACCATTGGAATCTATGCTAATGAGGTGTGTACACATCAGGTATGTCGGAACATTTTTTCAAATCCTCCATGGGCATTGGTTTCTACCACCGGTCGGCTTGGTATAGTGGACAGCAAGCTTGTCTCCTGCCACAGCGGCTGGGGATTGATTCCCGTTGAACCCTAAACGGTTTTAACTTAAAATCAATGGCGTAGTTGACTTTGTATGCTTTGCCAATTTATTAACATGTCCAGGTTGAAACCAGCACCTTCTTGAAGATGAAGAAAAGGTCTCAGAGTGCGTTATGGCTGGATAATGAACCGTGGATTATAACAAAAAAGCACTGCCCAAGCCCAAATCGTTAGATAACAAAATCTACCATCAGTTTCTCCAAATGACTTGGAATTATATCAGTTTTATATATTATGAGATAGCCAAAGCAATAAAAACCATGGTTCATTGTACTAGTTTCAGATTTATTGACATCTGAAGATGGGGAGTCCTTAACTATTGCTGCTAATGGGAGAAAACCCCATTTTTCAACATTTTCTCTAATATTGAAAAATTGACCATGGCTATCTTAACTTAACTTCTCATATATCTAGCAGACATCATTTGTACCATGATCACCCAATAAAATCAGGTAGTCATTGGACTAACAAAAGAGCCATGAATAATTTAACAAAAAAAGTGCAATTAAAAAGTATTTTAATTTCTTATGTTTCACACTACAGGAAAGAAACTGCCTGGAATTTGTTCACCAGACTTTGCAGAGATTGAGATACAATCATCATGAACATTTTATGAGCAAAGAATTGAAAGGTTACTCACAGAATATAGAAGTGACAGATTTATGAAAATATTTTCTTTTTTCTCAACAACTGAAATCTATTAAGTTGACAAGTAGTTAATTTTAGTGCTGTGGTAGGAAGAATGCAAAAAGCTTTTGTTCAACAGCTTGATAGTGATGGGTTATGGCATATACAAAAGGGAAATGAGCATAAATAATAAGTTTAGCTAGTTTCAGATTTTGGCCACCAGGGGGCGATGGTATAGATGGTGGAATATACCTTTAATATGCAAGTATGAGCTTGATCATCCTTCCATTTACTGAGTTATAAAGATAATACTATTAGATGTCCGCTTATTGGGTCCTTTACTCTACCTCCAAACACACTCGACGTATGAGGGGCGGGGGTTCTGAGACTTCCTGGCTTGGGGGAGAATTAACAATGGCAGTTAAGGCAATCTAGTAGCAACCTTAAGTCGTTCTTCATGTAGACTATACAATATAAGGGTGTGCATCATGTCCCATGTGGCAGTGTGACATCCAGGCACTAGATGGCTAACTTAGACGTGTGTTGTCGTGGTCTCCATGTGAACCTCGTCACCTCTGACACCTTAATACACTACAGCTGCTACCCACTGTCACCCTGCTGCACATGTGTCCCCCTGTGCCACACCATCTTGGGCTGTATTTTCGTCTTCTTCTTCCCATCTTTCCTTTATTTCATTCTTTATTTCCTCTTTTTAATCATTCCATCCACATATATATGTATGTATAATGCCCGGCTTTTTTTTTCTAGTAGACTTCAATATGAGCAAATATGACGGCCCTCAGTGAGGTGTCATGCCTGGGGTGTCATGTTATATATGCTGGGCATAAAAATCAGTGAAACATGAGTGGGGACATTATGCATCTACATAAACCAGTTTATAAATGTATAGGTGTGAAGGAGCATGATTGATCCCATTGCATGTCACTACAGACACTTAATACACACTGCATCAAAAGCTAGTGCATGCTAGGCGGACAGCTGTTCTCTACGGCTAGACGGGTAAAATTGACAAGTGGACAAGGCCTTCTCTTAAAATCGACAAGGGACATGGGGTTGAGAGTCAAGGGACAAGGTGACTTCTTAAAATCGACAAGGGACATTGGCGTAGAGACAAGGGACAAGAGCAATTCTTAAAATCAACACGGGACGTTGGCTTAGAGACAAGGGACTAGAGCACTTCTTAAAATCGACAAGGGACATGGGGGTGAGAGACAAGGGACAAGAACCATTTCTTATAATCGACAAAGGACATGGGACGCCCCTGTCTAGGGCCCTTTCTCTAGCAGCTTAAGATCTGTAGACCCATATCTAGACAACTTGTGACAATGTATTGCCACAAGGTTGGAGGACAGAGAAACAGAATTGATGTACCAATTTAAGAAATGAGGGGTGGATTGATGGATAGACAGAGTTAAGAAATGGGTAGATGCGGTCACTTAGGTAGATAGCCCGATAGATAGACGGATACATTGTAGAGAGAGAGAGAGAGAGAGAGAGAGAGAGAGAGACAGAGAGACAGAGAGACAGAGAGAGAGAGAGACAGAGAGAGAGAGACATACAGACAGACACAGAGAGAGAGAGACACTCAGACAGAGAGAGTGAGAGAGAGAGAGAGAGAGAGAGAGAGAGAGAGAGAGACAGAGAAAGATACAGACAGACTGACAGAAAGGGGCAAAGAGAGATAGATAAAGAGGCAGAGACAGATACAGAGACATACAGAGGCAGCCCGGGGCCACTCCCTATAATTATGTTCTATAGTTTTATGTGCAAACATGCCCCTCTGTTTGGTACCCTAATCAAATATCATACCAGCATATCAAATTTCGGACCCTTTTCGAGGGGGGATGTCAAAACGCAGCCCCAAATAAAGGGGCAAATCCGAAAAATACCCCCCTATCCCCAAAAGGGACCGAAAAGTGACATCAATAAAAACAACTATGAGAAAGTACACGATGGTGGAACTGAAAATGCTCATTTTTTGCCTAAAAGGTACCCCATTTTCCTTCAAAATAGTCTAATAAGCACTCCCAATCAAGGGCCCTCGAGGGCCCCAGTCTAGGGCCCTTTCCCTCAGAATCATGTTCACACATGGTATCCAAATCTGCAGGAGTGCCCCCCCCCGGGAGGCAGAGACCCGCCCCGCAGAGACAGAGAGGGAGAGAGAGAGAGAGAGAGAGAGAGAGAGAGAGAGAATGCTCAACAAGAGCAGAGGAGCTGCTTAGCATCTCTCCACTTCTTTAACTGCATGAAGTAACTGCGATAAGGGGGCTTCCATTAATTATGTACGCACAAATTTGCCGAAAATTGACCCCCCACCCCCCATGTTGCACCCTGTATGCATTTGGCCTACCCCCTCCCCCTATGCGTACATACTCAAGCCACATGGAGCCCCCCCTCCTTTCCTGCGTGCAGAAAAATTTCCTTTACCCTCTGGTAAATATAAAATGGTATGCATACTTTGTAAGTATTCCCCTTATTTTTGTAGCCTTATTGGATACTAGAATGAGGGGTTGTTCTCCTACAGTCACCATATTTTGTACCAAGATACCTACCATCAACCTCCCTCTACCCCCCAAAAATGCCTCAATTTCTCCTAATTCATTAGGCCCTATGCGTACATACTCATAGCCTCTGACCCCCCTCCCCCACCCTGTACGCATCTGTATGCATTTGGCCTGACCCCCCCACCCCCCCTAGATGCGTACATAATTAATGGATGCCCCCTAAGCGGCCCATGGAGCAGACAGACTCCTAATGATGCTGGATACTCCAGGTGGTGGTAACCAACATGCAGCCTCCGTGCACGTGCTGCACTACACGCAGCAGCAGCAGCAGCTCCCATGCTGATGTCACAACCACCGCCCGCTCCCACCCGCGACCCTAGATGGCTGGGGTGGGGGGCAGGCGGAGCGCCCAGCTTGTGGAGCCGGGAGGAACCCCGGGCAGGCCGACAGGGGAGGAGGGAGGGAGGAGGAGGGGGCTGGGCATGCAGCATCCTGAGCCGTGTGTGCTGCGTTCTGCACCACTCATTGTCCCCCCACACACACACTCACAGACATGAGCTTGGGGTGGGAGGAGGAGTAGTACTAGAAGCTATCCCAAATACACACCCCAACACCATCAGTCGTCCATATCAACTCTAGGAGTCAACAACACTCTATACTAGGCTCCATCCCACCACAAATTCTGCAACTGGTAGCTGCTGGAGTAGTTTGGATCTTGCTGTAGTAGGAAGGTATTCCTGTTGCTGTGAGAGAAAGGGTTGTGTCATAACTATGGGGACCGAGCTCCATTGTTTACAGTGAGGGGGTGGAGGCAGTGCTGGATGGTCCAGGCACAAACAGAGGTGAGTCCACCATCATGACATAATAACCATTACCAATACTGCTTTCCATATTAGGATCATATTCTAACCTGGATATCTGTATATTTGAATCCAATTTTATAGAATAATGATCCTCATTTTGTGTGTTATTCACATCCTGTGGCATTATTGGATTTTAGCACGTGACCTAGAATTATTTCAACCAGGCCCCAGGGGCCGGCTTAAAAAAACATGCACATAATTAAGGATTTCTGATTATGTCACAGCGTCCATTCATAACAGCGGTGTAAAGAGGAATTGCTTTTCATATCTGACAATGAGGAATTGTGATTACCAATCATTACGAAACAATCAGATTCCTATCAATATAATATATCCCAGTGGAAATCGTTTGGATCATTACCATGACAGGTTTACAGATTTAGGTCAATGCCACATCATAAAATATACCAAAACTAATGACAAAACAGGGGTAATTTTACCACAAATTTTACACTAAAACCAGAACCTGTCCCATGTCCTTGATATAATTCCAAGGATTAGTTTCTGGTTGGTTGGGTTTAGTGGAATAACAAAGACGTTGAGTAGAGCCTGGTGTAGGGACTGGATGGTGAGAGTGTGTTTTTGTTGTGCAGTGAGGGGGATGAGACAAAGCACATGCTGTCTGCCTGCTGCCCCCACATGCTGCATGCCGCACCATGCACGGAGACTGCACTCATATTACACTGGTACTCACACTCCTAGGTACCCCCTACTGATACCAGCACACACTGCTTATCTAGGCTACCACTCCTTATCTACTATTGATCAGCGTTGAAGTTTCTTACCTTCTAAAGCCTTAAACTCACAGATTAATACAATTTGATCGGCGTTGAAATAGTGCCTGTGTTAAATCTCACTTCGAGAGTAGCACACGGTGACGTAATCATAGCTAGATTAACACTTCTTCACGAAAGGCAGGGGTGTCTTTGACAAAATAATTATCATCAAAATCAAAGAACAATGTTAAATATTCTGTGCTCGATCATTATTACTAACTCTCATATTTCCACCCCTTGACAAGCATTGCATAATGTTCTCACCATTGGTTATAACCACACTGTTACAGGTACTTTCCCTTGTCTAAAGACAAAAGATTATTATTGTTTAAAAAACCCCATTAGGTATAGGGTTGACCCGGGATACATTATCAACCAATCAGATCATTCCCTGGATTCAATGCAGAATTTTTTTGGGTACATTATGTAACACCCGGTACCCATAATGCTGGTTCTTATTAGTGCTTATCTCGCCAGGTGACAGATCCAGCAATGGCGGGTTCACTAGGCCTCCATACTAAGCCCGATATTGAGAAAACGAGCGGAGCGAGCCTGAATCAAATATCCTTTGTGAGTAGTATATGATGACGCAATGGTTGTCAATGAACGCTGGCTGGACCTCCACCCGCTGGCGTCCATTCATAATAAATATATTCTATCATCATTGTGTTTGCGAGGTGTCACGTTTAGGATAGAACCAACTGCCTTTCGTGTATATTGTATAATTTGTAATAAAATGTCATATTTGTCACCTGATAGACACTAGTGTCACAATATTCGGATAGTTTCTAGACGTAAAGGTATAGCTTTTATAGGGGAAGGCTGAGGGTAGCTTGTTTCACTGTGTAGGGGATGAAACTAAAGACCCACAGAGAAAAACTAGAAAGGGGATTTATTTGACAAAGGGATTCTTGAATGAAAAAAAGAAGATAAAACAAGGAGACAAAAGATAGATCCAGAGAACAGGTGTCGGCAGAGGCAGAGGTGCTCCTCCATGCACCCCCTCCACCACACACACCATACACCAGCCACGTGACCTGCAGGGGTGAAGGGAACAAAGGTACACCCCTCCCCCCTCCGACAAAAAGAAAAGAAAAATAGAGTAGAGAAAAAAGAGATGGGGAGAAAGAAGGGTGCTCACTATGAGGTCACATGTCCTCATTTGAGAAGACAGCCTACTCCGTAATGACAAGCTGGGATGGGCAATATTAGGGAGGAGATGTCACGGTGACTTAATAACAATACTGAGGATAGGGGAATAACCATACCAATGTTAAAAGCCTCATCATAGAGATAAATAGCTACTTTGCATATGCTTTACATAACCATAGCTATAACACCATAGCTAACATAATATTGATAGCACAGTTTCCATGTGAGAGCCTTTACCAGCCATTAGAATTGTACAATGGAAAAGTAATAGATAGAAGACCTTCAATTTCATTTTTTAATCAATGAAGTACGATGCTTTGTTCCACAATTGTATAAATGACTCGGCATTGACAATGCAGAGAGCTATTTTTATCAGATGATTATACTCCCTATTTGACATTGGACATAAATCAACCATGATCATGTTCTAGTGCTTTGTTGATGGCATCCATTTCATGCAGACCGAGAATCCATAATGCATTGTATCTCTAATGCAAAGTAGTCGATTCCAAACAAAAAAGAGATGACAGTTTCCAGCTAACAGTTTATGTTAAAATACTAATTATTTTGACCAATTATAGACTAAACCTGTATAATTCTCTTATGCATTATACTAGTATTGACACATTTATTAGTTGAGTTGCAAGACATCGGTATACACAATGTATCTGTATAGTAACAGCGCAAGAGTGTTTATTAATGAGAAGGAAATGATGTATAAATGCCCTCTTCTCACCCCCATTTTTATTGGATAGGCCAGGAAAATCCAAAACATGTACACGCTCAAATCAACCCATCTATACTGACCACTCCCGAAGTGCAAAAACATGATGATGTACACCTCGATAGAAAATAGTATCGATAATTCATATTGAAATTTGAGATATTTTTAATTCCCTCCTTTCTATTTTCTCATCAACAGAAGATTGTGGTACAACCGTGTAGTAGCCCTGAGTCGTCCACTACAGTTCCTCCAATGGCGACCAAGAGGAGCGTCCTGTGGTCCAAGGAGATGTTCTCCCCTGTGGACCTGAAGGAGAAATTCACCAACCACTTCCCTGTCATTGTCATGGTAGCACGGGGCTACTATGGACAGACGGAGATAGACACACTAGGCAGCGATCAGGTAAGCAATTTATCAATTACTTTTTATCTTAAAAGATGGGCCTGGACGAAGAGATTTGACATAATTACAGAGGCCTAGTTAATATATAGTTATTTCTTAAAATCATGAAGGGTCATTGGTATTTGCGACATGGGACAATGGACTTAATTTCTTAAAATCGACATTGAACAGAAACCCTTCATGACATCGACGGTTGACATTGTGGTGACAAAGATGGGGGTCAACAGTATTTCATAAATCGATATAGTGACTTGCCTCAGCCCCAGCAACACATCCCAATGCATTGATCAGCGGCAAGTCACTCGCCGACTACTAGGCTACTTTAAAACCCCTTCCACCCCATAAAGCAGGATTTGCACGCAAATCCCATGGAGTTGCAGAAATCCAGGGGTGAAAGAGTAATTGAAGGGTTAACAAATTCCTCTTTGACATAGGAATGCTTTGTTGCTTCATATATTTATACTGTATACAATACAGGAAATAAATGAGACATTTGAACAAATGCACAACACCCCTTAGCATGCATACAACTAAAGGGGTGATGGGTGACTTTGCTAACTACCGTGATATTAACAGGAATCAGAATATGCATAATGTGAATTTTGCCTCCTATATTTCAGGTTCTCATCATTCAAGGCTGGAGTTCCCAGAAGCGGGTTGTAGCCCGGGACACCCGGGGTCGTTATATCAGTATTCCCGCAGACTACCCACTCAAGTTTGAGGTCACCTCAAAAACAGGTAAAGTTATGATCATTCGATCTATATTCCATGCAGGACAATAAAGGATTAAGTGTTTTATTTTTACTGATTTGTTTTAGATATTCCATGATCGCTAGAGAACATTGATTTCTATTATGGGATCTTAGAATTTATTACAAATGATTTAAAGAAGCACATCAGAGATCATATTTCATCTTAAAACATAATATTATAATTCAGTATTGCCGCATTCCATTTGTTTTTTATTAGGACTACCATGTTGAGATGGGGTTGTCAAGGGGGCATCCATTAATTGTGTACGCATCCAGGGGGGTGGGGGGTCAGGCCAAATGCGTACAGATGCATACAGGTGGGGGAGGGGGTCAGAGGCTATGAGTATGTACGCATAGTGCCTAATGGATTAGGAGAAAATAAGGCTTTTGTGGAGGTAGGGTGGGGGTTTATGGTAGGTCCCTTTGTTCAAATTATGGTGACTCTAGTGAGCACCACCCCCCCCCATTAATAAAGCTACAAAGATAAGGGGTATACTTAGTATGCATACCATTTTACATTTACCAGAGTGTAAAGGAAAATTTCCCCGCACACATGGATAGGGCGGGGGGGGGGGGTCCATGGGGGTTGAGTATGCACGCATAGGGGGAGGGGGTAGTCCAAATGCGTACATAGGGAGCCTAAGTCTCGCGATAAATCATGTCGTAAAAAAAATTCTGATTTGGAACTAAAATGACCAATATTTGAATTGACCTAGAGGCCCACCATATATGAAATTTTAAGGCTTAACTCTCATTCTTAAAAAAGTTATGCTAGGCCTAAAAAGTTCTCCTATCCTTCAAGCCTGCGGGCGATAATATGCTAGGCCTTGAACGCGCGGTCACGTGACGTGACTTAGTCTCCCTATCGTGCAACATGGTGCGTGGGGGGGGGGGGGGTGGGGTCAATTTTGGGCAAAAATGTGCGCACATAATTAATGGATGCGCCCAACCCCAAATTGAAGGTGGATAGTGTCCAAGGTTGGAAAATGAGCATCAGAGCTTTGGCCAGGAGGGTCTTGCCAAACATGACGAGGAAATTTCTCTTGAATATTTTCAGAGATTGACTGCAGTAAACGTGCATGGCCTAACTCTTTTTCATTTTATTGACAAATAATTTTGCGCTAGACTGCATGGAAAACACTTTTTGAGCAGTGTAAGAAATGTGCACGTTTCACCTAAATGATTTTATAAGAATTTATTTGGCAATACCAAAACATGCACGTTTTACTTTCTAGTTCTCATTTGCTTTTTGGCAAGACCCTCCAGAGGGCGAGGTATCTTTTGATCCCTAAAATTATGGTTAACTGTAATTTCACCAATTTTAACCCTTTCCCCGTCTTTCACCCACCCACAGACCAGGACCTGTACTTACGACCAGTCAGCAGCCGTGCGCGCCCCCTGTGGCAGATAATAGAAACACACCGGCTGCCGATTCAGGTTCAGTTTGACCGCCAGGTGTCCTCGTGTTTCTATGTGGGCGCCAACCCGCGGTGTACGGAGACGTTCGGACACCTGGAACTGATAGCAGTGTACGACGAGAACTACCTCAAGGGCAACACTATCAACGCTGGTATGTATCCTTGGTGGAATTTATTTTACTATGTTTATTCTAACTCTCTTCACCAGATTCCCCCTATTCAATCCGTCTTTGTACTGGGCACTACAGTGGCTGCCCCCCCCCCGGGGGGCCCACTCCCTATCTTCTCTATAGTTTCTATGTGCGCACAAACCCCCGGCTTTGGTACAAATACAAGGGGACAAATATTGAAAATTTAGGGCGCTTTTCAAGGGGCAAAGCCAAAATAACATACCTCAATCGTTGGTGACTCCTTACAAAACACCCCCTAACCCCCTAGAGTGAAGGTAGGAGCCTACATTCGGACATTGAATTGCCTGGAAATACCCATCATAGGGCAAAAAGTCCTATGCTCCTAGATAGAAATTTTATTTTCTTAGTGTAAAATCCACCCATTTCCCTTAGAAATTGCCTAAAAACCATCCCCTAATCAGGGGCCTTCGAGGGCCCGTGCCTAATGCCCAAAAAGGGTCTCTTTCCCTTGAAATCATGTTCGCATATGGTATCCACAATTTGGGAAGTGCCCCCCCCCGGGTGGCTGGCCAGTCAGATTGGGAGGGGAGATTTGATCTGACATGAAGTGAGATTTGATACATTATAAAGTGCAGACTTTCGTTCGACTATTTCTTTTCATTTGTTGAGAAAGGAAAACTGTCGTGGAAATATTGAAAGGTCCTTTCCTGTGTTTCTTCAAATGAAATATCACAAAAAAAGAAAAGGGAAAAAAAAAGAAGATTATATATGCATATTGACATTTTCCCTCTTGCATAGGTAAAGACCGCCTTCAGACATCCTTGTCGCCAATTTACTATTGGCACTTTTCTAACCATTTTTATTTTTATCTTCAGGTAAGATAGATACAGAGGCCATCACGGTGGTGCCGATGTACATGAAGACTCACTTTGTGATAGCTGAGGGCCTGAAGGGTACCCCGGCCAACCTGTGGGAGAACATGAGACAACACTACATAGCACGTGTACGGCACCTGGACTTTGAACATGTTAACGGTAATATGGGTAAGTTCTTATCTCAACTATTGACTCACATGGACTCAAAATGTCTGCCCTGTAGACTTCACCCATGTTCGTGTGTGAAGCAGCTAAGGTCCAATTCACATACTACTACTCTAGTTAGGCTGTTACTCACTAGAGGGCAGGTTCACCTACAGCAGGTTCACCAATATTAGTTTTGCTGCTTTGGGAAGTAGCAATATTTCTCCCGTCGGTCTCTACCTTTGTACAAGCACCATGCGCTTATTTCACAAGATACTACTTCAGCTCCTTTCCTAATCGCAGTAGAAGCCACTGTTCCGTGAGAATACCTCAAATTACAATAGTCTCACTCTCTTAAAGCCTATATGGCAGCTTCACATAGATTTGTCTCCTTTGGAAACTTGTCTTGTCCTCAGTATACATAATAGAACATTATGTTTTCAGATATTATGTTGTACGACAACCACGTTGCTGCGGGGAGCACAGAGTACGACCTCCTCATGCCCAAGTCGTACGTACGGCACCCTAGTATTGGCGCTATTAGTGGACGCTTCTCTTCAGAGGGCACTATCAAAACAGCACCCAAGTTAGAACCGAGGTACTACCCCCTCAAAACACGCTCCGCGAGCACCTCAGAGCAGGACCAGGGGCAACACCAATGGCAGCAACAGCAACAAGGGCAGCAACATCATCAAGGGCAGCAACAACAAGAACAGCATCAGGGGCAGCATCACCAGCACCAAGAAGGGCGTCCAGGGCCCCATAGTGTTATCATACACGGTGAGGGCACCTACACAGGTTTAACCCATGCCCGCCCAAGGACTGACTCACAGGCCAGTAGTACTAGCAGCCCCCAGCATAGCTCATTTCATAGGTCTGGTGAGATATCTTACTACCACCCGAGCTGCTCTTCTCCACCATCACGAGATGCTCCCATGGCGCCTAAAGGTGGTTTAACGACAGAAAACCAGGGGGAGCTAGTGCAGGCGTTAAGGACTCTTTCTGTTACCAGGCAGGCTCGGCTTTCTGATTCTTCCACTGATTCATCTACTACGTCTTCCAACTCTACCACCAGTAATTCAGAACAGTCATCTAGTAGCCCTGCCAAGGTACCCTCCCCTCCCTGTCCACGTAACGGACACGATAACGAGAATAACGTCAGCAGTAGTGACGACGCCGCCGGTAGCGGAACCGGAACTTGCAGTAACACCGTGTATGCAGTGCTACTTCCGGGCGAGCCATCGTCGTCGGTAGCGTCCCCACCGCGCCGGAAGGTGCTGCAACCGCGGACGCATGTGCACTCAGAGTCTGACTCTGGAAAGGGGTCACAGTATGCTGTAGAAGAGTTGGTGTCGTCGGACGACTCGGATGACGTGTTCTTCAACAATGACGATCCTGCCGCCGACGCACACCGACGGAAGTTCATTGGCGTGCGCGGCGTGCCGGCGCTGCAGCCGCTCCGGCGCAACCGCAGTGAGAGCGACGCACCACGTGATGTTCACTGGGTGTACGGGGGTCAGAACGAGGCTAACAACACCAAGACGACCAATGGCCGCTGTGCTAGTTCCTGTTCCGCTATGGATAACGCGGCCTACTGCTCATTAGTGGTAGGAGGCCGACACTCTCGCCGTCCTCCAGGCGTCCTTGCCAACACGACCTTCAAGTCCCTGGAGGACATCCCTAAGGACATCTCCACACTAACCGTGGAGGAAGTGGCTGACTGCCTGAGACTGCTCAACCTGGGGATGTACGTGCGGAAGTTCTCCGACTACCAGGTAGATGGCGCCCTGCTCAAGGCGTTCACACACGAGGACATCCACAAGGAGTTTGGTATCAGTGTTGTTATCAGCAAGAAGCTGGAGCAGTTTGCTAAACATGGCTGGAGGCCCAGGCTGCATGTCAGCCCCTGTGCCTCACCCAGTAAGGTGAAAAGGTAGTCAGTGGGAGGAATCTTAGATAAGGACAGCGTTTAGACTGCTCATTTCTAATTAACTCCATTAGTGTTTAAATGCATTAAGCCCACTTGTTCTCCTGATGCTTGAACATTGGGCGCCGGCATGTCACTCGGCAGGGTTACATTAATGTATCAGCCAGACCCTCTTGGGCTCCTGAATCGTTGGCATGATTAATAAATGCAGTTCTGGCAAGTAGACCATGAACAGTGAGGCATCATATGGCCCTTCAACGGTTAACAATTACACCTGAATGTTGGTCTTGGATAGACGGCAGCTCAGTCTCTGAAGCAGCTCAGTCTCTGAAGACAATCACAAGAATGATGCTCTCCAGCAATAGTTCTGTCTCAACACACTCTGGGTAATATTCTTCAAAAGAAAAGTAGCCCACCGGTTATCATTAGATATGATTTTTGATGTGCGTAAAGACACTGAACATGAAACCGAGGATGGTATCGAAGCTTCTTGATGAAATTATTGGGAATTTGGTACTGCCATGTTTACAATTTTCTAAACTAAAAGTTTCAGAAATTGTGCAAGATGTAATCACTATGACATTGAATGGACACAATAGGAATAAAATTCCTGAGAACATTTCTGAATGCAGAACCTACTGCTACATAAACATGTACATGTTTCCTGATGGATGGAAAAACTGATGTATTTAGATGGAATGCTCCTTTTACCTCTAGTATGGAGGGATTAAGGAATTAAATTAATGTTCTCTCTTTGAAATTTTCTGAAAGAGAATAGTTGAATACGAAGGGTTATGCAGATCATGGCATTGATAAAAGGCTAACTTACTTAGATCATTGTGACAGGAAAACTATCCTTACAATGATTGTATGCTGTAAGCTGTTTTATACATTGCCAGAAAGCCTTAGGAAGCAAGAATTATTAGTATATCCCTTGAACTGCTGTTACTCAAGTCGCAAATGTATCAGTAGATATTTGCTGTACATACTTGCAAATTGATATTATGGTGCATGAAACGTCCGTTCAATCACTCAAGCTTTTACCCATTGTATTGAGGAACACTTGTAAAATGGATACTCCGGTGCACATCACTGTCATTATGTGTCATTTGTGACCAGATTTGGTGATGGTTATCATAGATCAATTGACAGATACTTGTCAGGAGACGAAAAAAGGTTTCCCTAAGGTGAGTCTTAGAGGTCTGAATCTAGTTACTGAACCTTCTTTAGAAGGGACACAAGTCTGTAATTATCTTTGCAAAATAGTGTTAATATGTTTACAGGGAATCCTGGCGGATTCCCCATATGTATAGCACTTTCAAAAGTGCCAAGTGTGAATGAGCATAATAGTGTCTATATCAATATCTCGGGCTGTATGTATGAATTTACAAAGCTTGAGGAGTCTGCCTATCTTTAATATTG
Source organism: Acholoe squamosa (assembly GCA_949317995.1). NCBI lineage: Eukaryota > Metazoa > Annelida > Polychaeta > Phyllodocida > Polynoidae > Acholoe > Acholoe squamosa. The sequence goes on along the minus strand of OX439035.1, from coordinate 105,571,220 downwards.
AAAACATTGTGGTTTTTGTATGAGTGCTTATTGTAACGCTTCTAGGTGTAAGCTACAGTGTGTGAAAGAAATGTAAAACTTATACAATATATATATATATATATATATATATATATATATATATATATATATATATATATATATATATATATATAGATTAATCAGAATCAATAATTTCTGAAGGGCATGGGTGCTAAAAGCAAAATGTAAAACGGTAAATACATGGTATATGGTCAACATTCATTTCACACATTCCAAAAGATTTTAGAGTAGCTTTATTTCTGGTGGTGTGCTGCTTCTATATATCCCAATGCAAGATGCATTTCATACTTAGCATCGTGCATAAAATATTTGATGTGAATTATGAAGCAACTATGAACCCATCTATAACCTAATCTAGATCTTTTAGCACCACATAAGAAAATGATGACAAATGGTTTTCATCCCCCCAATCAGTCAAATTAGCAGTGCACATAGCAGTGTGAATAAAGTGCCATACGTATTGTTGATTCATGAACAACCCCCAATCCTATAACCTAACCATTTAATGAAACACTTTATTGTATGACGACCACTGGTGCAGCTAGTTGTAAAAAAGAAATCAGTGTCCAGATATTACAGTTTTCTTTTTACTCTGAAACTCTCAAACCAAGCCACATTTGTCTGTAGGGGTGTTAGGAATGAACATATAGAGATGTGCTTATCATTAAGAGTGTTGATATCGATGCTGGTCATGCGAGTCTGGAATACAGCTTTGTGAATAAAGGTTTCCATATATATATACTTTTGTGGTTTTGATTCTTTAAAAATGGTACCATTCACATGATTTGATAATCAAGATTTCCTAGCTTATTCCCCCATCATTTCCTTCTATTTGTCAGAAGGCCTTCATCATAGACTTCACAGTATTATAGCCCTAGCTTTAACAGTCGTTAGGTTAGCCACTCTTGTAGCCCTACGAAAGTAGGGCTACTGAGCGAACCCCATTCATTTTGAGGGGAGAATTTTAAAAAGGGTGGGCTGCATTGAAAACATTATCTTTAGACATGAAGTGATACATTTATGTTTCACCTGTGCAGGTTGCACCAAATTAGAACTGATTAGACACTTTAATCAAGTGTGTTGGTCACATTTCTAATGAAATCTGCAGTGAGAAATTTGATGGCGGCCATTTTGACATGTATGTGACATACTGTTAGTTGCCTTGGTGATATCTCTTTTGCCCCCAAAAAGCCAATACATCGCAGTCAGTCTGAGAACGGCCCACCCGTGACTCAGGCGATACTCAGTCTATCGTTAGGTATGCTCTATTGGAGTAGTCACGAATTGAATACGTACTACATGAATAACATATCATGTTATCATGACACAGCAATACAAATTGAACATACAATTAGAAGGACACAGTGATATATTCCGGTCTCTCTGATCTAACCATACCTAGCGTATGACCCATCACCAGACACCTGTGCCAGGATGCTGAGTGCTCGGGGTGATGATGGGGTCACAGGAATTTAAAAGTTTTAACCCTTACATGCCCAGAACACAAAAAGTGCGCTCTTACACTGTCAGCCCACGACAAAGATGTTTACAGTAGAGAGCTTCTATTTCTAGAATACACTATGGTAACTGCTGTTAGTACAAAACCAATGACCCGAAGTGGATTGTGCTGTAGCTACTACAGCGGTCTTTATTGCCCATTTACAATTGCGGCTGAGAGTGTAACCATGAAAATATCTTTGGTATACTTGATGGGGGCTGTGTACAAATGACGTCATGCTTTTTTTTGGCCATTTTAGACCCCCCCCTCCCCCCCTTGTCATGTTTCGTCATACAATGCTTGACCCGCCCCCCTTAACATGACGTCATGCAGATATACCCCCCCCCCAGCCCAAAGTACATGAAGAGAGTATAGCAAATTGAGATGGTTCAAAGGGACATGTATATATATATATTGGGTTAACTTAATGGTGCTGGAAACAGGTGGGGCTTTTTCCACCGTCCCTGGTCCAAAACCGTGCTGGGCTAATAATGGGTGTGAATTGGTAAGGCCTAAAAAATATTGTTGTGTTCAGGTAATCGGTCGAAAAAAAGATTAGAAGTTCTAGAAGTGCCAACCTAAAAAAAACAACCCTACCTACTACCTACCCTAATTTTTTCGAACTTTATTATATCCATGGGGTAAATGGTTTGGGGGTAGAAGTCTCGGGGCAAATGTCCAGGGGGTAAAGGTCTTGTTACCTCACATCCTCATGAGAGGTAAAGGAAAGGAAATAAGAGAAGAAATCAGATCTAGCCGACAGTTACAGTGGCTTCACTGAATTACAAGTGTAACATTACAAGTGTGGTAATATGATTACACATATATAATTAAGGTCACACTTACAAAACAATCATTTTACTGTAAGGCATAATATAAGGCATAACCCCTAGAGTCCCATTCAGAAAAAGCAGAGAATAAGCTGTTTGTTTCCAAGGGACAGGTTGTGATTTATCAACAGGGGGAGCAGGATGCAGATTGAGGGGGGAGGGAGGAAAAAAATTTTGACACCTCAAAGTGGGGAAGGGGGCAGAGAAAAATGTTATGCCTTTTCTGTGAACTACTGTAGAACAGGAGGGATGACCAGGGCAATCTGTCCGAGGGGGAGGGGGTAATAAAATTTTCAGATTTCTTCACGTCTGTATGGCAATCTACCCCACCCCTCAGGCCTGTTGATGAGTAATGAGCAATCCCTAAATTACCAATGGGTTTTTGAATTGTGAAATTTATCAAATAGAATAGAAGTTGGGTCATTTGAATCTTTCTACTGAATTCTCAATGCCAGGGTACTACTTACTCACATAGATCAACCTATATATGGGGTCCTTTGGTTAAATGAGTCCAACTAAAAGGGTATTTTAAAGTAGTATGGGGCCTGGGTTAGAGGTAGGATAGAGTAGTGGACCAACACTGACACTGATGGCAGTGACAATCATTGAGTGGGATGTCTGAGGAAAGCATGCCTGTATAGGTAATATATATTTCATAACAGATGAATGCATTAAACTTCCCTACCTTTACAAATCATTTTTTTTCTTGCCAAAACTGAAGCAACTTGCAGTTTTTTTTCATGACATGATGTCATGCAGCCCATGACCCCCCTCCCCCCCTTGTCATGCTTGGTCATGGGGAGTGGGACCCCCCCTCCCCCCCTCCTGCATGACGTCATTTGTACACAGCCCCATATTACGCTGATTTCATTACTGGAAGACTCGCAATGTTATGATCGTGCCAGAACCCTAGAGCATCTACAGGAAACTGTTTATCTTTTCAATTTGATGACTTTGGAATCCCCCCTCTCTATTGCTGCTATATAACTATATGCCTCAAAGAGAAACCGAAATAAAGAGTTTGTTAAGGCCTGGAATTGATGTAGACTCTATAGAGTGAAAGGTAGATATTCTAATACATGTACATGTCGATGCAACTGCTGGGGAGGGGGGTGGGTTGTGTGGATGGGGGTAGGCTGATGTAAGCGGTTCTGTATACATGCATAACGGTAGACAAACCACGATTGATGAAACGGGATTTCCGGGAGTCAGAGTCTGGAATGTGTTGGGAATTATATTGGGTAGATGAATGGAAGTGGGAAAAGTGATACTAATACACTGGAAAAGCTGCAGCAACGGTCACAGTAGCAAAAAGTGGACATCCTTTGATTCCCTTTTGATTTGTTAGATAGCTAATTAATGCACGACATTGCAAAATCTCGAATCTGGCCACCTTCCTTATGTAAACCATATTTAGGTCCACGAAGACCACAAAGAGACACTGTACACGTAGAGTTCTAAGTTCTCAGATAATTTCTATTTTGACCAACACCTTTTCCCAGAAAGAGGATTATTCTCCCTACTAGATAAGACCCACACATCGTATCTAGCCCCTCGTGTCATGATATAACCACATACTTATAAAAGACATTGTGGAAAACGAAACCCGACTAGGCCAACACAAATCAATCAACCAAGATGCTACCAAATATCTAAAATTGAAATCCAACATCGCAAATGCATTGAAAACTCTATAAAATATCCAATTCAGTATTGTTTTATTACTAAACTCCTTTATCTAACCTGAACTAGATAAAACATATATCCTCTAGATCTAATACAGCAGTTTTTTTTTTATCAAATATTGAGTACAACTACGAGGAAAGCATTTATCATTTAGGATTGCCAACGGGACTAGTCTAATAATATTCAAAATACTTAATGAAGAAACTACATTAATAATAATAATCTGGAATAATTCAGAACAAAATATATCGACGTGGACACAGATCTGAGGTAAAATTCTCACAAGATTGATATTCCTTATACAAGAATATTTTTCACTAGATGTATCCTTCACCAAGATGACTTGTCCTATTTTTGCCCTGAAACGATCACAAAACAGACATGATTTGTATGTAGCCTTAGATGGTTATGAGTGCAGAATCGCCTCGTGTTAAGTGTAGTGTCATTCAGGATCCACCACCGTGGGCCACATGATAGTTAATACAGTGTACGGGGGATCGTGTCACACAGATAGAACCTAACTCTCACTATCAGGCACAATCACATGGAAATACTATTTCACTGTGAGGTTTGCACCGTTTTTCTATTGGATTTGGAAATGGTAAGTGTTAACTGTTGCTTAATAAACATGCATATCTAAACTTACATAAGAAAGGGAAGGGGACTTCATTGTAACCATTTACACATGCAATTGTAGAGTATGGCCCATCTTTAAGGCCATGTAGTTGCATCTTTTCTCTTATTTAAAAAGGCAAAAGAAAAACCAACAACTTCGTATCATTTGAATTATAAGTCCAAGTGTCAGAAGTGTTTACTTGACTTGGATTCTGTCTATCAACTCCTCTAGGTAGTTCTTTAATAATATTCTGAACGCAGGCCGCATATATTCCCATCAATTTTACATATACATGTACCGTAGAGGTGTTTAACACAGCTTAGATAGATGTACATGTTGACAAAAACATGTTGTCATGTCTCTCGTATCATGCATGTTATCACCATCACTGTACCTCCACGTGTCAAGTACTCTACAAAAAAACGTATACTTAAACTATAAAAGTACTGATAGTGAACTACAAGTCATAGTGGGAAATGTGAACCTTGAGATAGAGATTTGATTTGCTTTTCACCATTTTACAGATGGACTGCTGGTTTCTATCTAGAGAAGAATGATACCTTCCTCTTGCTGAACGAAGTGTTACCTTTATTCGATTTTATTTGCTTTGTAAGTGATACTGATTTCTTTCTATATGCTTGTAGGTTAGACCTACCTTAAGACCACAACACACATGTGCCCAGAGAAGTCCAGCCCACAAAACTGTCTTTGGAAAAGGCCATAACATTGCCTTGTGTGCCTTGTATCTATTACTATTTTGTGGAGTGCACGTATTAAAGGGAAACAGTACCCTATTTTCATTATAGCCGTTATATCAAATAAAAATATCCTGCCATAGTTAGTGAAACAATGCAGCAGGTATATCTGATGCATCTGATGATGTCATGTTTTGGCAAAAAGCATCAGGTGCTGCACTGTTTATGTATACAGGGTTATACAAAATGTTGATTAATTGGAATAGTGAAGTGACCTTGATCATGATATTGTTTAACAGACATATATATTTGTTTATATATATAAATTTGGTGCTCCTTCTGAATGGAATAGGTAGGTCATGTATGGATTAGAGGAACAGACAGCATCTGATTGAATCCTAGCAATGCTATGCAAGCACTACAGGAATGAATTTCACCCAATCGTGACGTCATCAGATACATCAGATAGGGCTGCTGCATTGCTCTATAGTGATACATATGTCACAAAAATGTCAGAATATTTTCATCTTATATAAAAGCAAAATACGCTGACATGAAAATAGGTTACTGTCTCTATTTAAATTAGGTGGACGTTTCAAGGATGACCTACCCATGCAGAGGATTAACAAAATAGTTTAATGAGAGCACACCCCTATTGGGATAGCCTACGTGATTAATTCTAACTTGCAATTGTATGTATGTTGCTTTCCTGATGAAACACGTATAATGCTGAGTAATTACCTAGGTAACAAGAAACGTTAAGGGAACGTTGATTAACGTTCACTGAGGGTTAGTTGGACTAACGTTTGCCAAAAAACGTTGTTTCAACATTGATTTGGGGTTTGTAAGAAAACATTTTTTCATAGATGTTGGTTTAACATTTTAAGTATGTTCAGCAGCCAACGTTTTTCCAGATAGCCTTTGATCAATGTTGATCAACGTTCAGAATGTGGACTCAAAACAATGTTGATTTAACTGGTTTAAAAAACGTTGATTAAACATTATTCTGTGATTCCAAAATGACTCACTAGATGGCAGGAAATGTTATGGTAGGACTGGGCTTGATGATACATACAGTTATCTGTCTAATATGAATAATAATGATAATGATATGAAAGGAGTATTAACCTTATCATGAGGATCCCATGCCTAGATATATCCAGGTGAAGGAATATCCATTAATGAATAAAAATTGGCCATGCATAATGGTCCCTGGTATGATAGACACCCTTATTGAGACATTTGGAATTTGTATAACCCATTCCTGTTTTAGTGCAGTAGATAGAGCCTGGATTTTGACCAACATTGGCACATTTGGCAGCAAGCATCAAAGTTTGCACATAGTGGCTTTTTGACGTACTGAATCCATTTCTAAGAGGAAACATCCTTTTCGAATAAAGTTTCTGCTCATAAGTTGACATTGAAAATAAAAAGTATTAATTAATCATTTAATTCCATGAAAAATACCCAATGAATTTTAAAAGAAGTTGAAAGGCTTCAAACCTAGAAAGAATACCTGAAACACACATGTGTTTATCATCTTATGTCCTGATCAGTCAGTTTTGCATCCATTGTCTGCATATCAATGACCTAATTTGCATATTTTTATTAGGTAGCTTCACAAGCTGGCCTGAAGCAGTACACATCTTAGAGACAAAGGCATAGTGATAGCTTCACTAGTATATATAGTTCCAATTTTGATATAGTCATGCATAATATTAGACTTAAACACATATACTGTTAACTCTAATTAGCATACTACTGGATATAAATGTTCTATCATATACCCGGTAGTAAACATAAATTTACATATCAATCCATCTCAGCTTATACCATAATTCCTTGAACAATAATTGATTTATAATAATATAGAATAATATAAATAACCATTGGTGATAAACATTGATCATGATGAGGATTAATATTAATTTATTCAAATCTATGAAAAATACTGATAAATACTAAATAAAGAAATTAAAAGTTTTAGGGCACTCAAAATAGTTGGACCGGACCAACAACTTATTATCATCTTAAGTCTAAATAGGTATTATGTACATGTTGTATGTTGATTGTTTGCAGATTAATGACCTAATTTGCATATTATTATTACTTAATTCCACATGCCAACCTGGACCGCCAGACCTTTCTGAAAGATTAAGGCAGAAAATATCTATTTCTCTAGCATTCTTTTACCATTTAGATATTGTCTTTGCATACTGGCTAAAGCTTTACACATAGATATTGCTAACCCTAATTAGAATAATCTATGCAAAATAGAAATTTAAGGACTATTGGGTAACCTCATGATAACCAAGTTTGAAAGGTATGTTAAATGTGATATACCTAATTTGCATAATTAATGATCTATGCAATAGCACAGGAAGCAGTATTGCATACTAATATATCTATTGTATTTCCCCTTTATACCCATTATCAATACATACTTTTACTGTCTGTATATTGATGACTAGTTTACTACCCTATAATCATACAGTATAGGTCTGCCTGATACATTCATGGCCATAGTTCATGGGTTTATTTATCAAGCACTGTTTCAATTGGCACAAACCATGGTACAGATCCTCATAACAACAAAATGAGCCTCTATTGGTGCTTGTCTGAAGTAGTCTGCTAAAGCTAATGTAATGATAGGTTGTACTATACATGTACCACAGTTCAAAGAGGCTGCTCTATGAAATTCTTCAATCTTCAATACAGGGCACACACTCTGCTCTTATGACGCCACTTCCAGGATGATGGACAGCTATTTATAGTAACCTGCAATTATTTTACAGGCTCAAGTCAGAGAAAGTGTCTGATAGTAGCATGTCTCTAGATAAAGTTGTAGGCTATGTATAAAACATTGAGGCCTTGGGTGGGAATCAGGGCTTCCCCACTATCCTAACCACTGGGGATAGAAAATCAGGGCTTCCCCCACTCCACTAACCATATATATGCAACTTGGAGGTGTTGGCCTGACACTCCTCCTCACTTCCCCACTTTTCTAAATACCCTCGAGCAAGGTTATAGGCAAACTGCAGCATTCAACACCTAATAATGATATCATACTGTCCTTTACTTTTACCTAAGTAAGGACTCACAGGCGGGCACTACTTTTACCTAAGTAAGGACTCACAGGCGGGCATTAGCCCACATACCTTTCAACAACCATAGTAAAGTTGTATAAAGTTACCTAGGGGAAATACCCATCACATTGCCTCACTTGAGTAGTGAGAATATCAAACTCCAGTGCGGGAAACATGGCCAAATAACAAAGAGGAATAGGAATGCCATAAGTGGTGACCCTTTTTCAAGCACTAAGCACTCTGACCCACCTCTGTCTCTGTTTCAAGAGAGTAGCTGAACAAATATGACACCTTTCTACTTTATTACGACCCCCCCCCCCCCAAAGAATTTATAGCTTATATATCATTTCTATTAGTGGGGTAGAAAATCATCACTGTTTCAATTGTCTCAAGACTTTATTCTGGGGAACAGGGAATGGAATAGCTTCATATGACCCGGAATTGCAAGAAGACCCTCACCCTCTTTACCTGACCAAGGTCAGTGATAGGAGGGGAGAAACCCTGTCCTGCATATGTTCCCTGGTACTGTGGACCTCCTAGTAGGTATCCAGCCTTAGTAGGAGAAGCCCCTTCACTAAACTGACCAGCGGTTGAGGATGAAAGGGCAGAGGGCCCTTGACTCAAAGGTCCAAGAATCAAAGTTTCAGGCTTTCAGGGAAGCAGGCAGGTAGGCATGACAGTAAGACTTCCTATAAACCTTCAATCCCCCCAGCACTACCACATACTGCTATTTTTGACACATACTGACCCTTACTAATTAATCCCCCCCTCCCATCACCGTCCAGCAAGCTGTCATCACATTACCCCATTGTTCATACATACAGCACCTCTAATAGATAATGTGGGGGGAGATACTTTGTTATAAAGAGATCTATTTACTATAGAAGCTTTTTTAGTCTGCTCTACTACTGTTTATGCTAAATATGGCTACCAACAGTTATCTTTCGGAATTCCAGCTGACATCTATACTTTCCTCCTAGTGTGACATATAGGGCTTCTTAATCACAATATGCATTTGAGTCATTGATATGCAGACAATCAATATATACTGTTGGTTTATATGAAGGGAAAATACAAGCAATATTTGCATGCCTTAGTTTCTCATATCCAGTGGTATCTATTCATATTGCAACCTTTCATGCTCTGACATTACACATTAGCATACCATATTTTTTCCTCATGATTTTGCATAAATTATGCTAATCAGACACAGAATCATGAATTAAATCAATCAAATAATGATTGGTCATCATGGAATGTATATCCAAGCTGAGATGGATTGATATATTTATGATTACTATATGACTTGAAAGCTTGACACATACACCTAGTCCATTCTATTTTGCATAAATTATGCTAATTAGGGTCAGCAGTATATGTGGGAAGGTATAATTATATCTATGACTTTATCTCAATTGAAACTAAATGCTAGTGAAAGAACTACCACAAGGCCAAGTATCAAAGAGAGGCTTTGAGTGACTCAGGTTTGCTTGTAGAGCTACCTGATTGAAATATGCAAATTAGGTCACCAATATGTAGACAGCCAATTAAAACATTACTGATTTGGACTTTAGATAATGAATACTGATGGGTTGTAGCTATTCTATGTGGGTTTGAAGGCTCATAAATTCTTTTAAAATGTATTGTTTTTTTTTCAATTTAATAATTATTTAATACTTTTTTATTTTCAATGTCAATTTATGAGCAGAAACGTTACTCGAAAATGATGTTTCCTCCTAGAAATGGATTCAGCACGTCAAAAAGCCCCTACATACAAACTTTGATGCTTGCTGCCAAATGTGCCAATCGTTATGCTCTATCTACTGGACTATTTTATCTTCCTTTATGAATAAATACAATGCTCCTCTAACACAAGAGGCACATGGTCCCTTTGCAAAAGGGGATAAATATACGATTGGAACATAAATAGATGTGGGGAAATGAATCAAATACATCAGAAACTTAGAAATAAAGTAAATCTCCTATGGCAACATACTGGCTTGGTAGGGAGTAAGGAAAGGTTGTTTCAGAGTTGATTTAGCATCATTTTAATGCATATTTCTATGAAAAATATTGTGTTTAATCAACCTTTTTTTAACATTTATTCAATGTTGGTTTGATTCCACGAAATGAAGTCAAGCTGAACCCTCTGTGAACGTTTTTTCAACTGGGAAATGACGTTAATTCAACGTTAAAATAACCTCATTTTGTTACCTGGGTATTGTATTACGGCGGGGCACCTCCTATAGGGTCAACTTTGCCTGATGCCCAATACCCGAACAAAAGCGAAAAAAAAGGTAGTCAAAGACACACCAAACCTTTTATAACTATTGGAATCTATGTGATGCTTGTGGAAAAAACAACAACATCAGTGATTAAATAAGGGAGAACACACCTCCGCGTTTTGGCCACCAGGGGGCACTTTGTTATGCAGAATTCGATGGTCTCATTTAAAATGCTTCAATTTTGGTAGAAATGTCCCATATCTGGAAGGTAAAATAAACATTTTTCATGAAAAATCAGTCTATATGCCTGTTCCTGGTTGCCATGGCAACCATTCCAATAATCTAAATTTGCAGATTTTGATGCCAATATTTTGGGGATTTTCACCACTAACCTAAAACTGAAAACAGAAATGGAGAATTCCTTCTAGATCAAAATCTATGATAAAAATCACCATATTATTTTTTCTTTTTTTTATGAAAAAGGCTGATCAATTGTGTTTTTAGATATTATAATGGTTTATAATGACTTTGTATTTAGAGCTTAATCATCAATGTTAGATATGAATAACAACCTATGTTCAAGGAAGGGTTCTGATATACCTACTAGGAATATCTAAGCCAATGGTGGCTCATTTTAAAGATCTTGAGATGAACTTTGATAATGAATTTCTCTACAGAGGGGTGTTTTGCAAGAATCAGACCAGGCAAGCAAACGGGGCCTGGCTGTGGGCGTGCTCTAGACTGTATTGAGACATCGAGGGCATCATACATGCCCAAGATGTGCATCAGTGCAAATTCATTCATTGAATGACAGAACATAAGAAAGTACAAGTTAACATTGACGTAGGCTACTGTATGTAGGGTTTGTGAATTCCTAAGGCTATAGCTAATGTCTCAATATATGGTAACATAAAAACGTTTAATACCTGTAGACGTTCATCCCCAGATAATAGCCATAACATTGGGCTTGTTACTGAGTCAACATTAGCAGCTGGGTGATTCAATACCCATCAGATTCAGGAGTAAATTAATTTTTTTGGGCAACTTTGTGGGGTGAATGTCTTAACGCTGGACATCTTGAGTTTAACATATCCTAAAGGCTTCGGATCCTCTCATCACCAACCTATACGGTTCTCAAAAAGCTTCAGCCATATTATTGGTGTCTGATACACTTCACCTTACAAGTAGGGGGGAGCTTAGTGCAGAAATTTTGCGGTATAGCACCAAAAAGATGATACTCATCATGAGAAACAAGAATCTGACCTTCGTTTTTGATTTTGAAAACTCTAACCCCCCCTGTATGTACCTTCCAAAGATAAAAAGGTGGAAAATATTTAAGTAGGGATACAAAACTATTCTGCTCAAAAATAAGCCATTTTGAGTGTTCCAAAAATAGCATATTTAGGCCTATTACATAGTATAAGATATCACTACCAAATAAATACACAAAGACAACATTTTAGAGTGGTAGGTTAAGTTAATTGGCACCAAGGAAGGGTATTTTGAGGGCTTTTGAAAAATCCAAGATGGCTGCCAGAGGCCGGACATGCCATATTTACGCCTATTAGATAGTATAAAACATCATTAGTAAATAAATGCACACAGGTAACATCTTCAACTGGTATACAGCATTAATTGGCACTAAGGAAAGGTATTTTGAGGGCTTTTGAAAAATCCAAGATGTCTGCCATAGGGTGGAAATAAAATCTTTAGGCATACTACATTGGATAAATCATTTTCCCCAATAGACCTGTCACGTAAATCTGAAGTGCTCTCCCAATATACTAGGGATCTTGTTCGTGAGAGGTGGGGTTCTGCCTAGCTGGTTTGTTGTTCACACATATAAGTGCTTCCCCCGGCTCAGGTAATATATGTGACACGATCTGCGAAAAGGGGGCTTAGTGCAGAGGGTTCTAAGACCCCTTCTCCTAGTCCATGTCACATAGAACCCCACAGAAACCTTATTGAATACACACAGTTTATACTTTGGAGGGGCATTTGAAGTCAGTTTGTCCCAAGTAAGGGTATTTTTAGCACTTTTGAAAAATTGAAGATGCAGTTGAATCTGCATGGAAAATATGTTGAGTAGTAACTTAAGTTAGTCTTCAGCAAACTGATTTGCTATCAAAGCTTTGAAGCATCCAAAATGGGCATTTTCATGTACAAGCTTATTGTATAAAAGAAATCATCATGACCACATATACTGATAATATCCTGTATAAGGTACAGCTTATATGTGATGATTATTGTTGTCCCTTGATCTGAAGCAGGTACCTGTGATTTGATTTGTTACACTCTCCTCTAACTCTAGCAGGATAGGTGGTCTGAGGACCCTAGCTACACAGTCTTCATGACTTTGAATAGAACAAATGTTTGGACATTACCTTCCAAACAATCATTTACCCATTCAAGATGTCTAGAACAGTTGTTGGCCCTCAACTTCAGACTTGCTTACAGCTACCCTGACCTTGCTCAGGCATGCACTGCACTCCCATAATCCACTCAAGGGCACTTGAAGAAAGGCTATATATTTCATGATAGTATGGCAGCCCCAAGTTGTTTAACCCAGGACCTCCACATCTCAACCCCCTATTAGGTACCCATCCCTATGTTTCAAAGCCAGTTCCAGCATAATAACTCTTCATATTACTATGGACTGATACTGATTCATATGTTTGTACGTTTTAATGAAGATGGTTTTAGAGGGGACAAGGCTGATTAGTAAGATTTATTATCAGTGATGGCACATGGGAACCCTTTGCGTCCCACTGACTACCCAGGAAGCAAGGATATATTGGGCCAATGTCGGCTTATATTGGGCCAAGCATGGCCCAATGCTCCATTGCTGATTGGGTATAAGTATAATTTGCCAAGGGTGCTTATTGATGCAATTTATTCCCAAAGAAACATTGTCATCTTTTGTTAAGTGCTGGTTCCACAGGCTGGATTAGCAGTAATCTGACCAATTTTTTTCCTATATTTTTGATATATCATAGATCATCAGATAAGAGCTATTCCAACCAATTGTACGCCTGTGGAACCAGTGCTTTAATGGCAGTTATTTTCAGAAACAGAGGATTAAACTTCATTGAGTACACAAATCTTATATACCACTCATAGGTCAGGTCATGTATTTCTCCAGTTAATTGTGATACTGTAGTATATAATTCACTTTAAAATGAAATTGGCTAATGACAGCCATTTTACGTTATTTTTCCACTGATGCCATCTTGGATTTCAAAGGCACTGAAAATATCTTAATGAGTACACAATCAATTTATATTCCCCTCCAGAGTGTTTTCTGTCAGTATGAGATTAGAAACAGTATGAGATTAGAAACAGGTTTTAATCTATGTAACATACCTTAAGCATGATAATTTTTGGCGTATGGCAGCCATCTTGGATATTTCACAAGCCCTCAAAATACCTTTTCTTGGTGCCAATGAATTCAATCTACCACTCTAAAATGTTACCTGTGTGTATTTATTTGGTAATTATGTTTTAAACTATGTAATAGGCCTAAATATGCTATTTTCGGCCAATGGCGGCCATCTTGGATTTGTCGGAACACTCAAGATGGCTCATTGTAGAGCAGAGTAATTTTATATCCTAAGCCTGAGTGTTTTTATGTGTGTTTCATAGGATTCGGACCCTGTAGAATTAGAATATATAATTCAAATTAATTAAATATTTTTCAGCTTTTTATCGTCAGAGGGTATGTACGGGGGGGGGGGGATTAGAGTTTTTAAAATCAAAAACGAAGGTCAGATTCTTGTTTCTCATGATGAGTACCATCTCTTGAGTGCTGTACCGCATTGCTAACCTCATTTTGACAAAATAACCTTCCCCCATTACAAGCGAGGTAAAATACTGTCATAGAAAGGGATCACATCCTTGTATATCCTTGTATTATTTGTTATCGCCTAACATGTTTTGTGATATCAAAGGATATCTTTGTGCTGGTACCTGCTCCTCCTCTTTCAAATAATCAGATCATTATCAACAGAACAGAAACGTTTTTAAGTAATAGAGAGAGATTGTATCTCATACATGCTAAGATGTAGAAATCGATTTTGTATTGTTTTTACAGTGCATTAAAAAGGTATATCTCTACTAGTATATACCGTGACTGGGACAAAGCTTTGGACAAAAAAAAAAGAAGAAGAAAACAATGTACATAGCCAGAAAAGGGACGACGGACCAACTCACTCTCGTGAAGTATATCCCAATAAAGAAGTACGTTTGATTGTGTTAGAGTGTGTTAAAAGTATACAATAATTGAGCCGGAGACAAGGAAGTTTCAGTTTCTTTGTGTCACTGTCTTGCCAAAAGAAAGTGGGGGTGGGGGAGTGGGTTGCCCACGTCAAATCCTGTGCAACCCCCCCCCCCCTACCAAGGCATTTGACCCATATATGAAAGATTTTTTTTTCTATAATTTTGTGTCTGGGAGTCTGTTAGAAAGGAGAGATCTAGACCAACTTACTGTTTAAGACGAGTTGCCCTCCATCCAGCTAAATACCTAATTTCTCTAATGGATGAACAGTAGTCAGTCGCATGGGCACCTGGAGGGCATTTCTTAACATGGTATGACTGACCCAGCCAGAATAACTTGAAACCTTCAACATTAAAGTGGGTGATTGTAGGTAATGTGCTGCGGCTGTTCTGTGTGATCAGCACGTAATGTAGGGTTTGGTAGGGCAGTAGTACAAGTACAATCATTACCCAGGTAGCAAGGATACATTGGACCAATTTCGGCTTATGTTGGGCCAATGTCGGCTTATATTGGGCCAATCATGGACAAGCATGGCCTAATGCTCCATTGTAGTGACCATTAGATATGTAGGGCTTGACTGACAAGAGTGAGGAATCCCACCACAGTTTGAAGGGGCCTAGTCGTACAATCTCGAGAAATGCCTTTCTGAGAAGGCTAATATCATCAGAACTATAGTATCAGATAGAACGTGCAGTCAGATAGGAATTACACAGAAATGGCCAAATAGCCTTGGACACCGAAAGGGTTAAAGGATGGCAGTTTATTCAAGTTGATCGACTTTATTCCTGATATACATGTGGATTTCAAAATTGCGATGATCTCGTTCATCGCAGGGTACATGGCAAATTGGAACAACCCACTTTCATTAGCGGACCTATGTGAAACCGGACCATCCATAAGGGGACCATGAAAATATGACCCTCACTAGACTGCCCCAGTTCTACATGAAGCTAAACAAATTTATATGTGAGATTTCCATCTGATAAGTTCAGGGGTGGGCAGCTGTCGCAATGTCGCAAAATATGTGCAACAGAGAGCTTGAGAAATGCAACAGTGAGATTGAGGATGATATGGGCTTTTTAAATCTAAAAGAATTTTGTATACATCCCAACTAGAACCAAAGTTATGAGCTTTCCAAAACTATATGCCCAATATTCCCTAAAATATATAGAAACACTTGCCAAAATAATTCAAAGGTAGACTTTCCATACTTCCTGATAGTAGGCGCTATTGATAATGTCTTATCTCAATTCTAAAAGGAGAGGTCTTGGGAAATTGCTGAAAAACACTTAAATACGGTACAATTAATGATGGAATTCCTACTTCTCCTTGGGGCATAGTATCCCACATCCCTTTAAAACACAAATTTAGTTAGAATCTAAATATTCTTGTCTGTAATTTCACCTTTAGGTTTAAATAAGCTAATGACTGAACTCTCACTGTTACCTTGGAGCAATATACACCTCATTTTCTCCCAAATCTGGATTTGATACCTATTCAGATTTTAATGAAAGGGAGAATCTGAAAATTGGCTTGGAACAACATGCCTCCCATAAAGAAAATAAAGATACTATCAGTTTTGTCTTGTAGCAGTTTGCCACCTAAATCCCTAGAACACACTACCCAGCAAATTGTCGTTATCTGTCGCCATGATTGGTCATCAATGGTAACTCCTTTTTGAGTGATAACTCACTGCATCATCTTTCGCCACTGTGTGTCAGTCTCACATGGCATGGCGATTTATCACAACAGTCGCCAACATGATCTCACTCACTGCGTGAGTATGTGCCACCCCTTGTCATCCCTCACAAAGCATGATGACTTATCACCACCATCGCCAACATGGATCTAACTCACTGCGTGAGTATATGCCACTGCCTGTCAACTCTCACTCAGAATGGCGGCTTATCACAACCATCGCCAACATGGATCTGACTCATTGTGTGATTATGTGCCACTCCCAGTCAGTTTTCACTCAGAATGGTGACTTATCACCAACATCGCTAATATGGATCTCACTCCCTGCGTGATTATGTGCGACTCCCAGTCAACTCTCACTCAGAATGGCAACTTATCACCACCATCGCCAACATGGATCTCACTCACTCCGTCAATATGTGCCACTGTCTGTCAACTCTCTCTCAGAATGGTGACTTTTCACCTGCATTGCCACATGGCTCTCACTCACTGCGTCAGTCTGTGTCACTCCTAGTTAATCTTCTTTCAAAATGGCGACTTATCACCACCATCGCTGACATGGATGTCACTCGCTGTGTGAGTGTGTGCCAATGTCATCAACACTCACACAAAATGGCGACTTATCACCACCATTGCCAACATTGGTCTCAATCAATGCGTGAATGTGTGTCACTCCAAGTCAATGCTCTCTGAGGATTGCATCATCTGTCACTCACTCTCACTTAGAATGGCTACTTATCACCACCATTGTCAAAGTTGTTAAGACGGCACCACTGTTCAACATGTAGCCTATCTAGGAAGTGTGAGCATGAAGTGTAAGTCCCATACTTATCAAATGTTCTTTGTTTCACACGGATTTCCATGTAATACTTCAGAGTTGAATCAAACAAGATTAGATAGAGAAAATATCAATTGAATTTAGATAGAGGTATCTTTAAAATGAAAGCAACTATCCATAAACACCTTTTCTCTGGTTACAGGAAATATCTACATGAACACCTTGTCTGTGGTTAGAGGGAAGATACATATGGCAATACCTTCTCTGGCCAACCGTGGTGAATGTGCGCTATGGCATGGTGTGCGTTTCATCTAGCGAGGTGAGTGATCACTCGTGTCACCATCCCTGGTGAGTGTGGGTGATCACCATCCTCACCATCTGTGGTGAACCTGTGCTATCACGAGGTACGCGTTTCATCTAGCGAGGTGAGTGATCACCTGAGTGACCATCCCCTGTGAGTGTGAGTGATCCCGATCCTTGCCATCCGTGGTGAATGTGCGTTATGACGTGGTGTGCGTCTCATCTAGCGAAGTGAGTGATCACTCATGTCGCCATCCCTCGAGAGGATGAGTGATCACGATCCTCGCCATCCCTGGTGAACATGCGCTATGATGAGGTGCGTGTTTCATCTAGCGAGATGAGTGATCACCCGCGTCACCATCCCTGGTGAGTCTGAGTGATCACCATCCTCACCATCTGAGGTGAGGCCATGTGATCACCACCATTGCTATTCCTGGTGATCTTGTGCTATGGCGACGTCGTGTTCCATCTAGCGACATGTGTGAGCCACTTCACACAGGTTGGCGAGGAGTCACGACAATTTGCTGGGTATGCTGTGAGGTACAATCTAAACAATTTCTTGGAGTTGTTGGTCTCTAAATCAGTTAGAACACAACAAATTCGATTTGCAGCAACCTATAAGATCTGCAATTTTTCTTGGGGCAAATTGCCCCAAGATTCTTCAAACCCATTCACTTTAGAGGTAAAATTTGAAGATTTTCTGACAGTAATATGTTAGCCTATTCCTTTAAAACACTGATGTTTTAAGGTAAAATATGAAAACTCTCTTGGTGTATATTCCTCTAAATCATCTAGAATGTGACCTATCTAGAGGAATAAAACCTGAAATGCTTTGGTGCATCACCAACAATACCCCAATTTAGGACAACAAATCTGAAAATTCATGGAGCAGTTTGACCCTGAAACTCCCATAGCACACCTTTTTAAAGGTTAAACAGGATTTTTTTACAGTAATCAACCACTGGAATACCCAAAACCATGCTAATGTTTTGAGGCTGAATCTGAAAATTTCCTCAAAGTAATTTGCTCCATGAATCCTCAAACCACTAACTGTGATAAGCTGAAAATTTTTCTGAGTGTTTTGCCCACCAATCCCATTAAAAACGAATTGCTACAACGATTCATGTGTTTGCTCCAGCACTTCGTGATATGCCCACCCCTGAAGTTATGGTCACCCTTCACCCATCCACTGCTTTGTTAGCATTTAGGGGGCAAAAGATTATCACCATGGAAATATTGTAACAGTCCCTCTTTGCTGGGTTCATAATTCTGACTGTTTTTTAACAGGTATGACAAGTGAAAATGGAGTTTGAAGCAGAAATTATATGGTCCAAGAAGACGTACGCCATCAATGACCTAATATTGAATGAAGATGGCCAAACCAAACGAAGTCTCCCTGTATTGGTGAAGATTACACGAGGTTTCTATGGAATTAAGGAGGAAGATACAGTGGACATAGACCAGGTGAGAACTATTTCTGTTTAAAAAAAAAAAAGAAAAAAAGAAGAAGAAATGATCAGCACTTCGTCCATTATCACACTTTTTATACTACATGTTATCTTGCGGGCGACTCTGATCTAAGTCCTACCCTCAATAAACTTCAGTGCACTAGGTAGAGTGTTGGGGACAACAAAGAATACAAATTTCATTTGCTTCCTATCATATAATATGTCAATTTATTCTTATCATTTGCATGTCCTCTGTTGGGCGCAGGATACCGATGACAGCGGTTTAGCTAGTCCTCAGGGCTAGAGCGCCTGCCGCGTCCGCGCTGACGTAGATACGCGCAGACTACGCGCAGACAGACGCGGTGCGGATGGGGGCATAGTCCTGAGGACTACCGCTAGAAGAAGACACACACTCATTTCTGAAATTCCAATAGCCAATGCCTTCCAGGTTTCTAGTCTTGGGGACTAGAGCCTGTCCTAGGGATTACCCTTTTAGTCCTGCAGGACTGAAAATGTAATTTTCAAGTCGTCAACACTAATGTGTGGTCCTCAGGACTATGGATGTAGTCCCGAGGACTACAGTCTAGTCCTGAGGAGGCCTTGATTGATTTCTAGCCCTCAGCACCATTTCTCCAGCCCAAGGCCTACACTTTTAGTCCCTAGGACTACAGGTCAGGACTAACATCTAATCATCATGAATGTGTAGTGGACCTCCCGAGGACTAAAGTCTAGTCCTCAGGACTACATCTTTCGTCTCTAGGACTAAAGATCTAGTCCGAAGGACATAGGATTTAGACCTGAGGACTAAAGATTTAGTCCTAAGGACTGTTTATAAATCCCCAGGACTACCATTCCAGGCTGAAAAAAAGACACTGAAAGTCCTAGGGACTACAGATAATAGTCCTGGGGACTTTACTTTAGTTCTGAGGACTAGGTAAGTATATATTTAGTCCTCAGGACCAAACAGAGGTAGCCCTGGGACTATGAATCTAGTCCCCAGGGGACCATGACTGTTTCTCGCGTCTTGGGGACTACAGATATAATGGTCTAGTCCTGGACTGACTAGTCCTGAGGACCACTATACAGTCCTCAGGCCTAATGTTCTATCCCAGGGACTATGGAACAATGGCTGCTTTTTTGCGCCCAGGGCTATACCTATTTGACTGTACAAACATGTTAACAGGCACCCCTGGGGCCTAGGGCATTGGTCCCAAGGACTGTGTCTCTAGTCCCAAGGACAATGTTCTAGTCCCCAGGACTGTATCTTTAGTCCCTGGGACTACACAGAGCAGTCCTGGGGACTTAGAAGTAGTCCTCAGGACTAAATTTGAAGTCCTGGGGACTACATCCCTAGTCACAACTACATTAGACATCAATCAATGAATTAGTCCTCAGAACCACATGCATTAGTCCTGAGGACTAGGCAGATGTTTTTGTAGTCCTCAGGACTAAACAAGTAGTCCCTGAGTCTACGAATTAGTCCCCAGGTCTAAAAGCTTAGTCCTGGAGACTAAAAGCACAGTCTTATACAAAGTCATGGGGTCTGCAAGGTAATTCATGGGAATGTACAATTAGTCCCTAGGACAATATCCTCATATTCTTAGTCCTGGGGACTAGGCTTTAGTCCTTAGGACTATGCTTTTATCCCCAGGACTTGACTGGTATAGTTTAGTTGTGGGCTAAACGATCACCTAGTCCCCAGGACTAAGGATGGCCTTACTAGCTACTAGTAGCATTAGACTTAAGCAACGCATAATTAG
This sequence comes from Acholoe squamosa, assembly GCA_949317995.1. NCBI lineage: Eukaryota > Metazoa > Annelida > Polychaeta > Phyllodocida > Polynoidae > Acholoe > Acholoe squamosa. Next base: position 105,550,285 of record OX439035.1, on the reverse strand, counting down.
CTATAGTCCTGAGGACTACCACTACGCCCGCGCACCTACGCTCACCGCGGGAGGATCCGCGTAGAGTCCGCGCGGACGCGGCAGGCGCTGTAGCCCTGAGGACTAGCTAAACCGCTGTCATCGGTATCCTGCCTGTTGGGCCTTTCAGGGAACTCCGCCCCATTTGTACATAGAAAAAGAGAACAAAATGATCCTGGATTGGTGCAATTACTGAATCATTATTACCATAATTACTCTCTAAGAATTATCTTGATTGCTTTATAGATGCTGGTGTTCAATGCTAGTGGTGAGGAGACGTGTGTCTGTGCCAGGAACGAGGATGGCTGCTGTCTGAGTATACCTATCAACCACCAACATAGGTTCCAACGTCTCAATTCTACTGGTGCACCTCATGCTAACAAAGGTATAATTTCATTTGATTTGCCATAAAAGTCCACATAGTCAGTTAATGCCTAAATATCACTTTGTCATCATGATGTCATGATACAGGAAATTCACAAATACAGTCCTGGTGAGTAACTCATCAGGTGAGCACCAAATAAATTCAGGGTCTGAGCTGCATAAAATTTACAAGGCCATACCTGTTAAATTCAGCTTGTTAGCCATAGCACAGACCTTTCATCGCAACAACTTCAGTGACTGTCAGATTGACGCACAAGTTGGACCATATACATAATATTATGTCAGTATGATGACCCTATAAAGACACTGACAAGTTTAGATTTTAAGAGGTTTTCACTTGTTTGTTTTATGCTCACTTAGGAGACCCTAATGACCCTTTTGGGTGGGCATCCTACAGGGCCCTGTTTCTATACTTATCAAAAAAGAATGGTACCATCCATGTCCACTAATGCAAAGCTAAAAGTGCAGATAGAGCAAAACCAGCTTTCTGTTTCTTAACTTGAGTTCTACTCTCCTGTTCTATTGGCTAGACCTGGATAGGACAACTTGAGAAACGCTAATGCAATGGTGGCATCCACCTCTAGTGCACCTCTCACTGGTATATCCTTAGAGCCTTCTGCCTATTCATTTGTGTGTTATATCATATGTTTGAATCAATTGAAATATGTGGATCCTGTTCTATAGTGGGTTATGGAAGGCACTGTTTGCATTAGTGTTTCTTAAGTTGCTCTCTCCAAAATGGCTCAGTTCAAGTTCTAGCTGAGTTCATTTTAGGCAACTGCCTAGACCCAAATGAATAGAGCAGGATGTGCCACTGTTTCTAAACCTTAGGATATAACTCAAACTCAGTCTTATCTGCTCCAATGATGAAGGCATTTTCAAACAACTTTGCCACCAACCCTTATAGATGGTCAGCAAAACTTTAAATAAGAAAAATACACACAAAAACTTGAATGATTCATTTGATGATAGATTAGCTGAAATTCAAGGATTTTTATGGCACCATTACATGAGTGTTTCTAAAGTTGTCCTATCCAGCTCTAGCCAATAGAGCATTAGAACAGAACTCAAGTTAAGAAACAGAAGCATGTTTTTGTTGGGTCTGCACTATTAGCTTAGCATTAGAAAACATGTATGGTGCCATTCAGGTATACAATCAGGGCCATGATGGCAGTAAAGTCAGTTGGAAAACAACAGATTTACTTCTGTCAATGGAACAGATGGGACTCAGTTTGAGTTCTATCCAAAACTTTAGAAACAGTGGCACTTATTGCTCTATTCATTTGGATTTAGGCAGTTGGCTAACACAGACTTAGATAGAACTCGAACTGAGCTATTTTGGATAAAGCAACTTAGGAAACACTAATGCAAATAGTGCCACCCAAACCAACTATAGAAACAGGGCCCAGGGTTGATGCACTGTCGTCATAATGCACGAATGCACTAAAACGGACTGGTGCATCATGATGGCAAATTGAAAACTATATAGTCTTTACCCTAGTAAGATCCACTCTCACTAATATCACCGCCTACAGAGACACAGACGTTACAGGAGATCCTGGAGAGGTTTAGAATGCCGACCAAGGTGAGGTTTGATGAGACCATGTACACGTCCTTCACTGTAGCAGACAAACTGAGGAACACAGAGGAGTTTGGTGCTCTTACCTTGGTGTCTACACACACCATAGAGTATCTACAGGCCAGCCCTGTCTATGAAGGTAAGATTATTGTCATTATAAACATTGTGGACCCTCAATCCTTTATAAGGCGGCTCCCCCTTGCACTCCTTATTGTTAATCACTTTCATCTAGGCCTACTAGGTATGATTATTAAGCGATTCCTATAAAGGATTAGAAAAGGGCTATTCTCTGCTGCAGCAAACCACCCAAGAAGACGGAAAACCTTATCAGAGGGAAATGAACCTGAGAAGAATGTTGGATTGGGTTGCTAATTTATGGTACAATCTATCTATCATGGGATGAAGCCCAATGTGGAACTGACAAACATCGGTAATGTCGAGTTTATTCAAGAAGCCTGATGCAATCATTAATCGCCATTTTATTTTCTCTACACATGGTTTAGGTAAAATCCATTATGATCACATCATGTTCATCCCAAACTATCGGGACGTGAGGTTTGTCATAGCGGAAGGTCCTCAACCGTTTCTGAAGTCATTCCTGGATTTCAAGGACAAAAGAAGGCAATCCCATTCAAGACAAACTCGTGAGTATAATTAAAAGAAAAAAAGGTGTAATGTAGGTAGTCATATGTGCGCGCTTGTTTCATATCACATAAACAAAGGTAAGAAAGTAAACATAGAATCTCTCGCCTTTTGATTATTCAAAATGACATTTTCTTTTCTGCAATCCCTTAGAAAGTCTCTCAATTTTAAAACAAACAAAGATCTGATCCATTGAGTACAAAGTGACCAATACAGTTTCACACGTACGGATTCATCGATTTGGAAAATACAATCTTAGTAACTATATACATAAGTTTATTTCAACGATTTGCTATAATTGCAGTTTCGATAATAGGCTATGACGATATCGAGTTGTCGGATGAGGAATATGAAGTCGTTGTCCCTTGGAAGCTTACAAAGCCTAAGAAAACAAAGAAAGATGGTGATGATTTCGAAAATGAATTGCCTACAGAGAACTATGAAATGATAACACCTATGCTGCTTTCCAAGCCTCCGAACCCAGACAAAACAGACGGCGGGGAGGGCCCAATGGGACGCAGGTATTCCGAGAAAGATTTCGAACTGATAGTTCATGTCAAGGCAACTAAGGCTCAGGAGGCAAATAAAAAAGGTGGAATCAAGGGCCCTAAAGTGGACACCCCCAAACCCCAAAATGGAGCATCCTCATCAAAACGTGATTCTGCCATTCAGCAACGCTTTAGTCGTGACTATGAGGGATTTAAGCCATACAAACAAAGAGACACAGATGAAGACCTCCAGGATGAGGAAAGGGACGTGTTTGGTAATGTTAGTACTAATCTTAGCAAGGGCAGACATCCAATTTTAAGGCACAACAGCTCAGTTGCCGAACAGGCAAGGCTACTGGAGAAGTCCCTCCAGGTGTTAGCTGGAGGACGAGCAGGAGGAGGCAAACACAGCAGATCCACCTCGGCCATCCCACAGACCGCACCCAAACCCAAAGGAGGCCCTCCAAAGCGCAGTTCCTCCCTCGGTAACTCACCTCCTACCCACTGGAGGGAGCCACTGCCTCTCCCTAACTTCTCCGCCTTACCACCAAGAAGTGTCCCTCAGTTCAGCAAACCTGCTCCAGGGGGCAGCAGCAACAGATGCAGTACCAGCAGCAATAGCAGCAGTGGCAGCAATGCTGGTTTTGGTGGGAGTCCCAGAGGTGGAAGCCCATGCCTCAACCCCATTGGTATAACTGGAGCAACAGTCAGCCCTAGGAGTGAAAGCCCTTCCCTGAGTCACAGTGTTGGGGTACCAGTAGGTGGTAGTCCAAGGGGTGAAAGCCCCTGTCTTAGTCCCCTGAGCAGCAGTGGTCTGAGAGAAAGCTATGGAGAAGAAAGCCCATACCTGAGCCCCATCAGCCTGAGAAAGGGTTCCATGTCTCTGACAACCCCGGAGGATGTCCCTCTGGACCTGTCAGGCCTGTCAGTTGGTGATGTGTGTGACTGCCTCCAGTTGCTAAATATGAACACCTACATAGCCAGGTTCCAGGAGGACCAGATCGATGGTGCCCTTCTGGCTGAGTGTTCCACTGATGACCTAAAGGAGATGGGTCTTAGCACTCTGCATGCTAAGAAACTGACTATGTTTACTAAAGGCTGGAGGCCCAAAGTGTAGTATCAGATCATTCTTTTTAACGATTTTAACTTGGCACCTTGGTCATTGAACAGCACTTCAGCAGAAATTTAATGCATTTGGTCGGCGGTGTTTCATCGAACAATATAACATTTGTCCATAATATAGATTATATGATATAGATTATATTTAACCACATTGATATGGTAACATACAAATTGATGCTATGTGAAGTAGGGTCTGGAGGTTATTTCAAAATGGCCTAACATCACATCCCCTCCAATGTGTGTGGAGAGTCTGCCTAGATCCCTGCCTCTATTGTTTGGGTGGTAACATAATCATTGCTACCACAAAGGGCACTAAACATTGGTCCTTTTCAAAACCATAACGGAGGACAACATTAACATTTCACAAGGTGTATTGTTAGGCCAGTTTGAAATAACCTGCTGGAACACCACATTACATATAGCTTGATTGAATCTGTATTTTGCAGTTTATGTGTAAAAGGTCGAAAATCATAGAAGGTTTGCATATGACGAATTTGGATGTATTCCAGCCCCTACTCTTCGAATTTTAGTTTCCCCTTCTATTTCTTTGGCTCAAAGTGTCAGGCTGGATGAGATCTCCATGTTACATATGGGTTTTGATGGTCCCATATGCATATTTTGGGCTCCAGGGGGGTAACATGTGCCCAAAATGACCAAAATTGTCTCGGCGAAATTGTGTCTGGGAGAATGACATTTGAGTTACATGCCATGTTGAGGGCTTAATTTCCTACAGAAACAATCTTCATACCTTCATGAAAATCTCAGGTCCAGACTATTTTGACCTGTAGATCAAGAAAATCACATTTTTGTCAGATGTGTCCTTGCTAATGTAAAAGAAGCACACTTATAAAAATTCTTTTTCAGGGCACATGTCTGGGCAAATGACATGTAAGGCCCCATATGCACACTTTCTATGATTTGTGACCAAAAACACTACCATGTCTGACAACATCTAACAGAATAGCTTCTGTACATACTGGACATATATTTTCACAATAGAAGTAGATGGTAAAAAAATGGACGAGAGCCTATATCTGGAGCAAAATGATAAGGTATTAAGCATAAGAATCTTCACTCCGAGCCGGATCACTATACAATGTTATGTATATATACTGGATATATCTGTAAAAATATCCAATAAAAGAAATGAAAATAAACTAATGTTACAAATTTATCTGTCAATTATAACATGGATTATTCCTGTCTCCTCGTATATTAAGCTAATAGATGATGGATATCGGGGCCCAAGGGCTGTACATGCTGTATATACCCGAGCCACGCAGCGGCGAGGGTATATGCAGCATGTACAGCCCATGGGCCCCGATATCCATCACCTAATAGGTTTATACCACAATTTCCTCCATTTTGTATTAATTTTTTTACCTGAGATCCAAAGAATATAGCCAGGAGAAGACATTTTGTAAGTGCAAGCAATACGGCCCGTGGCCGCTCTGCTCAAAGCCATTGTTTTTGTTCCTTGCCGGGAGAGGTACCGCTGTGTGTACACTCACTTTTCATATGGAATCCAACCATGACATGTCGAGATATTAAAAAGAATACACCCTTAGATAGTCTAAATGATCCCTCCGTGTCAAATGAGTCCATAATATTAACAATAAAGGAGAATCCATTGATTTTTCCATCGTAAGCGAGTCGCGGTCCGGCCATTCCCACCCGCCTCCTTGTTCGCCAAAAGTGTGTCAGTGGCCCAGATGTAGAAATAGGTCAAGGAAGAAAAACAATGGCTTTGCACAGAGCGAACCGGGCCGCGACTCGCGTACGTTGGGAAAATTAATGGATTCTTATTTATATTGAAGAAAATGGAGAAAATTAGCACGCATTCCTCTTCTATGGATCGAAAACTTCTTGGGATTTCGATATTATAACATGACAAGCTTGGAATCAAGACGAAAACTGAGTGTAAACATAGGACTAGGACCCCAGGTTAGAACTTATTTACTTTCGAATTGGATTTCATCACCGTTCAGTGTGGCGCTATGGCTAAGGCCTTCGCCTACCTCCACTGCGGCCGGGGTTCAATTCTCCTACGATTTTTCACTATGGAAAATGGCTAGATTAACTTTGTATAGCTGCCATAAGTCCAACTTGACCCCGAAAAAGTATATACCAAAAATTTCAAAAATGCACATGTGTGGTATATGCAGAATAATGCACGCCTAAACTGCATATAAACCCACCGGAAGTCCCAAAATCGTGGTATAATGAGAAGATACTTGGTTATCATGTGAAAGTCATCATAGGGTGTTCATACCAATGTAGCATCCAGTGGATGAGTGCAATCATACGTGCAAACCCTGCTTAGTTACTGTGTAAGTGGTGCTTGTACAGAAAAAGCTTTAATTATTTATAATTTAACAATATAATCTTGGTAAGTGAAATCATATGTGGGCAAATTACAACTAAAAATTCATGTTAGAAAACTATGAGATATTGACAAAAACCATTCTTGGCCAATTTACAACTGAAAATGTTATGAAGAAAACTGCGAGACAGTGACAAAAACCATTTTTTATCAATTTCCCACAAAGTTGAGATGGAAAAAAGGGTGAGATGGTAACAAAAGTCATTTTTGGGCAAAATAAAAAATTTAAGTGTGAACACTGAAATAATGACAAAACCACTTTTTAGTGTATTGCCACTAGAATTTGTGTGAAAAAAAAGAGTGAGATAGTTACAAAAGCAATTTTTGTATTTGCCACTAAAATTTGTGTTAAAAAAGAGTGAGATAGTGACAAAAAGTAATTTTTGGGCAATTTACAACTAAACATTAATGTTAGAAAACTGTATGATAGTGACAAAAACACTCTTTAGTGTTTTGCCACTAAAAGTTGTGTAAAAAAAGAGTGAAATAGTGACAAAAAGCTTTTTTGTTGTTGTTAAATTGAAACTAGAATTTGTGTGAGAAAATGGTGAGATAGTGACAAAAACCATTTTTTATCCATTTGCCACTTAAAATTGTGTTTAAAAAGCTGAGATAGTGACAAAAGCAATATTTGGCCTATTTTCAATACAGAATCTGTTGCACAAAACTGTGAGACAGTTAGAAAAACCACTTTGCATCAATTTGCCACTTAAATTTGTATAAAAAAATGGTGAGATAATGACTAAAGTAATTTTTGGGCAATTTTCATCTAAAAATTCATGTTACAAAACTGCGAGATTTTTAGGTACAAAAACCACTTCTTAGTGATTTCCCACTAAATCTTGTGGCAATCAAATGATGAGGTAGTGACAGAAGCCGAAGTGGTTTCTGTCATTAACTTGCAGTTTCATAACATGAATTTTTAGAAGTAAATTGATGAAAATTGGTCTTTGTCACTATCTTGCAGTTTTATAACAAATTTTAAGATAGCAATTGCCCAAAAAGGTTTTTTTTTGTCACTATCTCACCATTTTTTCACACAAATCTCAGTGGAAAAATACTAAAAATTGGTTTCTGGGACTATCTCATAGTTTTGTAGCTTTAATTTTTAGAGGAAAATTGCCCAAAAACTGTTTTTGTCAATTATAGCACCATATTTTTCACACAAATCTCAGTGGAAAAATGCTAAAAATTGGTTTCTGTGACTATCTATTAGTTTTGTAGCTTTAATTTTTAGAGGAAAATTGCACAAAAATTGTTTTTGTCAATTATAGCACCTATTTTTCACACAAATCTCAGTGGAAAAATACAAAAGATTGGATTTTGTCACTATTTTGCAGTTTTTGTACTGAAGTTTTCAGTTTTAATTCGGCCAAAAATGGTTTTCGTCACTATCTCGCAGTTTTCTTACTTGAATTTTTAGTTGAAAATGTCCCAAATATGGTTTTTGTCACCATCTCACCATTTTTTTCACACGAAAGTTAGCAGCAAATAGATGAAAAATAGTTTTTTGTCATTACCTCACCCTTTTTCACACTATTTTCGCAGTTTTCTTACTAAAATCTTTAGTTGTAAATTGGTAAAAATTGGTTTATGTCACTTTCTTGCAGTTTTCTAACATGAATTTTTAGTTGTAATTTGCCCAAATATGGCTTTTGTCACTATATCCCCATTTTTTTCACACAAAATTTAGTGGTAATTTTATATATATTTATAAAAAAAAGGTTTTTGTCACTATATATAGGAGTTTCTCACTTGAATTTTTAGTTTCAAATTTCCCAAAAATTGGTTTTGCCACTATCTCACCAATTTTTCACTCAAAATTTAGTGGCAAATTGATAAGAAAATGGTTTTTGTGACTGTCTCGCAGTTTTCTTAATAAAATCTTTGGTTGTAAAGTTGCAAAAATTGGTTTTTGTCACCATTTTTTCACACAAAAATCTAGTGGTAAAAAATAGTTTTTAAAACCACTTTTTTTGTCACTATCTAGCAGTTTCTCACTGCTATAAAAAAATAGCTTTAACTCTTCTTTTAGCAGACTATATTCAGAGCAGATTTTGGGTTATAGTAGGTTTCATAAGCTTTCAGAAACTGTTGGAATTATGTGAATATTCCAATTAGAATGAAAATGGTGATGGGTTATGCTGGGCTAGTCAATCAGAAATAGTTACACCCAAGATTTCTCTATCTACTTTATTTTGTGAGATATAGAATGAAAAATGGGGTGTTCTAATGAGAAAAATTTATCATTCACCCAAACTTTAAATTGCGATATCTTAACACTCCCTGTATCGATTGTGATGAAATAAGGGGCATGTTGTAGGAAATCTAATGTTTTGCTGGAATTTTGGTAAATGATGAAAATTAGAAAATGTTCTTTTTGGTTACCATGGCAACCAGAACTATGCAAAATCTGCATTTATAGCATATCTATATGATCTGTTGCCATGGTTACCAGGCCAAATGACCCACAATGCATCAAAAAACACTGAAAATTCCAATGCCATTTTGTTCAGCATGAAAAAACGTACAAAGTCAATTTTCACCCAAAAAATGATATTATTTGATGTTTTTCGTGATTTTTAGCTTAGATATTGATTAAACCCATGGAAAACTTTCATGGTGATTCAGAAATCTATCTCAAGTTTGCAAGACCACCATGCAAAAAGTATTTGAGGTATAGACTAACTCCTTGTACGCCATGGAGAACCCAACACAAGGTGCAGCACTGTAAAAAATCTAAGACTTTCAGTGGATTTTGAGGAAGTTATAGACCACTTAAAATCGGTCAAAAATCGGCCAAAATCGGCCCAAACTACGCATAAATGCGTAATCGGTAAAGGAAGAGTTAATAGATAAAAAATAGTTTTTTCACTATCTCGCAGCTTTCTTACCTAAATTTTTTAGTTCTGAATTGGCCAAAAATGGCTCTTGTCACTAACTCACCATTTCTCATACACAATTTGGGACAAATTGATAAAAAATGGCACTATCTTGTAGTTTTCTTACATGAATCTTTAGTTGTAAAATGCCTAAAACTGATTTTTGTCACTATCTCACCATTTTTTTCAACCAGTTTTTAGTGGCAATTTGATAAAAACAGGCCAAAAAAGGGTTTTTGTCATTATCTTGCAGTTTTCTTACTAAAATATTTAGTTGTAAATTGCCCAAAATGGCTTTTGGTACCATCTCACCATTTTTTTCACTCAAATTGTAGTGGAAAATGAATAAAAACAGGTTTTTGCCACTATCTCACAGTTTACTTACTTAAATTTTTAGTTTTAAATTGCCCAAAAATGTCTTAGGTCAGTATCTCACCATTTTTTCACACAAATTTTAGTGGAAAAACACTAAAAAAATGGTTTTTGGTACTATCTTGTACTTTTCTTACATTGATTTTTAGTTGTAAATTGCCCAAAAATGATTTTTGTCACTATCTCACAATATTTTAACACAGAAGTTAGCGGCAAATAGAGAAAAATTTTAGTGGGAAAATGGTTTTTGTCACTATCTCACAGATTTTTTACTAAAGTTTTTAGTTGTAAATTGGGCAAAAATGTTTTTTCTCACTATCTCACCATTTTTCACACAAATTAAAATGGAAAAAAAATACCCATAAGTGGCTTTTGTCACTTTTGTCACCTTATTAAGAGATATCCACCCGTTCCATGCAAGGAATATAGGTTTTAAAGACAAAAACAGGGATTTTGTGACTATTTGGCAGTTTTGTCACCATCTAGCCTGATGGTTTTGCGAGATGGTGACAAAAACCCTTTTTGTCACCATGTGGACATGTTTTGTCAGTATCTCTCACTTTTGTCAGTATCTAGCCTGATGGTTGCGAGATGCTAACAAACCTATACATTTTTGTCAGTATCTCTCAGTTTTGTCAGTATCTAGCTTAACACACCTCAAGAATTGAAAATTACTTCCAAGCCCATGGTGATGTGGGATTTATAGATAGCGCCAAATGTTTTCTGTCAAATAGATCCTTAAAGGAACCCCATTGATGGTGGGTATCAAGAAGGTAAAAGCTGGTATTTTAACAGGATGGCCAGTTTATATTTATGATAGGCTTGATGAGAAGAAAACCTGTTTGTTTTTATAGGAAGAGGTATCTTGAAAAAATCATGAGTCGTATCAACTTCAAATGACAAGGGAATGTTATATAGGCCCTCTTACTAAGCCAAAACATAGTTTATGGTTTTCTAGAAGAGCTTAGTTAAGCAATATATGACTTTAAAATCTGAGAAAATGGTCCAAAATTGCAAAATTTGGGTAATTTTTTACCTTTGAGGCCCAATATCTCCCTGAATGAAGGGTCGACAGATGCAGATTTGTCATTTTTTTGAAGCTCCAGATGTTTTCTATTAAATATGACTGGAATAAGGAAGAAGTGTGCCTAAATTGTTTACTGTAGCTCCATGAATCCAAAATGACCCAATAACATAATTTCTTTGAATGCCCCATATGGAAAAAAACACAACTATGCCATGACTATACATATCTGGTATACATGAAAGCATATCAAGGTTACTTCCCCTTTACTTTAGGACTGTGCAACTGTATATACATGTGGCTCTTTTAGAGTCCTCCTTCTTCACTGCACCTGCAGAAAGGAAGTACCATATCAGCACTATGGACCGCCCTATGATTGACATAAATAATGTAATTTGGTCAATGGAGAAGTTTACCCTGATTGACCTATTACATTCATCACATTCTGATGAATATCCATTATTTGTGAAGATTGTCGAGGGGCCTTATGCCAATAAAGAAGAGGGGAACTACAATCCTGGGGAGGTAGGCTATAGCTGAACATTTCAAACTTAACTAAATTACATCTCCCTGTTTCCTCACTGTACGCACTCTTACCAGCATAGCCTCTGCGTCTACCTCAATTTGCTTTGGGTGCACATTTCTATAGTTCCTAAACATCTGAGCTGAAAGACCCTTGAATCAATTGACATGTTTTCCTTTATCCATACAAGTAGTATATAGGGGTAAACACAGCACATAGGAACAGCTACTGAAATTGATTTGACCTACTTATGAACCGGAAGTGACCTAGTTTTGAGACCGGAAGTGACCATATATGGGCATGTGACCTACTTTCTCGAGCTCTGATTGGCTGAGAGTTGTGACGTCATCACATGATGATCATGTGATCACAATAAAAACAAAAAACAAAAACAGACTGACCACGTGGTCAGCATGGTCGGCACAGCAGAAAACGTAAACAAAAACAAACCGAGTCTTGCCCAAGGTACACACACCGCCTGCTGCTGTAGCAGCCGGCTGTGGCGGCCGTCTGCAGCTTGTTTATTTTTATAGTCGCCATAGAGTTTGGTTGCACCATATATGTTTTGCACCTACAATGTTTCTACTATGCTACTAACACATGTGAAAAGACAACTTGAAGGCGTTTTTTCCTGATTTTCTTGCTGCTGGTGGTGTTTCACATTCTAACACACACACTTTTTCCTCCAACGTGGTCCCCTTGTTCACAAACTTGTCTACGAGTTCCAGGACTAGTTCCACTACCACTTTTATTTGTTGCACGTCGTTGCCCACATGTAAGATGCCCCATGCAAACTACATCCTCATCCATGGTTGTCCATTACGTTTTTTGGTAGTTGAGAGAAGGTTTCCACCGTGTGAGAGGGGTCCTTGCTTCGACATGCCTCCATGAGAAAGTAGATGCAGTTAGCCCCACAGGTTTTGGTGTAAAGGTTCTGAAGTTGCGTTCTGTTGAAGCTTCCGTGCCCGTCTGACGATTTTTGACAAGAACTTGCGATGATATATATAGTTAGAGGTGGTATGCCATAGGGATCAAAGTAGAATACTTGACCGTTTTCTTTCATGTAGAAAGCCACCTAATTTTGACCTGGTTCAGAACTAGGGTCAGTGTTGCTTACCAAGCATGTGGAGGGTTTCAGAGTTTTAGGACATTGGTCACTGGAAAAAGTTCCCAGGTATTGTCTTTGTGTGTGCGTGTGGCTTTACAACACGGCGGTGATGTCGCCAGTTTTCATTCCTAGTTCATGTGATGGTCTGTTTAGGGAGGCAGTCAGCAGTGAGTTGGATGTTGTTGTCATAGAAGGAACACAGGATGGTCGAAATGGCATGGGTGGTGGGAGTAGTGAACCTGAGCACTATGCTTAGTTTCCCTTGTTTGATGAGTTTGATGCGAGAATCTTCTGGAGTTCTGTCCGGAGTTAGGTGGAATATGAAGAACGAGTGCCGTCCATGAACTCCTCCAGTGAGATGTCGCAGTTTTGCCCAAGTGCTAAGAGACCGCTGTCAGTGTACATTTGGTGGTAAGCTCTCATGCAGTTGTCAATGTCGAAAGCCGTTCTCAGTTCAAACTTTTGATCTTCGAATCTGAGAGTGACCTCCTTCAGGTTGAAGTGCTTATAGTAGAACGGGTTCTCAGTTTTGCTGCCTGCTGAAGCCGTTTCTTTGACCATAGCCAAGACCACACGGGTGGGGATTTGACTGGTGTCCGGATGAGTCCACCTGTAGTCTTGCGAACCAACATCCAGCTTGTACCTGGTCACTTTACACCTCAATTAGTAGTAATTAGGTGGCCTGAACTGCGGATCGATGACACATTTATTGTGAGTGTCAACCACCTCGTCGTTGACTGTCATCTGCTTGATGCTCATTTCTGCTTTGGTTATCTTGATCCAAAACTCTTGGCCGGCCGCTTGCATCATGTAAAATTTGGGATTGTTGTTCTCAAAGATGTACTTTATTTCGCAGTGGGGTGCTAATTTCTTGCACTGTTTGATTAGGTCCAGGTGTGGCCACATGATGACCAGCGGCAGTGTTTCTGGCGGCAAACTCGGCGCTCCTTGCTGTCCACCCCTTGTTGTCGACTGTTCTCGCCTCCATGTGACCCGCAGTGTCCTTATAGTGTTTCTGACATCCCCACAGGCGGGTTTCTTTGGCTTCTTTGTTGTTGGTCAAGGTGTCCAGGAGGTGAGACTTGCAGGGGTATTCCTCGTTGTTTCCTGACACTTTTTCAACGTTGATGAATAGTTGTACCCCTTGGCTGTTGTGTTGGCCCTCTTCAGAAGTTGTTGACCTGTTGCTTTGCTCCTGTGTTTGACGCTTTGCTTGAAGTTCTTTCCTGCTATGCCGTCGGACAGTACTTCTATTCCGGTGGTCAAAAGAGCTTTTCCGGCTGTCTTGGTGGCAGAGCGCCCGACAGACGACACCAGGGAAAGATCACTTCAAAAAAGTCCCGATATGATATAGCCTAGCTCGTGACCTCTCTGTCTGCCTACTCCTCCGTAGGCCGGCGCTAAACCGTATCCGAACTAAGACTTGGTGTAGTACTGCGCGTACTGCCCTCAAGGCGCTTTGTAAGCCGGCGGTCCGAGCTTGCAGAGGTCGGAAAGCAGGTACCACCGTCATTTGCCCACGTTCAAATGGGATGGGTTGCCCGGTGTTGTCCTTTAAGTAGATTCCTATTTGCCTAAAGGTCCTCTTGTTGAATTTTTTTACATAATTTTAGTCCAAAATCATGGTAAAAATAGACAAACATGAGCACATTTGGTATCAAATTAAAGCTAACGATGTCAGCAATGCAGTGGACTAGAGATGGAGTGCATTTTCACTTTATAATCAATAAACTCTTAAGTAATAAAATCAAAATTTACGGCTCGCCCTATGCAGTTTTCGCCCCAATATGCCCAGGGTAAATAAAAAAAAAAGAAAAAAAGAAATCGCCCTCGTCATATTTTTCGGCTTGCGTCTGGGAAAGCATCTCTTGTAGGGTTTGTGTCTGGTGTAAGATTCTACCCCCTCTAAGACTTGTTCTATGTTTTTCCTTTGGGTTTTCTTGAAGTGCCAGCGTTGTACTTTAGACACGCTCGTGAAACTTGCCGGTTGTTTAGGATCAGTGTACAACTTGAGCACTTCTTTTTTCAGAGCCTAGTGTGCCATTTTATTCTTTTCCACCCAGATCCTTCCTAGTTTTAGACATGGACGATTGTAAGTGGTGTCTAAGTCTTGCCGAATTGGCTCCTATTTCAAGGATGGATTACCCTCTTCACGAGATTTCTTTCGGCAAGCATCAGTATTTTACCGTATTTTACCGTTTCGGTCCCAGTGGAGCACCTCTGCATTTCCTCGCGCGAGGAGTTATGTGCACAGTTTCCGAGCGGTAGCGCGATAACTCGAAGGAACGCCTCATAATAATTCTCTTTCCACAAGGGAAAAGATGGGTTTTTGCTTTTCACCACAGCCATCTTAGCGTAAGACATCCTTCTATTCTCTAAACATAACACACCTCCTGTCACCTTAAGGTGTCATACACAGTGTAGATCTGAGACTTTCCTGAGTTGAATACTTGATTCATCAATGATACCTAATGGTGTCCTTATTTATGGACCAAGACAATCTTATCTAAATCTCATAATTTTCTTCCCAGTAATTTTCATGTTCAATGTGGGTATTTCAACATCTCCTGCTAGCGACGGGTGGTGGCAGAAACTATGTCGGAAATCAAAGGTTTGGCTAAACTTAAAAGGGTACCTAAAAATCCTCCTTCTTGCTCGAACCCTTTCCTCTTTTGTTTCAAGGGTGTGTTAGGTTTAGTGACAGCTTTCAGTTGTTTCTTGTACGGTGATAAAAGTTTGACTGCCTCCTCTTTGTCTCGCAGTAGATTTTTGTTCATCATGTTGATGCAAATTTGACTCATCCCCCTGATCACCTCATCGCTTAACCTTTTGACGAGGTGAGTGCCATCGGAGGTCAACAATCAGAAATGTGCTTCAACAAGGCGTAGTATTTTCTCAGGAGCGCTACACCGCTTCTTTAAGACCGGTTAGCACTGCTCATTTTCTCTTGTTCTTGACGTCCTTCTTGGGAATGAAAACTGAGGTTTTCCAAGGGATGGTTATGCTGTTTCTCACTCTGAGAGCGTCAGGTGTAGCTTGCTTAAAGTCCAGCACTGTGTATGAATATTTTTCTTGTGTCTCAGCGTTATATACCTGAGTCTTCTGCCCGGGAAAGGCCTGTTTGCCGATGTAGCATATTTGACTCATGTCGCGAGGGTTCTTGAAAACCACTAGATAGTGGGCGTTTAAGCTCAAGGTCCTGTAATCCGGGTTATTGAAGAAGAGGTTTTACGTGATGAATATCACGCTCAAGTTTCTATGGTGAGATCCTACAGTAAACAGCTTCGTTACAGTGGGAATGTATTCTGGATCCATCAAATCATCGCTGATGATCAGTCCTTGTTTTTGAACGTTTTGAGCTTCTTCGAAAAGGAATTTGTCTGAATTGTTGAAATTGATGCCTAACTTGGCCATCTCGTCGAATCCAGGTTGCCATCGATTGTAACAGTAGTGAACGTCATGTACTTCGGGAGTACCTAAATGTTTGAAATGTAAGTGACTTTTTCCACAGGAGGTGGGACCTGCTATTATCATGGTGAAAGGTCCTTGAAGTCAAGGGTTGAAAACGGTAGCACTAATCTTTATCGTCAAAAGAAAAAGGTGCAGAAAAAAGTAGGTAGGGTAGGGTAAAGTAGGGTAGGGTGAACGTATTCAAAACAAACAGGGGGAGGGAAAGGGGAAGAACAAGCAGCTGAGCAGTGAGCAGCTGTGAGTAAACTCAATGGTAAGCCTATCATAGACAAACACAGGCATTGGGGATCAAAGAGGGGTGTGTATGTGTATGTAATGGAGGGGAGGGAGTAATGGAAGTGATGCTCAAATAATTAGGTGGGTGGAACGTTTATAAGGAGTGTTCTTAGCTGCTCAGTGAACATCACTTTCACCCTCTACCCAACTGCTGCTGCTGCGGCTGCTGCTGCTGCTGCTGCTACTACTACTACTGATGTCGTTGCTACTGATCCTGCTGCTGCTGCTCCTGTCACAACTTAAAAAAAGAAGACGTCGGACCAACTCAAATCTGCCAAGGACAACAACAACAACAACGGCAACGGCAACAACAACAAGTCGATCATGCGAAGAACACTCTCCCTGACAATCGACCTTGTACACCGGAGGTTGACCTTATGGAAGTGAAAAAAGCTGCAGTGGTCGACTTACAAGGTGACTTGGTCAAGTTTTTTTTGTTCATATCATCGGAGTTGATGACTACTTTGTGTCACATATAGTCTTATATAGTGGGAAATTGATATTTTGGACTCCAGGGCCTCAAAATAGGCCAAATTTTACCAAGAATTGGTAAAAATATCCAAAGAAACATAATTTTTTTTTTTAAATTTAAAAATAATTAACACAAGATATACATGTGTTGTTTCGTTATAGTTACTTAAATTTCATGGTTGGACAATGACTCAAGTCAAAAATCGACTTCCTGGGGGTATTTTTTTTATATATTCTGGGAGAAATCTACTTTTTGTAAAGTGAAATGTCCTGGCGACTTTTCTGCTGTACTACCCTCTCCCCTAAAATAACTGTGAGGCAAAATGGCTAAAAAATGTCTTTAGAAATTAGATATAGGTAGTACACAATGTTTATTGAAAAAAAAATTGAATTCCTTTGTAAACTTCTTCTTGAAGGGGGTAGAAGTGATTTTGGTGGAAATACCCATCTTTTGGTCGTCTGGACACCCTTAACACATTTCTTTTCCTTCTTCTCAGGATTGATATATTTAACTATCCTAACCATATTATTACTTATTTGCCCCATTGATATACTTCAGTACCCAGGGTAAAGGATATTTGATTATTGTCCACCCTGTGCAGTAGCAGGACTTTGAAGTGAGTTTTTGTCCTGGCGATCATATGTCCGGGTGAGTGACATTTGAGTGGTATATCATGTTTAGGGGTTAATTTCTTACATAAATCTTTATCATATCTCCATGAAAATTTAGGGTGCACACCATTCTGACCCACAGATCTCGAAAATATCTATGCCAGATATCTCTTTATCATAATAAAATGTACATACTTTTATAAACGTTTATCACGATTCTTGTCCAGACACACAGTAATCATTTCTGGTCCTCCTGTTTACAATAGATGTATTTGTTCTACCTGTGTCTCCAGTCCATAAACATTGGCTACTCTGCCTTGCTCCTCCTAGGTTAAACACCAACTTATTAATCCTTATTACCTTAAGACTTATTCAGAAGTTAAGCCACATCCCTGTAGAAACCTACTCTGTGCTAAGAAATATGCCCAGAAACACTAGGTTGAAAATTATAACATAACCCTTAGACATATATCAACAAGACAAAATGTAAAAATAGTGGACCAATGACATTATAACATGACATTTGGCTGTTCCTAGGGAGGAATACCCAAATAGACACCATGTCACTCACCAGGACATCCTTTCCAGGGTATGTATAGGGTTGTCAAGGACAAGAAAATACTGCACCAATACAATTACAGCGAGGTGAGCATCGGGAGGAAACTCGTCAGAGTAGATGGCTTCTCACCCACAGACAAGACCGTTTATCAACTTCAAGGTTGTTATTGGCATGGTAACTTGTGTCTTTTGACCAAGTCTACTCTTAAATCTCCTGACGGGCAAGCGTGGTTGGAAAAAAAGGCCAAGAACACAGCTCAAGTCACCACCTACCTCAAGTGGATAGGGTACAAAGTGGTGGAAAAGTACGAATGTCAATGGCTGAAAGAAAAAGAGAGCAAAGAATGAAATGACCACCTTGTAGAAAAAGCAAAGCAGAGATTCTCAGAGGTGTGATGAACGGGTCCATTTTCGGACTGATTCAGGCCAACATAGAAACACCGGAGGCATTGAAGGAGAAGTTTGAGGAAATGATTCCCATTTTCAAGAACTGTTTTGTGAAAAGGGAAAATGTGGGCGATCACATGCGGCACTTCTTAAAAGGCGTGCATAAGTTGAAACAACCTCAATGACAGCTCATAGGAAGTTATCACACTCAGAAAATCCTCTTTTGCATGCCTCTCTTAAAGTGGTACATGGAAAAGGGATTAGTGGTAACCAAGGTGTACTTAGTGGTAGAATACACATCGGAAAAAACTTTGTGGAAGAAGTGACCGCGGCTAGGAGAAAGGATGACAACGTCGACTGCAAAATTCTTTCAGACCTGTATAAACTTCTCGGAAACAGGTCTTACGGTAAAACCATATGCAAGAAGCAAAACTTTCTTCATACCGGGAACATGTCTCCCGCCAAAGCCAAACGGTTAGCTTTACACTGGTCTGTGCAAATAGGGTTCATGGTGTATCAGTATGCCAAATTTAAAATGCTGGCCTTCTACTATGACTTCCTATTGGAATTCATAGACGAAAGAAACTTTGAAATGTATGAAATGGACACTGACAGTTTCTATTTTGCGTTGAGCATGAAAAGTCTAGAGGAAGCTGTCAAACCTGAGAGACAAAGAGATATCTTCAGTGAACGTCATAAATGGTTGCCTTCAGAGTCGTGTGACATCACTTATCACTGGGAAAGCTACGTAGAATGTAAAACCCTGGGGTACACTTGGTTCCCTTTGCCATGTTGTAAACAACGTCTGGCATTCAACAAGAGAACTCCAGGTCTTTTCAAAGTGGAGTGGGAGGGAGACAAGATAACGGCCTTGAACTCCAAATGTTACATAGGAAGTGGAGGAGGGGTCGAAAAATGAGCTGCAAAGGAGTAATTCAAAAACAAAACGAATTAACAGCTGAAGACTAGAAAAAGATATTGCAAACCGAAAAAAGCACTTTGGTGACCAGCAAAGGCTTAAGAGTGGTAAACCATCAAATCAGTACTTATTCGCAGAACAAACAGGGATTAAGTTATCAGTGTATCAATAGATGTGTGTGTCAAGACGGTGTAAGCACTTTGCCCTTGGACATTTGAAAATCTCTCGCTTTTCTGTTGCACACAGAGAAATCTTGTGTGTAAAAGTAGCATTTTTTTTTGTGAAATTTCCATAACATTTTGGTAATTTGTAAAATTTTATGAAAAGTTTGTAACATTTCCGTAAAATGTTGCATTTCTTTCATTTTGTGAAAGAAATACGTAGGTTGAAACCATGTTTCAGGGTGAAATCTTGTGTGTAAAAAGTGGAATTTCTGTAAGATTTAGGTAAATTTGTAAAATTTTTGTAGCATTTCTGCTGAAATAAGGAAAATCTTATGTGTAAACAGTGGAAATTTTGTAACATTTAGGTAAATTTATTTTATTTTGTAGAAAGAATACCTAGGTTAAAGGTGTGTGTGTGTAGTGAAAATAAAAGTGAAAAATCACAAAAAAAGCCTTCAAGTAGTTTTTCACATGTGTAACAACCAACATTGTGACAATGAAGTTATTAAGTTAGCAATGTAGTAGAAACGTAGGTGCAAGCTGGTCCCTTTGATTATCTATTTTATTTTTGCTATAGCAGACATCCATGATGACTAAAAAAAAATAAACGAGGGTTCTTAGTGTTGCACACCGACCACATGGTCAGTTTGTTATGATCATGTGATCATCACGTGATGATGTCATAGCTCTCAGCAAATCAGAGCTCAGGAAGTAGGTCACATGCCCATATATGGTCACTTCCAGTCTCAAAACTAGGTCACTTCCGGTTTACATAAGTAGGTCAAATTGATTTCAGTAGCTGTTCCTATGCGCTGAGTTTACCCCTATATACTACTCATACATGTAATATTATATCACATAGAATGGTGTGAATGGAATGGTAGAAAGTCGCATGATACTTCGAGTTTAAGTAATAAATCCTTTACAAGATGGGGCTTTATACATAATATGAACTCATCATTGCTTCTCTTCTCTTATAGCAGTTAATCTTGTATGGGTGGGGAAAACAAGAGCGAGTACTGGCAGAGAACACAGACGATATCTCTGTCAGTATACCCACTAGTCACAAGCACAAATTCTCTGTTGACAGCTTTGACACTGGACAAAAGAAAAGAGGTATCAAATTATAATTTACTAATATTTATCCATTATGCCGTTATTTCACTTTATTGTTGCAGTTCACAGCCACATTTCTCATTTCAACCTCTACAGAGAGAAATACCTCTTTTTAAAGTATGATGCCAAACTTTCTCCTCTTTTGATGTACAATTGACATAACTTAAACTGCATTTAAAGGTGACACAAAACCGATCAGTTTTATATATCATCATATTTGTATATGTGCAGGTGACCTGTCCCTTATAATCTTGCAGTTATACTCTCTCTAGCAAGACTTCTGTCTAAATACACTCCTCCAGTCAGAGCAAAGTTTGACCCAAGTGTTACATCAATGTTCTACGTAGGACGTACTCTATACCACTCTGATGACTTTGGTTCCATGATGTTGAAGTCATCTCATTTCTTAGAATATGTCGAGTGCAGTCCTATTTCACAAGGTAATACCTATATCAATAAAGTAAGATTATAGCACTAGGAATTGTGGGAGAGGTAGACCCAGCCAAAGATGTGACTTAATCATATGGACATTACGCCCCTGCTAGCAGTACTTGTGTGATTTACTTTTTCTTATGTGGAAGCCCATCGATTTATTATTTGAGTCAAATGATTAATAGAGTTGGGAAATATCTATATCCTCGAAGGAGAAGAAAGCAGTGTTTGTATGTTCATGAAGAAATCTCCCCCTCCCCTTGTAAAAAACCCCAAAACTAACTGTCCGATATGATAACATGAACATTGTATGAGTTTTGAATATTTGATTTATTTCACTTAGCAGGGAAACCCATTGTTGATGCTATCCACGTTCTTCCCACCTCTATGAATCTTAATTGCGTGGTAGCAAGGTCATTATGTGATGGAGCAGATCTTGGTAAAGTGCTAAGAGGTCTGCAGCGGGTCGCCTACTTCTTGATGGATACAAAAGTGGACAACAAATGTGAGTAGGTCACCTTGTGATTCAGAAAGGAAATTTTTTTAATTCAGAACAATGTGGTTGAGCTTAAATTGAACCTCTGAAGAGAATCGGCCCTACTATCACATAACCTTTAAGGTTATAGTAGAGAGACAGATGGTAATTTGATTTAACAATCACCTCTTTTCTTTTTAACGATATCAACAGCGTTACAGTATAAATTAGACAATACAATAACAGAAACTATCAGTATAATTATTATAGTAAACGACATTTCAAACATAGTTTGGATCTCATAGATAACAGTTTCCTGGAATGCTCTATTCTGATATTACAGTGCCGGGGATTTGTGGCTTTTCCGACCTAGTTCCTGAAATGGACAAAAGCTATGAACTCATTGACTTTATTCCTGCTGGACGCTGGGGCTCTCCACTTATCGATAAGACATCTAGAGAGGGCCAAATATCACTACACCCTCAAAGAGCCACTATATCAGTTTTACCCACACAACAGAACCTTGTGGGAAGTGATGCTAATGGTAATAAGAGTGTTGATATCACAAAAGATAGGCTGACGGCAACTAACCCTGGCAGCGAATGCATGGCAATAGGAGGCAATGAGAAACTATTAGCCATGGGCGCACTGCACCCCTTCACAATAAATACCTCCTCTACTCATATATGTCCACCTTATCCAAATAATCAACTTCAACCTTCACAAACACCCAAGAACCCCCTTGTCCCAAGCAGGCCAGATAGGCAGGATGTTGGGCAGGGCCATCCAAACACAGTGATAATGGACCACCAGGACCATCCAACCAACCTAATGAGCACCATTTCTCAAGGTCCATTTCCTACCCAGGCCCACAACCCCTCAGAGCAAGCAAAACAAAGGAGATTTAGCAGCCTTGACGATGTACCTGAGGACATAAGCTCACTGAGTGTCCAGGATGTGTGTGACTGCCTCCGTCTACTTAGACTAGACAACTACATCCAGCAGTTCACTAATAATCTGGTCGATGGCCGCTTACTAGTGACATGTACTGCTGATGATTTAGAATCAGAGTTTGGGTTAACAAAGGTTCGAGCTCGACAGGTGGAGAGGTTTGCTAAGGAGGGATGGAGGCCTAAGATGGACAGTTGAAGTTGATCTTATACGAATGGTTATAAGATACAAGGCCCCTAATGCTAAACTATTACCCACACAGAGACCATCATTTTTCATCCTGTTTAGCAGTGTTTCGATATAAAGGTTATTCTGAGACCTTGTTCCAGGAATCCAAACAATTTGTCTTGGGACAACATGATACCAATCCATATCTTGGTGCAATTGGGCATCGTTTGAGTTCTGGAAACCAAGGAAACACTGATTGTTTTTTGAAATTCTGCTATAAAGCCATCTGGGGGATACTGCAAAACATCTTACTGCAGGTATTCCCTTATATCCCCTAAACTAATGCTACAATTGTCCCACTGAGATGTACAGGCAGGGTGTCTAACCTCGAGACTTATATTCTGGATGGAAGTGTTCTAATATGTGAGGGCATTATATTATAGAACAGTACTAAACTGAATAAAACATGACTCTAGATGCACCTTATAGGTTCAGCATGAACTCAGGGTGCATCTTACTTGCAGGGTGCACCTTATATGCGAGGTATTGCGATATGTATTTTGTTTGTTATCGACAGCGGATTGACTGATTAGTGCAACACCATAGCTATATGAATCAGTGCTTAGAACCAGGGCAGCACTAGTATTTTGAACCTTTCTCGATTCCTTTGTCTTTAGTTGACTGTGTGTTGTACATTAAACATGTTGTTCTTTCATACTCATATCACATATCACTTCCCTTTACATCTCCTTACCTCGTATTATTGTAAGATGATATATTGGATACCAGACAAAATTAAACCTAATTCAATTGATTGATTTATTACCACTTCTTCACGTACTGAAGCAATTAATCAAAATGAAATCAATAGAAAAAAACACCAGTGAATTTTTTTGATCCCAATGATTTTCTCATAGTTGCTAATGATTATAAACACCTAGACATAAAACAAAAAAGACTTTGACAGTTATGGAGGTTATTTAAAATAGTTGCAGCTAAAATAGTAAAGTGAATGATAAAGAACCTTCACTGAACATTTCTTTATGAGCGTGTCAAGCCGGTTCCGCATGAGGCCGTTAGGCTGAGACCAAAGTAGGCCTTACTAAAGAGTGAAGAAACAGGAGGTGGAGGCTGATCAGGAGGTTAATTCAAAAGATCCTGGGAACGCAACCTCAGCGATCTTAGGAATTGTTCTGCCTTATCCTATTAAGCGATCTTAAGATTAGACTGCGTTCAATTTTCCTAGCTAGCACTAAGATCGCATCGATTTTAGCCTCAGCCCTCCTACACTATTCCAAGAAGTACTGACTGGGCACAGGGGTAAGAGTCTCAAAATAAAGGAATAGCTGTAGAGTCACTCTTCTTCACAACAGTGTTTATACTATCGTTCCCCGTCCCCACATGGGCTAACAAAGAGCACAGGGTGCAGTTGACCCTGTACAGTATTCAAGAGTGGTTCCCATGAATGTATGATTTATGCTTGCCTATAAGCAGCATTGTGCCCCCCCAGGACAAAGAGAGAGAAGGGAAGAATTACCTTACAGTGCACTTAACACATGAGTAGCCCTAAGAGCCCTCAAGGACACTCAGCAAACGTCCTCCCTCCCCTCTATATGTATGCAGCAGGCTATTCACTCTTTCAATCAGGAGTGTTCCCTGTAAGTGCTCTTGTACTCAGGTTAAACCACTATGCAATTCTTTCACTAAGATCACAGTGATCTTAGCACTGGAAAAGGAATAGTGAAGTGATCTCAGGACTTGTTATTCCTGACAGGCCTGCAACCACTGCATTAGATAGGGTAGACCGGCCAGGTCTTATGATATGTGCCTACACTAAGATTGCTGGCGTTGCAATCCCAGCATGTTTTGAATTAAGCTCCAGGTCTTATGATATGTGCCTACACTAAGATCGCAGGGCTAGAGATCCCAGGATCTTTTGAATTAACCTCCAGAGTTCATCTGTACATTCATGTTAAAGTGTTTGAGAAAAAAACCCTTACAATTTCTCCAAAATGCTACGCATAATCAAATCCCAAACAATTATGCTCTAGCTTCACTGGAGGACCCTCATGTCTGCATTCCCTCTGGCACTAGAAGCCCTCATTCTAATCATGTTATCTACACTTTCCTCACTATTTTTTAAAACTCCGATTCTCTTTTTGAATGTTGTTCTAAACAAAGAAAAGGCTAATTTTGCAGGGTATACAGACGGCAGTGTCGTGATGATTTCTATACCAAAAAGAAAAAAAGTAACAATAAGTTCTATAATAACCGGATTCACTGTCGGACCTAGCTATACATTCTTTCTTTGTTGTATATTTCCTCATTTTGTGAATAATATTTACGATTTCCTTTTCTGTTCAATGTACCATGAACATAATTATGTACTCACTCACCCATGAAGAAACAGTCATTTGGACAAACTATATCTACTAGTAGGTAACTTCCTCATTGGCATTCCCCTCCTCTGCGTCCTTCATCCAATCCAAATCTCATTTTGAAGTAAGAGGAGGAACCATACTGTATTAAGCACGGGGGGTCAGTGACCATGCTGGCATCAAAGAATATAGACTGGTCATCAGAGAACTACTCTCTAATCGACCTATTGCACTCATCACATTCTTCTGAATATCCATTATTGGTGAAGGTCTTCAAGGGGCATGCGACTAAAACAAAGGTGGATAGCCATGATCCTGGGCAGGTAAGCCACACCTGAATGATTTTTACCTTAATCTCAAATTGACTGAATAACATTTCCATACTTCAACCCTTTCGTTACTAAAACCAGCATATTGCCTCATATTATGCCTCTCTGAAGTAACCTGAACTCAGATGTGTCCATATAGCCTAACCAGTTTCCTCACTCATGGTCGTAGGGCTGTTTCACACTCGGTCTTCGGCCTCGTAAAAGACAGCCCCACACTCACCCATGAAGAAACAGTCATTTGGACAAATTATCGTAGAACTCTGCCTATATGGGCCACATCCCCCTTTTTAGCAGTAGCGTCTATCACATATCATGTGCATAATCTGTCTAGTTCAAGGACAAGAGTGTGAAGATATGTTACAACAAATTATCAATGTTGACACTCAATACCTTCCCTTACAGACGTTTGTCTTCTATGGTTCGGGAACGCAGGAACGAGTATTGGCAAGAAATGCAGACACCATCCCTATTAGCATACCAAGAAGCCATGAACACAAACTGTCTATGTATGTCTGTAAAGACAAAGAAAACAGGCAGAGAGGTATTATATTACATTTTACTATAATCATATACACCCATGCTGGCTCATGTCGAGCGACCCATTGGCCTCTGACATACTGCACCATACAGTTCTTTGGATGTGTCGAGTCCCTGCCACTAAGATATTTAACCAAAATCATCAACAATTTTTAAAAAGGCAGATGGCATCCATCCGTTTTCTATTCAAGTTGCAGTTAAAAACCTTATTAAGCCAAGCTCTGTCCACTGACACGTGCATTTAGAGTTTTAAAGTATACTTTACATGTATTATCAGGGCATTATCAATAATTATCAATGTTATTCATAAATGCCCTCCTGATCTCATGTTTTCTTAATATACAATGGAATCTTCAATTTTGTCTCATTTAAAGGTCATGTATTCTTATGATAGTAATGGTATGATAGGTGTTACCCTTACTATCTTGCAGTTCTTCTGCCTCTATCAAGTATTGTGTCATGCTACAGTCCCCCAGTTAGAGCGGAGTTTGACCCAAGTGTTACATCCATATTCTATGTTGGAGATACTTTCTACTGTTCAAACGACTTTGGCCCTATGATGCTGGAGTCAACACATTTGTTAGAATATGTCAAATGTAGCCCTATTTCACAAGGTGATACTTTTTCTGAATAATTCAACATTAGGTATTTTTTATTGTTATCAGAGGGGGAAGCTTAAAGAAAAGGATTCACATTCTTTTGTATATTGCTTAAAACCATTTTATTTCAAAGATGGTTTAAGGCCATATCTTAATTAGTTAAAGACATTGTACCCATCTATAAGGGGTATATTGACAGCAAACTACTCAAGCCTCTGTATGCTGACCCTTCAGATATTACAATGTACAGTAGAAATAGACCAATTTTCAGGCCCAATATGTGGAAAGTAGCTACCTCCGAAGTATAAGTTTGGTTATTGATCTATTTACACAGGTCTGGCTTACCGATATATGTGGCTTTTTACATTTATTTGTTCTTTTTTCTTTCATCCAGCTGGAGAGCTGCATGATGATGCATTACATGTCCTTCACACCTCTCTGAGCCTCACCTGTGTGGTAGCCAGGTCATTATGGTATGGTCTAAATCTTGGTAAAGGCCTGAGGCGTGTGCAACAAGATGCCTCCGTGTTAATGGATGCAGCAGTAGATCAAAAATGTAAGCAGGCCTATTTACTACCTATAATGGAAGGAAGCATAATGTGCAAAAAGAAAAGGGGGTCAAACAAACTTTGTATTAGACTGCTATCATGCTGACGCCATGAAAATAAAAATGTTTCCTGGATCATCTTTGGCTGAACCGTCTTTCTATTTTCATCATATATCTTATTGGAAATTCACCACAGGAAAATGTTGAAGAATGCCTAACTGATATTATATTCTTCTTTCCCATCTGTTTTGCTGTAAATCATTATTAAGTAGGTATTATTTGTAGCATTTTTAATTGAACGGATCTTTGAAAATTTCACTAAATCATGATCATTGCAAACTTTCCTTGAGTCCTTCAGTATATATCTGCCTTCATATTTCTAATCCAATATTACAGTGCCAGGAATCTGTGGCTATTCTGACCTAGTGCCTCAGAAAGGTGGAAACTATGAACTAATTGAAGATAAACCTGCGGGACCTTGGGGCTCCCGACTTGGTTTTAAGTCACCTGGAAGAGACCAAACATCAATACACCATTCTTCAGCCACTGCACAAGATCTACCTGGCCCGCAGATCCCTGTCACATCGCCAATTCTAAACAACATAGGTAACAACGTCAGTGTGGAAGATGAAGGATATATGCTACCTCTGCCCACTAAAAATGGACATGGCCACGGGGGACTTCCAGCCAAGGTGCTCACCCTAGCACCTAGTATTGGTTGTGACATAATGAAAGAATTGAAAGAGAAACTAAAGGAGAATACCCCTGGTAATGAAAACATGGTAAAAGGAGGCTCTGCAAAGACATTGACCATAGCTGTAACACGACCTCTCCCAGGAAATACCTCCCCTTTACATTCATATTTACCTTCTCAGCCAAGGGATAAACTTCAACCTCCACCAACACCCATGAAACCCTTTGTTCCAAGCACGGATGATGCACAGAACTCTCCATACGTGATTAAGATGGACCACCAGGATGTCCCAGGCAGATCAGAAAGGCTGGATGATGCCAAGAACTCTCCATCCATGATTATGATGGACCACCAGGATGCAGCAGCCACCCTAATGCACACCAATGCCCATAAACCAGTGCCTACCCAAGCCCTCAGTCAAAGATTCAGCAGCCTTGAGGATGTACCTAAGGACATCAGCTCCCTGAGTGTCCAGGATGTCAGTTATTGTCTCTCCCTACTTAAACTAGACATCTATGCCCAGCAGTTCACTGATAATTTGGTTGATGGCCGCCTACTCTTGGCATGTACTGCTAGTGATTTAGAATCGGAGTTTGGATTTACAAAGGTTCGAGCCCGTCAAGTGGAGAGGTTTGCTAAGGAGGGATGGAGGCCCAAGATCGATGGTTAACATAAATCTTGTATGCACAATTCAAGTATTTAGCACTGCAATATTACAAAGACCTTGCATATTGGGTGTGTCTTATACATGGTGATGGACACCTACTGTATCTTTTAGCTTCAGCAAAAGCTGGGATGCACCTTATAGACCGGGTTCGATTTGCATGGAATGTTCAGTACTACAGCTGCAAAATCATTCCCAAACTGTGGCTTGTGCCTTCATGCATGCTTATATATGGGATATAAAGTTAACCATATTGTGCTTAATTGCGTGAGTTACCCTATTATTCCTGCTTTGCCCTACTTTTGTCTTCCGCTTTTGCATTTTAGTTTCTTAATGATGTGCATGTAAATATGATATATAGTGTAACGGTTTTTGCTTTTTTTGGGAAAAGACAACAGGACAGCTGCCCAAATACGTTTAGAATAGAGACTGCTGTCTTGTATATTGTAAGAGCTCAACCAAATAAAGGGAATACAGAGATAACTCTATATGAATTGGTAGCTTGCGCTATGAACAGTTAGCAATCCGGCATCAATTGGACAACTAATTAAACATCTACTAACGATCCCATACATCCTTCCTCAAGCCCTGGCTCTACAAGAGAGGCTGGTCCAAACCGCACACGTTGGAGCCTAACTCATGACTGAGGGGTCGAACGTACGAACCCCCCTCCCCGCAGAGCCCCGCGGCAGCATAGTGCTACTGCTACAAAGGCTCCAAGTGGTACTAAAGCTGATTTACGGCGACATGCACTAATGACAGCTAGACAGAAAAGATAGGTACGGGCTTCTCCTTGCAGCTAGAAGTGGGTGTTAAACAGGGAAAAGATACCCATCGTTACATCTTTTATCAGTAAGTTTTGCAATATTGACTAGATCCAGCAAAATCCAAAATGGTGGAACACATTATTTCAGCACTCATAATAACAATGATGAATGTACAGGTATTGTTTGTGGGCCTCCCTAGCCCACTTAAAAGGGTCTATTTCTCCTCTTTCCTATCCCCTCAGGATGTGTGTGGTGCACATATACGCGGGCACTGACACATTCCTCTGTGAAATTGTGTAATGTAGTTCTCGCCATGAATATGACCTTAGCTGTCGAAATGGCGTTAAACCTCTATTACTCACTCACTCACTCACTCACTCACTCACTCACTCACTCACTCACTCACTCACTCACAGGTATTGTTTAGAGTAAGGCAACTGGATTTGTTCATCAGCAGAAAGTTCACACCTACCATTATTTAACTTAATCCTCTGGGAAATAACTCTTCACATGGAGCTAATACATTTGTCTGTATCACTGTACATTTATATGGACTGAACTCCTAAACTGATTGCTTAGGAATCGGGAGAATGACAGATCAGGAGGGCATTTCAAAACCATAGGTATAGATATTGCTTTGAAATGTCCTACAGCTCGGCCATGGAGGATCAGTCTTCATGGTAAATACGTTGAAATACGGTGCCATAGAGAATTCATTGTGACGCCGTATTACACAGGAGCTGTGCAATAAGTAGGGTGCGTATTACACGGCCAGGTCACATGATCCATTGGTGACATCATAGCTTCAAAATGATGATGTAAACAAGCCTAACGGCGAGTTACACACATCCATTTCGGTAAATTCTATTGTATATACTTGATAAACCGTGAAATAAATGCAAAGGAGCACTCGTGTGAAAATCAGGTTGTGTTATCACACTTGCCAATCGGTCGCCGCATCGCACTCTGCCCTGCGGGCGTCGTGCGATAAGGCGGCCAATCGGCGCATGCGGTAACACAACCTGAGGCCACCCTTAAAAATATATTTGTTTCCTGTCCAGAGGCCTGGTGGATTTTTTTTTTGTGAGAATGGGAACAATTTTTCCTGAGTTCTGAAGAAAATTTTTTTCATTCGTCCATCTGCACAAGAAACTAGGTTTCCAATCACAAAACCTTAAAACGTAATGACAAATTCATGCCGTCCTGACTTACGATGTTCATGACAAATAAAAATATTTTCCTAAAAATAAATTTTTCCCTCCCTTCTTCATGGGTGTGAAAAATCCCGCCCTCTGGACAGGAAACGGACATATTTTTAAGGTTGGACTGATTCTCCCACTTGTGAACCTTTGCTTATATATTGTATAACCTTGGTGGTGATGATGCACAATAAACTCTTATGTACTGCTTGATAGAGGGAAAATACAGAAGACACATTAGACCACATAGAAGCTAAAGACATGTATCACTCTATAGATATATATGTATGAATAATAAGTTTATTTGGAGAGCCATCTTGTAATAAATGTTTGAGAGGTCAAATCCATTGTTAAATGATTTTGGAAACCTTTCTTTCTGTTGACATACGGATGCATAATGAAAGAATGAAATATTGCATTTTTTGATAGAAGAACAGTATAAGATACATATTAGACGTTATACCACGATTCTGGCACTTCCTGTGCTGATATGTGCATATCAACCGTGCATTATATAGGTATATACCACCCATGTGCATTTTTTTAATTTTTGGTATATGCTTTTTCGAGGTCAAGTTGGACATACAAAATTCAATCTCAACATCATTTCAATGTGAAAAATCGTGCCAACTCGTAGGAGAATTGAACCCCGGCTGCAGTGGAGGTAGGCGGAAGCCTTAGCCATAGTGCCACACTGTATGGTGATGAAATACAATGCGAAAGTAAATAAGTTCTAACCTGGGGTCCTAGTCCTATTTTTACACTCAGTTTTCGTCTTCATTCCAAGCTTGTCATGTTATAATATCAAAATCCCAAGAAGTATTCGATCCATAGATGAGGAATGTGTGCTAATTTTCTCCATTTTGTTCAATATAAATAAGAATCCAATGATTTTTCTATTGTAAGCGAGTCGCGGTCTGCCATTTGCGTCTCCCTCCTTGTCCAAAAAAAGTGTGTCAGTGGCCTGGATGTAGATATAGGTCAACACGCCGCAGTTAAATAAGACGCTGACAATGTTGGACCGGCTTGAAAAGTCAATGGATTCTTCTTTATTTTGAATATATCGGACATATCAAGCATGGAGTGATCATCTAGAATTTCTAAGGATATGTATGTTTTAATATGTGGGTAAACAGAGTGGTACCTCTCCCGGCAAGGAACAAAAACAAAGGCTTCGCACAGAGCGACCTGGGCCGTATCGCTTGCACTTACAAAATGTCTTCTCGTGGCTATATTCTGTGGATATCGATATCACCGATATCCATGATCTATTAGCTTAATGCCCTGGCCCGAACAAATAGGAAGCTACAGATTCTCATGGAGCACAAAATCTTATATCTGAGATTCGCTGTAGAATAGAAAAGGGTGATCCATTCCCAAAGGTATATGACGTCACAATTTCCTTTTTTCAATTCTTAAAATTGGTGGTGGATTTATACTTTTATTTGTATCTATTCGGTACTTTTTGTTCTGATGGTAGAACGCTTTTCGGCGTACCACAGCTTCATACAGGTACTTGGTAGCAATTGGTACTTGACAACTCTATGTCTGATGACAATCTGGATAATAAATATAGTATATTGAGGGGTGCAAATTTCTTTGACCCATTGCCTGGAATGAGTCTCCTTGTTTGTGTGTGTGTGTGTGGGGGGGGGGTATCATCTCTTTTCAGCCCACCTCCCCAAACTCGGCATGTTACTATGTGAAAGGGCGCTAAATCGTGTGTTTACCAACTCCTAGAGGTGGAAGCGGAGTAGGACGCGTATTGCTATGTGAGATGAGATTCTTTCCTCATTCCCCATCCTCTCAGTGTTTCTATAAAGATGTCTAGGCGAGATATAACTTATTTTGATATGGTCTGATAACCCTGGAGGGCCTTGCCAAAAGATAACGAGAATGAACCACTGTAAAGCTTTTCAGAGAGTGGTGAGCAAAACGTGTATGGCCTAAATCGTTTTCATAGCATTGACAAAAGAATTACAACAAAACATATGGGAAACTTGTTCTGAGATGTAAAAAACGTGCACGTTTTCTCTAGACGATTATCCAAACTATTATTTAGCAAGGCAAAAATGTGCACGTGTCCTTTGTTGGTTCACGTTTCCTTTTTGGCAAGACCCTCCAGATCATGACAGAGCTCTGTGTTTACTCATCAGTATTCACGTGTACGTTATGCAGCACAGCAGAGTACCAGCCACACTCAAGTAATCATAGCGTGTCATTACACGACATAGACATTATGCCCCCCCTCCCTTATTTTCGAGACTGAAAAAAAAGTGTATGTTTGTTGAATACACCATTCGCATATTGTGTATCAAGTAGACTGTATCGCGGATACTTCCCCATTGGGTATTTACCCCTCCTTCACGTTTCCGTGTGGGAATTACCTTCAGTCCTTAGTTTAGATGTGTCCAGTGTAAGAACTGTATAGGGACTATGGATTGCTAACCTTTCAAAAATGCTGGCATCGAAGAATATTATCTGGTCAAAGGAGAAGTACTCTATAATCGACTTATTGCACTCATCACGTTCATCTGAATATCCAATATTAGTGAAGGTCATCAAGAGGCAAAATCATGTCAAAACCAAGGCTGATAACGATGATCCTGGGGAGGTAAGCTCTAAGCATATATTCGAAGTTTATCCACTTTGGATACCCAAGATGGGTGCCCTGGAACTGGATAATGCCACTACTATGGCGTCACAAGATGGTAAAATACAAATTTCCAATCCGAAATATATAATTTCTTTCAAAGTGTAAAGTTTGTGGTATAAACTGAATAGTAAATGGATAAGTGTATGCACTTAGGCTGTTCATTCCATGCTAATGCAATGGACATCGTCTAATAGCTTAAATTTATGGGTAAGCTGCTGATCAATAATTAAAGGATAAATTGACGTTGTTATGAGTGAAATTAAGTACATGTACTATTTAATGCCATCTATATTGTGACAAATGCTCAGACATGCACCATCAAATTAGGGCAATGACTCATTTAAATAATAATGGATAGAATCCGGCCTAATATGAGATCTGATATTGCACAGTGGACTCATTTTAAGCTCTGTGTGTGAATGGTAATTGTTAACTACCCGCCTGGTGCATAATATATCCGATAATGTACGAAGCAGGGTACATTATCCATTATTGATGTTATTTCTTTTATCATATTACAGACATTTGTTTTCTATGGTTGGGGAAAACAGGAGCGAATACTGGCAACAAATGATGACAATGTCTCGATCAGCATACCCACTAGCCATGAGCATAAACTGTCTGTGAACACCTATGATGCAGAGAAAACAAGGCATAGAGGTATCACATAACATAGTACTATTGGTATAAAGTCATAACTCACTTCCATTTTGCAAAAGTAAACCCACAAAAGAACAGAATTTAATTAATGAAAGGAGAGAATGTAAGTCTAAATATAATAGAATTGCAGAAAGGCAGTTGCTCATCTTAATCAGGCACAATGCAAAACTGAGTGAGTGAGTTATAGATGTTTAACGCCATTCTGACAGCTAAGGCCATATTCATGGCGAGAACTACATTGCACAATCAGAGGAATGTGTCGGTGCCCATGTATATGTGCACACCACACATTCGAGGAGATAGGAAAGAGGAGATAAAGACCATTTTAAGTGGGCTAGGGAAGCCTGTGCAATGCAAGATCTGACTTTAAATAGGTAATGCTCGAGGCCACTCCTGTTTTGGTAGGAAATTGCGAACTATACCTTTACAATCTTTTTGAAGTCCGTTGTTAGCTTTTACTCTGCTCACCAGACAAAGCTTATTCTGGCGAAACATATCATCATAAATTTATAACATTGCCTGTATCATAACAGTTATATCCCAACAGCAAGGGAGCAGTGGGCCATGCTTGTCCATGCTTGGCCCAATATAAGCTGACATTGGCCCAATGTATCATTGCTACCTGGGATGTTTTTTTTACTTGCAGCTCTACTACCTCTATCAAGTATCGTGGCTATCTATGTTTCTCCAGTTAGAGCGGAGTTTGACCGAAGTGTTACATCAATGTTTGTTGTGGGAAGTACGCTATATAGCTCTAATGACTTTGGTTCCATGGTGTTGAAATCATCACATCTGTTGGAATATGTAAAGTGCAGCCCAGTATCACAAGGTAATGTTTCTAACAACATATCAAAATTGTAACACTAAGATATTGGAGTGACCAAGCTGTACTGGGAAATTCAACCCACATCAAAATTTCAGCATAAGTATTCGGTTTACAAAATGGTGCCTATGCACACTGCCTAAATTATCCCTCAATGGCATAATAATGACAGGCAAAGTTGTCATACCTTAGGCGGTCAGGATGATAATATAAAGTGGTCATTTTGACCATCTAAAGCTATAGATTTAGGTATTGTCAATCTGAGGACTGAAAGTTGTAATCACTGACGAGTTTAGGAACTATCCTTGTTTTCAGTGTGCGACATGTTGTTAAAAGGAACACCTGTTAGTAAAATTTAGTGTCTGGCATGTCATGATCTAACAGATATTTTATGAAGCCATGGTGTATTATATATTTCATGTTTTTCTTATTCAGCTGGTAAACTGCATGTTGAGGCTCTCCATGTCCTTCCCACCTCTGATAGCCTCAGTTGTGTGGTAGCCAGGTCATTACGTAAGGGACAAGATCTGGGTAAAGCACTGGAACGTGTGCAGCGCAAAGGCCACTTCTTGATTGATATGGCAGTGGAACATAAATGTGAGCAGACCAATTTATAACCAAGAATGGAAGAAAACAGAAAGTGAAAAATATAGAATATTGAAACACTAACTCACAATTTAGTTATGATAGAGAATTAAGGTGACCATCATGAATTCAGTCTTACAATTGCATAGTAATCCAGGAGTTTATCATTGATGCATGTGCTAAGACAGATAAGGATATTCATTAAATTTGAAGTGAGCTATCCTTTGCCCTGAATACATTCAGCTCCACATTCCCTTCCCCATGTGCATACATATCCTTATTACTCCATTTAAGGGATGTTGATGCATGGATGCATCACACTGACCCTTAGTTCATATTCGATTGCTGCAGGGTCAGCATGATGTATTAATGCAGAGTAGACCTACCAAAGCTGCATGGATTCATGCATCATGGCAACCAACTGGCCATAATCAGTCGTTGTCCTCAAAAGATAACTTGCACATTTTCTAGGAGAGAAGAATCTCTATAACAAATCCAGACATTATTCATAAACATCCACAGCATGGTTTGAGCCCCTTTGGTTACAGTTCATTTCAATCTGATATTGCAGTGCCAGGGGTCTGTGGCTTTTCTGACCTAGTGCCACAGAGAGATGGAGACTATGAACTTATAGAAGACATTCCTGCTGGACCTTGGCCACCTCGCCCTAGACCATCTAAAAGAAGCCAAATATTGAGGGACAATTCTTCAACTGCTACACAAGATCCACCTCAAATCCAAGACTCAGCTGCAGATATTGCACCCAAACCACCTAACCAAACTTACAAAGAGTGCAGGGCAAGTTTGGAAAAGTCAGAAGACCATGAGGTCCTAGTTCCACCAATGGTAGAACTGCCGCTTCCTGGATATCGAAGTGATCGTGACATATCTCCACCAAGAACAGTCCTAAAGGGACAAAATGCTGTTAGAAGCAACAGTGGGGACCTTATGAAAGAGTTGGGCCAGAAGCTGAAGAAAGGTAATGCTGGCACCGTCAACACTATTGGAAGCTCTGAGGAACAACTATCTACAGGTGTTCTGCACTGTCGCCCTGTAAAAACCTCTCCTACACAAGTATATCCACCTTCCAGGGATCATCGACAACCTCCACCAACTCATCCGAAGCCATTAACCCCAAGGAAACCAGAGCGACAGAACCCTAACTTATTCCCTGACCAGGACCCTTCAAGTACCTCTGTGAGTACTGTAGCCCATGGAGCAGAGTCTGCAGGAGCAAGAAGTAGGAGAATCAGCAGCCTGGAGGATGTACCAGAAGACATCAGCTCTCTGAGTGTGCAAGATGTGTGCGACTGTCTCCGTCTACTGAGGCTAGACAGCCATGTGCAGAAATTTACTGATTATCTGGTAGATGGTCATTCACTACTGACTTGCACTGCTGATAATTTACAGACAGAGTTTGGGTTTACTTCCTTCAGGGCCAACCAACTTGAGAGGTTTGCTAAGGAAGGATGGAGACCCAAGATGGATGCTTAAAATAAAGTATACACAGAATGAATGGTAAGGGTGCCAGGTCCTTAGCTCTACAACATAACCTGGTACCCATAGGCCTATGCCAACTATACAAGCTCTATGAACAATTTGAGTGTTCCTGATATACATTTTTGTGTACTTTGTTACCCATCTGAATAGACTTATATGAACTGAAGGGATACTACAGAGTAGCTAACCATAACCCACACACCCATTAACAATGGATATCTTACAGATAAGGACATCAATCTCTATTATTGAAAAGGCAAAAAAGAAAGACATAACAGAACAAGAATATAATATCACTAACGTATCAGCTGCACCCCAATTTGTGGATAGGCTGCGGCCTGACCAATGCTAATCTAGTACGGTTGGGTAGTATCAAAACCCTGCCTATAATCCAAAAGGAATCTGGAGTGTCTTGCCAAAAAGGAAACGAGAACCCAAAAAAATAAAACGTGCACGTTTGTGTATTTCCAAAAGAATTCTTGTCTAGCCAGGGAGTTAAATGTGCACGGGAGCCCAAGAAATGATGTGTTATGATGTCATTTGAATGAGCTCTATTAGTGATTTAGATGAAACAACCATTAATAATAGATATAGGAAAAGGAATAGATGTTCATGCTGTGCATTCCATTTCTGTTTTTTCAATCTGTTGAACAGTTATTTGGCAATATTGAGAAAACATGTTAGGCCATGCATGGTTCTATCAGTACTCTCTGAGAAAATTTAACAGGCTATTCCTCGTTTTCTTTTGACAAGACCCTCCTGACCTCTGTAGGCCGCAGTAGAAATCTGAAATAGTCTTTAAGCCTCGTCTCATACACAGTGGTTTATTGTAAGATAAATATAGATTATATTTTGAAATATATATATATATATATATATATTATATATATATATATATATATATATATATATATGTGACCAGGCAAGCAAAACACCCCTCTGCAGGAAAATTCATTATCAAAGTTCATCTCAAGATCTTTAAAATGAGACATCATTGGCTAGAATATTCCTTGTAGTTATGTCAGAACCCCTCCTTAAACATAGTGTTAATGGACCATTCTGGGTATTATTCATTATTTTACACATTTATTAAATTCTTCGCCACACACGCTCAGGCCCTGCTCACAAGCTTACAGCTCAGCCCCCCCCGTGTGTACAGTGAGCTACTCTTACATCATCTAACCAGGATGTTATGAGAGCCGGACCCACTCCATTTCTGGGCACTGACTCACTGGGAGTATCACAACATACCAACATACCTGGGGACGCATTTCTAGGAAGCAGGGAAATTCCACAATCTCCCTTCACCCTGATTGGTCAACATATAAATAGAATCATTACCAGGTATGACAACGCATCAGATCTGACCAGGTGAGCAAATCACCGTGTGAGTTGCTCACCTAGGTATATAAGACCCTATGAGCAGCTCCCAGGTATCTCTTATTCTACATACAACCTCCCTTTTACCTAGAACCTACGACAGGTTGAGCTACAAGCTCAGGGGCAGAGCCTGCACGCTGGCGAGTGTATCGTTGTCACCACCTATATGTACACTCTGTCATCACGCAATAAACAAGGATCAAAGAACTTCTCTGGATTCAGTGTTCATTACATCGACTTGTAACGGTTCGTTGACAATGGTGGAGAACTCCTCAGAATATCCCACTACATAACCACTCATAGCCATGAGTAATAGTGAGACCACACCCAAGGAGCCAGTTTCTAAACTTACCTTTGCATCACCTGGGCTAGACACGCCCAACCCACCTGAAGCTGCAGCACACCATTTCCAGAGAGAAAATTCGTCACCTGACGCCCTCAAACTTGATCCAGTTATACCAAGAGCCCTTCAACCATGCACAAAACAGACTGTGAGTACCGGCATTGAACGATTTTCATCCACAATTGTAGATAATAATACCGGAGCACAAAGCAGTACACTAGTGTCTCTGTCTGCACCAGGATTGGACATATCTTTACCTGGACACTCACAAGCTGCCTCACCAGGAATAAGCCCCACATCTGAGACATCAGAACCAGGTACACCAGATCACCTACATCTGGGTTCACACCTGGAGGAAGGACACTCGGATCTCCAGGCTACCCTAGAAGATATTGTACCTCCAACACCTGTAGAAGCCAATACAGTGCCTACCAGTAGCACTGTAGTACAGGCAGGCACCAGTTCAATCACTACCGGTACCAGGGGTACTATCCAACAACCTTTAGCTTGGCACAAGTGGCCTACCGCTAGCAGTGATCACCCCAGAGCCTACCACCACCCATCCACATCCGAGGAAGAGGAGGAGGATCTGTTTTTCCTCCCACCTGTGTACACTCCTAGAAGTCAACAGCGGACAAGGTCTGTAGACTTACCTGCCAGACCCCAGCCCAGACACAGGAGAAGGACACAATCCAGCTCACCTCTCAGGAGGAGATCACCTACTGGTTACAGATTTCTAAGAAGTGTGGACGGAGCTACCAGCAGATCGCACCTAGTAGCCACCACTCATTTCTTCAATAGAGGGACCAGAGCACCCTATAACTCCCCTCAACTAATTAGCTCAGGAGAAGACACAAAAGTAACTTTCCCCCACAGAGCCAATATCACAATGTCCACAGATCAGCCACCACGCTATGATCAGGACGACCTGAAGAGAAGTTTAATCAAGGAATGCACCCAAGCTGTCAGTGACTCCTTTTCTGAGTTACTCACCCAACAGGCCAGTGTCCTATCTGCTGAAATAAAAAAAACAGCAGACAGGAGCAAAACAACCTGCTTGCCAGAGTAAACCAGAGATTAGACAACATGGACTGCTGGAGGGAACAGATGGAGAGTGAGAGCACTCTCAGCTCTAGGAGGGCAGAAGAGGCCAACATGGACGTCCTCAGGAGGTCTGAAGAATTCACGTATCAAATGACGGAGCAACTCGGCAGAAACATGGACGCCATGAAGACAGACATTTATAGGGCCATACAAAGCCAGTCAACCAACATTGATACCATGGCAATCAACCAGACCGCTTTCAACACGGGACAATGCCTAAATCCCTTCCACCACACGCCGCCATACCCTACAGCACCAAGCTACAGCTCAATCCAAGCCAATACATATAACCCACCTAATGCCTTCCAGGACAACTCCAGCGGCAACACAGCATCTGCCACGCCCACTTCACAAGCTGCACAGTATCAAACACCAAGCGCTAGTGCAGTAAATTCACACCAGATGGCAGCAGGAGTAAACACTCAGTCGCTGAATCCGAGCCGAACCGCCTTAGGTCAGATATTCAACAGTGTTTACACACCTCCAGCACAGGTGCCAAACCATCAAAGCCAAACAGAGCCACCTTATGCCACAGGATATTCCCAGATAGCGCACTCCACACCTGTGATGCCTAACTTAGGACAATCCGCCTTCAGCCAACACACAAGGCCCTTAGGCATGGTGAATAATGATAAGCTCACATCTGCTCAGTTGGGCTCATTCAACAAACCCGACCCCTTCGACAAGGCCTCCCCCTACAGATCTGCAGGGAAATTCCTGACTGAATTCAAGTTCTTCATCAGAAATGTCCACCCCAAGAGGCCTGACCTACACGCCCCGTGCATGTATACCTTCCTCAAAGGTAGAGCAGCTCAGTGGTTCTTCACCAACATAATGGACAAGCCATGCAGGACACAAATGCTGTATATGAAGCTTTCCTGCCTAGATTTGGCACCCCAGATCCTACTACCCTTCTCAAAGGTTACAGGAGCAGAAAACAACAGCCCAATGAGTCCACGGAAGACTACCTGGTGGACATGATCCTGCTACTGTCCAACAGCAGTTTAGATGAGGCATCACAAATTGACTACCTGATCAATGGCCTCAGACCTGAACTGAAAAATGTTGTCCTCGGCAAAGCACCAAAAACACTACTTAAAGCAGAGGAAATTGCCCTTGAGCAAGAACTGAGCATCCAAGCAGTAAAACTTGCCCAAGCTCAAGACAGCTCAGCTGAGTTATGTGCTGTAGGCTACAACAACAACAACAACAGCCACAGGGACAACAGATCCAGAAGGGACAAGTTCCACAATGACCACAAGAAGGAAGATAGGCTGCCTAGTGAAAATTACAACAAACAGTATGAAAACAAATACAAGAATGGTTTCCAAGGGAACTCTAACTCTTCTGACAGACCAGCCTCCAGGGATAACAGGTCGAGCTGAAGAAACAGATCCGACTACAACTCGCCCGGAAGAAACAAATCCAGGGATAGATCCAACCAGAGGTCCAGGTCATCAGAAAGCAACAAAAGCTTTGTTTTCATACCTGTGAATGGGCAACCAAATAATTCCCGCAACGTTTCCTTTATGGTACCAGCAGATTTCACAATCCCCGACAACTGGGTACAGCAGTCACTAAACAAATCAAGGGACCCTACCCCCGCCAGAAAGGATAGCAGAAGCTATACAGGGTCTCAGTCTGATGCTGAAAGTGACAGCCCCAAGAACAGTCGTGATGATTAGGATTCAGGGGAAGGAACTACAGCACCTAAAGTCCTCGCCCCCACCAAAAAAGGACCCGACCAGACAACCGCCCCCCCACTACTTCTCATTCAATTGCTGAAGCAGAACCAAATTCAGTTGACTCTCACAACTCCAGTACCCACTACACAAAACATGTGGAATACGACAAGGACCGGGACTCTTGCACTGACGATGATGAGGATAAATATGAGGACCACAGCTGGAGAACTTCAATTCTGAAGCTGAAGATCAAGTCTGACAAATATGGGCAGCAAGGTAAGGCCATTTTTGTTGACACAGAATTGACTAAGGGTGCAGTATCTGTTGACATAGATAACCACTTATATAGAGTTCTAGTTGATTCTGGCGCCTTCCTGTCTTTTATTAGCCAAAACATGGCTGATAGAGTATCAAACACACCCAATTTCAGACATGGTAGACACTCTAGACTTACAGTGTTACTGGCTGATAAGACCCCAGTTCAGGTAAGTCACTCAATGACCATAGACTTCCTCATCGACGGCCATGAATTTAGAACCAGGTTCCACATAGTTCCTGATTTAAATTACCCACTAATTCTAGGTGTAGATTTCATGACCGAATACAGAGCAAAGATCTCCTTTGGTCCTAAACCAAAGACACCCAACTACATCAGGGCTGTAAAGAATATATCCATACCATCCAACACTGAAGCCACCTTCAATGCTAAAATAACAGGAAGCAACAGTTTGGTGGGAAAAACTGGAATAACTGAGAGCGCAGGTACTACACTACCGGTATTATTAAAGCACGCCATTGTTAAACCAAGGTCAGCGCTTAGAATAATCCCAGTAACCGTAGCTAACCCAAACGACTTCCCAAAGTCAAGAGACACATGAATCTTGGTATATTTAGGCCGTTTGACATGAAACATGCTGTCCCCATTGGTTCACTCAACAACCAGCACTCACTCAACAATCTCATCTCAGAAAAAGATTTATTCCCATAAAATTGTAGGGAAGATCCCATGGATCAGCTCCCAAAAGGGCATGAACCTTTAAAATACACGATCTGTGAGAAACTCAGTGACACTCAAAAAGAACAGATCAAAAACATTGTTGAATCAAACAGGCAGGCCTTCGTCCTGAATGAAAGTGCTATAGGTCTAAATGTAGAAAATGAAGTTAAACTGAAATTAATCCCAGACTTCAAGCCATGCAACAGACCATCCTATAGAATGTCCCCACACAAAGAGATCTTTCAAAAAGAGCTCTTAAAGAAACACCTTGAACAGGGGATCATTGAAGAGTGCACCAAACCTTGTGAATGGAACTCACCAGCCTTTCTGGTACCTAAGCCACAAGGAGACAGATCAGTAGCATCTGGATGGAGAATTGTTGTGGACTATAGATGGGTCAATGAAAATCTAAAGTCCTTCTCATACTCTTTCCCCAGAGCAGACGACCTAATGCAACAAATAGGCAGAACAGGCGCAAAATATTTCTCAAAATTAGACGTCTACAGTGCCTATCACCAGATTCCCCTGGCGGAAGAATCCAGGCCACTGACAACCTTCTCAGCCAATGGCAAAAGTTCTTGATTTCTCATAAAAAAATGTTCATTTTACCCTACAAATATGGGCCATTTCTACCGAAAATGAGAGCATTGAATTCTGCATAAAAAAAGAGCTTAATGTATTTTTATAGTGATTTTAGAGTAATTTTGCCCCTCAAATCCTGGTGGCCAAATGGGGAAAAAACAATCC
This sequence comes from Acholoe squamosa, assembly GCA_949317995.1. Lineage (NCBI taxonomy): Eukaryota > Metazoa > Annelida > Polychaeta > Phyllodocida > Polynoidae > Acholoe > Acholoe squamosa. The sequence continues at coordinate 105,507,566 of OX439035.1, read as the reverse complement.
CCGGGGAGGGGTGTTCTCCCTTGATGGGTCACACACACACACACACACACACACACACACACACACACACATACAGGTGTAACCAGCAAATTGGGGACACTGTTGCACACTCCTCCAAAGCGGGGACATTCCTACATTCACCCAGCTTTCACTTAATTCGGGTTCAATTTAGAGCACAAGTCCATTTTAGCTCCCATTAAACAGTAAACAGTTATAGTGCAAAATACCAAACTGGCCTCTGATGCTCCCAAGTAGACCAGTATGATGTGCCTAAACTGAGGACATGGCCAGTGTTTCATAAGCGAAATGAGGACATTTGTACAATTCGAATAGCTATCTTATATCTACTTTTCTGATCCTAAACACAAGAGTATTCAGTCTATTTATGAAGAATAGACTGTTTTTGAAATAACCAAGACATTATTACCTACCCATGTGCTCAAACAAATTGGTGACTCAAACAATGTGTATGCAAACTGAGGACATAATCACACAGTATGTGTATGCGAATAGAGGACTTGATCTTAGATATACTCCACACAGTGTGTTTGCAAACTGATGACTTAGCCACAACAGAGTGTGTATGAAAACTGAGGACATACAGTATATGTATGCAAACTGAGGAAATGGCCACACAGTGTGTTGTTAAACTCTATGTGTTGGAGTTACTATTAAAGATGAGTTCTGAGAATTGTTTGTAAAGGAAAGGGTAGACAGGATATAGTAAGGTGACTAATGATAGTGAGAAGATAACAGTTATAGATGATAGAAACAGGTATCTAACAGTGTATGCAAATAGAGGACATTAGTACACCATGTGGGCAAATACAGGACCTGGTTAAAGATAAGGTCCATAAAGTGTGTGTATACAAACTAATACAGTGTGCGTCTGCAAAAAGAAAACTAGTGTATACATACTCTGAGCAAACCGATGACATATCCAAAATTAGATTTTCATTGTAAAGGGAGTCCTTGTGATAAGGTTCCCCTTGGGAGTGAGTGGATATGGGAGGAACTGCAGAAGAGAAAACATTTAGATGGCTCTGATGTACTGTACAAAATTTTCTTCTGAACCTAAAACCAACATTAAGGTAATATACAGTCAAAAACACAGAAAAATAATCATGCAACTTTTGAGAAGATATGCATGAACAACTGCTGTATGTTTTCTCTGCTCTACTCTCTGACAGCTCTAATGTAGGAAGGACAAAGACATATTTATGTCAGTCCTCCCCCTGGCTTATGGGGTCTTTAGTCAGTCCTCACCATGTACTGTGGGGTCCCTCCCCACTTCAAAGCTTCAGCACTGCAGGGATTAGTTTACAACTTCACCATTTCTGTGAACCAATTAACCTAAGGTTCTGGTCACATTAATTAAGGTATTGGCTCTATACAACAGGAATAGAAACATACATACATCACTTTTCATGTTACTCATAGACCCAAAGTCTGCTCTCAATCAACATTCTCATTTTTGTTTTTAGTTTTCATTAACTGACATATCATTGGATGGTAATACTCATGTGTACATTAATTCAGATGAGAAAAGGGCCAGCAATTGAATTCACTATTGTTGTATGAATGTGGACCACAAGACTTGATTTGTTATTAGACATTGGTGCATGCAGGTAAATATCTATAATGTTCCCTTGATACAGACACCTTTTTGGTTCATATACCTTCTGCTGCTGGGATGTGGGATCCTTGTTCAGTCACCGCCCTGGAGTGTGGGGTCCTGTCATTTAAGTGCACATGTTGGTGATATCACTGATATCATGGAATTGGTACATCAATATAGATCAATATAAATTTGTGTAAAAAGGGGTAGGCAGGTGCATGGATAAGGATATGTATTTTTTAAACATGACTAGTATCTAATTTGTCGGGAGATCATACAGGTACTATGTTAAAAATGATTTTCATCAAGCACTTAAGTCTTTTGACTTGCACAACTTCTATTATAGCAGGGACCCTAATACATGCTGGGATATCATGTGCGCAAGTATGCACACAAAACTAAATAAGACCTGTCCCATAAGGATCATGAGAATTAGACAATACAGACACCTTCCTGGTTCATACACCTTCTGCTCCTGGAATGTGGGATCCTTGTTCAGTCACCACCCTGGAGTGTGGGGTCCTGCCATTTTGGTTACACTATATATAAAAATGGGTTGCTGGATGGCTGGTTAGAAATGTTCAATTTGTGACTGCTTCAGAGTGGGGTACCCTTCTCCCGGTACCCTATCACCACCTCCCGGCCTCCTACCACCTCCCTGTGCCTAAGTCTATTCAAATACTACATCTACCATTATACAACACTTTATGAATTATATGGTCAGCCTAAATAGGCTAGGATTTTATACTATAGAAAGTGGAATTTTGCACTGATTTCTCACACACAGCACAATTCTCTTAAGGTCAATTGGGGACATTTTGTTGACACACTTAAACAGTCATAACCCTTCTTTGAAAAGCCTCAGCATGTTAATCATTCTGAATTTAGTATGTGTGGCCACTAAAGTGATAGGGCTAATTGTGTCTTTTTCTTCCCTTTTCTGAGTAAAGGCTAGATAATCATTACATAAATGTTGAGATACTGAAAGTGAAAAATGAATAGCCAGGTCAATATAGAGGTGCAGTAAATATAGTCACGTCATGTACTTAACTACAACCTAGTACAGAATGTAACAGATAATAACTCGCTCTGATTAACACAGAGTATAATATTTCTGTAGATGAAGCTATAGTTTCCCCTGCTGTTATACACACTGCACGAGATATGGGCTTTACAAAATGTAAAGGTCGCATTTCTGTGTAAAGATTGTGCTCAGGATTTACATACTATTTACCTGGCCTTTACATTGAACGATATTTACATACATTTAATTTGTTTGTAAATCTCAAGTAAAAGTGATGTAAATATGTGCAATTGTCACCAAAGTTTGCATTGCATTTTCCATTGGTTTACACCCTTAGTAATGATGATGTGATGGTAGTGTAAATATGTGTAATTGTCACCAAAATATGTATTACTTTACTATGGAATTACACTCTTTGTAAAGCTGATTTAAAGGTGATGTAAATACATGCACTGACATTTGCGTTCCTTTACCTTGCTAATGCTGGTGTAAAGGTAATGAGAATATGTGTAATTCTCGCCAGAGTTTGCAATGAATTTACCGTTTGCTCACACTCTTCAAAATTCTGCTGTAAAAGTGATATAAATATGTGTAATTTTCAATAGAATTTGCATTGCTTTCACCAATGGGGTACACCCTACCAAATGCTAGTGTAAAAATATTGTAAGTATGTGTAATTCTCAACAGAATGCACAATGTATTTACAGTGTATTTAATCTGTTCATGATCTTCATGCAAAAATACAGTGTCATTACCAAATTTTGAACAATTGATATATTCCTATTACATCAAGCTCTTGCAGAATGAGGGGGGGGGGGTTTGCTGCTGCTTAAGTTTCATTATTTTCCCAAGTGTTTCCCCTATCTTCTCCCAGTCACTCCCTCATTTCTCTTGGCTGCCCATCACTTTCTCCTGGTCTCTGCTCACCTCCCCCAGCCTCCTGGCACAGGTCTAAGCTAAAGTATAGAAATGACCCTGGGTGATTTTTGACCCAGAGTCATTTTTGACCCTGCCCCCCCACCATCCCCCCACTTACCCTACTTGAAGAATTTTCACCCCAGAGTCATTTTAGACCCTGGGTCATTTTTGACCCAGAGTCATTTATGACCCTGTCCCCCACCTCTCCCCTTCCCCCTCTCTCTGCCTTATCAGTTGACCTAGATAAGTGGCCTCTCCCCTATACTGACTTTCAGTTATGAGTGGGCAGCAGATTAAATTTCAAATTGTGTTTTCTCAACTGCTATAGTTCATATCCAAAAGTTATTTTAGATTTAACTAGGATACATATTGGTCTTTCCAGTGATGTATGATTGATCAATATCAAATGTGATACAAACTTATCATTTGCATTATTGTGAGCCCAGAGAGCTATTTTCCCTCATACCCACTGCAAAAATTAAAACAGAATGCAAAATAAGATGGCTAAAATGTAGTTTGGTATTCTAGACTACCATTATCAATCCTCCTCTTTTCATATATGATGGTTTTATGATGGATAGATAAAGAAAAATAGCCCCAAAAAGCAAATTAAAATTGCTTTTTCCATAGCAGACAGAGCAGGGTCATTTTTCACCCTGGGTCATTTTTCACCCAGGATCATTTTTGGGGTTTTACAGAACCTGTGGCACCCTATCACCACCTCCCGCCCTCCTATCACCTCCCTGTGCCTAAGTCTATTCAAATATTACATCTACCATTATACAACACTTAATGAATTATATGGTCAGCCTAAATAGGCTAGGATTTTATACTATAGAAAGTGGAATTTTGCGCTGATTTTTCACACACAGCACAAGTCTCTTAAGGTCAAATTGGGGACATTTTGTTGACACACTAGAAATCATGTTTATAACCATTTTTCAAGGTCATCGCTGATGCCCAAGCCCATAGCCTCCCTTTTTTTACTGCTGAAATATTGTTTAGCAGTGATATGTCAAATGATAAAACAAAGTTGACTGTATAAATTCTGCTGCATGGGAGGAGGAGGTGTGGCCATGTCCTCAGTTTGCCTCCACACACTGTGTGGAGGATATCTAAGACAAAGTCTTCTATTTTAACACACATTGTATGGCTTTGTCCTCAGTTTGCCTACACATACTGCATGGAGTATATTTTAGACTAAGTCCCCAGTTTGCCTGTACACATGCTGTGTCTCAGACCAAGTCCTCTTTTTGCATAGACACACTGTGGGGCCATGTCCCCAATTTGTCTACACACAGTGTGTGGACCTTAGCTAATACCACATCCTCTATTGGCATACACTATGTGGCCATGTCCTCAGTTTGCATACACACACTGTGTGGAGTGCAGTCTATAAGAAATGTTTTTCCCCTTGCAGGCCATAAGGTCCTGCAGATCTCATTATTCCCCACTTCAAAGCTTCAGCACTGCAGGGATTAGTATACAATTTGCCTGTTTCTGTGACCCAATTAACCTAAGGTTCTGGTCACATTAATTAAGGTATTGGCTCTATATGACAGGAATAAAAACATAAATACATCACTTTTCATGTTACTCATAGACCCAAAGTCTGCTCTCAATCAACATTCTCATTTTGTTTTTAGTTTTCATATTATTGGATGGTAATACTCAAGTGTACATTAATTCAGATGAGAAAAGGGCCAGAAATTGAATTCACTATTGTTGTATGAATGTGGACCACAAGAATTGAATTGTTATTAGACATTGGTGCATGCAGGTAAATATCTATAATGTTCCCTTGATACAGACACATTTTTGGTTCATATACCTTCTGCTGCTGGGATGTGTGATCCTTGTTCAGTCACCACCCTGGAGTGTGGGGTCCTGTCATTTTAGTGCGCATGTTGGTGATATCACTAATATCATGGAATTGGTACATCAATATAGATCAATATAAATTTGTGTAAAAAGGGGTAGGCAGGTGCATGGATAAGGATATGTATTTTTAAATATGACTAGTATCTAATTTGTTGGGAGATCATACAGGTACTATGTCAAAAATGATTTTCATCAAGCACTTAAGTCTTTTGACTTGCACAACTTCTATTATAGCAGGGACCCTAATACATGCTGGGATATCATGTGTGCAATTATGCACACAGAACTAGATAAGACCTGTCCCATAAGGATCATGAGAATTAGACAATACAGACACCTTCCTGGTTCATACACCTTCTGCTCCTGGGATGTGGGATCCTTGTTCAGTCACCACCCTGGAGTGTGGGGTCCTGCCATTTTGGTTACACTATATATAAAAATGGGTTGCTGGATCGCTGGTTAGAAATGTTCAATTTGTGACTGCTTCAGAGTGGGGTACCCTTCTCCCGGCACCCTATCACCACCTCCCGGCCTCCTACCACCTCCCTGTGCCTAAGTCTATTCAAATACTACATCTACCATTATACAACACTTTATGAATTATATGGTCAGCCTAAATAGGCTAGGATTTTATACTATAGAAAGTGGAATTTTGCACTGATTTATCACACACAGCACAATTCTCTTAAGGTCAATTGGGGACATTTTGTTGACACACTTAAACAGTCATAACCCTTCTTTGAAAGGCCTCAGCATGTTAATCATTCTGAATTTAGTATGTGTGGCCACTAAAGTGATAGGGCTAATTGTGTCTTTTTCTTCCCTTTTCTGAGTAAAGGCTAGATAATCATTACATAAATGTTGAGATACTGATAGTGAAAAATGAATAGCCAGGTCAATATAGAGGTGCAGTAAACATAGTCATGTCATGTACTTAACTACAACCTAGTACAGAATGTAACAGATAATAACTCGCTCTGATTAACACAGAGTATAATATTTCTGTAGATGAAGCTATATAGTTTCCCCTTCTGTTATACACACCACCCTGGAGTGTGGGGTCCTGCCATTTTGGTTACACTATATATAAAAATGGGTTGCTAGATCGCTAGTTAGAAATGTTCAATTTGTGACTGCTTCAGAGTGGGGTACCCTCGGGGTACCAGATGAAGCAAAATTTTCAGGCTATGAAGAAGTGAGGGATGTGCCAGCTAACTTGACATGATATGTTGACATTTAAACAAAAATATTCTTATACTTTAGGGGTGTTTCACTTTGTTTTACTTTCAACTTGATTAGTTCCTGAAACTTTGCTTTTGAGGTGTTCTTTGTTTACTTGTGTAATGGTTCGAATCAATGTCTTGACCAGTTCGAAGTTAAGACCAGACAAGGGATCTCGGGTTAGTGCAACTGGCACGTATTTATTACAGTATATGGTTTACATCTACCTCGAAGTGTACTGCTTAACTGTAATGTAAGCTCAGGTAAAAGTGGTCCGACTCTGTCGACAGCTAGAGCCATACTAATGCCTTCCCCGGCCCCAGATAGGAGCTGGGACGAGGCGAACAGTGCTGCCACCACCCCGCAGAGACCAGGGGTCGAGGAGACCTCTAGTGACTACCGGTGATGGGCACACCACTCGAGACGCCCTCGCGAGGGAGACGCTCACACTATATCATGATCTACGAGCCCCTACACTACCCCCACCAGAATAAGGAAAGGGGTGTGTAAAAAAATGTATTTAACATTGTGAGAACTTCGTTATTCTAAAAAATAAGGGCTCGAAGTAATAAACGAGAGTTCGAAGTAGAACGTGATATGTTATTTGTGTGACGTCTTAGTATTAGGAGTCGACCAAATATAATTATATTAGGTGAAGTAAACATATTTATACACTATGAAACAATGTAGAAGAAAAATATGGGTCGAGACAAGTACGGAAGAACATGTTCGTACCCGTACATAGAGTATTTAAATGTATGTTATCAATGACATACTATGTTTGTAATTATATATGGTAAAGTGTTACATAACCCGAAAAGAAAAATTTTACAGTTCACGTATGAACCCTATATAATAGTTTTTTTAGCACAGTTTACAGTAACTGTGGGTTTTTTACATTTATAATTAGGGTAGAGTGACCTTGAGTCGTCCAGGTACCTTGAGTCGGCCATTTTGCTTGGTTTTGCGCCCAAAATGAATGTGTTAATGAATATATTAGTGGATTCTAAGCTATTTGCACTGGTGCTATATGGCAAGCTATGCTATAAGCTATCTTAGCATCTTTTGGAATATAAGTCCAGGACCTTCCAGGGACTCTAGATGACACTAGAGTTTGTGAATTATTCTTGAAGTCAGATATAGGTTTCCGATGATTTTCCAGCAACAAAATGATAGATGAGTGATAATGTGATATTGACCAAGTAACAGAGTTAAACCTAACTAAAATTGGAAAAAAGCATTGCATTCATACTCTGTCAAACATCATTTAACTTGAAATTATTCCTTTTATAATGTTCAGTACAAAAGTCAACAATCTGCTGTATAGAAGTTGACTTGTGGTATGATAAGACTGACCCAAGGTGTCTTTGAGCTATACATGTACCTTGAGTCGGCCACTATACAAGTACCTTGAGTCGGCCACTATTGCTTTTTGGTCCAAAATGAAATGAATGAAGTTATTTACACTGCTACAATATGTTGAGCTGTAGCACCCGCTATCTTTCCATCTTTGGGAAAGTGAATCTAGCACTATCCATTATCTTTCAACAAAATCAACTATATTCTACCAATTAGGTAGAGAGGTCCTCTGATAGATTGACAGCCACTTTGCAATGACGGACAGCTGATAAATGAGGATAAGTTTGCTATAATTTATGTTTACCCAAGGAATGGTATTAATTAGCATTATAGTTAGTAAAATCATTCCAGAAACACTCTGACCAAGATCTCTCAGCTGGGAATAAATGTTGTCCTTATTTTGCTTTAAAAGCACACTCTTTACTATGAATTAGGTGAGTCATTTTATGATGTGGCTGACTCAAGGTACCACAGTGCCGACTCATGGTACTGATGAAAGAAAATTCACATCTATTGAATAATGGGTGCTCAAAGAGCTCCATGACTATGGGTATGAAAGTTGTAACATTGCTGGATGGAAAGAGTAAGACATCTGGGTATTATTTATATCCATTTTTAGATGACCCCTGCAAGTTTTCCTACTATTACAAAGATCCTAGCCTGACTAGTAGGTGGTAAGATGACCCAGGTGGACGACTCATGGTCACTTTACCCTATACATATAAATATATACCACTATTAACCTCGAAGTGTGAACACAATTGGTATGTACCTGCGGAATAGTATTAATATTTAAGGTAACAGATCTCGTAGGTTTATAGCACCAATTAGTTTGTTTACCAGTGATAAATAGACATATTTTATGAGATCGAACCTAGTGGATGACGTTAGGGTCGACATTTTAAATAAAACTAATTTTATGCGTAAGGTGAGAGGAATAGTGGTTAGCAGCCCACCAGTTTAGTGGGTCTGCCGCACAATAATAAATGACTTCGGGGTGTGTTCAGGGTTATCCACTGCTTGTCTGCAGATCCAGTCGGCGAACGATGGACTTGGCGGTGGCAAGCCGCCTCGCTGTGTGGTGTGCCCTGATCAAGATGGGAAGATGTAGATTCGTCCATTGGGTTTCGTGGGTCTGCATCCGTCCAGACATCCTTCGAGGTTGGGGCACAGTTTGGGTGTTTGAGGATCCCATATAGAGGATAGGGTCGGCACCTGTAGTTATCTACATCGAGGCTCACAAGTCTGTCTCCATCACCGTCTCACCGGAGTTGGTTTCCAGATCAGAGTCCAGACTTATCAGGTTATGGACCACTGGGGGTTGGTCAGGGGCTGTGGCCGCAGTGGTCGCCTCGGGGATAGAGGTTAGGGTCTTGGTTGGTCTAGCCGGGGTGGCAGTCGGGGCAGTGGTGGTGGCTTCGGGTTCCCTCCCGGGTCCGGTTGGTGGTGCACCTGCGCTGGCAGAAGGTCTCGGGGTTGACATACTTATGAATCCGAAAGACTCTATGTCCGCCTCAAGCTGTCTAGCCTCCTGCAGCTTGCCCTGGAGCTTTTCGAACGCACTCTCTGCAGTGCCGTCCCAATCTTTCATGAAGCAGCCGCATACTGCCATGAATCGAACGTCCTGGTGGTCGTATTGGCTTTTCAGTTCCTGAAGCTGCGACTCGTATTTCAGCTTCATGGCCTTAGCCTCGTTTTCACGTTTTCGGTCATGCCTGGAAGGTATCTGGCGGCCTGGTTGATGTGCCTCTCTTGCCACGCCTGGAAGACGTCGGCCTGAATATCACAGGATTCCTGTGTCCGTTTTTTTATGTAATCATCAGGGTCCTCCAGTTCGAAGTTAGATTTCACCAAATGTAGCACATTGGTGGTCCTCATGTTTCTTACTGGAGGCGTCGGTACAGGGGTCGTGTGCGTGTCTGAACCACTCTCGTAATTGGAGCTCGAGGTGGCAGTAGCACTAGAAGCTGGGTGGTCAGTTGTTGCACAGCAGTCTTTGCTGAAAAAAGTCCTGGTGAAGGTCGAGATTCAATGGGCCTGGACCCCCTGGCTGGACCAGGATGGTGAAAGAGCTGGAACAGAACATGGCCTTCTCAATCATTCCAAATCAATTTTGTCAACCATCACCATTTCAACATCAGATCAACAGTTGACATATCGATGCTGAAATATTGTTTACAATTCAACATTGATTCAACATTGATCTGTCATGTCAAATCAATGATACCGATTTCAATGTTGATTCAACATTAACATGTCAACAAAGAATTGCCTAACTACTACATGTATCAGTGTTGTTTCAACTTTTGAAACAATATTGAATCAACATAGAAGCACAAATGTTGAATCAGCACTTATGATTTGATGTTGAATCACAGTTGATTTGATTATGTTGTGTCAACTTTCAAATTCGATAATATCTAAACCAAGAATCAACTGTTCATCTGCAAAAATTGTTTCAATTCTGAATCAACATTAATGTGCCCACTGGGTCCTTCGATGCTGAGCTGCAGTATCATATGAGCAAGTGGCTAATCAGTGTGCTAGGTTGCAGTGCATGTGTTCACCTTTAGGAGAGGTCCTACTCTGACAAGGTGCGGGGAGAGACCACTCCTGACCAGTGGTGTAGAACATTAATCAAAACTGATCGATCAACCCTGATTAACCAGTATCCTACACTGATTTACAAAGGTATTGCAATAGAATTACTCTAAAACAAAGTTGACTATATAAATTCTGCTGCGTGGGAGGGGGAGGTGTGGCCATGTCCTCAGTTTGCTTCCACACACTGTGTGGAGTATATCTTAGACTACGTCCCAAGTTTGCCTATACATGCTGTGTCTCAGACTAAGTCTTCTATTTTTAACACACATTGTATGGCTTTGTCCTCAGTTTAACTACACATACTGCATGGAGTATATCTAAGACTAAGTCCCCAGTTTGCCTACACATGTTGTGTCTCAGACCAAGTCCTCTTTTTGCATAGACACACTGTGGGGCCATGTCCCCAATTTGTCTACACACACTGTATGGACCTTAACTAAGACCAAGTCCTCTGTTGGCATACACTATATGGCCGTGTTCTCAGTTTGCATACACACACTGTGTGGAGTGCAGTCTATAAGAAAAGTTTTTCCACTCGCAGGCCATTTGGTCCTGCAGATCTCATCATTCCCCAGGACTGAATACCTCAAGATTATTTTTGTTGAGAAATGAATAATAAAAAAAACAGCATTAAATAACTATTTTAACCATTTAACTCTTCAAAATTTAAATAAAAGTAACTGCTTTTGTTTTAGGCGGTAAAAACCTTAATAATGGTCCGATTTGCATGCCGTAAAAAACAAAATGTAGCCCAAGGTCCCATAAATACAGCCAGACATTCCAAATGTCTGACAAGTTTTTGTATTGACTGGGAGTGTATCCAAGACCATGTCCTCTATTTGCATACATACACTGTGTGGCCATGTCTTCAGTTTGCCTACACAAACTGTGTGCAGTGTATCTAACGCCATGTCCTCTATTTGCATACACACACTGTGTGGGAATGTCCTCAATTTGCCTACACACACTGTGTGGAATGAATCTAAGACCAAGTCCTCTATTTGCCAACACACACAGTGTGATCATGTCCTCAGTCTGCCTACACACACTGTGTAGAGTGTATCTAAGGCCAAGTCCTCTATTTGCCTACACACACTGTGTGGCCATGTCCTCAGTTTGCCTACACACACTGTGTGGAGTGTATCTAAGGCCAAGTCCTCTATTTGCCTACACATACTGTGTGGCCATGTCCTCAGTTTGCCTACACACAGTGTGCAGGTGTGTGAAGTGTATCTAAGACCAAGTCCTCTATTTGCATACACACACTGTGTGGAGTGTATCTTAGACCAAGTCCTCTATTTGCCTACACACACTGTGTGGTCATGTCCTCAGTTTGCCTACACACACGGTGTGGAGTGTATCTAAGACCAAGTCCTCTAGTTGCATACACACACTGTGTGGAGTATATCTAAGGCCAAGTCCTCTATTTGCCTACACACACTGTGTGGTCATGTCCTCAGTTTGCCTACACACACTGTGTGGAGTGTATCTAAGACCAAGTCCTCTATTTGCATACACACACTGTGTGGAGTATATCTAAGGCCAAGTCCTCTATTTGCCAACACACACAGTGTGGTCATGTCCTCAGTTTGCCTACACACAGTGTGTGGAGTGTATCTAAGACCAAGTCCTCTATTTGCATATACACACTGTTTGGCCATGTCCTCAGCTTGCCTACACACACTGTGTGGAGTGTATCTAAGACCAAGTCCTCTATTTGCATACACACACTGTGTGGAGTGTATCTTATACCAAGTCCTCTATTTGCCTACACACACTGTGTGGTTGTGTCCTCAGTTTGCCTACACACACTGTGTGGAGTGTATCTAAGACCAAGTCCTCTATTTGCATACACACACTGTGTGGAGGGTATCTTATACCAAGTCCTCTATTTGCCTACACACACTCTGTGGTCATGTCCTCGGCTTGCCTACACACAGTGTGTGAAGTGTATCTAAAACTCTATCCTCTATTTGCATATACACACTGTGTGGAGTGTATCTTAGACCAAGTTCTCTATTTGCCTACACACACTGTGTGGCCATGTCCTCAGTTTGCCTACACACACTGTGTGGAGTGAATCTACGACCAAGTCCTCTATTTGCCAACACACACAGTGTGGTCATGTCCTCAGTTTGCCTACACACACTGTGTGGAGTGTATCTAAGACCAAGTCCTCTATTTGCATACTCATTCTATGTACTAATGTCCTCAGTTTACCTACACACACTGTGTGGAGTGTATCTAAGCCAAGTCCTCTATTTGCATACACACAATGTGTGGTCATGTCCTCGGTTTGCCTAAACACTGTGTGGAGTTTGAGTCCTCAATTCGTTTGAGCACACAGCTAGAAAATGATGTCTTGTCCTTGTTTAAATGTGTCTATTCTTCGTAAATAGACTGAATGCTCTTGTATAGGGGTAGAAAAGTATCAAGACCTCAGTTTGTTTACACTCTTTGCATTTGACCATACCCAAGAGAAAGTCCCTTAGGCCTCAGTTTGCAAGCACACACTATGAAGTCATGTCCTCACTTTGTAGACACACAGGGTCTATTAAGGAAATTCCTCAGTTTGCAGGCACACAGATTCAATGTCTGGCTCAAATTTGTGACAATTTTTATGCAAATACACTGGATTAATCCCTAAGAGGTCAAAAATGGCAATAAAGCTAATTAGGCAATACACCCAGATCACTGGGTGAACTGGGGACACACAGATCTCTCAGTGTGCAAAACAAATTGGGGACTTTTACACACAGGCAAAAATTCACAAAAAATAGCTCTTACTTTTTACACACAGCACAAGTTGCTCCGGGCCAAATTGGGGACATTTTGTTGACACACTAGAAATCATGTTCATAACCATTTTTCAAGGTCATTTGTGATACCCAAACCCATTGTCCCCCTTTTCTCAAGGTCATGCGAAGTGAGCCGACCCGGTTCGCAAGATGTCCCCAGTTTGTAGGTGTGTGTTCCCATGAATGTCCCCAATTTGCTGGTTACACCAACTCACACACACACACACACACATACACACACACACACACACACACACACATATATATATATATATATATATATATATATATATATATATATATATATATATGCATCTGGGAAACTATATCCACGATGTTTAAACATACATGAAGGCTATTCAATTTAGCTGAACATCGCACCCTATGCATTGTTAGTGCTGGGCACAGTTGTTGCATTGATGAGGACCACTGCATGTTGGTGCATTCTGTGGATACCAGCGTTAGCACCCTCCATAAGGCAACCACTGTTACCTCATACAGGACAGTTGTATTACTGCACATTGCTAACATCAGGGGTGATATTAGTGATTTCTTGGGATAGGGGTTGTGAAGTGTGTGCATTCACTCTTACAACTTACCACACTCCTGTGCTCAAAATATGGCAATTTCATGTATAAATAGAAGAGGAAGGTCGTTGCTTTGGGGGTATTTGTTAGCCTCCTGGACATTGTTTCAATAGATTCTACTACAGGTTCAGCCTGCTACGACTTGAGATGGGTCAAATCTTACCAGGTGATCTTAGGATTTTGGAATAGTGACCAAATACCTGGCTACATTACTTGGTGATCGTATTGCCTGCTGGCTAAATAGCCATCACACCTGTGATTCAATAAGGGACCCTGGTATGACAGCCCTCTGTGTGAATAATTAGTGGCTACTCTTAGCTGCTACCCTCTGCACTCCTTTGCTCAAATGTACCCAATCTGAGCTCTTTACACTACTACCTGTAATCCTGTGACCAGTGCCTTTGACCCTGAGATTATGGGTACCAAGGCAGGGGGGGGCTGGATTTGGTAAAGAGAATAAGGTATTTCTACACTGCCCTCTCTCACTCTTTCACGCTCTGCCCACCCTGTGCCTCACTCCTACATCCTCGGTGCCCGTACACCATGCGTCTCACTCCTGTGGCGGGGGGGGGGGGGAAGGGAGAACTCTTTTTCAACCCCAGGGGTGTGGGAATTATCTACTTGTTTTCAGACAAAGGCCCTCGTGTTACTGTAGGTCAAAATGGCAAACTCACCACTCCAACCCATTGTATTGTCCCCCCCCCTGTTTTTGCCCCTTTTTTGCCTTTTGCAGCCATGTTTTTCCCCACAATATACAATGGGAAACCATATCCTGATTACAAACATGGTACCACCAAGCCTACATGTCAATCTTCATTTCACCATGTAATAACATTGTGAGTTGATCCAGCAGCTAGGGCTATGATGTTGTCGACGGACCGTTACAAGTCATGAACATGAGCAACTCAGGAGTCCAGAGAATACAGTTGATGAATCCACTTTATTGTAGTGCTAGGCAGGTACATGTTGGCATGGTGATGTACAATGTGTATGCTGCCCACCTGATCAAGCTAGCTCTATACCGAGGCACTGTGTGTCATAGAGACTAGGTATGGAGAGAGGAAGGTAAAGAATAAGAGTATCCCAAGCTAGTCCTGTATTCATATATATAGGAGCAGCTCAGGGTAGGCATGACGTCAGTCTTGGGAGAAGCATGACGTCATGCTTAGGGATTGGCAAGACCCAACGTGCCTTGCATCATCTCACCCTGGAGGGGGGAGGGGGCTTGCCTAAAGGTGGGTCGAGCTGGCCACCTGTTGGAGGAGCAGCTCGATCCCTGATTGGCTAGGAATGGAGGTGGGTGTGAGAACACTCCCACCCTGTACCTAGGGTTAGTGGGGGTCGAGGTCATGACCCCTAGCCAGGATCCGGAGGTGAATCTGAGGTCACTGGCCAGGAGAGGCAGAGCTGGGTAGAGATACCTGGCTCTGTCAGATCCAAAGGTTTGGTATAGGGGAGCCTTATAGGCGAGCTTGATCATTCGGCTTAAAATATTTCATATAATAATAAATGAACCTTGAATACCCCATTGACATATCCCCACATTCCTATTCGATTCTACGCGAATGCACAAGGTAGAGAACAGATTCTTATAATCGTCATTGGTACATTCAAGGTTTGGCAAAACTTTATAAGGTGAATCAAAACTTGGTGAACGTTGTGTGTACTTGGCTTGATACCGGTATAAACGTCTTAACGTACTTGAATCATCAACTTGTGTGTATAGATCTACTTCTAAGAACAATAACATCCTCAATGGTGAGGCAGGTTTCGTTGGAAAACACATACAAAATATAGTCGAGCCCACAAGGTTGTGGTGACAGTCTCTACTATGTACTGATTGCTATAAAAAAAAAATCTTAAAGATACATGCAAATCAAGAAAATACACATGGATGAGAGATACTTCGAGAATCCTGGTGGCAACAGTGATACTGGTTGCTATGTCCTGCCTTGAGCAATCAGGGCAGAAACAGCAGTGATACTCTGTCACATATACCGGTTACTGAATGAGATCAAGTGTACATGGTTAACAAGTTTTATATAAAAATACATGCTTCAAAAATATATCCTCTACATAGTCAGATGTTGACTAGGGTAGTAGTGATATTCTGTGCCGTGTGCTGCCTTGGGTAATCAGGGCAGCCACAGCAGTTGCATTCAACGAGGCTTGCTGCAAGCGTACTTGAGTTTGACTAGTTGACAAATATTCATCATTAAACTCAATGGAAAACATGTAAACTCTGAAAACTGTCTTGTCGTTTTTAGACGATTGGCAGTAATCTTGCAATACAATAAATACCAAGGAAAAATGTAACACGCTGGCTAAGACTAAAACCCATAAATACAAATGCAAACTGTTTTGGGCTTGAAAAACAGGTATCGTCCTTTTAGAGAAAAAGGTAACTTATTGGGGGGGGGGGGGGGGGCTCTGTGGCACCTAGGTTTCTGATTTGAATCAGTATCCTCACAGAGTGGATTAACATCAAGAAAAACTTACATGAGGTTTCAAAGATTTCACAGTAATAAATTTGAACGCTTTATATCAACTTTCTTAAGAATGAATCAGCATATAAATTTGTAAACATATGGTGACTCTGGGAGTCCCATGGGTGGGGGGGTGGGAAAAATTGTGTCCCTACAATGTCAGATCAAGGAGATATAAAGTTCATGATTTTTTTTTTTTTTTTTTTTATTTTATGTGTATTACAGTCCTAGTATTTATATTTTCTTAATTTTGTGCCAATGCTGCTTGGTGGTAAATTGTAGTGTTCCATAGGGGATCTACAGAAATGTTTTCCAGCAGCTGATTTTCTCCTTTGTTTGGCTTCCATGCTGTAGTCGTCATCAAAGGAGTCTATTCTAAATTTTGAGAATGAGACTTCCATAAAAGCCATGTCTCCAACTTCAGGGGAAGTTGAGGAGGAAGAGGATGAGCTGCTGTCATCAAGGGGTGAGTCTAATGTCATGTTGCTTCTTGGTGGTGGTGTAGGCTTGAATGAATGTCTTTTTGAATTTCTGTTTATGGGCCTGAAGGTGGTAAAGGAAGGTGAACTGTTTGCTGTGGCTTGTTCCTGGGTTTGATAATAAGCACAGGGACATGCAAAGGTTCCTGGACCGTCCATACATAAGGTGCACAGGTTTAAGGTGGCTGGCCTGGTTGGGTGTACAGGCTTGGGGGAGAAATAACTGTCCTTCCAGGCTGCATAGCCTGGGGGAATTGGAGTTCCAGGCCTGTTGGTTGCAAGTCCTATTTGCGTATAGGACCTGCCGGTGCGGCTTATTGGGTGGCTGGTGGTGTTGCTCGGGGGCCTTGGGTCTATTGGGCCGGCTGGGAAGTCTTCTTGGTGGGGTTTGCTATTTCTTTTGCTGGTCCGGTTGGTCCAGCTGCTGTGGCACCACCTGCTGTAGGGGCTTGGCCTGGGTCGGTAGATGGTGGCGAATCTGTTCCCAGGCTGCGCTTGCCCTGGTTGCCCTTCTTCTTTTGTGGTCCTGCAGATAGAGACAAAAACAGAGGGGTGTCTGACGTTAGAAACAGGTCGAAAACGTTGTATGGTTCACAAGGCGGTCCACAAAAATACCGAAATTTGACCAAAAAGGGTTAATTTGTCTGTGTGTCGACCATGAAGCAAAATACAGTAGCATTGGTATTGTATTGCTTTGGGGCGGTAGCTATGATTAGGGAAACGGAATTAGTTCATCGACCTATAGTTTGTTTGTTTTGGGTTGCAGGCAGACCGCGGTCAATACAGAGAAAGGACATGAGATCAATATCATTTTGTCAACGTACAAAACCTGAGTACAGAGCTCAGTTGATTCACTTGGCTTAGCGCGGGTCCTGTATCCAGGGACGCTATGGTTAGTTTATCTAAGTTCCACCAGGTGGTAGTAGCGAGCTGGTGCTGCACCGTAATGGTGAGGTATCAAATAAGTTATGGGGAATAAATACAGGTATGACCTGCTCAGGTCGACTCCTACCTGTGTCGAGTATGCTGAGAATTAATTATGTTGATGTTGATTGAAGGAAAATTTATTTTTGGTCGAAATGGGGGGGGGGGGGGGGCGGACGGGAAAAGAAAAAAAGGAAAAATTTATTTCCCTCGCGCCAAATTTTTGATCCGGGGTGCTATAAAAAGGGGCGCTCGTCGGTCTGTGATGTCATAATGTTACATAACCAGGATGGAGGTGTTTGAGGTGGATCTGATCATGCCCAACGGCACCGTTCTTCACCTGACCATTACCATGTCGGGTGGATTGTAAGTATTTTCTGACTTCAAGAGCGATTTTGAATTTTTGAGAATTTGCTTATTCAAAGCGTGGGGCTTTGGTTTAATATGACTTTTAATTTGTATTTCAGCATCACGCAGATCCAATGGCTGATCATCCCTCCTGGCGGGGCGGTCAACGGTTATTGAGGTAAGTTTGATCTGAGCAAGTCAAAGTCTGAACATGTGCTAATGTTGTTGTTGTGGTAGAGATGCCACGTGCGGGTGTCACATGACCGATCGTAGTCATGGTGACGGCCGTGACGTCCGTCAGTTTCGGTATTTGGAACGAAACCAAGATGGCGCCGGGCTGCCGCGTATGGCGCGAAAGTAGTCGGGCCAGACGCTGCGACCGGTGCCAATACCGATGAACATTAATGTAGGCCGATCTATTGTGTTGGTTGGGTTAGTTGTGGTTATCATGTTGTTTCAGCTCAGTGTTGATAATGATGGCTGTGTGTGGGTGTGTTTTGGGCGTCTTTCGGGGATTGGGGGTTTCAGTGTGGGGCGGGGGGAGGGGGGGCAAAGGGTAGGCTAGGTGGGGGGGGGCGATCCCCACATAAGCGTCTTTGCGGCGTATGTGTAAAGGCTACCTGCCATCCCCACATAAGTGTGATGGTACCTTCCAAACGCTACTGACATTTGGGTATAACCTTGGGACGGTCCAAAGTTATATGATTGTGGGGGTGGCTGGTAGTCGCTGGGTTGGGACGGTGGTCTCCGTCATGAACCGAAACTCGGCCATGTTGGAATGGTGAGTCGAAATTTTACCTACCATAGATTATGTAATAGGCCCTCTCAGCCAGTTTTGAAATTAAACACATATAGGCAGTTTGGATGCTGGGCTTCCTGGGGTTCAGGGGAGTCGATATAGTGAGCTCGATTTGCTTTGCCGCTGCCTGGGCCCGAGCTTTCTTTCTGCTATGATCTCCTGGATCAGGGAACAGTGCCGTGGCTGAATTCGCCGGGCGTCCACTATCAACGCGCGGGGACACCTGTTCTATAAATAGAGTGGGTGGTTCCCCCGTTGTTATGGTTACGGGTATACTGATAACATGTTTTGTTTTGATTTAGCCAGTGCACATGTGCTCTGCTGAAATGGTGACCTATACGAAATTTTGATTTGGGGGGGGGGGTGATGGGGTTTGGGTTTTTCGAGTGGGGTTGGGGGCCGTGGGAAGATGGTGTGAAGCATTGGGCTCGGAGTAGCCGGGCTGAGTTGTTTATGGGCTTATCCCCACATAAAAGGTGATCTCCTCTGGGGTGGGGCTATCCGGTGGGTCGTTCATAAAAAAAGGGGTTGGGGTCTGTTTACATGATTTTAACAGGGTGCAAGGTGGCTTAATTGCCGCCTGATTTCCAATTGATGATCCCCACATGTGGCTTGTTGTGGGTTTCTAGATTAAAAATAAATAAACTTACCGCTGGGGGATGACTTTTTGGGCCTTTCATCTGATGTGGTGGGGTCAAACAGATATTTGTCTGACCCCGGTTGTAGCTCTAGGTTAGTGAACTTAGTGAGTTCCACCAAACTCCTAGAGGTAGAGGGGACTTCCATTTTGGGGCATAAGGAGGATCTATATCTTGTGGGTGGTGATAGCTGGGGCATTGGGACAGTGTCTGATGGTGAGAGCTGGAAATCCGGCTGTCCCTTTTCCTTAATCACCAGGGTCAAGACATGGGGGCTGGATGTTAGAGCCTTGTGGAGTCGTAGCCTCCAGAACAGAGGGCATCTAGGGTAGCGCTCCAATTTAACCTGCTTGATCTTCCCGGCGATTATGAAGGTCACTTCCCCCTTCCACTCCACTTCCAGGTGGCGGCCGAAAGGGCTGGTCAGTCGGGGCTTAGCCACCTTGGGTGCCATAATGGAAAAAGGCCACAGGTTTCTGCCGAAAATCATCCTGCCGACGATGAAGTCGTAGGTCCTACCTTCTGAGTGGATTTGGAGGACGAATTTTGGCATCTCCGTGATATCATCCACCCTGGTTAGGTAGGGCCAGTGTCACCAGCATCTCCTGGCCAAGGCGCGGGCCAGGTACAAAGCCAGGAAAACCAGGATCCAGGCCCACATGGTATCATACCTGCCGGCCTGGTATAGAGACTGGTATTCCTCCATGCCGCTCTCTGGATGTGGCGAAGTTGTTGCCTGAGGCGGCCACAAGCTGCTGATGTTCAGCACTAGCTTTCTTAGGGTGTCGAACTTTGCCGCGTCCGCCATGGTTGGTGTCTTCAGTGCAATGTGCATGGTGACTAGCTGCGCCAGTCTCGTCACGCGCAGTTGACCGTGGCACGTGATTGCACAACACAAGATGGCCAGTAGCGGGGACAGAAGATGTAGCCAGGGGGAATATTCCAGGTGGTAGCCAAGATGCATTAATGTGTTCACTGACAAGAAGGGTTTTTAATTGGTCAAACCTAGGGCGGCTTTCCTGAGGGCGATTACTTCTTTAAATATAGGCAATAATCTTTGGTTGTGGAGGTGTTTTAAATATTCAAAATTTGGTAGATCTAGGGTCTGGGGAATGGTTGTCATGGTGACGCCTGAAACATTGGCTGGTGGGTTGCCAAAATGGCGCCATAGAGGGAGGTTGATGGGTATCCTAACAAGGGGCTGTAGTGTAGTGTTATGTATGCAGGAAAGGTTTGAATTTATCATTATCATTCCAGCATTTCTAATTGAGCACATGCATGGTACTGATATTACTGAAGAGGCTGCGTTTTTAAGCTCAATTTGGCCTTTATTGGGACATAGCATAAGTGAGGGTGATTCATTGGTAATTAACAGGTAGTCTGAATGTGATATAGACTTAACTAAGCGTGGAATGGGGGCGGACATGTGTGCAGCAAAACTGCATGTGTGGTGTACTGCGTCTGGTGTATCTAACAGTAGTGACAGGGAGCATGTGGGGTGTAGGGGTGATAACAAGGGTAGGGGCAGGTCACAACTGATAAAGGTATCATATGTACACAGGTCCATGTCGGCTTGTTGTAGCTCAATGTAGTGTGAGTGGGTTGATGGTAATGCTATAAATGGGGGTAGTTTTTGTAAAAGGGTGTATCCTATTGAATGGGGGTCGGAGGTATCGAAGGGGATGGGGAAGGTTTCTGTTCTATATATAGAATAGGTATTTTCCCCTAGGCCTATTGGTACCGGTATGGTTATAAGTAATGTGGTGTTATCATTCCACTGTGCTCTAACTTTCCTTTTGTAGTAGAAATCTACCGGTAATTTCAGAATATTTATTTCTGGGTGGTTGCTACTGAGGGCGTCTGAAAGGTTATTCAGTCCTATTTCTAATGTGTCGTGTGGAATGAGGGTAAGGGGTAGCTCGCCCTCCATGAGTGAATTTATGGCAGATAATAGGTTGCTTAAGTCATCATGGAGATCGATGAGTGATTCTATTTGTGAATTTGCGGCCGAAAATAGCATGGAGTAGAAAGTATCTTGTTTGGTTTGTGATTCCAAATTTAGAAAAATGTCAGAAAGATTTGAGTTTAAATTTTGGAATTTATTTGCTAACAGTGATAAGGCATCATCTGTGTCATTTTGGAATTCTGAGAAGGCGGTGAGTGTGTGATAATTATATTCTGACATATTTAAGAGGAAATGTGTGGCTAGTTCAACTACATGCATTTTGGTAGCGAATCTTTTATCCAATTCTGACATTTCTGAATTTAGGATATCAATTTCAGGCTGTGTTCCCAAACCTACCAGGATTCTCAGGATATCTCCTATAGGCTGGCCTGGGGCATTTCTTGGGAATCTCTTGCTGGGCGGGCTTACCATTTTGATTAGTTCATTCAGTAGGGTCTGTGATTTGTAGAAAAGGTTATCTAACATGTGATCCAAATTTGTGGCTGTTTGGGTTATGTATGGAGGTGCGCTGGGTTTCACTAGTGGTGAGATATTGTCTGGTTTTCTGAGGGGCTGGTCTAGGGTCAGGTTTAGGCTTAGTACTAGTGGGTAATCCATATAGTTGGAGAGGAGGGGTTGGTCCATTTTTGTGAAAATTACTCCAAAATTTGGTCTGAAGATGGTCCTTTGGTTAAATTCCTGGTGTACCAATCCGACAGTTGTGGCTAGGATTGCTGCTAGGGTAGTCATCAGGACTGCAGCCCTAAAAAAAAAAAAAAATTTTCAAAGAATATGTAGGGTCTTAGAAAAATGGTTTTGAAATGACATGAGGGAGTAGCGGTTTGTGTGTGTGTGTGTGTGTGTGTGGGGGGGGGTCTTGCACTGGGTGTTTGTTTGTGTGTGGGTGGTTAGGTGTGGGGTATTGGTGAGATAACAGGTTTGGGGGAAAAAGGGTGTGGGGTAGGGTGGTATCTTTGCGTAATATTGGTTAGTAAAATGTTAAGAAAAATTATAAAAATATAATATGTGAGTGTTGGTAGCTTACCCCTGCGTGAGTCTAAGCCAGGTACTTGGAGCCGGAAATATCTGGACCTGCCTGACCAGTAATACAATTCAAAGATGGCCTGTTGGAGAACCAGATCTATCGAATTTTTGATTGCTAGACTCCTGCCGACACTTGTATAGTGTCTAGGCAGATTAGCTAGCGGCTTCTCTGAAGCCAGGAGCGTCCTTGCGCTCAATAGGGCTAAGTAACTAGCCACATGCTGGTCAAACCTCGCCCAGATAGGTTTAGTGGGTGTGTCGGAGCACACCATAGTGAGTACTGTTTTTATGACAGCTTGAACACGATCATTGGTTAAATCCATTTGTTTTAATACAGCAGGGTTTGTCAAGTAGAAAGCCACGTCACAGGGAGATATTCCCAGGACCAAGTTCCTATACCGGCAGATGAGAGATCTTAATTCAAGGATTTCTCTATCAGCATCCAATAATCCCACAGGACCCAATAGGTCATGTATGGTCCAGCAATCAATGGTGTCCAATCTGTGGTTGGAAAGAATGAAATTTTGCGGGGTAAGTCTACCTGTGTAATAAGTTGGTTGAGTGTACTGAGATGTTAGGTTCACACGAGATGGAGGATTCAGCAGGCACAAATATTGGGCAGTGAAGAGTGATGATCATTCAACTTTTTCTAGATACTCTGAGCTCACACTACCATTGGTGAATTGAGGAGTCTGGGCAGTATGACATTAAATATGTCATTACCAAATACAAGAACGACTGATGGTCTATGTACTGAAATGGACACTTAAGACAGGCCTACCTGGGCTGGCTGCATGCCCTGTTCGCCATGGTTATCTTCAATCAGGCACTTGCTCTCAGAAAAACAGGAAGTGGTTGGATGTGGTGTATTGTTGAGAATGGATAAGATTTGGGGTGGGTCAAGGCTTATAAACCTGGTCGTGAGGGAAGCTAACCCTCAGTTGCAGGTCTCCCATGTAGGTATGTCTTGCCCTTAAAAGGCTAGGCCTTATCTTATTGGATGTATGCAGTGGGGGCTGGCCTGCCCCGTATGCAAATTTCTGGTGGCCTCCGCGCCGAGGCCTGGTATGTATTGATTAAAAATTGGAATTTTTAGGTCAAGAAGGTTGGTAGATGCAGGTCAAGGTTATGATTGAATTCTGACCAGGTGGGTTGCCTGCTTTGTGGAAGCTTGGCGTGAAATTGGGGCTGTGGTTTGATTACAGCCAATCAAAATGGTATTCCAATTGCATTACTGGATCTGAGAAAAACAGAGGTGCAAACATGGTTGGAGCATGGGAGACAGGGACTCCTACAGTAGGCGTGTCGGTGGCAAGAATACCGAATTTAACAGGAGTCCTGACAAGCCATCAAGCCGGTGCAAGAATATATAAAATAAAAATTTTATACATATACCCTAGAATGCGCTGCTGCCTTGGGTAGTATATGTGGCGTATCGAACCATTAAATGTGGGTGTGCTGAGAACGTCCATGGGTGCGGAAAAACTAAATCTACAAGACTCATGTGAGTGTTGTGTGACTTTCATACAACGTATAATAAGAGGAAAAAGGTGTATTGGTGTTTCTGAGAAGGAAAAATTAATAAATAGAAAACAGAAAAGTAAAGAAAGAAAATCTGGCTTGGGGGTTGAGTATTGGGAGGTTTCTGGGGGGGGGGTGGTCAGTATTTAGTGTTGGACAGGTGGCGTGTGAGGCGCTGGGTGCAATGTGGTTGGTATGTATATGTTCTGAGGGTAACATGTTTGGTAAATTAAGGGGGGGGGAGGGCGGTGTTAGATGCGGATTCTGCACTGGATCAGGGATCAAGGTGTAGGCACATGGTGGTTATCCAGATCGCTGATGCATAGGATGGAGGTATGTTTGACTTGCAGTGTATTTGGTTGTGGTTTTGGGGGGGGGGCTCTGCTTTTGGTGTGTGAGAGTGTGTAGTTTGTGTATTTATTTTTGCTGATGGCGCTTTTTGGCCTTTTTAGGTGGTGAGAAGCTGACAATACCCTTTTTGGCTGGTCTCCCTTTCTTTCTTGTTGGTGGGGGAGTGGGGGTATTGGTAGAAGGTGTCAAGTTCAAATCTGGGTCGTAGAGAGATAAAGCCGGGCCAGTCTGTAGTCTTTTGACTATGGCTTTGGCGCTGGCTCTGGATGTTGGTGTTCTCAATCTGGACACATGTACTGCTTTTTTGAAAACTTTGCCATCCTGCAATCTTTTGACAATTGCAGTTACTGATGAGGTCATTTTCACGATGATATATGGGCCAGAGTAGGTAGGCTGCAGCTTTTTGCTTGTGTGTTTTACCAACAGGTTGGGAATGTGTAAATACACGAGCTGACCTGTGGTATATGTGCTAAGTTCTGCTGAGGCATCATGTTTCGCCTTCATCTTTTTGTGCACTTTTATCATGTTTTCTGCTGCCTTCAATTGAATATCATCCCTGAGGTTGAGCAAATGTAGAGCCATACCTTCCCTTTGTTTGACATCACTTAGTGATGTGCCTAGTGCTAGGGCTGCTTCTGTTGGCAAGTGAGATTGTTTGCCAAATACTAAAAGGTTTGGTGAGTAGCCTAGAGCGCTGGAGACTGTATTGTTCATGCTGAAAATTACAGCCTGTAAGAAGGTAGACCAGTGTTTTTGTGATTTTGACACAAAGGCTCTCAGGGAGGATTCAATTGTCTGGTGTTGGCGCTCACATAGAGCTTGTGATCTGCTCCAATGTGCCGACCCTGTGACATGTTTAATGCCAAATTTCTTGCAGAAAAGTGCGAAGAATTTTGAGGTGAACTGCTTGGCATTATCAGTGTTAAGTACTGATGGTGTACCGTGGATGCAAATGACTCTTTGGAAAAATCCAAGTGCCACAATGGCGCTTGTGTTTTCCTCAGTTGACCATGCAGTGACATGCCTGGTGGCATGGTCCGTCACTACATGTATGTAGTGCGAGCCATCTACAGCCTTGGAGAAAGGGCCCATAGTGTCCATAGTTAAATGGGAATAGGCGGTCAGTACCGGTTCACGAAGGGTCATAGGTGTTTTGAGATTTTTGGGCTTCTTTTTGGTTGTGAGGCATGCATGACATGTGCCACAAAAATCAAACACCTGTTTGAACATTGAGCGCCAGTAGTAACGTGATCTTATGGCTGCATAGGTTTTCACTGAACCCAGGTGGCCACCTAGAGGTGAGCAGTGGGTGGATTCAATGAGGGACTCTGCCCAGATTTCTGGGATCACGATTTGTAATGTAGGATCCAATGAGTGGCCCATTACAGTATCTGTGATCCTGAAAAGTACCTCGTCAAGAATGATGAACTGATCATGGTTTCTTAAAATCTGATTTATTAAACCAGAGTCATGTGGCAATTGACCTTTTTCAATGTAATTTAGCATGGATGAAGCAAAAATGTCTTTTTGTTGAGCCTCAATTAATGCTTCTCTTGATGGGGTGAGGGAGTGATGTTTGCAAATTTTGGTGATGGCGCTCTCAGCTATAGGTAATACCTTCTGGGATAACTTGACCCTTCTAGCATTGGCGGCCTTCACTGAAACCCTGGGTGACCTGGACGCACTGGGTCGACCCCTTGACCTAGTTGTGGTGGTTTTGACCTCCTTAGGTCGGGTAGGCTTGGTGTGCTTGGTGCTGGGTTCTGATTGGTCGATGGTCCGGGGTATGTCTTGTGTGTTCCGGGACTGGGCCCTGGTCAAGACGCACAGCTCTGAATATCCCTTGGGTGTTTCAGAATATATTCTTTCAGAGCTATTTTTCTTTGCAACCACTCCTCTTGGTAATTTTCCTGTACTTCCCCAAATCCTTCCTCCCTTTAATATTGATCTGGGAGGTCCCATTAAAACAGGATTATTTGGTACTGGCGCATTTGATTTGAAAACCTTGGTCATGGTGATATCAGAGAAGGTCACTTTCTTAGGGGGGAGGATGATCTGTCCCTTTGATCTTATTGGTACTGGATCATCAGAGCTTGGTGGGTATTTTCTCCTGGAGAGAAAGTCAGCCACAATATTGGCTCTGCCCTGCAGGTATTTTACTTCAAAATCATATGACATGACTGTATCCACCCATCTAGCCTATCTTCCATTTGTGATGTTCTCTTTTTTATTAAAAAGAGAGACTATGGCTGTATGATCTGAGTACACTTTGAAGTGGGTTCCATCCACATAGTGGTGGAATTTCTTTACTGCATAGACAATGCCTAAGAGTTCCTTGTCTGTTATACCATATCTGGTTTCTTGAGGGGTCAAACCTCTTCCTGCAAATTCTATTGGCCTGTAGAAACCATGTTCATCAACCTGAGTGATCACGGCTCCTAGGCTGTAATTACTTGAGTCAGTGAAAATCACAAAGGGCTTCCTGTAAACAGGGAATTTGAGGATGGCTTCAGTGCAGATTGAGGCCTTGATTTTCTCAAAGGCTCTTTGACAGTCTGCGGTCCATACAAAAGCACTCTTGGTGGCATCGTAGAGGGGCTTCATTATGTGGGCAAAACCCTTAATGAATCTTTTGTAGAATTGTGCCATACCATTAAAACATCTAAGGTCATGGATGTTTTTAGGTGGTGGGAAGGTTTTGACTGGCCAGATTTTGTCTGGGGAAGGTGACACACCATGTTGGTCTACAGAAAAACCCAAGAAATCCATCTTGGTTGTGCCAAATTCACATTTTTCAGAATTCAGTTTGATGTTTCCCTTTATGAAAAGTTTGAGTACCTCATCTAGATCTTGTAGATGTCTCTCCCAGGTGGGACTGTATATGGCTACATCATTGACATAGGCTACAGCATTTCTGTATTTACATTTCATGAGTAGCTGTTCCATAACGTTCATGAAGGATAAGCCTGATGTTTTGAGTCCCATAGGCAATACTTTTGCCATGTATCTGGTTCCATTTGCAGAGAAGGTGGTGATTGGTCTGGATTCCTCCGCTAGGGGAATCTGGTGGTAGGCGCTGTAGACATCTAATTTAGAGAAAAACTTGGCGCCTGTTCTACCAATTTGCTGCATGAGATCGTCTGCCCTGGGGAAGGAATATGAGAAAGACTTGAGGTTTTGATTAACCCATCTGTAGTCCACTACAATTCTCCACCCTGATGCTACAGATCTGTCGCCTTGGGGTTTTGGTACCAAGAATTTTGGTGATGGCGCTCTCAGCTATAGGTAATACCTTCTGGGATAACTTGACCCTTCTAGCATTGGCGGCCTTCACTGAAACCCTGGGTGACCTGGACGCACTGGGTCGACCCCTTGACCTAGTTGTGGTGGTTTTGACCTCCTTAGGTCGGGTAGGCTTGGTGTGCTTGGTGCTGGGTTCTGATTGGTCGATGGTCCGGGGTATGTCTTGTGTGTTCCGGGACTGGGCCCTGGTCAAGACGCACAGCTCTGAATATCCCTTGGGTGTTTCAGAATATATTCTTTCAGAGCTATTTTTCTTTGCAACCACTCCTCTTGGTAATTTTCCTGTACTTCCCCAAATCCTTCCTCCCTTTAATATTGATCTGGGAGGTCCCATTAAAACAGGATTATTTGGTACTGGCGCATTTGATTTGAAAACCTTGGTCATGGTGATATCAGAGAAGGTCACTTTCTTAGGGGGGAGGATGATCTGTCCCTTTGATCTTATTGGTACTGGATCATCAGAGCTTGGTGGGTATTTTCTCCTGGAGAGAAAGTCAGCCACAATATTGGCTCTGCCCTGCAGGTATTTTACTTCAAAATCATATGACATGACTGTATCCACCCATCTAGCCTATCTTCCATTTGTGATGTTCTCTTTTTTATTAAAAAGAGAGACTATGGCTGTATGATCTGAGTACACTTTGAAGTGGGTTCCATCCACATAGTGGTGGAATTTCTTTACTGCATAGACAATGCCTAAGAGTTCCTTGTCTGTTATACCATATCTGGTTTCTTGAGGGGTCAAACCTCTTCCTGCAAATTCTATTGGCCTGTAGAAACCATGTTCATCAACCTGAGTGATCACGGCTCCTAGGCTGTAATTACTTGAGTCAGTGAAAATCACAAAGGGCTTCCTGTAAACAGGGAATTTGAGGATGGCTTCAGTGCAGATTGAGGCCTTGATTTTCTCAAAGGCTCTTTGACAGTCTGCGGTCCATACAAAAGCACTCTTGGTGGCATCGTAGAGGGGCTTCATTATGTGGGCAAAACCCTTAATGAATCTTTTGTAGAATTGTGCCATACCATTAAAACATCTAAGGTCATGGATGTTTTTAGGTGGTGGGAAGGTTTTGACTGGCCAGATTTTGTCTGGGGAAGGTGACACACCATGTTGGTCTACAGAAAAACCCAAGAAATCCATCTTGGTTGTGCCAAATTCACATTTTTCAGAATTCAGTTTGATGTTTCCCTTTATGAAAAGTTTGAGTACCTCATCTAGATCTTGTAGATGTCTCTCCCAGGTGGGACTGTATATGGCTACATCATTGACATAGGCTACAGCATTTCTGTATTTACATTTCATGAGTAGCTGTTCCATAACGTTCATGAAGGATAAGCCTGATGTTTTGAGTCCCATAGGCAATACTTTTGCCATGTATCTGGTTCCATTTGCAGAGAAGGTGGTGATTGGTCTGGATTCCTCCGCTAGGGGAATCTGGTGGTAGGCGCTGTAGACATCTAATTTAGAGAAAAACTTGGCGCCTGTTCTACCAATTTGCTGCATGAGATCGTCTGCCCTGGGGAAGGAATATGAGAAAGACTTGAGGTTTTGATTAACCCATCTGTAGTCCACTACAATTCTCCACCCTGATGCTACAGATCTGTCGCCTTGGGGTTTTGGTACCAAGAAGGCTGGGGAGTTCCACTCACAAGGTTTTGTACATTCTTCAATTACTCCCTGCTTCAGGTGTTTCTCCAGGAGCTCTCTTTGAAAAATTTCCTTGTGTGGGGACATTCTGTATGACGGTCTGTTACAGGGTTTGAAGTCTGGGATCAGTTCAAGTTTGATCTCATTCTCTACATTTAGACCAATAGCACTGTCATTAAGTACAAAGGCCTGCCTGTTTTCTTCAACAATATTGCAGATCTGCTCCTTCTGTTTGTCACTGAGCTGCTCACAGATTTTATACTTTAGAGGCTCGTTGCTTTTAGGGAGCTGTTGCAATGGGTCATCCCCACAATTAATTGGGAAAGGATCTTTGGCAGGTCTGCTGTCCTTTTTGGAAGGCTGCTGGTCGTCAAGGGAACCTATGGGCACAGCCTTTTCAATGTTGAAAAGCTTAAAGGTACCTAGGGTGGTATGTCTTTTCAATGGTACGGGAAAATCATTTGGATTTGCCATAGTTACCGGTATTAATTTTGATTCTGTCTTGGGTTTAACCAAGGCATGTTTGATCAGTGGTAATCTGAGACCAATGTTTTCAGTGATGCCTGTTGAGTTAATAATTTCCTGTGGCCCAGCTACAAAGGCATTTAGAGTTGCTTCAGAATTTGGTGGGATGATTGAATCTTCAGTAGGTCTGATTGGGTATCCTATGGGGGGTTTTGGTCCAAAACTGAGCCTGGCCTTGTATTTGGTCATAAAATTTACGCCAAGGATGAGTGGGTGGTTCAGTTTGGGGACGATATGGAATTTACAAGAGAATTCTGCTCCCTGAATCAAGAATTTTAGTGTTATTGAGTTGTTTACCTGTACTGAGGATTTGTCTGCTAGGAGTACAACGAGTCTGGATCTTTTCCCATGGAGGAAGTTGGGGCTGTTTAACACTCTATCTGCCATTTTCTGGCTGATAAAAGATAGTGAGGCACCTGAGTCTATCAATGCTCTGTATAGATGGTCATTTATGTCGACAAACACAGATCCCTTAGTCAAATCAGTATTAATGTAAGAGACCTTACCTCGCTGCCCATACTTATCTGTTTTGATCCTAAGTCGCAGTCTGGACACCCTCCTGCTGTCATCCTCACAGCAGTCCTCACTGTCTGAAGATGAGCTGTAATCCAGTTTTGGTTGGGATTTTATTTTGTTTTTGCTGGTAGGGGGCCGTAGAGAATTGAGTTCTGCATCACTTTGAACATCAGTAGGTTGATGGCTTGTGGGGGGCGTTCCAGGTTTCTTTTTCACTGAAGTGGGGGCGGGGTTGCTAGGTGCAAGGTAGCCTTCCCCTGAAACCTATTCATTGTCGTTTGTATCGTGGTCATCCTCTTCATGGTCATCCTCTTCTGGGTTGCTGTCCATATTATTGAGGTTTGCTTCACTTTCTGACTCAGAGGTGTATTTATTTGAGTCCCTTTTAGGGTATCTGCCAGGGGTTCTGTCTCTGGGCTTCCTTTTGGCCTGAGATATGTCGTCAGTGATGGTGAAGTCAGAGGGGACCATGAGTTTCTTGAAGGATACCTGATTGTTGTCAGTGGGGGTGGTGGCTACAGGGATGAAAAATACATTCCTGTTGCTGTCATTGGACTGAGATCTCCTGTAGTTACTTGGAGAAGTGCCCCTGTTGCTGTAGGGCTGGTTGTTTCTGTTGTAAGACTCAGACCTGTCGCCGGAAGGGGTTCTAAATCTGGTCCTCCTATTGTTGGGGTCAGATTGATTGTTAAAACCACTTCTGTACTTGGCTTCATATTGCTTGTTATAGCTACCACTGGGGAGTCTGTCTTCCTTCTTTTGGTTGTTATTTTGGTAGTTGACTTTTCTGGATCTCTGATAGCTATTTTTCGTGTTGTTGTTCTTGTTATTATTGTAGCTGTTGTTGTGGTCCATGGCGCAGAGGTCTGCTGAGTGGCTGGAGGCCTGGGCAATGCTATTTGCTTCTATGTTCAGCTCCTGCTTGAGTGCCAAACGTTCAACATCAGCTATTTTCTCAGGAGTGTCAGACAGAACCACATTTTTAATTTCTGGTCTGAGGCCATTGAGCAGGTAGTCTACCTGAATGGACTCATCTAGGTTACTGTTGGCCAGTAGTAGAGTCATGTCTGAGATGTAATCCTCCACTGACTCTTTTGGTTGCTGTTTTCTGGTTCTGTACCCTTTAATGATAGTTGCAGGGTCAAGCTGGCCAAAACGCTTCAGGAAAGCTGTGTAAACAGCTTCAGCATCATAGATGATGGGCTTATCAAATATGTTGGCGTAGAACCATTGAGCAGCTCTGCCTTTGAGGAAGGTATACATGCATGATGCATGTAGGTCTGGCCTAGTAGCGTGGACATTCCTGATCCAGAATTTAAACTCTGCTATGAATTTGGAGGCAGATCTGTATGGAGATGGTTTGTCAAAAGGCTCCGGTTTGTTGAAGGAGCTCATTTGAACTGAGGTGAGTTTGTCATGATTTAAACTCATGTTGCCCATGTTTCCAGTGATGTGTGCAGGGGGCCGTTGCACAATCAGCCTCAAAACCGGTTTCCTCGTTCTGCTAGTGTCTAAGTGTTGCACAAATGTTTTCTCGCTCTGCCATTTGGTCCGTTTTTGGAGAGCGAGAAAAAAAGTGTTGCACAATCTTTTCCTCGCTGTGCGAAAGTCGCTGTGCTAAAATTTTTGGGTGCACAGCGAGAAAAAAAAGGCAGTTACTCTGGAGTCACCGCCTTTTTGGTTTTTAACATTGGTCCCTATGGGGACAGTCGTTCTGTGATTTGGAATGGAACCAGAGTAACATTTTGGAGGGAAATTTAAAGTGTGACAACTACACTGTGTCAAAATGGATGTCCCAAGAGACAGTCTGGGAAGAAGAAAGCGAAAGTGCAAGAAAAGAGATACTCCCTTCACTTTATTCTCTGATGAAGAGTTTACAGCAAGGTACAGGCTCAGCAAGGAGGTAGTGATGGAGCTGTGCCAGGACTACAGGCTACACAGCAAGTTCAAGGGGAGCAAACGTGGGGGAGGCCTCTCCTGCATAGACAGGGTAAGCTGAAATACCTTCTTTTTTTTCTTTGTGGTCTGGATGGGGGGGGTCCCCCTTCTGACATCTCGACTCGATGAAATGGTCATGTCACATATCACTTGATGTCACATGTCACCTCTGTCATGGCCCAACATGTCAATTTTAATAATTTTATGTCAATAATTTTTTTATTCATGTCAGTAAATCCCATGTCACATGTCTGTTTCAAGAAATGAGCATGTCACCAGTAGAATTTTGTAGTCCACACCCATCACTAGACGACCTTTTATCAGGAAGAAAGAAATTTTCTTAATTTATTTATTTATTTCTCCCCTTTTCCTAATACTCTGACATTGATTTCCTTTTTTTTCTTTCAGTTCTGTTTAGTGTTACGGTATTTTGCCACTGGGAGTTTCTTCGTGCTGACTGGGGACTCCCAGAAGGTATCCAAGTCCGTAGTGTGTAATTCAGTGAAAGATGTCGCTCAATACTTCGTCAAGAACCGGCACAAGTATGTGAAGTGGCCCCACTCTTTTGAATCGAAACTGCTTGCGGCCTTGAAGTTATACCGCCACAAAGTCAAGAGGAACCAAAGAGAGGTCGAACAAGAGACACCGTTTGTATTTGGATACGTGGATGGCACCCACATCCCAATCAAGTGCCCCTCCAGAAACGAGAGCGCATACGTCAACAGAAATCAGTATCACTCCATCAACACCACTGTGAGTTTTTCACCTTTTTCTTACCTTCTGTGGAGTCCTCTTTATTTTTGTTACCTTAATAAAATAAGGTTCATCTTCCTCTTTTTTTTGTCCTGCACCTCTAGAATTATAATGAAACATATCATCTATAACAGAATATGGTTAGATGGAATTTATTTCCCTTTTCCTGATTTTTATTTCTTTCTTGGTGCAGATTGTCTGTGACTATGACAAACGGATATTGTTCATAGACCCTCGCTTCCCAGGATCGGTGCATGATGCCTACTGTCTCGCGGCGAGCCCCGTTGGAGACGAGCTCGACCAGGAGATTTGGGGGGATTTTGTTCTCCTAGGAGACTCGGGGTGAGCTTCCTTTCTTAGTCTTTGTCTCTACTTTTCTTTCACAGCATGCAAAACACTATAACATGTGGTTATCTTCTACTTTTGGCAGATATGGGTTGCGTCGGCACCTCTTCACGCCCTATAAGGACGAGACTTCACCCAAGAAGACCGCATTCAACAAGTGGCATAAGAAGAGCCGGGTTCGAGTCGAGCAGTGCATCGGTATCCTGAAGCAGCGTTGGAGGTGAGTGTAACTCTTTCCCACTCATGAGAAAAAGAAAGGAACTAATTATCTGCGCTTTAACATATTACCTTCCAATATTTTTTTTCTGTGTCATCCTTTGTCCCTGTCTAAAGCTCCTTTTTTTCTTTTTTTTTTTGTCTTTCAGGATCTTGGACTCCTCCGCAGGTTACATGAGGCACGAGCCAAAGAGGTCTTCAGACATCATAACCAGTTGCGCCTGCCTTCACAACGTGGCCATGGATCATGGCATAAGGATTGTAGATGACCCTGCTGATCCCTGGACACCAGTCCGTCTTCCCCTTCCCCAACCAAGACAGCTTTCCCGAGAACAGGAAAAGGAGCGTATCAAGTGCTTCCGGGACGAGTACTGCAACAAATACTTCTGAAAAGTGAGGCACCTTGCATGCTTCAAGTTACAACGAAAGTACTTTGGCTCTTTGTCTGTGATACCTTATAATTAGGATGTGGTACACATGTATGTCACAAAGAGAGAGTTTCAGCTTGTCTGAGATATTTACCTTAATGTACATAAAGATGTACCTGGCGGACAGGCCTCACATGAAATATTTTTCTCTGACATTTTTTCCTGTTCCTTTTGTGAAAGAAAACTTGAACACGCGCCGTAAAAGAAAAAAAGTTTTATTTATGTACATATACATAATAAACTGTAAATAAACTGTATTTTTGTCAAACTTGTATAAGATTGTCCATTTCTCTTTATCATATATATCTTTGTCACATTTAATCCATACTTCATAACTGATTTTTGGCTTGCCTTCTCTGAGCTCTTATGGCTTCCCTCTCTGCCTTCCTCCTTTTCTTCTCCTCACACAGCTGCAGGTATTCGCTTCTGGTGCAAACCACAACTTTCTGCCCTTGTTTAGGTCTAACTTTGGGTAGAGCAGTCTTTGACTCGTCTTTCTTCCTCGCTGCTGCTTTCTGTTTGGATAAATTCTCCATTTTCTTCCTTAATACTGCTTCTTCTTTCTCCCTCTTTCTCTCCTCCTTCATCTTTGCCTCATGTTTCCTCCTTATCTCCTCTTTCTTCTTTCTTTCTTCCTTCCTTCTCTCTTTGTCTTTATCTTTTGTTGGTACTTTAGTGGTCTTCATTTTGGTCTTAGCCTTGGAGAAGTCGGCAGTACCTGGTCTCCACAGATGGTTTTCTGTTATGCCTGACTGTGTCTTTGGTTTGGTAGGGTCCAGCTCCATGGGAGTAACTCCTGGAATACCTGAAAACATACAGATGTTTCCTGAGTCTCAAAAGTACATAATTTTGTTTTTTTTCTCGCTGTGTTTGAAAAAAACATTAGATGTCTTTTATTCTAAACTCAATAAGAGGTTGAATAAGGTAGGGTACAGTGACTACGGTAGTCCATCCTCACCTCGAACTGCCTCTGGTTTCAGATATTCTAAAGCTTTCTGCTGGGTGTTGGACAAAAGCAACTTCTTTGCAGGTGGTCCGCTTCCTGTCTTTTTGATCTCCCTTCTTAGTGTATTGTACTGTAAGTAAATAGATTAGCATAAAAATTTTGTTATTTTGCTTATTTCTCTTCACTAACTTTATTGTTATGTTGAAAAAGAAAAATTTCACTTCTCTCCTACCTTTTGCTTCATCTTTTGGGTGAAATCAGACGCCTTATCAGAGCACTGTCTGACAGTCCGGTGAGTGTGCGCTTCCGAGTTAACGTATACTGAAAGAATTAAGAAGAAAGTATTTAATTTATAAATTCTTTTTTTATGAAGTAACTTGCCTTGAAAAAAAAGGGGAAGATATAAGATTATTCTATCGAAGTAATAAACTTACATGCCACGTCTCTCCATGCTTGCCGCCTTATGTCCCTCCCTCCTCCTGTGCCGCTGAAGTGGAACTTTATAGCGTCCCGGTTTAAGTTTATTGCATCCATTAGGGCTTCGACTTCTTTCGTCTTCCACCTTTCTCTGGAGACAGGAAGGTCGTTTCGCATAGGGAGATCTTCTGCTTCACTTTCGGAGTCACTGGCGTTGGACTGATGGTCAGCATAAGAAGCTCCTACCAAGGTATCGTTTGCTTTCTTTTCTCGATGTGCATTTTCTGGCTGGTAAAGGACTGTAGAGGCCTCTGAGTCAACCGAGAAATCCTTATGCTTCAGTATCATTTGTGTTCTTTTCTTAGGTCTCTTATCAGGCTGACCCTGCTGTCATAACATGGAATAAAAAAATTATTTATTAGCCTTTGCCCACCGGTGTCACAACGAGAGAAGTAAGGGACAAAGCACAGCGACTATTGGCTAACTTTTAACGTTGTGCTACGTCGTACGTGACCCGCCATTATCCTCTTATAAAATTAACTTTGAGGCCCTTTTTTTATGCTCTGCATGCTCTCCTTTGTGTTCAGGACTTTCTCTGATATTCAGACTTGAAGTTGGTCAAGCTTTTTTACATACCTTGTGCTTCTTAGGAGGCATATCACCTGTAGATTTGGACATGTTGTTCCACGACGTTCTGTCAATTATGACGTCATAACATGAAATCGAGAGTGCTGCCCCCTACGCACAACGACCTTTCTTCTAAAAAGTCGTTGTGAAGGAGGGCATAGCATTAGAATAGATAAACAAAGCTTTTTCAGTCTTGTACTTCTTTAACTTCAAGCTAATATACTATTCAGTACGTTATCAGAGGAACAACAGGTCACACAGGCTTTCACTTCAAACTTTTTATTACATATCATGACCAGAAAGTGACTAGGAAAAGTGGACTTCAATAGTGTGGCCACTGTAGCACCTTATTTCTTTTCAAATGGTTTTGTGGTCGAGGAAAAGCCGATAACTGTTTCAAAGGCATAAAACTCTTAACTACACTGTACCTCATGACTTTTCAGACTACTTAGTGAAGGGGTGATGGTATAAGACATCAGTGACTTATTATGTTAGGAAGTATCTGTTTTTTTAAGCTTAAGTACTAGTAAAGTAAACCAAAGTGGGTGTTCTCTTTTGTTCACCCGAAAGAAATGTTCCCTACATGAAAATATGTCTGTCCACTCTCCAACCGCATCATGCATTACAGAAGGAGTCTCGTTGTGGCCAAATAAAAAGATTCCTCTATGTAGGTTGAAGTCATAAAACATACAGCGTCATAGTCAGTTTGTTTCTCTCTTGAAAAATTAGATTTTCTTAATCTGAAACCCTTGTATCATAACAAAGTGGAAAACGAACATGAATACTCTGACTGTGAAAGTCACATGAAAGTAACATTTTCTATTTCTTTTTCGATCCATTCTTTGGGCCCTTCCTTTTTTTCTTAGGCTGTCCTTTGGTAGCCTCTGCTACCCTTTTCCTGGTCGCAGGACCCGGCTTAGGATCAACAGCCAGGTGAAGGGAGTGGAGAGTTTCTGCCGCTGTGATCACCTCTTTGTCAGGTTCAGGCTCTGTTAGTTCCTCTAGAGGCTTCTCCTTCTTCAGTACCCCTTCTATGTTACTGCAGTCGAGCACTACTCCCCCCTGAGATATATCTATGTGGACCCTCTTGATTTTACGCGGAGGAGGGTGTGTTCTGGCACATGTAGAAAGAACCACACATAAACCAAGTCTTCCTTCTGGAACTTCATCGTCTACGTCTATGAGAGAAACCTCGAGGTCTTCTTTAGTCTGAATAGCGCCTTGCTGCAAATGTGGCTGTTCTTTTCCAGCCTCTTTTTGGGTGTCTTGTGCTACCTCTTTCACTGTCTCTTCACCTCCATCTTCTTTAAGTTTTGGACATGGTACTACTTCGCTGTCCTCTCCTGCCTCACAGCTTACAGTTTTATCTCCTTCTGCCGCCTCTTTCTGTAAGTCAGTTCCTCTGAGAGTTTGGCCATCTTGACCCCCATCCTCAAGGACATCATTCCCTCCCTGTTCTAGTCCTTCGTTATGAGCCTGCATGTCAGTGCTTCCCTCTTTCATAAGATCACTACCTCCCTGTGCTTCTATGTTAGAACCTGCATCACCCGCGTCACTATGGGAGTCTTTTCCAGGCTCTGAGAGGTCAGTATGCCCCTGATTGCCTTGCTCAATAAGCTCGTTATGCGGTACATTCAATGGCTGGGTGACCTGATTTTGAGGGTCATCACCTGGCGGAGAAGGAAGTTGAGTCCCTTCCTCTCCCTCCTCTTCATAAAGAACCTCTTGGTAAACAACCTCTCTGTTGACGTTGTTTCCCGCGTCTCCTTGATCGTGCTCTAGAGGCTCGCTTTTAACCACACAACCAGGATACGATCCTCCCTGCTGCTCTTCCTCTTCTTGGGCTGCAGGTTCCCCCGCTAAAACCAAAGTTAGAGGGGAAGCTTGGTTTACGGTGGGACCTGTGACTAGTTCTCCATTGCCATTGACGTGAAGGAGGTTTTGGGCCACTGTGGACTGGTCTGCAGAGGGATCGAGCGTCAAAACTGTGGAAAAACAAGGCAAAAACTTTTTTTGTGCTTTCTTCAGAACGAGAGTGATACAAAACTATACACAGGTGAGTTTCTCTGTCTTTACGGTGTTTTCTTTTATTCTGTTTTTCCAATAACTTACAACTTCCCAATCTTTTGGACTAACTATATGAAGAAGCACAGATAGGCCAGGAGGTCGTTGCACAAAGAGCGTGCCTTCGTTCTGCTTTTTTCTCTCGTCTGTACGAGATTCACAAAGAGACTTATTGGATAGGACAAGACACATTTAGACTATGAAAAAAAAATAAAAAATACTTACCTTTCAAGGCACCTGAAGACGAAGGTTTAACAACAAGGGGAAAAGTAGGAAACTCAGGAACAGGCGGGGTCTGCGTGGTTTCACACATCATCATGACAGGCCTCCTTTGGAGCCCGTCGGTCATGTGAATGACCTTACCGGAAACTGTAGGATATAAAAAGTTGAAACGAATAAAAAAACTTATGCCAACTGTATAAGTCACGCTGTGACGATCTGTCTCGTTGTGCAAACAAATAAATATAAGTATTTTTGTTGGTCAAGAAAAACTTCAGATGAGAGTGAAAATGAAATAAGAAAAGGAAATGCCAGACACCTAGACACTTACTG
Organism: Acholoe squamosa; assembly: GCA_949317995.1. Lineage (NCBI taxonomy): Eukaryota > Metazoa > Annelida > Polychaeta > Phyllodocida > Polynoidae > Acholoe > Acholoe squamosa. Next base: position 105,468,743 of record OX439035.1, on the reverse strand, counting down.
CTACACATATTTTTTTTCTCGATTTATGACATGTCCACCCAAATAATGCCTTACCGTTTATAAGTTGAGCCACATTACGGCTGCAAGTTGCCTGAGTGTCAATGATAGACTGCAAGTGACGGCTGGTAGTTTCCTGCGTTTTCACGATGGACTCCCTGTCTGACACTATCCTCTCAAGCACTGTTCCTAGCCTCTCATGCACCTCTGTGCATCGACTCAGGAAGGACATCATGTTATCCACGTTGTCCCGTCTGTGTACTTCCATAGTGGTCATAAAAGACTCGATATTGGCTAATCTGATTTCCTGGTTCTTAACCTGATTTGCTATTTCTTCTTCTTTACTCGAGGCATCTGTGGTTTTTGATTCAAAGTCTAATTTCTTTCCTCTGCCCCCAGAGTTTTTCTTCTCAAGAATCCGTGGACTACGCCGTACTTCCTTTTTGACTTCCGACTTTGGAGTAGAAGTGAGGGGGACTTCCTGTTGAATACCGGTCAAGTCCACTATGTCGGTGTCTGTTGACACAACGTCTACTTGCATGTCATCAGATCTGTCGTCTCCTGTCAAATCAACGTCAAAGGCAGCAGCGTTCCTGACTGCCCGAACACCTGGTTTCTTGAAAGGAGCCTTAGCGGTACCTCTTCGAGAGGGAGAAGGAGAAGGTTTAGCCTTCGCTTCCTTTGTATTTGCAGCAACTTTGGCCTTTGTCGCTTTCGGTGTGCCAGTGACCTTGGCCCCACCTGCTGCTGCTGCAGCCTTACCCGGTTTCTTGAAAGGCACCTTGACTGCCGGAGACACAGGTCCTTTCCCTTTCTTAGGCATGGGACACTGAAACTGTGCCAACAGCTCCTTCTCTGAAGGCACAACCAAAACTTTAAGGGGAGACGGAGCAGCACCTTTAGCTTTAACTCTAGACTGCACAGCAGGGGACTTCTTGGCCTGTTGCCTTCGTTTCTTTTCCTCTTCCACGGGATCCGTGTAGTAGACTATTTCCCCTCCTTGCCCTGAAAAAAAAAAAAAATTCTATTGTTCAAGGGAAATTGTGGTCCAAGAATATACACATTGTCAAGAACAGAACAACGTGAGGTATCGCTATCGAGGAGAGAAAGAATAAGAAAATAGGTCAAAAGAACAAACAATGTTAGGTCTGCTGTGTTTTACTATGAATTTTGGGAAAGCGTAGACCCATCATAATATTGATGCATGTTTCTTGAAAACATTTATTTATTCAAAGGAAAAAAAATGCCTGTGCTGAAAACACAATAATCAATAACAGTAAAATTGAGGACGCTCACAATAAGTTAAAGATAGGGCCTAGTTTCATTCTTAAAAGAAATTTCTTTCTGTCTTACCGGCAATTCTCTCGACTCCCTTATACTTCAACAACATCATGTCGGTCAAGGAGCATCCTTCACATGGTTTTCCTTTCTCTATCAGGTATAGATATTCCTCGTTCTGAAAAGCATGAGAAAATAATGAGGACAAGAAAATGAAAAATAAAGGGGAAGGAGGTCAGAAAGATACAGAAGAAATAAGACATCCATTTAAGTTACACTAACTTATATTTTGAAAGGTGTAGCAAATCACTATGAAGAGTATAATATATTTTTTGTTCGCTCACCTTTGCCTTAAGCTTAGAGAAATAATCATTCACGTGATGCTGCATTTTGTCTAACTCCCGGTTCGCATTCTTGATGCTGTTGACTGTGGCTGCAAGAGATCAAAGGAGACATAGAATATCTGAGAAAAAGAACAGCTCTCTTCATGAAAAACACACAGAAGGCACTTAGTTCTGTTTAACTTTGAGGATAAGAGAAAAGATAAAGATTTTTTTCTGTCATAATGTCAAACTTAATAAAAAAAAAACTCACCTAGAACTGTGTCCCAACCTTCTCTCCTCAGCTGTGCTCCATTCTTCCCCCTAGCCTTGATATACGGCTTCTGATTGAGGAGGGCAAAGAAGAGCGCTCTATGCTCAGCTTCAGTCCAGTATACGTCTCTGGCCCTCTCTGTCCCCCGGGAAGTTAAGTTCGTTTCAGGCCTGCTGGAGGGACCCGCCTTAGGTTGTTTTGCCTTAGCCTTTTTCACCTTACCCTTTCGAACAGGGCTATCTTCCTCTGAGAGTTCACTAGAATCCTCTAAAATGTATTCCTCTTCTTCCTCTCCTTGCTCTAGTGCTTCTTCCTCCTCGTCTGATCCTTCTGTTAGGGTGTTAGTTTTCAAAATTTCTGGTAACTCGAACGACCTGCTGCCCGCTTGGGTCGCAAGATCGTACTCCTCTTCCTCATCGTCTTCGTCACTTGAAGACAAAGCATAACAACGGTCGTACTGAAAAAAGAAAATAAAGAATATTTATTTTCAGGAAAAAAGAAAATTAGGGGGGGAGGAGAGGGGGACTTTTTTTCAGGTACTGTTAATTATGAAAAAATGAATCTAAGAATGTCTGAATAACTCGATTTTTTCTCTTCTTTGAAGTAAAATTCGAAGAGAGGGAGAAAAAAAAAGAAAATGAAAAGAAATAACAAGACAGAGAGAGAGACACGCTCAAAAGACGTTAGAGCGAACCAAATTACCCTATTATCGCCCGACCCGGCATAGAAAGAAAGCTAACAGAACGACGGAAAAGGAATAACAGTCTAAGAACAGCATGTCATTGTCTTCTTATGAACAAGATCTACCTTATAGAACACTATTTTAAAAGAAAACTTACTTCTGAAGCGTAGTGAGACATGATATATTCCTGTGTTTCGTTGATCGAAGCCGGCCTCTTGTTGACATCAGCGCGGGCACCGGAAGTGACGTTCTGCCTAACTGGGTCAAAATACGCGGGTGCCCTGTCGTTTTTTCTCGCTCTGCTAGAGTCTCACTGCAGCAGCGAGGAAAACACAGCGAGTCCTGTTTTTTTTGTCTCGCTGTCACAACGACTCTCGTTGTGAAAAGGCAGAACATATTGTGCAACGGTCAGAAATAAGTCTCTTTGTGAATGTCGTACTAACGAGAGAGAAAAGCAGAACGAAGGCACGCTGTTTGTGCAACGACCCCCAGGTGCCTGTGGGTATGGGGTTGAGTGTTTGCCCGTAGCACTCATTGTTGTTGGAGTGTGTGAGTGCAGGGCTTGCATAGGGATGGGCTGGTGGCTGGGGGTTTGCCCTTGAGGTGAGTAGTATACGCCTCTGTAAACCGAGCTCAGGTTTGTTCCAGCGGCTGGTGGTCTCTGAGATGGCGCGTCTGCTGCCATCTGGTGTGAAAAAGGGACACTACCCATTCTGTCTTGGCCCTGATGGTGAGAAATGGGCGTGGCACCTGTAGCACCTCGAGCTGTGTTGTTTTGAAAGGCGCAGGGTGGTGTTAAGGTGCTTCCTGGTGTGAGGGCTGCTGGGTTTGAACTACCAGTTGTTCTGTTTAATCCCTGTTGGAGACCATGTTGTTGTAGGCGTTGAGGGGGATTTGTTGGGTTGGATAGGCTTGGTGGTGGAGGAGGCGCTGTTTGTTGCTGGTCAAGTATTCTGAAGATGTCTGACTTCATGTCGTCAAGATTTCTGGCGATCCTGTCAGAGATTTCCACAGTCATGGCTTCAGTCTGCCTTAGGGTAGCTGCACTCCTTTCTACTGCAGATCTGTGGACAGCTGTCATGCCGCGCTCCATATTTGATTTCCAAGTATCCATTCTGTCATTCACCCTGGAGAGCTGTTCTGCATTGCTGCTTCCAATCCTTCTGATTTCAGTGGAGATAAGGCTGATTTGACCGGCTAGTACATTAGATAGTGTATCACTGACGGCTGCAGTGCACTCTCTTATGATATCTCTGGTCACAGCTTGGGTGTCGTTTGGTGGGGGTTGAGCAGAGGACATATTTCTGGTGTTTTTATGTCTGTTGAGATGTGGGAAGGTTATCTCTGGATCTTCCTCTGATGTGCTGGAGCTGGTTAGTGTGTTGTTGGGTGCTTGTGGCGTTGTATTGAACACACTAGATGTAGCTCTGATGTTCCCCCTGATGGCGTTATCTACACTCCTATTAAGTCTGTAATATGGAGGTCTGCCTCTAGGTTTGGGTGAGCAGGACCTGGCTCTTCTCCTGGGGCTAGGGGTGTGTAGGGGCAGGGAAAGGTATGATGTATTCCTGCTGCTAGCGCCAGATGATAGGTTATCAGAAGTGGCAATGCCTTCTAGGTTAGAAGGATTGTAGTGTGTGCTAAAACAGTCAGTGGGTGGTCTTGAGCTAGGCCAATCTTCATATAGCAGATTGTTGATTCTGGCTGCGAAAGCTGAGGGGGATTCCTCAGATTGGCTGCTCCGAAAACTGCAGGGGTTTGCCTTTACAGCTCGTCCTACAGTGTGGCTTGGTTCTAGTCTCCACCTGGCGAAAGCTGACCTTATTCTGTCTCCCCAATAATCAGCGTCAAGCTGTGTAGGTGTATTTGGCTCTTGGACTATATAGTTGTCCCAAGTCAAATCAGTAGGGCTGGTGTTTATAGAGTTTGTTGCAGATGGACCAGTACCGGTATTGTGCTGCTCAGGGTAAGTGGGGATGCTTTCCAAAGCAGCTTGTAGGTGGGGTGATCTGGCTTCCAGGTGGGAGTCAAGTTCTAGGTGACTCTGTGTGTGGCACACAGGTGAAATGGTAATATTGCCTGGTATTCCAGCAAGTCTTAAAGATGGAGAGTCAGAGGCAGACAGGCCAGGTAATGTTAGATTTAACTCTGGGGCAGGTGATGCCACTGGTGTGCTGGTCTGTCCTCCAGTGTTGTCTCCAATATGAGTAGGTGAAAAGGTGGTTTTTGTTTTACTCACAGGTGTTGATTTTTGTAGAGATGCTGGTAATATTGGGTCTAGAGTCAGTGCATCAGGTGATGAGTCTCTCTGGGTGGGTTCCTGATTTGGTGCTGCTTCTGCTGCTGCTGCTGCTGCTAGCTGGTTTTGGGTCGTGTCTCGTCCCGGTGTTGTAATGGCACGTTCAGGATTTGGCTCTTTGGGCGTTGTCTCACTTTTATTCATGGCTCATGAGAGGTGATAACAATGGAATCTTCTGAGGGTTTCTCCACCATTGTCGACGGACCGTTACAAGTCATGAACATGAGCAACTCAGGAGTCCAGAGAATACAGTTGATGAATCCACTTTATTGTAGTGCTAGGCAGGTACATGTTGGCATGGTGATGTACAATGTGTATGCTGCCCACCTGATCAAGCTAGCTCTATACCGAGGCACTGTGTGTCATAGAGACTAGGTATGGAGAGAGGAAGGTAAAGAATAAGAGTATCCCAAGCTAGTCCTGTATTCATATATATAGGAGCAGCTCAGGGTAGGCATGACGTCAGTCTTGGGAGAAGCATGACGTCATGCTTAGGGATTGGCAAGACCCAACGTGCCTTGCATCATCTCACCCTGGAGGGGGGAGGGGGCTTGCCTAAAGGTGGGTCGAGCTGGCCACCTGTTGGAGGAGCAGCTCGATCCCTGATTGGCTAGGAATGGAGGTGGGTGTGAGCACACTCCCACCCTGTACCTAGGGTTAGTGGGGGTCGAGGTCATGACCCCTAGCCAGGATCCGGAGGTGAATCTGAGGTCACTGGCCAGGAGAGGCAGAGCTGGGTAGAGATACCTGGCTCTGTCAGATCCAAAGGTTTGGTATAGGGGAGCCTTATAGGCGAGCTTGATCATTCGGCTTAAAATATTTCATATAATAATAAATGAACCTTGAATACCCCATTGACAATGTAAGAGATTTATAAGTGGGGATAACCAAGTGGGATCACCTATATATCATTATATAGTTACTGCAGCCCTATGCTCATTTGAACACAGGAGTGCAAACTAGACCATGAGCAAGGTATGGCAGGTCACTATTTAGCCAATAGTGGCTCCTACGACTGGGAGCTATGACTTCCTAGTGGTGGGTATTGAGTCAGTAGTTGAATACATAGCAGCTGCTATTTTGAGTTCTGTACTTTAGCTTACTATGTAGTCAATGCTATGGAGTCATTTCTTATACCTCCCACTACGATTTGAGGCTGTTCAGTCCTAGAAGCTATTGAAACACGATCCTGAAGGTACTCGTGTGTTACATGCCCAATGAAGTCCCTCCTTATGTTTGGAAACAATGGCACAAGGCTGAACACGCGTGGTGTGAGCGGAGCGCAGTATACAGCGGTTTAACAGCGAAACATCATTGCTCCGGCTATATTTACACAAACCAACGACATGGGAAGGATATCTGATAGTGTCTACGGCATTTTTGAACTGTTCCTTACCCGTAATTTGGATATTTTGGTGTTTGTATGATCCATCTTCACGAGATTGACAGGAAATCCAACATGGCGGCGCCCATGATTTGTCATCTATTACGGTTTGTAAACAATCTAAACTGATGTCTAACATCAACCACACCATACCGGACTGAGGAATTCTCTTTTTGCTAAGGAGTTGTGAGCACCTTATTAAATATATTTCCACAAATTTGTGTTCTACAAACGACCATACAAATCCGAAACTTATGTCGCAAAAAGCCACTAGAAGTACGAAACTTTCTCCGCACCTAGCTTTACCCAACCAAACCAGATCCAAGATGGCAGCTTCCGGTAGGACTAAACCTAGCGTATCACAACTTGAAAACTCTGATTCTGAAGGTGAAGAAAGGAGATATTTACCCAAATTGAATTATAAAGCTAGTACCAAGGATCTGGTTGATAAGGTAAACGAACTTGAAGCTCGCTTAAAATCCCAGGAATCTATAAATCAAAGCACAGCTCGGTTGCTACGAGGAATGGAACTTCGTTTGTTTGGTCCCGATGGATTCCCACCTAACGAGTCAATGACAATACCAAAGATTGAACAAAAGATCACTGAAATTGAGGAATCAGTATCAACTCATAGTGACAAAATTGAAAATAATGTATCTGAAACTGTGAAAATTCGTAGTATAACTGATAAGCATGAAGACCAATTCTCACGTATCGAGGTAGATCGGAAGAAGAGAATTCTGATAATTGAAGGTCTGAGTGAAGATAAGCCTGCAAGCTTAAGAGAATCACTGGATCAGCTCCTAAATGACCTCTCACTTGACTTTAATAACACAGCTGCTGAAGCAATATACCGTAGAGGTAAAAGGAAAGTTCCAACCCCTCAGCAGAAAAAGAATCCACACTTTAAACTACCAAACCGACCAGTAGTTGTAGTGTTCTCCTCTGCTCAGTCAAAACTGAAAATGTTTGGTAATATCAAGAATCTCCAAGGAAACCCTACATGGAAGGGACTACACCTTGCTGATGATATTTCTCCTGAAGAGAAAAGAATGCAGAAGGACGTAAGGTCTATACAAGCTCTTGCCAGAAACAAAGGTATTGACTGTAATGCCAAAGGTACAAACCTAGTAATTGAAGGCAAGTTATTCTCATACAAAGAAATCAACAATCTACCACACGATCTGTCCCTGAGAAATGCAAAGACGATTGAAACCCCTGATGGACTAGCTTTCCAAGGAGAACATTCCATATTCTCCAACCTGTACAAATGCCCCATCACATTTGAAAACCAGCAATACGACTCAGTGGAAAGAGCATACCATGCGAAGAAATGCATAGCTAGTAATCAGATGAACGTCTTGAGAAGGGTCCTTGCTGCAAAAACTCCAATGGATAGTATGTACACAGCCAAACAATGCAACATCTCAACGACTGGTATGATATTGAAGAGGATGTTATGAACAGACTACTTGAAATAAAGTTCGCCCAACCTACCCTCCTTCAAGCATTGGTCAAGACCAAAGGAAAATATCTATACGAGGCCACCTACCACAGCACCTATGGTATAGGATTCCATCTTGGTCAACGAGATCAAATAACTATCAAAAATGTGGCCCACAATCAACACGAATGCTCCAATAGATTGGGAGAAATGCTGATGCAACTTAGATATAAGCATACAAATGAAGACCCACTACCTACATCAGAAGAAACTCGGCTACAGGACGCTATAAGAAACTAATTATGATTTACAACATTATATTGCCTTTGTACCCTGCCTATGTACTTATTTCCTAAACTATAGTATTTATGCTAAACTGCTGTTATGCTGCTGCTATGTTTCAACCCACCTGTACTAAGCTATGAAAATATACTTTACCTGTAGAGGGTGCGGCATTAAGGCCTATGCCCCTTTTATGGTAGCAACCTTGAAATTTGATTATGGAGTCTGGGGGGGCTCTAATTGTAATTTTAAATGTAAACTCTATCTGTTAGCAATGTACCTTGTATTCTTTAACATGAAACAAATTATGTTATACAACACACGATATTGACTGACTTAAATGGTGCCAAGGGATTGCGTCTTATGCATATGAATGCTCGTAGCTTCAAATGTAATTATGCTAGTATTTGTGCCGAAATATATCCTGCAAATTTTGAAATTTTTACTTTTTCTGAGACATGGTTTAAGAGTGAAGACGATGAATCGGAATACCTATTTTCAGGCTATACCCGCTACAGGTTAGATAGACAAGTCCTAGATGAAAAGGGTGATATCAAAATTGGTGGTGGCGTATGTATTTATATTAAAAACGGTCTGAAACATGATTACAATAAATTTTCTACACTCTTTCTTTCTGACTCCAACATTGAACTACAATGTATTACCCTGACTAAAGATCATATGAAACCGATTCTACTTTTCAATATATATAGACCCCCTGACGGGTCTAAATTAGCTTTTATTGATACTCTGATTGATACGATATCTACCATTGTTGATAAGGACCAATATGAAATTATAGCTATGGGAGACTTTAACTTCAATGTATCTGAGGATAATGACCTTGTTCACGACCTGTTGAATAAAATGAAGGGTTTAGGTCTAAATCAGGAAATCAAAACTGGTACAAGAAAAAAATCTATTTTAGATTTAATCTTTACCAACCTACGTGAGAATTATATTTACACTGGAGTCTGTAACAATACGATAACAGATCATCTACCAGTGTTCTTGGTAAGAAAGAAATGGAAAATAAAAAATGAAAAGACCTATATAACCGGTAGGTCATACTCTAAACTAGATAATGATACATTGTTGAGGGAATTCGATGCTTATGACTGGACGGAATTTAATAGCACTGATGATGTTAACCGTGCCTGGTATCATATGGAATTAGCAATAAGGAAAATATTGGATAAATACTGTCCTGTTCATAAATTCCTGGTTAATAAATATAGGGATCCATGGATGTCCCAAAATGTGTATGAGGTTATACGTGATAAAAATGCTAAACTTTGTAAAGCAAGACGATCTGGTAAAGAGGAAGACTGGACTACCTTAAGGGAAGCACGTAACAAAGCTAATAAAATTATTGATAAAGCGAGAAAAAACTTCTTTATAGAGCAGTTAGAAATTTATAAGAATGATCACAAAAAATTCTGGACAACCATTAATAATATACTACCGGGCCAACCAAATCGCTCAAAGAAAATTTCACTGGTAGATCATGAAAACAATAATATCCCAATTGAAGATGAAAAAGTACCAGACTTTATTAACCAATACTTTGCCAACATTGGTCCCTTGCTTGCCAAAGACCTCTTTATACCATGGAAGCCTTATGACGAATATGTGATTAACAAGATCGATGATATTGAAACCAATGTTCAAGAGGTGATAAAATTGGTACAAGACATAAACACGATTAAATCCTCAGCCATTGAAAATATTTCCTCAACAATATTAAAAACTGTATTCAAACATGCTCCTATGAAATTAGTAAAAATATTTAACTTGTCATTTAAACATAATTGTATCCCAGATTCTTGGAAAATATCTAAAGTCACCCCGATCCCCAAAACGGGAGACCAGAAACTAGTAAACAATTATAGACCGATCTCACTCCTACCCCTACCATGTAAACTCATAGAGAAAATTGTACATAATCGTGTTTATGGTTTTTTGATTAAAGAAGGTATATTAACATCGAAACAGGGTGGATTCAGATCTGGTTTTAGTACGATAGATACGCTAGCAAAATTTACCGATGATATTAAAAGAAATTTAAATGTGGGCAATTCAACAGTAGCTGCTTTTATAGATCTTAAGAAAGCATTCGACACTGTAGACCACTCAGTTCTATTAACCAAAATACACCACTATGGCATCCGTTCAAATACTTACCATTGGTTCAAAAATTATTTAGACAATAGGTACCAGACTACCTTTGCAAATGGAATATTATCGGATCGGGTCGAAGTGACATGTGGCGTACCCCAAGGCTCGATATTAGGTCCTTTACTATTTTTAATCTATGTTAATGATGTTATAAAATGTGTGAAAAATTGTGAGGTTAGACTATATGCTGATGATACTGTCATTTATTCATCGCAAAATAATTTTGAAAATGCTAAATTAAATTTACAAACTGACCTAGAGGCTTACGAAACCTGGTGTATTCAAAACAAACTTTCTATTAACGCCTCTAAAACAAAAATTATGTTCTTCTCTTCTAGTACCAGAAGATTGAATACCCTAACTGCCAACATAAATCTTAATGACCAACTACTACAAGTTGTACCAAGCTATAAATACCTAGGTGTTATAATTGACCCTCTACTAAATTATAACCTTCATCTAAGTAACCAGGTGAAAACCATAGCTTATAAAACTTATAAATTATGTCTATTAAGAAGATACCTAGATGTCAAATTGGCTATTCAGCTTTACAAATCGACTATTTTACCTTACATGGAATATGCTGACATTTGTTTCATGTCCACCTATGATAAATATGTGGACCCTCTCCAATATGCCCAAAATAGATGTTTAAAAATTTGTCTGAAGGTTCCTCATTTAACTAACACCAAATATGTACATAATACTACTAGAATAAATATGCTAGATGAAAGAAGAAATGCTCATCTACTAAATTATATGTACAACAGATCGAGATGTGACCTGTATATAGATAAGAGAGACTTAAATACACGTCTACATGATGCTCCTATTGTAAAATGTCTTACCCCAAATTGTCTGTCGTATGCTAGAAGTGTTGAATACCATGGTGCCATTGCTTGGAATGCCTTGTCAAAGGATCGAAGGAATACCCCTGAGATTGCCAAATTTAAAAGTGACACAAAAACCTATATGAGAAACTTACTGCCCTATGTCCTTTGATGAGGAATTACCGATTAATAATTTTGATATGTGTATCTTGTGAACCATATTATATCAATGTGCATTGTTACAGACTTTCTACTCTCGAATATACCCCCCCTCGTATGTATATTTTTACTACTCCATTTATATCTAAATATTAATGTGTCATTTACTGCACCTATACTATATAAGTCAGGTAGGACCAGAAGTACCAACCCAACACTACTGTGGGGATGAGGTCCTCTGCCTTCTTTTTTGTCTAAATTGAAGCTTATATTACAATATTATTGTTCAGATTTGATTATGTGGTTGAAAACCTAAACACCTGTATATTTAACCAGTAATATATACGACTACCAATATTATTGACTCAAACAACAATAGTGTACGATGAAATGTATTTTCTTTAGACAAATAAAGTGAATTCAAAACAAAAATGTGATATATTGTATGTGATAACGCCAATTGCACAAATGAATGAATAATGCCTGATAATAATCATTCCCTGCCAGGATATAATTACAAAGCATCCGCTCCACCATCAGATATAACAAATCAGGTATGTTGGATGAATTGATTTTGATATGTATTTAGTATCATGTGTAATTGCCAAGGCCGCATATGTGCACCCCATGTACTGAAAAAATATTCAAGATTACTCACTTGAGTCTGGATCCAGACTCAATTTCGCCAAAATGAGTATGATTTGAGACTCAGCCTGACCCTGGGATGATACTCAGGCAGAGCCAGAGTATAACCCCAGGGTCAGTGTTTGGATCTGCCAGAGTATCACCCCCGGATCAGTCTGGATACAGACTCAAGTGAGTAAGAATATTTCCTCAGTGATGACAATTGGGAATGTTCCAGCCAACATGAAGTATTATTACACTCTTACGATTATCATGAACCCGTACACCTATCTAAAATGTACCATTTAACATGTCTTAATTATGTAGTTTCTTAGTTGAGTCAACAAAGTTATGAATATATCTTCATCTCGGAATAGATACACTGCACCACCCCTCCCGAATGGACGTATAAACCTCACTTATAACAAATTGGTAACTAATAATTGTGCTGAGGGGACAGAGGAGCTGAAATGAAAATCATCAGGCCATTTCATAAGATGCCATAAAGCTCATATTTACTTTGATTTCTACACCTTATAGCTGTGTTTATAGATTCATCTCTGGTTGTATGATTGGGCTTTATGAGAATATAAAGCCCAATCTGCTTCGGAAAAAGGGTATTTTCCCAGTGTCCTTAAGTCTTTAATATCCTTTTAGTCACGACTTTCCTATCAGGCTGTATATTAATGTACAGAGTGAGGGATTGGTATCAATACATAGGGACAATCAGAGCATGACAAAACTTCCTCTTTCCTATTACCACTTCAAATATAGTTATCATACCATACCAAGGTGGAACATCAGCCTCAGATAAAGACTGGGGCCTGCAGTGTTTACATGGAATACATCATCTAATTTCTTGAATTCTTTGGTCTTGCCACTTGCCACCATCATATTGCCTACACCAGGGACAGATCTGGATCGGTAGTTGATACATACAATTGGACATTTTGCTTTGAAACATTGCCGGTAGTAAATTCTGCTGCCTGGAAAGGAGAACATTTCAAAAACATAGCTAAAGATATCATTTTGAAATGCCCTGCAGATATATCATACTTATGCATATCTAAGCATTCATCATGTTAGCATCAAAGAATGTAGTCTGGTCAGAGGAGAAATTCTCATTGATTGACTTGTTAAACTCAGCACACCCTTCTCAGTATCCATTATTGATAAAGGTGGTACAGGGGCATTATGCCAGCACAACAGAAAAAAACTATGATCCTGAGGAGGTAAGTGATCAATCATTGATCTTCTGTCCAGTTCTTATCTACTGTAATGCCAAGCATATAAGGCAAACCCACATATAAGACGCACTCTGACTTTGAAACAGGCTTATACTCCTCTCCTGCATTGTCCAGTGGGCACATCCATTGCTGACACTGATACTGCCAAGATACACATAACTGTCTATCCAGAGGGTTATCATATCTATCATTTTGTATCATAGCATAAAGGGGCATCTGTTGGCTTTGTGGATATCTAATTCTAGATCAAAAGCTTTGTTTCCATTTTCATCCGTGTATGCATAACACAGCAGGTGGCAGCATCTCTCAGCTCACTGACTAGGCTTGTCCCTATCAACACTAGATCTGCACTTGCTTGGGGACCATCCATTAATTACATACATACTTTTTGCCCAAGATTTGACCCCCCACCCCCCCTGTTGCATCATGCACGCATTGAGCTATGCCCCCCTTGTGTACATACTCAAGTCACTGACCCCCTCTCCCCCTCATTGACTAAGGGATAAAAATGGATGAATGGGTTTAGCTGCAAATTCCTCATTTTTTCATCAGTTTTTAAGATCATCAATGGTCAATCTTGTGATTCATCCAGATCCATTTTTTGTTACCATGTATATGAGGTGTGTGTGTGTGTGTGTGTGTGTGTGTGTGGGGGGTCTTAGTAAAGTTTCAAACAGAGGGTAGGCTGTCAGACATGCTCATAAACCAGCAGAGATTTCTTGAGTCACTGGGGGGATACCCTCCCCCATACCCCCCTCCCCACAGATACTCACATTTTTCTAGCTCCTTTACAAAGACAAAGGGTTAGGATCTATGGGCTTAGGCTTTTTTTCTCATCTTGAGTTTGAGGGTATGATGGGGGAAGGAGAGGAGGTTAAAACCAGATATGCTGCCCCACATATATATCTTTTAGACTATTTTGTACAAACATTTATTTCTACATGTATATTCATACCCAGAGATGCCCCTTTAAAACAGCCCAAAATACCCTCAAAATACCCTAAATTGGAGTTCAAAATACCCCCCTTCCCCTGTACGCACATGTACGAATTTGGCTTGACCCCCCACCCCCCCCTTAGTGCGTATGTAATTTATGGATGGTCCATTGTGATAAGAAAATGGTTTACATTTTTACATAGTCAGTGATAATTCCCAGTAATTCCTAGGAGCCATGAGATGCTTGAGGAATAAAGAAAGCACTAAGCAAATAGTTAAGATTTACTAAGCATTCAAAACAAATCACCATAAGAAAGGCCAAAGAACGCATTTATTGTTCAACCTATTCTGAATTATTGTAATGCCCTTTATGCAGTCATCTCTATTATGACCTTATAGAATGTAACAGACCAAATTGCAGAAATCCAAGTGGGATGTCACCAACAAGTGATGAATCGTTCTCTTAAACCGTGTGTCCACACGGCGATAAATTTGGTACTGACAAAAGTTCACTTTTCTCGTCCATTACTGATGATAATATCTAACAAGTTTCATTTTTGTCATTGGGAATGGGCTACAAAAGTGGATTTATCGTCGGGAAATATTGTCAGTACTGAATTTATAGCCTTGTGGACACAAGGCTTAAGAGAATAACTAAATATCGCTTTCCTTACAGACATTTGTCCTCTATGGTTGGGGAAAACAGGAGCGAGTACTGGCAGAGAATGCAGACAAAGTCTACATCAGCATACCTACTAGTCTTGAGCACAGGCTGTCTGTGTATGCCTACACTGCAGAGAAAGGCAAGCACAAAGGTATTGAAAATACATGCACTGCTATGAGAACCATAAGTGGAATTTCATTTCCTGTGACATGGTAGGCCCATGAAATTATATGGAACAGATCAGTAATTCATTCTTGTACTGCAGCAGTAATTCAATTCTCTTTTTAATCAGATTGTTTTATCTTATACTGTCTTAACCAGACTCACACAGGTATCCCTGCTCTGTGTCTTGCCTCTTGTCATGTTTTACTTGCAATAATCTTAAGAGAAAGTTGTATCACCCAGGGCAAGAACAGGAATTATAAGGTAAACATATGTATCTTGTCTTACAATTTATTATAACAGGGAGATTAATGTATATATTGTATACCTCTATATTCATGATTATATATAGCCATGCTAAGTACGATTTGCCCAATTCGTATGCTTACTAAATATCCCCCTACTTCATCTTGCAGCTTCTCTCCCTCTGTCAAGGATCTTGTCCTTATCAAGTCCACCGATAAGAGCAGAGTTTGACCTGGGTCTAGCATCTGTCTTCAATGTGGGAAGAACTGTGTTTAACTCAAACGACTTTGGACCGATGTTGCTTAAGTCCTCACATCTCTTAGAATATGCAAAGTGCAGCCCAATTTCAAAAGGTAACTTTGCGATCTGTTGAAGTGTTCCAGGGTAACAGCTGAGAGCATCTTACGAGAGTATGCCTCTCAAGTAAGATAACCATATTTTATTGTCAGTGGAATCTGAAAACGTCAGCTATAATTAAATACTACCCTGTTATATACTGTCACCAATGATCAAAATGCAATTCATGTTTCACCTTTAATACCTTATTTTTTCTTGTCCTAATAGACTTTCCATTCTACTCAGCAGGTAGAGTTGATACGGAATCTGTGGACACCCTCCCCACATCATTGAGTCTAACTTTAGCGGTAGCTATGGGCTTATGTACCGGGCTAGATCTTCATACAGTACTGAAGAGGCTGCAAGAAGAAACTACAATGCTGATAAACTTACCAATGGATCACAAACGTACGTTAATAATGACCTTCTTAAACTTTTATTCCGTTTAAATGTTCTATTTAGTCTAGCCAACACTCGTCACTGTTTTCTAATATCTATCTCAGATGATTGTACATGTTTTCTCCTTTTAGTGGGAAGGGACACCACGATATGTCAGCTTTATTATAGCAAACTATGGCCCAGTGCCTAAGAACTCTATCATAGCCAAATTCAATCTGTTTTATTATGGATTTAATGTCATCAAAGTTGTTATAATAACTTAAATAACATGGTTTTTGCCTGATTCAAAATGGTTTCTAGACATACAATGTATTAAGGAAACAGAAATGTAATACCAATGAAAATCTTAATCTGTGGGTAAAGTATAGGTGATAATATTCAAATTTTCAGTCAGTGTCCTGAATATTCATACATCTGTTTTCAATGGTTATGACAACAACATTAATGTAATTTGCTTTACAACGATGAGATGTCATGGTGCCCGAGCATATATACATATGGTACCCCTTGTGTTAGTACTTAGCTCGCATCATTTTAACTCATTAACGCTGGCCCCCTGCTTTCTTAAGGAGAAATGCAGCAAATGTGGGATCCATTGCCTTTGAAAGTGAATGCTACACGCATGCCTGATATTCTATTCATGTTTGGTTGTCAGAATGATTTCAAACATTCAGCTTTATCACCATATATTGCATAATTGATTAAAAATCCACTCGCTTACATTTCAGTGGTGGGAATCTGTGGATATTCCGAACTAGTACCTCAGAAGGATGAGCAATACGAACTGATTCAGGATATCCCTGCTGGACCCTGGGGCTCCCGACTTGGCTTTAAGTCCTCCAAACGTGATCATAAAGGAATAGGCCTTGCAACACAATCGGAAGATGACTACCTTTCCATCCCTCCTGCAACCCTGAGAGGCGATCCATCTCAAAGTCTAGCTGCACATGAATATACAAGCCTAGTAATAGACCAGTGTGTGGGCATTGGACCATTTGGTTCAAATTCGGTGAATGAAAGTGGTACATTCTCACAGAAGAGGACCGCAAAGGGACCTGGGAGTGACAGGATCAACATCCATGGTGATTTCCTGAAAGAGTTAGAACTGAAGCTATCCAGGCCAAAATATGACAAAATAGTGCAGATGGATAGGGAACCATTCCCTCCTCCCCTGAACGCCTGCCCTGCTCCTGTACATCCACCCATCCCACCTATTCCTCCTAGGAGTATTGGACCTAGTTCTTCTCCAACGAGGGGCTCCCCAAACATTCCAAGTACCATGGCCCATGGAGCAGTTTCCTCCAGAACCCCGACCCGCTCGATAAGGAGAATCAACAGCCTGGAGGATGTGCCAGAAGACATCAGCTCATTGAGTGTTCAGGATGTGTGTGACTGTCTCCGTCTACTTAAACTAGACAACCATGTACAGACGTTTTCCGATCAGCTGGTAGATGGTTCTCTTCTACTGACATGTACTACTGAGGATCTACAGACAGAGTTTGGCCTCACTGCTTTCAGGGCACGTCAGGTGGAGAGGTTTGTTAAGGAAGGATGGAGGCCTAAGGTGGATGCTTAGCACAAAGCTAAAATAGATACTAAGAAAACATATTTGAGGCCCATGATTGAATATTTCAATCACCCGATAGTGCCATGCACAGTAGTTTTTAGTGATGGCAAATTATAAGGCAGGAATTGGCAAATTTAGTATAGTTGCAAATCCGCCATTATGATATGGGGCCCTGCTATCTTGAACTCATACACAGGGGTCTACTAGGGATTCATCCTCACATACACTCTCAGCCGCAATTGTAAATGGGCCATAAAGACCGCTGTAGTAGCTACAGAACGATCCACTTCGGGTCATTGGTTTTGTTCCTACGACAGCTACTACTGTATTCCAGAAATAGAAGCTCTCTACTGCAAAACCCTTGTCACGGGCTGACAGTGTATAAGTTTGAAAATATTTTATTAGCCAGAAGGTTTCATACTTGTAAGCTTTCCAGTTGGTTAATATTACAAAAGTAGAGAGAAAGAGAGAGAGAGAGAGAGAGAGAGAGAGAGAGAGAGAGAGAGAGGAAAAGCAAGAAAAAAAGTAAATCACAAAATAGTGTGTCAAAGAGTAAGAGTCATCTACCACACAGACAAATAGTTGAGCTTTGGTATCCATGCATCGCCCACCTGCATCAAGTCACTTGAACCAAATAGATGTGACTTTACAAACATTTCATTTTGTATACTTTCTTTTGCACCTTATACTCAGATATCACTGTACGTTTAGAAATCCCTATTGTATTAGGAAATGCCTAAAAAAGCATATATCACTGACACGTTCATTTGCTAATCTATGCAGTCAAAAAGGTGAACACTTTTTGAGAAGCATCATAATTATTGTGCACTAACAAATGTGCAAATGGTCTTTTGCAATAAAACAATTTATAGCTCAAAGTTCAATATTGTTTATACACAATATATGCTTCCTTGTTGCATAACAGTAATATTATGTATGGTATTGTGTAGTAATTTAATGTAAGTCACAGTTTGTTTGCCCCCTGTGGTTCTTATTTCAATATCCCCGAAGACAAGTTAGTGTCTACATTAGGCCTACGAGGCCAGGAGGGTGTTGCTCCTATTGTAAAAAGAGCTGTAAGTATGTGCCCTCTTTTCTAAACAAGTCGTGCACTGCTTCATCTAAGTACTTGCACTCACCACATAAGTCACCTGCCTTGTTTAAAATAGAGAGAGCTGCACTACCAGGTACCTACTCATGTCACATGCTCTATAGTTTATTATACTGACTGACTTCTCCCAACTAGGTACCTACTCAAATCCCCCTTTTTTAGCACCGTACTTGAATGACCACTTGTGAGCAACAAAAGGGACAAGTTATAGCTAAATGAAAAGAAAGGACTGGAAACAAGGACATTTTTAGCCAGCTCTTCCTTTTACTATAGGAGCAACACCCTCCAGGGACATGATATTGAAATAGGCCCCAGCTCTGTGGTGACTAGGAGGTGCGGGTCACTCATAATAAAATGAAAATCTCGAAATGAGGCTACATTCTTCAAGAAGCTGAACACAGGGGATGTGTTTTATGATCAGTAGAGTATTTTTTAGCAGTCCTAATTAAAATTTTAAGAATATCCTTTGCTGATAACTTCCCATGTAAAGGTTATTGCATATATCCCCCCAGGGTCCATTTGAGAAGTAAGGGCCTGTTGTAAGCTTAATCTACATCGTCATTTAATATTCTAGTAAAGTGGTAGTATGGTGCAACTACTCCAGTTGTCTCAATTCAATATCATGGATAGGAGCCATGAACTTTGGTTGTGGTACTTATCCATGCATGGTTTTGAATTGAGGCAACCTCAGCATATCCTACACTTAATTAGATCTTTACCATTATCATACAAGCCACACACTCCCCGACCCCTCCTTAAGTCCATACAAGTACACACATAGGATACGCGCTCATGCACAGCCAGTTGGTGTTTAACACTTCAAGGACCACACCATCCCATTCCATGTTCTTTGATGGTTTAATTCAAAACAGTGTAATTTACCACTGTTTTGAATTAACCTTCAGTGCTGGCTGCTCTACTTACTAGTATAGCTTTCATGCTCAGTTAGCCCTCACTTCATCGACCCTTTATTTTCTCAGATACTTCATTACCTCAGACAGAAGATTTGCTACTTCCTCCCTACTTGGAATGAAATCACCGAATATTTTGCCTCCTCAGATATTTCTCCTTGCATTTACCAATTCTGAAGAAGTAAGGACTTACTGTATAATGACCAGCCTATATGGCAGTATGATTTATAAATCCTAACTTGGCAGGTCAATAATCAGGAGACAGGTGCTTTAATGCATGCTGCTGCCCTGAAAGAGTTTAGGACATTAGACAAGCCAGCAACGAGCGATCTCCTAGTGTGATCTGGATCTAAACACAAACACCGAGGAAGGACTGGGTTCGGGGAATATATGGAGATCATGAAATGTACTGAGATATACCACTTCATGACAAGATACTGCTAACATCATCATAGATAACCCTGACCAGCATACCTCTTGTCAGTACTGCAAAGTCCGCCCCATTGTTGAAGACACGTTGTATCTATACAGTTGAATAAAAGTACAAGATGCCATCCAGAGCCAAGTCAATCCAGCAGCTCGCAGCCAAGTACAGTCGGCGACCAGGCGTCCATTTTGAGTAAGTACATGTATTGTGTCTGACGATTATACGACTAAAATGGTTCACCAGGATACAGGATATCATGGCTCTCTTGCATGTTCGGTTTGCTCATAATATTCATTCAGATAGGAATTATCCCATAATTCTTGCTAAAGTCAGAATTATCCTAAATGAGTTTGATTCAGCGGCTGAAAAGCGACCTGGATAAGGGAGCCGCATGTCACATATCTCAGCGATAAAGGACAAAACCCACCAGTCGATTTTACCCACAATCATTATTGAAGATGGTCAGATATAGTTCAAAATAGCTACAACTTGCTATAGAAGGGATGCATTGCAACAGTCAGGGGTATGGGCCGATTTCTTTGCCGATTGTGGGTACAATATACAAGGTCGACTCATGGGTTAGTCCCTGAGTGCATGTAGTTCTAACAGAATAGACTCTTCAATAATGTCCTTTATTGCAGTAAAGACGAAATAGCGAAGCTGTTACGGTATTACCGGGATCAGACTGAAGCCATAGGTAAGGAGAAGCTAGACCGTACAGCTATCAGGGATGTTGTACAAAACCTCTTCCACATCACAGATGACATGATCATGGACAGGGGTGAGCATGGTGTATACATAAGTGAAGAACCTTCTATGAAGATATTAGACCAATAAATTACACTGCAGTGTTTAGGGCTTTCATGCAGATGAATGACGTGCCACATATAACAAAACAGGGCTAATGTAAACTCTTAAGAGATTACAGCACCAACATGCTAACATAAACATGAACACTGTAACTTAAACGACCAACATCTTTTTCATGCATATCATAACCACTCATTACACCGAGACATCCAGGGGCCCTCTGTAAATTAACATCTATTCATTGTTGTAGTGTTTCGAGCATTTGATCAAGATAATGACACATTCATCTCGATGGACGAGTGGGTGCGGGGACTGTCTACCTACCTGCGTGGTGACATTGAGGATAAGCTTAATTTCACCTTTAATGTCTACGACCTTAACAATGATGGCTACATCTCACGGGAGGAGATGTTCCAACTGCTCAAGCACTCCATGGTGAGAACCAGCATAGAGGAGGAGGCTGACGAAAGCATTAAGGTAAAAACTATTTTGGGATTGTTTTTATCATCATGTCGGGATGATGGACCTCTTTCCACCATCATAATATCGACATCGCAGAGGAAAGCATTAATCATATTTGATGGTATGGCCTCACAAGGTCATACTTCCAGATCTGTATGCACAATGAATAGTTGTCACGATGTTGTATAGGAATCTTCTATGGGGTTCCTTAAAGATTTTTGTCAAAGGAAATAAAGGAATTTTATCAGGAAAATTAGAATATGTGACCTAAGACCCCTTCTCCTAGCACATGTCACACATGATTGTAGCCTCGTAGTGCAGTATATGGGCGATTCTTGTGAAACCTCCCAACTATGGGGGTCAGGGGGTCCAGATGACAAACTCAGCATTACATTTTGAGACTTTATTTTATTGATAGCCCTATATCTTGGCTTTATGAAAAGGTTCATTCCAGTCATTAACTCCCAGGGGTAAGTCTTTACTGCAGTCACCATAAAATCACAAAATTGATTCATCACATGCCTTACACATAACTTATGCAACACACTACACCTTTAGAATTCATCCTATCATTACCAAATTACATGTCAAAACTAGTACAACATCTTAGTATGTGTATCCAAAAAATTATAACTGTGGCTTAAAAAGTTCTGGAATTGTCCAATATCTCGTATAGCAGAGATTGAAATTCTTCTAAATCTTTTTGCACGCAATATTAACTTTGGTCTCAAAGACTCAAAACCTGAAGGATAAGCATAAAGATCAATTAATTACATCTTCAACATGTACACTTCTTGTAACAATCATCATTTACCAATTATTTAGTACTTGCTTTGTATGGTTCACCCTCAAAATGACCCTCTTTACTCTGTAAGGTGCGTGATGAATCATGTACACATTTTAATATCATGGCCACTGTGCCAATATAACAAAAACCCAGCAGCAATCTAACACACTACAACAATGAGAAACACATAGAGGATGTATTATAACCACAGAAAAACATTTAAATGGTGAATAATTGGCCTAAAATCAATTGCAAAAGATTGAAAACGAGGGTTGGGCAGCATGTATGCTCTTTGCATACACCTTTCCCAATTGTGATGTCAGATCCATCAGACAGGTTTGTGGCTTTTCTTTATGATGATACATGTTTTCACCACCTATATGCAAAATACATTTCATAATAAGGCTGTCAAAATATGGTATCATGAAATTAGGGTACTGTTTTCCTTTAGATTGCCTCATCAGAATGATATATTCAAACCACTGATTGTGCATCTAAAAGGTGGTCCCTGAGACATAACAGGGTGTGTTTGCTGTTGCCCTTAGTATGGCACTAGCCTACAATATCATACATTGTCTTTATTTTTTTATTTCATACAGGACTTGGTAGATATCGCACTGAAGAAAATGGACAAAGATTCAGATGGTCGGGTGTCCCTCCAGGACTTCAAAGAGTCTGTGATGGAGGAGAGGCTGCTGCTGGAGGCCTTTGGTACATGTCTGCCTAATGACGGACATATCCTGGCCTTCATGGAGACCATGGAGGAAAATTGCAAAGACACTCCGGCATTTAGCTTAGAGCAGCATAAGCAACAAGTCCAGAAGGCTAAGTAGTAGCTCACCTGTTGAAAGATGGACTATCTGGGTACACAGGTGATCCCTTATTAATAACTAGAGCCATTTTGTCCGGACAACAACATCACGTTAATATTTATAGAAAATGTGTTATGATATTAGTTTGCTCATCACAGCTTGGCAATGTAGATTATTTGGTAAATATTTTTATTATTCCCAGTATCAAATTCAATTCTAGATAGGCCCTGAATAGCCCACACTTTCAGCCCCTAAATTGGCTATAAAGACCACTGTAATGGGTACAGCACAACCCACATCGGCTCATTGGATTTGTACTGATCGACAGCTACTACTACTGTTTTCCAAAAATAGAAACAATTTACTGCAAAACCTTAGCCGCGGTCTAACAGTGCAGATGCATACATTAACCTTTGCAGGTCAGGTTCTTGAGAGGATAATATGATTGTAAATCAATAGTAAAGGTCATAAGCAGGGAATAAATAAATGAAAATGTTAAGACCTTGAAGAATACAGGAAAAATACAACTAAGTTGGCTTTCTTCCCGCGCCACTTGTACATGTCATGTTGGATTCATTCGGTTTCTGTACTCTTAATGACCTTAATGATACATTACTTAAGGCAGGGGAAGGACCTTCTCAAATTCATCATAGAGTGTACCTAAGGGTTCGGATACCCTTTATATTAAGTGTTTCTCATAAAATGTCTCTGCAATGCTTCCTGTCTTGAGTTGTAGCCTGGATATCCTTTCTCCATGCTCTCTGCCAGGAAGGATTTGACTTGTTTCAGGGAAAGGTGATTCTATTTGTGTGGGTGTTGATGGCTGCTTGGCTAGCTCAGATGTGTCATCCAATCCCTGTGCTACACAGACTTGTGGTTCAGGATGATTATGTGGGTGTGTAAACGTGGTGTTTGTTACTCCTGTACCACTAGGATGGTCATCTGCCCTAGCTGCAGGAGACACATGTCCCTCTCGTGCCCCTCATTGATAGGGATAAGAGCTCAGACATAGATTTTCCACTTTCTGCATATCTGTCATCATCCAACTTGTGAGAGTGTCCTGATAAAATCTCAATCAATTCGGTCCATTCAAACCGTACTAAATCCAAGCATATATATATATATATATATATATATATATATATATATATATGATGGAAGCATTTTATTTTCACACGCATAATATATATATATATATATATTATGCGTGTGAAAATATAATATATATATATATTATGCGTGTGGAAATAAAATGCTTCCATCATTTTATCCATGCTGACAAGCAGTCTTGCCGTTGCAGCAGCACAGCGCGGCTCCATCTGAAGTCATAAGGCAGAGTATCCAGTGTATGTGGTGTACCACAGAGTATGAGGTAATGACTTTGGGTGCCTCATACGCTGGGCATCTGCGGTCTGTATTAGTGGATGTTTATTCTGCACTCTGTCTGTCTTAGTCTCATTTCACACTCTCCCCCACACATTCAGATAACTTATCAGTCATAAGATCTGCTGGGAGAGTGTGCTCACTCATGCACATCCAACAGTTTCCAACAAGTTGGCCAAGGCTTCCACCTGCCCCATATGTAGTGGGAGAGAAGCAGGAGCGGAATTCAGGGGTAGGTTTCCAGCCATATGTAGTGGGAGAGAAGCGGGAGCGGAATTCAGGGGTAGGCAGCCTAGGTGCCTCACAGTCTCAGACCCGACTCTATCAAATAGTAGAGTCTGAGCAGAAGTCTATTTGTGGCTTGTGACAACCCCTGCTGCCCCCTAGTGGTAGATCCCGATAGTTCCTGTGACAGATAAAGGGTAGATCGGGGGCTTTTTATTTGCCTTTAAATTTCCTAGGAGTAAGGGAGTGGTCATTATCAACAGCGGGCCGGTGGTGGGTTTTTATGTCCCCCCCCTCGACGACAGTGAAAATGTTTTGCGCCCCCCCCAAAACAGGAGGCGTGGAGAATTTTCGCACCCTCTTTGAGCTATAGTAGCACGGGGGCATTTTTGCTCAAAAGAGGGTAAATTTTTTTAGCCCCCCCCTCAAGAGGGGTCAGAAATTTTTACGCCCCCCCTCAAACCCACCATCCACCCCGTTGATAAGTAATGACCACTCCCTAAGGGCCTACCTTCTATTAAATGCACCTGCACTAATAAGCGCACCCCTCGCCTTTTTGGCTGTAAGAACACACCCCTTGTGTCAAATCATGCTAATATAAAAGTAAAGTTTTTTTTAGAGCAAATGGTCCCTTGGAATTTGTATCACACGGCCATCATTTTTTCTTGAATTTTTAGGCTGGGAAAGGGGTACATTTTTCAGAAAAAAATCAAAATATAGTCGGAAAAGTGGTATACTTCATGCAACTATTCCGTTCAAGGGGTGCCCAAATTCAGAGTTTGTCTTCTGTCATCCTGACAGCAGGAAAAGGGGTGGATTTCCAAGCTAATTCCCATCAAAAGGGCTACATATTAGTCAATTTTCCCCCCGCATAAAGGGGTACCAAGTCAAGGGTCATGAACGCACATGGTTACTATAGGACAAATAGGAAGTGGCCCCCCCTGGAACGTGGATGTGGTATGCCTCAGTGTAGAAGCAGAGCATCAGTACCACAGAGCCGCATATGGAGGCACAGAGGGCCAGTGTGTTTGCACCAGGATCCTAGGATATTGGTTCATCCACTAGACTACAGGGGGAGCCAAAAGTAACCGTCCATAAATAGACTCTTGTCCAGGCCCACATGTTCGCATAGTGGGGCTGGGCTCGAGGCTGGGTGCCTTACTGCAGAGCAGACCTCTCAATGCTGCCACCTACAGGCTGTGACCAATACTAAAGAAGTGGTTTCCCTTCCCACCAAAGAGCATGGTTTCACCTGTCTCCGGGGGGTTGACAGTACACTAATATAGTCTGTACATAGAGTGCACCCGATCCAATCATTGTCCTTGTTATTATTAGAACCCCGCGGCGGTGGAGCCAAAACCAAAAAGAGGATGCGATAACACCTATGTTGGCAAAGCCATGCCACAAAGGAACCTTACTGTCCTGACAATGAATTCATTGTAAATCCATGAATCAACTTAATGTAAATCATAACATACCATAATGGCCTATAATAACACCGGGTCTTTGAATAAGTGCCAATCTTGAAAAAGCACTGGGGGTACAGGAGTATTGAAATTTTAAATTTAAGTCTTGAATGAGCACCGGTCTTGAATAAGGGCCAGGGGTATTGCTTAGTTGAAATTAATGAGCGCCCCGGCGCTTATACAGGTCAATATTGTATACAGTTTTGGTTCAATAAATCAGTCTGGAAGATCATTAAGGTCTTAATGAGGGCCACAAAAAATAAAATGTCTGGTTTGGATTTGCCAATGTAAACATGGTCCACATGCTGAAATGGACATTATCAATACCCCTCTTTTTGTATACATCAAGTCAAAGTCATCTCGTTTGCACTCCTAACGTGTCATATTTAGGGCCTATGTAATGATTCCTCCCTCTACCCTGATGTGCAACTGGAAAATCATGGCAATAAATTTGGTTATAAGTTTCTTACAAAAAAAATCGTTGCGAAGTGTTATTCCACATGCATATCCTAATTTTGGGTGGGGGCCTCATTTGGCAAAGTCAGTTTTCAGTGGAGAGGAGGGGGTTGCATGCCCCCCACCATGGGGGGCCTAAATGAATTTGAATGCTGTCGAGGGGGGAGCACATTGAAAACCCACCACCTCCCCCCTTTTTGATAAAAAAATGACCACTCCCTTACCCACAATACAATAGCCATGTATGTTTGTGTGGACAAAGGAAAATGGGGACTGAAAACTTTTTTTTCAAACAGCTGAAACATACAACTTGTGGCCTAATGTTATGATATTTTGGTCCAAATAACCGAAACAGACTTGATTTGTTAGAAATATTGTATTTCAGGACAAAGGAGACTGGGGACTAAATCAGTTCCCCAGGCACTCACCAGGGGGACGCCTCGTATGCTCTTGCACTGTTCCCCTTCTGTAGTGTTACATCACCATGTGCCGTTTCCGGTTCCCATTTTTGGGCCGGAAGAGGAAAGGGGGTAGTGAGTAAGCGCGTGTGAAGGGTGCCCCTGGTGTGTGCATGGGGAACTAATTTAGTCTCAACTCTCCTTTGTCCACCCAGAAATGAATATATCTTTACAAAATAAAGTTTGGCTCGGTTATTTTAGACCAGAATATTGTAACATTGGGCCACGAGTTGGACGTTTCTGCTATTGAAAAAAAAAGTTTTTAGTCCTTACTCTCCTTTGTCCACACAAAAGCACATAGCTGTTGTGTTGTGAGTAACGGAGTGGTCCTTATATGTACAAGAAGGGAGGTGGTGGGTTTTCATGGATGTTTGAAAACTACCTAACAGCATTCAGATTCTTTTACTGCCGCTCACTAAGAACTATTAATTATTAATTAATAACAAGTTTATTGGCCAAATAACATCATACAACACGAAGCTTTTCAGGATCAGCCAGGAACGATTTTGCAAAATGAGCCCCCCCAGACCGAAAATTAGGTTATGGGTTGGGAAATTAGGTTATGGGTTGGATCAGTCTACAGTCGTTTTTTTATCGTGACCGACCTGCAAAAGGTGGGGGGGGGGACTTTTGCCTACAAAAGCTATGACATGTGAGGAGCACAAAATATATGACTTTTAGTTTACTACTGAAGGAGGGCTAGCATGGCGATTTTCAAAGCCCCCTTTAAAATGTAGGTCTACTGCTACCGGGTACTAACTGACCGTATACAAAAACAAGGGAACCCGAATTGATTACGCATTTCTGCATGCGTGCCAATGATGTTCATGTTAGCAAATCCTGCGGTTTTGGTTTGCCAACAGGCAGTACCGGTATGGCATCCTCTTTGGGATTTTGACCAACTGAAAGGGGTTCTTTTCCAAATGCTCCCCCCCCACTGGTAATAAATGACTCAGCCCTTATTGTTGTAATATGGTTGTCAGCTTGCACTGCCATCTGGTGTCTACATAGAAATACTGAATGTTGCACCATCTAGAGGATGGGAAATTAGACTGACACAAGCCTGTTCCGAGTATGGGAGTTGCAGCAGGTTGCCAGCTAAGGATTTAGTTTCTCTCCTTGTACTGTTATATTACTCTACTGTCACTCTCAGAGCACAGGCCGGTCAAACAGTGTACATCACTAGAAGAGGAAGTGGCGCATGCCAAAGAGGAGAGTGAGTGAGTAATAGATGTTTTACAGCATTTTGACAGCTAAGGTCATATTGATGGCGAGAACTACATTACACAATTTCACAGAGAATGTGCCTACACATATGTGCACCACACACATCCGAGGGGATAGGAAAAAGGGGAAATAGACCCTTTTAGGCCAAAGAGGAGAGACCACTAGTTGTACTGTGCCTTATAATGATCCACCTCTTACCAAAATAAATGGTACCCTATGACTGGGGAAGGATTGTTTAATTTTTTGAAATACACATAAGAAAAAGGCTATACTAGTTGGCCCAACGTTAAAGATGCAATTTCAGCTAGATTGTCAGCCCCGAAAATCTTTAATGAACCCTGCCATGTCTATAATGATACCTGTTTTCCTGACCCATGGCATATATTATTTTCATGTAAAAGCTCCATGTGTGTGATTAAATGATATCTTGATACAGGATAGTTCTTCTTCAGTGGCAAAGTGCACTACCATGAACATATCTGGCCTCAATACCCACCTTACACATGTGGACAAATCCTATCCTGATCTATAAATGGCTCACTTTATTTACACTAGCAGGGTCCTGGGCTGTACTTGAATCACTCTCACCCTGAAACAGGGCAATTTGTGGGTGATTGCTTCTATGGATAGCCTATATAGCTTAGCAGTAGTAGGTTATGTAGACCTTATTTAGAGTCTGTGCTTAGGTGTCCACTCCAGAAACTTATTGCAACACTAACAACAATTACATTATTACTACAATTATTATAGGTCATGCTATTACCAAAGGATGGGCCATTAAGTGATGTATCAAACTGGAGACCGATTACAATGACTAACGTTTTCTCTAAACTAATTGAGAAATATGTACATATACAAATAATGAAACATCTGCTGGAGAATGATATTATTAATAAAAATCAATTTGGTTTTATACCAGGTCGGTCTACCACAGATGCTATTTTTAAGTTGGTGCAATACCTACTAGAAGCTCGTAACAGAGGAGAGTACTCGCTAATTCTATTTCTAGACCTAAAGAAAGCATTTAATACTGTAAACTTGGATATATTAGTAACAAAACTACAAAATATCGGCTGTGATGAACAATGTATAAAATGGTTAAAAAGTTTTCTATTAAATAGATACCAGACTACTAAGGTCAATGGAATGTCTTCTAGTAAAAAAGTTATGGATTGTGGAGTGGCTCAAGGCACGGTATTAGGTCCGTTAATGTTCAATATCTATCTTAATAATATTACTAGTAAAGTAGTAAATTGTGAATGTTTCCTCTATGCTGATGATGTAGCATTGGTAATCAATGGGAAAGACCCCATAATAATGACTGCATTGATGCAGAATGATGTAAACGAAATTGAGAAATGGTGTAGATTAAATGTTCTTACGGTGAATGTTAAGAAAACAAAAACCTTGTGGTGTAGTTCTATAAGACAATATATACTCAGAGGTAATATTACTATGCAAGGTACCGTACTAACGAATGTGGACAAATTCAATTACTTGGGTGTAATAATAGATAAAGACCTAAATTTCAAACAACATTGTAAGAAAATAGATGGAATGGGTACGGCAAAGTTGAAACAACTACGAAATATTGTAAAATACCTTGATATAGAAAACTCGTTAAAGATATATAAACAAATGATTGTACCTATACTAGAGTACTGTAGCTTTGTGCAGGAATCTGGACCAAAAACTATTGTAGACCATATAGATGTAATACAAAACCATTGCCTACGAGCATGTCTGGGGATAAGGAATGCCCAAGATATACACATAGCTGACCTGTTGATGAGATGTAGAGTGGAAACGCTTAGTATCAGGCGTAAAAAATCCTTAGCATGTTATATGTACAAGTATGCTCGAAACGAAGGAAATGTCATGGTTCCCACTAGAGAGTTAAGAGGATATAATAAGATGAAACTTAGAGTGAGTAGACCCAAGAGAGAAATTTATAGGAACAGTCCGTTGTATCGTGGAAACCAAATATGGGATATACTACGAGCAGAAATACAATTAAAGCCTAATATAGGAGGCTTCAAATCGAGCTTAAAAGGAGAAATCTTAACAACATTGGGCAGATTGTGAATTATAATGAGAAATGTACGTGATAGGAAAAACATTGTTCATGATAGTTCATGGAAACCACTTGTTTTGCATTACAATTACACCCTGTACTCTGTCTATTTGATATATTGTATTTGGCGACTGATTATAATAACTACATATGTAGTGCTTTCTTTAGCCAATAAACAGTGTTAAAACTTCAAACTTCATTGTATGGGGGTACTTCATACAAGAGGGTCCTGGGCCATCTTCATGCAGGAGTGGGTAATAGCACTTCAATCCCTTATCTAGAACGGTAATGGTATGATGTTGAGTGTCACTACATTTTGAAATCGTAGCATCTATTGAATTAGGCATAAGAGAATATATCCATATACCCAAGGGGCTGGTCACCTCACAGCTCAGTGGTGACACCTATGGTATTGTACAGGAACTAACTTGACAAACCTTTTAATTTTAGGAGCCTCAAAACATATGTAATGCTGTTTTTGTTAGATATTTGCTAAATATCTCAGCACATATCCATTTTATGTAAGGGAAATTTTATATATGCGGTTAATACATCTATATCTAATATGATTGCGAGAGGTCACAAATCATAGAAAGTGTCCATATGGGGCCTCACATGTCATTCACCCAGACATGTGCCCAGAATCATGAAAAATAATTCTTATAAGTATGCTTCTTTTATGATAGCAAGGACACATCTGACATAAATGATAATGTGATGTTCTTAATCTACAGGTCAAAATAGTCTGGACCTGAGATTTTCATGGAGGTATGATGATTGTTTCTGTAGGAAATGAAGCCCCCAACATGGCTTGTAACTTAGGCCCCTAAATGTCATTCGCCCAGACACAATTTCGCCCAGACAATTTTGGGCCCATTTTACCCCCCTGGAGCCCAAAATATTCATATTGGACCATCAAAACCCATATGTAACACAAAGATCTCATCCAGCCTGACACTTTGAGCCAAAAAAATAGAGGGGGAAACTAAAATTCGAAAAGAGTAGGGGCTGGAATACCTCCAAATTCGTCATATGCAAACCTCCTATGATTTTCGACCGAGAGTGTTCACCTATTTTGCAGAGTTATAGTGGAGGTACATGTCCACATGGAGACCTTTTTTTGCCTTCACATAATTGTCCTATGTATAGTTGGGACAGCCCTCAGCCATGCAGTATCAAAACATTGGCTGATTGCCCAATGGCTGGTATGTTATCCGGTCATTTTAGTGTCGACCTACAGTAAAATATATCACCATCTATGTCCATAATTCATGCTGAATGGCCCAGAGTATAGTTCTTAAGGTATGGGTACATTCACAGAAAGTAATATCCCATGATAATATGGCATTACTGAAAAATCAAGAGAAATTAGCTGGTATACTATCTTTAATACAACAACAATAGAACTGCAGTCACGGAGGAAACATGACATTAGAATCAACTAGTGAATATTTTGGAAGTATTACCTTGTGAAATAGGGCTGCATTTGACATATTCTAGCAAATGCGATGACTTGAGCAACATGGAACCAAAGTCATTGGCGCTGTATAAAGTGCCTCCTGCATAGAAGATGGATTTATCTTGTGAATCAAACTTCGCTCTAATTGGGGGAGGGTAGAGAGACACAACGCTTGTCAGGGGCAGCGCAACTGAGAAAGGAATATAAATAAAATTATCATACAGAGGAACTTTGGGTAGTACCTAGTGATGCATATGTTCCAAGGAAACTATTTGCAGTCTACTGTAACCTACATAATTATAGCGTATTATCTCACAATCATTTCCATGGTTTTAAGCATAGTCCTATTTTGTATCATATCTGTGTTTTAGATATATATGAGAAATGATTCTGCATGCAAAAACCTCTCTTTGACGTTAAAATAAATGTTGGGAGTATGGCCCTTAATTGGCTCTCAACGTTTGAGGTCGTCATAATTTATTAGGATAGTTTTATCCCAATAATAACAAAGTGACACAGTGTCTTTAAGTAAGTTGGGGGTAGGGATGGTGCGGTTGGCATCTTGGGGAGGTGAGCCTCAACCGAGGTTTAAATGATTCTGTCCACTCTGCATACCTGTATGTTTGCTTTTCTCTTGTCCATCGACAGATACAGAAAGCCTGTGTTTGAGACTAGTAGGTATGCTGATACGGACTTGGTCTGCATTCTCTGCCAGTACTCGTTCATGTTTTCCTCAACCATAAAGGACAAAGCTCTGTAAAAGGATGGCTTATACTATATATTATCATCTTAGATAATGTGCCTCCTTCTTTCCAAGCTTAGAAAAGGCATACGGAGTGGTTCATTGATCTACATTTTATACTCCCCTGCCGAATATTATTTACATTGATAACCTGTTATCCAACATTAATCAATCACGTGTTGATTTAAGGTTCTGCGCCCAATGCATCATAGATATAACCCACTCGACAGAAAGGTTTTTTAAGTCAATGATCTGCTAATCTCAAATGTAAAAATACATGTACGTTTTTCTGCAAATGAAACGTTATGCGCGTGTTTGTGATGTGTATATTTAATTTTTCTACTATATATGTTTCTACTTGCTAAGAAACCATGTTACGTACTGTTGTCAGTGGTTGTGCAAGCAAAGGTATGTTACAGAAATGTATTTACCATATCCAAGCTGTAGTTATCCCTTGCCATGTTTCCACCATTGCCCTCTACGATTTTTACCAATAGGGGATACTGAAGTGAATGTGACTGCAGCAAATCAAGTAGGTAATCCTTTCCTCTGACCAGATTATATTTCTTAGTGAGAGCATTATGGGTGCTTAAATGTATACACTGAAAAAATGGTGTTTAGATTTTAAACATGTTTAGGTCTAAACATGTTTAGACCTAAACATGTTTAGGTCTAAACATGTTTGCGTGTTTGTGATGTTTATATTTAATTTTTCTACCAGAATATCTATAGTAAATATGAGCACAACGCGTCCTTTCACATAGACAGCAGGGATATTGCAAGTGGCATACTGGGCATAGTGATACCATTATTTAGAGGATACATAAGCTTTGTTGATGCACGAGTTGGTTTTAGTCTCAGATACATTGAATGATGGCGTTATACATCAGATTTCATTGTATCAAGTGACTGAAACCAACGAGTACATCAATAAAGCTTACATATGCTCTTTATACCATGGTATATGCAGTCCCGCCGTCTGTTGTAGAGAGAAAGTACTACAACATCGTTCATTCTAGCCGTGGTTAATTGCACGAGTTTTATCCTTTAACTTGAACGCAAAAATATGCAAATGACCCATAACCATGGTATAAAAGAAGGAACAGACCGGGTTTAATCATGAGGCTCCGGTTCAAACTGGAAAGCTAGGCATTACATATAAGGCGAACCCCTATATCATGCACCATCACATAAAGCACATAGAATACTTATGTATAGAATGATATACCAGTGTAAAAGTAAATGTGAGAACCCACAGACCTTTATTTGATGATGCCTCTATGCAGACATTATGCATGTCTGCCATCTTATCCTTATTATATATACAAATGTGCACCTATCTACTATCTTGCACCTAACAAGCCAATGTCATCCAGGCATGACTGTGACTGTATTCTTTATCCCAGGCGCGCTTTAAAGCGCGGTTTTGGGCTTAAATCTATGTATATTGAAGCAAATCATAATCCAGGAACATATACTTGTCCAATCTGCACAGTTTTGCCCTCTTTAGAATGGCCGTAACCTCAGAATTCCAATGAGACCATTCATTTAGCTGTATCTTCGTTACCCCAGGTACAGTGAGTCAAAATGTGAAATTTAGTTGTCAACTATAATGATGTATTTGAGGGAAACACTCCAAGGATGGAGCTAGGATCTAACATCATACCAATGTTGAATTATGTTCCCTATTCCCACACTTGATCATGCCCATACTTCAGCCATTCGGATTCCATTTATAGGAATCATTAATAGCCATAAAAAGCATTTCATTGATTGTACCCAATACATTATGTTTCCTCAGTGGTAGTAGCCACAGACAGTATCAAGTGATCATAGTTCTATAAACTTGTGACATCTCCAGATTGTTGAGAAACAGCACGGAAGAGACCAGATGACCATGAATCATAACAAAAAGAATGTTTTGGTTGCTATGGTAACCTAACCTGACCAGAAACTTCATGCCTCATCTGAAAGACTAAATATCTATGTAAAGACCACTCAGGAAATGTAATATGAAGTATTGGGTATTAATCAGATTATCTAAACAGTCTCAATGAATGGGATGACTATATATATGTGAAATGTATTGAAAATCATCAAATAATTCTGGGCACAAAAAGGTAGAGCTTATACACAAAACACATAAGAATAAATCGAATCATTTGTTATTCATAGGACAGCTCTGCTCCTGAAATAGGTGGGATTTCTTCACACCATTTCAAATCGATTTTCAGATTATGTGTTAATAAAAATGATTGTTTGTGAGTGAAGGCATACTCAGTTCTATGAATCACCACTCTACAAGTCAAGGAAACAACATAGAATACTAGGCCCCTTATTGAATATGTTGGGTGTAATGGTAAAGGCAATGCACTCTGGTCTGGGTCAATTTGTATCACAGTTGGTGACCCTTCCCAGCAAATTGTCGTCATCTGTCACCATGATTGGTCATCAATGGTGACTCCTTTTTGAGTGATAACTCATTCCGTAATCTTTCGCCACTGTGTGTTAGACTCACATGGTATAGCAATTGCTATTCCTGGTGATCTTGTGCTATAACGACATCGTGTTCCATCTAGCGACATGTGTGAGCCACTTCACACAGGTTGACGAGGACTCACGACAATTTGCTGGGTTCTGTCTATGCATTGGACAGTGGTGCCACCTAGTACTGCAAAGATGACAGTAGATATCCACTATCATCTTTGCAGCACTAGGTGGCACCACTGTCTATGGGGAAAAGTATAGACAGTAGGGCCACAGGCTGTGATACAAATTGACCAGAGTGGATTGCCTTATATATATATATATATATATATATATATATATATATATATATATATATATATAAGGCAATAATGGATATTTAGCAAACGTGAAGATTTTGCCTACTTTTATGCATATACACGATTGTGAATGGAGTTAATTAAATTGCAACAAGCCTTTACATATGTATAATACGCTATGTGTAATTCCATCTGAACTTCTGTGATATTATCAAAAATATGTTGGTTAGTGAAATCAGTGGACCAGTCAAAACACGCTTTATTAGTGGTTTAGTATACTTTACCACCATTATAAGAATTATTTCCATTTTGATGCATGAATTCAGAGTAAAATCTCGATATCTAACAAAACCAATTGCACCTGATCCACTTACGAGGTCATGAACTTGGGGTGAATACCGTCGATAATGGTTGTCAGTGTAATCTGCGCACGGTCACCTCCACACTCACATCTTTCCAAGAATGAAATTCCCTGGGTCTATATAAATTCAAATGTATGTAAACGTCCTTTGGTAGAGCTGCTCTTATCTACTTTAGCTGATAAGCAATAACTTTGTTGGGTGCTTCTTGGATTGTGTTTAGACTATTTTGTATAGGGTAGGGTAACCTAAGGACGTCCATTAAAATTATACTGTCAGCGGCGATTGTATATGGGCTATAAATACCATTGTAGTGCATACAGCAGGATCCAAAGCAGGTCATTGGTTTTGTACCTACAGCAGCTACTACTGTATTCCAGAATAAGAAGCACTCTACTGTAAAACCCTTAAGTCGGGCTGACAGTGTATACTTCGAGGTGTCCATCCCACATCACGACCACAGAATGGCTTTGCTAACTGATGAATATTGTTGATAAATATTTTGAATCGAACAGCTGGTAGTATACTGACCCAGCAACAACGCCCACACTAATGACGAGTATGTCGGGTGGCTGTCTCAAGGTATGTGAACGTCTTTAGGTTAACCTACGCTAGAGCCACCTGCATTCCACAGGGCAGTTTATTCTGCACCAAAGCCCTTCCCCCATAGTAGGTTTACCACCTCTCCATTCTTTGGACTAACTATCACTCAGTACAAAAAAACCATTGTTATTGCTTTTTTCAGTGGTGTATAGCAACGAATGAGAAAGATGACCAGGCGGGTGATTCATAAAAAAGATGATATAGAATTGTAATTTTCGAGAGCATCCATAGGTCATCTAAACGATTCAAACTCAGTTCATGGCTGCTATTTCTACCTCATTTGGAAGGCAATTATTCATAGGGAATGCATTTTATGTCAGTTTATAAATATTTTACTTTCTAAAGTGCCCGCTTCTGAATGCATTGCTGCACCACATGTCGTCAGCTTTTATGAATAACCATCATGCATTCCCCCCACCCCTGAAAGAAGAGCACCTATATAGCCAATATAGGAAGGCTGCCTACAATTTCTGCCCTGACCAACGTCACACACCGTCTTGACCAATGTGGATTTGCCCTCAGACCGAACATGGCCAACACCAACAGAGGTCAACAGTCCCAGGTCTGGGTCCATACTGAATTCTGGGTAAAGTTATTTCAGACAAAGGCTACTCGAGGAACAGATACTGCCCAGATATTCCTCTCCTCTAACCAGTGCATTCCAGGCTATCCTTATCATTCCTGTAGCTTTCCCGTGATTCAAACCCACAAACCCTCCGAAAGTCAATTTGTGAGTCTTAGCTATATGCTAAATTCAGGAATGGTGGGACCTATGATTTCGATGCTTCCCGGGGATGCTGCCCAAGCACCAGGCAGCTCAATCAATCATGGACTCATTGCCGATAGGCCTACATGAAGGCATTAATTAACACTGATTAGCCTAGGCCCTACATCAAAAATTAATTCACCAGCGAAGATAGTATCACCGCCTTTCGTAAAGTGTCCTACAATTCAATTAGTTCTACATGTAGATGACTACTGTAAAAGGAGGGAAAAAACTATCGTATCATCTAGGTACTACTTGGCGCAATGCAAATGTGCCACCACCAACAAAAAGAAAAGAAAAGAAAGAAGCAGAAGAAACGTGAAGGCGCTGTCTTTTATGGTGTAGAGATGGGGTGGTGATGGGAGGTGTGTAGGAGGAGGATGAGTTGTACAAACACTATCTGTGTAAATGACCGCTATCTGCGGGGAGAGTGAGTGAGTGAAGGGACCGACCGACAAAATGGACCGACCGACAAAACGGACCGACCGACAAAACGGACCGACCGACAAAACGGACTGACCGACAAAACGGACCGACCGACAAAACGGACCGACCGACAAAACGGACCGACCGACAAAACGGACCGACCGACAAAACGGACCGACCGACAAAACGGACCGACCGACAAAACGGACCGACCGACAAAACGGACCGACCGACAATACCAACCGACCGACAAAACCAACCGACCGACAAAACCAACCGACCGACAAAACCAACCGACCGACAAAACCAACCGACCGACAAAACCAACCGACCGACAAAACCAACCGACCGACAAAACCAACCGACCGACAAAACCAACCGACCGACAAAACCAACCGACTGAAAACCGTTATGCAGATAGCATTTTTTACACAGATAGTAGTTTGGATGTGCCTTTGCATGGCAATGGGGATGATTCTGCAGATGGCGTTTGTTTCTACAGATAGTGGTTGGATGGTTGATGCAGATAGCGGACCTATCTGCAGCATTGCAGGGCACATTCCATGTTAAGTAGGGAACTGCTGTCCAGGGAAGTTTATGTGCCATAGTACATTTAAAAATCAGTTTTTACTAACTTTTTGGACTTTTTTAGGATTTCTAGAACTAATTAAAGAAAAATGTCCACAACATAGATTATTTTCGTACTTTTTGCATGTGGGGGGCCTTATGATGAAAAAGGCTGCTTACTGAAAACACTATGTCCTGAAGCATGATTACAATTATTGATCCATTACAATTGGCAAAAAGAAATATATGTATGGTATCAAATGTGATGTTTTATAGTTTTTTAAGTGTTAAAATTCAAAAAATAAAAATTTCCCCTAAATTTCCCCATTAAGCTGATGGACTGGACCTCATTATACCAGTGTCCAGTATTTTAGGGTGACCTCCGTTACCATCAGCCTTTAGTGGCCCTGGGCAGAAAATAAAAAGAATATTCTGGTCAATGTCAGACTAAAATGAAGACCAATTAGGGACATAGTTATGTGCCAGATGATGACTTGATATCTCTTCACATCTCCGCACTAGATGCATTTCCCTGCCAAAATCTGAAGTAGGTTTTATAACCCTTTCGTGCCCAGAATTATTTTGAGAAAGCTGATTTATTCAACAAATTTGACATAGTAGAGACTATTATCTATATCATGACCAGATTAATGTGCTTCAAATGGTAACAAAGAGGACAGTAAAATAGCTTTCAGAAAATGTAATATGAAGCATAGGTTAGAGTGTTATATGAGTCAGTAGGGAATAAGGACAACACAAGATGTTGAAATGGACTGATTTGGATGAAGGTGCCTAGAAAATCTTCTCTTTTTATATTTTGGTGGGGAATAGGTTGTTTTCAATTCATAAAGCATTCTTTTGACATTTCAAAGAAAGCTATATTAATGGAAATTGAAAAAGATATGTATAATGATTGGATTCCTATGAGAAAATCGCAGGAAAAATATTTTATTAATATTTTTGGTATTTTTATCAATATTTTTGTGAATTTAGTGAATTTTCTGTGTTTTTCCTATTATTTTCATGGCCAGAGCGCGCACTTTTAATGGATTTTAAGCCTATTTTCAATTAATTATTTTCTGCAATAAGATCTATTAATAATCATTAACCTAATGCACCTAGACAAATTTGGTAGCATTGGAAAGCCCTCGATATTACGAATCTTCTGGTGTTGGAATTACCATAATCTGATGAATATTAAACCCATGCTGGTCTGTTGAACATATTTACATGCTTAAGAGCGCACTTTTGCTATTCTGGGCACGTAAGGGTTAAGGTGAGTGACCTCCGTTACCATGATTAAGCACGTATAATTAAGGTGGAAACAAAAATAACTGATACTAGTCCAAAGGTAATGGAAAAAGGAAACTGTATACCAAAAATTAGATTGATTGATGGTATATCTAATTTTCTAGAGAGGAAATACTGTAAAAAAGTGACCTCCGTTACCGGTGACCTCCGTTACCGCCCACCCCCATTTTCAGTTACCTCCATTTC
This sequence comes from Acholoe squamosa, assembly GCA_949317995.1. Taxonomy (NCBI): domain Eukaryota; kingdom Metazoa; phylum Annelida; class Polychaeta; order Phyllodocida; family Polynoidae; genus Acholoe; species Acholoe squamosa. The sequence continues at coordinate 105,429,621 of OX439035.1, read as the reverse complement.
CATAGCCTGCTCACCCACCTGAGTCAAGCCACAATGTCAGCTTTAATATCCTAAGTTGGTCAACTCATTTTTGACACACCTTGAAATCCAAATATTAGCTACACCTTGGGTACAAGGTCATGACACATTTGACCTTGGCCAAGGTCAAGGTCACCCTTTTCAAGGTCAAACACCTAAATCTGGCAGAAATTAGGTAGGAAATCATGTTTATGGCTAAAAAATTGGCTTTAATTAACTTTTTGCCATGCTGTAAAGTATAAAAATGGCCACATCTTTGAGTCCTTTTTCATGGTTCCAACAATGGTTGACCTTAGACAAGGTCAAGGTCATCTTTTTCAAGGTCAAAAATCATTGAAATCAGCTGGGAAATTAAATTTATGTCCATGAAATTGGTTTAAATTCACTTTATGTTATGCTTTGAAATACTAGAGTGGTCTACTTGTTGAGTGCCTTTTCAAGATCATAACATGGTTGACCTTGGCCAAGGTCAAGGCCATCCTTTTCAAGGTCAAACACCCTCAATTCAGCTGAAATTAGCAAAAGAATCATGTTTATGGCCATAAATTTGGCTTAAATTAAGTTTTTAAACACCCATCTGAAAACCTAAAATGGTTTTCTCTTTGAATACTTTTTCAAGGTTTCAACATTGTTTACCTTAGCCTAGGGCAAGCTCATCATCTTCAAGGTCAAACAGCTAAATCTGGTTGAAATCAGGCAGGTAACTAAACGCTAAGTGTCTTTTCAAGGTCATGACATGGTTGACCTTTGCCTCGGTCAAGGCCATCCTTTTCGTGGTCAAACACCTGAATTCGGCTGAATTTCTCAAGGGAATCATCTTTATGGCTATGAAATAGACTTTCCATCTCTGGGTTTCCCAAATACAGTGCTATAGTGATGCATTTATGCAGTACAGGCAGTTTAAGGGTTTTGAAATCCTTTAAAAAATTCAAACACCTTATTTTGGATAAAAGCAGCAAGGAAATTGCATTTATGACCATAAAATTAGGTTAAATTCAATTTATGGCATGCTTTAAAAAATACTAATGTGGTCTACTCCAAGACCAAGGAAGGCCATAATGTGGTAGATCGTGCTCAAGTTCAATGTTATCACTGGTTATCCTTTCCAGGTCAAACACTAAGGTATTTTAGTCATTAAGGGAATCATATTTACAACTACAAAATTGGTTTATATACACTTTTTAACATGCTTGGAATTCTAAAGTTGACATGGTTGACCTAGGTAAATAGGTCAAAGTTGTGTTCCACAAGGTCAAGGACACTTAAAATTTAATGTGACTGACTATAGTATTTGGGAGAAGATGGATTTTTAGCCAGACCCTGGGTTCTCTGTAACTGTTACAATATCAACTATGAATGAAATTGAGATAATCAAGATGGCTGCCAGAATTAGATCAAAATCTTGGAACAATAGGGTGTTTTCAAAAAATGACTACTCGATCCCTAATCAAAATAGAAAGACAAAAAAAAAGGACATTACTGAAGTCCAGGAATCTATTCATGACATTTAGAACCATGTATAATTTATGGCAGCCATTTTGAACTATTAATGAGTGTTACCCTGCATATTGTTAAAGATACATTAAAAAATTCTGCTTCAAACAAATATAAAGGCACAAATCACAGGTTAAAAATTCAGAGATGTTACCAAACGTGTTCGCAAAGGATGATCTTGACCTAGGCTAAGGTCAACAATGTTAGAACTTTGAAAAAGTATTAATAAAACAAAAAGAAGACCATTTTGACCCATCCTTAAAACTAAGGGATAGGCCTCAGAGAAAAGAGTATTTAAAAAAGGTCATCAAGAGCTTTCATTTCATATAATACACATTAATAAGAGCATGGGAAGTATATTGAAACCATTGTTGAAAGATATCATGCCAAATATCTTAAACTGTAAAATGCCTCATAAAGGCTCTGGTCATATATTCACAAAACCAATCAATTTCAGGAAAATTAATCAGTTACTATACTGTAATCACAATGATATACTTTGTGTTATCTCTGAACATACTGTTTTGATAGTTCACATTACATCTTCTGAAAGCTGTTGGAGTGGCATTTTCAATACAAATTTAAAGAAAATTCAAAATTTGATTACCATGGCAACCTGAAATACTCTGTTGTCATTAGTTAATATCCCCCACTTATATCAGCATATTAGTCCCATCCAGCAGGATCTATGATGATTTTAAACTATTCAGAGTGGGAATCTACCTAAAAAATGTTTGATTCAGTTAAATTGACATCCATTCTAATAAAATTATCATAACTCATTTTTGGACAAAACAACATTTTTACCTTTAAATGGCCTGTTTCTGTGTTCTCAAAAGTGTAAATTTTCTCCCATTTTTTTTTAGAATGAACTGCTAATAACCAGCCAATTTGAGGTGTTTAACCTTGAAAAGGATGGCTTTGACTTTGGCCAAGGTCAACTGTGTTATGACCCTGAAAATGCACTCAAAAAGTAGACCAAGTATTTCAAAGCATGGCATAAAGTAAATTCAAACCAATGTTATGGTCATAAATTTAATTTCCCAGCTGATTTCAACAATGTTTGACCTTGAAAAGGATGACCTTGACCTTGTCTAAGGTCAAAATTGTTGGAACTATGAAAAAGGACTCAAAGATGTGGCCATTTTAGTATTTTACAGCATGCCAAAAAATTAATTAAAGCCAATTTTATAGCCATAAACATGATTTCCTTGCTAATTTTTGCCAAATTTAGGTGTTTGACATTGAACAGGGTGACCTTGACCTTGGCCAAGGTTAAATGTGTCATGACCTTGTGCTCAAGGAGTAGCTAATTTTTGGATTTCAAGGTGTGTCAAAAATGAGTTGACCAACTTAGGATTTTAAAGCTAGACATTGTGGCTTGACTCGTAACGGAGGACACCGGTAACGGAGGTCACTTTTTCACAGTACTTTCTCCCTAAAAAAAATTAGATATACCATCAATCAATCTGATTTTTGCAATACAGTTTCATTTTTTCATTTTCTTTGGAGTAGTACTAGTTATTTTTGTTTCCACTTTAATAATACATGCTTAGTCATGGTAACAGAAGTCACTCCCCTTAAAAAAAACTACTTCAGATTTTGCCAGGGAAATGCATCTAGTCCGGAGATGTCAGGAGATATCAAGTCCTAATCTGGCACATAACTATGTTCCTAATTGATCTTCATTTTAGTCTGGTATTAACCAGAATATTCTTTTTATTTTCTGCCCAGGGCCACTAAAGGCTGATAGTAACGGAGGTCACCCTAAAATACTGGACACTGGTATAAAGAGGTTCAATCCTTCAGCTTTTCCTTGCTAATTTCTGCCAAATTTGACCTTGAAAAGGGTGATCTTGACCTTGGCCAAGGTTAAATGTGTCATGACCTTGTACTCAAGGAGTAGCAAATTTTTGGATTTCAAGGTGTGTCAAAAATGAGTTGACCAACCTAGATGTGGCCATTTCTAGTAAAAGTAACTTAAGGAGTGGAATCTTATCATCTTAAAGCATGTCAAATAGTGAATTTGAACCAAATTTATGGCCAAAAATTTAATTCTCATATAAATTTCAATCAGATTTAGAGGTTTGACCTTAAGAAGGATGACCTTGACCTAAGATAAGGTCAATGATGTTGGAACCTTGAAAAAGGACTCAAAGACTTGACCATTTTAGGATTTTAAAACATGTCAAAAAGTGAATTTAATCCAATTTTATGGCCATAAATATGATGTCCTTGCTAATTTCTGTCAAATTTTAGTGTTTGACCTTGAAAAGGGTGACCTTGACCTTGGTCAAGGTCAACATGTCATAACCTTGAAAAGGTACTCAAGGAGTATATCTTTTTTTTTTTAAAGTTCAAATTGTGTTAAAAATGAATTTAAACCAATGCTATGGCTCAATATGTGATATCTTCGATTTCTCATTTTGTTTGAGCTGGTTGCTATGGCAACCAGGTTACCATGCCAACAGACCTTTCCAGAAAAAAAGTATGCCAATTTTTAAGATGGGTCCCATTTTGCACAAATAGTCAAGAAACAACCTAGGGGCCATTGACAGATGCAATTTTTTATTCTAAAAAGGGATTTTTTGATAAAAGTGGAGAAAATAATTGCATAGGAAAAATGTCCAATCTCCATGGCAGTTGCCTAGGGGGGGGGGGTTGAAATTGGATTGTGCAACCTGTATTCGAGGGCTAATATTTTGATAACCAGGAAACATTTATGTTCACTTCTTTTTTTTGGAAGTATCAGGATGACTTCAAGTTTTTGTTGGTACCTCACACTTACCTCTGTGAATATATCCAATTTTAGACATTTTCTCTCCTTATTTGCAAGACTTAACTTGGAATGTGCCGCAGATATATTGCAGATAGCGGTCGTTTACACAGATGGCGGTTGTACAGGAGTCCCTCCTATCCCACCACACCCTGGACCACACCCACTCCTCCAGCCCTTATCGACAATGACAGATCACTTCGCAGCCCATGTCTATCGTCCGCGGCGCTCTATTTGTCCACGTGCAGTCCGTTTGTAACGATCAATGCCATTGGTCGACGACGATCTCGGGAAAGCCCGTGACGGCGGTGAGATCTCATCTCAGTTTCGCACTCTGTCAACAGGGGGAGGTAGTGAGACGGACAGGGCGATAAAGTTACCAGCTGGTGGCTGCTGTAGAGTGGCAGCTTCTACACAGCTGGTTTTAATGATTTTCAACTTGAGAGTTTGGCCAGGCTCCGTGGTCTATTCCATGTAGTATATGCAACCAGCTGTGGAGTTTACTTCTAGGTTTCCTTATAAATGGTCCGAACATCCCCATTTTATTTGTGAAGGCACAGGACAGTCCCAAAACTGGCAAAGTCTCTACCCGGTACTTTGTTAAATAGGTACAGGGATACAGTTTGTCCTGGCGTAAATGCCCCGTAAGACATGCTGTAGAACCGCTAAGTGTTACAATAACACTTAGCAGTCATCCATCCAACTGCTAACTGTAACAAAAAATGCTAAGTGTTATCATAACAGTTAGCAGTGTTGTAACACCCATATTCCCTTATTTGGCTAATCCCCCACTTTCTCATTTCCATGCTACTCCACTCCCCCAATGCCTCTTATCTCCCTACACCTCACTGATACCCTTGGTGTCTATCATGCTTCATTCCCTCAGGCTAATTTAACACTTAACACCTAAAACCCTTCATGTATGGTATATATGTGCAGAATCACTAAGGGACATAGGCATGTCTATATGGTGGGGGGTCTAGATGGGGGGTCCCCATGTCCCTTGTCGATTTTAAGAAAAGCCCATGTCAAATGTCACTAAATTTGTATTTTCCTATGTCCTTGTCACTAAGCTCCATGTCACATGTCGATTTTAAGAAAAGTCCATGTCCCCTGTCACTATCTCTTTTGTCCCTTGTCCTTGTCCCTAGAAGCTCCATGTCTTTTGTCGATTTTAAGAAAATGCCATGTCACACTGTCGATTTTAGGGGTCTAGACCCATATGGTGGCCCACGTTTGATTCAATAGAACACAACCACATTACTTTTAGCCTATACAAAAATAAAGATTATATGATAGACAGGTCATGTACTAAAGACTGCTTTGTGATTGTGATTCCCCTACGCTGGGGGCTCCTTGGTGTTACAGATAGCAATTATTGTAACAGATAGAAGTTTGATGTCTCTTCACAAGATGACCTGAGTTTTGTTACAGTTAGCAGCAATTGTAACACATAGCAGTTGGATGCTTGTAACACATAACATTTTTTTTTTGTTACAGCTTGTAGTTGAATGGGTGACTGCTAAGTGTTATTGTAACACTTAACAGTGTTGTAACACTTAGCAGTTCTACACATGTATTCTAAATGATGGGTTATACATATACGTGTATAAAAAAGTTATGTAAATAAAATAGACACGCCTTATGAGTACTGGTACGTAGCTAGTGGCCTGTAGGCTAGGAAGATTCTACCGTGTACTTGGATCAGGGTACACTCATCTCTACCAATCAGTAGTATAACGAAACACGGATTGTAGCAGGCATTTTAACCCATGAGTAGTACAGGAAAAGGGGTTTGTAGCGGCCATTACTGTACTTACGGTACGGTGTGTAAGAGATGGTTAATTGTAGCTTTCGCATTAGTAATACAGACCTCCTTTTTGTACTTGACGTACAATGTCATGTACATATGTTTCACGAAATTATATTCTTGATCGTTTAGTGGCTGGTTAACTAAAAATGTATTAAAAAGTGAAAGAACATACATTTCGTATCGAGTATTGGAATCTAAATATCAACCCTAATTTTGTACCAAGGCCTGGAGGACAAATTGCTAATGCTAATTACCATCATTAAGAAATGCCCTCCTATTATCAGCTATTATCAAATGGAAGGGCAGGAGCAATGAAGTTCCAAAAGAGGTATTTCATTTTCTTCTCCATGATGTTGGCTTGGTTGTCTCTGTACTTCTCTCCTGTAAGATGTACATTCTCAGCCTGCCATTATTATAGCCTGTAACAGGATACAACAGTGTGGATCATCTCCTGGGATGTGTAAAATAAACCAAATTGGAGCTCAATTAAAATAGATGTATGATCGTGTTATAATGTCCCTTGTTGGTTTAAGGGTGTAGGCTTTATGATGAATGATGATTGAGTAAGTACTCCATTAAACTCAACCATTGACTCTCGTAATGATAGGATAACGGTTATTACGGCAAAGGAGGTTGATAACCCACATAACATAAATCATTTTAATCAGATTATAAATCTTTCTGTTTAGCACTAAACACCATTAGCTCAACATTGCATATTGCGAAAACCCATAACACCAATCATAATGGGTAAGCGTTTTTATCTAGAATAAACCGTGAGTGCCTCTTTAAACAGTATCCGCTAGAAACACCAGTTCATAGTGTACAGGGTTATGTAGGTGGAAGTTTATTTTGGGTAGATGTTTGGCAACATGACTAAATAAGACCCAAAAATTTTGCTGATTCTGAATTTCCATGTTGCCACTTTTTCCGAGCATGCGCAGGGGGTCAGAATTTAAGATGTTGGATTTTCACTCCCCATGTCATGGGTGTCGACCCTACTAATATTCTAATGGTCTCTAACCACCCTAAATTGGGTACAAGGAATCCATTAGTGCCATTGGTTTGTTGCCAGCACCTGTGGATGCCTATCAACAGCACTACAGCATAGCAACAGACTGATGACCTTGCCGGGAAATGGATACAATATTGACCATCAATCAGATTCCTTGACCAAAGCAGTGAATTCCAATAGTATCTAACTCAATAAATAGGGTCATTGGTTTTTTGTTAAAGCTGGTTCTGCATAGCAACAAGCTGGTAACCTTGCCAGGAAAGGCATGCATGTGACAAGCCATCAGATTCCTTGACTAGAGAAGTTTAACCAAATTATATCCAAACTCCCTTAATATAAACAAAGGAATCCAATGGTGTCATTGTTTTTTTTTGTTGTTGCTAGAGCTGATGGTTGCCTATCAACAGTCCTTCTGTATAGCAACAGACTAGTGACCTTGCCTGGAAATGGATACAATTGACGAGCAATCAGATTGCTTAGCCAAACCTGTGAATTCCAATAGTATTAAACCCACTAAACAGAAACAATGATCCATTAGGTGTCATTGGTTTGTTGCTAAAGTTGGTGGTTGCCTAGCAACAGTATTTCTGCATAGCAACATACTGGTAACCTCGCCTGGAATGGCATATATATGTGACCATTAGATTCCTTGACTAGAGAAGTAAATTCAAGACCTAACCTTCCTAAACAAGAAGCAAGAAACCCATTGTACTCACTGGTTTGTTGCTAGAGCTGATGGTTGCTTAGCAGCAGCACTTTGCACTTGCAAGCTCATCTTAAAGTGATGATGTGTGGCTTGCCATCAGAATCCGATTCTATGCAGGAGATAATACCCTGATTATAAGCCCAAGCTTCACCCTCTCCGGCGACCTAGTTTGGTGGGTAAACTAAGCCTTCTCCCCTAGGTTACCATTTTGACAAAGAATCGCTGTATTCATACACCACTAGTGTTAGATCTACTTTGGCCCCAATACTGGGTGCTTGTGGGAACCAGCATTTGCTGGTATCCATCTGCCAGCTTGATTCAGCAGCATCAAGCTAAAAGAAATAGTACCTCCCAGCATGCCTGTTTACCAGTGACGTAATCGTGAGACTACAAGAGGGGGCCAGTGTGGCCCAGGCTTATATTGATTTCAAGTGGGAAATTCACCCGTCTCATAAGTGGGACAGGCTTATATTTGAGGCAGGCTTATTATTTATATCCTTGAGAAAACTATATAACCCTTTTTCCACATATTTCTAGAAATGATTCCAATTTTAGATAGGTAAGTATCAACTCTATCCCTCTTGAATGTGTAATAAAAGTAAAGGATAGAAAGTTTGCTTCGTAAAACTGAAAGAATTATGAAAATATTCCTATTAGAAGTGGAATTATGCCCCTCTGTAGGCCTTCCATTGGCTTTTCTTATTCTGACCAGGCTTATATTTGGGGCCTGCCTTATATTAGGCCTAGTGCTCTTTTGACCAGGCTTATAAACAGGGCAGGCTTCTATTTGGGCCCCGGCTAATAATCAAGGACATACGGTAATCCCTGGAACCACTAACAATTATCAGTTGCCTAATAACCTTTGTATAGCAACTGATTGTGGCAAAAATGGCATGACGTCAGAATCCTAGTATAGGGGTGACTTAATGATACATGAACCAATCAAACAGAAATAAGGAATTAATCAGTGCCTTTGGTTTGTTTCTACACTGTCTGCCCCACCACGTAGATATACAGTAGACTGCTTTTTATTATCCAATACAGGTGTAGTTGTTGTAGGTATGAACCTACATACTAGACTGACATTCTGGTGTATGTACAGGTAGTTGTACTGCGTACTTACGGGGGTAATCATAGCCCATTTACAACTGCAGCTGAGAGTGTAGCAGCTTTGATTGACCAGTAATTCACTGTTAAAATAGCAGGATACATGCAAAGTTGCCAGCCTAGAGATCATAGACTGCAGGAGTGAATTTTAATGGTACCTAATCTAACTAAATAGGAAAAGGGGTATTGATGTAATGCTTTCCTCAGAATAGAAACTGCTTAAAATCATAATGTTGCACAGCTCAGTACAATTCCTTCAGAAATTCATGGGTAATCAGTAGCGAATATCAGAAAAATGACAAGAATTGATCTCATTTGATGACTGATGTTTTCAAAAAGATTATTCATAATGAGGTATAGCATCTCTAAGATGGCTAGATAGATGCCCTTTTCATGGGCAAAGCCTCCAGTTTGTTAAAATGAAAAATGCTACTGGGTTAAGTCCCCAGCTTGTTGCCATGGAAAATGCTACTGCTAGGGAGTTTATCATTCCCATAGCAAAGTAATAGCATTAAGGGATCTCTTGTATATTGTTGACTGCATGTACGTTTCATTAGGCTGTTGGTATGCAACAATATGGTTGCTTTGCAGTTTCTAGTCCTAGCAACAGAAAAAGAAACACTGATAAATTCCTTAAAACATATATGCTAGGTGTCTTTGGAATCTACTACTTTTAGTCCAGTATTCTGATAGCTAGCACCATACCCCACTTAACAAGGAAGGTCAACCATCTACTATGTAAAAGTGCTGTTTCTGGGATATTGTTAGTTCTAGCAATCCAATTGCTAGGTCCTCTTGCCTTAGTAGTAGATTCAGTTACTAGAATTCATCTGCTAGCTCAGGATTCTCATGGCAAGCCACATACCCTCTTTTTGAGGTAAGGTATCCGATCTACTGCTATGCAGAAGTGCTGTTGATAAGCAACCATCAGCTCTAGCAACAACAAAAAAACAATGACACCATTTGATTCCTTGTATTATGTTAAGAGAGGTTAGATATAGTTTGAATTGACTTCTCTAGTCAAGGTATAGATCTGATGGCTTGCCACATGGATGCCTTTCCTGGCAAGGTTACCAGTTTGTTTCTATGCAGAAATACTGTTGCTAGGCAACCGCCAGCTTTAGCAACATACCAATGACACCTAATGGATCATTGTTTCTGTTTAGTGGGTTAAATATACTATTGGAATTCTCAGCTTTGGTCGAGGAATCTGATTTCTGGTCAATTGTATCCATTTCCAGGCAAGGTCTCCTGTCTGTTGCTATACAGAAGTGCTGTTGCTAGGCAACCGCTTGCCCTAGCAACAAACCAATGACATCATTGGATTCCTTGTACCCGATTTAGAGGGGGTAGGGACCATTAGAATATTGGTAGGGTCAAAAACCATGACATGGGGAGTGCAAATCCAATATTTTTGGCTGCCATCTTGGATTTTGACCCCCTGCTCATAATCGAAAAAAATTGGCAACATGGAAATTCAGAATCAGCAGAATTTTTGAGTCTTGATCAACCATGTTGCCAAAAATCTACCCAAAAAATATTTCACCTAGGTATTGAAACATAACCTGGTGCACTATCAGGTCCCAACCCACTGTGCACACCAGCCTGCCTTATCGTTATATAAAGACCAGAGATGGAGTACACATATATCCCTGACAGCCAGAAATCCCTTACTGATAAATGGCCCTGGGCCTTGGTGCCCAGACTAGTGGTCCCCAAGGGGCCGGGAGTTGGTGATCCCTCCCCTCACGCCACATTCTGCAAAGTCTCTCTCGCCCATGAAAACAACCATTAGTTTGGAAGTTATCTTTTAGTCTATGGTAGGAGGTAGAAGTAGGTAAGAGGTTATGGGTAGTCTGACCAAGACTCGGTCATTTTGCCGTTTGGTAAGTGACGCTAACTACTTAAGACCAACTAAGTTCAGAACTGTACATACCTTCAGAACTAAATTATTGCACCTTATCAGCCTAGCGTTGGGGCCTAGCGTAAGCACTATGATGTGTAGGGCTAGGTATACAACTACATTTCTGACTCAATCTGTGAAAAGGCCCCTTTTTGCAGTACATGTTATATTTGTCACATACTTAACGGTATATGTATTATATTTTCCTGAGAAATAAACAATTTACAAAAAAAAACTCACAAAGAAACACTGGAAAACCCTCAAACTATAATCACAGATTGCAAACATTATCAACATGTCTGAAGGTGAGGTGGCTGTCTTTACGTGCCAAATAGCCAGGTGGTCGAGTCTTAGGACGGCCTACCCTATGAGGACCCAAAATCGAACATGTAAATGGCGGTTGTGAGGGCATGTCCCTGGAGTCCAGAGTCCAGTCGTTAAACTAATGGGGATATAACACCGCGGACGGCTGCCTACCAGTTCACAGTATACCACCACTGGAGATAGCCATGTATTACTGCAACCACGGGGCCTTCCTGTCGTCCAACACGGATACCGTAGGCGGAAGTGCGTCACGGTTGGACGCGTCTCATGGCCTTGTGGGAACAAACCGGACAAGTAAATCCGGCTAGGTGAACACCAGTGTTACACTAGTGCCTTGGTGCCTAAATAAGTTTTTCAGCGGGATGTGGGGCGATGCATTCGGAGATTTAGGTAGTGGGATTATATCCTAGGATTGCACTCACCGTAGCTGTATAGTGAACCAAGACAGAAGTTCCAACTTGTCCACTGAAGACCCATGGGACTAGAAACGTGCCACATACCAGAGATAGATTTGTTTATCTGCACAGTAAGTCCTAGCAGAAATAACACAATTCTGTCCAGACTACCACTGAAGATAGCCATTAAAAGCTGCTAAAGTCATGTAGTCTATTCATTGGTTGCCTTTTGACATTATTATGAACCAGGACAGAAATGGCCACCTAATGACCAAGACAAGTCATATTCGACAAGACAGGTCTACTATTGAACCCATACCTATCTCTCCTTATTGAATATCATATGACTAGCCACAGTCATGATGATCTACACAAGTTATTTCCCATTGATATACGCAGTGATAACACTTACCATTAATTGCTGATGTTATAACCAGCTGGACCCAAACATATTGGCTGAAAGCTGAGGAAGATACAGAAGCCCATGACTACAGCCACAGCCTTTATAGATGTAGAAAATCACTGAACAACGGATACAGAAAATGCCTGTATAAATACACGTACAGTTGTGTGTTTAGTGGTGTAGTCCCAGGTGGGGCTGTGTCAAATGAACTGCAAGGCGTCCAGGGGAGATAACAAAAACCCCACCCATCCAATCCCATCTCAATCCTGACCAAACTCAAGGTGCCGAATTAGACCTTTACGGCGGGAAGAACTTTAATGTACCACCTAGTCCTTTTGTTATCCAGGCACATGGATGCTACCCTGGCGACTATCTCCTATAATTTTCACACTATAGGGTTAATTCACTTTCACAGGGTCGTTACGATTCACTCTAAATCCAGTGCAGTGCTTTATTTGTACATCAATACTGCAAAGAAGCATGCACATTCAACAATTGCATGGTCCTTTAAGGGTTGAATTAAATGTCCTACCACAGCCAAACCCACAGCCGACCAGCAAACGCACATAGAACTAGTCCCACTAAGCCATAGCCAAAGCCTATGTACACCAATCGAATTTCCCCCAGCATTAGAGAAAGATCACATCAGCAGCGCTGCGGCCTGGGGCCAGGGACGACCCACGCAGGGGCTTCAGAATCGATTGCTTTGATTGAGCCGTTGTAGCCCCCGTTGACAAGATCTCCCCTCTGCGGCGAGAAATGAGAGCGAAGGAGCGAGAAAAAATAAACCATTTCCCTCTCATGCTGCACTGTTCTGTGAGCCCACAGCAAACCTTGGTACCTCTTTTCACTGCCCTAGGTCAGAGAGATAGAGAATGTTCCGTGAAGCTATACATGTTTTGAAGACTGAAGAAGGAGTAAAGAGGTTGAGGAAAATATGGTTGGTGAAAGGTGGTAATATGGGGTTTGGGTTTCCCATGGGCTGGAAGGGAGGTAAGGGTGTGTGTGTGGGAAAAATATAGATCAAGTAATGGGGTTGACTAGTAAAAGAATGAATTGTGGAAGGTGGGAAGAAAAGATCCAAGATTTACATACCTCAAAGTGAGCAAAGATGGTAGAGAGAGAGGAAAGAAGGAAGGGACAGAGAGATGGATATATAGAATAGTGTGTGAGAGAGAAAGAATGAAAGAGAGAGCGAGAGAGAGACAGAGAGAGAGCGTGAGAGAGAGAGAGAGAGAGAGGGAGAGAGAGAGAGAGAGAGCGAGCGAGCGAGTGAGAGAGAGAGAGAGAGAGAGAGAGAGAGAGAGAGAGAGAGAGAATGAATATAAGGACGGATAAAGCAAGCTAGTTGTAGGAGAAATAGACAAATAAGGGAAAGAGGTGGATAGAGGAGCAGGATATTATAGCACTCAGCATCTATATGTATAGACAGGCAATTATATAGAAGATACCCGAACACGTGTGGTCGGTATCTAGAGGTGGGAATGGACTGGACAATCTGCAGTGGTGAGTATCGAAATATAATTTGTCCGCTGTACATGGGGTTCATTTGGCGGAGGTCATGATGATTGGGAGACGGCGGGCAATCTGCCCAATCACCATATACAGGCAACCCTCCCAGTGGCCACAGTATAACAGCCTGCTTGGAAACCCTGCCAATATGTACCCATCTCCTCGTAACACCAACTTCTCCAGGCCGCATAAACCAATAACAACTTCAAAGTATCATCACATACACTTTATGGTCAAAGAACGGTTTGATATAGTCTTAATGCCCAGAAAATTGCCTGGATTTGATCAATGGTGACATAACCTGAGATACATCTGAAATATTCACACATAAAATGAGCTATAAAGGTAGCGACCGTGGGTTCTGTAATTCCTTGTCATATATTGCCTGGTTTGAGCGATAATACAGTAAATATTGGCTGCTGGTATGGGCGATAATAGATAAGGACATCTCGGGCAGCCACAGCACAGGTCCCTAGGGGACTGGAAGGGGCCGTGCTAATGGATCTACCAAGATAGGGTAAGTCGGGGAGAGATAAGCGCTCTGCCTTATGAATATACATGCTATTAAAGGTACTTCCTGGGCCCATAAAACCACCTTTAGGCCTATAGGTGAATAATCAGCTCCACATATCGACGTAACACACACAGAGAGGATGAGTCTGGCGACGGGGAAGCTCCTTTGAATGAGAGTTGTATGTGGAATCAGGAGTTTTAATTTCAGGTAGTAATATACTGAAACTCATAGCATGAGCAGTATATGGAAACGGGATTGTACTATGAGAGGCACATGGAAACTGGAATTGGTAGAATGAATACTGGGGACCGGAGTTTGTTAGATGTAGGCTATGTAGTATCAGTAGTATATGTGGAAGGTAGCGCATGCGTTGTGCTTTAAGTAAAATGATTTGTATTGTGAGTAATTTAGAAACTAGAGTTTGTAGCGTGGGTAGTATGTTGAATACTTTTAATGTGGAAACAAAATGTTTGGATGTGAGTAGTATGTGGAACAGCATTTCATAGTATATTCCCTGAGTAGTATATTACATGTGTACATGGAACCTAGGGATTGTAGTGTTCATAGTATGGGCACAAAAGATTTAGCATGAGAAGTATATGGAAACAAGATTTTGTACGATGAGTTGTCTATGGAAACTAGAGTTTGTAGCGTAAGTAGTCTATAGAAACTATAGTTTCTAGCGTAAGTAATATATGGAAAGTAGAGTTTCTAGCGTTAACAGTATTATGTAGACTAGAGTTTGTAGCATTTGTATTATGGGAACAAGAGTTTTAGCATGAGAAGTATATGAAAAGTAGACCTTGTACTGTCAGTAGTATATGGAAAGTTGTACTGTCAGTAGTTTACGGAAAGTAGAGTTTGTACAGTGAGTACTATAATGAAAATAGAGTTTGTAGCGTGTGTAATATGGGAACAAGAGATTTAAACATGAGTAGTATATGGAATCCAACATTTGTAATGTGTGAGGTTCGTGTTGTCGGTTGTATATGGAAACTAGACTTTCTAGTATAACCCAGCAAATTGTCGTGAGTCCTCGTCAACCTGTGTGAAGTGGCTCACCTATGTCGCTAGATAGAACACGACGTCGTTATAGCACAAGATCACCAGGAATAGCAATTACTATGCCACGTGAGTCTAACACACAGTGGCAAAAGATGACGGAATGAGTTATCACTCAAAAAGGAGTCACTATTGATGACCAATCATGGCGACAGATGACGACAATTTGCTGGGAAGTATCGTGGAAACGAAGGTTGAAGCATGAGTAGTATATGGAATCTGGAGTTTGTTTCGGAGAAAGGGTCTACTGTAACCAGGAGCGTGTTGCTCCTATGGTAAAAAGAGCTGTCAGTAGGTACCCTCTTTTCAAAAGAAGTCATGCTCTGCTTCACCATTCAACTTGCACTCACCACATTAGTCTGAAAAGTCACCTTCCTTGTTTAAAACAGAGAGAGCATAGGAGCAACACCCTCCAGACCATGTATGAACAGTGCTATATGAAAACCAGGTGGGTGTTGCTCCTATAGTAAAAGGAAGAGCTGGCTATAAATGCCCTCATTTCCAGTCCTTTCTTTTTATGTCGCTATAACTTGTCCCTTTTGTTGCTCACAAGTGGTCATTCAAGTATGGTGCTAAAAAAGGGGGATTTGAGTAGGTACCTAGTTGGGAGAAGTCAGTCAGTATAATAAACTATAGAGCGTGTGACATGAGTAGGTACCTAGTAGTGCAGCTCTCTCTATTTTAAACAAGGCAGGTGACTTTTTTAGACTAATGTGGCGAGTGCAAGTTGAATGGTGAAGCAGTGCATGACTTGTTTAGATAAGAGGGCACATACTCACAGCTCATTTTACAATAGGAGCAACACCCTCCAGGGCTTACAGGGTGGCACTTGTAAAGGTATGGGTTAAATGGAAGTCAATACATTGACATCAATGCAATAAAGTATCCCACTTCTTATGATTAAAGATATGACCTAATATCACGAGGATAAGGTTTGTGTTTTCGCTTGCTTAACTTGGAGTAGACATCCAATTGTAAAGTCTTACGCTAGGCACACAGAGCAAGTCTGATTGAGCAAAATAGACTGATAGGACCGTCCCTTTAAGAGAGGCAATCCCTTTGTTAGTGCTACATGAATTTATGAGTATCTAGAAACGGTGTTAACTTAGTGTTATGGCTTCACAGTGGCCAGGCTGTGTGGGTGAGAAGTGTAGTTTTGCCAGTCGTGTGGCAGTGGCAGCAATGATCATGGATCAACTACAGTTACTAGTATTGGACGCAGCACATACAACCTTAACCCCTCAATAGCAACATGACGCCTCAAGGTGCATTTAATTATGTTGGCATGATGCTCCAATATAATGCTGCATTGAAGTACCATGCCAACCATTGAGAGTCTAGAAAACCCATTTTATATGCAGAGGGATGTGTGAGTCCCTGAAACCAAAGAGTACATTTTCCTAGAGACACGACACCGGCCCCTGCACCACCACTACGGCTTTAGCTATCCCAGCATCCCACAGCCGACAGTCTGCACTGAGCCATCCTCCAGTCCCCCTCCTCCTTCCCACCCACTCCCTCCCTCCCTCCTTTCTCCCACCCTCCAGTCGCTGCCTCTTAGGCGGGCGCGGAAGCTCGTTTATTCCAGTCGGAATGTCGATGTCTGTTCCAGAACACATCTACATGGCGTCCTCCCGCAGACAGACGCAGCCACGTGTACTTAGTTCCTGCCACCGCTGCTAGTCGTAACCGGACCCTGCCGTGTCAACGCCCCCTGGTGGATGTTACAGGGACGCTGTAGAGACGCTGATGGTGGGGTTTGCCACCAGGGGGCGTGGGAGGGCAGCTGGGCGGATGTCGTTATAAAGCATCCAGGCACTAAGGGAGGCCGACCTGTGTATGCTGTACAGGCTCCCCGGGGCACCCCACACCACCAACTACCTCCACAGAGTTACCGCTACCTAACGGATTGAGGAAGCTGGCCACGAGAGTAAGGCTTTAATACAGAGGCGGGGCGGACGCCTCCCACTCCAGGCGGGAATGGACATGGAGAGGGGAGGAGGGTAGTAGGCAGGAAAGCCTTTAACAGCAACCCTGCTACACCTACAATACTAACCATGTGTGAATAACTGCCCATCACACACAGCCATGAGAGTACGCTGGCTGTTCATGCAGTTAGCCAACCTGCTGTTTCTCACTGAGTGGACGTTGTGTGGGGTAGTGAAGGTGCTTATACCAGGATCCTTGGTGCCTCAGGAGGCTCCCGGGGTCTGGGGAGAGCTGGATGGAGTGCCAGTCTCAGGCAGGAGACTGTTGGCGGCTTCTGCTGTGAGCAGCTCGGCTTCCCCAGGTGCGGCTACCGCGAGCAGCTCCCCTGCACCACCACGCACCCCGCCCATATCACAACAAGAAAGGCAACAGAAACAACAACAACAACAACAACAACAACAACAACAACAACAACAACAGAGGAGGGTGGTTATCCCTCACCACCCTGTGGGGATCCCCCACATGTGGAGTGAGCGGCAACACAACCAGCGTTCCCACTCCTCACACCAGGAGGTACCCGTTCACCATGGAGGAGGCGGCTCCAGTAGGCCTCACGCCGACCACGTGGCCGCCCCACAGGCTGGAGCAGGCGGTGTGGTAGCTATACAGGAACCTACAGGAGAGCCGCACACCCTCACCTATGACCACGTACAGGAGGGGGCTAGTCACAGCGGTAAGCCGGCCGTCACACGGCAGGACAGGAGTAAGGAGCAGCTTGCTCAGCTTAAGAAGCAGCTCCACAGGACAGGAGGAATTAATAACATCCTTAAGCGCCCTGGAGTAGACCCGGAAATCACCGGGGACGCTAATCTCAATCTTTTATCAGTCATGCAGCTGGCAAGCATGAACCTGAGTGAGCTCATATCTATTGACGATGAAAGTTTTAATCACACCGGGAGTGGGAATTTGACTGCTCGGCAGCTCCGCCGGAAGTTGCGGCGGCGACTGTCATCGTCGAAGGACGTAGGGCATAAGCATGGACGCTCGCGTTACTCACTCGTCACGACGCGCATCCGGACGCGCGCCAAGCGTTCTGACGGTGATATGAGCGATGATTACACCTGGGCTGTCATCGTCGGCGGTTCCGGTTTGGCCATTCTGATCGTTGTTTTGTGCGCATGCGTATGTGCGCGCTGCAATATCGATCAGAAGGGCAATGAAACACTGACCCCGGTTCCACCGGACCCTCCGACGCCGGCAGTGTTTTTTGTCGGGGGGAATAACTCGGCTGATACAGGGGTGGACAATTCTGGGTTTGCCATGGGGGATATACCCATAGGGGGCGGGGCAGAGGGTGCTGGGGTAAGTGGAGCCAGCACTTCCTGTTTTGGTTACTCAGCATTAAAAGATGATGAGGACTGTGTGTCATTAAGAAGTGCTACTTTAGAACTGGAGAAGTCATAGCGAAAGGCCCACTAGGGGCCTGTGATACCACACTCCTACCCCTCACACAAACCCCGCCTCTTCATGTAGTGGAACTTTGATAACACATGCTTTAAGATTATCCAGAGTATTGAACCGACTCAAGGCATTAATACCTGTCTCCGAGTAACTGTCAAACTTCCCTGTCACACACCCTGAACAATGGACGCTTACCAGAATATCAAACAACTTATCTAATAGCAGTATGATAATAACATACCGGTACATCTCATGGAATGGAGGGGATGCTTGTAACTAAAATTTGACTCATTACTAAGCCCATCATCACTAGACCACTGGATCAATGAAACATCGCATATTCAATGGCGGATGAAAGATCTGACAAAGGAAGTGGCGCGGCGCAAAAGGAGGGGCAGAGTCCTAATTCTTGAAAATCGTTTGGGGTCCAAAATAATCAAATAATCTTTTGACCACAGACAGAAGAAGGGACGATATCAGAATCTGCCACTGAGAATAATACATAGAAGACCTATACAATCATGTACTACCCCCACGGATTACCCGAGAAAATAAAAACGAACCCATTGACGAACACTAAATATCTCTGATTCATCTAAACTACTGTCCAATCCCTTTTATATACACACATAAAAAAAGTGGCAGTTGTAAACATACCTTGATACGAACAAAAGCTTCGATACTGGATGCTTAAGCTGAACTACAACACATCCACTGGAGACACTTTTGACTCTGGACATGTGCTTTCGAAAAGAAAAGAAAAAGAGATTGTGGAAATTCTGAAAGGTTTATAAGAGAGCCTGGGTAAACGACAATGTATTATATCATTGACTGACCATATAGATTCTGTATCTTTCAGCGGATTTTTATTTTAATCACAAAGAATGAAGCCGCATCAATGTACATAATAAATTGTGAATAATATAGTATTTTTTATTCATTTATAAACAAGAGTTGCTTGTTGATCATTAAGGTTCTCTCATGATGCAGTCTAAATTATTCAACATGGTGTTCTGCGACGATAATACTCAAATTTTACTGAGCTGCAACTATTAATCGAAATCCATTAGAATGCAAAGCAATTTCATAAAGTCAACGTCTAAACCGACTTAATGTTTTACTCTAAACATGAGGCCAGATGAGACCCACTACGCGCAGAGAATCATAGCTATTCTCAGCAAATCTGGAAACAGTGTCCTGGCATAAAATAAACTTGCAATTGGTGCAAGTAACTATTGAAATCTCATGTTCATAAATTTTTAAAACATTAGACATTGCCTGGGCTATCTTTTGTGAGAATGTCACAAACGATTGCGTGTGGATCCTATAACCTATCTACTACGCAGGAAAGCTGCCTCATATATAGTTGCATGGAACATCCTTTCTTATTGAATGTATTCATGAAAATCATGAGCAGCCTTCGTGCACATCAATATCATGTCATGAAATCAATATATCAATATATCAATATATCAATATATCAATATCATGAAATCATTCTATCTCCCCAGTACAGTGATGAGGATTATGAGCAGTGTTCCGGTCCAATGTGTCCATGGGAGGATTCCCTTCTCCTGGTTTAATTGATTCCCCGCTCACCAAATGTGGGGATTGAAGCACGTGTAGAATTACCCCTGCTTCCATTATGGGAACAGGCAGTCAGAAGAACTCCAAGAATATTTCATTTACTATATAAGAAGACAAGGATAATACCATTACAATACTTGGTAGAAAATGTATACTTGAAGAGCACTAAATTACTGCATTTACATGTGTTTTTCCCCCTCGTTGATGCGCCTGACTCAGTATAGAGCAATCTTTCTCTAGGTTCTTTTTCGTATTCATAATTGAATAATTCAAAACTAGATTGTCCAGGAATGCGCAGTTTCTACACTTCTCTCAAAACCATTGATTATTATGATTTAGGTCACACTTTCGAATGATCAAATATATTTTGTGAGCAAACCGCAATCACGAAAATCACTTCATTCTTGCAATGACATAAATCATTATATTGCCCAATGTCTGTTGGAAGTGGAAGAAATCGAGAGGACACAAAACTTCGAATCAAATTGGCAACTGCTTGATAGACTAACGCTGATTCAGGGTTGTGTTCTACAGGGATATAACAACCCCTTATTGTGCTGATCTGATTAACTAATTAAATGGTTCATTCGAGAAAGAATTCGACAAAAGCCTTGGGAAAGTATAATGGGGCTTCCACATTCACCCATCTCTGACCAGTCTCTCAAATCGAAAGGTTCTGCTAGTTTACTCAAGACGTTGAAATGAACCAATACACAGCCATATTGACAGTTGTGCGCTATACAATAATTCTTTGAAAGCTTGATTTATACTGAAGGATTTCTGTGCCCTCATACTCACGCGAATCCATATTCAGATCATTTCTTCATCGCATTTTCATATTCATTCTGAGCATACTTATTGTATTATTAGCAGATCTATGCCAGGTACTTTTCCAGTACATTATTATATTTTGCTACTACCATAACAATGACGCATAGACAGTTTGGATATAATGTCATTCTATAAAAAGCCGATGGCTATAGACTAGATTCAGAGCTTAAAGATACAATTTCAGCTAGATCGTCGATCCCAAAAATCTTTAAAGACCCTTCTATGTCTAATGATACCTGTTTTCCTGACCCATAGCATATATCATTTTCATGTAAAAGCTCCATGTGTGTGATTAGATGATATCTTGATACAGGATAGTTCTTTTTCATGGCGGGAAAGTGCACTACCATGAATATATCTGGCCTCAATAACCACCTTACACATGTGGACAAATCCTATCCTGATCTATAAATGGCTCATTTTATTTACACTAGCAGGGGCATGGGCTGTACTTGAATCACTCTCACCCTGAAACAGGGCAATTTGTGGGTGATTGCTTCTATGGATAGCCTATATATAGCTCAGCAGTAGCAGGTTATTTAGAGTCCGTGCTTAGGGGTCCACTCCAGGAACTTATTGCAACACTAACTACAATTACATTATTACTACAATTATCATGGGTCATGCTATTGTATGGGGCTACTTCATACAAGAGGGTCCTGGACCATCTTTGTGCAAGAGTGGGTAATAATACTGCAAACCCTTATCTAGAATGGTAATGGTATGATGTTGAGTGTCACTACATTTTAAAATCGTAGCATCTAATGAATTAGGCATAAGAGAATATATCCATATCCCCAAGAGGCTGGTCACCTCACAGCTCAGTGATGACACTTGTGATATTGTAGAGGAACTATAGCTTGACAAACCTTTTAATTTTAGGAGCCTCAAAACATATGTAATGCCGTTTTTGTTAGATATTTGCTAAATATCTCAGCACATATCCATTTTATGTAAGGGAAATTTTATATATGTGGTTAATACATCTATATCTAATATGATTGCGAGAGTGTTCACCTATTTTGCAGAGTTATAGTGGAGGTACATGTCCACATGGAGACCTTGCTTTTGCCTTCACATAATTGTCCTATGTATAGTTGGGAAAGCGCTCAGCCATGCAGTACCAAAACATTGGCTGATTGCCCAAGGGCTGGTATGTTATCTGGTAATTTTAGTGTCGACCTACAGTAAAATATATCACCATCTATGTCCATATTTCATTCTGAATGGCCCAGAATATTGTTCTTAAGGTATGGGTACATTCACAGAAAGTAATATCCCATAATAATATGGCATTACTGAGAAATCAAGAGAAATTAGCTGGAATACGATCTTTAAGTCTGGCAAGAAAAAAAAAACTCCTTCGTGTTGGAGTGCATGGTAAATTAGAGGCCTATTGGAAAAAGCAGAGCCTGCTTGTTAAAACATCATTTTGAATAGGGTCTAACTGAGGCAACACAATTACAAAAACAGTCTACATTGTGAGAGCTTGTGCCACCGGCATGCTCCTCTATAATGTTATGGTCCATAATCGCTTAAATCTGTAAAGAGCTTTTCCCGCTATAATGTTGCAGCACCGGAAAGGTGGGTTCTGCTAATGATAGAAGCCGGCGGAGTGCTATTAGGACACGATGGTATGGGGCTTGTGAAGGGTGAAGGACCTTTGACAGATAGAGTGGATCTTTGGTGAAGGATCAACATGGAGTAAATATCATGCAGGGTTAAAAAGAGGATGAAATATCCTGTTTGTAGAATTTATGAATATCACACATACATATCTATGAGATAAAACCTCTGCATAACTATGATGGTTGTTCTGGCATAGAAGCGTATACAATGCATTCAGGACCCCAATCCATACCCTTTTGGCACGGTTATTCTGAGCAGAACGAGTATATACCATGTATGTATGCACATATCAACATCTTCATAGAAGGAAAATAATCAGCATCAACAACGCTAAATGCCAAAGTAAAGGAAAGCAGTGCTGGAGCCTACGGGTGTTCAAATATGAGGATGATGTAAACTCTGGCAAATTCAGGTAAAGAATGACTGTGCGTTCACACAGATATGGGAACGCACTAGCAGATTGGCTAGTATTTTCTGCATCAATCAACACCATTCCAGCACTCTACTGCAGGCTCAAAGAGACCAATGCAATAGGGGTTACTTCTTCTCTGATGGTTTGGCCAAGCCAATGGGAATTGTCTGTATATTTCATCAATTATTATGTTATGTGGAAAAGAAGTACTAAATACAAGGTAGAGTTTATAAGGCGTGGTCTGTATGGGGAGGGATGTGGCTACATCCCAACCAGGGTACTGTAAGAAAAAAGGAGCATTTTGTAAAGTGGGTAGAGACAGATTGAAAGGACAGAATTCTGCAGCCTTTTCAATTCTGAAAAATCCTACAACTGCCTGTTACTGCGTAGACAAATCCCCTCACTGCCAATTACTGAGGACGATCCGTACTCCCCATCCCTACCTTGGGGTACCTGGTTATCAGGTGCAGCTCAGGCAGGTGTAGTTGGAGGAATAGCGGCTACAGATGATCACTCAATGGTGGCCTGAGGGCGTAAATCCCCATCAGCCACATGCGAATTGCGGCCTATTGAGGAAGGGGAGGGTGCCAAATAAGGTGCTTACAGGAGGATAAGGGTACATCCTGGTTGGAGAGTGCAACTGTCTGAGAAGGATTATAGTCTGGCTAATTAACATGCCCACAGTCGTATTGTAAGTATTGCCAAAGGATGGTTTTCCCTTTCAAGATGAACATACATGTATAATGGATTACCTTTGCTCATCCTACGACCCCTCACTGCCATACTTATTCAGTTGTATGTGCAGGATTAGTGTAAAGCATTATAGGTGAATTGTGGGGCCTTAACATTGCATACTTCATTGTCACGCTTTGTCTATGAGATAGTCAGCCTGCCATACCCACTGTGCACTGGAAACAATAAAGTAAAAAACTAAGTATTCCTTTTTGCACACTTAATGCATCTTATCTCAAGCTAAGTACAGCAAATTCATGTGTTTAACCATACTACGCAACCACTTCACCACCATCTGCATCATTCTAACTGATATTAAATCACCACTTATGAAGGAATTTTGAACATCTCATATCAAGACGACATAAAATAAAAAGGATCACCTTTTTTCGGTCTGAATGAAGGTCTGACGCAGGCCTCTGCAGATCTGTTAACTCATTGCTTATAGGATGTAAATGTTTACATATTCAGAAAATTCTTTAAAGAGGGATATAGGCGTGCTTGTTCTAAATAAGATACCACTTTACTAATTCCGCCCACATCATGGCAACACACACCACTAGTTAGGGGATGCTCCTCTAATGTGATTGGCCCAGAATCACTTCCTATAAAGAGATTTCTCCCATAATGTAATATTTTAGTATTGGAATGGTGGGCGATGAGAGCCCCCTGGAAGCCATTGGGTAGTTGTGGGTGTAGGATTACAGCGTCGGCTCTAATACTGTTAATGCATAATCAAGCTCTGTCTATGGGTACAGGCAGGCTGCCATACCAATCATAGTGTTGGGAATATATTGAAGAAACCAGAGTTACTTTCAAATACCATTCATAGCATTCATCACTTCCCATATTCCAATAATAACTCCATGCAGGTCCCTTAGAATATAGATTATTGCTTATGAAATATAGAAGGATACACATGCAACACTCAATAAAATTTCTGTCAAGAGTGGTAGATCAGCCATGTGCCTGTTGATACCCATGTTAAATAGGATCTAAGTAATGCAACATTGGTGTGAACAACATTTGGCATACACTAAAGCCGCCAACGCTGTGACAGCATGCATGACTACGTAGGAGGATGCTCCTCTTATATGATCGGCATAAAATCAGTTTCCTGTAAAGAGCTTTCTCTTCATATCAAGTTTCAGCACAGGAAGGGTGGACTTCTGGCAATGACCACAGCCAACTGAGGGCCATTAGGACGCAAAGAGATGGTGCACGCTGAGGTGAGTAGAGAGAATGGGTTCATATTGATGAACCGAAATAGAAAATGAAAATGCGATTACTTATTGGCACCACCGGATAAAGCTATGTAGTCATAGTAGCTTTGAGTGCAAAAGGTATGTGAGGCAGATATTTTAGGTAAGCCTTCCCATATACATGAAATGGTGTTTTCAGCTGCCTGATCGTGTGTCTAAATGCAGAGAATGATAATAGCTAGGTTATGACTTGTGTAGATGAATGAGACTAATTCCTCAAGCGAGGACTTTGGGCAAAATAAATTTTTCTTTTTCCTATGGCCGAGGAGATTTTTGGAGGATCTGGCAAAAAGATTTATTCTTTGAAAACGTTCATTATACCTCCTTTCATAGTTATCTACACATTTGATAGCCTAAAAGCGGCTTTTCTATGCCCTCTTTTTTTTTTTTTTCTTTGCTCTGGCCGATGTGATATATTGGTAGTCAGATATAGGGACTTGGGGCTACATTTATTTTTATTTTTTTTTACCGATTATCAAGCTCGTATACCAATGTATGAGCAGATATGTTAGATTCTTTGATTTAATGGTAGAAAATATGAAAAGCATATGGGAAATGTGAAAAATGTGTTAGAATATGTATATGTGAACTATTGACACAAGACCCAGAGAAAATGGATGAAAATCCAAGAAAAATACGAAAAAATGGCTAAAAATTCATGAAAAATATGTAAAATGTCTTCAAAATTCTCAAAAAAAAAAAAGAAACTTAGGGTCGGCCCTTTTTTGCTACGGTCGGTCGGGTAACTGGAAACACAGTTTAGGCCTTATTAGAATGAACTGGCCTAACCACACCATCAATTGGTCTTTTAGGACATTACACCGTTAAACCACTGAATCTCTTAGTACTTCTTAGTTCCTCCTAATCTCACTGCAGACAGTTGCTTAGGGCAAAATCCCTAGCAAAGCCCCCTTACTATGGAAACTTTCTGCACTCCACAACATCCTCTTTGGGTGCATAAGTATCAGGTACAGCTCGGGCAGGTATGGTGGTTAGGGATTACTGCATCTAGAGGATTGGTCTATGGTAGCCACACGTAAATCCCCATTATTCACACATGGATTGCACCATATTAGGAAAGGAGAGAGAGCCAATTGATGGTCTGTATAGGCAAAAATAAAGGTGCTTATCAGTCTGGCAGAGCCACCTACTGCATAAAAGGATTAAAAAACCCTTTGATTACACCTCGTATCAAGGTACTATAGGTAGGTACACTAGGTACAATGCCATTTCCTTAGTTTTCCTATTTGTAGAGGGTATCTTTGTAACCTAGTAATTAAGTGAGATGCCCTGCTGAGCATTATGCCTTATTTCAATTTTGTGATACATATATCAGATCATGACGGCACATCATCTGACATGTTCATGGAAGAATACACAAGGATGAAATTTTGATATATAGATTACCAGTTGATCTCTTTTCTCTTCAATGCATTAATCCAGCATAAGGTGTTATTCATCATAATATCATTTCCCATACAACACTTAGGCATACAGCCATATCGAATCCTAGATTAACTCACTAAGACAGCCTCAATAAGTGGCTGTCTGGGGACAGCCACTTATCACTCAATAGGGATTTATGGAGTGAAACTGTGGTTCACATATAGCAAAGGGGTTTCTACAAATCCTACGAGAGTATTTGATAGTTCAAAGTATGCCAAATTGGGCTCACACCAAACTAGAGGTGTGCACACTGCGATAGATTTGATATAAGTGATTTTGCATCTTAGTTCACCTATTTTCAGTTTCCAAAACCCTGCCTAGACTGCACTCTTAAGCTCCAAGCAGTTTCTGTAATTTATTATTAGAGGAAATGAGTGTCATTAGATACATAATATATTTGCCAATATTGAGATGATACTCAGTGAACTTGCTAAAGCAAGCCACTTTAAAGCACATATTTTGATCCTCTCCCTGATTGCCACAGATTCCCTCTGAATATTCTGCAGTTTAAAACCAGTTAGGTTTGTTATTTTATGTGAATAACTTCTTCCTGTAGAGATAGCATTGCGCCGTCGATCGCCACACCCCCAGTGGCGTAACGTGTGTCGATCCACCACAGCGGCAGATCCACCACTGCAGCCTCGTTCTGGGTGCATGTAAACATTCAAAATGGCGGACCGCCGCTCGTACGGGGGACTACGGTAACGGATTTTGTTAATTTTCAGTTAATTAAAGACTCTAAAAACATAAAATAAATATAGAACTAAACTCCCCTGGTGCCCTCGGTGGCTGATCCACCCCTCGGGAGTTGTCTCCCCCTCGGGCTAACGCCCTCGGGGGAGACAACTCCCTCGTGGTGGATCGGCCACCTCGTACACCACGGTCGTTTAGTTCTATCTATAAACTTGCTCCCAATTAACACCCTGCAAATTGGCAGCCTGTAATGATAAGAGCCTAAGGGCCACTGGAGGGCACCATATCAGATATGGAAGCAGACCCTGATTGCCTGTTCCTTTAATACAGTTGATTGACTCTAGTGAGCTTCTAGCGCTGGTGTATGAGGCTAGAGGGGGTAGATGGCAGAGCTACAAATCTCATAAGCTTTGTGCTCTAGGCCAGGGCCTTTACCATAAAAAGAGGGATACATATCCAAAAGGTAATTGGCAACTGAAGATTGGGGAAAGGATCTCCAAACTGGGAGGTATATAGAAGAGTATTGAGATGCAACTTTGGGGTGAGAGGTAGATAGGACAGATTTAGATAGATGGAGGATGAAGTGCTTGAGTAGGGGAGACGCAGGGTGACTTTCTTAAATTCTGGTGGGTGTGGCTAAGGGCAAGGGGCCATGGCCTAGAGGAGGTCTCCCTGCTATGGCGGATTATCTCCTTGTAACAGCCAGGGTGTAAGCCCTTGTACACCAGGATGTGATGAGCCTGTGGTGGATCAGATTGGGTAGATGTAATGCCTCCTCCACTAACATCTCAATAACCCTATTGAATGTTGGAGCCAGGTTTCACTGATGGCTATACTGCAGGGCATCAAAATTCCCATCAAAATTCCCATAGTCATTTGAAGTGTGTTTTTCCAGACCCAACCAATTCTGTTCAAGAGGCAGTAAAAAATGGGATGCAGCTCTCACAGTGTAGTTGCTATTCCTGCAGGATGATCGAACCTCAGAACCATTAAAGTGACATCGGTCCCCCTATTAAAAATCTTCTATAGTGAGATATGCCTCATTTGGACTACTTCAGGGTGAAGGTGAAATGCATATTATCTAAAGGTCATGCCATCACAGAGGACACAATTGTAGAAGATGATACTCTTTACATTTGCTTCCATTTATAGCAGGATTTGGGCTTTCGCTTGATGGCCATAAGCTATATTGCTTGGATGATGCATATTTCCTTTTATCATGACTTCTTATGTATTCTTTGACGATTACCAAGAAATGAGGTGAATTGGTGGGGAGGTTGAGGAGGAATTGTTGTCATGTAGGGTGGCTGTTGTCACTAGGGTGGCTGCATATGTAAGCTTTCCAGTTGTAATCATTTGATGTCTTCTTTGTCTTTTGGTGTATACTATTGTTCAACATACAGAATAAAGAGCTGTTCCCTGATTAGAGTGAAACAAATGAAGACAACAGCAAAGAGTTCAGCAATATATAATGATTGTATACAGGTATGTCCCATGCCCTTGATTGCAAGGACAATGTCTATGGCATTACTCGTTAGCTATAGGCTCCACCAGATGTTTGCTTCCCATGGATTAATTTATTTAAAAAAGAAAAGAAAAACACTATAGCAGTCTACTTGTATGCAAGACAACGGCATTCTAGCAGAAACTATTTGTTCACCAGTGTTTACCATTGCAGACATTCATGGATAAATCTGAAGACACATTAAACAACATACATTGATTCTCCTTCTGGATCCAATTGAACTTTACTAGCTTAATTCTTCAAAATCAAGTTGCTGGAACTCAGCATCTTCTACATTTAATGCCTTCAGGGCATCATATTAAATCGGGAAGCACACCTTAATTGCCCTTTAAAGCACCTGATTGGCACCAGACAGCTTAAAGCACATTTGAGGCAGGGCTGTACATCCAAGCTTACGCCTCTAGGGCAAAGCCTCTGCTATCAAAAAGGGACACTAAACCAGGGTCAGGGATAAAGGTGTGGGTGGCAGTAGGCAGGGGAATTGACATTTAGGTGTAGTAATTGGGCTGGAGGTGGGGAGGGAGGGAGGAACACAATCCGGGGTAGAACGAATCAATGTGATAGACTCGAGAGGAATGCTGATGGCATAGTTGTCTATGCCACTGTCAGTATTGTGTTGGGTTAGGGACAAGGGTATATATTGTACTAGACATGAGTGGAGGAAAGCACCAACCAAAGTTCACATCAATCACTATAACCTAATTAGGTAACCATATAGTTTTGGGAGATGCAATAGTACATGCCATAGGACATAGATATAATATCCTGTAAGATATTAAAAGCAGTGGCCAGATGTTGAGATACAATGGAGTCGGGAGAGTAGGCTACATATTTGATATAGGGTAGCAAGATCATAAGATGTCTGCTACTGTGAATTTTTCAATAAGGGATCTGTAGAATAGAACTAAATAGAGCACTGTAAGACTTATAGGACCCAAAGGTGCTGGATGAAAGGTGATTGTTTGGGCTTTCGAGCCTGTTACATTTAGGAAATCCATGTGTACAATTTACTTCTAGTTTTTCACCCTTTCTCAGAACATTCCATCTAGTCAATTTTCACCTTGAGACGTCTATTTTGCACCCTGTGCCATCCACTTAAGACCCACCCTGTTGATAAAGCCCTTTTCATTAAACTGCAAATTTTAAAACTAGAACATGTATGTGTCTTACATAACTATGTAAACAGAACAGCATCATCTATGGTTTTGCATTATAATGCTGGATTCATAGTGGCTAAAGTAGAATGAAAATCAGAAACAATGTTATGCCCAAATATATAGCAAATCTCAGTTAAAAAGAAGTGGAACTCCTTGTTTAGCTGCATTTTTATAATCCTTCAATATGGACTATAGTAATCCTGCTCTAGACTTTATAATCGCATTCTCAGTACCACATACAGGGATATAGGTGGACGACTCAAGGTATGTGGACGTCTTTAGGTTAAGCTACCCTTGCCAAAGTAACCCCTGGGGGTCATTACACAAAAACAGCGACACCGTCTTAGCGACGAATCGCGTTGCACAAAATATTTTGCGCTATTTTGCGACTACCTTTTTTTGTCGCAAATTTTTTGCGCCGAAATATGTGTTACACAATACAAGTTTCGCAAATAATCTGTCGCTAAACCATTTGCGCACCATTTTTAGCGTCACCTTTTTCCGGACAAGTTCGGAGGTTCCGCAATTGCAGTAGCGACACTTTTTCAACGTAGGGTCCTATGGGGACCAGCTGACACTGTAAGTGGGTCTACCATAGGCGGCCTATACGAACATAATGGCGCACGCTAGGGACTCTCTGGGACGTAAGAGGCGGAAAATAAGGACAAGGTGCTCCCCTGTCTTTAAGTATAGCAGCAAAGAGTTCTTAGCACGTTACAGGCTTTCCAAGAAGATAGTTGTACAGTTAGCTCATCAGTATGGCAAGGAAGCTCGTTTCAAAGGATGCACCAGGGGAGGAGGCCTCACCCATATAGACAGGGTAAGCCTTGTTTTTCTCTTTCTTACTGTTACCCGTATGACACATAGAATAATTTCTTATGTTAAAGGGGTCTTATACTTAATACCCCTTATAGCTTTGGTTTTGAGCTAATATTTTTTTCCTATTATGATAGAGGGTTAGGCTTTCAATTTTATGAGATTTTCTCCTTATATACGTTATATATGTTTCCTTTCAGTTATGCCTTGTGCTCAGGTACATGGCAACTGGCTCGTTCTACTGTCCTACTGGGGACGGACAAAATGTCTCTACTGCTGTTGTGTGCCGTTCAGTACAAGATGTCACGGACTTCTTCTTCCGCAACCGATCAAAGTATATCAGATGGCCTATTACTTTGAGGAAAAAATGCTAGGAGCATTGAAGGTATACCGAGCGGTAAACAAACATACAGGTGACGAACAACGGACTCCCTTTGTGTTCGGTCTGGTTGATGGGACTCACATCCCTATCAAGACCCCTGTCGTGAACGAGGCAGTCTACGTCAACCGTAAGGGATATCACTCCATTAATACAACCGTGTGTTTTTTCTTCTTCCTTATAAAAGACTTTTCCTGTGCAGACAGTGAGAACCTCTTTATTTTTTTAAGTAAGTCAATAAATGAAAGAAATTGTAGAAAGAATAACTTTTTTATTTTCTCCTTTGTTTCATTTCTTAGGTGATATCAGACTATGATCGACGTATCCTGTATGTTGATCCAAGGTGGCCCGGCAGCGTCAATGATGCTTACGCCCTTCACTCCAGCCCCGTGGGGGATCAGCTGGCGACGGAAGAATGGGGCAACTTCATGCTTCTTGGAGTTAAACTTAAAAATTAAGTTGCTGTCATAGTGCCTGAAACAAGTCAGTCCTCCTTCTCAAATAAACCCCCCCCCAAAAAAAGTTAAGATTTTTATTTCTTTTCTCCAGGGAGCTACCGCAATTCATTTAAATTTCTTCTTTGTTTTATTTAAGTTACGGGCTGAAGAAGAACCTATTCACGCCTTTCAGAACGGAGAACCCAACCCCCTCGCAAGAGCTCTTCAACAAGTGGCACAAGCGTACTAGAGTCAGAGTAGAACAGGCTATCGGGGTGCTCAAGCAAAGGTGGAGGTAAGTTCATAGCCGAAGCGCAAAGGTCATAAAGTTAATTTTCTTTTTTCTTGAAAGACCTGTGTCTTTTTTACTGTTCACAGATTATTGTTATCTTTTTTGATGCTATTCACACATTAAGTTAGGCTGAAGGTTATAAGCGTACCTCCCCATGTGCGCTGAAGCATATAAAGTCTCATTTTTTTCTCCCCCTTAATTATGTCTTTTATTTTATAGGATTCTTGACTCGTCAGGCGGCTACATAAGGCACGAACCTGCCAGAGCAGCTAAGATCATTGTGACCTGCTGTAGCCTGCAGAATGTAGCACTTGATCATGGCGTCAGGATAGTTAATCATCCTGCGGATCCTTGGATACCTGTAAGGTCCCCACTCGGGCAACCGAGACAACTCACCAGGGAGCAGGAGACACAGCGCATCAAAGATTTCCGGGACCAATATGTGACCACATATTTCACATGAAATCAATCATAAATATCTCTTCTTGTTATAAAGAAACTGGTGAACTTGTATACTTTATTTTCCTTTAGTCTGAGTATATATGTTATGACATTTCTACTTGAATTCTCAACTGTAGGTAAATTGTCTCTGTTCTCTTTCCTGTGAATAAAAAAATGTTATTAAATTATAAACATGCACACACAGTAACGTCAGTCTTCAGTCTTTTTTAAGCCAGGCTCCTTATATTTTATACCTTACATGGCATACAGCGACACACTAAACAGGTAACTATCTCACAAAGTCTACTTTATTAGAGGTAAATTATTTTTCAGAGCTTCTTGCATGCCCTTCCTCTCCTCTCTCTTAGCTCTTATTAGACACCTCAGTCTTTTCCTCTCTGCCTTGGCTTCCTCCCCTTCTACTGAATCTATCACACTTAATTTCCTCTTTGTCCTCCTCTCCTCTCTCTCCAGTCTCACACAGGCCCTCCTTATCTTTCTCTCTCCCTTCTCCGCTTTTAAACTTTCTCTTTCTTTTCTCTCTGCTGTGTCCTTTCTGTCTGAAGCAGGCACAGAGGGTTTTCTTTCCCTTATTTCCTCTCTCATAGTGTCATTTTTTTTCTGGTTCTTCAATTTTGTCTTGGCTAGACATTCAGTCTCTTTCTCCTCTCTTCTCCTCTCTAGCAACATTTTCCTCTTGTGCTCCTTTCTCCTCTCCTCCTTCCTCAGCCTAGCTTCTCTAGACAGCTTTCTTTTCATCAGTGATTTGGGTACACCTACACATGGCATGTCAACCTTAGAGTATTCTGTCTTGCTAGGCCTGTTTTGGTCCCAAATAAGCTGCTTTTTTGATTTAGCGACTACTTGAGGTGTATGTGTTGTGATGGGCGTAGGCTCTATACCTGGTATGCCTGCAATAAAGTTAAATTCTAATTATTCCTGGCTGTTCCTTATAACTTTACCTTCATCAAAAAGTCTCTCTCTTTTCTTCAAGCTCTTAACCCAGGAAGAAATAAATTTCTTACACTTTTTGAGAAGAATTATTTCAAAATAGAATTAAAGACACTGAAAAGAAAGGAAAGTTTTTCACCTATCACAGCCTCCTCCCTTAAAAAGTCCAGCGCCCTCTGCTGATTTTCTTTGAGTCGCATCCGTTCATCTATTTCTCCTCTACCCGTTTGTCCTAAAGCTTGCTGCAGTTTGTTGTATTTTTCCTTTGCCCGCTGGGTGTAGTCAGAGGTCTTTTTCTCGCACTGCCTCACGGTTCTGTGGGTGTTGGCCACATCATTAACGTAAGCTGAAACCAAAGAAAAGAAAAAGGTAGTAATTTGTTTTTAAAAAAAAACTTTCTGTGAAAGTAAAAGAAATAACTCGACCTAGCGAATAACTTAATGTTTTATAAAAATTATTTTTTGGTCCATTTCTACTAAAATAGTAAAATTATTACTTGTGACGTCTCTCTATCCCTGCCTTTTAACTTTCTTCCCTCTGCCAGCCCCGGTGAAGTGAAACTTAAGGGCCTCGCGGTTCACGTTGATGGCTACCATAAGAGCATCTATTTCCTCTTTGTCCCATCTCCCAGTCTTAACAGGCATGTCTTCCCTGAGAGGGCCATCCTCTAAGTCATTCAGACTCGATCCATCGGAATCTACGTCAGCTTGGGATAGGCCACAGGTAGTAAGTTCTTGGGTGCCTTGCACCCTGGACGAGTCTGCCTCCAACAATGCAGCATGAAGCTGGGAGTCTCTTAGTGTAGAAGCAGTGGAATCGACAGAATCATTTCCTCTAGGTTTCAATATAAGCTGTTTCTTCTTTCCTGCACCCTTCTTAGAGGTTATCTGTTAAAAGAACCACCAAGTAATCTTGAAAGAGGTTTTCTTTAAAATGACGCTAATGAGTGACGCTATTTTTTAAAGTTGTCGCAGTTGTTGAAATCGTCGCTATTAAATCTTACTACGTGAGTCGTTTCAGAATATTTCTTTCTCTTTTTTCGGCCTTATATAAGTGATGTACTGTATACCTGATTTCTTTTATAAGTTGTGAACACATTTTTTTCGTACCTTCTCCTTCCTAGGCATGTCTTTATCCCTCTTTTTACCTTCCTTTTTGATACACGACGTCGGGTTATGACGTCACATAGAGGGGGACACAAGTGGCGCCACCTGTTGATTCATGTAGGAAAAGCTTGCAGAAAGACCCCTAGCGACAGTGGTCAGAGTTATTCATACACATGTGTTTCTACTATTATTCTATATGTGAAAAGGTCTGTACTGACTGTTCTTTTTTTTATATGAGCACACTAGATTTTCCTGAAGGAAAGGGTCTTCCACCTATTAATTGAATGAACAGAAACTGTTTAAAACAAAAATCTTTATTAAGTACAAAATGTGAACACATTTCTTTTAAGACGTCATGGCTTAAATAAGTATGGAAAGACCAAACACTTTGGCTTTTTTTGGATCTTCAAAGTACAGGTATTTTTTTTCTGATGATATCTCCTTGTCGCTCTGTGTTAAAATAACAACCTTCTTCTTTAATTACCTAATAGAAAACAAAAAACTATTGACATAGATAAGACTGTCTGTTGGTTCCTCTGCTACAAAATTTTAAGACTTCCAGCTTCATGCTGCTAGGTACGACTAATCTTGCTTCTAAAGTATTCGTGGATAACATGTTATTTTTTTTTTCTTGTTTTTCAGTCATTGTGTACATGAAAAGTAAAATAAAAAACCTGGGTTTCACCCAAAGAGAGATAATTCCAATATAAAAAAAATAACTGTGGATAACTACACACAATGAAAAAGAATGACATGGTCTTGTCCTTAACCTACAGGACTCATTCTACTTTTAAAGTATATGTTTTAAAGCAACAGTTTCTGTTGCTTTTATAATTAAGAGTATTTTTTTGGCGCTTTTCCCTTCCTCCTGCTTCTTCTAGAACCAGTAGGACCAGGCTTATTGTTTGGGTCCTTTTCCTTTCTGGCTCTTTTAGGGGGTTGAGATTCACATGTCATCTGAAGAAGAAGCCACCTTCCCTTCACTTGTCTGGCCCAGGTTGAGGACGTCCATTGCTTGGACTATAAGGTGGCTCGTAGGTTCACTTTGTCCTTCTGTAGAAGAAGAGGAAGTAGGCTCGTTAGGGCCTATTTGTAGCATAACCTTGTTTCCGGACTCTGCCAGCTGTATCACATGCCTGGCGTTTTCTTTCGAGAGAACAAAATATTTAACCTCTTGTTTTTCTATGCCAGTAGATGCATCACTCTGTGTTTCGCAAGTGTCTACCTTAACTTCCTTTTCAACTGGTGTCGCCAATACTCTAGTGTGAATGTTTCCTGTCTCTGCTGCTTCCTCTGTTGTGTCCATAGTTAGTCCTACTCCCTGATTTCTCTCTCTAACACTGACTCTTTTGTCTTGACTGTCGCTACTGCTGCCTGTTCTGTCTCTAATGGTCCCTGTCGTTGAGTCTGGATTGTCTGTTCTTCTGTTTGATCAGTCTGGACTGTCTCCACTGCTGCTGGCTGTTCAATCTGGACTGTGGCTACTCCTGCCTGCTCTGTCTCTAATGTTCCCTGTCGTTGAGTCTGGATTGTCTGTTCTCCTGTTTGATCAGTCTGGACTGTCTCTACTGCTGCTGGCTGTTCAGTCTGGAATGTCGCTACTACTGCTGGCTGTTCAGTATGGACTGTCGCTACTGCTGGCTGTTCTGTCTCTAATGTTCCCTGTCGTTGAGTCTGGATTGTCTGTTCTCCTGTTTGATCAGTCTGGACTGTCTCTACTGCTGCTGGCTGTTCAGTCTGGACTCTGGCTACTCCTGCCTGTTCTGTCTCTAATGTTCCCTGTCGTTGAGTCTGGATTGTCTGTCCTCCTTTTTGTTCAGTCTGGAATGTCGCTACTGCTGCTGGCTGTTCAGTGTGGACTGTCGCTACTGCTGCCTGTTCTGTCTCTAAAGGTCTCTGTCTTTGAGTCTGGATTGTCTGTTCTCCTGCTTGTTCTGTCTGGACTGTCGCTACTGCTGCTGGCTGTTCAGTCTGGACAGTTGCTACTTCTGCCTGTTGTGTCTCTACTCCTTCCTGTTCTGTGTGGATGGTCTGTTTCTTAACAGGTACCTGTTTTGTGTCTCCTGCCTGTTCTCCTGTTTTAATGTCTATAGTGTAAGACTCCTCTCCGAGAGTCTGCTCTGATTCAGCGGATGGGTTCTGGTTATTACGCTCGACCTCTACAGAACTCCCTGGATGCACGGTAGGGTGAGACTGCTTTTCTTGACATGAAGTTGAGGGAAGAGAAGGATCCGGTGTCTGGCTTCTCTTATCCAATTTCTTGATAGCCCCTTCCACATGAAATATAAGGCTAGCTGAAACTTTTATTAAAAGTCTCTGGTTTTCTTGGCTGGTATGTACAGCTTTGAGCAGCATATCTCGATCCTGGGTTATCCGCTCTGTGACTGAAACAAGACGTTTGTGGGCTTCTGTTTGTCGGTACAATAACTCTTTCAGATGGTCTTGTTTCAGATGACAACAACAGCGATTCTAATTGTGCTACCCTGCTCTCTACAGAAAAACGGTCTTCCACTGTGCCGGAAGACGTAACTTCTGGTTTCGAGAACAGAGGGGAGGCCAGGTTGTCAGTGTCAGTGAAGACGGGTTGTTCTACCTCCTGTTGTTCTGTCTCATCTGGTTGTCCTGTCTCCTGCGAGAAAGATAGATTCTTTTTTGCTAAACGTGGGCTTCGCCGTACAGGTTCTTTCTGAGAATTTTTAGGGGTGGAAACTGCGTTTGGCCCCCCTACCCCTGTCAGGTCTACAATGTCGTCTTGGGGAACTTCTACTACTTTCACTTCCAGGTTATCTGACACGTCTAGTACCTCCGGCTCCACATCAAATGTTGCTTTAGAGGGTATCGGGGAAATCTTTTTCTTAATGGTCACAGCGTGTTTCGTTGTTTTCAGTTGTAGGGGGGGTTTGGAACTTTTACCAGGTTTAGAGTCTTTACAGGGCTTCGTGACATTATCACCCTCTGAAGATTCTCTTTGTGTGTCCATCTTAGATACCTTTGACTTGCCATCTTCGTCCGATCCTTCGTCGCTTGATTGGGAATATAATAACTCTCCTCCTTTAGCTGGAAAAAAAATTGTTTTTTATTCAAAAGAGGTGGATTGGTTAATAGCACACAAGATGATATAAGAGAAAAGGAGTTTTTCTGCAACATGACTTATAGCCTGGATGACAGGAGAAGAAAACCTATTTTAGCGCAAATGGTGCAAATAAGGCACTCTACTTTAGCAATAACTGAAAGTTAATAGTTCGAGAGAGTGTCATCTTACCTGCTATTTCTTTAGTTCCCTTATATTGTAGACACATTACTTCAGTCGAGTTACAGCCTTCACATTCGACTCCCTTCTTGATAAGTTTGACGTACTCCTTGTTCTGTGTGTGAGACAGGAATGTGTCAGTTTACTTAAAAAAAGCCCACATGGTAAATTTTTGCGACACCCCATAAAAAAAAATGGTGGCAGTAACAGCTGCTCTCATAGACACCAAAAAAGCTACAGAAAAGTTTTTTTTTCTTTTCACATAGACTGAAAAAAGAAAGCGGAAGTAAGTTAATTTCCTGAAGTACTCACTTTATTCTTAAGTCGACTTGCGAAGTCATTTATATGTTTACGCATGTCCTTCAAAACCCGTCCCTTCTTGCGGTTGTGAACACTGTTGACAGCAGCTGCAGAGGACACAAGACACATGAAGGTACAACGAAGTGAAAAACTTTGGTCAAGAGGGAGGTATGTAAACTATGGAAGGAGGGTTGTTCTTGGAAAATAGAGAACGGTACTTCTCAGAGGTTTTTTCTTCGAAACTTATGTTTGATATATTATTCTTAAAGAGATGCAAGAAGAACCAAAAATTATGTCGTGTTAAACTTACCTAGGACAGTGTCCCATGCCTCCCGCCTTTTTGCGGCATTTACAGGTCCATTCGCTCGGATATCTTTCTTGAAATGCAATAACTGGTAAAATAAGCTATGATTTTCTTCGTCTGACCACCAGTAGTCACGTTCTCTCTCTGTCCCTTTAGCCGTAAGTTTAACAGGGATTTCTATCACGTCCGAGCTGCACGACGGTTTGGGATCTTCAGCGTGAGTTTTGCCCTGGGTCTTGCCCTTGACAGGTACCTTTGGTTTAGGTTTTTTGTGTGCTGTCTTCTCTGGCTGAATGTGAGTAACTTTCTTCCTCTTGTTGACTGGAGGGGCAGCCGGAGGATTTTTTTTTGAGGCCACAATTTGCTTGAAAGAAGGCAGACTTTTCTTTTTTTTCACAGACACCTTTCCTTGGTCGTCATCGTCCTCCCCGCTGCTGGTCGTCAACTGGGAACTTTCAGACTCTTCCTTGGGGGCAGTCTGCTTCCTTTTCTTCTTTTTAGGGTAAGGGGACAGCTTAGCACGCGAAATGTCAGGGAGCTCGTCCATGTCTTCCTCGAAACTGTCAGAGGTCTCTGAATGAGATTCGGATGGCTTATAGTCTTCATTTGTGTCGTCATCTTCTATGGGACTGTCCTCTCCAATGACGTCATAGTCATCGGGGTCCTGAAAAGAAAAAAATTTAGCATGAGTATTAGGCAGAAAGAAGGTTCTCGTACATATATATCAATAATTTTTTTTATAAAACGCTGGACAGAGGGGGGGACGCGATACGATGTCAGAGAGCCTAAGGAGAGCCTAAGGAGGGGGGGAGATCTAGCATGCTAAATATCTTAAGGCTCGACCTTTAATTAATGTCCTTTAATTAAATATAATTACATTACAAAAAAAACAGAGAACTATGGCCCAAAGGAGAAGAAAACAGATGGCTCGTTGAAAGGTTCCCTATTATCGCCCGATTCAAGACACATGGAACAGAGCGTCTCCTCTCTATACGAGAAGAAAACGGTTAAACACAAAGACAAAGAAGACTACTCATGATCTGTTATGTTCCAACAAGCAAAGAAAAGAGAGATTTACCTTGGAGGAGATCTCCAAAGTTGCGGGAAAGTTTACGCCGGAAGTGACGTAGTAGCGCAATTGGGTCAACTTTCGCTGATCACTGGCGGGCTTTCTGACGCTATTTCCAGAAGAATTGCGCTAAGTCTGAGGTTCGCAAAAAAAGGTGTCGCTGTGACAGCGACTGTCGCTAACACAATGCGATGTGTCTTGTGTAATGCGCCGCAAAATATGTCGCTCGGTTGGCCGTTATTTTTGCGGACTTTGTCCTTGCGTACTGACGCTTTTTTGTGTAATGACCCCCTGTTCACTGTTCCCTTTAGTTTTTCACCCTTCTATAGCATATGGATAACACCTACACAGACTAAATCTGGTAACCAGTCCACGCCCATGAGGGTGGCTGAAGGGACTGTAACCTGGAAGGGGCCTCTTCACTGTGTATCATGCCATTGTAGCAGCTGGGATAATCCCTTGCCAGATAGGAGCTTGTGATAGTCCGTTAGTGGGTGAGAGGGAATAACCCTTCCTCACACTCGATCGCCCTTAACATCTCTATATCCCTGCTAAAGGTGTTTGCCATAGAAGACCCTCTAGCCCCAAGAAGATCCTCTTGCCTCTCTTTTCCGAGTTCCACCGATGATGTGACTACATCAAAGCAATACAGGAAGGCATTGGTAGTCCTCCTATCCAGTGCATAGACAAAGTCGTTTTGATGCTAGGAAGGCCATCTGATTTTCTCAGTAATATTATAGCCCCTATTAGTCTGGTAGGAACGAGAGGTTCCCATGCACCCCAAGGGTATATCTTTTCACTGTCTTTTTTTTTAAATATCTCTACTTTTCGTTTTTTGGTGTTCCCAAGGCGAAAAATTGTCCCATCACTGTTTTTTGGTGGCCATCTTGGATTTCCAATGAGAATTTAGGGACTTTAGTGGAAAATCACATTTTCCTTCATATTTTCTAAACCGCTAAAGATACAATTCTCAAGTTCAGACAGGAAACACATATTTGGAGCCCCTTTAAATTGATTTGAGCAATATGACCTTGACCAAGGTCACCAAATTTGACCTTGGACTTGTAAAAATCACTAAAACTGGGCATATGACTACATTTCAACTCCTGCCAACATGCAGAAAATGACAATTCAATCCATTTTAGGGCTCACATGTATAAAACACATCAGTGCCTTGTGACACAGTTGATTTGAAACCAATCTTTATAATGGTTGCCACGGTAACCGAATAATAATAATTTCCAAGTAATTTCGCTAATGAGAGAGATATTGTAGGTATTTTGGTTCTAGTATACAAGATAAATATGCTACGTGTACAATTTTCAGTATGAGATGTGTATCTAAGCAGGGACTATACTGATACTGAATGCTGATGACCTTGGCCATGAATCGGTAAAAACTGACCAAATTAGATCATTTGACTACATTTCAACTACTGCTGTAGTGCAGAAATAGATCATTTGGTCCATTTTAGGACTTATACTCATACAACACATCATTACCTTGTTAAACACTTGATTGGAAGTGATATTTGACTACTATTGCCATGGTTACCATGCAATATTGTATTTCAAAGAATTTCACCTATGAGCCAGATATTGTAGGAATCTTGGATATAGTACACAACATAATTGTGTCATGAGTATGATTATCGGCACAGATGTGTATCTAAGTAGGTACTATAAGCTTCTCAAATACTGATGACCCTGACCAACTATAAGCTGATGAGACAATAATACTGATGACCCCATCGACCAAGGTCAAGGTCACCAAACTTGACCTTGAATCAGGAGAAAATGACCAAAATTAGGGCATGTGACTACATTTCAACTACTGCTGTGATGCAAAAAGTTGACATTTGAGCTATTTTAGGACTTATACAGTTAGAACACATCAGTACCATGTTAAACGATTAATTGGAAGTGATATAATAACCGTTGCCATGGTTACCATGCAATATCACTTTTCAAAGAATTTCACCTATGAGCAATGTAGGCTATGCATGTATCGAGACATTACAACACAAACTTGTAGACCCCCCCCCCTTTTTTTTTGTAGCTGTGATAACTGCATGTTGCACATTTACAGTCTCAGTCCAGAATGTCCTTTTGATCTTTTAGATCCTTTTGCTCATGCACATCTACGATTTTCTAAAGAAATCAAACAGGTTTTGTTGTCTGACATTAGCTTTTCTCTTCGTGTACAGTGCTCCCTGGAGCCAGTGTAAGTGTGTGATGATCATCTCAGGGGCCCTGTCAATGTCACTTTTCTACAGGTAAATGATGAGCTCACCCACGTGGAAGGAGGCCTCCCTGGAGGAGAGAGTGGGAGGGACAGGCTGTGAGTCAGTGCTATCTGTGCCCACAAACACAGGGGGAGGGACACCTGGGGCAGGGTTGCACAATGACTGCACAATGTCTACGATATTTTCATCAGTCAACTCTCCACATGTAGGCTCTGTATCATCCACAGCAAGGTACTTCATGAGATCACATAGGGCTGACAGGGGAAGGTATTCCTCATCTGCCTCCCTACTCACCTTGTCAGTCAGACCCTCCTCCTCCTCCTCCTCCTCCTCCTCAGGTAGCATTGGAATGTCCACAGGGGCCTCCAGGATACATGTATGATTCCAGCAGTTGTAGATGGTCGTGCTGGTCACATCATCCCATCCAGGTTTGATGAATCTCATTGCTGTCCTCACATTGATCTTCAATGTCACGTTTTTAGGTGTGTACCCCTCACACTTATGACTTGAGGCATTATCCAGGAGAAGAATTATGTGCTTACCCTCCCTCTTCATAGACCTGTCTAGTCGTGACAGCCAGTCCTGGAATACAGTGGATGTCATCCAGGCATTAGTATTGTTGTAATGGTTCACATAGATCTCAGGTTTGAACTCAGACTGGGTTTTAGTTTTGTGGAAGCACCTAGGTTTCTTGGTATTGGTTATCACTAGGGGCTTGATTTTGTGGGTGCCAGTTGCGTTGATACAGAGGGCAACAGTCACCCTAGCTTTAGACTGCTTGGTACCCTCCACCTTCCTAACAGTAGAGAGGCTGCTGGAGGGTCCTAATTTATAAAACAAGGCTGTCTCATCCATGTTGTAGATGTCTTCGCTGGAGTACCCAGAGAGGACATCCTGTAGATGCTGCCTCCCCTCATGCACTTTGGTAAGATCCACGGATCCACTCTCCCCATGAAGCTTCTGGCTGAGATATTCCTCCTGTCCTTCACTTTAGCCAACCAGCCCCTGGACTAGGTAAGGCCCTCGATCTTCAGTTTCTCTCCAAACTCCTTGGCCTTCTCCAGCATCATGTCATCATTTACCACTGCTTTCTTATCTCTTATCTCATTGATGCAAATGAGCAGAGCCTTCTACAAATCAGGATACATCCCCTCCTTCTGTACGTGATGCTCCCTCAATGAGCCATCTTTTTGAGTTCCTCAGTATATCTCCAACTGTAGACTTTCCTATAGAAATATCAAACTCACTCTTCACCCAGGAGATAATCTGTGTCTTGTAGACCTTAATAATTGGAATATCAACAAAAGAAAAAAGAATGCTCTAAATCACTCTAAAATTATTCTCCACCCAACAAAACTGCAGATTTTGACATGATTCCATCCCATAGTACTGTTCAAATTCTAAAGAGCTAAAATTCAGATTCCATATGGAACAAAATGTTACAAAACAGACGGAAATCAGCTGAGTCATGATCAATTGTGCTCCCAGCCATGTATGATATGTACAGGTTTTTCACCTATTTTACCTGTCAAAATGTTTTTTTTGATGGAATCTGCCTATTACAACCCCTTAATTTGTCTGGTAGTTGCTTTGAAAAGTGTTG
Source organism: Acholoe squamosa (assembly GCA_949317995.1). Taxonomy (NCBI): domain Eukaryota; kingdom Metazoa; phylum Annelida; class Polychaeta; order Phyllodocida; family Polynoidae; genus Acholoe; species Acholoe squamosa. The sequence continues at coordinate 105,386,722 of OX439035.1, read as the reverse complement.
GTTGGGTGTTGTTTGTGCAGGAGAAAGGAATACCTGTAGACATTGTTGGGGAGGGGCATTGTAACCCTACTGGTGCTCTATATGTCCACTTCATTAATTATGTTGTAGTGCAGGTAGCCTTCAGTGTAGCCTGTAGGTGATTGTCTAAGCAGTAAGGTGTTAAAGCCCTGTGCCATTCTGTGGTTAGGTGGGGGCAGGGGATGATATTCACCCACACCAACAGCAAAGAGTGTTATGCATGACTGGCTAAGGCGTAGGGATGCAGAGGCTTCAGGTGGACACAAAGCAAGGACACATTGTTGAGCTTGTTTGGGTTCAATGATCAGACAACAGCAACAATTCACAGCCGTCTGCCTACACAGGGTGGGTGTAGGGGGCAATGGGCTCCGAGTTTGGGGATAGGGAGCAGGGGAGGTCCAACGATACCTGGTACATCTGTGAATCAATAGCCGCTGGCCGAGGGTGGAGGGGGACAAACCCGCAACCTCAGGACTAAAACAGACTGAACCCCTTACCACAATAAGATACTATGGTCGGTCAAAAGTGAGTTGCAGCAATTAACTGCTGGGAAAAATGTGATAAAATAAGTGACAGAATGAGGTCTCACTCAATCTTGGATATAAATCAAAACTATCATGTCTACAGACTGTTTTAACCAGTCCATGTAAAAAGTGGATAAATGCGATTAAAATGACACTCAGTGAATCATAATTTATCTAGTGTGCTAATTCCTTAAAACTATCACCCGTAAGAATTATAACACTGAACATCCCCAACTATTATTATACATAACTGGGTCCCTGGGTCTTGACTCTTCTTAATGCAGCCACCCCTCTAATGTGGCCACTTTCACTGAGGGTGTCCGGATTAGAGGGAGTTGACTGTAGTTCACTTTTGGGTACTTAAGACCTGTTTTGAGATATGGAATTCAAATCTGTTGATTGTAGAATTGTCTGAAGATATTAAAAAATATTCACCCTTTAGTAAAGACTCTGTCCCCAATCCTGTCAAACTGTCCTTCCTGCCCACCCTCAATGGATTCAGCTGAAAGTACATACTTGTAGCTTCTTGTGATTTTTTTTGTCTATAATTTAGCAAGAACTCTTATACACCTTGCTCCCCCTTTACATAGTGGTTTGTTCCACCTCCTTCTACAACTATTGTTACCCTGGGTGGGTTGTACACATCTAATGTAGCAAGTGATAAAACTACTGGGTCCCTGGTCAAGAATCAAGTATAGCTGGCAATGCCTAACCTGTCACCAACATGGGAGGGAGGGGGGGGGCAAAATACACTTCATACCAATCTCCATAGGGCCAAGGAAACATTCATTTGCCTTGCAGTCTATGGGGCAGTAAATAGTCCCTATTGTGCCCAAGCAGCAGTTTAAAAGGTTAATAGCTTGTAAGCATCTGTAGCCAAAAGGGAACAAACAGCACTGTTTTGGATCATGTTAAAGGAAGAGGGTTTTGACCTACCATCTAAGAACACTTCTCACATATATGATCCTCAAGACTGTGGTTTCTGTCCACTTCAGAGTGGTATCAGTATTCCTTTGCCATGCATTGAGATAGTGGCCTAGTCAGTGATTAATGATATGGGGAGGGGAAGCATTAGACATGTGCAAGGTTGGGCTAGTCATAGACTGGCCCAGAAATTGTTGGGAATGAGGAGAGGGGACATCATGTACAATCTAACTAGCACTCATACCACAGATTTAGACCACTGATTATATAAGCAACAGTTAACCAATGTGCCTATCTTCATATAGAGCTTGTCAAACCCACATATTAAAAGGAGGTAATAAGATTTCCTCACACACAATAATCTTATACAGTAAAATTCCATTATAACCAAGTGCTTTGGAGCAAACAAATTTTGTATTATCCAAACAAAGCAATAGACAGGCGATAGGGGGGGTGCCCAGTAAACACACATTTTTTAATTCAGGGAACATAATTTTAGGGGTCAAATAACGTAATTTCTGAACGTTCTCTGAACGGAAAAATGTAAGTTTTTTTTTAGGTAACTGAACGTAATGTAACATAGATTTACATCCGTAGAATGTTTTCTGAACGTAATCTCTATGTTATATATACACAATATTTTAACATATCTTAACGTAAAAGAAACATTTTTCACCTATTGGGTAGATATCTACTGAACATTATTGAACGTTTATATACGTAAAAGGATTGACATCCATCTGCGTAAACTTAGAGATGTAATTCAGTAATATATACGTTCTAATGATGTATTTATTTTACATTACATTCCACTGGAAGGTTTACGTTTATTTACATGATTGCCTGATAGGATTTTAACTAATGGCTACATCACAAGAACGTTATTTTATGTCTTCTTATGACACATAATATTACTCTAGGAATTTGATGTTTATTCATAGTCTGATGGGATTTCAACTCATAGATATGTCATTGAGACATTATTTTAGATCTAATCATTATGAATTTTGATGGAATCAGCATACCCTACCACAACCAAAATTTCTAAATAATGGAAATAGCAATTGTTTAACAAAGTTTATCCCCATTGTATTTCAAAAGAACATCCTACTAGATGTATTTACATGACCAGTATCACCCCTTTTCATTAGAGAGAGCCTGCATTTCTGTGAAAAATAAGGACAAAGCAACACATGATTAACAGGATAAAATCTTTTATTAGTCATATTTATTGTATGCCAATCGATCTAGTTTATGTAGAAAAGAAGATAATAATATTATCCAATCTTCCTGTTTGTGCTGTTCCTGAAAAAAAGTCGTATGAGAAACACAAGAAAGTATAGACCTGAATGGCAAATACGTTATCAAAATGAAAGTGATATCAGCTTCACAAAGTAGATTATTCTATTTGATGCTACAGATTGGGTACTTGCATATGAGGTCATGCCTAGTTCATGAGAATGAGCCTGTTGGTAAAATGAGTGACATTCCTTAACCCTCTAAGGGCAAAGCAAAAATGGTCACCCTGGGCGTGGGGATGGCCTCTGAAAAAAGTATAGTTCCTAGAAGACGGGCCTATTTTCAATTCCTATACAAATCCTATATAACGGGTGTTTAATTTAGTTGCCGCTAGGCCTACCATAGTGTCACATGTATACGAAACACCTTCAAGACCCACACTCAGTGCTGTCTGCATCCCGCATACCGGGTGGCAACCACCCTGCAGCCCCCATCTGCCACTAAGCAGCCTAACAATAGTGTCTCTAATGCCAGTCTGTACTGGAGATGTGGGATGGCTGTATAAGGCCTAGACCACAATAGGGGAAGACACACACAGACAGTGATACCAGCCAATTACTTTCACAGTTCAAAGGATGCATCCCTTAACAATCATGTAACTCTATTGTAGTGGAGACATGACAGTTGGATGCTGGGCCTAACTTTGTCTGGGGCAATCAGCCCCAGAGTAGGGATATAAGGCCCCCAGTAGGAGGTCCATCATCACAGAATCTCCAGAACCACTCCAGAGGTAACATCTCCAGTCATCTCCTGATACCTGCTATAGCTCTACACTATGGTTAAACTATGCTAGACAGGCATAGGGTTCAACCATTAGTGGCCACAAGACATCCACCAGAGGGTAAAGTTATACATTATTCCTCTAAGCAGCAGGTCAGGAGCTAGGTGTGGGAACCCACCTAGAACTATGCTGGACATTGTATTATTATTACCTCACAGGTGGAGTGGAACAGAACATTATACTCTATGAACTATTGTATATTTACTGTATGTGCAAATTACTTGCATATTAACATATGTGTGATTGATATTCCCTACATGTTGCCTAAAGCTGAATAAACCAGTGATAACTGGAATTAACACTATTTATGAGAGCTTGATGTATTTACACTATATACCACTAGTCATATGATAATTCTCATATGACAACTTGATCATGCATAATTACTAGTATGACAATAGTGTCAACTATAGTTGACACTAGCACTCATTGGGTTAATGGTTCATGCTTCTGACAGTTGCACCAGGATTTGCCTTCTGATGGCATGGGTATAATTAAAGGTATTGGCGAAACTAACACTCATGGTCTTTCATTCAAACGTTGAGCAGGGAAGCAGAGAGAACTGCTGATGCCAGGGTGCTCATGTTGTCCTTTTTCTTGCCTGCTCACAACCTATGCATGTTTACAAGGTAAAGCAGATTGATAATATGTGACCCATCCTAACAAAGTGGTACTGAAGTCGCACACTTAGAAACCTAGATATGACCTTTACAAGTGGTTGCATTTTTCTAACTTGTGGATATTATATCTTTCAGAAGTCTTGCTTACTAAACTAAATTTAAGCCCCAAATGTCTAAAAGATATAGCTATAGTTCTCATGGTTATATAGAATTACTTAGGAATTATATAAAATTCATAATCTATTATATTTTTAATATGTCAATTATCTCAGTTTAATCAATTTTTAATTGAGTTGACTTAATCTATTGGCAGAAGATCTGTAGAGGACCACATGGTTCAAATATGCAAGTGTTATATACCAAAATGAAAGCTTTTGATGAGCTGTAGATGAACATGCCAATAGCTGAACATTTTGTATGTGCGACTTCCAAACCATTTTGTAAGGATGGGTCACATATGAATGTCTCTCTGTATCGTTTCTGTGTATTGATTTAAACTTCTAGCCCTGTAAGGGTAGTTCATTCAAGAGTGCCACATCACTGCCACATGGGCTCAGCATTGAGCATGAGTGTACCACAATTGCTTGTTTAAGCCCAGGGGTTTTAGATGAGCATAGATGTTGTTTAGATGCAAGGTTAGGATTTTCCTGAAACCTAAATCTTCTTCTTTAAAAGGCAGGTTCTGTATTTCCACAGGGGGAGCACACATCTGAATTTTATAAGCACAGCTTAAACATGCAATTACTATAGTTTCCTTGCATGTTACCTATCAGGGCTCCATTTATTCATTATGATAATCAATATATGTTATAGATCAATTTACTATTGAAATTTTAAGGGTCATGATGTATTTGGTAGTTGGGATACCTAACTGAGATTGTGTCATTTTCAGTTAGGTACAGGCTACCTGCAGCTGATGCTGGTTGGCTGAAGCTACATAATTTTCCAAGTGGCAAAAATAGGATCTAAGATACATTGAAGAACTCAATGAGATGGCATTGATTAAGAAAAAAACTGTGGTTTGGTTATGAATTCATGCATTGGTTGATGTGAAATTAGCTGGAAAGTAGGGGCTAATTTATGCAACCCTCTGTCATTTTTGAAAGCACCTGCTGCTACCTAGTGACATGTTCAGTCCTCCTTATCATTATCTAAGAAGTCAGTTTGGGCCAGCAAAATTCTGGGAAGCTCTAGTACTTCAATATGGTGACAGTAGACTGGAACACACAGAAGTCAGGCTTCTTCTACCATGTGACAGGACACACTATCCATTCAATCACTATTGCTTGCATCTCTAATCCCTGGTCATTGCAGCCTATCGATTCAATTCTAGTGGCATCATCTATAACAGGCTTGTACTCAGGCAGAAGGATCTCTACAACACAAAAAAGAACAATATCAGCAAATTCCAGTCAGCAATCATTGACATTTCTTTTACTGCTGTTCATGCAACCTTTGCTTTTCTATTACAATGATGTTTTGACAACCCTATCATGTGGCTATACTGAGAAACATTGCTATATAGTTTAATGCTGCAAAGATACAGTGATGCATAGAATTCCATGAATGCTTCAGAGTGCATTGTATATTAAGGTTATATCTTAGGCTGAGTACTTCAGCTTAAAGTTCTAGGTATCTGCCAACACACTCTGAATGAAGCATTTCTCTTGACATTTGTATTATCTTATGGTATAAATGTTGGTTATGACCATAATGATATAAAGTCAATGATGGGTATCAGTATCAGGGTAGACAATGATACTGTGGGAGCCAATGACTGGCTGGTATACAGGGGCAGGTTTATAGAACAATAAGATAAATTTAATTTCAAGAAGGTTGTAGCTGACATTTTGGCAAAATTGATTTTTCTTTTGCTTTACCATATATATTAGCCCTTATCTACCTACTGTGAAAAAACTGAAGCCGTGTCCATGATAATTATGTGTGCCTACAGGCCCCAATGCAATATTGCTGTAGCCTGTGCTTTAGTAACTTAAAAATTGCAGTTACAAGTGTCTTACACTGATAGGTGTGCTATGACACACTGATTGAGACATTGTCTAGAGGAACTGGAATAACCTGTGTGGCCTTTTCAACAAATGACACCATCATCTGTGTGCTCTTGTCTTCCTTGAAATCAGTAGACTCAATTCTAGGTGTGTCTGTTTGCTCTAGTGTAACATATGTGATCTCATCTATCCCATATGGTTGAGTGTTACCACTTCTGATCCATCTCTTATCATTCCTGCCCGTACTTCTATGTTCTCATTCCTCTGATATGTCTTCTGCTCCACTATGTTGTTCTTCTACAGAGAGCATGCCAGTTGTATCTACTACTCCCTTATCTACCTTAACATTATTCTTCCCTTTTTTCTCTGAGAGGGTCGGGGATCAGACCAACCTTTTGGTATGTTTCTTTTCTTTGGTGGATGGACAGTCCCCTTAATGGGATCATAATAGAAAGGATTTGGGTTTTCTGTAGTTGGTGCCCCATCAAGGAAGTGCTGAAGAGAGACAAAGGAGAAAATCTTGATCAAGAACTGATCTATGGGTTGCCAGTGTGCAAGTCATATTTGGTTAATATGGGGGGGTATAGCAACAGTGTGCGAGTAATCTAGAGAGCGGGTGGCAGTGAGTGAGTGATCTAGGGTTATGGCGACAGTGTGCGAGTGACCTAGGAGGACCTGGGAGGGCTAGCTGCAGTGTGCAACTGACCTTGGGTATATTGCAACAGTGTGCTAGTGAACTAGTGGGCCGGTGGTAGTATGCACGTGACCTAGGGGACCTGGTGACAGTGTGCTAGTAACCTAGGGGATCTGGCAGCAGTGTGCTAGGGGGTCTGACCACAGTGTGCCAGTGACCTAGGGGATCCGGTAGCAGTGTGCAAGTGAAATAGGGGGTATGGCAACAGTGTGTGAGTGACCTGGGAGGGCCAGTGGCAGTGTGCAAGTGATTTAGGGAATCTGGCAGCAGTGTGCCAGTGAACTAGGCCAGTGACGGTGTGCAAATGACCTAGAGGGTATGATGACAGTGTGTAAGTGACCTAAGGGATCTGGCAGCAGTGTGCCAGTGACCTAGGGGGTATGTGCAAGTGATCTAGGGCAGCAGTGTGCGAGTGATTTAGGAGGGCCAGGGACAGTGTACAAATGACATAGGGGGTCTGACGACAGTGTGCCATTGACCTAGGGGGTCTGACGACAGTGTGCAGGTGAACTAGGATGAGTGGCAACAGTGTGGGTGTGACCAAGGGGGTATTTTGACAGTGTGCCAGTGACATACAGAATCTGGCAGCAGTGTGCCAGTGACCTAGGAGGGCCAGCAGCAGTGTGCCAGTGACATAGGGGTATGGTGGCACACTTCCAGACATATAGGGTCTACAGCAGTAGTCTGCGGGACATATATGGGCTATGGCGGCAGTCTGCGAGTCATATACAGGTTACAACCGCAGTCTGCGAGTCAACTGGTGGGTACTGTGACAGTCTGCAAGACATATAGGGGTTTCCATTTGCAGTATGTAAGACAAATAGGGGTTTTTGCAGCAGTTTATGAGTCCTCCAGGAGGAATTGTCGCACTCTGCAAGACATATATGGGTTACGGCAGCAGTCTTCAATCCTCTAATGGGTACTGCAGCAGTCTGTGAGACATATTTGGGTCATTGTGGAGGTTACGGTGCCAGTCTGTGAGTTCTCTAATCGGTACTGTGGCAGTCTGCAAGACATATGCGGGTTACAGCGGAGGTATGCGAGTTCTGCGAGTAATCGGTACTGTGGCAGTTTACAAGTCCTCCTGTATAATTATGTCCCGCAAACTGCCACTGTAACCCTTATATGTTGGACAGACTGCCGCAGTATCTCTAGAGGTTTTGTAAACTGCCACCATAACTGCTATATATCTTCCAGACTGCTGCTGTAACCCTGTGTATGTCTTGCAGATTGTCAGTGTAGCCTCTATATATGGGTCTCAGACTGCTGCTGTAACCACTTTATGTCTCACAGACTTCAACACTACCCCCTAAAGGACTTGTAAATTGTCACCATAACCCCTATGTCTTGCTGAATGCCACTGTAACCCTGCATATGTCTTACAGACTGAAGCTGTAACCCCTATGTCTTGCATACTGCCTCGGTACCCATTAGATCACTCACAGACTACTGCTGTAACCTGTATATGTCTCACAGACTGCTGCAGTACCAATTATGACTGCTGCTGCAACCCAAATATGTCTAGCAGACTGTCACAGTTTCCATTGGAGGACTCTCATCCGTAACCCGTATATGTTTTGCTGACTGCTGCAATACTTCCTAAAGGATTCGCTGACTGCTGCCGTAACCTGTATATGTGTCTCTGGCAGACTGCCACAGTATCCCCTAGAAGACTTGTAAACTGCGGCCATCACACCTCTATGTCTAGACTGCCACCGTAACCCGCAGCATCCATTTGAGGATTTGGAGACTGAAGTAACCCATATAATATGTCCCACAGACTCACAGTCACAGCCTGGCATTGTACGCCTTAGTATCACCTGTATGTTTGCCAGAGTACCCCCTAAGGAACTCCCAGACTGCCACAGAATCCCACTAGGGAATCCCCAGACTGCCATGGTACCCCCTCTATGTCTCACACTGCCCAGTACCCCCTATATGGAAACCAAAGACCAAAATCTAGCACCACATCCCTTATCCTACATCATAAAATGATGACTACCAGTATATATTCAATATATACCTGATACAAAATGTGCAATTCTTGCGTTGTTGACTAGTGCCTCTGACTAGTGCTGCCTGTGGATTGCAGTGAGCCATAGGTCCCTCTGATTTTGCTGGGATGGGTGTCTTGCTTTTGGGATAATGTATAATTGGCACTTTTCCATCATGTTTGGGCAGCCATGGGCAGTACAAGAAGAAGGCATATTTACTGTGGTATGGTATGCTGATACAAACTTTACTACTCAGCAGCATACAGAGTAGTGGACACCTGAGAGGTACCAAGGACAGAAGCACCTATATTCTGATATACCTGTGTCCACCTGCTGAATTACAGCAGAGGCATGAGAGCTTTTTAAATGTCTGCGCCCTAGCCCTAACACCAAGAGTTGATATGAGCAGTGTCATGACAAATTGCCTTTGGTGGTGCAAAATGACACCCCCTTTGGTTTGGCTCTTGGAGTATTGTGCACTCAGCTGTGACCAGGCCCATCACTACATGGCACAGGTAGTTAGCAGGGTGGCATCAGTGGGGCATGGTGATCAAAGGTAAAGCCCTTGGCCAGCAGGTATATTCCAATACTGCCTTGGGGTCAGAGGCTGATAAAAACTATGATCAACAAAATGGCAATTCTCAATTTATGTCAAGAGACTAGGTCAAACAAAAGCTCCTTGTTTTGGGAAATGAATACCATTCCCAGCTGCCCCCCCCCCTCATCTGTCTATCTCTGTCTCTCTGTCTCTTGATCCGTGTTGCTTATTTCAAGGGAAGCATAATAGTCTTTTTAACAGTGGAAAATTGATTCATAGATAGACACATTTCGTAATTTTACATTTAAATGACCTAGAAGACTTGTAAACTGTGTTAAACCATTGATTCTGGAACAGTAATGAAGGACGAGTAGCTGCGGTCTGGGCTAAACTGAGTCCAAATGACCCGGCCCTATTTATTAACAAGTAATAACATATTAATACAGAGAAATTACATAAAAAAAAAAATTGAAGCAGTGGAAGAGTCCCATGTGTGTGTGCCCTTAGGCTGGCAGGCTGCAGTAGTGGGTCACTGCCCACAGGTATGTTCAGGGAGGAGTAGCAGTGTGTGTGTGTGTGTGTGTGTAGGAGTAGCAGGTGGGTGAGTAGTAGTGGTACTGACCGTATCAATACATAGACCAATCAGGATTGGTCTCACCCATTGATTCTGGAACAGTAATGAAGGACGAGTAGCTGCGGTCTGGGCTAAACTGAGTCCAAATGACCCGGCAACACCAGAACAATGATATAGTCCTGATACTCTACACATTAGTATGTCTAAAAAGTAGCTTTCAGTGCCGTGGCGACTATATTGTCTATATCTATCCTGGTACCAAGTGGTTTGGCTAAGTACAAAAGAGCAGACAAGCTTGTCCAGTCACCGGTGTATCTGATGTCCTCTAGTGGGATACCGCACAGGTGCATAAAGGCAGCGCCTGAACGTCTCAGAGAATGTATTCCGGCCCTGTTTGTATCTATCCCAATAGTACTTAGTAGGTGTTTCAGGAACTTAAGTAGTGCTGAGTATTGTAATGGGACCAGCGAATTCCCTTTGCGCACTAGGAAGGCGGGTGCTTCAGGGTCTGTCGTGGGGGTACCGTCAAAGTGTCTCTTGAGTAAAGATACTGCACAAAGTGGTGAGTTAGGGACTCCTACGACCGGGATGTGGTGGACTCTCTGTCCAAATTGGATTGTTTTTGAGCTTGAAACCGTGACAATCATACCCCAGCTAGTGAATGATACAGACTTTCTTCTTAGAAAGTGTGGTGATGCTTTTGCTGCGTTGTCTACTACTAGGTTGCTCTTCCTGAGAAGGGTCCTGAAGCTAGTAACGATGCATGCCCACATAGCTAAATGGTCAGGTACTGCTAGATTCACCCTTGTAGACATGTCCAAGAGTTGCGAAACTGACAGTGTGACTCTAGTGGGTATAGGGTCACCGAGGATCCTGCGCAGACCTGACATAGTACACTTAAACATAAAATTTGTCCTTATCCAAGCTACGTCGTAGCCATAATGTGCATTTAAACTTATCACTGCACTCACGTAATTGTCTATAGTGCTATACTTCAAGTCCGAAGACAGGTACACTGAATATCGACACATGGTCTGAACCGAAGTGGGTACGACTGTAGAGGCAGAGATGGTACAGAACACAATAAATCTTTTCCATTGGCTGCATTTAGTTTTCCAGGTGGAAACGCTCCAAGCATGCGCTCTCGCTATTGCCGCTTTCATGTCCAAATCTTCGCATAGCTTAGCCGCCGCTACAACATAGATACATAGGAAGGTTATGCGGGTAATATAACACTCTTGACAAAGCATCTGCAAGGACATTAAGTCGTCCTGGGATATGTAATGCTACAATATGGCAGTTATAAAGAGCTGTAAGCCAAAACAGTTCTCTCAGGAAGTCCATCGCTCTTGTATTTGTACTTTTGCCCTTATTCAGTGCGCTTACTACATGGGTGTTATCCGTGTAACAGACAATTTTCCTATTGCGCCACAAAGGTCCCCACCTATTAATCGCCATTAAGATGGGGTATAGCTCCCTGATGTTTATGTTTTCAGGCACGAATTGACTAGGTGGCGGGAGGCAGTGTCCATGACTGTCTATGTTCATACTGATCCTGCATCCCCAACCTGCACATATCCAGTCCTTGCCGTACCTGACACCGTAACCCCTGTCTGATGCGTCCATGTATAAGTCACTTTTTGTGGACGGTAGAGTGCTGACAATTTTTGCTTCGCCATTAAACCACTTTGCGAATCTTAGCCACCAGTCTAGGTCCTTGAAGAACCCGGTAGAGAGGGTTATGTACCTTTTAGTGCTCGTGAACGCAGATAACATGCCTATGACTCTGTGAGAGAATGTCCTGCCCCCCCTGACTAAAGTAGAGCAGTGTGCTAAGATCCCGCATAAACGGCGCAGCTGTTTCTTGGTTGCCCTTCGACGACCTACAAAGAAACGTAGCTCACTGTGCAATTTATTGATCTTGCTCTCCGGTAGTCTGAGGCACATTTGTAGTGAGTCAATTTCTATCCCTAGATAAATTTGAACTTGTGCAGGTGAAAGAACCTTCTTATAGGATAAGAAAAAACCCAACGAGTGGAGTGTGCTATGTAGAAACAACTGTGCTTTTTGGCACTCCGCATATGAGTTACCCATAGTAAGTAAGTCATCGAGATAATTAAAGCAATAATAACCGTTAGCTCTCATATAACGAGCTATGCTGTCAGTAATCCTATTAAAGAGGAATGCAGCCATTCTAGTGCCGAATGACACAAAGTTGTCCACTAAATACACTTTCTGTGAGTCGAATGTCCACTGTAGGCCCTGGAATTGTCTATCGCTTGGCCTAATCATAATAGAGCGGTATGCTGCGGAAATGTCTGTGACTGCCATGAACATACCGGGTCGGAGCACCTTGGTCACATCATCGATGCTAGTGTAACTAAAGTGGTGGAATGTCTCGTTCATGTGTGAATTAATAGATAGACCTTCTGGTCTACTGGCGTCCGTTACCGGTCTATAACCGCCATCTCTTTTCTCAACCGCACCTAAGGCGTGGATGCAAGTAGGTGCTGCTGTGACTATAGACAATTTGCCTTGGTCTACTTCTGTCTTTAACAGATTATCAATGAAGTTCCTTGCTTCTTGGGGTACATAGTTCTTAGTGCTATACTCACTAATATGTGTGTTTGGGTCCACTACTTTAAACCCGTGCATTATGCCGTCCATTAGGAATGCGGCGTCATAATCCCAACCATTTGTACCATAAACCGAATTAGGGCCTCCACTAAGCATTGATAACCAGCCTGCGGGTTTCATTTGAGATCTGACCCCTTTTAGGATATGGGTGGAGTTAATATCCCACAATGGAGCATAGCTTACATAAATTGACAATAATTCTGATATGTCCGAAGTACACACAAGCGAGTCTCTATCACAATAAATGTCTGGTAAATTGTCGGTTGTTACATTGACCGCGGAACCGTAGGAATCCGGAATATCATGGGCACCGTCAATATTATTTGTACATCAAGATACGCGGGAGTGGATCGGTGGTGCGAAAAAGGTTGACCCCCCTCCCGCATTATTGTTTGCTCCACTACTTGTGGTTGTTGGCTGATTTTTGCACCCCCCTTTTGCTGGGTGGGGGCCCTTACATACCGCGCATACGTGTTGCCTGTTACATGGGTTATACCAACATCTAGTGAAATTGAACAAAGCACAAACATCCGTAGGGCAATGGATTCTGTTTTGAGTAGAGGGGCCTTTACCTTTAGTGCCTTGTTTGTTACCTGCTTTTAATCTGGCTAATTCAGCCTTCAAATCCTGTACCACCTGTAGGTTATCGGAGCCCAAATTATCAGAGACTGATGCGTGCTCAGCTGTCTGAAATCCGGGTAACTCCCCTGAAATCACTCTAGTAGTGAGATCGTGCTCATATTTAGCTAGTGCACTCGAGGTATAAGTGGCATTGAGACCCTTCCTAGCTACGAATCTCATATGGTCACCATAACTTTTTGCAGACCACTGTGGTAAATTAGCAATAGCTAACTTCTCCTGGACACATGTCATACCATATATTAGCTCTCTGTATGTCATATCAGAGTAGACTTTGTCAGTGGGAATGTGGTAATCTGGCCTTAACCAGTGTTGTGACCTCTTTTTCTTAGAAGCTTCACCTATCTTAAATAAAGTGGATAACAAGTCACCTTGGTCCTTTGCATCCAGGTAGCCGGCAAGGTCCCCCTCCACGCCCATATTCTCAGCTGTCAGGCCTGCAGTTGATAATCCAGCCTGGATGGTAGCAGAGGGGGGAAGCTTGGGTGGTGTGATCCTGTGTTGTTGATGTTGTGTGTCAGGCAAAGACCCAGTGTAGGGTGTCCCATCCAAGTAATACAGCTGTGGTACCTCCTGTGCTGCTGTGGTTGGGACTGGAGCACTGCCTACTGGGTTCTGCTTGGCCTGATTGAGCAATTTTTGCTGTTTTCCAGCTAAAAAAAGCATAAACTCCTGCTGCAAATTGTCTCCCTCGGCGAAAGCGGAAGGAACGCCATCTTGCACTCCCGAGCGTTCACGAACATTGCCGAGCTTGCCCGAGCCGACGTAATCCGAAAGTTTCCGACCTAGGCTGTCGGCAGCGCTCGGTATATCCTCGTTGGTTAATATGCCGCTTGCGTTTGCTCTCTGGTGTGTATCGTAATCCAAGCCGTGACCGCTCTTTTTCAATCCGCTGTAGGAGTTTACGTCGCCGAAGAAACCCGAAGTGGCGTTCGGTATTCTCCGTACATCTGCCGACTGTCCCCGACTCTCTCCGAGCCCGTTTTCGGCGGCGTTCGGGTATCTCCGTATGTGTCCGGCCGTGTTCGGGTTGGATATGCCTTCGGAGGCGCTCGGCAAGGTCCGGGCGTCTTCGGCTTTGGCGCTGCTGGCTGCATTCGTAAATGTTGTGTACTCCGCTCGGTCGTCGGCGTATCTGCTGCTGCTCCTGGGTGCGTTCGTAAACGTTTCTCCCTGGTAATAGCTGCTGTTAGGTGCAGTCAAATCATGAAAATTTACGAATGCACCCCTCCTCTTGTGTGCAGCACTCTGCTGCTTCTGCTGTATGTCTTTGAGGGATTTTTTGTAATCCTCCTCCAGTTCTGCATTCTCTAAGTCAATTAAGGCTAGCCTTTCTTCTAATGCTAAGAGGTCACCTTTTTTCCTGAGTAGTCCTGCCTTCTCTTCTGCTATAGCAATCTTCTCCTGGAGAATAGCTTCTGGTGACTTTGGCTGTGTATTACTCTGCCTTCTCTCTCCCAAGGGGGTGGCCATATTGGAAGCTCCTTGGTCTCCCCCTTCTTCCTCATGAAAAACTGCATTACTCCTGGTCTCCTCCGTGAGTTTGTGGTTTAGCACCCCACAGTTGGGGCAGTGCTTTTTGTTGCCATGGTATGCCTGTTGGCATACCAAACAGACCACCATGATGCATAAAAAAAACAAAAAATTGAAGCAGTGGAAGAGTCCCATGTGTGTGTGCCCTTAGGCTGGCAGGCTGCAGTAGTGGGTCACTGCCCACAGGTATGTTCAGGGAGGAGTAGCAGTGTGTGTGTGTGTGTGTGTGTAGGAGTAGCAGGTGGGTGAGTAGTAGTGGTACTGACCGTATCAATACATAGACCAATCAGGATTGGTCTCACCCATTAATCAAGGCCCTAAAGGGCTCATGATTCAAGGGCCCATGATTTGGGCAAAAATCCTTTCCTTCAAATAGTATCCTCATAGTATTAAAATGACATAAAGGCACACAAATAAATTACATAAATGAACGTTCAAAAGATGCTTACCGAATCCCCAGACAGAAAGGCAAATGACAATGTCCAAATTTGATGATTGTATCTTTAGCGGTTCAGAAAATATGAAGGAAAATGTGATTTTCCACTGAAGTCCCTAAATTTTAATTGGAAATACAAGATGGCCACCAAAAAACAGTGATGGGACAATTTTCCACCTTGAGAACACCAAAAAATGAAAAGTAGAGATATTTAGGATTTCAAAAAGGTTAGTGAAAAAATATACCCTTGGGGTGCATGGGAATCCCCGTTACTAGTCAACTATATACCCACAGCCAAGAAAATCTGGTCTAGGGGGAGCACAGCTATGCATTCAGTACTGTTTTCCCTATATTTAAGGGTTTAACCAAGGCTCATTTTTAGGTGTTTACAGGGAGTCTAGGGGGGCATGGGCTCCCTGGCCACCCCCTGGATCTGTTACTGTTACCTGAAAGCTAGCATGTTGGGGTACCTATTCAATGTGATGAAGTAATAGGGCCTCTCACTAGTTAAGCTTCCTCTCTTCCATTGTAATCACAACTATGATAGAGCCTCCCTCTTAGTCATGTTTCCCCAATTCATCTTCTATCAGAGAATGAACACTGTGCCATGTTGACACATGTGGGGATGTGTAAACATTTGTCTCTTTAGGGCATCTGCATGGATAAATTCTTTACCACATTGTGAACACATATACCGCTTCTTCCCTGTATGGGATAGCCACTTAGTGCCGCTAAAGTGCTGTAAAACACAAATCAATCAATCAATCAATCTTCCCTGTATGGGTCATTGTGTGTCTCATAAGGCTAGCTAGACAGCTGAACCCTTTACCACAGTGAGAACACACATGTAGTTTCTCTCCTGTGTGGGTCATCATGTGTGTCATAAAGTTACATCCATCTGTGAACCGTTTATCACAATATGAACTTACATGGGATTCCTCTCCTGTGTGGGTCATTATATGCTTCTTTAGGTTACCTGACTGACTGAATCCTTTACCACAGTATGAGCACACATGAGGTTTCTCCCCTGTGTGGGTCCTCATGTGTGTCTTTAGGTTACTAGGGAGATTTTTACTATTACTATCACAGCTGCCTGGTTAGCTCAGTAGGTTGAGCACTGGACTATTGATCCGAAGGTCGGTGGATCTAGTCCCTACACGTCCACACCATTTTTTCAGCTCGAGACCCTTGCCCACTTTATAAAGAATAAAACAAAATGATTTTTCATGTTTTGGTGTTTTCATTACTTTTAGTTTCAAGTAAAATGGGATCAAAAGAGATATTTAGGAACATTGGTAATGCTATGAGAGGATGGGAAGAGTAGCCGTCACTGATATTGATAGATCATGTGTACTTTGGCTGATCCTGAAAAGCTTTTGCCTGATCCTGAAAAGCTTCAAATGTATGATGCTATTAGGTCAATAAACTTGTTAAACTCAACTCAAACTTATTATTTACCTCCTTTTCTGTCTAAGTTCATTATTACAGTACCATTTTAAGGGGTATCTTTGACGTTGTCTTATTTGATCAGCAGACCATATCTATTTGATAAGCATTAGATAGCACTGACAATGGATGTCATTTTTAATAAATAAAGAAATGATAACGACTTCTCCTGGTGCAGCAACTACTTCCCCACTGATGCCATTTACAATTACCAAACAGCTCCATTGACATCATGTTTTTCTATAGTCAACAACTTCTCATGAAGGAGAGCTAAAAAAAAAGATTACTGCTGCCATCATGTAGTTGCCATTACTGCTGCGTCGTACTTGATCGATGGACCCAGGACCATAACTTTCGCACAATGGTTTTGTCTCCCCATCAAGAGTCTGCTGTAGTGAGATAGGCCTTCTGTTGGCTCCTGTGGGGGCTGACTGGATGAAGGGAGGTAAAATGGACCAGCATATCTCTTATACTGAGGCAATCACAAAGGACATCAATTGACAAAATAGTGCTTTCGTAGTGCTCCTCTTCAATTTGCAGTAGGATTTATTTGGCCGCATAAAGCTCAAAAGCTGTTTCTTTGGTATTGCAAAAGGTGTATTTGTTATAACATGTAAGCTTTGACAATGACTAAGATTATATGAGGTGTATTGATTGGGAGGTCAGCTGCTTTAGGATTCAAGACACATAAATTGTATTAAGTGCCAGTAGTGATCATTGGTCTATATAGGTTCTAGGTGCCTATAGGTCCATATCATTGCTCAATAACTGTATAGAATAAGATAAGAGTAAACCTGAGTGCAATAGACAACAGACAGTTCAGAAATAATCACTGTACAAAGTACATGAACAGGAGAACATAATGAGGTTTAAAGAGTGCTACATTTGTAAGGGTGACACATTTGCACATGACCCAATGATGTGTGCTCCCTGTGTCAAACCAAGTTGACATGGGTAGACACATTATTTTGTCAGAAAATATTTTTTTCAGTGTGGATGAGGGCCTTTGTGATAGAGAAAAGAAACAGGTTAATTGATTTTGGTCCAAGCCTATCCAGGTACATCACTGAGAAAAGGTTTTATAGTATTTGGTTAATGGGGCATCAATCTTCACAAAGCCATCTTAGACATCTGGCTCACTAGAGAAAACCATTATTGATTATCGCATTTAATGTGCAAGAAATATCACAAATGATTTATGGTTAAAACCTAGACTGATTTTGCTTTTTGTGAAACATATTCTCAGTTGGTTTCTAGAAATTGTTGTGACAGCTACTCACTCTGAGGGCACCTTAATTAATAGCTGGAAGGTATCATGAAATCTGAAACTAGACTTGGGGTTGCTGATTCTTCAAAGCACCTAATCAGCACCAGACAGCTTCAAATCTTGTCATGTGTGGTCATATGTAGGGGTGGAATGTAGTGCTGCACATCCACGCATCAGCCTTTAGGGCAGACCCTCCACTATTGAAAAGGGACACATGGGTTAGGGATAACGCTTGGGGGAATTGGAATGTAGGAGTCATAATTAGTCTGGAGATGGGTTAAGGTGGGATGCATATGAGTGGGGAATAGGAGATCGATTATAGAACTTAGAGGAAAGATGATGGCATGGTCATGGGCGTCAGTGTCGGTATTGTAGGATATTAGACATTGTTGTAAAAACGAGTGTGGGAATGCAAGAACTCATTCCTTCCATTATGTGCTCCCATGTAAGTCAAGTAAAATGAATACCGATAGAAATATCATTGGTGCTTGGAAGAGGAAAAATATAAAATTATGTTTGTTAGACAGCTAGAAACAGTTATATAATGAGACAGTTAAGATGTGGAGTGGGAGAGTTTTGTGGAGGGATGGGATGTAATGGGTGAGTTTAAGTCCAAGGGACTATAACGTGGAGGCTGTCGCAAAAAGATTGAGTTGTTACTTTCCAGGGTAGGTACCTCACTTCCCATGTCCCTCCTCTACTTAACCACTCTGGAGGGTGTTGCTCCTTTTGTAAAAAGAGCTGTGAGTATGTGCCCTCTTTTCTAAACAAGTCGTGCACTGCTTCACCAAAGTACCTGCACTCACCACATTAGTCTGAAAAGTCACCTGCCTTGTTTAAAATAGAGAGAGCTGCACTACAAGGTACCTACTCATGTCACACACTCTATAGTATATTATACTGACTGACTTCTCCCAACTAGGTACCTACTCAAATCCCCCTTTTTCAGCACCTTACTTGAATGACCACTTGTGAGCAACAGAAGGGACAAGTTATAGCTACATGAAAAGAAAGGACTGGCAACAAGGGCATTTTTAGCCAGCTCTTCCTTTTACTATAGGAGCAACACCCTCCAGTATCACTTCCAACACTGTAGTCCAGAAGTAGTCACTTTCCCACAAATCAAACTGTGTTGCGAAAAGTGGTCACACCTGCATGCTTCCCAGACTGCCCACACCTACATACTTATGCGACAGAGTGTAGGAAGCAACTTCCATTGAGGGGTTGTTAGTAACCACTTCTGGACCACTTCTGGACCACTTCTGTTGGGAAGTGCCATTTGGCAATGCAATAAAGAAGAGACTACCAAAGATGAGTGCCTTCCGTTTGTGGAAATACACCTCCGACAGAGGTGACTTCCAAGGGTTTAGCAACAGCCACCTGTAAGAGGCCTCTCTACTGCCGATCCTCCCCTTGTAGCAGGCAAGGTAATCCTGTAGCTGCCAAGATGTGCTACACCAGTGGTGGATAACTGGGGGGGGGGTAGCCCTGTTGAATCTCCCATAGCAGTGCTCATAAGAACTCTGTATTACCTCTTCCCCAGGAGGCTGTTGCGAAAAGATTTGGAATTCAATTCTCACTGTAACTAATGCATCTTCCAGTTCCTCCCAACTCTCCACCCAGGGAGACCAATTCCCACCTTATACTGTAATGGAATTGACATACTCTGAATTAAACTGCATTGCAAAAAGTTGAGGAACTGGTTCCATGATTAATTCCACCTGAATGCTTCCGATAGTCTAAAGGCCAGGGAATTGGAGAAAGGAACTGCCTGGGAATAGGTTCTCAATTAGGAGGCATTCACCAGTTCCTGACCACTTTGGGAATACCACCTCCGACAAAACCGTTTCCAAATCTTTTTGCAACAGCCTGCAGGTCCCAGAGGTGATCCTACTACATCAAAGCAGCACCATGCGTCCTAATGCTCCTCTCAACTACCTTATTAGCGCTTGAAGATATCATAAAAGACACCAAGTTTTACATGTGTAGGCCTTGCCTTTAGGAAACCATCTTACAACATAGTAAAGTGAAAACGTGCATGTGGGCGGGGGGTATTAAGTTGTGATTTTGGCCACCACGGGGCAGTATATGAGTAAAACATGGAAAAATGCACCAAACATTTTTTAGATTAATTCTTAATGTGGAATGTAGCGGTATGCTCAAAATCCTTTCCATCTACATTGAAAATGTATCATTCATGGAATACAAAACGAACATTTGTTTCCATGGAAACAAAGAAAATTGGCATAATGGCAAAGTCTAGTTGCCATGGAAAACACTCCATTGTTCTAAATTGGAGTATTTCCCACAAATGTTTTCAAGCTTTACATAAGGAACTCAGAACCTAAAATCCATATCAGAATCTGAAAAATTCCCTCTAGAACCAATGTTATGATAAAAACATCACATTTCTTAGGTTGTCTTTGACCAAAACTGTATTTTCGGCATTAACCATATTTGTGATAGACTATTATAATCCATTTAGAGCTTACCTGCCATTTTCAGTTGTACCCATCAACCAAGGTTTGACAGCCAATTAAAGCAGAACTATCTGGGATATTTTAGTTCAAGATATCTCATTTTAAAGCATGTGACTTCAACCTTAAAAAGCCATTTCCCCCCTCAATGCATGTTTCCCCCCATCTGGTCACAGTTACTGATATTGACTGAAGAGTGCATAATTTAGAAGCACAACATTGGTCCTTGAATTACTGTACATGGCACCAAGCACACCAAGGGCTATGTCATATAATTTCATAAAAATTTAATGTAACATGTGTCACACCTTCTGGATCTACTGGGTGACAATGATTGATCAAAGGAATCTAATCTAGAAGAAGCATGTGTGGTATTATCCATTCTGGCAATATGGATATAATATTATAAGAAAGGTGTATTTTGTTGAATATCGTCTATGACTTTACGATTTAAGGTTTGAAACAACTGCAGAAAACCCTCAGAAGGTTTTCCTGCTTCATTGCAAAATGGGTACAAGAAACATATTATGTGTTTCCTTTTATAATTTTTGCTCCTTTATGTCCAAGCCTCCCCCCCCCTTTGCACCAGTTTATCAATGCTACAAGATAGGGGAATATGCATAGGGGAATAGTCTGACCAGTACCAGAATGTACACTGCAAAAATGGTGTTTAGATCCTAAACACAATTCTAAACATATTCTTGCAACGTTTTTGTAATCACATTAATTTCCTAAACATGTTTAGCCAAACAATGTGCTTAGCTCAAGTGTTTAGAAATGTAGGTGTTTAGGTTAAAACCTTTGTGTTTAGATATAAGAATTTTTGTGTTTAGGTGTTCAAGAATTTTTGTTTTTAGATGTTTAAATGATTTGATGGAGAGTTAATGTTTGCAGACATGTATGCATTAAAAAACAGAGATATATTTTGTTTTTTTTTCTCATTTACTGGGGGGGGGGGCATCAGCAGGTATTTGCTTGTCAAAGTCTCCAAAGATGTAAGACACAGCTATATATGTGTATTACACACTGCATCAGAATGAGAGACTTGAGAAAGTACAACAGCTTGGCAGGAAGGACATTGCCTTATCTATTCCAGAATAACATCAAATAGGTGTCAGTCATGGAGTTTATTGATTATTTTATGGTAATGATGGTGGCATAAGGTGAATCTAGTCAATTTTTTATTGCCCTTTCTATTCACATGACAGTCTATGAAATGAAACCATGATAAACATGGGATTTGGGAACATTTGTCACAACAATTGATTATAACTGTGTGCAGATAGTCCAGTCAAAGGTAGTGCTGCTACCTGGTGTGGATTCAACATCCAAGTATCTAAACATATTGATGTTTAAATCTAAACACCAATTATCCAACTGTCTCAACTCTAAACATCTAAACATGTTTAGCGTAAATGTTTATCTAGTTAGAATAAAAGTGTTCATTTCCTAAATGTGTAGTCCATGAGACACCTAACTGACCTATATGTTTAGGTTTGAAACGTGTTTAGACCTAAACATGTTTAAAATCTAAACACCATTTTTGCAGTGTATGTATTCCATTACTTCATATCATCTGAGATCTATATCTAAATGGGGAAGGAGCCAGGATCATCATTTCTCCTTTCTGCAGAGATGATTCACAGGACTAAAGAAGGACGACAGCATACATTTGGCCATTCTTTGATATGCTTATTATTTTAGAATATGATTACATGATCATTGTGCACATTGTGATAATTCTATATACGAGTAAGGCCTGTTTCCTCCAGATATAGCAAGATTATCTTTTCTCATAGAACATGACATATTGGAATCTATGGGCAGCTGAGATAGCTAGCTATACGCTTTAGATCCCGAAGAATAAGGTACACTACATATATTATAAATGGGGTCCCGTTCAGCTGGGGTTCCTTTCCACATCTCATAAGAAGGTCAATTCAAGTGGAGAGGTCTGGAGGGATTCAGACAGAGAGATGCCTATGAGACCAATTTGTTGTTGGCTTCTTTCATAATTTTCCTCAAGGCTCTGTGGGATGTGGCATCTGCAGTTCATCCTCACAGCTATATAGAATAATGCTGAACCCTCCTAAAAACAAAAAGGTGCAGACACATTGATATGTGAAGAGCACATATACTTAAAAGTACACTTGAGAATTGTGAAGAATCTAGTATTGGATTATTAATGAATTACCAATTCTTATCTCTCAAATGCATTAACCCACCATAAAGGTATTATTTATCATAATATATTATTTTCCATACAAAACCTTCAACAGGACATATGCATAGTCCTAGATTAACTCACTGAAGCAAGCCGCTTTAAACGACATGTATTGATCTTCTCACTGATTGCCACAGATTCACTCTGAATATTCTGCAGTTTAAAGCTAGTTTGGTTTAAAACCTGCTCCCAATTAAGCAGCATTACTCATTAATTGTGAAGAATCTAGTATTGGATTATTAATGATACAGTTTTTAAATGATTGTATACACGTTAAAGGTAATCACCCTCTTTCTACTTTCTAGACTGTGAGAAAAGGGGAACTAGATCTATCCATAATCTACTGCACAGTGTCTTATAGAGATGATTCAATATTTTCATGTGTTTCTCACCTGACCAGGTTGAAAGAGGTATTATCAAACATATATCTGGACCAGTACTCAACAAGGTTGTAATCGGAGGCTAGCCTCTATTATTACACACATAAATCTGTACTTTGCAGCTATATAAATCACAAATTGGGATTGGTAGTAGAGCTGCTGTCATTAGTAGACTTCTCATGCAATGTCTTGTGACATAGTTATTGAATGAGAATTAGAGCATTAAGTTCATCCACATTACTGGCGATATGAAACCACTAGAAATTCCATATTGCATATGGGATGCCTTGCCCTGAGCTACCAATCATCATCAGCTGTCTGTCTGGGGCTTATTTCAAAAGAACTTAGAGCCTACAAACATGTGAGCCTACAGAGATAGGCTAACATAGTACAGAACACATGTCAGACTGGTGCTGTGTTGGAGCTAGCTCTGATTAGTGGAGGCCTCATTTTAAACAGGGTCTACCTCCAGCAGCCCATTTCAACAACAACAACAGAAAGCATGACAGCAGGTAGTCTGCTCTAACATGATTAGCTGGGATCAGCTTTCCCAATAAGGGCCCTCCCTGTATATCACATTTCAGGACAGGAAACATTGACCTCTTGTAATATGTGGAGCTAGCTGAGTGCCATTTGGATGCATGGGTATGAGGTTGGCTGGCGACCTGCCTCTATGTTGGGGACATCATAGAGGCAGGCCATGTCTAAGAAGTTACCAGTCAATCATCCCCTGTTTTAACCCTTACTCACAAGAGGGCACCCTAAAACCCTAATGGTCAACCTGTCTCTCCTATACAGATGTTTGGATATAGTTTGTGATTGGAGAATAGAAATAATCCCATCTAGTGGAGACCAAGAGTACTTCTCCCCATGATCTGGGGAGAATGTCATCAGACATGGCCAGCGGGTATCTAGCCCTCAAATACCTGCGGGGACCAGCGTAGGGTATGAGGCTAATGATAGTGATGGGATAAAGGTCTTTAGCAGGGGCTTTATTGAAGTATCAATGTAAAAATAAGTAGCCAAATCAAAGAAAAGTTGGAATGCTCAGGACTATTCACAAGGAGTAAGGTGGGTCTAGATTTTGCAGGTATTGTCTAATGTAAAGAGTGAATCCCAGGAGAGAAATGCAATGAAGAGAATGGTAGCAGACGTACAGAGCTACATGTGAAAACAGCTGCATGTGTGAATGGGTAAGGGTATTGTCTGAAGGTTAATATATTTCAATAAGGCCTAACATTTCACCCTCTGCAATGTTAGTAGAATGCCTAGAACAGCATGCTTTGTTAGTGATTAGGCACTACATATAGAATTAGTCTGCACTATTAGTCAGAAGTGTTAAGAGAGAGCAATAGTAGATCTTTTAATACTGGTCCACTGGCGAATATAAAGTAGGCACTCTGTTACACTGTAATAGAGTCCAACACTAACATTGGAGAGGATGCAATGTTACACCAAATCAAAACAACTTCCACAGATGAACTGCACTATAACTTTATCTAACACATACATGGGACTTGACATGCTGATGGTTATCATATGGGTAGGTAAAAAGCAGCATTACTCATCTCTGGTGCCAGCATCAGTCAATGCCTTCCAGTTTCCAGTGATATTCTACTATATCTTATGGCACACAATCGGCTAAAGGTCGATCATAGGAAGTAGTCCTAATTCTCTCCTGTCCCGTCCATTCCTATAACGTTTGGGAAGCTCCTATCCCTAGAGAACCCTCTGGATTGCCTCTTCCCCTCTTTAGAAATTATGTCAACATCAAAGTGACACCAGAGGGCAAGACAAGTCGTCTGTGGATCATACATCTTCACTCTTTGGGCTGCATTTTATCATGCCACCTTTTATTTCATCTTTCAAGGAGGTACTCGTTTACCTGATGTAAAAGAACTTAATTGCTCCTATTTCCTTTTTTACCCCCATATGTGTTTGTGTTGCCAAATATGTCCAATGGCTATAGTGAAAAAGTTGATCTATGAATTACCGATTCTATCTTTTCTCTCAAATGCATTAACCCACCAAAAGGTATTTTTTATCATAATATATTATTTCCCATACAAAACCTTCAACATGACATATGCATAGTCCTAGATTAACTCATTGAAACAAGCCGCTTTAAACGACATGTATTGATCCTCTTACTGATTGCCACAGGTTCCCTCTGAATATTCTGCAGTTTAAAGCTAGTTTGGTTTGAAACCTGCTCCCAATTAACACCCTGCAAATTGGCAGCCTGTAAAGATAAAAGCCCAAGAGCAACTGGCGGGCCCAATATTAAAATCTTGAAGCAAACAGGGCTGATCGCCTGTTCCTTAATGCAATTGCTTTCTGAGGGTAGAGGGGGTAGATGGTAGAGCTTCAAATCTGAGCTTTGTGCTCTAAGCCAGGACCTTTACCTTAAAAAAGGGATGCATATCCGAATGGTAATTGACAACCGAATATTGGGGAAAGGAACATTTCCAAATGTGGAGGTGTATAGGGGAGTATTGAGATGTAGAGAGGAAGAACGAACGGAGCTAGATAGATGGTCATGCATTGAAATGTAGGGAAATGACCCAAATATGGGTACGGGGAAGAATGGTTAAGTTGTGTGATTAGATGAGAAACGGTGATTTTATGAAATTCTGGTGGCTGTGGCTAATGGGGAAGGGTCATGGCCTAGAGGATGTGTCCCCAGCAAATTGTCGTCATCTGTCGCCATGATTGGTCATCAATGGTGACTACGTTTTGAGTGATAACTCATTCCATCATCTTTCGCCACTGTGTGTTAGACTCACTTGGCATAGCAATTGCTATTCCTGGTGATCTTGTGCTATAACAACGTCGTGTTCCATCTAGCGACATGTGTGAGCCACTTCACACAGGTTGACAAGGACACACGACAATTTGCTGGGTCCCTGCTATGAGTGATCTCCTTGTAGCAGCCAGGATAAGCTCTTGTCTATCAGGATGTGATAGTGGTGGATCAGACTGAGTAATGCCTCACCACTAATCTCAATAACCATGTTGAAGGTTTAAGCACAGAAAAAGCCATTGGACTTTTTCCTTTCAAGGTTTCACTGATGGCATCACTACATGAAAGCACTACTGCAGAGCATCACCAGTACTACTCTGCTGTAGGTCCTGTGAACATGAGGACACCTAACATTATTTTTTGAAGGGTAATACAGCCTCTGTGGTGTGGGAAAGGCTAACTTGTTCATTGGCCTTCATCGTGCTATATCACAGATGCAAAGTGGCATTACACATCAGCATTTCAATATGAAAAAAACATGACAGGTCATGGATATTCACTCAACCGTTCACGGTTGAGTATTCTCCTTAAATCATTTTCATGGGAATTCTAGAAAAAGAAATGTAAATCATTTTCAGATGGAGTAGTATGAAATGTTTCCTTATAAACGCCAACTTTATACTGTAGTGTCTAGTCAAAATACAGACTTCTATATCCAGGTAACAAGAAACGTTAAGTGAACGTTGATTAACGTTCACTGATGGTTAGTTGGTTGTTTAAATGTTGTTTTGGGGTTCTACAACATGTTTATGACTGTATACAAGTATGTCTCATGCCCCCAATTTTAATTATACCTTGATTTGGATTTAAACGACAGCTGTCTACTTCATCAAAGGAATGTGTATGCAAGACAATGGTAAAGGTGAACGATGATTAGTTTGAGCCAACCATTTCTTCACGAGTGTGTCCAGGACACGCTCATGAAGAAACGGTCGGCTCAAACTAATCATTTTAAGGAGATTTAAGTATAGAATTGAAGTTTAAAATATAATAAATCCAATACAATAACTTAAATGACCAGATATCAACAGGAATTATTTTTTATTTCTTACGAATACATCCGGGTCTCTTCAAGATGCTGACCTACATTCCATTTCGAGCCGTCATGGCGCGCCAACTTGAACAAGAAGCTTAACACGTGGAATATAATTATTCAGCATCTACAACAGAAGGAACTTTGGGAGACACGGTTACATTAGCCTGGGATGAAGAATATGTGTTGTAGTGTATGTTGAACGTAATAGGAGCATTGACAACACTGTTCTGAAGCATACCAGGGGTTTGATTACCAAACCCCGCCAACCCTGGCTGTACATTTGAGCCCTGCCCGGCTTCCCTCGCAGGGAACCCCGGCAGGCCTGCCAGGATTACAGGCTGTGGGGCGGTAGGCAAAACCATACTCCCATGGCTACTGATTGAACTTAATGATGGACCCTCAGCTGGATTGAACCCTAAAGCCGCCTGTGCAAAATTTTTAAGTTGGCTAGGACCTGGAATGTTACCACTGGAGGAATAGGCATCCTTTATCTCACAGGTAGGCCTCGTTGAACCCGCCCCAGTCAGAATGTGGGACATGGCGCGTTGCTGGGGTTTCGATGCAGTGGAATAATTATTTAAGCTGTTCAGGTTCTTATGGCCAGATAGTTGAGCTACCAAATCTGGGGGTACATCTTCCAGAAGGGTTTGACATGTAGTTTTACGTAGGGAATGGTTGGTGTGTTTGCCCTGAATCCCAGCAACTTGGCACATGATTTTCACAATCTGACGTAGGGTGTTGATTCCCATAGGTGTACTTACATAACCATCAGTATCTTTTTTTACAGTGAGGTAGAATGGCCCATCAGGAAACATCATGTTGTCAGGCCTCTTTGAGGCAAACAATTTATAACATTTAACTGGACTTCTGTCATCATGAGTTTCATGAATTTTGGGTGCAAATGCCCGAACATGGCCACCCCCCCCCCCCTTATGGGTCTTAGTAGCTCTCTCATTGGACTCTAGATAGGCCAGCTCCTCCTTTCCCTCTATGAGATCTACGTCACCCCATTTCATACAACATTATTCGTCACAACCCGTCAGTCCATAGCCAATTGTCTGAAACCAATACAAGGTTCTCTGTAGGGTGCATGGATTTTGAAATCCAAGCGCTCCTTTTTCCCATAATTTCTCCACCTCTTCTTCATCAAATGCTTCAGCACGGTTGGGTCTATTTCCCATGCTTTTTGCCTTCAGTTTGTTCCTCTTAGAGGCCAATACATCCCGACTGATCTCATAAGATTCATGAAACATGGGGTCCACCTCATAGTCTTTGGCTCGCAGATGTCTGTAAAAAAATTAGAAAAAAATAATGATAATTTATTAAATGCACTATACATCAAAATATCAACACTTGGATTTTTTTCTGAGCTCAAACTTTTTTTTAAATATATTAAATGCACCAAAAATCACTTCATACGTGTAAAAAATTGCATAAAAAAATATATAAAAAATTTCTATTTATTAAACCGGTTTCTAATGGCCTCATAACATCGTGTACAATCTCTCACACACTTAAGAAAATCATTAAAATAAAATGGTAAATATTGCATTGGATCATGGTGTAAATTCACCTAAAGTAATCAACAACTCTCGCGGCATACACACCTAACAATGGCTCTGTGGATCGATGTTAATGTATCTGGTTGATGGGGCTTGCCGTTGGCCTTCTTTTTATTCAATAAGTAGTTAGCAAGTAGACCATCAAGTTCCGTTGGTTCAATGGCTTCTATAGCCCTCTCTTCAAAGCAATTCTCCTGTAGCCACTTCTGGAACGTTTTCATAACCTAAAAATAACCAGAAAATGTATTAAAATTATGTCTGACTTTGATGTAAATACAATAACAACTTTATAATAATAATTTCTGATCAAACCTACATATTCTCCTTACACAAAGGAAATTGACCTATTCTATCGAGTGCAATAATAATAAGTCGAGTGCAATGATGGCTGTCTCGAGAGGAAAAACAGATCTCACCTGGCTGTTTTTTTTTTGCAGTATTTACATTTTTGGAGCCCTTTAAACTCGAATTCAGGGGTTTTTAACTCATTTCTCCAGTTATTTTTCTCAATTTCTGAAGAATTTACATCGTTCACCACTCCAATGGCGACTTCTTGGATTTCGATCACTTCTTCCTCGATCACTTCTGCTTCGCCCTCGGTCTTTTCACTGTATTTGTGCTCAAAAAAATTGAGACAAGGAAAAGTTCCCAAATACCTCTGCATCATCCACCTCTAAATCTGTGGTTATCTCGAGGGTTATCTTGTTTTCTTCTTCCATTTTCACCTTTTTCGTCTGCTTCTGCTGCTCTCAATGCAATTTTAGAAGCAGTAGATGCCGGATGGGACTACTTTCTCCCTCGAGTCACGTGACCCTCGAGTGCGGAATTCCCGCGGGTAATTTAACGCAGGGGTGCAATACGAGGGTTTAGTGTGTTTCCTATGGAGTCTCAATATACACCTTGACATAAAATGGAATTCCAGCAGCACATTAAACAACATACATTGATTTTCCTTTTGGATCCAATTGAACTTTACTTTTCAAAAACAAGTGCCTGGAAATCAGCATCTTCTACCTCTAACGCTTTCAGTGGCTGGAGGTCATCATATCAATTTGGGAAACATACCTTAATTGCCTGTTCCTTTAAAGAACCTGATTGGCACCAGACAGTTTAAACTGCATCATGTGTGGTTAGGAGGGATGGAAGGCCAGGCTGTACATCCAAGATTTAGGATCTAGGTCAAAGCCTCTGCCATCAAAAGGGGACGCTAAACCAGGGTCAAAGATAAGGGTGCAGATGGCAGTAGGCTGGGGAATCGGCATGTACAAGTAGTAATTGGGCCGGTGGTCGGGAGGACCTATCTGGTTGCATGAAAGTCAAAAGCTGAATTGCTTGGGTGGTGAAAAAGAAGTACTTGTGATGACATATAATCTTTGGCAATGACTAAGATATATAATTATAAGGTATATTGATGGGGAGGTTAGCTACCTGAGGATTTGAGACATGCATGAGTGCTAGTAGTGATCATTAGAGGTATTTTTTGTTGATGGTTCTATATCATTGCTTGATATGTAGAAAAAAAGTTGTCATATAAGTATAGTAAAACTGAGTGAAATAGACGACAGACAGGTTAGTAGTAATTGCCGTAAAAGGGTACATGAACAGGGGGAATTTATATTTGGGATGTACAAACAAAGTTTTTTGTTACAAAATGATCCTCTCATGGCAGCATGTTCTACCACTATGGCATGTTCTACCACAACATTGGGAGCTTTTACCCTTAGGCCTATACTACACTCCTGATGATTTTCAGCATGTGAGGCATCATAAAGTCTCACAGGATGTAGACTGGATGAGGGCCCATGAGGGATGAGGGAGAATTATCACAAATGTTTGATGGTTAAAAGCTAGGTTGATTTTGCTTATTGTGAATCATATTCTCAATGAGGTCCAGGAGATAATTACCAGTTGCTGGCTCTAAAAGCCCGTTAATAGCTGGAAGGTATGGTATCATATATAATCTGAAAGTAGACATTAGTTTTCTGTTTGGTTAGCAGGGTTGGAATGTATTGCTGAACAGCTGAATGCTGGTCTACTTGTAGCAGGCTGGATAGCCCTGTGGCTGCCGAGACGTGCTGCACCAGTTGTGGATAAGAGCGTGGTATCCTTCCTCTTTCCGCCAACCATTTATATAGCCATGTTGAATCCGCTATAGCAGTGCTCATAGAGCTGCCTTTTCTCCAGGTCCCAGAGGTATATTACTATATCAAAGCGGCAACATGCATGCTAATGCTTCTCTCAACTAACGTATTAGGGCTTTAGAATATCATAAAAGACACCCATTTTTACATGTGTAGCACAACAGCAGTCTTATGCGTGGGTCTTTAGGAGACCATCTTACAACATACTTATTGGGTGAAGAGTGGATAATTTAGACGCACAACATAGGTACTGGATTTACGATATTGAATAGCGATAGATCATCATCAAGCATGTACTGTATTATCCTTTGTGTCACTATGGATATATGATCAAGGTTTTTTTCTTTTGTTGAATATTGTCTATGATTTCTTTGGTTTATGGGTAGACACAACTGCAGAAAACCCTCAGAATGTTGACCTCCTTCACTGCTGAAACATATGTGCTTTCTTTTCCCCCCTTTGGTCCCTTATGTCCAAGTCCCCCTTTTGCACCAGCTTATCGATGCTACTAGATATGCCCAGGTGGATAGTCTGGTGCGAGAGTGTATGTTTTCCATTATCTCATACCAATCTATATCTGATTTGGGAAGGAGCCAGGATCATCATTTCTCCTTTCCGCAGAGATGATATACAGGACTAAAAAAGGACTACAGCATACATTTGGTCATTCTTTGATATGCTTGTCATTTTAGAATATGACTACAAAATCATTGTGCTCATTGTTCTCTATGATGATTATAATATACAAGTATGGTAGGCAATGGTTACTGCACAAGGCCTATCATTCTGAAACAAGTATGAAAGTGAATATAGGGCTGACTTTTTCAGATATAGCGAAGGCTATCTGGCTTATATATGTACATCATACTAGTATTACAATTTAGTGAAAACCATGTGCACTAAAAGAATATGCTAGTATATGTATATTGTACAACCCTATAGCCTATAGATAATTGATAATGATAGTCAGTAACATGATCATGCACTGATGATGTGACATAATTATTAAAATCTATGGGCATCTGAGCTATAACTATATACTTTAGATCCAGAAGAACAAGGTGTGTGTACCTTATATATACTACATATAAATGCCGGAGGTAATCTGTCAACTGCAAAGCAATACTCCACCTTGGCTACTGCAAAAACGTGACTTATATAAGGTAAATTCATAGGGTTATCTGTATACCAAAAGGTGGCTAAAAGCTTCAGTTGGGAGTCCTCTCCCCCGTCTCACAAGAAGGTCAATGCAAGTGGAGTGGTCTGGAAAGAATCAGGCAGAGAGATGTCTAGGAGACCAATTTGATTTGTGGCCACCTTCTTTCTACATTTTCTCATCTGCAGTTCATCCTCACAACTATATATAATCATACCGAACCCTCCTAAAACATATTGAGGTGCAGACACATTGAAATGTGAAGAGCACATAAATCATTTTTATCAGGGGAAAACCAGTACTGCATTAATAATCATAATGATATGGATTGTTAATGATTGGATACTAGCTGTAGGAATCACCATCTTTCTACTTTTTAAACTGTGAGAAAAGGGGAAATAGATCTATCCTTAACCTACTGCACAGTATCTTGTAGAGACGATTCAGTGTTTTCACATGTTTCCCAGAGTAAATTGCGCCCAGCAAATTGGAGTCAGTGTAAGTAATAATGAGCTGTTATGTGTGAGCACCTTTCGAGTTTTAACGCCAGTGTATCAGCTCTTGTCACCAGGTGTCAATACTCACACTATTTGGCTCACTATGACACTTTGTGACTCATCTCCACAAGACATAAGGTGGCACAAGTGTGGGCATGTGTCAGTGTGTGTCTGTAGTCAAACAGTGTGACACATAGTGACTCGTTTCCCAACTCATTTGAGCTAACACTGCATCAGTATGTGCCAGTGTGGGTGAGTAGTCACATGGAGTGACACATAGGGACTCATTTCTTTTTTTACGGTGAGGTGACACTGAGTGAGCCTGAGCCAGTCAGTGTGAGTAGTCACACAGACTGGCCTATAGTGACTCATCTTTCAAAATATAGGTGTTGAGGCTCGCGTGAACATGGGTCACTCTGTGTCAGTACTCACCTGGAGTGACTCGAAATGACATCAGTGTCAGTATAAAGAGACTGGGAAATATGTATAGTTCCACTATGTACTTGCACTTTGGGTATGGGCCAAATTGTAATGGTGACTGAAAACATGGGGTTAGAGTGTCTTTTGATATATTTTAAGACAATTGTCTTTGTCTATGGGAGATAACACTGAGTTTCAGTTATCAACCTCCTATGTGGTATTCAGACTTAGATTAGTCATGGCGTAATAATTCCTTGAAAGTATGGTGCATGCTTCCCAAGGTGACCCCATGTTACCATGGGAAACAGGTAAGAATTCATAGTATGAGGTAAATTAAAATATTAATTTGGGTGATAATAGGGGCAAAGTGGCTCACTTGAACAAAAACAACAGGTTCTGACACATTTTTCAGTATGTGTTACTATGTGTCAATACTCAATACTCAAACATACTCACAGTGACACACCCTGAAGGTTTCTCTCCAGGAAGTACCTGACACATGTGTGACAATGCATCAGTATTGCGTCAGTATTGTGTCTGATTGGTCAACTTCAAACTCCTGGTCCCTTATTGGTCCATTTCAAAGTTCCCTCTCTTTTCTTGGTTTCTTTGTTATCAGTATTTCACAACACACAGACACAGAACAGCAAGGAGAGAAGACAAAGTGGGAAGTATATCAGTAACTTGCAGGTTTGGTGGCCTGGGAGAGTGGTGGACTAAGTTGTAGTCAGTTTGAGGGGCAAGAATATTAATTTTGTATCTTGGGGGGGGGGTGATTTTGTCTACAAATAATTTTATCTTCCCTGCCCCCATTAAAAATCAAGGGAGAGGGTACGTACTTGGCTCAGGGGGAAATTCTAGCCCCTGCCCCCTCAAAAATGAAAATAATTATATAGATCTCTTTTTTGGGGGGAAGGCGAGGAGGCTAACAATTCTTGCTGTGCTGATTATAAAGGTATTGTGCAATGCATTATTGAACTTAATTTTTTTTACAGGCACATAGAAGGCATTTTGAGGAATGGAAAAAGTGAACAAAGGAATCCACAGGAAACCCTTACATGGACATGGATATGCAGCTCAATTGACCCAGAATAAAAATGAATGCAGAATTAAGTCATACCCCACCCCTCCCAACCCCCAAACCCCCTCCCCCCAATGCCTACCCCAGTGGAAAAAAACTGACGCATGTGTCAGGATGAGTCAGTATGCGTTATAGCCCAGGTGTCAGTATGAGTGTGCATGTGCTATGATGCACCTATCAGTATGCGTCAGTATGGGTCATCAGTCACACCTGGCGCATTTCTTTTTTACAGCACTAGTGTGAGTATTCACACACAGTGACTCAGAATGACACCAATTCCCTTGGTGCTTCTCACCTGACCTGGCTGAAAGATGGTGTATAATCTGTATCATCAAAGATCTATATTTGGACAAATAGTTACCAAGGTTGTGATTGGAGGGCAGTCCTAATTAGCACCCACATAGATTTGTAATTTGCAGCCATATAACTCACAAATTAATTCCCTATCACAAACTCGGTATCAAAGAAAGTACATGTGATGTGCAGAGCAGATGCATAGGCTGTGGTGGGTGTAGCTAGTGAGTATGGGTGAGGGGTTAAAACTTAAGGTAATCCCCTGTCAAGAAAAATAAGATGGTGGATCAGAGGATAGCCCTCCCCTACTACCTTTATAACAATGGAAAGACTCCTGGGACGCCATTTCTTAATGTTCTAAATGCACTATGATCACACACAGCCCTACAACCTGAAGTATCAATGCTATTCCTATGGATTTCTTTTGGAAATGGCCTCCAGTTGGCCCTTTGACGGACAACAACACTTTTATATTTGGGGTTTGGTAAAAGAGCTGCTGTCATCAGTAGACTTCTCATGAATGTCTTATGACACATGTATTGAATAAGTGTATAATTTAGGAGCACAATGCAGGTCCTGCAGTTAGAAAGACATATCAAATATATTTTTCTCTTGGTATGTTGTATGGGTATCAAATGGTATTATGACTATAGCATATTTCATGCACATTACTGGCAATATAAAACAACTAGCAATCTCATATTACATTCAGGATGCCTCACCCTGAGGCAGCAATCACTTAGAGCCGATAAACATGTGGTAGTACAGATCCTACAGAGATACATGTAATAGTACAGAGCACATGTTAGACTGGTACTATTTGTAGCAAGCACTAATTAGTGAAGGCATCGTTTTGACTCCAGCAGCCCATTACAACAACAACCTAAAGCATGACGGCATGCACTTTACTCTAATGTGATCAGCTGGGATCTGCTTTCCCACTAAGGGCCCACCCTGTATCTCATGTTTCAGGACTTCTTGTAATAGGCAGAGCTAGCTGATTACCATTAGTATGCAAGGGTATGAGACTATTATATAATGATAGTTAAAGGCCTTTAGCAGGGAAAATTGGTCTTTATTGAAGTATCAGTTTAAAAGACAGAAAAGAAGATTTAGCAGGTGAAACACACTCAGTGAATCCCAGGGGAGATATGCATCTCATGTGGAGAGTGGAATGAGAGCAGAGGTAAAGAGCTATATGTGCAGCAGGTGTGTATGGGTAACGAGGCATTGTACATATGTTATTCGATAAGGCCTGTGCAATGTTAGTGGAAGGTATACCTAGAATAGCATGCTGTGCTAATGGTTAAGATGCACCAATAGAATAAGTCTGCACTATTAGTCATAAGGAGAGAGGACTGGATCTTTTACCACTGACCCATTTGGGAATATACAGTGGGCACACCTTTACACTCTCTATGTAATAGAGTTCAATGCTACTCATTTCTCGCAGAACTCCCTGCACTAGCTGAGCACTACCGCTTTTCTTTGCAGTCTTTGCACTATAATGAAAGGTAGGTGACATTGGTTGGTAATTTGTGGTGGTAACATTACTACCTAAAGTGTGCACATCCAGTGCTCCCTGTAGATGCTTCCAACACTAACATTGCAGAGGATGCAATGTGCCAAATTGAAACAACCTTATGGGAAGAACTGCATTTCCAGTGCTTCCAGATGCCTCTTACACTGGAGAGGATGCGATGTTACACCAAATCTAAACAAACTGCATTTGAATTATATCTAGGCAACTGAAAAACAGACATACGGGATTTGGGGAAAGGAAATGCTGATGGGTTATCCTAATGTTATGTGTCATGCAGCAGTGTTCATCTCGGCATGTGTCAATGCTTTCCAGTCTCGCATTGTTTGATATTCCATTATATCCTGTGGCACATAATTGACTAAATGTTGATTATTGGAAGTAGTCCTCATTCTCTTCTGCCCTTTCCATCCATTCCAACACTAGGGAAGCTCCTATCCCTAGAGGACCCTCTGAATTGCCCTCTTCACAAATTATGTCAACATCAAAGTGACACCAGAGGGCAAGACTAGTCCTCTGTGGATCATACATCTTTAATCTTTGTACTGTATTTTAGAGGTATGCCACCATTTATTTCATGTTGCAGTGACTAATCACAGACTAATCACTGAATATCTATCTTCCATTGCATATGCGGTACTGTCTGGCACCATGTTTTCTTTGCTCTTCTAACAATATGATACAATGTATTTGCCAGTGCAATGGCCATGGGGAAGACGTCAATCTACTCTATAGCGAATGGATATATTTGGTGGGAAACAAAATCATTATCCTGATCATGACCATTGATATTATAAACATAATAATGGACAGCTGTTCAAAATGGATAGCAATAGACAACGGATGGTGTTGATACAATGGAATAGTTACACGTGGTCACCATTAGAGCGCCTCTAGTCAGTTGTAGGGTAAAGAAAAGCTCATTTTCTCTCTCAAACACCTTGACATAAATGTAAAGATGAACAGTCTTGATGAACAGTCCTCACCGATAGTTGTTCACAAGCAAGCTAGACCTGTGAGTAAAGAACTATGGCATTCACCTCTATCATTATTATGGTAACGGTAGAAACCTAAAACTTAAAGGAGTCATATTTAGAGATGTCCTGTCACAGAGACCTCTTTATATCCTATGGTAAGGTGGCTAAAGACTTCAGCCAGGGTCCTCTACCCACCTAACAAGAAGGTCAATTCAAGTGGAGTGGTCTGCAGAGAATCAGACAGAAAGATGCATAAGAGACCAATTTGATTTGCAGGCGACTTTTTTCTACATTTTCTTCATAGCCTCATTCTCCAAGCATCAGGTCATCCTCACAACCATTAATGAATAATACTGAACCCTCCTAAGACACAGTTGGGTACAGAATTATTGAAATGTGCAACATACAGTAATAGGAATTGCCGCGTATAAGAAAGGCACCTACTTGACAATGAGGTACACACAATGTCGCAAGCATAGCCCTTCAAACATAGGGTTGTCTTCATTGAGAGACATTGCTTTATTTATGTTGCCATATAAGGCATAGAGCAGCTCTCTTTCTCTCTCTCTGTCTCTCTGTCTCTCTCTTTCTCTCTGTCTCTGTCTGTCTGTCTGTCTGTCTGTCTGTCTGTCTCTCTCTCTCTCTCTCTCTCTCTCTCTCTCTCTCTCTCTCACACACACACACACACAAATCCCAAACAAACTCCATGTATTGATTCTCTTAGTCAATTCTAGAGAACTGTCCTGAATTCTTTTTCTTGAAACGAAAGCTAGTAGTTTTGTATTACTTAGAAACCTGCCCTGAATTACCTTCCTGGAAATTAGCAGCCTCTAGCTCTGTGAGCCCTTCAATGGCTTGAGGGTATCATACTCAAATCAGAAGCAGGCCTTAATTGCCTGTCTCATTAAAGCAATGTGTGGGCAGGAAGGGTGGAATGTAGTGCTGCACATCCAAGCTTTAGTCTTTAAGGCAGGCCCTCTACCATAAAAAAGGGACACCAGGGTTAGGGATATAGAACAATGTGCTGGTAGGTTGGGGTATTTGTGGATCAACACGGTAAAAGGTACACCCACGAGGGGGTGCGCAGGCGTACCTTTTACTGTGTTGATCCACATTTGTATGTAGGAAAGGTAATTGGTCTGGAGGTGGCAGAAGGTGGGACACATATGAGTGGGGGATAGGGGATCGATGATAGAATTAAAAGGAAAGATGGTGGCATTAAATGGTTGTCAATGGGCGGAGCTACAACCCCATGTGGAGCTCAAACAGATCTTAACCCTCAAGCAGGTACCTGTTTGAGGGTTATAGAGCAGCCACAGGATCTTATCCCTCAAACATGTGTCTTAAGCCTCAAATGCTCTTATCCCTCAAACACTCTTATCCCTCAAATGACCTTATCCCTCAAACACCCTACTTGAATTCCATTTGAGATAAATAAAGTAAAACAATTGGTATTAGATTATGAGCTGTAGATAAAGACACAATCGCAATTCAGAATGTATGATTAAGCAGACATTATTTTTGACCCATTTAAGTGGTCATTCCCTCCACGGATTACATTACTTTGAACCATAAGTCAATATGCCTTCTCAGAAATATTTATTTAAATCTTTCCAGCTAGCTCTCCCATCGTTAAAAGTCCCTAAAATATGGCAGATTGAGGTCCCAGACCCAGTTATATTGATACATGGGGTTACAGCGACCATGGGGAAAGAATTAATGTTAGATCAATGTATAAATAAATGACTGATTTGAGATCTGTATGTAATTTCTTTTCATGTAATACCATGATACCTGGTGTTATTCATTGAAAATAATTATTGATAGGACCCAAGATAAGGCTACTAGATACTATAAATTCCCTCCTCATAGTGCATTAATGCACTAGCCGTATTTTAGCTGGTAGTGTATCAATGCAATAGCCAGCAGGAAAGGGCAAATGCCATGGCGGTCATGCCTGACCAGTTCTTCTTGACATGACGTTGGGCTAAATCTATTGTTATGGTAGTCCATTCAAATCCTTGCTTGTAGCAGGCTGGATAGCCCTGTGGCTGCCGAGACGTGCTGCACCAGTTGTGGATAAGAGCGTGGTATCCTTCCTCTTTCCGCCAACCATTTATATAGCCATGTTGAATCCGCTATAGCAGTGCTCATAGAGCTGCCTTTTCTCCAGGTCCTAGAGGTATATTACTATATCAAAGCGGCAACATGCATGCTAATGCTTCTCTCAACTAACGTATTAGGGCTTTAGAATATCATAAAAGACACCCATTTTTACATGTGTAGCACAACAGCAGTCTTATGCGTGGGTCTTTAGGAGACCATCTTACAACATACTTATTGGGTGAAGAGTGGATAATTTAGACGCACAACATAGGTACTGGATTTACGATATTGAATAGCGATAGATCATCATCAAGCATGTACTGTATTATCCTTTGTGTCACTATGGATATATGATCAAGGTTTTTTTCTTTTGTTGAATATTGTCTATGATTTTTTTGGTTTATGGGTAGACACAACTGCAGAAAACCCTCAGAATGTTGACCTCCTTCACTGCTGAAACATATGTGCTTTCTTTTCCCCCCTTTGGTCCCTTATGTCCAAGTCCCCCTTTTGCACCAGCTTATCGATGCTACTAGATATGCCCAGGTGGATAGTCTGGTGCGAGAGTGTATGTTTTCCATTATCTCATACCAATCTATATCTGATTTGGGAAGGAGCCAGGATCATCATTTCTCCTTTCCGCAGAGATGATATACAGGACTAAAAAAGGACTACAGCATACATTTGGTCATTCTTTGATATGCTTGTCATTTTAGAATATGAAATCAAAATCATTGTGCTCATTGTTCTCTATGATGATTATAATATACAAGTATGGTAGGCAATGGTTACTGCACAAGGCCTATCATTCTGAAACAAGTATGAAAGTGAATATAGGGCTGACTTTTTCAGATATAGCGAAGGCTATCTGGCTTATATATGTACATCATACTAGTATTACAATTTAGTGAAAACCATGTGCACTAAAAGAATATGCTAGTATATGTATATTGTACAACCCTATAGCCTATAGATAATTGATAATCATAGTCAGTAACATGATCATGCACTGATGATGTGACATAATTATTAAAATCTATGGGCATCTGAGCTATAACTATATACTTTAGATCCAGAAGAACAAGGTGTGTGTACCTTATATATACTACATATAAATGCCGGAGGTAATCTGTCAACTGCAAAGCAATACTCCACTGTGGCTACTGCAAAAACGTGACTTATATAAGGTAAATTCATAGGGTCATCTGTATACCAAAAGGTGGCTAAAAGCTTCAGTTGGGAGTCCTCTCCCCCGTCTCACAAGAAGGTCAATGCAAGTGGAGTGGTCTGGAAAGAATCAGGCAGAGAGATGTCTAGGAGATCAATTTGATTTGTGGCCACCTTCTTTCTACATTTTCTCTCTGTAGGATATGCCATCTGCAGTTCATCCTCACAACTATATATAATCATACCGAACCCTCCTAAAACATATTGAGGTGCAGACACATTGAAATGTGAAGAGCACATAAATCATTTTTATCAGGGGAAAACCAGTACTGCATTAATAATCATAATGATATGGATTGTTAATGATTGGATACTAGCTGTAGGAATCACCATCTTTCTACTTTTTAAACTGTGAGAAAAGGGGAAATAGATCTATCCTTAACCTACTGCACAGTATCTTGTAGAGACGATTCAGTGTTTTCACATGTTTCCCAGAGTAAATTGCGCCCAGCAAATTGGAGTCAGTGTAAGTAATAATGAGCTGTTATGTGTGAGCACCTTTCGAGTTTTAACGCCAGTATATCAGCTCTTGTCACCAGGTGTCAATACTCACACTATTTGGCTCACTATGACACTTTGTGACTCATCTCCACAAGACATAAGGTGGCACAAGTGTGGGCATGTGTCAGTCTGTGTCTGTAGTCAAACAGTGTGACACATAGTGACTCGTTTCCTAACTCATTTGAGCTAACACTGCATCAGTATGTGCCAGTGTGGGTGAGTAGTCACATGGAGTGACACATAGGGACTCATTTCTTTTTTTACGGTGAGGTGACACTGAGTGAGCATGAGCCAGTCAGTGTGAGTAGTCACACAGACTGGCCTATAGTGACTCATCTTTCAAA
Organism: Acholoe squamosa; assembly: GCA_949317995.1. Taxonomy (NCBI): domain Eukaryota; kingdom Metazoa; phylum Annelida; class Polychaeta; order Phyllodocida; family Polynoidae; genus Acholoe; species Acholoe squamosa. Next base: position 105,346,023 of record OX439035.1, on the reverse strand, counting down.
ATATAGGTGTTGAGGCTCGCGTGAACATGGGTCACTCTGTGTCAGTACTCACCTGGAGTGACTCGAAATGACATCAGTGTCAGTATAAAGAGACTGGGAAATATGTATAGTTCCACTATGTACTTGCACTTTGGGTATGGGCCAAATTGTAATGGTGACTGAAAACATGGGGTTAGAGTGTCTTTTGATATATTTTAAGACAATTGTCTTTGTCTATGGGAGATAACACTGAGTTTCAGTTATCAACCTCCTATGTGGTATTCAGACTTAGATTAGTCATGGTGTAATAATTCCTTGAAAGTATGGTGCATGCTTCCCAAGGTGACCCCATGTTACCATGAGAAACAGGTAAGAATTCATAGTATGAGGTAAATTAAAATATTAATTTGGGTGATAATAGGGGCAAAGTGGCTCACTTGAACAAAAACAACAGGTTCTGACACATTTTTCAGTATGTGTTACTATGTGTCAATACTCAATACTCAAACATACTCACAGTGACACACCCTGAAGGTTTCTCTCCAGGAAGTACCTGACACATGTGTGACAATGCATCAGTATTGCGTCAGTATTGTGTCTGATTGGTCAACTTCAAACTCCTGGTCCCTTATTGGTCCATTTCAAAGTTACCTCTCTTTTCTTGGTTTCTTTGTTATCAGTATTTCACAACACACAGACACAGAACAGCAAGGAGAGAAGACAAAGTGGGAAGTATATCAGTAACTTGCAGGTTTGGTGGCCTGGGAGAGTGGTGGACTAAGTTGTAGTCAGTTTGAGGGGCAAGAATATTAATTTTGTATCTTGGGGGGGGGTGATTTTGTCTACAAATAATTTTATCTTCCCTGCCTCCATTAAAAATCAAGGGAGAGGGTACGTACTTGGCTCAGGGGGAAATTCTAGCCCCTCCCCCCTCGAAAATGAAAATAATTATATAGATCTCTTTTTTGGGGGGAAGGCGAGGAGGCTAACAATTCTTGCTGTGCTGATTATAAAGGTATTGTGCAATGCATTATTGAACTTAATTTTTTTTACAGGCACATAGAAGGCATTTTGAGGAATGGAAAAAGTGAACAAAGGAATCCACAGGAAACCCTTACATGGACATGGATATGCAGCTCAATTGATCCAGAATAAAAATGAATGCAGAATTAAGTCATATCCCATCCCTCCGAACCCCCAAACCCCCTCCCCCCAATGCCTACCCCAGTGGAAAAAAACTGACGCATGTGTCAGGATGAGTCAGTATGCGTTATAGCCCAGGTGTCAGTATGAGTGTGCATGTGCTATGATGCACCTATCAGTATGCGTCAGTATGGGTCATCAGTCACACCTGGCGCATTTTTTTTTACAGCACCAGTGTGAGTATTCACACACAGTGACTCAGAATGACACCAATTCCCTTGGTGCTTCTCACCTGACCTGGCTGAAAGATGGTGTATAATCTGTATCATCAAAGATCTATATTTGGACAAATAGTTACCAAGGTTGTGATTGGAGGGCAGTCCTAATTAGCACCCACATAGATTTGTAATTTGCAGCCATATAACTCACAAATTAATTCCCTATCACAAACTCGGTATCAAAGAAAGTACATGTGATGTGCAGAGCAGATGCATAGGCTGTGGTGGGTGTAGCTAGTGAGTATGGGTGAGGGGTTAAAACTTAAGGTAATCCCCTGTCAAGAAAAATAAGATGGTGGATCAGAGGATAGCCCTCCCCTACTACCTTTATAACAATGGAAAGACTCCTGGGACGCCATTTCTTAATGTTCTAAATGCACTATGATCACACACAGCCCTACAACCTGAAGTATCAATGCTATTCCTATGGATTTCTTTTGGAAATGGCCTCCAGTTGGCCCTTTGACGGACAACAACACTTTTATATTTGGGGTTTGGTAAAAGAGCTGCTGTCATCAGTAGACTTCTCATGAATGTCTTATGACACATGTATTGAATGAGTGTATGATTTAGGAGCACAATGCAGGTCCTGCAGTTAGAAAGACATATCAAATATATTTTTCTCTTGGTATGTTGTATGGGTATCAAATGGTATTATGACTATAGCATATTTCATGCACATTACTGGCAATATAAAACAACTAGCAATCTCATATTACATTCAGGATGCCTCACCCTGAGGCAGCAATCACTTGGAGCCGATAAACATGTGGTAGTACAGATCCTACAGAGATACATGTAATAGTACAGAGCACATGTTAGACTGGTACTATTTGTAGCAAGCACTAATTAGTGAAGGCATCGTTTTGACTCCAGCAGCCCATTACAACAACAACCTAAAGCATGACGGCATGCACTTTACTCTAATGTGATCAGCTGGGATCTGCTTTCCCACTAAGGGCCCACCCTGTATCTCATGTTTCAGGACTTCTTGTAATAGGCAGAGCTAGCTGATTACCATTAGTATGCAAGGGTATGAGACTATTATATAATAATAGTTAAAGGCCTTTAGCAGGGAAAATTGGTCTTTATTGAAGTATCAGTTTAAAAGACAGAAAAGAAGATTTAGCAGGTGAAACACACTCAGTGAATCCCAGGGGAGATATATGCATCTCATGTGGAGAGTGGAATGAGAGCAGAGGTAAAGAGCTATATGTGCAGCAGGTGTGTATGGGTAACGAGTCATTGTACATATGTTATTCGATAAGGCCTGTGCAATGTTAGTGGAAGGTATACCTAGAATAGCATGCTGTGCTAATGGTTAAGATGCACCAATAGAATAAGTCTGCACTATTAGTCATAAGGAGAGAGGACTGGATCTTTTACCACTGACCCATTTGGGAATATAGAGTGGGCACACCTTTACACTCTCTATGTAATAGAGTTCAATGCTACTCATTTCTCGCAGAACCCCCTGCACTAGCTGAGCACTACCGCTTTTCTTTGCAGTCTTTGCACTATAATGAAAGGTAGGTGACATTGGTTGGTAATTTGTGGTGGTAACATTACTACCTAAAGTGTGCACATCCAGTGCTCCCTGTAGATGCTTCCAACACTAACATTGCAGAGGATGCAATGTGCCAAATTGAAACAACCTTATGGGAAGAACTGCATTTCCAGTGCTTCCAGATGCCTCTTACACTGGAGAGGATGCGATGTTACACCAAATCTAAACAAACTGCATTTGAATTATATCTAGGCAACTGAAAAACAGACATACGGGATTTGGGGAAAGGAAATGCTGATGGGTTATCCTAATGTTATGTGTCATGCAGCAGTGTTCATCTCGGCATGTGTCAATGCTTTCCAGTCTCGCATTGTTTGATATTCCATTATATCCTGTGGCACATAATTGACTAAATGTTGATTATTGGAAGTAGTCCTCATTCTCTTCTGCCCTTTCCATCCATTCCAACACTAGGGAAGCTCCTATCCCTAGAGGACCCTTTGAATTGCCCTCTTCACAAATTATGTCAACATCAAAGTGACACCAGAGGGCAAGACTAGTCCTCTGTGGATCATACATCTTTAATCTTTGTACTGTATTTTAGAGGTATGCCACCATTTATTTCATGTTGCAGTGACTAATCACGGACTAATCACGGAATATCTATCTTCCATTGCATATGCGGTACTGTCTGGCACCATGTTTTCTTTGCTCTTCTAACAATATGATACAATGTATTTGCCAGTGCAATGGCCATGGGGAAGACGTCAATCTACTCTATAGCGAATGGATATATTTGGTGGGAAACAAAATCATTATCCTGATCATAACCATTGATATTATAAACATAATAATGGACAGCTGTTCAAAATGGATAGCAATAGACAACGGATGGTGTTGATACAATGGAATAGTTACACGTGGTCACCATTAGAGCGCCTCTAGTCAGTTGTAGGGTAAAGAAAAGCTCATTTTCTCTCTCAAACACCTTGACATAAATGTAAAGATGAACAGTCTTGATGAACAGTCCTCACCGATAGTTGTTCACAAGCAAGCTAGACCTGTGAGTAAAGAACTATGGCATTCACCTCTATCATTATTATGGTAACGGTAGAAACCTAAAACTTAAAGGAGTCATATTTAGAGATGTCCTGTCACAGAGACCTCTTTATACCCTATGGTAAGGTGGCTAAAGACTTCAGCCAGGGTCCTCTACCCACCTAACAAGAAGGTCAATTCAAGTGGAGTGGTCTGCAGAGAATCAGACAGAAAGATGCATAAGAGACCAATTTGATTTGCAGGCGACTTTTTTCTACATTTTCTTCATAGCCTCATTCTCCAAGCATCAGGTCATCCTCACAACCATTAATGAATAATACTGAACCCTCCTAAGACACAGTTGGGTACAGAATCATTGAAATGTGCAACATACAGTAATAGGAATTGCCGCGTATAAGAAAGGCACCTACTTGACAATGAGGTACACACAATGTCGCAAGCATAGCCCTTCAAACATAGGGTTGTCTTCATTGAGAGACATTGCTTTATTTATGTTGCCATATAAGGCATAGAGCAGCTCTCTTTCTCTCTCTCTGTCTGTCTGTCTCTCTCTTTCTCTCTGTCTCTGTCTCTGTCTGTCTGTCTGTCTGTCTCTCTCTCTCTCTCTCTCTCTCTCTCTCTCTCTCTCATACACACACACACACAAATCCCAAACAAACTCCATGTATTGATTCTCTTAGTCAATTCCAGAGAACTGTCCTGAATTCTTTTTCTTGAAACGAAAGCTAGTAGTTTTGTATTACTTAGAAACCTGCCCTGAATTACCTTCCTGGAAATTAGCAGCCTCTAGCTCTGTGAGCCCTTCAATGGCTTGAGGGTATCATACTGAAATCAGAAGCAGGCCTGTCTCATTAAAGCAATGTGTGGGCAGGAAGGGTGGAATGTAGTGCTGCACATCCAAGCTTTAGTCTTTAAGGCAGGCCCTCTACCATAAAAAAGGGACACCAGGGTTAGGGATAAAGAACAATGTGCTGGTAGGTTGGGGTATTTGTGGATCAACACGGTAAAAGGTACACCCGCGAGGGGGTGCGCAGGCGTACCTTTTACTGTGTTGATCTACATTTGTATGTAGGAAAGGTAATTAGTCTGGAGGTGGCAGAAGGTGGGACACATATGAGTGGGGGATAGGGGATCGATGATAGAATTAAAAGGAAAGATGGTGGCATTAAATGGTTGTCAATGGGCGGAGCTACAACCCCATGTGGAGCTCAAACAGATCTTAACCCTCAAGCAGGTACCTGTTTGAGGGTTATAGAGCAGCCACAGGATCTTATCCCTCAAACATGTGTCTTAAGCCTCAAATGCTCTTATCCCTCAAACACTCTTATCCCTCAAATGACCTTATCCCTCAAACACCCTACCTGAATTCCATTTGAGATAAATAAAGTAAAACAATTGGTATTAGATTATGAGTTGTAGATAAAGACACAATCGCAATTCAGAATGTATGATTAAGCAGACATTATTTTTGACCCATTTAAGTGGTCATTCCCTCCACGGATTACATTACTTTGAACCATAAGTCAACATGCCTTCTCAGAAATATTTATTTAACTCTTTCCAGCTAGCTCTCCCATCGTTAAAAGTCCCTAAAATATGGCAGATTGAGGTCCCAGACCCAGTTATATTGATACATGGGGTTACAGCGACCATGGGGAAAGAATTAATGTTAGATCAATGTATAAATAAATGACTGATTTGAGATCTGTATGTAATTTCTTTTCGTGTAATACCATGATACCTGGTGTTATTCATTGAAAATAATTATTGATAGGACCCAAGATAAGGCTACTAGATACTATAAATTCCCTCCTCATAGTGCATTAATGCACTAGCCGTATTTTAGCTGGTAGTGTATCAATGCAATAGCCAGCAGGAAAGGGCAAATGCCATGGCGGTCATGCCTGACCAATTCTTCTTGACATGACGTTGGGCTAAATCTATTGTTATGGTAGTCCATTCAAATCCTTGCTTGGGCCAATGTCATAAACACCATAACAGAATAAATACTTTATTAAACTTTTTCACTGGCCCAGTGTAGTAGCCACACAGCTTAAAGATTAAAGATAAATTATATGCTTGAACTACATAACTATTTTATAAAGATAGATAAGGAAACAAATAAACCTATACATGTATACATGCAAATATCTACTTAATGTCATGGGGGTAATGTCTGGGCAATTCCCTGGCCATGACATTAGGCTAAATCTGCTGTCACATAGCGTTTGAGGCTTAAGAGCGTTTGAGGGATTAGAGAGTTTGAGGCTTAAGACACATGTTTGAGGGATAAGATCCTGTGGTTGCTCTTAACCCTCAAACGGGTAGCTGTTTGAGGGTTAGGAGCTGTTTGAGGGTTAAGAGCCCCTCACCCCAATATGAGGTTGTAGAACAGGAGGGTGTTGCTCCTATTGTAAAAAAAAATGTGAGTATGTGCCCTCTTTTCTAAACAAGTTGTGCACTGCTTCACCATTCAACTTGCGCGTACCACATTAGTCTGAAAAGTCACCTGCCTTGTTTAAAATAGATTATCATACTGACTGACTTCTCCCAACTAGGTACCTACTCAAATCCCCCTTTTTTAGCACTGTACTTGAATGACCACTTGTGAGCAACAAAAGGGGCAAGTTATAGCGACATGAAAAGAAAGGACTGGAAATGAGGGCATTTTTAGCCAGCTCTTCCTTTTACTATAGGAACAACACCCTTCAGAGCTTTTACAACTGAAGAGGGATATTGGTGCAGAGTTAGAGATAAGACTGCCAGGTGGGAGGTTGGGGAATTAGCATGAAGGAGTGGTAATTGGTCTGGAGGTTCAGGACGAAATGAGATTCATGTATGCAGGTAGAATGGATGATGTGGTGACGAGGATGGTTGGGGATTATAGATGTAGTCACTGTGAGCATTGTGCAGGGTACGGATAGCAGGACATGGTCGTTGTAGACAGGTGGGTGGGGGCGGGGGGTGCAAGAACTTTTTTGAACTAGGGGTTGGGACAAGTACCCCCTCCCAATGTCCCCCTGCCCTTGCAAACAGAAGAGTCAGAAGGCCTGGCAGATGACAGGGTATAGCTCATACTTTGCAATGGATTTGATGCTTCGACAAAGTATGTCGAAATCTACTATGAACATGTATGATAATGAGAGACGCCAATGAAGTAATTCATGACTAGACGTATTTCCCAGACAGATTTTGTAGGAGCTAAGGTTGTTTGCAATTGACTAACCTGTACCTAGTTGGGATCTACTGCATTGGTAAATAATCCAGTATGTTTGTTTTTTTATGTAAGTTACAATTATTTACTTTGGTTCAGTTCCACTGTAGCCCTAGTGGCTGAAAGGGGAGCTGGAAGATCGCAGCTGGGCCTGGCATGCTTGTTGCAATTATGGAACTTGCATGATAAAACGTCCAGCTCCTAAAACGAGCAGAACCAGACTGGGACAAATGAGAACAAAAACAGTGCCTACCCATCACAACATCAGTCCCCAAAATCAACTTTTTCTCCAAAAGGCACAGAAAAAAACAGGAAGTAGCACACGGCCAAAAATAATTTTCTTATCCGAGAAAATAAACTTGAAAAGAGAAAACTTTTCTCATTACGAGAACTTTTCTGTTCATAAGATTTTACCATCATCTTGCCTTTAAGAGAAAGCAAGTTTAGAATAAATTTTGAGCCTCCTTCTAATCCCTTTCTTGATTAAGTTTTCAGGATTATTTTTCTTAAGAAAATATCTCAAAACTGGTCTTTTTGTCCACCAGTAAAGATAATATATCTTATAATAACATATCTTAATAAGATTTTATATCTTATATCTTGAGAAAGTCTAATTTCTTGATATGAGATAAATTATCAGACGTGTTTACTTACATCTAAAAAATAATAGAATCAAGACCATTTTGCTCAAGAAATATTATCTATCATGCTAGATAAGTTTAATTTTCTAAATATCAGAAAAATTGCATTGTCTTCTACTAGCTGTACCACTAACTGCTATGGTGAATTATTTACACTAATGAGTAGAAATTGATATCCTAAACTGAGTTTTAAAACCTTAGTTTGGGTAAAATAAAGTGAAATCTGGAGGAAAAAAAATTTTGAAGTTGATTTCGTGATAGGTTAAATGATCCAAAGCTAAACACCATTTCTGTAGATGAAAGGTTTACATAAGAGTGGGATGGTCCATATCATAACATGAAGTGTCTTATTCATCAATGAAAACGTGGCCTTATACAGCTGCATATAATCTGATGAACCTCTGTCCCCAAGGTACCTCAGATAACCTTTGTTTCTGTCTAAAGCATTTCCATATTCAAAACTTAAATAATTTTAGCATAGTCTATTCACATTGTAAGGTTATAGAGACAAGCATAGCTGTTGCAGACACGAATATAGGTGTACAAGATCATTCATGTATTCCATTATATGTACATTCAATAAAATAGGTGCGGGTTGAGATATGAATAGTTTTAAACAGTAGTTACAGTTGTTGCAATGCAAGCAGGGTACTTAAACTGTGGTAATAGGTTGTTTTAAAGGAGCAGGACAAGTACACGCTGGATGGGATAAGGGACTACAACCTGGAGAAGACCTCTTTGCTGTGGTTCCTGTCCATATAGCAACCAGGATCTGGCTGGATTTGATGGTGCTGTGGCGGATCAGAGTGGGTAATCTCCCCTTACTGTCTCCTCTGTATTATCTGTATAGGGCTCAGTGGGTCGGCCAGTGCTTGATCTGGCACCTGGCGAGATCAGCACTGATAAAAACGAGCATGATGGGTGCAAAAGGACAATGTGACCACATGAATGTGTCATACTAGTTATTGGCATGATCAAGTTGTCATATGAGAAATATCATAAGACTAGTGGTATATAGTGTAAATACATCAGGCTCATATAAATAGTGTTCTTTCCAGTTGTCACTGGTTTATTCAGCTTTAAGCAACATGTAAGAAATATATCAATCATACAGTAGTTAGTATGTAGGTAATTTGTACATACAGTAAACATACAGTAATTTATAAAGTACAATGTTCAGTTCCACTCCACCTGTGAGGTAACAATAATACAATGTCCAGCATAGTTCTAGGTGGGTTCCCACACCTAGCTCCTGGCCTGCTGCTTAGAGGAATAATGTAATAATGAATAACTTTACCCTCTGGTGGATGTCTTGAGGAAGATAGCCTCTGGCCACTAATGATGGAAACCCATGCCTGTCTAGCATAGTTTCACCATAGTGCAGTGGTATAGCAGGTAGCAGGAGATGACTGGAGATGTTACCTCTGGAGTGGTTCTTGGTGTTCTGTCTTCCTGGAGGTGCAGACAGGCTATTTGTAGCAAATCTTGGAAAAGCACCTCCAGACTGACTGGAGCCAGCAGCATCTGCCTAACTCTACAATTGTTTGAGGGGAGTCTTTCATGTGTCACAGGGGGACAAAGGACCCCCATGGACGCCGCTGTGTCCCCCTTTGTCTTGGTCGGTTCTGCATCTTCAGACCCTCATAACTCGGTCGTTTATGCGTTTATAACCGCCATTTTGCGCATGCGCGGAGTTGAATATGCCAAGTTTATAATGCTCGCTGGATAGGCGCGTAACTCATGCCGGTTTGTCTGTAGGGAACTCGGAGCTCCTTTCAGTCTCCATGACATAACTTCCTTAATAATGGGAGTTCCGCCTTGATCTTGGGCTCCTTTTGACCGTCTAATTATGGGCTTTCCATAAATGCTTTGATATTTGACCTAGCTTGCTCAGGAGCGACGCTAGAGCGACCGAACGGTTATGGCGTCATGCTTATGTAACCCATTGTTCAGTTATTAGAGTGCTCAGACACTCATGACGGCGTCAGCGGTGCTCAGGCACCCGTGACGGCCGGTTGCATTCACTTACAAGTTATTAATTTGTGCATTGGACCATGAGGTCGCACACTGAGACCCTTATTCTTATTATATTGTACAGTGAACCATTAGGTCGGAGCCTTTGATGTCATAAACTCTGTCTAACTGACTGTGGCTGGTGTGCAGTGGGGCATGAACGCTCTTATACAAAGTTTGAGCGCTCTTATAGCTCTTAGAACCAACCTATGTATTAATTTCATAGATATTCTTTGATTAATACAATAATATGTAAGAATTTATGGAATAATAAAATGGTATATCATAGAATACTCCCTCTCCCCTGAGAGAATGCGAAACTCCGTCATTTCGCCGAGGGAATGTACAATTTATACAATTTTTACCTTATTTTGGAGTTATATACTGTTTGTAAGAGGATTTGAAGTGATGGGGAGTGCTTCAAATGCAATTTTTGTGGTAGAGCTTTGTCAGTATAAACAATTTTCTCCTGGGTATAAGTACATTTCCGAGTTTCTATATCTTACCATACCTGAGCTTATTTGCTTATGTAACATCAATTTTGGGTACAATTTTCCATTTTTATGTACAACATACAATTTGGCAAATAGTGTGTGATTTTGGCATTCAATGTTCAATTTAGCGTGCAAATTGAACATAAATGACATTTTTAGTGTGCAAATTTATAATTTCGCGTGTAATTGCGTTCAATTGACAATTTCAGTATGCAAATATATAATTTTTGCATACATTTGGCAATTTAAGTGTGCAAATATATAATTTTCGCGTATATTTGGCAATTTTTAGTGTGCAAATATATAATTTCGCGTACATTTGGCAATTTTAGTGTGCAAATATACAATTTCACGTACACTTGGCAATTTTAGTGTGCAAATATACAATTTCGCGTACACTTGGCAATTTTAGTGTGCAAATATATAATTTCGCGTGCATTTGGCAATTTTAGTGTGCAAATATACAATTTCGCGTACACTTGGCAATTTTAGTGTGCAAATATATAATTTCACGTGCATTTGGCAATTTTAGTATGCAAATATATAATTTCGCGTGCATTTGGCAATTTTTGGTGTACAAATATATAATTTTTGCGTACATTTGACAGTTTTAGTATGCCAATATATAATTTTGCGTTCACTTGATAGTTTCTGTATGTACATATATAATTTTGCGTACAGCTTGGATACACATAGAAATGTTGATTTTCTAAAAATCTGACTTCAGTGTATGAATTGGGTACAGACATACAGTATAATGTGCAACATACAATTCAAATGTAAATTAGATACAAACTTACAATCTAGTGTGCAAACATACAATTTTTGTGTGCAAATTGGGTACAAGCGTACAATCTGGTGTGCAAACATACAATTTTAGTGTGCAAATTGGGTACAAGCGTACAATCTGGTGTGCAAACATACAATTTTAGTGTGCAAATTGGGTACAAGCGTACAATCTGGTGTGCAAACATACAATTTTGTGTGCAAATTGGGTACAAACGTACAATCTAGATTACACCATACAATTTTAGTGTGCAAATTGGGTACAAACGTACATTCTAGTTTACACTATACAATTTTTGGGATTTGAGACAAATTTTTCCGAGGGCCGGAAAAACAAAGTACTTCATGTACAATAGGCTTGTTTGTCTCTGAGTTACTCATTGATTTTGCTATATGGGTGTATTAATTGGCAATTTCGGCAGTGGGCCGCTGCTTAATTGACTTTTCCCCTAGCCTTTTGAGTATGTGAAAGAGATTTATTTGGTGAGTATCTTAAGTAAACATGTTTTATGTCAACAATTTTCTCAACAATTTTTTTTTTTTTTCATTCATTTTTCCAACAATTTTCTTGGATACCTAAAGTGTGTTACTTTAAGTAAACCTTGGCATAGTATACAAGTGCTAGTGGGTACAAAAACTGTCTTAGTTATCTACCTGCATTCATGTATATTAATGTTAGATTTGTACAATTTACAATTTGTAATTTGCAATTTCGCGATTCTGCGCGTACATGCGCGCATTAATCATCGATTTTGTGAGAATACCATAGATTTTCATATTATACATCAACAAGTGGCTGTGTATATATTATTTTTTTTTTTCTAATACTTTGATAATTTCATTGACAGTGGAGGTGTGTCAGGAGTGAGATGTGAGTCTCCTCCCTGGTGTGCTCATGCAGTGGTGGCACTTGAGGTGTTAGGTGCCAGATTCTGGCATGTGTCTGTGTGAGTGCCTAGCTTGGTGTCAGTGGACAGTTCAGGGTGGGGGGGGGTGTGTGTGTGTGTCCATTTAAGGAGTGTGTGGCTGGTATTGGAGTATCAGTTCCTCTCTGGAAATCACTGCTGTAGCACCATGGCCCATCTACAAGCTCTCTTTGCTTTGCCTGTCCCCCAGGTGATGGAGGTGGGGAGTCCAGTTAGGGCCCTGTTGGAGGCTAACCAGACCATCCATTATGGTTACATAGTGAGGAATTTCAAGGAGATCATTGAGCATGGTGATGTGTTGATCTGTAATTACTCCTGCCACTATTTCTTAGGCTCAGCCTTGCGTCGGGGGGCCACTGTGGCCCTTCTGACCAGGGCCTTGGGTAATATGGGTTTCTGGCCCATGGACTATAACTTCGGGCCGCGGGAGCGAGTGCTATGGGATTATCTTTTGGCGGCGTCCCTCCTCGATCTTGCGGCATCCGGGGATCCATCCACGGCTGGGGATGCTGGAGGCCCGGCTCGTTGAGTGGGAGCAGGATCACGGCCATATGTATGGCTCGGACTCGGACTCGGACTCTCCCATTGATGTTGAACCCGAGGATCTGTGGTAGGATCCCGACTGACTGAAACCTAGGGTGTAAAAACCCGCCATCCCAAAGGCCCTTTTCAGGGCCGGCAAATTGTCCGAAAAGTTCTGAATACTGTCTCTGATGTGTTGTCTCCTGGTGGTGGACTGGGGGCAGCCTAGGCTGTGGGCAGTCTAGGCTGTTTCCATAGTCACCGGGGAGGGCTGGTGGTTTAGAAAATTAGCAATAGTCTGCATGTTTGACCTTGCGGTCTCCTCCTGTTGTTCGTCAATAATTATATCTGTTGTATTTTCCAGTGCTGTCATGGTCACCGGGCTGGTGCCACAATCATTCTGGAGAATCATGGAGTAGTACAGTCCTTTGTTTTTAAGGGCTGGTATAGTACTGAACCTAGTGCGCCAAGGTAGGTGTATCACCTGAGGGAGGTGATAAGCAAATTCTCCTCTCTGTGTTGTTATAACTGCTGGTCCATTCCAGGTAAATATAGCCTTAGGTAGTGGGAAGGTTTTAACCACTATATCCTTATAGGTAGGGGCAGCTGCTGATTTAATCTCATCAAATTCATGTGGTATTGGCCTCAAGGGTAGCGCGAAGTTTGAGTCTCCACAATATATTTTAAAATATATTGTGGGGTTTGTGTGCTTGGCCACATTTTTCTTGCCACAGTGTGTCTGTGCAAATTTCTTAAGGTACTTCATTATTCTGTAGGCTGAGTAGATGGTCAGGGTGAATAATATAGCAATTATCAGGGTGTGGGTTTCCTGAATTGTGAGGAAAGGGGTGTGGGTTTCCTCTGTAGGCGTTAATTTGGTAGGATTCTTATCTGGGAGCAATTTGTGTAGGGGCAGCTCGGTGACTAGTCTGAATGCTTTGGCTGTAGGCAGGTAGGCTACAGTCCCTCCTAGTCTGTATAATTTGAGTAGTATGTATACTATAAAAATGTGAGCTGATATCCCTAGGATGAGTGCTAAGCTTTGGAAGATTGGATGCTCTGTAACTCGACGTAGGTATGATTCCTCGTAGCGCGTTTCCATTTCCTTATTAAGGTTGGAGGCATCTTTTAATACTGTTTTGGCAAAGGGCTCTAAATTTAGTTGAGTAATATCATCCATGATTGGATTTTCCTGTAGTTTTTCTAAGGTTCTAGAAAGGTTTACTACTGGGAAATTTGGAAGATTCTCTCTTTCATCTGGTTTGGTTTCAGTGATTTGGTTAAGTGCTGCCATGAATGGTAAATTAATTGTCTTGAGAATGTAATGAAATGATAAGGTTGAGTTACAGGGCAACCTTGTGTTTGGAAGAGAAAATTCTCCTACACTGATCGTGCACCCACAGGGTACACCTATGATTGAGTAGGACTGGGCTTTTCGAGTTTCAGACGTTTTACCATGGCAGTTGATAAAGTAATGGGGTTCATTAGTAGTGACCAGATACTCATCTTCAGAAATGGAAATAGCATGGGTGGTAGGTGCTTGCAGTGGTGAAACTGTAAACTTGCAATGTTCCTTAATCTGTTGAGCCTGGTTAGTAAAAATGGCTACAGGGCATGTAGGCCTGTGTTTATAGATTCTACCATTCACATCTCTGCATACCTTTACTGTAGTACCTTCACATGCCTGCATATCTGCTGAGTCCAATTCGATGAATAATGATTCGTCGTAAGATACTGCTAGAAACTCAGTTGTGGTTTGCAACTTGGTGACTCCTCTGGTGGGGGTCTCCTGTGTGTCTATAGGCATGGGTGATGTTATCATTTGGTACAGTTTGAAGGTTGAGGTGGTAGATTGAATTATAATGTCCAGATGAATATATATATGGTGAGCTGAGTAAGTGTATGAGGTCAGCTTCTGTGAATAATAGAAATCTAAGTCATTAATTGCGACTTGTGCTCCAGGGTGTGTAATCCTAAGTTTGTTATTAATGTCAATTAGGTATCTAGCAAGGTCTGAGGGTGGTACTATATCAGGGGTTAGGATCCCTGATGATAGCATCCTCAGGGCTGCATTTGTCCTTTGCAGTGATTGAACTGTATTCATTCTTGCTGCTATGATAATTAGTGCATCATTTAATACTTGCATTTTTTCCCTTTGAGTTTTCTCGTGCCTTGAATATGAGTTAAGTGACCTGGACATGTTAGAGGCCCACAGGTTGACGGTGTCACCTATGGTGTTGATTGTGCTGTCCAGTACCTTCTTATCTTGGATGTATGCTTTAACAAACTTATCTTGTCTGTCTGTGATCTTTTCAATGAGATTAGCTGCTTCCTGGTCCTGTTTAGCAAATTTTCTTAGTATTTCATCTATGTTCTTGAGCTGTCCCATTACTTGGTTTACATCTTCTACTGTGGCTAGACCTAGCACACCGTGAAACAGGGGTGCTAGAAAACCCAGTATGGCCTCTCTTTTGGCCTTGTCCAGTGTGTTTATGGGGTTGGATAAGAACAATTTGATGGAGGCTAGTGTTTCATTTATCTCCTTGTCTGCAATTTTTCAGCAAGGTGTCTAGCTCCTTAGCTTGTTGGATAATTTGGCCAGAGGTATGATCTTGTAGAGTAGGAGTGGTCAAATGGAGTATTCTATCCCTTATGGATCCTTGGGTAACGGGTGCCCGAGGTATCTTGTAGGGGATAGCTAACAATAGTGTTGTGGTTGTATGTCCATTGACCAATGGTTGAGGGCTAGGTTTGAATACTACTCCTATGTTTTGTCTCACCACAGGTGTATAACCTGCAGTAAGTGGTTCTATAGTATATAATAACAGCATAGTTAGCAGTATGGGTGAAACTCTCAGTCTCCCCATGGTGCTTGTGTAAAGCAAGTTTGCTGTTTAAAGTCTTGTCAAATTTGTAGTGATTTGGTGCTGGTAAAGTCTAAGTGTATGGTGTAACACTTTAAATGAAGTGGTTCAAACTGTACCTTTGCAAGATTGAGCTGTCTTGGCAATATGTCCGGTGAGTCTATAGAGATTGACCAGTAAATGGTGAGGTCAGGTTGAAGGTGAAGTAGGTGTGTTCTTTATCCTAGTGCAGTCTCTCCTAATGGAGAAGTGGGCTGGCTAATTCCCAAGTGGGGTCCTGTAGACTTGTGTTCCAGACTGCAGCTGGATGAAGACTGATGGTGGGCTATGGTCCACAGTGCTTCTTATGTAGCCTACCCTACCCACATCCATTGTGGGCATGGTATTGTTTCTCTGGAGTCAGTGCACCTAATCTCCAGTGTCTGCTAACTGTGGGGTCTATTGTGTAGTCTGTGTACTGGTAATTAGCTCCTCCTGTCATCCAGGACAGCCATTCATGACCGTCTAGACAGTTGTCTGAGGGTAGCTTATAAGGTCAATTGATCTCTATAGACTGCTGTGTTGGCATAGCGCGCTCTTTCATGTGGGGATTAGGCTTTAGACACTCCATTGTGTTACCCTTACTCTTCTTAGACTTCATGTCTGCTTTACTTGGGGGGTCCCAGTCTTTGACCCTTTCAGAGGCAATAACCTACTGATATATTTTACAAATTTGATTGGCTTTATATACATGTAAGTAATTCATTATCAGTCACACATGTCTTATGTGTGGATGAAGAGAATTTGTAATACATTTTGAAAATCTTATGTTCTTTTGGTATCTCAATCTTGTTTCTAATTTCTTGAAATTGCACCACACCTAGATGTCTTTCTTAGTATGTGGTGTGCAGGCCTAGGCTTGATAGGGCCTATGCCTGTGGTTTCTCTTGTAAGGGTGATATCATTTTTGTTCCTTACAATTTTGCTGTAGTATTTGGCCTCATGTGGAATAAGCCTGTGTGCAAATTCATTGTTTCTGACAGCCATAACCTTTTTCAGTCTGTCTATGTGCACTGGTCTGGCCACCAATAGATTGGTGTCCAAGTTTTTGAGTTTGGCACTTGTCAAACTAGGTCTGTCTACTACAACATATGGTCCCATAAAAAGGGGTTGAAGTTTCTTACACTCTGTGTTGGTCAGGATTCTTGGTATGTTTAGGTACACCATGTCGGTGACCTTGATTTCCTGTGGTGTAAGTTTCTTATCATATCTATCCTTCCTTTCCTTTTGTAGCTTGGCGACCCTTTCTATAGCTTTCCTCCTAGAGGTATCCTGATTTGTTATCATGTTGGCTACATGGTCTGCTACGGTGGATATGTCTTTCTGTATTCCCAGCCCTAAGTCCATTGGGGTGGCTGGGTTTCTTCCATGGAGTAGGAAGAAAGGGGTGAATCCTGTGGTTTGGGATTCTGTGTTATTTAATGCAAAGGTTATGGGTTCAATAAATGAATCCCAATTGTTTTGGTGCTTTGAGCAGAATGCTCTGAGTGCTGTGCCTATGCTAGCATTGAATCTCTCTACAAGCCCATTTGATTGTGGCCTGTATGGTGAGGAGAATTTATGTTTGATCTTGAGGTGTTTAGTTAACTTTGTGAACTTTGCACCTGTATAACATGTTCCATTGTCTGTTTGAAGAGTGGCTGGTGTTCCATGATGACAAATTATATTCTTGTAGAACTCTGCTGCTGTTGTCTCAGCTTTTAAGTCAGTAGTAGCCCAAGCTGTTGCATATCTGGTAGCATAATCTATGCAGACTTGTATATGTTTGTTTCCCCTGGCAGTTGTGGGAAGTGGTCCCACCGCGTCGAGGTTCAGGAACTTTATAGGTGAAGCCATGTACTCTCTCACTGTCATTGGTGTTTTGTGTGAGTGTACTTGCCTTTTTGCTGTGAGGCATGTGTGGCAGGTGGAAACATATTTTGTTGTGTCTGCTAGCATAGACTTCCAATATACCCTCGGTCGGAGTGCTGACAGCATCCTACTGGAACCAAGATGGCCGCCGGTAGGTGAGTCATGGAAATACTGTAGTGTACTTGTTACCCATTGCTGTGGTATAACAATTTGAAGTGGTACAGTATTGGTTTTTCTCCAATTTATGGGGCATATATGGACTAATGTACCATTTACCAAGGTGTATGTCTGGCCTTGGTTGATGATTCTATTTCCTTGTGCTTTTGGTGCAGGCAAGGTCCCATCCTCAAGATACTGTATGAGGGGCAATAGGTCCTTGTCTTTCCTTTGTTCCAAGCCAAGGTTTGTACCTGAGATGGATGTGTCGGGAATCTGATCCAGTAGTTGATTTATATCTAGCACATGTTGTTTTATTCTGTCTCTTTCTTTTTCTTTTTCATCGACTATTGGCCTATCTTGTGCCTTTTGTTGGGGTGTGTCACTCTTGTTTTGGTGTGTAGGCTCCTTTGGAGGGCCTATTCTCGCCTTGGTGGGAGTGGCAACCTTTTTCTTTAAAGGCACACTTTGCTTTTTGTCATTCTTCTTTGTCTCAGAGTTCTTTGACTTAGTAGATGCAGTGTCTTTTGTGACATTTTTCCTGGCAGGTGGGGTTTTGGTAGGTTTGCTTCCTGTGACCTTTTTCTCATTTAGAATAGTTTGTGATTGTGTGGGGGGTTTTGGTGTGCCCTCCTGAATCATTTCTCTAGTCTTTGAGCGTGTGGTCATAGGACACAAATGGTTTGATGCTTCCTCTCCCTGCATTGGTTCAAAGAATCTGACTGATTTAGAAGTTGCTTGAGTAATAGCATATATTGTGTCTTCTGGATCTTCATCATCTGAGTCAGGTGGGGTGAAGGGTGGCTCCTTAGGAGTTGCCTTCAGCATCTGATTGAGTGATGAGAATTCAATAGGCTCGAAGTCATTATCTGGAAAGAGTTGTGAGTATTCTCTCTCACAGTGGCAAAACACATAGTGTGTAGATTGCTTCAAGATACCTCTAATGGGTGTCTCTGGCCTTTCAATGGTGTTGGGTGGATCATCCCTTTTGAATGGTACTTTCTTTGTTACTTTTGCAAACTTGGTTCTACTGGCTGCTCTAACTCTCCTTGGTGGGGGTGGAGGGTTAGTCATGGGTCCAGAATCTGGGTATTCTCTTCTAGACATAGCATCTGGTGGTGTGTTATCATCACCTTTCACGTGTTGGATGGTGAATGAAAATTGTTGTATGTCTAGAGCCCATCTGGCCCATCTATGTGTGAGTCCTGTATTGGTTAATAGTGGGATTAGGGCTGCATGGTCTGTGTATAATTGGAAGTGTCTAGTCTCTAGATAGTGTCTGAAGTGTAATACTCCATACACTACTCCCAGTAGTTCTCTCTCTGTGGTATTGTAATTTCTCTCATGTTTGGAGAGGGTTCTACCTGCAAAGGCTACTGGTCTGAGCACTCCTTCATTATCTCTCTGTGAGAGTACAGCTCCTAAGCTCACATTGGAAGCATCAGTTGCCAAACTGAACTCTTTCTCATAGTTTGGATATCTGAGAAGAGCATTGGTACAGAGGGCATGCTTTAATGTTTTGAAAGCATTATCTGCCTCTTCTGTCCAGACAAATGCTTTGAGATGTGTCTGTAGATCATATAATGGTCTAGCAATTTGGGCATAACCTTTGATAAACTTTTTGAAGTATTGGCATAGGCCTGTGAAGGATCTGACATTTTTGACTGATTTTGGTGTTGGGAAGGTTTTGATTGACTCCACCTTTGTGGGAGATGGTTGTAGTCCCATGGGTGTGACTCTCATTCCCAAGAAGTCTATTCTGTCTATGAAGTATTCACATTTTGATTTCTTCAGTTTGAGTTTACCAACTCTTAGGCTGTTGAACACATCTTCCAGGTCATGGAAGTGTTGTTCGATTGATGGTGATTATACCAATATGTCATCTAGGTATGGTAGGGCACATTTGTACTTGAGTTTGTTCAGAATTAATGTGACTAGATGGCAGAATCCCGCCGGTGCCGTCGCTAAACCCATCGGCATCCTTTCATAGACATATTTTTTGTCATTTGCTATGAATGCGGTTTTATGCTGATCCTCCTGTCTAATAGGAATTTGAAAAAATCCCTGTTGGGCATCTAGCTTACTGAATACTCTTGGTCTGAGTGACCCTATCATGTCTAGAGTGTCATCGGCCCGGGGTGTAGATAAGGCTTGATTTATCGTGTTCTGGTTCAAATAACGAAAATCTGTGACGAGCCTATGGCCTCCCGATGATTTTTGTACTAAAAAGGATCTGGAAGCCCAGGGGCCTTCAGCACATTCTCTCAGAATGCCCTGTTGTACTAGCCTTTCACACTCTTCCCCTATTGCGGCCTGTTTTTCTGGTGTTTGTCTATATGGTAGGAAATGACATGGTACTGCCTCAGGTTTTACATGTATTGAGTGTGTATACAGGTGTGTGGCACCAATGTCTCCATCCTTTCCTACAAATACATCATCATACTTGGTCAGCAGTGATCTTAATCTATCATGCTGATCTTTGGATGTGAGCACAGATTTTGGTGGAACATTCTCTTCCAATTCTGGCTCGAGGTCATGTGCCTCACTATGTATAGCAGCTATTTCAGAGAGTCTGATTGAGTTGGGTTCAGGGTCAGCATATGTGGACTCACAGTCTGAGTCTGTGTCACTGAATTGAGTTACATCCTCAGGCCGTATGGCTGAGATGTATTGATCAGTGTGTGGGGTTGTGTCTGACACCTGTTGAGGTTTTTCTAAATCAGATTCCTTGACTTCCTGAAATAGAGCTATGATGGCACCCTTTTTGATTTTATGTGGGCGCCTGCTGGTGTTGAGTAACACTAGGGGATGTTTGTTATTTTCCCTGGGGGTTACTGCTGCCCTTTGAACTAGATATGGGGCATTGTTATTTCTTTGGAGGTTATCTACTACTCCAGTTTTCCCTTGCAGTGATTGAGTAGATGTGACCTTACCCAATACTGCAAGTTCAGAGAATGGAGGGATGGTAAAATCCCTCACTGCCCTAATGGGTTTGAGAATTTGTTCAGGATCAACATTAAATTCAATTTGAGATTTTGTAGTGCTTAAGAAATCTGTGCCGAGAACAACGGGCTGTGTGAGGTTGGGAATTACAGCAAATTGGTATTGGAATCTGACACCTTGGATTCTAAAGTTCAGCATAGCTGAATGTCTAACATGACACACCGATCCATCTGCCAAGTGGATGTTGATTTTAGATTTCCTCAGTTGGATATAGAATCTCTTTTGGAGATCCATGAGGAATGATTGTCTGACACAGGTGATAGTAGCACTTGTATCAACCAAACATTGTACATCTGAAACATCATATAGATTTGCATTGATACAGCCATTTTGAAGAAGTACAATAGAAAGCTTGGTACTCTCACCTGTATCCTTTGATGATGAATCTGGTGGGGTGATGTGTATCACTGATGGACGTCTCTGTCTGTTAGATGGTAGATTGGCACTAGCAATTGTCTCTGGTTGGATCTTTGTTAATCCTGATTGATTGTTTGTATTTGGGGTGTCACAGTGCACTGGCCCATCGGCACTGTGACATCCTAGTTTTCCTGGTTCTGTGGGGTGGTTGAGATGCTTGCCACCAGGAGCTTGGAGATTTGATCCATTACATGAGGTGGTATTTGGGGGTTACTGTATTGGTTCCCCTGGTAACCTCTTGTGTCAGGTTTGTAATCCTCCTGGCGCGAGTTGGAACCCTGGTTATATTGACCAGAGTTGCTATATTGACCGGAGTTATTGGATCTCTGGTTGTTGTAGGCACCATTGTTGTTGTAGGATCCACTGTTGTAGTTCCTATGTGGACTCTGGCTCCTACTGTTGGATCCTTGATTATAGGATCCAGAGTTGTTTGAACCCTGGCTGTTGTCGTAGGATCCAGAGTTGTTGTAGGATCCAGAGTTATAGTTCCTATGTGGACTATGGCTCCTACTGTTGGATCCTTGATTATTATAGGATCTGCCATTACTTGGGGTTCTGTCTCTCCTATCACTGTATGAAGAGTTACCATTGTTGGAGTTGGAAGAGTTGTTGTCTTTCCTACTGTTGTGACCCCCCCGGTTGTTGTTGTTGCCCCCTCTACCTCTACCTCTATTGGATTGGTAGTTGGGGTCATAGTTATTTCCTCTATATCTACCGGTAGGGTCTCTTGATGCAACCTTAGCCTCCTGTTGCCTTACATGGGCACTAGACATTAGGTTAACATCTTCATCTGCACTAGTGCTGATTTCCTGGACCTTTTTCTTAGTAGGCTGTGGGTTTGACTCTGCATCCCTTACCTTCCTAGATCTTTCTTGGGTCTCAACCTCTAAGGCTAGGTCTAGGGCTTGGTCAAAAGAGTCTATTTTCTTGTTCTCAAGAGCCACAGAGATCCAGGGCCTCATGCCTTGGGTGAATGCCTTGCTTAGGATTTCATCGCTTTGGCGTTGGGCATTACACACCTTCCTGAGATGGCATGCATAGTCTAGGACAGGTTCATCTACCTTTTGTGCACGGAGTGCAGTCCTTGAGATTATATTGTCTAGAGTAGCAAAATACTCTTTTAATTTATTCACTACATTGGTCCATGTCAACATATCAGGTGTGGCACTCTCCCTGAAGGATTCAAACCAAGCTAGTGCTTGTCCTTCGAGGTACTTGGGTAAATATGTTACCATGGTGTCACTGTCTGTTACTTTGTACTTATCCTTCAGATATTCTGGGAATTTGTGATCAATAAATAATGCTGTTGACATGAGTGGTGATGGGTGTGAAAAGGTTTTGGGTTTTGTTACCTCATGTAGCCTGATCTTTCTGTCATCCTGTTGTTTTCTGTCTATGAGTTTGGTCATGTTGGACACCATGGAGATTATGATGTCATCCTTGGATCCAGAGGCAGATGGTGTGACAACAGGTGTGATGGCAGGTGTGGGAGGTTGTGGGGTCTGGGATGATACCATCTTCATGAGATCTGCTATCTGTTGTTGTTGTCTCTCTAGGGACTTCCGCTGATCTTCCATGGCCTTCTGTTGAGCATCTATTGCTGCATTCCTCTCTGCCAGTTGTTGGTTGAGGATCCTCTCCCTTTCCTCCTGCTGGGACTTGTTGGTCTCTAGGGCAGTAACTGCATCTTGGATGGCCTTCTCATAGGCCCTTATCTTCTCAGCTGTCTGATTAGGTTGGGGGCCTTCATCGGTGTCCATGATGGAGGGTGTGGGGGAGGTGTCTCTGGAGGAGTGGCTGTCAAAGGCTGGAGCTGGGGTGGAGGATCTAGATGAGGGTGTGGATCCACCCCCTGAGGCAGATCCTTCTTCCCCTGAGGTAGATAGCGTGAGTTGAGCGTCCTGTAGAGATCCCTGGGAAATGTTGGATCCCTGAGAACTGGTTGTTCCCTGAGTAGACAGGGTGGGTGGTGTGGGGTCTACTGAGTGTGGGTCTGTTGTATTGGAGGCTGGTTTGCCTCCTGTGGGCCTCCTAGATCTAGGTGGGAGGGAGACCTCTTCAACAGGCCCCTGACTACGTAAGGTCTTTGTGTGTTGTTCTGCCAGCTTGACTGATAAGGCCTTGATGTGTGTGGTGGACCTCACTGATGTGTGGGAGACCTCACTGACGTGTGGGAGACCTCTCTGACGTGTGGGAGACCTCACTGACGTGTGGGAGACCTCTCTGACGTGTGGGAGACCTCTGTGACGTGTGGGAGACCTCACTGACATGTGGGAGACCTCACTGGCGTGTGGGAGACCTCACTGACGTGTGGGAGACCTCACTGACGTGTGGGAGACCTCACTGACGTGTGGGAGACCTCACTGACGTGTGGGAGACCTCACTGACGTGTGGGAGACCTCACTGACGTTTGGGAGACCTCACTGACGTTTTGGGAGACCTCACTGACGTTTTGGGAGACCTCACTGATATATGGGAGATCTTACTGTTGTGTGAGAGATCTCATTGATGTGTGGGAGATCTCATTGATGTGTGTGGGATCTCACTGATGTGTGGGAGATCTCACTGGTGACCTTGGTGGGTATGGTGTCAAGGTCAAGGTCACTGGGTGGGTGGAGTGTGTTTTACTGTGTGTATGATTGTTCTTAGTTGTGTTACCAGCTTTAATTTTTATGAGCCTGTGAGAGATGGGATCTTAGTAGGATGTTCTCCACCACTTTGTCATACTAGTTATTGGCATGATCAAGTTGTCATATGAGAAATATCATAAGACTAGTGGTATATAGTGTAAATACATCAGGCTCATATAAATAGTGTTCTTTCCAGTTGTCACTGGTTTATTCAGCTTTAAGCAACATGTAAGAAATATCAATCATACAGTAGTTAGTATGTAGGTAATTTGTACATACAGTAAACATACAGTAATTTATAAAGTACAATGTTCAGTTCCACTCCACCTGTGAGGTAACAATAATACAATGTCCAGCATAGTTCTAGGTGGGTTCCCACACCTAGCTCCTGGCCTGCTGCTTAGAGGAATAATGTAATAATGAATAACTTTACCCTCTGGTGGATGTCTTAAGGAAGATAGCCTCTGGCCACTAATGATGGAAACCCATGCCTGTCTAGCATAGTTTCACCATAGTGCAGTGGTATAGCAGGTAGCAGGAGATGACTGGAGATGTTACCTCTGGAGTGGTTCTTGGTGTTCTGTCTTCCTGGAGGTGCAGACAGGCTATTTGTAGCAAATCTTGGAAAAGCACCTCCAGACTGACTGGAGCAAGCAGCATCTGCCTAACTCTACAATTGTTTGAGGGGAGTCTTTCATGTGTCACAGGGGGACAAAGGACCCCCATGGACGCCGCTGTGTCCCCCTTTGTCTTGGTCGGTTCTGCATCTTCAGACCCTCATAACTCGATCGTTTATGCGTTTATAACCGCCATTTTGCGCATGCGCGGAGTTGAATATGCCAAGTTTATAATGCCCGCTGGATAGGCGCGTAACTCCCGCCGGTTTGTCTGTAGGGAACTCGGAGCTCCTTTCAGTCTCCATGGCATAACTTCCTTAATAATGGGAGTTCCGCCTTGATCTTGGGCTCCTTTTGACCGTCTAATTATGGGCTTTCCATAAATGCTTTGATATTTGACCTAGCTTGCTCAGGAGCGACGCTAGAGCGACCGAACGGTTATGGCGTCATGCTTATGTAACCCATTGTTCAGTTATTAGAGTGCTCAGACACTCATGACGGCGTCAGCGGTGCTCAGGCACCCGTGACGGCCGGTTGCATTCACTTACAAGTTATTAATTTGTGCATTGGACCATGAGGTCGCACACTGAGACCCTTATTCTTATTATATTGTGCAGTGAACCATTAGGTCGGAGCCTTTGATGTCATAAACTCTGTCTAACTGACTGTGGCTGGTGTGCAGTGGGGCATGAACGCTCTTATACAAAGTTTGAGCGCTCTTATAGCTCTTAGAACCAACCTATGTATTAATTTCATAGATATTCTTTGATTAATACAATAATATACATTGTAAGAATTTATGGAATAATAAAATGGTATATCATAAATGTTACATGGTGCACCGAAAGAAAGATAACACATTGTTTAATATCGGGAATTACAAGGAGAATTTCATTATATAGCCAAGCATTGAAAAGTAACTAGCCCATAGGCTCACACCTGATACAACTTTATTGGAACGATAGGCATTGGTCTAGTCTGGTGACTGCAACTGTAACTCTTAGAATGAACTAAACTGGACAGGAACCAGAGAATATGAACAATGAAATAAAACAGTACCTACCTATCACAAAATAGCTAATTAACTTAAAGTTCCCCTGACTTGTATTGAAAGGTCATTGATAATTTCCCAACCAGTCAAGCTGCAATATTGATCTAGATATCAGGTTAAAGCTAAAATAAAGGGCTACCGAAATGTAGGATCATTTCTTCAATATTTTGCCCTAACCTTTGAGGAATAGCATCGACTATATAGACACCATGGTAGGCCTAGCATTGACTATATTCAATGCCCATTATATAGGGCTGTCCCCCAATGAATTATATTTTCTTAGGGGCCAGGGTGGCGGCCTCTAAGCCCTGGTGGCTCTGTCCTCAAAGGGTTAAACCTTCTATTAATAAATTTTAAAGTATGATGCTGCAAATATAATTATCACTTATCCTGACTTCGCATATATAAATGATTGGATACAACCCTTCTTCAGCCAGTTAATGTGCGAACACCATGCAATCTTTCCTACAGTAGATAACAGTCATAGGAAAGTGTCCTTGCTCACAGCTATATTTTCAGAGAATTTAGACATGAAGAATTCACTGCAGGGCTCTGAATCCTCAAACTACTAATAGTGACCAAATTAGGGTACCCACAAGATAATAATATGATCGCATCAGAATGACCTAGAACCATCATTCCTAACCAATAATTATTATCATGGAAGTGTGGACCGCTTCATGTAATCAGTGAAAGGTATCTGCACTGTTATAACAATCACAAGGGATATAAATTTGCAATATAGATCTCCTAGTGCCTTTGACACAATCTGCTATGCCATCAGCTAACCTCCTCGAATTATATAAGATTTCTTTTAAAAAAACATAAAATGATTTGGAAAGACTAACAAAAAGGTAGCATTGCCTGAACGCTGCATTTACCTTTTGACCTAGGGTAGAGGAATATGAGTGTGAGGTAAAGGGAGTGAGTGAGCAATGGATGTTTAATGCCATTTCGACAGCTAAGGTCATATTCATGGCGAGAACGACATTACACAATTTCACAGAGGAATGTGTTAGTGCCCGTGCATATATGCGCACCACACACATCCTGAGGGGATAGAAAAGAGGAGAAATAGACCCTTTTAAGTGGGCTGGGGATGCCACCCTTTACCGTGAGGTAAAGGGTGGCATCCCAGAGTAGGCAATGTCATAGGAGTAACCAGTGCAGTCAAAATGTCATGGTTTACTGTATTAAGTGCTGATCATACAGAGCAGTTGTAGTGCATTACCTACAATCATCTACTCTAATTTTTAGGGTTTCAAATCATAGAGGCTGAGTTTAGTTGTACCATGTTGGGAAATGCTGTTCAGGAACACTCTCTTCCCCTTGCCCTGGAAATAATGTGACTACATCAAAGTGGCACTGGAGGGCACAGCTAGCCCTCTCCTGACTGTCATCATCAGAAGCATACTATCATAGACATAATTTCTTTCTTCATGTTCACAGACGTTCATATTCATATTCACCTTATGTCATTGGTAATAGGAGGGTTTTAAATCTGCACCATTCATCTGATTGTGAATTATGCAGATATGCACCTTCACTATAAATTCCAAGACTCTTACTCTCATTCAAACACTCCCAGATTACAGCTTGAGAGTCCTTTAACAACTGAAATATTGAAGAATTGGTGTTCCAAAAAGCGTATCTAAAATTGTTTTGGGAATTTAGATTATATCAGAAGAGATAGCAAAGGAAACCTTGCCTTTGTGGTGTGCTTGTGTGTCAGGTATTTTAGCCTCTCTAGAATCTGAAAAGGAGGCTGTGGAAATTAAAAGACCTGATGCAGCCAGCCTGATTGCAAAAAATAAAATCATCTTCATCTGGCATATACTGGTATGTAGAACCTTTTCATTTGAGACGGTCCCATGTCATCCTAGCACAAACACCTTCTGTTGGCCCATGAACACATATCTTTATTGTTGTATCATGACTATTGTTTCATTGGTATCATCATATCAGTTCATCTACTGCAACTGTGTTTTTGTAAAAGGCTTGCATTCTTAATGTCTCAAGAGCTCTCAAATGGCATGCAATTTAAACATGAATGGTCCAACTTAAACAAAGCTCCTGTTGTGAGTTCTTCCATTCCAATGTGGCTATAATAGAATTCATACCAGTCCAACAACTTAAGTAAAAGGTTTGCCAAAGTTTCATTTCATGTCTATAATCTACAATCCTCCAGCCTATAATTATGTAAGTATGTGTATATAGTTGTTCAAAATGAGCCACACATCTTGTATTTCATATTTATATAATTGAGTAGATCTATAGGCTGCTCAGGAGGGATGCTATATGCTACATCACAAACGTGTTGATAAGGTGAAATACACCAGTGGAGGAAACCTGTCAGCTCTTGGATAATATCTATGATTATTGTCAGAGGATAAAAAGAGTTATCTTTTAGAGATGTCTAGCCACAGTGACATACTTGTACCCTGAGCTGCCTAAAGCTTTAGCCAGGTTCCCCTTCTCACCTAACAGGAAGGTCAATTCAAGTGCTGTGGTCTGCAGAGAATCAGACAGAGAGATGCCTATGAGACCACTTTAGCTTGCAGGTGACTTCTTTCGCCATAGGGTTTCTCCTCTATGCCTCTGTGGGATGTGGCTTTGGAGAGCTACAGGCAGAGATGCCTTTCATATTGAACAAGTAACCAATGGATAACTCATGACGCGTGGGGGTTATCGACGGATAATAACACGAGGCCGTAGGCCGAGTGTTATTATCGTCGATAACCCCCACAAGTCATGAGTTATCCATTGACTACTTATTTTATACCACGAAACCAATAAATAATCAATATTATACCAATAAATTCAAGTTGAAAACAAAAATTATTCCCCCTCCCCGGGACTCGATGCCAGCCATTGTGTGTACACAATCAGTACATACACCTCCTCGCCCGGCAGCGGACAGCGGCACACGGCGAGGAAAAGATGTTTCTCGCGGTTATGTTTGTGTATAAAATACACCTCCTTGCCCGGCAGCGGACAGCGACAGCGCACACGGCGAAAAAAGATGCGCCCGGACCGGGGCGCGATCCATGTACCTCTGACGGCTGAGCGCAACGTGCTAACCGCTAGACCACCGCGTCTCCTCCTTCTGTGCCCGGCAGCGGACAGCGACAGCGCCCACGGCAAAAAAAGAAGCTTCTCGCGGTTATGTTTGTGTATAATACACCTCCTCACCCGGCAGCGGACAGCGGCAGCGCACACTGTTCTAGCCGGCCACCATCAGTCAGTCCCCGTGGCGCAATGCATAGGGGGTTGGACTAGGGATCTGAGAGTGTAGGTTCGAGCCCTGCCCTGGCCTTCAAAATTTCGTGTATTTTAACATGTAACATATGACATGTAAGGACATGAGAGGCGTGCGGTTATCCTGGATAACCGCACGCCTTACATGGATAACCGCACGCCTTACATTGATAACCGCACGCCTTACAAAATTGATGTTACAGCCTATAGGGTGTGCAATATCGACAGATATGTGGATGGGAATAGACCCCAAAAAGCACTGTGTAACCCACAAATCGTGGTATAAATCATTATATGTACAATGGGTTGCAGCGCACAATAGCATACCTGCAAATCTACTTGTATCTGATGTAAGTGGTTCCAAATCAATGGTGATTGGTATGTGAACTTAAAAATGAAATCAATTGTTAGCATTTTTTCTTTACCCTTAGTGATATCCTTATGTCTGCCTCCTAGCTGTATCTATGGTATTTTATCACATGATTGATTTGGCTCATGGTGCTTTTTCCTGGACATTGCCGTTCTAATATTCCTGCATATTTGCATATAAACATATTTAAAACCGTTCTTCCTCAGTTGGACTTGAACCCGGGCTGCAATAACAAATGTCCTGCATGCTATGCGCTTGGCTATCAGGACGGTGATGAAGAAAGGGTTAATAATTAGACTGACTCACCCCAGATTGCAGAGGGTCTACAAGTTTCATAATGCTGTTTCTGCTGTCTACATTTGCATAAATTGGCAGTAGATATATGATAGTTAGATATGTTGAAATTAGAAATAATTGATATAATTATTATGGACAAAGGACTTTCTATAATGCGAAATTGTACCATTTGCCTTATAGGTTTGTACAGAACATGTTTGTTATATTTATCTGTAATGAGACGAACGTAAACAATATTTAGAAGCAAGGAATCAAGCAGGGCATCTACGAGCCCGATGTACTGTTTCTCTCCCTGCATGCTAATTCTAGTCATTATGATGACAGCCAGTTACTGAGAATGCAATCTCAACCCCTTTTCCCCGAGCTATTCTGCTTAAGAATAAATAATGCAAGTACATGTGGATCAACATGGTAAAAGGTATGCCCGTGCACCCCCTACCGGGAGTACCTTTTACAGTGTTGATCCACACATACTCATAAAGCACAATTTAAGTGGCATATGATTGTTCTTTCCTGTAATTGGACATCCTTGATTACCCATAGTCGAAAGGTAGTTCTGTGTTAATAAATTATGCTCGATGTTAGTCCTCCAAGAGTTAAGGTAAAGGTTATGCCTTGCTTGGTTTCCATCTAGGAATGGTAGGATATTTCGTATAGTGAATGTGCAGGTTGGGGACGGGACTATCTTGTTGGGACACACCAGGATCATAGCACATCAGTCTGATTTTAGTCTGTACTAGGATTCTGATACCATGCACAGTCTTAGGATGTACTGGCATCTTAGTACCCTTGTGTGTGCACTGGACCATGACACTCACCTCCACAGGTGTATGGGCCAATCAGAGCCCTGGTCACTGGAAAATGACACCTACCTGTGCATACATTATTGGGGTCAAAGGTGGGATGGTGAAACCACTCCATCATTTGGTACTTATATTTACATTAAATGATACATTTACTCCCTTATTAAACAGCACTTAGCTCAAATGAAAACGTCAGTTTGTAGGCATTTGTCTATTCTTTAATCTTGTGGGTTCATATTTATCAGCCAATTAAACAAAAAATTAGCCAATCAATTTTAGTATAGCAAGACTGAGGGGAAGATTGTAAATATAGCCATTTCTCAGAAAATATTCCAATTTTAGTTCTGTAAAAAGGTGTATATGTAAAATATAGACCTTTTCTACCTATGGTGACATCAAAATTATGTACTTCGATAAGAAAGTAAGAGAAATTTGAAGATAAACAAGGGTCCTGAGTTCTTAGTACACACCATGATCCAGGGACTATCATTCAATCTTATGGTGTACTAAGAAACAGGTTAGTCCTGAACCTGATGTGGGAGAAGAGCAAGAGATCTGGCTGAGGTGTGACCTATTTAGGAAAGGTGCTGAAATAAGGGGGTTAGGCAGAGCAAAGGGTGGATGGATTTAAGTTGTGCCTGGATGGATGAGGATGATGTGCCTCACCCTGGAGAAGCCCTCTCTGCTGTGGATCCCCTCCTTGTACCAGCCAGGATAATCCCTTGTCACGCAGGGCGTGATGGGCCAGTGTTAGATCTGTCCCCTTGCATACCCCAATGTTCCCCCTGCACCATCTCTAACCCTGTGGGCTCCTAACACTGCAGCCTTTGGACAGTCTCTTCTCCAGGTCCTTTAAATTACTTGACTACATCAAAGCACACCAGAAGGTACCACTGCCTCTCTCAAGATATTATAGACTGGCCTTTGGTGTTACTGCCAAGGAGCCCTTATTTCACATATCATAAGTAAATATCCCAGGAGGGCTTCATTTCATTTTCAGGTCGCAGTTATATTTATAGTTATGTGATCTAAATGCCTCACCAAACTACAGCAGTGCAGGGATTCACTACATGAGGTTTTAGCAGACCTCCAATTACGTCATAGAAGTTCGCTGACATTTAGTGTTTCCAAGGAAGTGGAATGCATCAATTCCCTTATAGCATTAGCTATAGTTTTAAGGGCCACAGAACCAATATAAATACTACAACATCCTGCGTATAATCTGCATCCATGTATAAGCCGCACCTTGAGTGGATAAGTTATAAGCCACACCTAGGGCCTAAAATGGCTGCCATAAAGTTCAAGTTCAATATTAAGTTCAATAATCTTTATTTGGGTTGAAGGGATAGTACATGCCCTGTAGTTATTTCTACTACAACAAGCTCTAATTAGAAATAGAAATCATCACTTTCCTAATATTCAAGAAAAAATCTCTTTAACAGAAAAATTTCTTTAACGTTCTGGCAATAAAAAACAGGTTATTAGACACTACTTATTGTCTGTACATGTGAATCTCCGGGTAAAAGTCATACCCTGACTTCCTAGAGGCTTATACGAAAGGTTTTATGGTTGTTACCTTTATACACATGAGCTCTGCAGGATATTTAACGATTGTGATAAATCAATGTAATGTTGAAGTAACCTGCTAGCTTTGGGCAAATGCCCAATGTGTGATGTCACAAACAAGTAGCCAGGCTTGCCAAAAACCAACATAATCTGGCAAGGAACAATGGAACCATAGGAATTACATCACTTCTATATAAAATATCTGCCGAGACAATGCAACATTGGTAATCTCCATGCACAGTCCTTAGCACTTGGTCGTAATATTACAGGCCTGAATCATGGCTGTCTGAATGTATTTTAGCCTTCTCATATCAATTTGAAAAAAGAAATCTCCACCTCCTTTAGGACAATATTATAACTAGGGACTCAAAGGGTTAGTTCTGTTCGGGTTACAGTCAATGTGTACAGTATTATTACCTTTTCACATATTTCCTTTGTGACATCCAGCCTTAAGTAGAACACGTTTGTAGGCAATGGTGAGACCTTGCAATATGCGCTCTGCGTTGAAATCTATACAGTGACATGACCCGAGGAGAACTCGTGAGTAGTTTTTCAGGAAGTATCCCTGTTCTAGCCAGGACATGTTGCCGACTTCACCTATACAAGTTGACATACCTATGTAAAAGTAAGATCAACATCATCCAGATCTCAGGTATGAGCAGTTATCACAGATAACGTGGTATGATATATATATATATATATATATATATATATATATATATATATATATATATATATGTATATTGCATCGAGAATCATGAATCCACTACTTCGATTTACTCTAGAGCCAGATTGAAAGATGCCAACAGAGCTACACAGGATAGATAAATAAAAAATAAAAAAGGGTGAGAACAGTGATACTGAATGCTGATTTAAGCAGACTATGGCTTTGTGATAATCACCTAATTAGATCTGGCCAGTGCAATCTCTCTGAACCAATACCTTCTTTGGAAGCAGATACAACCATCCTAAAGGTGGTAATTCCCCAGACCCAAACCACAGACAACTTTGTTTTTGCCAGATGACAAGTGCTACTAAATACAGTAGATCCTTTACTTTCTACATAAAAACCTCGAATGCAATCAATCTAAAATATAATTAGTCCCAAAAAGAAAAAGAGGCCACAAATTTCTCATGTTACAAAATATCACAGAAAGTTGAATGGATTCTACTCATGGCATGCGTCTATCAATCAAGGCAATGTCTCTCGTTCAGTGATTAACACATTCCCATGTAAGGTTTTTCAGGAATATAGAAAAGGTCCAAATCTAAAGTTTACAAAAAATATACATGGAGAGGAAAAGGTATATGATACGTTCTATGTTTATTCTCTTAGCACATTTTAAGTAATAAAGAAATACAAAGAAGAAGAAAGGCAATCTTACGCAATCGGTCCAGTTGTACATACTAGTGCCTAATATTGTACAAGGGTCAGTTTGAAGTCACAAGCTGAAATACGATCTGTGTGAAGTAAGTATAGGAAGATTATCACCCTTAGCTGAGACAGACCATTTTGTTTTACTTTTTCAATTGAGCAATGACACCACGTATCTCCTGGGGAAACAGTCTGTCAAAGTACTGCACCTGCTCCCTTACAATAGAGAACAGGAGGCCGTTGCAAAAAGATTTGGATCTGATTCTGTCGGAGGCACTATTCCCAAAATGGACTCGCTCACCTCAGGGAATCAATTCCCTCCTGTGTTGCGAAAAGGGAATCAGTCAGAGGAGTGGTATATGAGTGGTCCAGAGTTGGGGTTCCAATTCTCAAGTAGGAGACAAATCTCTGGGGAAGTAATTTCTCAGGGTGGGGAAAAGTGGATAATTGGAAGATCAAATAGCTACAGTGAGAATTC
Organism: Acholoe squamosa; assembly: GCA_949317995.1. Lineage (NCBI taxonomy): Eukaryota > Metazoa > Annelida > Polychaeta > Phyllodocida > Polynoidae > Acholoe > Acholoe squamosa. The sequence goes on along the minus strand of OX439035.1, from coordinate 105,312,686 downwards.
GACTCCAATTCTTTTTTGCAACAGCCTCCAGATCATCTTGATACAAATAAGACTGAAGGTAAGACCAAAAAGTCCTTGCTCACATCGAAACTCTTCTTTGTATGAGTCTTGACCCAGAGATGACACCACACACATTACTATATCAGAAGGGTGTTGCTCCTATTGTAAAAAGAGCTGTGAGTATGTGCCCTCTTTTCTAAACAAGTCGTGCACTTGCACTCACCCCATTTGTCTGAAATGTCACCTGCCTTGTTTAAAATAGAGAGAGAGCTGCACTACCAGGTACCTACTCATGTCACATGCTCTATAGTTTATTATACTGACTGACTTCTCCCAACTAGGTACCTACTATAATCCCCCTTTTTTAGCACCATACTTGAATGACCACTTGTGAGCAACAAAAGGGACAAGTTATAGCTACATGAAAAGAAAGGACTGGAAACAAGGGCATTTTTATCCAGCTCTTCCTTTTACTAAACAAGCAACACCCTCCTGGCCTTACATATTGTAACAACAACATTGGTCAAAATGGCCATGGCATGCTCTAACTTCTTCCGTTGTTGTATGTCCATTGAGCAGATCTTCCACAAGGATACGTATTCGCAACTTGACCAAATTTGCTACCACAGTTATCATGTTGTATGGATGCCATTGAGTGTTGTTCTGCCTCATGTTCACTTTAGGCTAAGGCACGCCGTTACTGATGTTGAAATATATTTTTATATAGAAGAAACAACAGCAATAAGCTACATGGTTTATTTCATACTTAGGCAAATGATATAGAGGCTTACGTTGCAAAAAAAGGCGGTAATTTTTTGAGTGGGTTAATTCTTATTGACCAATCCAAATCTAACCGAAAAAAAGGTGCAGCTTAGGTATTTGATGTTGCCAAGGGTGTAATTATCGAAAGTCCAAAATGGCTGCCAAAATATCCTAATCCCATTTCCTACATCCGAAGTAATGGTTGTAAGTTACTTTTTACTGCACCTACCCCTCACTAAATCAGACCTGGGCAATTTTTTGGTCACCTCAGTTTATTGCTAAGACCAGTGGTTGCCTAGCAACAGCCGTTCTGCATAGCATATAGGTACAACTACAAACCTGGAATGTACTCTGTGTTAATACCGACGTCGCCTACACCTGCCAAATTGACTTAGAATAGTTGCTTAGCAACATCAATTCTTGGTGTTTAGTTGCCTAGCAACGCACAGTGATATGCTACAAGCTTATAGCGTGCAATATGATAGCACTGATGTCACCTATCCCCACTAAATCACACATGCTGTTCACCTTATTTTATTTTTACATAGCAACATATCCTAATCAGCATTATATGTCCACTTACATAAGTCTTTATACCACGATTTCGGCACTTCCGGTGGGTTTATATGCAGTTTAGCCGTGCATTATTCTGCATATACCACCCATGTGCATTTTTGAAATTTTTGGTATATACTTTTTCGGGGTCAAGTTGGACTTAGAATAATTTTGGAAATGTGTGGCAGATATACAAATTCAATCTGGCCATGTTCCATTGTGAAAAATCGTCCTAACTCGTATGAGGATCGAACCCCGGCCGCAGTGGTGGTAGGCGAAGGCCTTAGCCATAGCGCCACACTGAACGGTGATGAAATCCAATGCGAAAGTAAATAAATTCTAACCTGAGGTCCTAGTGGTACGTTTCCAGTCAGTTTTCGTCTTGATTCCAAGCTTGTCATGTTATTATATTAAAATCCTAAGAAGTTTTTGATCCATAGAAGAGGAATGCGTGCTAGTTTTCTCCATTTTCTTCGATATAAATAAGAATCCATTGATTTTTCCATCGTACGCGAGTCGCGGCCCGTGTCCGCTCTGCGCGAAGCCATTGTTTTTGTTCCTTGTACCGCTGTGTATACAGTCACTTTTCGTATGGAATCCAACCATGACAAGTTTTCAAATTAAAACATACATATCCTTAGATAGTCTAGATGAGTACTCCATGCTTGATATGTCCAATATATTCAAAATAAAGGAGAATCCATTGATTTTGCCAACGTACGCGAGTCGCTGTCCGGCCATTCCCACCCGCCTCCTTGTCCGGCGAAAGTGTGTCAGTGGCCCGGATGTAGATATAGGTCATCCGCTCGCTGTACGAGCAAGACGCCGAAAATTTCGGACCGTGTTGGAAAATCAATGGATTCTTATTTATTTTGAATATATCGGACATATCAAGCATGGAGTACTCATCTAGGATGTCTAAGGATATGTATGTTTTAATTTGAAAACTTGTCATGGTTGGATTCGATACGAAAAGTGACTGTATACACAGCGGCAAGGAACAAAAACAATGGCTTCGCGCAGAGCACTGACCCGGGCCGTATCGCTTGCTTTTACAAAATGTCTTCGCCTGGCTATATTCTTTGGATTTCAGGTAAGAAATTGATACAAAATGGAGGAAATGGTGGTATAAACCTATTAGGTGATGCATATCGGGGCCCCACGGGCTGTATATGCTGTATATACCCTCGCCGCTCCGCGGCTCAGGTATATACAGCATATACAGCCCTAGGGCCCCGATATGCATCATCTATTAGCTTAGTATACTAAAGATTTCGCATACCAGGATATAGCGAGGCAAAATGAGACATGTCAACTGCTATCATCTTGTGCCAATTGGTGACAAGCAACTTAGTTGACAGATAATGAAAGAACACTGATATGTAATGGAGGGAATCAGCGAGGTTCTGAATGATGTGTGAGCCTTCTTACTGGCTCTAGCGTCCTTTCTATATGGCTCTATGATGGAATAGTTCCAGCTACCCCTGTCACCTCTATGAGGCTATAGTTGCTATTTTAGTAACCTTACAAATCACAATCCTCATTCATCTTTGTACAGTGGTACTTAATGAGTTAGAGAGATGGCTGCTGCCCAAAGAAGTCTTCTGAATTAGTAGCCTTAAGTACTGAGGCCCTTTTGACTCTGAATAGGCCCCTTTCCTTTATTCCTTATTAGAGACCCTATAAGTTGGTTTATTAGCTATAACTTCTCCTCCCTCATATTGGATGCCATTTCTCTGTGACAGTACCTTTAGAACATAGGCTAAGAACATTTCTTGCTTCACATAAACAAGTCTACTACACACTAATGACTCGCTGAAAGAAAGCGATGGACAAAGGATGGCTAAAGATCTAGATAACGAGTCTTGGCATACAAATAATAAAATAAAACACCTTTTGTCTTAGCAGAGTAGACCAACGTGCCTGTATCTTCTGAAAATCTGAGGACAGATCTGTGTAATTAGGCTTCACTGTGTACACATATTACAGACAGTTTTACTTTTTATACAAAGTGTCTTATAATAAGCATACATCATAATATTGTGACACAGAAACATTTAAAGGCATCACAATACCGACAATCCTGAAATGGGAATGACATTTTATCGCCGCCTTAGTGCAAGAAGGTTGTAACTGACATTTTGTCAAGAATGATGTTTCTTTGTTTTAGTACGTATTGGCCCTTATCTAGCTACTATGAAAGTACTGAAGCTCTGTCTCTGATATGTGTGACTGCAGATCCCAGTGCAATATTTAATGTTTCCACTATGTGCTATGTTAAGTGAAATAATCCTTTTGCCTCTCCTGCAAACCTTTAAAATGCAGTTACAACCTTCTTGCACTAAGGCAACGTTGTGTGTTTATGACTTCTGAGATATTGCCTGTGAGGTTTCTTTATTCATTCTTTATTCAGCAGCACCAGGTGAAATAAGCAGACCACATCTTTGTGATAATCAGACAGCAGGTTTGGCACTGGTGTTGTAAAAGGCAGCCCCATTGATGGAATTCTTAAAAATTTTAGCTACCTAGAACCTGTTTCACAGGTACCTAGGACAGAGGTGGTGCAGTGAGGAAGGCACATTTGATTACCATTTGAAGTATCATCAATGGCCTCACAGCCTCCCCTAAGCCCAATTTTTGAAAGTGTATCCCGGGAAGTCCAGTTCTGTATTTATTCAATGTTAGTTTGATTTAAAAGTGCTTAAATTTACTTGATTTAGCATCTAAATTAGTCACATGGCCAGCAGTGGTGATTGATACATTTTATGTCACTAGGGGTGTGCCGATCGGCACTGTAATGTTATCTCTATAGTATTCTGTTATTTACATGAAATAGAGATCCAATCCTGTATTCTACTTCAGAGCTGCTTTAGAAAGTTGTTTAGTAAAGTATCACAGGGTCTGCTGAAAGGTACTAACATTTCTAAACCTTTCAAACTTTTCAAACATGAATATTGCTGACGGTCAAGTTGATTTATTCGGGTATGCAGTCAGTAGGACATAACTGCCTACAGCAGTGATGCTGGAATAGGATACAGGACACTGGAGACGAGTTTAGAAGGGCAGATCTTCCCTGCATGGGAAGAGGGGTGGTCTGATCTACAATAGAAACCCTTGATAGTGCAACAATTCGATAGTCAAGGTTTCTCTGATCTGCAGCAGTACTGATCATTTCTATAACACATCAATCTACAGACTTCATCGCTTCATTGCCTTTGCCAATCTTGATCATGTCAGGGATAGGCAGACAACTCAATAAGGATATTTTCTGCTGACAGGTTGCTGAGGGAATATTCAGAAACTATCCTTCTGCATCTTTGATATACAGCTTGTTGTGTCAGATGGTGGATTCTTAGGGAACAAATAGAGAAACAACCAAAATGAGCAAGGGGGGAGGAGAACATCAGTAACGTTCAAAATATCTTGTATGTATCGAATTTTCATACCAATGTATCCACAAAGAACAGGCAAAATGTAGGAGATCTATATAGTTAGTTTATATAAGGGGAATTAGTTTGTATATTTTCTGTTAAGGCAGAGGTCTTATTCAAAGATCTATAAGATGTAACATGTTATGAATCCACATACAGTAAATGCTTTGCAAGGTTTTACAGGCTATACTCACAATGAATTTATATGTCGTAACATATCGTTCAACTGCTTTTTGTTTCTTTTTGAGCATTTGCATTTGCCAATAATAAGAGTAAAAAAATATTCATGAGCCCGGAAACAAACGATTTGATGCCTTCACATAGCTCTTTGTACAATAAATCTTGTCACCTGAACCCCTTAAGTTTAGAAAAAAAAGGCTATAAGTTGTACATGAGGCTTTCAAACTCACTACTATTCAGTAGTTACAAAATCCTACTTTAATATCAAAATCACACATCAAAGATGCCTGGTGAGTTCAGAGCAACACATTGTATACTGTAAGCATCGGCATGCATCTGAAATTACCTATTAGCCATGGTTTATGTGTCATGACCCCATGTATAGGCAGGCTTTATGTTAGTAGACATGGATCCTCCATAAATTAAGCTATCCCTCAGACATGTTTTTCGGTATTGGGCTGTATTTCCTTGAGAAGGATACCTTGCTAAAACCTAAGGCAAAGTTAAGACAGAAGACTACATTAAGACACAGGTCTATGGCATCAACTAATGCATTGTTCCCACTTAACAGGCAGCTCAACCCCACTGCAGACAGAGGGATCCCTTGAGGGAAATTCGATTTGCAGTTGACTTCTCTGTAGTCTTAATTTTCTTTCTGGTTTGGAGCAGCTACAGGACAGTAGTCATAGTAGAACTATTTATACCACGTTAATCGAGAAAATGCACTGTTTAGAGTGTTAAGGTGGATAAAACGAATTCTCATATATCGGGATACAAGAACTGAAATTGACATTCATTGTTTACGGTGTTGACAGCGAGTTGACGCTGTGTTATTCAGTCAAATATCTAAAAAATTAGCTAATTGGAGGTTTCAGCGTTGGATGAATAATGAATAACAAAAAGTTTTACCTTCTAGTATAGTTTTTGAGGCCATTACTCATCGTATTTAGTTTTAATTATCCAAAATGAAATTGGCTTTGAACAGTGGGGCCGGACGCATATAAGAATATAGTAGGATACAAAGTGGTGTCAGGATGCCATCCGTGCACCATCTGACAGAAGTTTGGGAAGGGACCGGTTATTAATTGTTTGCTTAATAAGTCGTTTGCCACCTCAATGTCTTACTATATAGAGCTGTAGGAAGAACTTTATTTTAATAATATTTTAACATTTACTCTGTGTAAAAAGAGCAATATAATAGAAAATATGTAGTCAAATTACATAAATTTGATACGAAAAATTGCACTTCAACTGCGTTTGAACACTCAGGGCAATATATAGTGTCTGTAAATATAGAAATGTATTAGAAACGAGTTTTTGGAATGTTTTTTTTGGGGGGACTGGTGTTATATAAGCTGTTTACAGTCATCAGATGGCCTGATGTTATCCGGAATAAAAACTAGGATGGGAATAAATCAACCGATAAGTTTTCAGCTAGTTTTCCATAGAAAAACTTCAAATTAAGTCTTGATATTTTAACAGCTTGTTCTGGGCACTAGATACATCACATCCATCAGCAAAATAGAACATCGTTCACACATGACGTGCCCACTTTAAAAGCAATCTACAAATATTGTGCTTAAATACCTTATCAAATCAATCCTGAACACATGGGGAGAATCAGGCTCCTGGATAATCACTGCTTAAGTAAAGTGATTAGGAGATAACAGTGCGATGTATTATCATATATAGTTTGTCAAAACATGCAAGTGTAGACATACATGTTTCTCATTGACACATTAGAGAGTTTAAGATTTGTCTACTTGTAACGTCTAAAGCAACGTCTAGCCTACCATTTCCTATCATTCTAGACGTACACGTTGCCGTACAAGTCGTGATCTTAAACTCCCTTATATGACAATGGGAAGTGGCGAGAGCTCCAAAGTTTCACTCTGTACAACACTGTGGCTTCAGCAAGGAAGGTTTGCCATCTCTCTCCACCAGCACAGTTTATTGCGTAGTAGGCGTGCTGGTACCCTGCTTTTACAAAGAACGACCTCATCTATCATTGCCTCTATTGAGTCCCTCCTGAAGTCAGATTGATCACAACACTAAACCCAAGAGCTGCTGCCTTAGTCACAGGCAAGTGACAGCATTGAAACTTGGCTGTGACTCCTGGCCTAATTCTATGTTAATTTTGGGTATTCAAAATAAGAAAAAGTTTGAAGACCCAGCAGTGATGATATAGGTGGTAGGTATATGGAATAAGTAATTAATGGATATGTCATGACGCGTGACTGATATCAAACAATAACATACAACGAGGGGGCGAAGCAAAAAAAAACGTTTGCCGGGACCAGGACTTGTCCCGCCTACCTGTAGAAGCTGAGCGCAATGCGCTACCCACTAGACCATAGGTTCACACACCTTGGCGCCCGGCAGCTCCTGGCTTGGTTTGAACGCGTCCAGCAGTACCGTATATCCTCATGTAAAGGACTGATCAATTTTCCAATTAGTAAGGAGGTTTATGTGGTAGGCAGTAATAATACAAGCCTGGGCTTATAAACGGGGAAATATGGTATGTAGCTATGGGACAGGCAGCTCTGACCACTGTGGTGTAATCCTAACTTAATTCTACTGCTGCTATTCTCGTCAGTCCCTGTGGCGCACTGCATAGGGAGTTGGATTTGGGATCAGTAGAGTACAGGTTTGACCCCTACCCTGGCGTAGGTTTTAACATGTAACACATGACATGTAAAGTGTGCATGTTATCCATGGATAACTGCACTGGGTGCCTGTTATCCTTGGATAACCGCACACCTTACAAAAGTCATGATGCATGCATCATGCCATGCAATATCGACAGGTATGTCCATGGGAATATCCAGGAAAAGCATTCAGAATCACAGAAATCTTGTAATAAAATGGGCTAACAAGGTTACGTGAATATATACCCGGCATTTTCATAACCTTGTTAAACCCATTATATATACACACTCAGCCTGCCACAAGGGTTTTACGGTAAAGTGCTCCTTATTTTGAAATACACTAGTAGCTGCTGAAGGTACAAAACCAAGGACCCGATTTGGATCCTGCTGTATCCAATACAACGGTATTTATAGCCCATTTACAATTGCGGCTGAGAGTACATCTAACCTAACCTATGAACAGGTTTGTCATACCTAGTGTATATGAATGGCTTTTCTATACACCAGGCTATCTGATATATATCACAGGGAGTTTATTTTGTTCTAAGTGTCACCTTAGTTTAAGGGATGAGTGTGACCATACAGACACTTCTCAGGAACAATGGTCTTCAGATAATTTGTGGCCGGCTAAATCTGTAGGATTGTAGTATGGTAATCAGATGAGGGTCGCACACCATGAACCAGCCAGCAGACGACCCCTTCCTTCTCAAGGTTAGGAAAAAGAGCTTTACCCATCACAATAACAATAACAAGCTGTTGTAGCAGTGATGGCAAGTGCTCATAACAATATTCGTCCTAAAAAACCCATAACCAGCGCCTATCGCGCCGTTTCTTTGGGGGGCATCAGTCTTTGAAAAGTATCCCATATGGGAAAAATAGAGAAATAGCCCCACTTAAGGGCAATTTCTTTTGCATAGTGGCTTTGTTTCTCAATCTACTGTGTACTGTGGTATGGCAAATCCCTTTCAAAGGCTGTAGGAAAATAGTAAAAGCTATATTCGATCTCTAAACATAGGGATCTTACAATAGGAATGATTATTCATATAGTAAGAAACCTATACTAAACAGGTCACTAATCGATGCAGCATTGTAAGATGAAAATGGACTGATATCATGGAGGTTATCTATTATAACCAACACTCTAAGTGATCAACTACACATGGTCTGTTTATCATCAGCCTTTGTAACAGATCAGTAATGTACTATGTCAGATGGAGGGGATGGTTCATTAACTTACATGAGTGATGATAACAGATGAGGACAAGCCTATGACTTCGTGTAACATTGCCAGTAGTGATAAGACTGAATCAGGAATGAGTGAGCGATAGGTGTGTTTGTATGTGTGTGTGTGTGTGTGTGTTGGGGGGGGGGCTGCTGACTGCTGACAGGTAAGACTACAAGAAAACTTATCGGATAGTAATATGAGGCTGTGTTGACGATCCTATGATCTAACCCAATCTGAATACCATCCTCTGTGGATAACTATAAGGCACACCTCATAAGTAAGGCACACCGAGAGTTCAAGGAGAAATTTTGAGGCACATCCGATTAGTAAAAGGTCCCCACTTAAATGAGCCGCACCCTGAGTTCAGCTACATTCACCAAGGTGATATTTGTCTGGGGAAATGTATTTATTTTTGTATGCCTAACCATATATGTTAATACAACTTAGTTGAATATGTAATTATGTTTGTTACAAATGCCCTTTAAAGAATGTGAAAGGCCTTGTCTATTAACAATAAGGTCAACTCAACCTAAGTGGTTTGCAGAGAACCAGATCGATAGGAGAGTGTCTGGCTAAAATTGCAGCTGTGGTTTGATAAAACAGTTAAATGCCCCTGCCAGCATAAAACAATAGGTATAATTTACTTTCCATGGTGGTCTGTCAGTCAATGTGCAGCGTATTCCCCCCTATCGATCTTATCAGTGACCATTGTTTTGTGATGGGTGAGGGTGAAAATAAGCGTTGGGGGCCAGGAACAAAGATGGCGACCTCCATGCATGGATAGCCATGTGCCCTCTACATGATGGATGGAAAATGCACGATCCATTATAACGGTGACATCAGGGTTAGACATAGAAGGGATAATGCAACATTCAATCAATATAGATGTCACAAAAAGGTATTAGCAGAATGAAAAAAAAAATATAAAAAACCAGTTATTTCAAACACCATTGAGGGAGAATTCTCTTTAACCACCAAAGCGGGACCAGTAGATCTACTTTTTCAAGATGCATGATGGTATTTGTGACTAGTAAACAGGCCTCAACCGTGAGCAGTGCATCTTGACCTTGAGAGCCTTGTTCTGACATTACGTCTCTGCCTGAAGCCACCTTTATGCCCCAGCTGCCATGTCGGCAGTGCAGAAGCCCCTCAGGCTCAAGTCTCATAGGTTATCTCAAGATGAATGGACAGCAGACTGTGTCCACAGGTTGCCATTGCACAAAAATACTTTAGTTTGGAAACTTTGTTTCTGACAGTGTTCCTCTTGCTAGATGGTATATATCATTAGGCAAGCAGTATGCACTGAATGAATGATATTGACTTCATTGAATGCATAGATTTAACTGTGTTTAGCTGGTTTTTTTTTATTTACCACATTACACTGGAGAAAATCTAGCGGTGGGTAGACCTCAATTTTCACTATTTATGTTTAACATTTCATACAATTGTCCAAAAAGGCCATAATGATAGTTCCTGTTTCAAGAGACTACCTTTCATTCCACTAAAATAGAAACTACCTGTTGCTATGAAGATAATCATATAAGGGAAAACATTCAATAAAGATATAATAGGAAGTAACTGGAAACTGGAGTTTTCTTTCCTTTTCAAAGTTTCTTTATGGGAAGTAAAATTGCCTTTTGGCAGAATTCTTTTTATGGTATGGGATACTTTCTCCTAAAGACTGCATGAGACCAATACCCTGAGGACCCCATTGAGTGACATCTCAATAACAGAGACTTACCGGTCAGAGTCAAAATGAGTCCGACCTGGCTCCAGGCTTCACCCTCCCGGAAGCCCTCAGTGGTCAGGAGTGTGTTGCTCCTATGGTTAAAAGAGCTGTCAGTAGGTACCCTCTTTTCAAAAGAAGTCACACTCTGCTTCACCATTCAACTTGCACTCACCACATTAGTCTGAAAAGTCACCTGTCTTGTTTAAAACAGATAGAGCTGCACTATCAGGTACCTACTCATACTCTATAGTATATTATACTGACTGACTTCTCCAAACTAGGTACCTACTCAAATCCCCCTTTTTTAGCACCGTTCTTGAATGACCACTTGAATGTCCAATAAACGTGCGATGGAGGGTTTCAGCTTGTTGGGCACATCCAGAGCTTTTCAATGGTGAAATAATTTCTCAAATATCCCAATTGGAACCAAAGTTATGAAATCATTCCCAGAAGCCACTAAAATGCATCTTTTGACACTGAAATTTCAACAGTTTTCTCAGGGGTCCCAGCATTCCTCCTTCAAATCTATTCCTGTCCATCTCTCATAGCATACTGCTTCCGATCCCCTCTCTCCCATCTTATCTCTTTCTGTCTATCCTCACAAATCCTTTCTAGAATTCACTTATTTTGTGACCTAGCTGGTAGGGACTAGAATATATGATGCAACGTTTTATTGGGTATGCCAGAATGCATCAGAAATCGATATTTTGGGTAAGGATTTTCAAAAATATCTTAGGCAAAAGCCGCAAACTCCTGAGAATCTTGTATTGTGATAATGAATGATTTCACATGTAGGATATATTTTATGAGGTTGGGTATGTTACCAAACACAGAGAATCATTAAATTTCATACTGGTAGTTTTTACACAAAATGTTTGACCTCAGACGTGTATCATATATGCCGTCATAATGCACCCTTTCAATTCTCAAAGCACCTTTTTGGAAGGGGGGGTAGTGCATTTCCATTAAAAATCCAAGGATCACTACAGAATTTCTTCCATGTAACAAAGGATGCATATCAGATAGAATAGGATGGCGTAGGAAATGTCCTTTATACCACTTACTGTGGCCTGTTGCGGGCGGCTTGTTGGAATATTGCAGACAGGCAATTTCTTTCTGATATGCCCCCCCCCATCAACATGATCAAACTTATCACATCCCCCCACTAAGAACTGATTGCACAAAATGGCCCCAGTCTCCAACCCCAAAAATAATAATAATAATAATAATAATAATAATAATAATAATAATAATAATAATAATAATAATAATAATAATAAAATTAAATTGGAGTGTGGAATGATGCATGGTAAAGGTTTATTGGGTTTTGGCCCCCTGCCAAGGACCTATTCTCAAAAATACCCCCCATATTTAAAAGTCCTCCCTCAAGCAATAAATGACCCATCCCCAATCTCTAATCTGTTTATAAGCTACAGGTTGTTTCCAATCTCTGCAGTGTAGCCTTGCCATAGGTATGTTTTTGATATCATCAAACAGATCTACACCAGGAATATTCAAGCCCAAGATGTAACTTACAGCTCTTCTCAAAGTTATTTTTACTTAATATATATAGAGCTATGTGCTACTACCATAAAACCCCACATACAATCTACGGTCCAGCTTTGGGAGAATGGTATAAGCTGTAACTCGGGTATGGAATGGCATATAAGCCGTGGCTTATGCGTTCAGGTTTATGGCATCTTTTTCTCACTAGCTCCAGACCTTTCAGAATTTGCTCTAGTGTTGCGGATTTTGGCCAGCCCTAAGGTACTAAGTAACTACTAACTGTAAAGAGTAAATCATAATTTCACAATCTTCTCATGCTTACCCCTATTTGATGAAGAAACTAATGATGGAACAGTACAATTGGGCTGTGTTCGGTACTTGTATGTCCCACACTTCATGTGATTTGGGAAATTGCAAGCAGGCTAAAACGGATACTGAGGGAGGAAAGTAGGTCATTGGGACAAACAAAGATGTAGAATGTCATCTTTGAGGCCTTTTAGATGAGGGCAATTAATGAGAGTAGCCTTGGGTCTTTGATGTAGTATGGAGTGTTAAGGACTGTGAGCTACTCAGTGATGCTCAAGAACGACCTTCTGTAAACAGACCTTAAGGCCTTTAGTTACAAATACCATGATGCATTGCACTAATGCATCATGGTATTTGTCATCATGATGCATGCATCATGTCGATCCTAGCTAATGCACTATGGAGGGGTCAGATGCACCAATGGGCATGTTAATGCATTGGCAGCATTTAAAGGGGGGAGTGCTCTGATGCATAATATGTATGGTTAGAATGAAAACTATTAACTATCGTATGTCAATAGTTTGCTCTTATCTAGGGGAAGGGGGCACACAGCTTCCCGTATGGGATGACCAGGCACGCCTTTATATGTTTTGTAGAAACAGTGCAGTCAAATTTCACAAGAAGTTAACACCAAAAGTGGTCAACACCCATCACTCTATGTATAGCAGTAATCAGATGGTTAATTTCTTTAAGCTTGGCTCAGGGGCCGATTATGATATACACTTTCCACTGGCAAAGTATTAAGACATTGGTATTAATGGAGCCAACATAGTTTGCAATAGGAACATGGCAACAAACTTTCAAAAGTATCTCTTTATTAAATATCATGTACAAAAAGGGACTGCCCAGTGGTATGCGGCTTATATGCAGTGCTGTGAGTTTTGATACAACTTGCAATATTCAAGGAGATATTGTGCAGCTCCTCAAAATGGCTGTCCCTGCTCTTTGTGCTCAAATCTGTTGCGGAAGATGCCATGAGGAATTCACATGTACATAAAAGGATGAGCCAAACACGTATTTCCCAAGTAAAACAGTAATGGAACAAATCTAAAGTCACTCTTATGATGCATATTTATGATATAGATGGTGTTCTAACCTTCAGCCATCTTTATATCATAACACTATCCATGTATTCTTATAGAGAGATTTGCAGGTTATAATTTTGGTCTATCTATAAACTGCAGCTGTAATGCACATCTCAATGTTTTATGCCCCGTCTTGGTGGATGATATTACTCGTGGACATAGCACCCCAGGCAGGTTCCAAGCCTGCAGAGTCTTGGTATTCACTTGTATTGAATGGCACAGCTGTGGCTAGCTGTGAATTACAGCGGGATAAATTACATGGGGAAGTACACAATAGAATATTAGCTGAGCAAGAACCAGAACACCAGACAAGGCATACAATTGCAAGTGACTATCACAGATTTTATGTGTAGGTTGGTGATGGCCTCTGAAGGAGTTGGGGGGGGGGGGCTACCATTGAGACAGTGAGGGAGGCATACCGTAAGCTAAAGACAAACATAGCGCGTTGCGTGTACGCAGACAGCTGTTTCCATGCCAACGTATACATGCGGGAGGGCGTAAGAAAACCTGTATCAAGCGTTTCTTGACGCTTGCACGGGTGGGTCCGTGCATTGGCAAACACACTATGTCTGTTTTCTGCTGTAGTGACACATAATGCATTTTGAAGGGAATGCTATAATGAGGAGAAAATTATTCAGCAAAGTTCGTCTGTGGAAACCAAAGTGTCTGACATGAAACACAATTTCAATTAATTTAAAAACTATTTGCTTATTACAAATTCTGTATATAAACCAATAAACATACTTAATTTCTTCTAAGAAAGACATCTGTATGGTTGGAAATAATTGTTCTATTAATTGGTTGACAACAGAAATAACAATAAAAGAACCATATGCACATATACTAAATGAGATCGTCAAAAGCTACAGCTGCTTTGGAAAGGAAAACATAATTAATTCTCTATGTGCTCTGCTGATTTTCAATTTGCAGGTCTATGTCTGTGACTAGTAACCAAATGTTAAGACCAGTGGTCTTGACCCTGACAGTCCTATTGTAATATCACCTTTTTGACTGAAACCAATCTTTTACCCAAGCTGTCATGACTGTGTGGTGTTTCACAAGTTAGCAATATTCACAACCGGTCATAACTAGATATGATAGCAGTTTTAAGATTGGTTGTAAGCTTACAATGGCAGGTGTTTCTATAAAAGTCATCAGTATGTTTTAATGTATGGCTTAAATATTCCCAGTAGTTATGTCAGAACCCCTCCTTGAACATAGGTCGTTATTCATATTTGAAATCGAGGATAAGGCTATAAATACATTATTATCCATAATAATGTTTAAAAAATGATAAATCAGCCTTTTTTTATAAAAAAATATATAAAAATATGGTGATTTTTATCATAGATTTTGATCTAGAAGGAATTTTCCATTTCTGTTTTCAGTTTTGGGGTTTTGGTGAATATCCCGAAAAATTGGCATAAAAATCTGCAAATTTTGATTATTTGAATGGTCGCCATGGCATCAGGAACAGGCATATAGGTTGATTTTTCATGAAAAATGTTCATTTTACCATCCAATTATGGGCCATTTCTACTGAAAATGGTGCATTTTAAATGAGACCATTGGATTCGATTCTGCATAAAAAGAATTAGCTTAACATATTTCTATAATGATTTTAGAATAATTTTTACCTTGATGGGTCATATATTATAAAACATTTTGTTTTATTTCATGTTAAAAGGGGTGATAGGTAGATGTATGGTTGAGGTAGACTGTTGGATTGATACCTTAAGGGATAGTTTAACTTCGATTTGGTCATCATAATGAAGATTGGTTGTGATGGCCAGGAAAACTATTTAAAGTGAGCATGAGGGATAAGACCTGTATTCAAAAGGATGTGCAACAAGGGGGATAGGTAGCATGTGTAATAAACAGTTTCAGAGATAGGCATGGAGAGTACCTTGTAAGGTGAGCATTATTTAAAGGAAACATGGATGCTAGGTAATATGACAGAAGTCAAACATGAGGGATGTGTAGAGTTGGGGGATATTCACCATGAGGGATAGGTAAAATGAATGATAGGCAGATTGAGGATCTATAGGTAGACTAATGGAATGTACAGAGAAAGTTAGGTACAAAGGTAAGAGGTAAACTTTGATCCTTTAACCCTATTGAGGGAAAAACTGATTAAACTCTAGATTTCAAGAGAGAGGTATTATGAGAGATAGGTTGACTAAGGGATAGGCAGTATGTGGGATAGGCAGAACCATGCTGAGGCAGTAGTCAGGTGGAGAGATAGGAAGACATCGTGATTTGTAGATTGAGGTACTGACTTTGATTAGCATGTTGCATTTATAAAAAGTCCCAATAATCTTCAATATTACTTTTGTACATTTTTAAAATATCCTCATCATCAAACTTCACTTTTAAGTACTTTCAGTCAATTTCTAAGAATCAAAATCACAAATTTTGGATTCTGCATGATTTTTTTGGTATAGGTGGTACTTTGTTTGCATTTAATATCAGTCTGATAAAGATTCCTTGCATCTCCATAAACCCCCTTGTCATACATAGGACTCAATACTGAACATAAAAGGGAGCCTACTTTGAAGGGGGGGGGAATAGCAGGAGGTGGTCTGTACTATAGTACTCTATGAAGTAACACATCCTAGGGAACCTATACTATCCTTGCTTAAATTGCTACATTTATGGGCCACCTACTTGCAATTCATACATCTTTTCTAACTCCATCCCAACGTTGCTTGGCATCAACCAAGGATCGAATGATTATATTGATGTTAACTCTTTGCCCCATGCTTTTCCATGCAGGTGGCCAGGGTGTTACAATGACTGTATAGTCTACAGAAGACATAAATATGTTATGATTTCTGTACAAACTGTGTCAGTGATTAATGTGCAGTGTCCACATCCCCCTGTGCCCTATCTTGGTGGGATCATATTACCTTCAGACATGACATCCCTGAAGGGATCCTGACCTGTAGACTGTGAGAATTCAGTTGTGTGGCATGCAATCCATGTACTAGTTGTGGTTTAGAGTAGGATAAATCACAAGTGTTAGGCACACAATAGAACACTAGCGGGATGAGGCCAGAGCATGTGACAAGGAAGACCAGTGACCATCTCATAATTCATATGCTGGTAGTGGTCCCTGTTGGCTGGCTGCTGCTGGGGCAGTATATGACAGAGGCAAACAGTAATAATGCACAAATATGGGTGTTGCAACAAAGCACCAAACAGTGGTATTTAAGCATAGCCTGCATAAATGAGATTATACAGATGCAGTTGCTGTTTAGTGAGGACTGTGGAGAAAGCTGCTGTTACTTCAGATTATCTAAACTAATAATAATGTATACTTTGCAAGGTGTAAGTTACGACTGTAACAATAACAAGACATGACAGCTATTGTTTGAGACCTAAAAGATACACACCCATCAGGTCCATTGGATTGATTGAAATACCAGATCATGACTATTGATTAGCACTTCATCTGAATTGCCATATCAAGCCTATAAATTGTCTCCTTTTTGGTCATAACCTTATGCAAGTATATGCTGCTGATATGGAGATATCTTGAAGTATATGTATTTTTGTCCAAGACAGGTAGGCAACACCTCTATCTCATTCCCAATGAAACTACCTTTCAAGGAAAATAGTTCTTCCTGTATCTCTGTAACTATTTCATACTACATCTTTGTACCCCCCCCCCTTTGACTGGTTAATACAAGTGGGTGGGAATGCATGGTTGGCCACAATGTGGATGTCTTGGCTCCTGGACAGACCCCCCCCCCACCTCAGTGTTGCTCATGAGCTCTCCACCATGGTGGCTGGCCTGTTGTGCAAGAAGATGAGACATGTGAACCTCCCACAGGTGTATGGTAGGGACGTCATCAAATGCAACACTGCTGATCTGGGCCACATGCATAGAGTCTTGGGCTTCTGTCATGTCTGCAATATTGTTGGTCTAGTGTAACATGATCAAATACCCTTAGCTTTATCAACCAATTTAAAACATTTCAATAATGATATTACCTCTTGTTGACCATATGTGTGATCCGTGAAATAAGCAGGTGCACCATACTTAATAACAATATCAATGGCATCCAAATGATAGGGATTTCACAAGAATGAGCCAAGAGGCTGTGTGATTGGCATCAACATTGATTACCTTGACACTTGGTAGACAGGATATCATAACAAAACAGACTTCCTTACCATGACATAAAACTCATAGCAAAGTTATTAGACAATATATGACATAAATTGCTTACCTTTTGGCACCTTTTCTGTGAATGAGGGATATGAAGGATTTTAGGGACTGAAAAATGAAAGATTACACAGCAATTTGCAATGCCTGTGAATAAATCAGAAAGTTTGGATGGGATAGAATACAGCAAGACTGGTAGAGACATAGCGGGGGGATGGAAGATAGATGATGGCCCCCTACCATTGCACCTCCTTATTTATGACTCCTCCAGTATCACCTTATACATTGAAGTTCTCATACTAATGGTAAAACCTGCAGCGTCAGCTGTGTTGTAATGTGTTGTCCGTCGTCACTCACCATTATACATTTTCTCACCCTTTTAGGGGAGACAAGATGTCCAGTCAGATGGTGCCACTCATCATAAGCCAAAGTGCAGAAGCCACTAGCTCAGCCCATGGCAGATGTTGTCAAGTCGCTGATGTGCTCGGTGACATGTGCCCTGTTATGGACATTTTACCTATTGCTTCAACTGGGATAAATAGTGACTCAGTGCAAGTAGTGCTAAATGGAATGCTCAAAAAAGGCAATGGGGAACTGCACGTAGACAGTGGGTATTCTTTTTACTATTTAAGACTTGAAGCAGGCTTTACAGTCACTGGAATAAATTCCACTCCTTGCTATTATAAAGGTGATGTCATAGTCGAAACTGAATTCTAATCAATCCATGCATAGACTCCATCATTAAAACCATATTTCTAACAAACTGTTGTTTATCAATAAAGAGGCTGGCAAAGTAGTCAACTAGGATGGTAAAAGAGGAATTGGAATGATCTCATCAGTCAGGGAGATTGCAATTACCAGTTAGTTGGATTGCTAGAACAATGCCTCAATACCTCACAGAAGTATAATCTCATAATGATGAAATAAGAAGGTTTAATTGGGTGTTCAATTTAATAATCATTATGTTTTAGAGCGGTGTTGCAATTTCATGTATTACTTGAGGATTTCCAGATGGCTATTGAATATTTTGAGTCTGGGATGTCTTTATTTCAAGGGGACCTGGTGTTGTAACCACCTTTACATTAGAGTACCCTTATGTAGATCCAGTGCTAAGTAAAGGTCAGCCAAGAGCAGACAGCTATTTGCTCAGGGCATGTGAGTGAGCATATACATATAACCAGATGGTCTGGTGCCTTTCAGGTAGTGAAGATCAAATAGCGTCTCTGCCAAAAATTAAAACTTGTGAAAGCAGTCAAGGTGTATATAAAACTGCCAATTATATAGAAGAATGTAATGATGATTTAGAATTCCAAATCTCCTTTGCAGCTAACTTCAATGATTAGAACATGACTCTAAAATTGGGAATTCCCTTTAACCACTCTGCTCACCAGTTACTTGTAGTAACTGCCTATTTACATCCAATATATGCAATAGCCATAGATAGGTACCCAGCGCATCAGCTACTTGACGCAACCTGCTGGTGCCCAGAGCTTCGCGTGTGGCTACTTCGGCATGGAAAAGTGGAAATGGCCAGTAGGTGGCTGAGAGGACATAACAGGGTACAGAATGCCAATTCTTTTGAAGTAGCTGACAACTTAACTTTGATTTTGTGATGCAAGACCCCGGTTAATGGCTCATTTTTTGAGTAAAGATGTTTTGCATTTCAAAGTGATATATAAAATAATTAGTTCTGTGTGTATACAGCTGATATATCAACTCACTGAATAGATATTGTCAATATTACTACTTTGTTAAAAGATGGTGTTGCCTGAGGCACCAGTACACCTATTCATACCTACTGTTGCATTGTCACTGGTGTAAAAAAAAAGCCTCCGTCACATTCACACACTATTCGAGTAAATGATATCTCAGTTGCTCTCTTACTCAGCTTCAGTTGTGCCTGCTACTACATTAATGGCCAGGGGGTTCAGTAGAAACATGTGATATGTTTGTAATATGAAACAATATGGCAATGCTAATAGACGGGATACAGTAGGGCAACCGATGGGTGCCCTGTTTCCTTCTTAAAACATTTGTAAGCATCTTGGTACTTTGGAGAAATATGGATATCATTGAAACAATAATTACCAAAAAAATATTATGTCCTCATTTTCTGTGCTATATTTCCATCATTGACATTGGCATACCTCAGAATGCTACCCCTATGGCCGCTTCTAGATGGGTGGTTGTCAACCCCTGTATGATGGTCTACAGCATGCCTGGAGGAGACACACTAGAGCCTATTTTTAGCACACTCTGTCCCATTTTTTATGTTAGGAGACACCTGGATAGCCTCAGTGACAGGCATGTATCACAAGAAACCAATCTTGTTATCCTGACACTGCCGTCCAAACAAAATGAAGCACAAATACACCACATAATCAGGTTCTGTCTGGCAGTGAAGGCATGCTTAATCAAGATACTGCAAATATCTGAAAGTAGCCAGGAAATAGGGAAATAAGGAATCCTGAATTATCATAGCCTATAATTGGATTGTACAAGGATTGATACTTTAAAATCTGAATATCTAATATCTATTTAACTCTGAGAGCGTTAGAATATGAATAGATTTAACAGTGATCTATCACATAATTTTCTTCAACAATTCATATGCATACATTCATGGATCCTTGAGTGCATCAGACAGGTACTTTGGTGCTATGGAAATTGATGGCACAGCTGGCACAATTACCCCACCACATCATTAAATTCATATAATGCAAGGACAATAGTGCACTATGATTCCCGAAACCTGCAATTTAATGACAGTCCAACTGACCACTGTCCTTACCCATTAAAACTCTGTGAACTGGGGACTAAGTACTTGCTCATCCCGATTCAATAGGTTATTTTAGGGGCATTAGGGTGGTTAAAGGGATTTCCCACTATTCGGTAAATCCTAAACTACCAGCAATTTCTCCAAATCACTTGCGATTATATTAGTTATATGTATTATGAGGTAGCTGAAGCAATTAAAAACCATGGTTCATTGTGTTAGTTTCAGATTTATTGACTTCTGAAGAAGTCTTAACTATGGCTGCTTATGGGAGAAACCTCAATTTTTCATCATTTTCTCAAATATTGAAAAATTGACCAGCAATATCTTAACTAAACTTCCCATAATCTAGTAGACATCATTTGTACCATGACCAAGCAATAAAAATAGGTAGTCATTGGACAAACAAAAGGGCCATGAATAATTTAAACAAAAAAGTGGATATGAAAAGTGTTGGAATTTCTTACATTTCTCATGACCAGAAAAAAACTAGCGGGAATTTGTTCACCAGACTTTGCAGGGATTAAGATAAATCATTATTAACATTTTATGAGCAAAGAATTGGAAGTCTACTAGCAGAATCTAGAAGATACAGATTTATGAAAAATAAATATGTTTCCTTGCTTACAGAAATCTATGAAGTTGACCAATAGTGAATTTTAATGGTCTGTGAGGAGAAATGCAAAAGTCTGACATTCAACAGCTTGATAGTAATAAGTTACAGCATATACAAAAGGGATATAATCATGAGTTTAGCTAAAATTAGGGAGTTTCAATTTCTGGCCACCAGGTGGCGATAGAATCGATGGTGGAAAGCCCCTTTAAATGGTAACATGAATGGGACTAATGGGTTTACCACAGCATCTAGTATGTAGACACATTCTGACATCGTTGAATACAACACCCAAGTGTCTGTAATTGTAATCTTAGTATTGAATTGGTACATTCTCTCTCCCAGAATCACAGACAAGAGTGTATGTAAATATATATAAAAATGTTAATCCTGCCAAGGTGCTGCTCCATAATACTAATAGTGTGTTTCACGTGGAGGATTGTGCCTACCTGAGAGGCAGATAAATCCTTGGACAAGGCACACCAGGAAATGTCATGGTAACCAACAGGGTTGGTGAGAAATGTGAATGAGATGTAATGAAGTATTAAGTATAAAAGGTTTATATGAATGAAAAGGGACTGCATCTGCGAAGGATCCACTGGGTGAGGATAATAACATCTGATCTGTAAAAAGATGGGGTTCTAGGATCCTTTAGTGCAAGCCACAGTACTACAAGCTCCCAAAATATATTATGCCTTTACAAAGCCAATGTATACCTACCTTCTATACCCATCCCTGCTAGCAAATACTAGGGAATAATATACGATAGTTGAAGAGTGAATGCATCCCATTATGACATGCTATCTGAGATCTATATCCAGCTGTGATATAGCTTATTAATCTTCTTCCACCCATATGGCCATAAGACTACAGCATATATATATATATAATATATATATATATATATATATATATATATATATATATATATATATATATATATTCATGGATCTTTTAATAGATGGGAAATGATTCTCCATGCATTTTCTTATTTGCCATCATACAACCTTTCCTTGACAATTGGCCAAATGCACACAAATTGATGCTTTTGGTCTATTGTGACGTCATAGAAGACATCAAAGAAGCTCCCTGCTCTCCCTTATAAAAGCAGATATTATGATCATAAGATTGCCTGAATCTTTTAATTCAATATAAAGTCTACCAAATGAAGGCATCATGAAAAAAGGATGGTATTTTGCTTTAATTAGGAACCAAGATAACAAACCTAATAGAAGTAGAAAGCTGGGTAAGCTAAGGATACCCTGTACCGTCCATCAGTGACTGATGGCTGTCAGTTTATCTTAGTTAATTTTATCAGTTTGTTTTGATGATGATGATGGCCTTCAAGCTCAAATCTGTTGCGCGTGCTTCATGCACGTTACGTTGTATCCAGAAGGGGATGGTGGTTAGACGAGGCCCCTTCAAATAATAGAAGGACCCCTCACTCCGATGCCATCAAAGCCCTGCATCTAGTGGTTACAATCAAAACCTGTGTAATTACTACATTAAGTGCTGACTGTCATCATCAGAAGTATACCACCGTAAACTTAATGTATTTCTGCAGGTTTACAGGGGTTCATATTCAGATCCACCTTTCCTCATACATTGTTCACATGTACCGTCACTCTGTACTGCATAACTCACATTTAGACTCTCATTCAAACATTCACAGATTAGAGCTTGATAGGCCTTGAACAAATCAGAAGTGAAATATTTGAAAAATGATGCTCCAACATATCTCTGATTTTGTTGGGAGTTAAGATTTTTTTTAGCCTTTCTGGACTCTGGAAAGAAAGCCATCCAAACAAAGGGCATGATACAAATAGCCGGACTGAAAAAAATAACCTTCATCGCGACTACTGGTTTGTAGAACGATTTCAATTTGAGGGGGCTGCATGCAATCCTAGCTGAAACATCTTCTGGTGGCCGATGTACAAATAGCATTATGGTTATGACTGTTGATTGACTGTGATATCATATCAGCTTATCTACTGCAGCTGTGTTTTTGTAAAAGGTTTGCATTCTAAATTTCTTGAGAGCTCTCTGTCATGCAATTTAAACATGAATGATCCAGCTTCAATGAAGCTCTCATTGTGTGTTCTTCTACTCTGATATGGCCTCTGATAAAATGCATGCTAGTACTTAAATGAACAGGTTGTCATCGATATAATCTCTAGCCTGTATGTACATAATAGTTGGTAAAATGCCACATCACAGAAGTATTGATAAGGTACAACTGGAGAGGAAACCGTTCAACTCTAGGATGATGCTCATCTATGATTGTTAAATTTGAGTGTTGAGACATCCTTAAGCCAAAAAAAAAAGTGTTGTGTTCAGGTAACGCTACCTACCCTAATTTTTTGGCCCTACCCTAACCTTTTTTATGGGCATTTTGGGGAAGATCTGATATTTTGGCACTATCCAGACTTGGAAGATTTTTACAATCTCACACATAAAATTCACATCGTATAGCCGCGGAAATTTACAGACGGCCTCAAAAAAAAAAAAAAAAATTTACTACCTATCTACTCTGATTTTTTTTTCAACCCCGTTACCTGAACACAACATTTTTTTTAGGTCTTAAATATAACCTTAGGTGGCTAAAGGCTTCAGCTAGGTCCCCTTCCTGCCTAACAGTAAGGTCAATTCAAGTAGAGTAGTCTGCAGAGAATCAGACAGAGAGATGCCTAGGACACCAATTCGATTTGCAGCTGACTTCTTTCTGCATTGTCGCTGTAGTATTTCCCCTCCCTCTAATGCAATGTGGGATATGTGATTATGGTCAGCTACAGGCAGAGATGCTTTCACATACAGGGAGTGCAACTTTGCTGTGGCACACACTAGCTTACATGCAACTCTACATGTATTTGATATAAGTGGTTCCAAAGCTGTGGTGATTAGTGTATGAAATATAATGGGAAATTAGTAATCAAATTTAGCATTGTTTCCTTGCCCTTGCTGAGTGATATTAGATAGACCTACATGAAGGCATGGTCTGCCTCCTGACTGTAACTAACCCGTCTGTCAATCTGTGTCTCTAATAGTGAAAATCTATATCCTAAAGGTCGACAGTAGGATGTGTTAAGCCTATAACCTTTTTGACATAGTTGACCATTACTTTTGTAAAGACCAGTCAAATTAGAACAATAGTAGATACCATTTAAATTTCTCAATTTAATGGATTGAAAGATACTGTTTGTTTTGAAACTCATTTCTAGGGAAATATTTTATACATTCTGTAGAATCATCTGCTGAAAATGAGTTAATCTAATGGACTATAAGAACAGTGATATTCTGTTCCATTGTGTGCTCAGGCCTGTTTTGAATATCAGGGTAGTGGGGCAATATGAGGCAAGCTGCTCTGATATTGTGCCAGCTGACAAGCTAAACATTTGATGTATAGTCATTGTGTATTGACATGCTGGCTGATTGCAGAGCATTGAATCAGCCAGCTTCTGAATTCTGATCTATATGAATGAGAGTACTATTTCTGTGGTATAACTCTATCTGCTTTCTCTTCCACCTTTATAATGATTCATGGCAGGTTCCAGGTCACTTCGATAAAGGCATAGTTGCTACTTGAGTGGCTAAGCATATGTTTATACTCTTTGAAAAACATGAATAAATGAGGTAGGTAAACTCTTATTAGGCAGGTTACACTATTAGGGCTCTAGACAATTTTTATTTGCATGGACTTTGATACAATCCTAGGGAGTCCATTACATCACTTTCCTTTCTGTTATACATGCCTCTGCTTTAAATTTGGTTAACCTAAATTATTGGATAAAAGATATCGTGCTTCAGGTCAGTAATACTCTTATAAATCTTAGGAAACCAACTAAAGGATTTGGTTTCCAAAGATTTGCTTAAAGGGAGCAGCAGGGTGTATACAAAAATATGTACAGTCTTCATAGTCTCCTTATGATTCATTTAAAAGTCACAGGCCAAATGATAATGGTAAGAATGCAGCATACAGTATGGTACAGGTGTGTTGTATGGAGTGTATCAGGTGACCATCCTGTTATGACAACATATTGTGTGACAATAAGTTCTTGTATGGCTTCAAGATTATTACCTGAGGCCACAATGGCGGGAAGGTCCAACAGTAAGGTGACCTACCAGCTTCTGCTTCCTTTGTATTTCCTGTAGGGCTTTGTTATGTATCTTTTCATCTCATGTACCATCTAGGCCAACTGATTGTATTACTTGGCTTTGGGCTCAGGTTCTCCTTGTAGATAATAATTATGTTTCTCTCACCCGCACAAGCATTCTCAAGTGGTTGTACGTAGAAGGTGGTTTTCAAAAGGAGCTGTAACTAACAAGGCATACTTCATTAACTGATGTATATCCTCTTACAATTGGTTATAACTCTCTGAAACTGATTTTGGTTCAGTCTCATATGTTTGGTTCGCACATATCATTCAAATAGTCTATTGTGAGCTCCAAATGCAGTAAAGTGTGGATAGATTACTAATAAAGATAAGGCTGGTGTATACCGATGCATTTAATGTTCTGCAGTACATGTTGTGAATAGTTTTACAGGATGTATCATTATTAGATACTTATGTAAAGGTAAATATCTACTTCGGCAGGTTAATTCAAAAGGCTCTGCCATCGCTACCTGTGAGATGTCAGCAATTTCCCTCCCTTATTCTTTACTGCGATGGTAAGGTCAGCCTGCCTTCCTTTCTGATAGCCAGTACTATTTAGTGAGTCTGTTAGCCTCAGCCCTGCTGTCACTATTCCAAGCAGAACACACTGTGCACAGTGGCATCAGGTCCACAGAGAAAAAATGACAGTGGAAGACAAAAAATAGCAGTGGAAAAACTCGTTCTCTCAAGAGTCCCTACACTGGGGTTCTGCTTAGAAGTACAGTGCCCCCTCCCCTGCACCAACTATGAGAGAGAAGGGAAGCATGACGTTACTATGCCTTTAATGCATAAGTACACTCAAGAGCCCTCAAGGAGTCACAGAGAATTCACTTAACTCATGAGTAGCCTCAAGAGCCCCCACGGACTCAGCAGGTGCATTCACTTTTGTGACCAGGAATGTCCCCCCACACAGGTGCAATTGCTCTCACTATGTATCTAAACACCTCCTAAAGCTAAACACTACCAATCTAAACATTTACTCATGCTGCACACCTTAAAGCTAAACACCTATCAAAACTAAACACTTGTTAAATCAAACGCCTGATAGCTAAACATGTTTAAAGTGTTAAGAAAAGTGGGACAAGAATGTGTTTAGCTATGTGTTTAGATCCTAAACACTGGTGTTTGGTTGCTAAGCACCAAATTAACAGTGTAAGAGTACTTAAGGACACTCAGCAAACGTCCTCCCTCCCCTCTATATGTATGCAGCAGGCTATTCAATCTTTCGATCAGGAGTGTTCCCTGTAAGTGCTCTTGTACTCAGGTGAAACCACTTTGCAATTCTTTCACTAAGATCGCAGTGATCTTAGTGCTGGAAAAGGAATAGTGAAGTGATCCCAGGACTTGCTATTCTTGACAGGCCTGCAACCACTGCATTAGATAGGGTAGACCGGCCAGGTCTTATGATATGTGCCTACACTAAGATCGCTGGGGTTGCGATCCCAGGATGTTTTGAATTAAGCTCCAGATCTGCACACCAACATCATCCAAATCTCACGTTGAACATATCTATGCCAAGAGGAATATTTCTGGGTACTATGTAGTTATGCAGCTGTAATCAGTTACAGTCATTAGACGTTGAGAAGATATAGTGCAGTGGAATAGAGAGAGGAGTATGGATCTGCATACAGTATGAGAAACGATGAGCACTGAGCATTTATTACAGGAATTATTGACTGAACACAGATTTACAAACTTTCTCAGTTAGAAGATGGAATGGATTCTACACCCGGCATGGGTCTATCAATCAAGGAAATGTCTCTCTTTAACATATTCCCTACAGAGGCGTAGGAAGCAAATTTTCAGTGGGGGCGAGGCCTAGCAGGGGCCCCACCTCAACCACATTGAATTGTCGGTTCAAGCGCAATAGCGCCTATAGATACATACCTATATAAAATTTGTATAGAAAAGTAATTTTTGATCTGTTTCAAGGCCCATGCCCCTATTTTAACTATCCCTTTGCTATATCAATATAATTTGAGATGCAAAATGTTAGCTTCTTGTTCAATTCATTATGAATTCTTGGCAAATTCTGGGGGCCCAGACATACTCAGGCCCTACCTCCTTAATGATTGGGGGGCCCAGGCCCCCCTGCCCCCCTTTTCCTACGCCCCTGCCCTATTAAGAATATAGAAAAATAAGTGCAAATCTATAGTAAACCTACACACAATCGTCTTTGCAAAATATATACATAGAGAAAGTAGGTATACATACGATACATAGAAAGAAGTAATATTCCCTCTGCACAAGGGAGTAATATAAGGAAGCATATTTACTGTAGGGCTTTGTTCTGTATCTTTTTTTTTATCTCATTTACGATCTAGGCCAAATGAGGGTACTACTAAAAGGAGAGAGGCAATCATACAGTCCAGTTGTATACATCTAATGTTGTGCAAGAGTCAGCGGGTAATCAATTATGTGTATTAACATTTAAATGAGGCAGAAAAAAACATAACGCAGACCAATACGTTTGTGGGCGGTAAAAAACCTCAACGTTTGAACGTAATGTCCACAGCATACCAAGTGCAAAAAACGTAATTCAAATCAATTTGGTAGGAAAGATGCCTAAATATTCCTGGTAGCTATGTAGTGTTTTGGTATGGTGCTTACTGGGTTCTTCCCTTACTGTATTTTTACAAGACCTGGTTACTAGTTGACAATATAATTAATAGGAAATCGCCAAAGACTCTATTATCCACGTTCTAGAAGGTTCACAGTTCACACGGCTAAGACAAACTGTTACTAATGTAGAAATTAATTTTCATATAGAAGAACAACAACAATGAGCTGGTCTATTTCATGCACAGGCTAGTTTCTGAATACCAATATAGAGTGAGGCAAAATGAGACAAGTCAATTGCCATCATTGCGTGCCAAGTGACAAGGAACTCTGTTGATGATAATGAAAGAGTGCTGATATGTAATAGAGGGATTCAGCTGTGATGGATGATGATGGGTTCATTGATGTGAGAGGCCACTCTCTGGCTCTCTCCTCCTTTCAATGTCTGACCTTCCTTGATTGAATAGTTTCAGCTTCCAGGTCACTTCCATAAGGTTATAGCTGCAACTTTTGTAGCCAAACAAATCAGAACCCTCATTTATGTTTGTACAGTGGTACTTAATGAGTTAGAGAAATGGCTTCTTCTGATAGAAGTCTTCAAAATAAATATCCTTACAGAGGTCCTTTTCAGGCTAGGTAGGTCATTTTCCATCTTCCCTTATTAGAAACCCTAAAAGATGGTCTATAACCAGTAACTGCCCTCTCCTCAAATTGCTTGCTTTTTATTTTATGACTGTTTGCTTTACATATATAGGCAGAAAGTCTTTCTTGCTTCAAATAAACAAGCCTACCACAGATTAATGACAGAGAACCCCTTGTCCATCATATAGACAGGTTATTAGAGCTGTGTCTGCAAAGTACAACTTACTGATAGTATGCCATGGACAAAGGGATGTAGATGCCAGAGATCAGTCGTTATATTAACGGAGATTCCTTCTACCACCATACTGCTATCTTTGGCTTCTTTATTGAAACTACACTTCATCATTGCTATATGATTACGGCGGTGCACTGTTGAGCTTTCCAAAGATCTCTGGTAGATTCAACAGTTATAAGGCTTCTTTGTGTAAGTAATACAGACAGCGTTACTATATATAAATATATAAAACATGTAGTTATATTGGCAGTTGGTAGACAGTGGGTAGGCATCATACAATCTATCGTATGTAAAGAGCCATCAATATCAATGGGAATCTTAAGAATTTCAACTACCTAGAACTTGTTTCACAGGCACCTATGAAAGAGGTAGTGTAGTGAGGAATGCATATTTTCGAGGCTGAATATAGCTGAGGGCTAAGTTGGTTTATGGAGTTATATTAGCAATAGGTAGGAGGTAACTGTCTACAGCAGTAATGTTAGTGAACAAGTAATCAATGGATAACTCATGACGCGTGTGTGTTAGTGAAGGATAATGACACGAGGCCGTAGGCCGAGTGTTATTATGAGTTATCCATTGACTACTTATTTTATACCACGAAACCAATAAATAATCAATATTATACCAATAAATTCAAGTTGAAAACAAAAATTATTCCCCCTCCCCGGGACTCGATGCCAGCCATTGTGTGTACATGTACCTCGTTGCCCGGGAGCGGACAGCGACAGTGGCCGTCTCGGCTAGCGGCACACGGCGAAAAATAGTGTACGTACACCTCCTCTCCCGGCAGCGGACAGCGGCAGCGCACACAGCGAAAAAAGACGCGTCTCGCTGTTATGTTTGTGTTTAATACATCTCCTCGTCTGACAGCGGACAGCTAAAGCATTGAATGCGTCTCGCGGTTATGTTGGTGTATAATACACCTCGTCGCCCGGCAGCAGACAGCAGCACACGGCGAAAAAAAAAACACCCAGACCGATCCATGTACCTCTCACGGCTGAGCGCAAAGCGCTAACTGCTAGTCCACCGCATCTCCTCCTTCAGCGGCAGTGTTGGCTTGGCTATGTTTGAATGCGTCCCGTGGTTATGGTAGCGGACAGCCCGCAGTCGTCGCCTTGTCAGGCTTTGTATCATATCGAGACATGGTTCGAACCGAGCGTATCTCGTCAGTCCCTGTGGCGCAGTGCATAGGGGGTTGGATTTGGGATGTGAGACTGCAGGTTCGATCCCTACCCTGGCCTGGAAAATTTCGTGGGTTTTAACATGTAACATATGACTTGGAAGGCGTGCTGTTATCCATGTAAGGTGTGCTGTTATCCATGTAAGGCATGCTGTTATCCACGTAAGGCGTGCTGTTATCCAGGATAACAGCATGCCTTCCAAAATCGATGTTACAGCCTATAGGGTGTGCAATATCGACAGATATGTGGATGGGAATAGACCCCAAAAAGCACTGTGTAAGCCAGAAATCGTGGTATAAGACAGTATAATGTACAGAGGAGACTCATTTATAAGGGGAGTGAGAGTCTACCTGGGATGAGAGGGGTTCCTAGATCTACAATAGACACCCTATATAGTGCAACCATTCGCAGTCAAGGTTTCTCTGATCTGCAGCAGTTTTTATAACACATCGATCTACAGGCCTCATTGCTCCAGTACCCTTGCCAATCTTGACCATAGCAGGGATATGCAGGCAAATAAAATAGGACATTGTCTGCCTACAGGTTGCTGGGGTAATATTCAGAAACCGTCCTTTTGTGATGTACAATACAGTTTATTGTGCCCGATAGTGTATTCCTAGGGAACAAAAGGAGAAAATAATGGAATGAACAAGGGGATGGGAATAGAGGAGAACATCAGTCATGTTCAAAGTATGTTGTATGTATTCACCTTTCAAATCAATGTATCCTATACACACATACTCTCCATAGAGAACAGGCAAACTGTAGGAGACACTAGATCTATGGTTAGTTTATACTCATTTGTCTTTTTTTGAAAATAGCAAGCTCTGACACTTTCTAGTAAGGTAGAGGGCTAATGCAAAGGGCTAAAATATAACATTATCATAAAATTAGGACTACTCTCCCTATAAGTTTTATTTTTTGCAATTAGATTTTGGTACACAAAAT
The DNA here is from genome assembly GCA_949317995.1 of Acholoe squamosa. NCBI lineage: Eukaryota > Metazoa > Annelida > Polychaeta > Phyllodocida > Polynoidae > Acholoe > Acholoe squamosa. The sequence continues at coordinate 105,281,983 of OX439035.1, read as the reverse complement.
TCATTATTTTCTCTTACTGGATCACTCTATCACTCAGCATTTAGTTTGGCTCTCGGACCCTCGATCCAGGAGGTCTTCTAGGTATTATTTGTCTATCATTTTTGTGCATTAAACATACCTTGCTGCACCATAATATCCGATGACACCCGTACATTTGCATTGTACCTTTTGATGAATGGCTATGCTATCATTTTATACTTATGCTCCATACAGAACATCAAAGATTATCTGAATACTTTAGTTACTTGGATGAGAGAAAATAGGTAGTGGTAAAGACTGCAGCCTACTGTAGCTCATTTGGTGGGTTAGGAAAAGGCACAGCTTGAGGGCTGCATCTAAAAGCAAATTTTAAAGAGTTTTCTTCTCCCAGGTTTCAGTGGCCCACAGTAAACCTACCTAATCATCTGCAGCTCCTCCATCATGTCATGAGCAGGCATGTCATTCTTGTGAGAGAAGGATCCTTACATCTGAGTCAATTTTCTTCCCCCCGACCTGAGGACATGTCTATCACACAACTGATACTACCAGCACCTACCACAGCCTAGGCATGCCAAGACACCACGTATGCCAACCGAACAAATTAACATTGGTGCTGTAGAATCATTTGACTTCCTATGTTTTCTTTTTGGAGCATTTTGGAGCATTATACTGCTCTATATACCCCACCCAAAAGGCACCTCAGATATCTCATTTTCTTAGTAGTACTCTGAAAAAGAGGTATTTTGTTTATTTGTACATGAAAATGACCATATTATCAAAAACACTGGAATTCACTTTGCACAGCTATTCCTCCAACTCACATTGTACTGTATGAGCACAAATATAATAAACTACCAGCAATTACTTGAACTTGACTGCGTTGGTCTAGTATAATTTCCCAACGGTAACTGGAGAAGTGAGTACCATGGAGAAGTGCACCCCAAGAGAAGTAAGTACCAGGGAGAAGTGAACCTACAGGAGAACTGGGTACCAGAGAGAAGTGAACCCATAGGATAACTGGGTACCAGAGAGAAGTGAACCCAAAGTAAAGTGGATACCAAAGAGAGGTGAATACCAGTCAATAACAAAACCCACTGGACAGCACTAAAAATCAAAATAAACTGCAGACTGATGGACGTCAGTCACTGATGGATGGCATAGGGACAGTATCAATAGGGTCCCCGGCCTTCTAGTTCTATTAGAGCTTGGAGTTTGTTATATTGGTTCCTAATTCACACCAAATCTTTATATTCACTTATCACTGCATACCGGGGGCCATGTGACCATTCTGTGCTGTCACTGGCCCGATTAATGCTGTCATCGTCCTGCCACCTGAGCACCTCGAAGCAGCTGAATGGGCTGTCACCAGCATGCTTCAGGCAGGCTACAACTGTTCAACTGGATTTTTTGGGATAAGGTATGCACCTCTCAGTGGTACTCAGACTCCAGGGGTTCACTTCTCTCTGGTATTCACTTCTCGTGGGGTTCACTTCTCCATGGTACTGCCATCTCCAGTATTCCTTCCAACTCTTGTTTCACTGGAGCCACTTTAAGTATGCACAACACATTCTATTATGGTGATCTTCCAAAAGATGCAATGTTATTTTCTTGGTCCATTTCTTGTTCAGATTACTGAGCATACAAGCAAAAAGGGACATCTGTCCTGTGGTTTTTGGATGATCCTTTCTGCTTACCTATTTGTTGTAATTGTTCCTATGCTTGCCTCTGTCTCCTTGTAATCATTGATGCACCTAAGGTAATGGATTGGTTGCTGACTGTCTGCTCATACCTCATACCATCAAATAAAAGGGCCAAATTAACATCTTCCAGACATATTCAACCTCACAACCTCTGTTCTAGTCATGATCATTTGTGTCTTTGAAAGCAATCTACAAAAAAATTAATGCTTTGCTCAAATGAATTATCAAATCAATCCTGAACACACTGGGTAGAATCAGGCACCTGACAAATTACTGTCAAAGTAAAATTACTAGTGGATAACAGCGTAAATTCTAAATTTAAGCTAGATAGTGGGAAATGACAAAGACTCTACAGGGCTGTAACTTGTGCAAGGAGGGTTTCTATCTCCAACACAGGTTCTTGCGCAGTAGGTGTACCCTACCTTTACATTGGACATACTCATTTATCAAGTGAAAAGGGGAGTCCTGAAGGGGGAGCTCACATTGCCTCTATTGAGTCCCTCATAAAGTCAGATCGATCTCAACACTAAACCCAGCAATGTAACTTAGAAAACCGCTCTGTGCTCTTTGCCCACTGGCCCAGCTTTATATCAATTTTGGGTGCTTAAAATACAAAAGTTTGAAGACGTATATCAAAACGGATATAAGATGTTAAGATGACCATACTGAGTGAATTGATATTTGTGACACATGCTGTGAAATACAGGAGGGTGTTGCTCCTATTGTAAAAAGAGCTGTGAGTATGTGAACTCTTTTCTAAACAAGTCGTGCACTGCTTCCCCTAAGTACTTGCACTCACCACATAAGTCTGAAAAGTCACCTGCCTTGTTTAAAATAGAAAGAGCTGCACTACCAGGTACCTACTCATGTCACACGCTCTATAGTTTATTATACTGACTGACTTCTCCCAACTTGGTACCTTTTTTTTAGCACCGTACTTGAATGACCACTTGTGAGCAACAAAAGGGACAAGTTATAGCTACATGAAAAGAAAGGACTGGAAACAAGGGCATTTTTAGCCAGCTCCTCCTTTTACTATAGGAGCAACACCCTCCTGATCCCCCTAGGACCAACGGTCTTAAGATAATCAGTGGCCAGTGAAATAACCACTTCTATCTCAAGGTGAGGAAAAAGAGCTTAACTTATCACAATAACGATAACCACGCTGCTATTTCCGATAAGTATGGTTAACCAAAAAAGGGGCATTAGCTGTGTTCTTATATATTATTACCAAGGCGTGATTGATCATTTGATCAAGAAAATCAGTTGATTCGCGTTGAGTCATTATTGTGTTCAAGTGGAACTATCATTCCGAGCATATAATATCATTCTCACAACCAAATACAGTTATAACAGTTTTAACCAATACCAATCACAGCCATAGTTATCACAGAGCATTAGCTGGTATACTATTCTGTAGCAACCTTTTTGCTTTCTTTTTTAAACTCTGTTAATGCAATATAATTTCTAAATTCAGTTGATAATGCGTTCCATACTTGACTTGTCATAAACTCAATTGATCTATCATAGGCAGTACAATTATATTTTTCATTCAGTAGAATAGGACATCATTTTGCCTAGTGTTCCTTACAGTGGGTTTACAGTGATCAGGTTTTTTTCGATAGTTTAAAAGCCAAAGTTCTAAGGTGATGTAGTCTTCTATCTTTAAGATATGGGAGTTTTGATTCCATATGAATAAAGTCAGTAGATGTTAAGATTGGCATTTTTAGGCAGTGTTTTATACATCGATTTTATGATATTTGTAGTTCATTTGAAATTTTTTTGAAGCTCCTGCATATAAAACATCAGCGTAGTCAAATACCGGTACATCTAAAATTAGCATAATTTATGCTAATTAGCTAAATTAGCATAATTCCTTTATTCTTTTGCCCATAACTTTTGGACTAGAAATGGTATTTTCGTTCTGTTTTCACCATAGTATACCTGGTAAAACAAACCTTCAAATGAGATCATTGATTTTCTTATTTAGAATGAAAATCATGTTTCCATGGCAACATAAATCAACAAAAATGCCTATTTAGTCCGAAAAATGTTCTTTTTACATGCCTTATATGGAACATTTCCACCCAAAATAGAATGTTTTATCAAAGATCATTGAAATTCTCCATGAAAAAGTACCCTAAAACAGTTTTAGGCATATTTTTCCTATTCTAGCCCATAGTGATGCCCCCTGGTGGTTAAAACAGGTACTAAATCCCGCAGGAACCCCCATTTCTGCTTGCTGGCTCACATCTATTAAGACCATCCTGTAAAACAGGTATAGTATCTATTACAGTTTTACCTCTAGTATAGACTACAGTGCCGTCTGCATATAGTAACATTTTTTTCATTTTCTAGAACATCGTTAATATAGATTTAAAACAATAAAGGACCTAAAATACTTCCTTATGGTACACCACACACAATTGAAAGAGGGCTAGAGCCTTTATCATTAGCCAATACAATTTGAGTTCTTTTGCTCAAATAATTGGTGATAAGTGATAGATTTCTATTTTCAATTTTTTCCAATAGAATAAAGTGATTACAACAATCGAATGCTTTTTTTCTATCGATGAAACCAGCCATGGTCACATGACCTTTATTTCTATTTTTTAGGATGTCATTAGTGAGGAGAGATATAGTATCGATAGTGGATTTCTTTCTTTCTGTACTTCCCTTGGAATTTCGATAAAATGGAGTTGACCTCTAAGTGTTGTTCTCAGTTGGAATGTATTATCCTTTCTAAAACTTTGCCTGGAAAGGGTACTTGACTTTTTGGTCTGTAATTAGAAATTTTTTTCTGATCGCCTCCTTTTGCTGGTGGGGTGACCTTGGCTGATTTCCAAGATTTAGGTATATAACTTTCAGCAATGATCATATTCAACAATCTTGTAAAACAAGTGATTTGACAAGAAACAGCTAGTGTAAAAACTCGTGTAGAAATATATGATAAAACAGAACTTTTACTCGAGTTAAAAGTTTTCAGATCTGAGGCCACATTATTCTCTGTAATGATGATATCAGGCATTACTATTTGACAATCAGCGCCTTGGAAACTCCATTCCTCACTTTATTTGTTAGCAGGATTTATAGCAACATTTAAATGAAACTTGCGCTTCATTGTTGCAATTAACACGTCAAAAAAAGAAAGAAAGAAAAAAAGATTGGGTCCAATGTTAACAAAGAAGTCATTTATAAAATCAGCCGTGTCATTTTCATAAATTTTCGTCCCATGATCATTCACTAAAGAATTATCTTTTTTCTGTATACGAGATCCTGGTAGAATTTATTTCAGTGCATCCCAAAATTTTCTTGAGTCATTAACATTGTTAGTGATCTCGTTGACTACAAAAGTTTGTTTTGCTTTTTTGATTTGAGTGGAACAGTGTTTTTTAATGATCTTGCACGATCCCATTCTAAAATCCCATTAGTTCACTTTGCTTGTTTTAAAGCATTATTTTTTGTTATGATATCAGCAATGAGTTCGGGCGTTAACTATGGCTCTTCTTTAAAACGGATTTTAAAATTTCGAATAGGGCATAATATATCAAGTAGTGCACTGATGTTGTTTTCAAACAACTTCCAACATTGTTCAATGTCATTACAATTATCAAATTGGTCCCAAGACAAATATTTGAGTCTTTTTGTAAATACTTCTTCATTGAAATTGAGGTAAGATCTCCCTTTAAAATCTCTTTCTTTTTTTTTACAAGAAGGCTTGTCTAGAATTACATAAACAGGTAAATTATCACTTAGACTAACGTAAGCCAATCCAGATAGTTTTACATTCTGTGCATTTGTGAAGATAAGGTCTATACCATTCTTATTTTTTGTAGATTCCTTAATGAATTGTGATAAACCATAATCACACATAGTGTCAATTAGATATTCTTTTGTAGGGCCTTCTTCAAACATATTCATATTAAAACCACCAAGTAAGAATACATCACACTTATCTAGGTTTTCAATTTGAGCAAGAGCATTTTTTATATAAGTTATACAATTTTTATTTATTACCATCCGGAGGACGATACAATGTATTATGTTTGCCACAATCATATTCTTAGAATTTGGTCTGATAATATTAAACCATTGTATCTTAATATCAATATTGCTGGTATTTAGATTTTTAAAAATCGAATCATCACAGTTTAATTCATTGTGAATAAAAGCACAGACTCCCCCTGCATCCTTTTCTCGTTGTCCCTCAAAATGGTACATGGTATTGCCATTCATAATGTACTCATTATCATTTTCAGTAAGCCAAGATTCAGAAAATAATAATACATCGATGTTTTGGTAATTCAACTTGGTATTCAACTTTGTAAACTTGTTCTGTATACCTTGAGCATTCAAATGGAGTAAGCATTGATCTTTAATTGGTATTAAATATTTTAGGAACATGGTTATTATTTATTTATGACATTCAATCTACCGTAATCTCCCGCGTAGAAGACGTATTGCGCGTATAAGACGCACCCCAAACTCAGCACATGCATTTTCGCGTATAAGACAGACATTTTAATGCTGATATTTGTAAGATAAGTACATTTCTATAGTAAAAGTACCCCTCGTATAAGACGCATCCCAAACTTGAGAGAAAGCTATAAGACTCCCCAGCATTTTGTTTGGCGTAGAGGACGCGTCTTATACGTGGGAGATTACGGTAGCACCTCAACCCATGTACATCTCCACAGCCTTAGATAATATTCTATTACGTCCTTCTATCTTGTCTCATTTACCGGGTAGTAGACCGCTGCCTTTATGGCTGTCCATACTCATTTGTTTACAAGTTGGCTAGGAAAATGCTCACTATACCTTAAATGTTTATCCAATATGCCATGTATTAGTAAGTTAAAAACATGTGGAAAATTAATAATAATTCAAAGTTTCAAACGTTTCAAACATTGCACCCATATGTGCTTGAGTATGATTATCCCGTGTACCCTTGCCGACAGTGATAAGGCTGAATCAGAATATATAGATCTGTCAGGATTTGGAGAGGGATAGGTGTAAGGGGAAAGGGTAACTGCTGACAGGTAAACCTACAAAAAACCTCTTATCTGATAGCAATACAAGGCTGTGTTGAAGATTCTCTTATCTCACCCTATGTATAAAGAACATGTAAGGTACATTCTCAGTATGCAATACGTATTACATACATCTTGAGCAATAATTAGAGCAATTTGATATAACTCTTTAGTGTAAGGTCCCCACCTAAGTAAGGGCACCTCCTGAGTACGTTCAGCTACATTAGTCACTAAGATGATATTTATTTGATGAAGATGTCTTTTAAGATTGTAAGTATGTTGATACTAAGTTATACTACATAATCATATTTATGCCCTATGAAGACTGTGGATGACCCTGTTCTCATTTAACAATCAGATGAACTCAACTTAGTGAAGTTGGTTGCAGAAACTTCTCATCCATCCCATGCTAAAATGAAAATCAGTTATTTTGAAATAATTTCTGGGTAAGGGGAATTATTTTAGCCAGAAATGTAGCTCTTCTTTTTCAAATTGCATGTTGGTATTTGCAACCTATAACAAACCTCAATAGTGAGCAGTGCATCCTGACAATAACATCTTTTTTAACATTACTTCTGTGCCTGAGCCACCTTTTTGCCTCAGCTGGCATGTCAGCAGTGGCAGAATCCCCTTAGGTCTCATAGGTTATCACAAGATGAATGGACACCAGACTTTGACCAGAGGCGACCATTGCACAAAATACTTTAGCTTGGAAACTTTGTTTCTGACAGTGCTCCTCAAGATTGCTAGATGGTTTACACCATTAGGCAAGCGGCATGGGTACACTGAATGATTCATATTTAATCCATTGTTCAAAGGTAGATCTAACTGCATTTGGATTTTTTTTTCTAATTTACAATATTACATTGTAGACCTCCCTTCACACAATTTATTTTTAACATTTTTAAATACTTGGCCATAATGACAGTTCCTGTTTCAATACACTACATTAAAGTACAAATCTAAACCACCTTATGTTATGAAGCATTCACTATAGATATAATGGGAAGTAACAACAGGGCAAAGATGAGACTTTTTTCTTTCAGAGTTTCTTTATCAACATCCAGATGGCATGTTCATATAGGATATCTAAGGATGTTTCCCTGTTAATAACTCCACCTGGCACCATTGAATTCTATGCTAACGAGGTCTGTAAACATCAGGTATGTCGGAAAATTTTTTCAAATACTCCACGGGCATTGGCTTCTACCACCGGCCGGGGATCGATTCCCTGTTGAACCCTAAACGGTTTGAACTGGAAAACTATGGTGTAGTTGACTTTGTATGCTTCGCCAATTTATTAACATGTCCAGATTGAAACCAACACCCTCTTGAAGACGAAGAAAGGTTCTGAGAGTGCGTTATGGCTGGATAGGGAACTGGGGTTATGAGCAAAAAAGCACTGTCCAGGCCCAAATCGTTAAACAAAATATCATAATACCTCCAAAAGAAAAAAAAAAGAATTTTGAACATGAACTTTCCAGTAATATATCACATTAGTCAATACCTTGATAGGCTTTGGAGAAATGACATTATGAATATCGGTGCTCATCATTCTGCTCTCAGTGGGAATAAGCTCTATGTCTAATTAGCAAATAATAGTACAATCTTAACATTTTAATTCATACATCTCTATGGGGAAATCTATCAAATGAGCTATTTGATTTCTCAATATAGAACCATTTTGCAACAGACTATCAAAAGTATCTGTTGATTATAAATGTACAAACATGGACTGCTCGGTGATATGAGGCTTCTGTGTAGTGACATTTGATACAACTTGCAATAAAGAGATATTGTGCTGCTGCCTTCTCTTCTCTCTGTGCTCAAATCTACTGTGGAAGCTAAACTTAAAACGCATGTACATACAAGGATGAACAAAAAACATGTATTCGAAGAATCACTCTAAGGGATCAAATCTGATGTCACTCTTATAAAACATATTTTAGATGGTATTCTAACCTTCAGCCATCTTTACATCATACCATTAGGCATGTATGGTTTAAAGCAGAAAACAAACAAAGCACGTTTCCCGATGCGTTCACGCGCGCGTCGACGCGTGAGATAACCCCCAGTAGGGCATTTCTGACGCCCTGCCTTGGCATGGTAACGTCCCTCCGCGTTGACGCGACGCACTATGTTTGTTTTCCGCTTAAGGATTTGCCTCTTATTTTGAAGGTTATAATTTTCGGTTATCTATAGACTGTAGCTGTAACATCTCCATCATTTTATGCTCTATCTTAGTGGATGATATTACTCTCAGACACATATATGGCACCCCCAGGGAGGTCCCAAGCCTGCAGAGTCTAAGTCACTCTGATACTTCAATTGTATGGAATGCCATACATGGGGGTAGCTGTGATTTACAGTTGGATGAATCACATGGGGATGTACACAAAAAAATACTAGCAGCGCAAGAACCAGACTACCGGACGAGGCATACAATGACCATGACATATGATGGACAGTTTGGTGTTGGCCTCTGAAGAGGTGGGGGCTACCATTAAGACAGTACATATATATATATATATATATATATATATATATATATATATATATATACATATATATAATATATATATATATATGTGTGTGTGTGTGTGTGTGTGTGTGTGTGTGTGTGAGAGGCATACTGTAGTGAAGCACATGGTATTCCTCTAAAACAACTACAGTGAGAGTGTAATACTTCATTATTATGATCCCTTTCCATTGGAAAGCTATTCATTCAATCGGTCCCTTTCCCTGTTGCTCCAGGCCTTTGTTGTGAGTGATGATTATTAAGGTTCCTGTGTATGGACAATATAGTTATATGGACTAATCTTTGTTGTTCATTGTGTACACATGTATTGATACTTATCATATCAGATTAGTAGGAACGTGTCAAAGTTAGCTGTAAAAGGTAGTTGCACTATAACATGAGTTTACACGGTTAATCCAACTACAAATTGTTCCTGGCTCAGCTCCTGCAAGTAAAGTTTGCAAGTAAAGTTTCCAATGTACTCTCCACAGGAGCACAATACTTTGTATAGAATGTGTACCTTAGCTTTACGAAGGTCTTCCCCATATGTCTTCCTGAAAGGAGTCAGGCTGTTCTGGGGGAGTTTGTCGCCCCTGAATCCCTTTCCAAAATCAGATCCATCACAACGCTAACACTACAACCTGCCACATTCACAAACACTAATAGTCAGACGAGAGGACCCCTCGGGGGAGGGAAAATTCCTGAGACCTCTATAACGTGGGCAGGAATGTAGTTGGGAACTGTTTCAATCATTACAGAAAACACTTTTTTCCAGCAAAAACGGCATTTGAGTGCGTTTAATAAAGATAAGTCATCTATCAATATATTTTCAGCAGCCAGATGGAAAACAGTGACAGTTCTCAATAAATAGTATAGATCACTGCTACCATAAGCATACCAAAGGCATACCAAAATGGATGTTGTCAATGAAAATCAGGGAAGAATGGAACCTATCGAGACTGAATTGAAACAGAAACTCGCAGATATGACATCCCTCTCCCAATGAGTCTCTCATTACTTGGAGGGATAGTGTATCCCCCCTCCTTTTTTACAATTTCTGAAAACTCGATTGCATGACATTTCCTCCCAGCCAGCGAAATGGTACCGGAAGCTCTATTTTCAATTTGCAGGTTTATGTCTGTGATTAGTAACCAAGTCTTAACAGGGAGTAGGAGGTCTTGACCCTGACAATCTTCTTGTGACTTTACTTAACATTTTCCCAGGTTGTCATGCCAGTAGTGTTGGAAGCCCCTCAAGTCTCATGAGTTGAATGGACACTAGGTTGTGGCCAGAGGATATAACTGCACAAAATGATTTAGTTTGGAAACTCTAGATCTGTGTGTGTGATTCTTGCTCTCTCTTTTGCGTATGTCGATTTTTAAATGGTAGCAGCACTAAGTGGTCAGTACCTAGCACGTTGGAGGTCTAATGATTTGTCACTCTGCATTCATTTCCTTGATTTCTCTCTACAAAAGCCCAGTCAGTACAATGAAATTTCCTTTTGGGATGTAACAAACTGGGCACATTATGCTCTTTTACACGATGTATATATATAGGATATCTTCTGATAGTTCTTTCTGTATGTGTACAGACCTCCTCTATGTTACCTTGTATGTACAAAGGTAACTAACTTATCTTTCTTTGTGAATATGTTATTACTTGTACTCCCAGATCCTGTAATGGCTTTACTATTGGGAGGTTGTGAACAAAGTGACCTAAGTCATGATCAAATAATCTTTATAAATAGACCATTTTATATATCATTTCTCATTAATCACCAAAGTTCCAAACTATTGTAATGATCAAACCATGTCAATCGTCATTGATTATCATGTCTTCATGTCGTGGAACGATTGAATAAAGCTTTGCTTATAAAAAAAACCTGGATACAATTATTATTACTAGTCAGGCATGAGTTGATTTTAGGGCCTGCCACAGTGACATGGAAGAAAACTCCTCCATTTATAACATTTATACATGAAATCAGAGGTAATTAATCCTTCCCAGCAAATTGTCGTCATCTGTCGCCATGGTTGGTCATCAATGGTGACTCCTTTTCGAGTGATAACTCATTCCGTCATCTTTCGCCACTGTGTGTTAGACTCATGTGGCATAGCGATTGTTATTCTTGGTGATCTTGTGCTATAACAATGTCATGTTCCATCTAGCGACATGTGTGAGCCACTTCACACAGGTTGATGAAGACTCACAACAATTTGCTGGGTTAGAGGGGAACAACATCTAAATATCAAAAGTTCTGCTCGTGTATACTCCATGATTTGACTAATACAATATATGCTCAAATTCGATCATTTGCATTGAACATGAATCCCTTTGATCCCAGCAGATGGTACCATCGCGTTATTGACAGATAAATGCTGGCCTATACCCTTAGTACATATATAGAGGTGCGCCACAGGAGAGCTGGAACTACATTTAGGCCCTCTGGGGTATATATGCCAATGTGCCAACTTTTATCCGCATTTTATGATTTCCTATCAACAAATCAAGCAAGCCGGTGTCCAGCTGAAAGGTTTATGGGTGTGCAGGGGTAGACACTAACATTTTAAGCCACTGGCCACCCGAGCCATTGACCTCAGAAATCTATTCGCCCGTTGACAAAGCTATTGGCCTGGAATTTATAGCTGGAAACCTCTGATGAAAAAATAGATAATTTGAAACTCTAATATGGGCACTTTATTAGCAATATTCACCTACAAGTGGGTGATCTTCATGTCCCTGGTACAAAGAAACCCCCATCAAAGGTACCACATTTTTATAATTTAGAGTTTATTGGGGAAAAGCCCACTGACCACCCCAGCCAGGAGGGAATCATCGATTACAGTTTAGTAGGACTTAGTTTGATGTGTATAGATTCATCTCTTTAACAGTGTTTAAAGGATTACCCCAATCTAATCTGAAAATGTCAAGTTTGGTGACCTAAATTGTACCGAAATGTGATTTATTTAACTATTAGTGAAACCCTTTTAACAGAATCTACCATCTTTAGGACTGTAGGTCAACGCCTGGCATGCAGATGTATTTTAGGACCTCTATCACAACCCATCAAAAAGGAAAGTCATATGGGAATGTCCCTGTGTTTAGTGAGAACCCATGATCAGAGCTTTCGTTCTTTATTCTATCACAGCTGAAATTGCCTTTGGACTCCTTCTTGTTGTATGGATATATTCAGCCTGAGACCAAAATCCTGAGGACCATTTCTAAGGATTTCCGAATTTCTTAAAAACTCCTCAGATGTCAAAGAGAGGATGTAACAAGAATAGTGAGCATTTGGGTTCCACCATTTATAAATATAGTCGAATGGCTTATTAAATGCAGGTGTTATACATGTAGTATTATAAGTGGGTATTGGGCCGTCTAATGAACCATAATCTGTTGCCCTGTGTTACAGACATTTGTCCTATTCTAACCATGGATATAAAGGCATTTTCGATTTTGTGAACGCCAAGGAAACGAGACTCACTGTGTAATTCATTTTCCATGCGTCATTTAAACATCAAACATACAGGCACAGTACTGTATCCTAAAGCAATAAAGAACTATATGCCCTGAAAACACTACCTTTTTATCCACAAGCTAATATAGACAGTTTGGGACTTGATCCTGGAGCTTAATTCAAAACATCCTGGGATCGCACCACCAGCGATCTTAGGAATAAATCAGCCTTATCCTATTAAGCGATCTTAAGAGTAGACTGGGTTCACACATCCTAGCCAGCACTAAGATCACATTGATCTTAGCCTCAGCCCTCCTACGCTATTCCAAGAATAACTCACTAGGCACAGGGGTAAGAGTCCCAAAATAAAGGAATAGCTGTGGAGTCACTCTTCTTCACAAGAGTGCTCATACCATCGTTCCCCGTCCCCATATGGGCTAACAAAAGAGCAGAGGGTGCAGCTGACCTCCGTACAATATTCAAGAGTTGTTCCCATGAATGTATGATTTTTGCTTGCCTATTAGAAGCATTGTGCCCTCCCCCAGGACAAAAAGAGAGAAGGGAAGAATTACCTTACAGTGCACTTAACGCATGAGTAGCCCTACACTGCAAAAAAGGTGTGTGTTTATACATACCACACTATCTACATGGTGTGTGATTCCAACACATCTATAATATTCAAACACTTACAGCTAAACACGATCAGATTCTAAACACTTATCCTGAAAACTACACACCTACTTCTCACACACTTAAACACCTACACACCATAGTGTTTAGGTGTTTGGGTTAAACACATCCAGTCTCTATGACTGTGTTTAGTCTTAAACATGTATTTGAAAGATAAACATCAGGTGTTTAGCCATCTGATAAGAATCATAAGCAGATAAGATAAGTATAATATGTATGAAATGAGTAATAGCATAGTATCCTTGTTTTTATAGTTGTATATCACCCAGTTTCCCGACAATTCAGTAGTTTTGTATGTATCTAAACACCTCCTAAAGCTAAACACTACCAAACTAAACATTTACTCATGCTGCACATCTTAAAGCTAAACACCTATCAAAACTAAACACTTGTAAAATCAAACACCTGATAGCTAAACATGTTTAAAGTTAAACGTGTTTAGCCAAAAAATGTATTTAGAAAAGTGGAACAAAAATGTGTTTAGCTATGTGTTTAGATCCTAAACACTGGTGTTTGGTTGCTAAACACCAAATTAACAGTGTAAGAGCCCTCAAGGACACTCAGCAAATGTCCTCCCTCCTCTCTTTATGTATGCAGCAGGCTATTCACTCTTTCGATCAGGAGTGTTCCCTGTAAGTGCTCTTGCACTCAGGTGAAACCACTATGCAATTCTTTCACTAAGATCGCAGTGATCTTAGTGCTGGAAAAGGAATAGTGAAGTGATCCCAGACTTGCTATTCCTGAGAGGCCTGCAACCACTGCATTAGATAGGGTAGACCGGCCAGGTCTTATGATATGTGCCTACACCAAGATCGCTGGGGTTGCTATCCCAGGATGTTTTGAATTAAGCTCCTGGCCACATGCCTAAATCCTGGGCTTCCCTCTTCTCTGTAGTATTAATGGACATTTTCCATGAGCAGCCCTGTGTGTCTGAACAGTTGCTGCAAGAGCCAGGAGGGGACAGGCGGGGACATCAATGTCAACAGCATTTATGCAGGATCGTGGGCGGGAATAGGATACATCCCATTCATAAGTAATTGTGGCTGGGTGGTTGGAGGATCATATACTACTGACAGTGTGGGAACATTCCTCTTGAGGTAGAATATATAAGCAAATGTCAACGATCAGTGAAAAATTTTCAATGCGTCGAGTTGTCTCGGTTTGTTTTGATCCGCCATGACACCTTGCTCGACGAAGTAGGTCATGTGATATGGTGCTAGCCACTGCTTTTAGTTTCAAATTAAATGTTCCTTGCACAGGGCAATATTTTCTCTTTTAACATGGTGCTAATACTTAGATATACATTAAACAAGTCATAACATAATATTATTTAACTAGTTCAATCATTCTTTTACCATAAAACTTCTAATAACCATAGCTGAATATGAAACAAATTAGCTCTGTATAAATTTCAAAACGGCGCCGCTGAATATGCGAGGATCATATTCCACCCCCCCCATTGAATACGGCATAAGTAGTACTAATCTATAATGTCGTCCATATTAGCCATATAATAAATACTTGTATGTGTAGATCTATAAACATCTAAGTATGTCCATCCTGGTGCTTACATTCTTACTTTTAGTGGCCATTGCGATCCATATAGACCAATTCCTTCCACCTCCATTCTAAATGTGCTCAATATCAACCATATTGCACACAAGGCTCCAATGAAACATATGCTCATGTGAACTCTCTGCCCCATCCTTTTCCAAGTCTTCACATATGACCATGTGTTCAGACAAAGAAAGAGCCTACAATTATACACTGTGAGTAAAGTTGTTGAAATAATGGCGGAATCCTTGTCCGAAAGTTGCCTGAGATCATCACTATATTCACAGAGAACCCGTGTACCACTGTACTGTTACCTGGGGCTCCTTGTGAAAACTACGTACACTAGTTCACTGCAAAACAATTACCTTGGTTCTCTGTTTAGTTTTATGAGGATCCCTGGTATATTCAGTAGGTACTTTTTACATTGGAGTCTGAGGAAGACATAATTAAACTACATCAACCCAGACCAACCACTGTCGTCTCTCTCCTATCACAATCTTTTGGAACAGGGCTGTGTTTGATGTTCTCAGATGACACAACTACTATAATGGTGCTAACTACAGCCAGTCCAAGGAGGATCCCTTGGCGCAGCAGTGGGTCATTAGAACAGACATGGCTGTAGACTGCCAATTTAAGGCCTTTGATGCGATGGTGATGAGAGTAGCTCAAGCTGCTTGATGTAGGATGGTAAACTGCTCAGAATTGATCAGAAGAGGGATATCATCTCCCAGAGGATATATGTTGGCAAAATCCATAAGAGCTCTGTAAAACCGGCTTATAATTAAAGCAGGTGAGGAAAATGTTCAATTGATTTACTAAGTAAGGACGGTGTAGGTTTGAAGTTAGGATGAATTATAGACAAGAATGTCGATAGTAGTTCAGAAATACATATAGTCTGTATGGTATTATGATTCGAAATCAGCAACTTCAATATGGATATTATTCTTATGAATATGAATTCCTCTTCATTTGATAATGTGTATTGCATCATTTCAAATGAAATAATTACATATTTACAAATAAATCGTATTAAATTTAGTGAAAATCAAGAGAAAAAGAAAGGAAAATGGACTACTCTGCTGTGGACATAAGGCAAGAAACACCCCAGCCACACATTCCTTATGAGACTGCAATTAGTGGTAAAAAAATTAAATTCGTCACACAGAATGATCCTGAGTTATAGGGAATTGAGAAGAGCGACAAGTCGATCGCTATTGTCTGGGGAGCTACAATAGTAATTCTGGAAATAATATAAAGATGCGGGGTTCCTTCATACTAGATATATCCCCGTAGCATACATGAAGGCTTACTTCAAAACATGATCTAAAGACAGGAAACTTTTGAATGCGATATGTCACCGGGAACAGTCAAAGAATGTCACTATAAGTCCTCAGTCACATGAAGTCTAGAGTGGGCACGGTGTGTTATATCCCTATAGGATACTGGAGGTGGCTGTGAGGGCTGAGTCATTGTTTTGGACTTGAGCCAAGTAGTTCCTGGGGGTCCCGGTGGCAGCAGTAGAGGTTATGTCCTTATGAGTGGATGGGTGTGTCCTCTATGAGCAATCCATTAGAGCACTACCAGACCAAGGTCCAAAGGGTGTTGAATGGCAAAAGACCAGAACCACCAGCAGTCTGGGGGTATACAAAGTCCAAAGGGTGTCGGATGGCAAAAGATCAGAACCACTGGCAGTCTGAGAGTATACAAAGTCCAAAGGGTGTCGGATGGCAAAAGACCAGGACCACCGGTAGTCTGGGAGTATATAAGGCTGGAACTGCAGAGGTGGGGTGCAGACTGTGCTCAGGATTGAGGGATTCATGGTCTGTCCTGGAATCATAGGGGAAGAGATTTATATTTGGCAGCCCACAAGTAGGAATCAATTGAAATTCTGAATAGTATTTACTGGAGCTTTGGTCACTGTTTGGAGTGCTCTCTGGGTTCTTAACTTCATTCAATTGGAGATCTAGACACACCACCAAAGGGATCTGCTTGTTACATACATAGAGGAACCACACATCTGAAGGATTTAGATTTGTTTGGCTTTCATTTGGTCTCACCACACATTGTTGTATTCTCAATGCTCACTTGAAACATCTCACCATGGAGTTATTGATTTAATTTGAAGTTATGCCATAATGGAGTTCTAAGACACCAATAGTTTTAACCTGGAGTTATACCATGATGGAATTCAAAAGTTCATACCATTTGTGATGGCATATGGAGATCGACATTTATAATGGAGTTTAGGCATTTCAAATTATTATTGAATTTGTGTTTGGGAAAATAACCTCGCATTTGGACTTTGAAATGAGGATGGAAATTTGTAAAGGTTTGTAATTGGGTGACTTTGTGCACCTTCAACCACAATGGAAATTATTTCTGCCGAGATTGGGTATATGATGTTATTGATGAAACATGGTGGTATTATTATTTGAGGTTTATAGATATTGACACCGTGGATTTTGATATTAATTGGATTTAATTCATTGAAACTCTTCCTGTTTAGAGGCGTATGTTTAGGACTTCTAAATTGAAATGTGAAATCTGAATTGTATTCTGTGAGTCTGTGAGTCTGAATTGTATTCGACCTTTGATTGGCATATATATTTTGATTCAATAAAACCCTTGGAGATGAAGTGCCCAATTGTGTTTTCTTTCCACATGGGCTAGGGAATTTAAACACAAAGCTCAATCACTTGATGCTAGCACGAGATCATTCCCCAAGAATATAATCACATTGCAAGTGGAGATGGAATGGAGGGGAAAGATAAACTGCAAATGGAGATTGGAGTGAGGTGAAAACATAACTGGTGGAAATCCGAGTTCGTTTGTTGCATTACAAGTTAGCTAAACCCCCATTATAGCCTTCTCTTTAGAGAATCCCTGAAACAACAAATCAACCCCAATATTAGAACATAACCCCCTCTCGTTCCCTCCGCCTGCCATAGCCCAATCCATTACAGGTGATGTAGAGCTACACAGGGTTGACCTCAGTTTTCCATTTGATTAAGCTCAATGTTCCCAAATAGACAACCTGTGGCACAGTGATAAATCCTTGATCAAGGTTATCATACAAAGTCATTGCGCTACTTCTATTTTGTAGCCAGAGATATTGTGTGTGCCATCTATATATGGAGAGCTCTATAGACCTTTTTTTTTGGGTGATATTTCCCTCTCTATTTCCCATGATATTAATTCCTATACAGACTGTTTCAGTGATTAATGTGCAGTTTCCGCATCCTTCAGTGCCCTATCCTGGTGCAATCATATTACTTTCAGACATGACATCCCTGGGGGGATCCTGACCCGTAGACTGTGAGAATTCAATTGTGTGGCATGCCACCTATGTACTAGCTGTGCTTTACAGTAGGATAAATCACAAGGGTAAGCACACAATAGAACACTTGCAGGATGAGGCCCAGACCACAGGACAAGGCAGACCATTGACGATCTCATAATTCATATGCTGGTAGTGGTCCCTGGTGGGATGCTGCTGGGACAGTATATGACAGCGGCAAACAATAATGATATATACAGCTATGACTGCAACAGCAATGCTGCAAACACTGGTAAAGCATAGCCAGCATAAATGAGGTTTATTTACTGAAGGCAGTTGTTGCCCAGTGAGGACTGAGGATAATGCCGCTGTTACTTCCAATTATCTAAACGAAAATTTATTGTGTACTTTGGAAGGTGTAAGTTGTGACTGATACAAATACAAGTCAGAATGACTATTGTTTGCGAGCTAATAGATGCATGAACATCAGACCCATTGGATTGTTTGATATACCAGATCAAGGCAAATGATAAGGGGACCATCTAGATTGCAACATCAAGAGTATAAATGGCCATGGGTCATAACCAAATGCAACTAATCACTGTCAATGATATGGATACCTATTGTAGTATAGATACATTTTTATCCAAAACAGGTAGACAACATATTTTTCTTTGCAGTCAGAAGCAGGAAGTCTTGTTCCTAATGAAACTGCTTGTGGAAAGGGAGGAGATTTCTCCCTGTATTTCTGAATAATATTTCATACTACATCTGCAGCCCATTGAATGATCAATACCAGAGCCCTTCAATGGTGGGGGCTGACCTGCCATGCAAGATGAGACATGTGAAGCTCACACAGGTGTATGGAAGAGAACTTCATCAAATGTCTACAACATTGTTGGACACACAGCTAATAGATCAATGTGTCCCAAAAGTATATATGAGATGGTGCATAGGTGATAGCTGAAGACATCAATAATGCTGGAAGGGTTTGGGAAGCACCATGGGGTCTATAAGGTATGTCCTATGCACCAGCAGCTTGACAATTTATTGGATGAGGTGATAGCAAACTATTTTTGCTTTAAAGGTTTATCATAGCAATTAGCCATATAGATTGGAAATTCTGAATGATTGAAATAGAGTCAATGTGAAATAAACAGACTAGCTCTGTTATAGCCTTAGATGTCTTAGATATCTCTTGTATTGTAATATGTTTATTCAGGTTGGGACGCATCATTATTCTATTCATAGAGCCTGGTATAATGATGCTAAGTACAGATGTAGAGGAATCCTGTTTGATGGTCATTAGAACAAGTGGGAATACAATCTCTAACATCGAGCTAACTAGTAATGGAGTTGTTGGGGGGTGCAGGGAAGGAAGATTGCCTCAGTCAGGATATTGGCTCTCAATATTCAATTGGTTGAAAAAGAGAATGATAGTATTGTAGAGTGCATGGAGGATATTTGAAGATGTGCATCTAAGAAAGTGGAATGAAAATACTTTATTTTATGAATATTTACATTGCGGTAAAATTGATAATATAAGCAGACGCCGCACTAGCATATAGTATGATCAAATATCCTTAGCTTAATCAATCCACTTGAAATAATTCGATAATAATGTTGCCTCTTGTTGACTCTATGTGATCTGTGAAATGGACAGGTGCACCAGGGCTCATAATGATATTAATGAGGCCCTCATGATATGGGACTTTCCAGACAAGAGCCAAGAGACAGAGTGAGTGGCATCAACATCGATATCCTTGGCACTTGGGAGGATAGCCATATCAAGACACACTTCCTGGCCATAACATAAAACTCATGACAACGTAATTGGACAATATCTGAGACAAATTGCTTACCCTCTGGCATCACACTTAAAGGTTTTCTGTAATTGAGGGATATGAAGGCTTTAAAGAATGAAAAGTGAAAGATAACATGGTGGTTTGCAGCCCTTGTGGGTAAATCAGCAAGAGGGGAATAGAATACAGCAATACTGGGAGAGACATAGGGGGAAAGGAAGAGAGACAATGGCCATGTCAGGGAAAGATATAGGAGATGGAGGGGGAGTAGAAGAGAACTAGAGAAATGAGGAGATTTTTTGGCTGAGAGGTCTAGTTAACTGGCTGGGCATGTTCCCAGCCAGCACGTCTACAAGGGCCCCAGATGGGATTCCTTTGGGCCTTCTCGGCTAGCCCAGATGTGGGCTCAAGCTGGTAAATGTCTGAGCTGCTAGATGGGGCCCAGCTAGACATAGCCCATAAAACTCTTTTCACTATAGATATGTTATTTTTGGAAGGTTTCAAACCATTAATATGCAATAGCTAATCTTCCCCTCCTCACACAGCATTGGCAATATTCCTAAGTTATATGCCTTTCATTATACATAGTGACTCCATATCCAAAGGTTGATGGTTTTAGTCCCCAGAGGTCCACACCATTTTTTCAGATGGAGACGTAAGCTAAGCTTACCTTATATAGAATGCAAACTAAATGATAGGTTGGTATGCTTTTATTTATTTTATTGCAAATAGAATGGTACTAATAGACCTATTTAGGAATATTGCCAATGCCATGTGTGTGTGTGTGTGTGTGGGGGGCATATAAATGGTTTAAAGCCCTCTAAAAATAACAATGAAAAGAGGTTTTTGTGCTAGCCCACCTGGGCCCTATCTGGCGGCTCAGACATTTACCAGCTTGAGCCCAAGTCTGGGCTAGACCAGAGGGCCCAAAGGAATCCTGTAGTGGCCAAAGCCAATGAATTGAGCCAAAGTCCTTGTGACAAGTTAAACTTACTACTGTTTATTCCTTAATCCACACAACAGCAGGGTACAGGTGCATAAGTACTCTCAAAGAGTTGATAAATGCCCTGCAGTCACACAGAAATTGTCCATAGGAGATCTAATCCCACTGGTAGATGCTTATTTCCTATGGTTGTCACAGTAGCACATAGTAACACACAAATGTCCTCAGGTAATATAATATTTCAGCATAGAGTCCATTGAACATAACTGTGTGCAATAACATTCAGTAGTCCAACCTTAGCATGGATATAACCTTCAGGGTAATCTGGTATAATAACCTTCAGGATAATAACCTGTACAAAGAATATTGCCTCCTCTTAGTCCTCAGGTACAAAGTCCAGTATATCAGCAAGGTAGTCCATAGGGATGATGTGAACAGCACAGATCAGATGTAGTGATTGAGGAGGGAAGAGAGGGACCTGCTTTTATATGCTATCTAAAGGCTGAGATCAGAGTCTCACATCATCCAGAAGTATGATGTAGGACTGATGTCAGATGGGGAGACAAACAGGTGACTGATGATATCAGCTAAAAGGATGAAGTAAGCACACTGAGTGGTACACATGAGACAAGTATGACATCAGCAGGCATGAGATCAGCCAGTGTATATGTTCCAAGAATGCTGATGTAGGCCTACCACATGATACTAGGTCATTGAAACATACAACCATCAACATACCTTTACTGTACTTTGATTCTAACCCATTTAGTTGTAAACTATGACATTCTCAATGTTACAGATATACACCAGAAAATACAAGCTTTATTTTATGACAATCTATACAACCCTACTATATTCTTTACCTTACACTACATTCCCGGTCCCTTAAATGTGAACCTTAGAAGTGAACATTTACAATCCCTTTTAACCTTTACAATTATCAAAAAACAAGTTTAACCATACAGAAATGATTACAGTATACAACCTTGTATAACTGATGACATGTTAAACAATATCTTGGGTATGACTATTACCATAGTTACAACACAATATGCAATAGCAATGTCTCATGTATCCTTTTCTTATAGATACAACACAATGGGATTCACACAATGAGCATGGTTACTCTGAATCAAATATAACATCACATCAGATGACCTTTATTTACAAACACAACTCAATGATATGTCTATGATGTGACTGACTCAAGCAAACAAAGCTTATCAATAGGTCTGACAAGTACATTTGTAGCAGTTTTGACCTCTGCAGATCGAACTAGACCATCTTTACCTGGGAAAGCTTTAATAACACGCCCAAGAGGCCAACTATTTCTAGCTAGATTCTCATCCATAACTAATACAAGATCATCAGTTTGGATATTTCTCTTTGTGTCTAACCATCTTTGTCTTAGCTGCAGTGTAGGGAGATACTCTTTTACCCATCGTTTCCAGAACTGGTCTGCCAGGTACTGTACATGCCTCCACCTGCGACTGTACACGTCTTCCTTTCGGAAAGTTCCTGGGGGTGCTCTAAGCCCTACACCTAACTGAAGCAAGTCATTTGGGGTGAGAGGTTTCAAGTCCTTTGGATCATCTGACAGTGGAGTGAGTGGTCTACCATTGACTATGTATTCAACCTCACAGAATACTGTGTTCAATCTCTCATCATCAAGGACTTGAGCTTTTAGTATGGAGTTCAGTACCTTGCGTACTGTCCTGATTTGCCTTTCCCAGACTCCACCCATGTGGGATGCAGCTGGCGGATTGAACTCCCACTTTATCTCTCTGATCAAGAGACTTTCCTGTGTCTTGTGTTCTTGATTCCACCTTTGAATTGACTCCCGCAACTCTTTATTTCCTCCAACAAAGTTGGTTCCATTGTCTGACCTGATCTTTTCAGGTTTTCCTCTCCTAGAGATAAACCTGATTAGTGAGTTGATGAAAGAATCACCATCCATTGAGCTGAGGATTTCTATATATTGTTAAGCAGGTGAAAAGACAGCCATACCTCTTTTCTTGACTACGGCCCCTTTTTACATAAAATGGGCCAAAACAGTCCACACCAGTGTAGGTGAAGGGAGGCTTGTGAGGTGTGACTCTGTCTGTTGGCAAGTCTGCCATCTTTTGAACTCCCAACTGTCCTCTCAGTTTCTTGCATATGATACATTTCTGCAATACCTTATTCACTAAGGGACGTCCTTGTGGTATCCAGTATTTTTCTCGGACCTTTGAGAGTACATACTCTCTACCTGAGTGTCTGGAGGTCCATTCATGTGTGTGCCGCACAATAAGCTCTGCAATATGATGGTCCTTTGGCAGTATCAAAGGGTGCTTGGCCGAGTCAATTATTGGTGCACTTTGAAGTCTGCCCTGAACTCTAAGCATACCATCCTCATCTCTGAAGGGCTCCAATTTGAAGATTGTGCTCTTGTGAGACACTTGCTTGCCTGATTTTAGGCTTCTGAACTCATCTGAATAACAATTTTGTTGTACATGCTTGATAATGCTTCTCTCTGCATTTTGAAGTTCATCAACAGTTAGGCTAGGAGTCAGTTTAGGCTTTCCTTTCTTCAGCCAATCACAGAAGCGGATCAGCCATGCAATTGCCCTTTTTAGACGATACCAGCCTGAGTACCGCTTGTACATTTGTTCCAAGTGATCAGGTGCATCAGTGACTACAACACATGCCTTTGCTTCTTTCTTCACTTCTTGGTCATCTGCTAGCAGGTCAGGAGATGTTTGAGGAACAACCGGCCACTGGGACTCATCCTCCCACAAGAAGTCCGGCCCCTGTTTCCATCTTTTGCTAGACAGAATTTCATTTGCACTGAGGCCACGCGAAGCATCATCTGCTGGGTTTGATTTGGTATCTACATACCTCCATTGACTTGGTAAAGATCCATCATGGATGATTGCTACTCTGTTGGCAACAAAAGTCTGGAACCGCTTGGTAGTGTTCTTGATGTACTGCAAGACTATCATACTGTCAGTCCAAAAGATGGATTCTCTGATTTCCAGACGAAGTTCTCTTCGCAGTAAGCTGTCCATCTTCACAGCAATCACAGCTGCTGATAACTCTAGTCTGGGAATTGTCATGTGCTTGATGGGAGCAAGTCTTGATTTGCCTAACAGGAAGGAGCAGTGGATTTGTCCTTGTTCATTTACCATACGGAGATAAGATGCTGTGCCGTAAGCTTCTTCAGATGCATCAGAAAAGTGGTGAAGTTGGATCTTCACACACTTACCAAAGTCCTGTGGCACAAGGCAACGTCTCACTTTGAACTCTTCAAGATGTGGCAGTTCTTCCAACCACCTTTTCCACTTCTTTGCATTGTCAGGCTCCAGTTCATCATCCCAACTTTTATCTCTCTTGCATTCATCTTGAAATATCTTCTTTGCTTGGAGAATGAATGGGCATACAAAACCTAAAGGGTCATATACAGAACTGACCACTCTGAGAAGCCCTCTTCGGGTGAATATCACTTCTTTTTCCTTAATCTTAATGCCAAATACATCTTCATGAGTGTCCCATTGAACACCTAGTGCCCTTTCCACTGGAAGTGTCTCTGAGTCCAGATCAAGATCTTTGACCTCCTTTGCTCTGTCATCAGGGGAAACAGATTCTAAGACCTCTTTGTTGTTAGAGATCCATTTGGTCAGTCGGAAACCTCCAAGGCTTAAAAGCTGACAAATTTCATCTAGCAATCTCTTTGCTTGATCTACTGTTGATACTGATTTGAGACAGTCATCAGCATAGAAGTTCTCCATTACAGTCTTGACAGTCTCATCATCAAACTCAGTCTTGTGGTCCTCAGCCGTGTGCTTAAGAGCAAAGCTTGCACAGCTAGGGCTCCATACTCCACCAAACAAGTGTACTGCCATTCTGTATGTCTCTGGGGGAAGATCAGGGTTGCCATCTTTCCACCACAGGAACCTTAGTACATCTCTGTGTTGTGGAGACACACGTACTTGATGAAACATGGCTTCTATGTCACCCATTATTGCTATGTGGTCTTCCCTGAATCTTAGCAACACTCCAATCAATTTGTTTGTCATATCAGGGCCTTGCAGCACTTGCTTGTTTAGTGATGTGCCACCATATTCTGCTGCACAATCAAAGACAATCCGAAGCTTGCCTGGCTTATTTGGACTTGTGACAGAATGGTGAGGAATGTACCACTTGACACTGCTGTCATCTTCATTTTCCTGGACAGGTTCTGCATATCCTTTCTGAACTAAATCCTCTATACCTGCCTTGTAAAGCTTATAAAGATCGGCATGCTTGGACAATCTTCTGCCAAGACTCTGTAAGCGTTTCTCTGCCATTTTCTTATTGTCTTGCAGATCTGGTGGTGTGACCTTAAAGGGTATGTCCATCTCATAATGGTTCTCTTTTAGTTTGATGGACTCATTCCAGACATCCAGAACCCTTTTGTCATCTTGAGACATCTGTGGGAGGCTTCCAGCCAAAGTTTGAGCCACATCCAATTTCCAGAACTGCTCAACTTGTGCTTCCAGACTTACATCTGGTCCCTGGTCAGCTTGAATGAAATTGCAAAGAGCAGATCCATCTTGGTTCTCACCTTGTAGAGGACCATTGAGTGTCCAGCCTAGAATTGTTCTAGTGGCATAGGGTTCATTTTCCCTTCCTCTCCTCACTTCAAGGGGGATTAGAGCATCTGGGACATCCTGACCAATAAGAAGAGTGACATCTGACTTCTCTTTCTGGAATACTGTCAGATCCTTAAGATGATCCCATTTCTTTACATCTCCTGAAGATGGTATACTATCCCTTAGCTTTGGAAACCTTGTCAGGGCATAGACTCGTGGTAGTTGAACTACTCTTCTTTTCTTCTTTGGCCCTGTAGTTGCTGTGACTTCAAGAGAGATTTCAAGGCTATCCATATCTTTACCCTCACCAAGAGTTTCTAATGACAGGGAGGTCTTTTCTCCCTTTACTTCAAGTTGCTTTACCAAGTCCTTTGAACAGAAGGTTTTGTTGCTTCCTGGATCAAGCAGGGCATGGGTACGTATGTAGTTGCTCTGTCCCTTTCCTCTGACATACACTGAAACTATAGGGAGGGCGACCTTTGAGCTTACAATATCTGATTGCCCACAGGCATAACTTTTGGCTTCTACCTGCTTGTCTTGAGACTTCTGATCTTTCTTTTGTTCCTCATCCTTTGAGGACTCTGACTTGGTGACCTTTGCTGGTTGATGAAGCAATGCAGAGTGTTTCCCTTTACACTCCTTTTCTTGACAGCCTTTTGGTCTTTTACACTCCTTAGAAGTGTGATTACCAAAGTCAAGACAATTGAAACATAGTCTTTTCTCTTTCACAACTTCCCATCTCTTTTCCAGGGACATCTTCTTAAATTTGTCACATCCACTAACTCTGTGACCATTGGCATCACAAATCCGACACTTGTACTCCTTGGGTTTATTCTCCTTCTGGGGTGGATCAGATGTTGTTTTGCCATTTTGGCTTAAAGTGCCAGTATCTGTCACATTCACATTGTAGCTTGATCCCTTCTTCTTTGGCACAGAAGGCTTAACCTTAGGTTCTTTGGCTGCTGACACTACATGTCCAAATACTGGGTCATTGGCCTCTCCAGCAGCCATCTCAAGGAACTGCACAAATTCGTGGAAGTTTGGATATTCACCAAATCTCTCTTGGATCCTATAAGCTTCCTTACGCCATCTAGTTTGGAGGTACATTGGAAGTCTTGTCATGACTTTTACCATTCTATCCTGAGAGTCTACCTCCTTTAGCTTGTTCATAGCTCGTAGTGTTTCCATGCAGCCCCTAACATCATCAGCAAAGTCCTGCAGGGCTTCACCATCATTTGGCTTCAGAGCTGGGCCTTCAGTAATCTTTGAGATCCATGCCTTTGAGATCATGAAGTCATTACCAAATCTCTGCTTTAAGAGTTCTCTTGCCTTCTTATAGCCTTCTGATGGGATTATTAGTGCACATGGCTGTATCACCTTTAATGCCTTTCCTGTGCAATACTCAAACAGCCTAGTTAGTTTATCACTAGCCTCAATGTTGGCCTTATCCACACTGGTATCAAAGGCATTCATAAAGGTCCAATACTTCATGGGGTCACCATCAAACTTTATCAGGCTTGTCTTTGGGAGACAGATGACATCAATCATCTGGCGTTGTATCATCATTTGAGACTCATGGGCTGCATAACCAGTCCCCTGGCTGTTTTGACCAAAATCCTTAGGGACAGACTCAGGTGACTGCTTTGCACTATCTTTGACTGATGCTTGTGGTGATTTAACTAGTTCAATTATCCTAGCTACTTGTTCAAAGCTGAACTGCCCATCTGACTTTCTATCAGTATTTCCTGGTATAGGTGATCCTGTCCACTCGGCTGCAAGGGGGTTGAGGATTGACTTTTCTACAACTCCTGGGTGATTCTTATCTGAGCTTAAGGTGGTAGGTTTCCTGACAGTACTAGTACCCATAGGACCCCCCAGATGATGTAAGACTTCATTTTCAGTAGTAGAATCAAATATCCCCCCACACTGCAACTTTACATCACTATCAACTCTAGCTACATGTTTCTTAGACACAGAAGCAATGCTATTACCAAGATATTTATCAGTAACATTTTGACTGACCTTTGATCCCTTATATGTATAATCAGGGTACTCAGTGAACTTGGTCAGAACCTCTTCTTCTGCTGCCGCAGCATCCATTTCAGCCTTCATCTGTAGCTGCTGACGGCGTAGTTCAAGCTTCTTTCTTTCGCGCTCAAGAAGCCGCTCCCTCTGCCTGCTTTGATATTCAGCCTCGTCCTGCTGACGCTCAGCCTCTTCCTGCTGATGTACAGCCTCCTCTTCTCGGCGGCGTGCCTCTGCTTGTTGCTGTTCCTCTCGGCGGCGTGCCTCTGCTCGCTGTAGTTCTCCTCGGCGGCGTGCCTCTGCTCGCTGCTGCTCATCTCGGCGACGTGCCTCAGCTCGCTGCTCTTCAGCTTCTTGTTCCATTTGTAGCTGCATAAGCTCAAGCTCCTGCATCTCCTGAAGAGCCTTAGCTTTGACTTCAAGGGCAGCCCATTTAGCAGCTGCCTTCACTCGGGTACTTGATGCACGTGAAGCCCTTGAGGTGGCACCAGTGCCAGCCTGGGACACACTGTCATGAGGTGTAATACTGTCTTGTAGTTGATGTTGTTCAACAAATGAGGTATACTGTCTCTTGGCCTCATTATACCTTTCCTCAAGTTTGGTATATATGGTGTCTTCATTGAGGGCACTATGAGGCTCAATGTCCATAACTAGACTCATGTAGTCCATATGCACTTTAGAGAATAGCACAAATGCAGATGTAGCTTTCTCAAGTGCCACTTGAACATCAGGTAAATCAACACCACAGTCCATCTTATGCATTAAGTCATTTACCTTCTTGGTGAATGCACCAGCATGGCCACCTCTTGAACGGCGTAATGTGACCATTTTCTCCAACCTAACACTATCTGGGTCTAGCATCTTGCTTGGTTCTCTATGCCTGGCTCCAGTCTGTGACATGTTGATGTGCTTGGGATCCTTGCTTAATATCCTGGTTCTTGAAGACTATTCTTTGTACCCAATGTAGTGGCCAAAGCCAATGAATTGAGCCAAAGTCCTTGTGACAAGTTAAACTTACTACTGTTTATTCCTTAATCCACACAACAGCAGGGTACAGGTGCATAAGTACTCTCAAAGAGTTGATAAATGCCCTGCAGTCACACAGAAATTGTCCATAGGAGATCTAATCCCACTGGTAGATGCTTATTTCCTATGGTTGTCACAGTAGCACATAGTAACACACAAATGTCCTCAGGTAATATAATATTTCAGCATAGAGTCCATTGAACATAACTGTGTGCAATAACATTCAGTAGTCCAACCTTAGCATGGATATAACCTTCAGGGTAATCTGGTATAATAACCTTCAGGATAATAACCTGTACAAAGAATATTGCCTCCTCTTAGTCCTCAGGTACAAAGTCCAGTATATCAGCAAGGTAGTCCATAGGGATGATGTGAACAGCACAGATCAGATGTAGTGATTGAGGAGGGAAGAGAGGATCTGCTTTTATATGCTATCTAAAGGCTGAGATCAGAGTCTCACATCATCCAGAAGTATGATGTAGGACTGATGTCAGATGGGGAGACAAACAGGTGACTGATGATATCAGCTAAAAGGATGAAGTAAGCACACTGAGTGGTACACATGAGACAAGTATGACATCAGCAGGCATGAGATCAGCCAGTGTATATGTTCCAAGAATGCTGATGTAGGCCTACCACATGATACTAGGTCATTGAAACATACAACCATCAACATACCTTTACTGTACTTTGATTCTAACCCATTTAGTTGTAAACTATGACATTCTCAATGTTACAGATATACACCAGAAAATACAAGCTTTATTTTATGACAATCTATACAACCCTACTATATTCTTTACCTTACACTACAAATCCTATGTGGGGCCCTTGTGGATGCGCTGACTGGGTTTTTGCAGTGATACGTTCCAAGATACTGGCAGCTACCCCATGACGGTGTTAGGAATCCCCTCTTTCTGTGCTGGAGCCACAGACCCTCTAGTATCATGCTTTAGTGAAAAACAGCTTTGGATACTAGTTGCAAAGAAACAGCAGTTTTACACGTACATGACTGTATGAACACAACCTTTTAAACAAATCACAGTAATACCAGCCTATTCCAGCTTAATCACATGTGTTTAAACTAACTGCATATACTTTTTAGCGCTCAAAATTACACAAAGCAGTCTACATTTAGTACAGGATGAAATTTAAGAAACACTTTGTTATCTATGATCGTTATGTCATGAAAACCAGTCACTGAGACAGGCTTTAGCAGGCTGGCTGTGTTTATTGTGTATAATGATTTAGAAGAAAGTTGAATATCACACAAAACCAGATACTGGAATTTTAATTTCAACATTTATTTTCATTTTGAAGAAATTTTTACATTTGATGAAAAATTGTTGGTATATTGTAGTTTTTGGAGTGATCGTTGTTGCAACGTTTCGACTAATTTTATTAGTCTTCTTCAGGCAAGATGATTATATACAGTTTCATGGGCCTAAGGTACTAAAAATGATCACATTTTATACGGTTTCCATGGCAACAATGTGTATAATAATCTTATTTGAAAGAGAGAAATATCTTTGCGATGAAAGAAAGAATAGTGATTTTGTTATAATACCATTGCACCAAAATCCTACCATTGTATTTCATTATTTATGACTCCTCCAGTATCACACACATTACATAGTGAGGTTCTCATATCAAAGATGAAAGCTGCATCAGCTGTGTTGTAATGTGTTGTCCATCTTCACTGACCATCATACCTTTTCTCAGCCTTTTAGTGGAGACAAGGTGTCTAATCAGATGGGTCCACCCATCAGGAGCCAAATTGCAGAAACCACTAGTGAAGCCAATAAGAGATGGTGTCAAGTGGCTGATGTGCTCAGTGACACGTGCCCTGTAATGGCTGATCCAGCTATAGAAAAAGCAGGTATTGCTGGGTGGAATGCTGAAAGAAGGCAATAGAGAATGTCATGTGGACAGTTGTTATTCTTAAAGCCTTGAATCAGGCATTGAAGATTTGGAATCTTTTTAATTAGCCATGAGAATGAAAAACATACATTCATTTGCTCGCCATCTCAATTAACTGAGGTAGTATGTAGTATGTGATTCTACAGTGTTTTTTTTTCATTCAATACACATCACACTGTTAGTAGTAGCCATGGTTATTTTACAGCAAAAGCCCTTGGCAACTTTGGTTCCGATACATTTTGCTGTGAATCTACAGGAGGTGAGTTGCTGTAATTCTACAACACAATACACAGAAATCATACAGTAACAACCACTGTGACCATACAACAAGATCATTCAGATCTACATAAACATGTAAATAAACAGCAAAATATGTTGTAGAATTACATAAATACGTCTTGTAAAATAACACCAATATTTTCTGTAAATGAACAGCATGTTTTGCTGTAAATGAACAGCAGAATATACTGTAAATTTACAGAAACTTTTGCTGGCAACTGAGGTTCCCGCAACTATAAGAGGTTCTGTGAATCTACAGGAACTGTATTTTATAGTATGTATAGGCACTGCTATATATATACTCTACAGTCAGCTGAGTCCATGATACAATACCCCTCATATATGTTTTTATGTGTGCACTCTGTGCAAGTATTGATACTATAAACCATTCATGCCTGATGAAGGCAAGAATGTATCCAATCCTAGTGAAGTGCCATGACTGAGAGTGAGAGAAGTAGTCAACCATCTATCCGAAACCATTTCATGGTCAGTCAGTTTTAACACTGGGCTAACCTTAAGGCAGGTAGGCCTATGTTAGCTTCAAGTTCAGAGTCCAGGCACTTGTATATACAATTTAGACACAGGTGTGGTGTATATTACTGGTTGTTCCTAGTTTCCTCTCAGATAACCTTATACATTATCTATTGTGCACAATGTTAGATTGAACCCATTGAAGTTATCATTGTACTACAATTAATTGATAAGCTCTGGGGACATTGTTGGATTGAGGTGGCACTATAAGCATATACATTCTTATCAAATGGTGAATACTGCTGCCCCCCAAGTAGCAGAACCAACAGGTAAGGCTATTTTGGTAAAGCCTTTGTGGGTCACTCTGGTGCAGAGTGACTGGCTGGCCTAGGGTATAAGACAGTAATTATACAGGACAACTCACTGTTCACATGTGTCTACAGGTATAAGCTTGTCACTAAACAGTGACACTCAGTGTATTTGAGAATACTGCTCCTTCCCCTGTTGATTTACATAGAACAATCCTGTTATATAACCCCAACTCTTTAGAGTGCATGTTCGATTATGCACACCAAGATGTTAAACTGAAGTACCTAAATTACACAATTCATGAAAATGTGTCAGTGATGCATTTGGCAATTCACACAATATCACATGGATAGTGCAACCAATGAGTGCCCTGGCCCCCTCTAAAACACTTTAAAATTCGTGGTACCTTGGTGAAATATGGATATTTCTTACACCATAATTACAAAATTATTTTTATGTTCTCATTCACTGTACTAGATTACCTTTTTTCATGCAACATGTTCATCCTTGACATTGGTATTCCTCAGCATGCTACCCTATGGTCACTTCTAGATGGCTGGTTGTCAACGCCTGTATTATGGCCTACAGCATGCCTGGAGGAGACACACTAGAGCCTATTTTTAGCACACGCTGTCCCATTTTCTGTGTTAGGGGCACCTGCATAGCCTCAGTGACAGGCATGTATCACAAAAACCAATCTTGTTATCCTGACACTGCCATTCAAACATAATGAAGCATAAATACACCACATAACCAGATTCTGTCTGGCAGTGAAGCAATCAAGATACTGCAGATATCTGAAAGTAGCCAGGAAATAGGGAAATAAGGAAACTTGAAATGTCATAAACCTGCTGAAGTATCGTGCAAGTATCAATACTTAAAATATTGATTCAAATCTGTGAGCGTTATGATATAAACAAACTGATTTAAAAATGTTATCTAATACATGTAATTCTCTTTTATTGATACATACTTTAATTCATGGATCCTTGAGTGCATAAGACGGATAAATTGTGCTATGGGAATTTATAGCACAGGTGCACAATTGCCCCTCCACACCACAATCCTTAGATCGCCATCCCTATCCTGTGTATAAAAGAAATTCATTTTACTCTGGCAGATTGTATCATTACACTGTACAAGATATGGGAGATATTCAATTAACAGTCATTCACAGCAATCAACATTCTGTTTGACTCTATCTCCCTCTCTGAAATGTCTATCTGACATTTCTCCCGTCTTTCCTGCTCTACCTTTTTGCCTCCCCACTTCCTCAAACTCTCCCCGGCTGTTGTTTACAGATTTACCCCACAAGCATGGCATATCTCAGTGTGTTTTAATTTTCTCAAACTGTCAATCACGCTAGTTTGGTGTCAAGGGGGTGAACCATTTGAGTCAAATGTTGTCCAATTATGATGCAGGGACTTTTTATGAAGTCGCCCGGAAGTCCACCTTGTTATGGTTAGCTTCTCCAAAGCTCCGGCTCACATTGTGGCAGTGTCAAGGAAATCGATATGGATGCCACTCACTCTGCCTCTTGGTTTCTTTTTGCAAAGCACTACATGGGGTTTCATTTGCATTTCATGAACCTTCCTGTCAGTTTCAGAGATATTAAGTGAGCCAACAAGAGAGGGTATGATGTTATTGGAATGGCATCCATAGGGTACTATGAATTTGCATACTTAGGGGATCATTTGAGAACAATGCCAATTTTGAAATACCCTCTTTCGGTGAAATATGATATCAGCCTATCACAAGCAAGAGGCAGTGTGAGTTGACACTATCATCGGTCATTTTACTGTAAAGCTGTCACCTCACTGATAAGTGAGACAGTAGCATAGGGAAAACCAGGCAAAACTCTGTTATATTACGAAATCAGTTTATCAATATAAATGACAAATTAGTTTACTAATATAAATAAGTGGATAATCATATGGTATTCAAGCCCATTGACGTCTTAGTAGTCTAGCCTCCATGTAATTATACATTTACCATTTTGTCAGTGAATTCCGGAAGGTGAGGAGATTGGCAAAGTACTTGACGATGAAAATCTGTCGAATATCATGAGAATGGATGAGAATTTTCTTACATAAAGAAAGAAAGTAATGTGCTGCAAAGTCACCTTAGCTGAATACCATCATGCTATAAAGTACTCCATTTTCCACACTTTACAACACATTTTGTTGGTTAGGCAATTTTCTTACATTAGGATAAATCGCCCCTGAATCGACCACTAGGCATGTTGGTACATGCCTAGTGTCAACCACCCTGGACTTACATCGTTCAGGTAATGTAGAGTTACTAATTGATTGTACGTTGTTAACTACAATAGGCAAACCTTGCACATGCCCTGAACATTACTCATAAATTGTTAAGATTATTATAAATGGGTGGTCGACATAAGGTGCACCAACATGCCTAGTGGTCGAGTCAGGGGCGATTTACCCTACCCACATGGATATCATAAACTAGCGTTTCTGTACAATCATAGTATATGATTAATCGGTGAATACATACAACTAAGAGTGACATTATACATTGTTGAAAACTCATAGGCTATTAACTTATTTACAACAAAAATTGCGATACTACTTTCCGATCCAGGGGTCCAGTTGTGGCTATTGCTCAGCCATAGACAAAAGATTTAGGACAGTCCCTAAATCTTGTTTTAGCTGCACCAGGAGAGATGATACGACCTGGTCCCAACGTCTCACTGAGAAGACCAGGAATGGAGAAAGCATTGAAGCAATAACATGGAGCCCCCCCGGATGTGACATTGGCTTCTCCGAAACACTACATTCTTTTAAATCCTTTGTTCTGTGTGGTATAGGTGGCCACCTCGTGAGAGTTGGTGGGCGTGGCGATGGTGCTTTTTATGTTTTGTGGAAAACCACCACCGATTGGTATGTCATCAGGTCTAGCAACTAAGGCTGGTTGATCGGGTGAAACTTCAACGAGACCATTTCTTAAGGCACTACGATCGCACATAATACTCCCACTGCAAAATGTCAGTCCCAAGTGGGTACTTCAATTTTTTTGATCCGGGTGTGTGGCTGAACCCCCAACTATACCCTTACCCTTTCTAGGGCACTCGTTTGCGGGTTTTTTCTTCAAAACCCTACCCTTGAAAGGAAACTTTTGACATAACAGTCTTAGATTTTGCTCCAAATATATCGTAAATTGACCCTGTTTGGGAGAAAATTTTATTTTTGTTCATGCTATTTTCATGAAAACTGGGAAAATATTCATGAAAATTTCTGAATTTTCCGCGTGAATCGGAGTATTTTGCTGAAAGAGGACCCTTGCTACAGGCATTTTGCTCAAAATTAGACCCTTGCTACGGACATTTTGCTGAAAAAGTACCCTTGCCAGCCACACATATGTGTATGTGAAACATATATGGAGTGCCTGTGGGAAGTCAGTGCTATTCCAATGGAAATGTTGGTACGACTAGGAGGGCGCATGCAGTCATAGCCTGTTAAGAAATAGCCTGTAGCTCAAAGCTGAATCTAAACCAAAACACCCAGAACAAAGGATTTAAGAATGTGGCGTTTTGCAGGCAGTAGTGTTGTTTTGTGGGGCTTGGGCTATAGCTTCCATACTATAAAATATTTGAAAATCGGCTCTACTAGTGGAGATCAGTGAGACCTTCCATGTGGCATGGTATTACTACCCAGGTATTACTATTAAGGTTGCCTATTTTAGGCCAATGTATCAACACTGACACTAACACCCTATGCCCTAAAGCCTTGCAGACCCCTGTCATACAATATCACAGCCTTGTCACTAGCAGCCCAATACCCAATCCTCTTGCACTTAACCTCATGGTCCGTAAAATTTGTGATTTCTAGGGAGATTCATTATGTTATCATTTGAATGAAGAAAACACTATTCAGGAAGGCAAATTTAGTGAACGCTGGTAGCCTTTTTCGTATGCTCATTGTAATACATTTAATAGACAAAACATTGCATTGCAACTGTTTAGTGGGTTGAGCCCAAATGCTGTATGTCCGTAGACATGAACTCTATTATATATCCCTTCTTATGCAATAGGCCACAGGATGAGCAGCAATAATGTCCTTGGAAAATGAGTTTCGTTCCTATCAGGGGGGTACTACAAATGTTTTGTGGATTTGCATAGGGAATGACTCTAGTAATCATATACCAGTTCTCCACTGACATTCCTACAGTTTTTGTGTAGGTCAAGGTCAAAGGTCAGGAATTTCCCTCTATATTCCTATATAAAGCTGTTTAACCCAGGAATTGATTGCATGTTCTCTCTGAACTAGGCTAAAGGACTAAAAGGGAATTTTAAGGTTTTGTCTGGATCAGAAAATCAGAAGACCAGTATGCAAATATACTTTGCATACTGGTCTGAGTATGCTGGAAGTGGCAAAAACTTGGTGTTCAAAAATAAAAATAATATTGACAAATATGTGAAATTATCAAAAATCAGTGAAACATGAAATAAGCCCCAATCAATGCACTAAACACCTAATTCAGCTAGCTGGTGGGTGAGGAGCATAATAAGTATGAAATAATTATGTAATTAAACCTCGACCTATTTAATTAGGTCAAAGGTCATGGAAACCATATGTGGATCAATACGGTAAAAGGTACGCCTGCTCACCCCCTACCGGACATACCTTTTACCGTGTTGATCCACATTTACGTCATATCTCTGGTTCTAAGAGGCCTTTCTACACACCCTGACATTAACCATCTTCTTTATACTCAAAACCCCAAAAGCCACGGTAGGTCTCTGAGATGGTTTATAAACCACTGCTTATATGCTTGGTGTTACCCTACACTAATTTAAGCCCTTACAGAATTGGGATCCTGACAGATTGTACATTCACTTTGATAAGAGTAAAGGCCCATAGAATTTACATTGGCTGCCCCATATGTGTGCCTTTTCTTACTGCCTCTGCAGATATGAAGGCTATCCAAGGATGTGTAAATACAATACAAAAGTTATCAGTTTGCAACTGGATCCTGTGTAACTTTATTATATCATTTTTGTGATTATTTACAATTAAATCTGACTAATCTTATTAGCTAGCCTACCAGTAGGGCCTGTCAGTCAATTGCTGAACTAGAGACAGGACAATTACAGACACATCTCTTGCGAATTTGACCAAAGAAGAGTTGACACTTCATGGTTATTTAGTGAATAAAAAAACACTCTTACCTGATTACATAATTATTTCATACTCATTGTGCTCCTCACCCACCACCTAGCTGAATTAGGTATTTTGTGCATTGATAGAGGCTAATTTTAATGTTTTACACATTTTTGATATTTTCACATATTTTTCAATATTATTTTTATTTTTGAACACCAAGTTTTTGCCATTTTCAGCATACTCAGTCTAATATGCAAAGTATATTTGGAATCAGCATGATTTTCTGGCCCAAACAAAACCATAAATTTCTCTTTTAGCCCTTTAGCCTAGTTCAGAGAGAACATGCAATCAATTCCAGGGTTAAACAGCTTTATATAGGAATATAGAGGGAAATTCCTGACCTTTGACCTTGACCTACGCAAAAACTGCAGGAATGTCACCGGAGAGGTATATGATTACTAGGGTCATTTCCTATGCAAATCCACAAAAATTCTGTAGAACCCCTCTCATTGGAACGAAAACTTCATAATTTGGTGCCTCACCCTGTGGCCTACAAGCCTTGGCAGGAGTCTATTCACTCACCATATCTTGACACAGCAGGCTTTTGATTGATAACCACCAGCATTGTGAGAAAACCATAGTACTAGAGGCATCTATTAAACCTTGGTAATGACAAAGGAGAATGCAGCAATAACTCAGTTTTTATAACCACCTCTTTTATAATCACTTGTCGACCATGGAAAACAAGTTGTCTGTGGCAGCAATTTGGTTATTCTAATTAGTAACGGATGGGGTGGTTTTTACAACACCCGACAAGTGGTTTCCCATTTGGCTATTGGTTCAGAACAGATATGTCAGCTGGATCTGATTACCTGATTAACATTATCATAGATATTGGCTGAGAGATTTATTTGTAAAATGCTTATCTTCTGGAGAGCACGTTTCTGCCCTTTCTCCTTATTGCGGAAATAGTGATTTTATTGAAGAGAACTGTGGGGAGTAGGTTGTCAAATTGATTGAGCCTGGGGACAGTACCTGGCCGTCAGTTTGAGGATCTTAGGGTTGTCAAATTGACATTGGTAGAAGCAAAGTTTTACAAGAAATAAAAGCGCTTGTATTAGCATCCTAAACTGTCGCCCTTAAGTGGAAAACAGAAAAGTGGGTATCTATCAGTTTAGAAACTGTAATTATCTGACAATCCAATAGAAGGACGAGTTACAATTTAGAGGGTCCCGTGCACGGGTCCTGTGAAGGTCATAACACTATGTTCGCCATCCACTGTATTATGTGCGAGGTTTAGGTATATCTAGCATTCACCTCATTGTGCCACAGATATGAATGAAGTGATTTAAACTAAAATGGCTATGGCTAAGTGAAATGTATCTCAAACTGACATGCATGGTTAGTTTACCAACCAATTTTTTTTTGGAAAGTAAGAGAAAGGGAAGAGGGACATACAGCTAGTGGTATAGCAAGGGGTGTTACTGTAAATGGCACGTCCTATACCGGGAGCCATGGATCTAGATCTGATAGATTGTAGAATCAATTTCATTCACTCACTCTGAGAGCTGCTCATCTCACCCCTACACTTCCTGCTGTCTACTTCGCACAAGTAGTGTTACTGATAAAATCTCACTGCTACTTACCGCAGCCTGGAGAGCTGCCAATTTATCCATTGGGGCTGCCCGAATAGCTGCTCCATGACCTGATTTGCCAGCAGATCCAAGTATTGTTTTTTTAATGTGATCAATGTGTAGCCTCTTGACCACTTGTTACTTGTGTACTGCTCTTTGACTAACGCCATTAAGTACAGCTGGAGGGTGTTGCTCCTATTGTAAAAAGAGCTGTGAGTATGTGCCCTCTTTTCTAAACAAGTCGTGCACTGCTTCACCATTCAACTTGCACTCACCACATTAGTTTGCCTTGTTTAAAATAGAGAGAGCCATTTTTTAGCACAGTACTTGAATGGCCACTTGTGAGCAACAAAAGGGACAACTTATAGCAACATGAAAAGAAAGGACTGGAAATGAGGGTATTTTTAGCCAGCTCTTCCTTTTACTATAGGAGCAACACCCTCCTGACTATATAACTTCTGAATGTTAAGTATCGTATGAATTTTCCTTTACTTTCACCCTTGCTGATTACATTTTAATGATTGTGAGGATGAGCTCAAAATAAGTTTAAAATTGGCAAACATCATTTAAATTTGTTGATTCATACATATATGTGTAGAGGTTGGTGAAAATGTTTCACGAAGTGCAAAGATTCCAACCGAAGTCTCTCAACTTGCAACTGAGCACTGTACAACTGAGGTACATTCCCTGGCCTGAGATTTCCACCTTCCAACTACGCCTAGAAAGGTATGATACCACTATAGGGGGACAGATTGCCCGGGGAAACAGGGGAGATGTGATTTCAGTCATCCAGTCATAGGCAGTATTCTATCTAATGGTGGAACGTGATCTGATCATGTGAGAGTCTAAGTAATCAGTGTCTAAGGAGAACTTTCCTCGTCTGCTGGTCACACGTTATTGTCTCCTATCTACACACATTTCTGTCAGATGAGTGATAAAGTCACATTTCTCACAATCTCTAGGCATACTTGACCTGATTCATATACGCCATGTGGTATCTGTCAGCAGTAACGACATCTTGACAGCACTTTCATTCTGTCAGCCTCTCACTACAAACTGCTGGTGCTCGATTCTAGTCATCATTTCGCACAGAGAGGGATGTTTTGTAGTTTGATCTTTTGTATGTGTGATTATGCATTATTTTCTTAGATATCAGCCTAATAAAGGTTTTTAACATGTTGCTAACATATAGGTTAGAATCCATGATTAACAAGCAAATTTTGCTAATACATATCACAACTGTATTTTGCACATTTCCTTTATTGAATAGACTGCTATCTATCTTATGGTCAGGGTTTATTGCTCAGCGGTCCTATATATAAAAGGAATCCCCGGTTTGGAAAAAAATAAGGGTACTGAAATATACATTGTGGAATTCTCATGGTTCTGAAGTGAAGGAATCCTGAACAAATTTGCTTTGCAAATGTGATCAGAGTATTTAGATTGGGGAGAATCTAAACTGTTTTTCACAGTCCAACTCACCACCATCTTTTCTAATTTTCTTTTTTCTATCACCACATTGACAGATATCTCAGATGGGTACACCTAGTTTAATGATGCTAACTACTGGCAGCCGAAGGAGGACGTGGAGCCAGCGAGGCAGAGAGTGATGTAGAACAGCATCACTTGGAGCTAATTAGGTAGACTAGCCCCCTTCTTTGGGGTGGGTAGGGTGTTATCTGAGCTAACAGGTACATTATGTGGGCAGAACATTTTGGAGGCTTCGGGTGGTATTTAGATAGCAGGTAACAACAGTGGGCAGGCCAGAAGCAACCCAATGTATACATTTATAGCATAAGGGGTATTATAAGGATATCTACTAGAAGATGACAGTGTGGGGGAAGGTCATAGGCGCAGATACTGAGGGGTGAGCACAAAACACAGGCCGCCATTGCTACCCTACCAAAGTCTCCGATGAGTTCTTTCATTACCTGTTCTGTACTTGCGGGGGATGAAATTATGATGCTCTTTGACTGCTTAGCTTGAAAATGTATGGCCTAGAGTGAGGTGAAAATGGGAACAAAATTCATTTAGTATCAGGACCATTGGTCTGTTAGTTTAATGAGTGGAACTAAATTAAGTTTAACACCTTTTGTGTAGATACTATGATCAATAATACATGTAAGGGTGGGATTCCCCATATATAGGCGTGCATAAAGTCAAAGACTTTAAAGAAAAGAATAAATCATTTCTTTTGGCTCATAACATAGAGTAAAACACCATTGCCAGTTTATATAAACATAGAAAACATTTTGGAGCGGTATCTAAAGTAAGTCTGCAGCTACCTATATCAGTAAACTCAATTGGCAGTAGAGGCAAATCCAGGCCAGGCATGGTTCACCCGGTACACCAGCTACCTGATACCATCATTCTGTCAGACATTGTATGTGGCTACTCTAGTGTTGCCTCTGATGACTGATGATACCTAACCCAACACGCTAAAAGGGTGGAAAAATGCACAATGGGAGGAATGACTGGTTTGAAGAAACAACAGCCTTCCTTCCCTCGAACCTGCTGACATTGCAACTTTTTAGCATGGATATATATGAGTAGCACAGTGTATGGAGAGGTCCATTGTATGGAGAGGTCCATGAGTCATTGATGGCTCGGAGGCAACCTCGTATTCATATACATTTAGCTGTACTAAATCTCTGTCCACATTTAATTTACTATAGGTTGTGGTGTCAGCCCATGCATCTATATGAATATTGTAATGGTTGCAAGAAGAACACCGCGTTCACTAAGAGAGAATAACTGAGGAAACAGTATAATTATTACCAAAGCTGAAAAACGATGTTGGGGTGTATTGTGATGGAACAAGATAGGCATGACACCCAAAAAGGAGCAGTCGTCAGGCATATATGGTGAGATCTGCAGTCTGGTTGTTGTACCAATGTACCACCTTCATATTCTGTGAAGTGTCACTGGTATCACGACTACCCCTCACATTAAGACAGATTCTACACGATCTGTTCAGATGACACCAGAGGAAGTGATCTCTAGCACTGTCATGAGATGGACACAGGGGCCTGATACACCCACTCTGCCACACAGTTGTCTATATGTCTAGATCTACCAGTTGCAGTCCCCAGTTGGCTGACAGAGGTTATAGATATACATTATAAGCATACCCGTGTCCAGCATGTTCATTTGGAAGATGCAATCAGTATAATAGTGTGGGATAAAGCAATGTCCTTTTGGTTTTTTGTATGTAGCCGTATAGTTACTTCCGTATGGAAGGTTGGTAACTAGATGTGGCAGAAGAGTAATTATAGCATGCCCGAAGGCTACCTTTAACCTCATTCCCTTACCCTGATTAACCCTACCTGATTCCCTATGTTTCCTCCAACCCGGGGGAGGGCTACAATAACAGGAGGGTGTTGCTCCTATAGTAAAAGGAAGAGCTGGCTAAAAATGCCCTCATTTCCAGTCCTTTTTTTCATATAGCTATAACTTGGCCTTTTTGTTGCTCACAAGTGGTCATTCAAGTACGGTGCTAAAAAAGGGGGATTTGAGTATGTACCTAGTTGGGAGAAGTCAGTCAGTATAATAAACTGTAGAGCATGTGACAGTAGGGCATGTGACAGTAGAGCATGTGACAGTAGGTACCTGGTAGTGCAGCTCTCTCTCTCTATTTTAAACAAGGCAGGTGACTTTTCAGACTAATGTGGTGAGTGCAAGTACTTTGGTGAAGTAGTGCACGACTTAATTAGAAAAGAGGGCACATACTCACAGCTCTTTTTACAATAGGAGCAACATCCTCCAGGCATACATAGAAACTAACCAGAACAGTTATAAATCTACCCTCATGTCTCCGCACTGCATTAGTCCACACTACTTTCTTTAAAGCATTCCTACCCATCAATCCTTAACTAGCATTGTGCCCAGCTGGAGGCTATTGCGAAAAGAATCGGATCGGATTCTCACTGACGCAACTCACCTTCCAGTTCCTGGCTGTTCTGCTGCTCAGAACAAACTTCTTACCTTACACTCAGAATTAATCCTCTTAATGTGAGTCATACTGGAAAGCATTCCCCAATTCATGAAAACTTAAGAATCAATTCTATAACCAATTACCTTGCTGCAAAACAGGGGAGAAGTCATTGCTTGGGGGTAGTCAGTTCCCATTTGGGAATAGCACCTCCAACAGAATTGAGTTCCTGTCCTTTCTCAACACCCTCCTGGAGGCAAACCACTCGTGTCAAACATTGTCCGATTTCACTGCAGGGGGGTCACGTCTTGGCAAGGGGACCTGCCTTTTTGTGGCAACCCTCTCTCCCAGGCCTCCAGTTCCCATATTGCCCATGTCAAAGAAATCCCGTTTTGGTCCTCACACAATCACTACACTGCAAAGATTGTGTTTATATCCTAAACATGAGTGTTTATATCCTAAACATGATTTCGGTCAAAACGTGTTTACAATCTAAAGATGCTGGTTAAACAAGTGGTTTAGTTAACTAATCATGTGTTTAGGATTTGGATATTTAAATTCTAAACACCTACACATTTACACTAAACATGTTTACATGTTGAGACTATAAACAGACAGGAAAATAAGTGTACTCTGTAATGGACCTTCTGCATGCAGACCCTTTTATTGTTGGCAGACAATATGTTTCCGTATTTGTGTGTTTTTCTACTCACTTCCCTTTTCATAAAGCCAATCTCTCCTTACACCTTACACAAAACAAATCCCAAAAAAAACTACACGGGTTCCTAGAGTGAAAGATATTTGTGTGAAATGTCCAGTTAGGGTAGATTTACTTATCCCGGACCTCATTCTCTCTTTTAACACCTATCTATTTACGCCAATAGGCCATCTGATTTTACTCTTCCAATTTGCAAATTTATTTATTTATCTTGCCAATTCCAATAGACATTCTGGAATCCCCCTCTATTAAATGTAACATACTTGTCAAATGACTAATAAGCTGATATTGAACATTGTTGAAGTATTATGTTTGCGAACATTGAGCTGAATATGTACCAACACACGCCCTAGGCTAAGACACATTCAAGATAATAAAGGAAATTTTAATTTAATTCAAAATACCATGAGCACACCTTC
This sequence comes from Acholoe squamosa, assembly GCA_949317995.1. Classification (NCBI taxonomy): domain Eukaryota; kingdom Metazoa; phylum Annelida; class Polychaeta; order Phyllodocida; family Polynoidae; genus Acholoe; species Acholoe squamosa. The sequence goes on along the minus strand of OX439035.1, from coordinate 105,238,565 downwards.
AACATTCATTGCTATTTACATGGGCTATACAAGGTGTTATATGAAAACACAAAGTTCACTGAGACAAAATAACTATGAGAACCACATATTAACAAAACAGAAAACTGTTGCTGTGGCATATTACCATGGAATAAAAAGGACATGACACTCAAAACATCACCAGCCATATCTAGTAGAGCATTTTGCAGTCTAGTTGCCATACCAATACACATGTACTCACTGTGCATTGTCATTGGTGTCAGGAATATCCCTCACACTAAAAAATATCACACATCATACGTCTGTAGTTCTCAGATGCCACACACACCAAGAGAATGCTAACACTGTCATGTGATGGACAAAGAGGAACCAGGACCTATGGCACTACTGCAGCTCTTTAGTATATATGATCTACCAGTTGTAGTCTACAGTTAGCTGGGAGGACATACAGCTTTTACCACACTCATGCTCAGCACATCTCGTATTGAGAAAATAAGCTTTGGGTGAAAACTGATGACTGAAGCGCTGAAAGCTAATAAAATGTAACAATGGAAAATCCATGAACACGGCTGGCCCCTTCAGTGTTTGTATGGGAGGTTCGTCCCTAGTACATCAGAACTTTCTGCTTCCCATACATCATAATTATTCCTCATTTATCAGCCATTTCATACGTCAATGCCTTACACCTATTAGACACCTGGTTGAGTCATCAATCATAGTGTAATACCAAGGCTAACTGAACACACTAGAACAGCCAAGGAATAAATTAATTCCTGCTCAACGTTCAGACACAAGCTATAGGTCTAGTCCAGCAATAAAGTTACCAATAGTTGTATTCAGGTTCTATACATAACTATTAATGCTAATTTCATATTCCCAAGTTACAAATAGGCTACCGAAATAGCGGTTCTATGATTAATAAATTATATAAATATTACGATGTCACATCAAACTATTCAAATTCGAGCAATTCTGCTATTAGACAACTATATTGAACTCAGTATATTATATGTGACCATCATTTGATGAAATGATCAAACAAGCTGTTGGATACTCTGTATACATTAGATACTGTAGTTTGACTTCAGCTGGAATTTCCGACTTGCATTATCATGATGAGTGCCAGTATATTCCCTACCGCATACAGCTGTACAGCATGTTTCTGGAATGGTGGATTGTGTAAATGTTGTCCAATATAATACAACTGTCGACCGTGGTCCATTAGAAATACCATGCGTGTCAACCTATCCATCAACACTCCTGAGGCCCAAACTAATAATTGGTATTTGATCACGGGTTGTGCTTGACAGAATGATAAAGATGTTGCTGATAAAATTGTTACGTTCTCACATCCTCACATGCAATATATGACTTGTAATGGGGCAGCTGAGGGAAGGAGGGAGAGAAGAGAAGAGAGGGTAAGAGAGAGAGAGAGAGAGAGAGAGAGAGAGAGAGAGAGAGAACCAATAAATTTAGAATTTTACAGTATTATTAGAGATATAAAGGTCTATCTTTATGTTTCGGGTATCTTCATGTCTCTGGTCTTACCGACGCAAGTATAATAGATATAATATTTGTCTCCCTCAACAATTCACGCAATGATAGACAAGGCAATAGAATCCCAGTGGGCACAGAACATTGACTCAACGTTGATTAACATTGATTCAACGTCATGTGGCCACTGGGATTCTATTGTGTATGTACTCCTGTGATTTATCCGACTATAAACTACAGGGACATGTGTGACATGCGGCACAATTGAATTCTCACAGTCCCATTACTGGGGCAACACGCTGAGATGTACTGTCTGATCCAGCCCAGATAGGGCACGGGGTATTTGGAATTAGAGATTAATCCCGATATTACATGAATCAGCAAGGCACAAATAAATGGTTCCGTACAAAGCTGAAAGGTACTCAAATAGTATATATCAAGAGGTTTTATGATTATGATACATTTTGAAATCAGATTGATCAGATCATCATTCAGGTATATATGGGGATTACTAAAGCTGATAAGTATGGTTTTTGTCAGGAAACCTAGATATATCCCCCGTTTTTCTTTAAAACCCTCGTCATACGTAAACTTAGTGTTGCTGTTCATATGCTATCGTTGTTAACAGTATGGATATCTGCACGGCATCTCTCTCACCACCCTCTCACCTTCCAGGGAACCTTTGATGCCTCTTGTTAGGTAATCTAAGGCTTATCTGACATGGTGACGATTTGATTCAAATATCAGCAGCCGTTATTTTCCTGCCTTTCAATCCTACTTCCTAAAAGCATACACATTACCCGTCGTGTAGCATGTCATGGTGTTTAGAAGCACCTTGCTCGGGTTACAATTCAATTAACTTAATCAGCTTAATTAGCTCTGAACTACCGGGTTACAAGATCCAATTGAATGAGATAGAATGCCATTTTGAAGGAGCAAGGAAAAGGCTCTATCGTGAATTTTCATAAATTTAAGAGTCTGATATCTCCTTACTTGTACCCACGAGCAAGTTCAAGGCCAAGCCTCTCATGATTTATTCTTTCATGAGATCACCTTCACATAATTCATTTTATCCAAGAGCAGGGATATCACATTTGCCATCTGACGGTGTCATAAATTAATAGTTATAGAGGATCGCAACATTTCAAAAGGATAATAGATAATTATCATTCATTGAGTCTCGTGCTTTAAATTACCGTGTTCATTCAATGCACACAAAAATAAGAATCCATATTTTTAAACATATAAAATTTCAGCAAAGCAATGTCCCTACCTTTTTGTACAATCCTAAACAGACAAAAATTGACAATGCCCAAAGAGACTGACAGTCATCTGTGATTACCATAACATTAATTTCAGTGACACATACATGTAGTATTCAAAGCCAGGGGTCGCCCAGGTTTGCCGTGTCTGTTGGCCACTCTACATAACTCTCATCACTGTAGTTTCACAGCATCTGGCATAAATATCTGGGGTATTAAGGAAGAAACTCAGGAAAATGATTAGTTAAGGAAAGCAACAGTGATAATAAAGGGAATAGAAGAGGAAATTTGCTTAAAACATAGATTTAGAGGCAATTGATTGATAAGATGCAGAGGAAAGAGAGAGCCCCACAGAGCAGGCAGTAGAAAATTGGTAGTAAGAGGAAAGGCATGGGGGCAATGAATGGCACAGGGAGAGGGAGTAGTAATTAAGGTATGTTAGCTATTCTTGGCTTGTAATGCCTTTATTTAGTACCAGTCAAGATCAGAAATTGTGGCTCTTTATAGGGACTTAACAGGAGCTGCATTGCATTCTGTTGTGTTTTCAAGTAGCATTGCACCTATTGCTGATGAAGCAATAAATGATGCCACATATTTATCATACCAGGAGGGTATTTCACCACATAAGATATGGAGGGAATATGTGACGTACGGCCCTCCATATGTCATATATGGACATTTTCTGTTTCTGTTCAAATTTCCATATCTTAATAGCCCACATACAGATGTCCGCATGTGCTTACGGAAATTTACCTGTTTCTGTTCAACATACGGAAATTGAAAATCCCACATATCCTAAGGAAAGTGCCGTATGTGATGCAGAGAGTGAAAGTGGGGGGAAAGAGGTCTAGTGGAAGGTCTTGGGGGGGATGGACAGAGACAGGATTTGCTACTAGAAATCTCAACTCCCTGCCCCACTTCTTTTTCTTGAGGGGGGGGGGGCAATAGATTTGTAGTATGCTGCAGAAGTATCTTATCATCTCTATTCTATTTGGTCATTACTGTTGGTATAATCCTCCTTTATTGCATTGCCATACCACAAGACTATATTTGGCCCTTTCTTTGGGGCTTGACTTTCATATAATCCCACCCACTACCATTTCCACTATACAGCCCTGAGTGTCTTTGCACCTCCTCCACTTGTGCCTATATACATTTACCCCCCCCCCCCAACAGACACCCCCCTCTTCACTCCATGTATCTTTCTACCAACAGACGGCACTTTTTTAAGATTATTTTCACAGAGATCACATGACCCCGCATGAGTGACATCATATAGGGAATTCCCAGGGGGTTTCCTGGAATTTGGCTAGAATTTGCCCATGTTTACCTTTAAAAAAAAAAGAAAAAATCTGTATGTGGAAGTCAAGATACGGAAATTCCATTATAACATACGGACAGGACACGGCTACCCATCTGAAACACTTTTTTAAATAATATTTTCTTTTTCCACGTAAAGGCCGTATCTTATGGCCGTATATGTATATATCTATAGCTTTGTGGTGAAACATCCTCTCCTCATTTCTCATTGAAATGAAAAACAAATAGAAAATGTGGTAGTTTCCCCAAAGCAATGAATAACATACAGTACCTTGCTTTCTCTTTCTGTCTTGAACTTTTTTATGTTGCCAAAAAGCAGTTTGGAAGTAAGGGGTCAGAAAAGTGTCATCTGAGTAAACATAGGCAATGCAGTCAGGTTTTAAAAGGCTGAGTGGGGTTTCACTCCAATCGGGTGAGCAGAAGTTGAAGGGTAAAGCAGAGCATGACTGATTCAGTCAGACCAACCTCTTTTACAACGTAGTGCAGTCTTTAGCATATCAGCAATAGCCTCCTGGGGTGGGATGATGTGCAATTGCTTTCAACATAGCTCCACCGATACCTGCCAGTGATAAATATAACCATTGTCCTTGGCAAATAATGTTAAAGTGGTGTATGGTGTGATTATTGAAGGTCATGAATCGTTTTCTTTAGACATAAGGATTGTAGGGAGAAAGGAGAGCTGTTGTAAAGGATGGTGAAAAAGCGGAATCTACTGAGAAATAAAACTGAACTATGCTCCTTGACCATAAAACTATGGAAGGCTTGAACCTTTCTTAACCTACCCCAACCTATACCCCTGTGTCATGACATCATGACAGGGGCTGCAGTATCGACTTGCAGGAACCCAGAGAAGTGCCCTTCCACGCCATATTCCTTTCAGTGCCCTTTTAATACATCCCTTAAGAAGCTGTGTTGTTGAAGCCACTGGTGAAGCCACTAAGAGCTGGTGTCAAATAGATGCCATGCCTGGGACCATGCCATGTGACATTCATGGTGGTTTTTGACCATTTCATTTATTGCATCCATCACAAGGTATAACAGGGTGAGGGCTGAGTGGTGTTGAGTGGGGATAGCAGGCAAAGGGGGCTTTCAGGAAGCTGCTTGGTGATAACTACAAAGTAGTCATCAATAACAGGATCGGAGATATATTGTGTGACTTCAGGTGAAGCCTGAAGACTGCATGATCTTTATTACATTATTCTTGATAATTTCCTCCAATCGCTAGAGCATTTGGGACCATCCCTCTGTTTGTCCTGGCTAGAGATTCAATCTAATTATCAATGTAAACAAAAATTCATGACAGCTTTAAAGAGTGGGACCCCCGGTTATGACTGAGGGACATCAAGTACACTTCAGACTCATCTTTGTTGTTTTTTTTAAACTAAAATGCCACTCTATCAAAATACACTTTTCAATGCTGAAACTCATTTTTTGGTTCCATTGTCTTCGCAAGATGCAGAACTTGTGATTCAGAATAAAACTTTGTATGAGACCTTTACTCAAAGTCTTTCTTCCCTTGCTCTTCCCTCTCAAGTATTTCACACTTAGCCAGAGTTCATCAAAGAGTCAAGATAAAAGTATCATAAATACATTTTACTTGCAAAAGCCCTGCCTTATGGCAAAGGCTAGATAAGGAGTCAATTATTAGCTTTTGATTAAAATACTACTGGTTCAATCCATTAACTTTCCAAGAGTTCAAACCTATTGAAGATCTAGTAAATCCACTCAGGTTCTACAAAGTGGTTATTTGAGAGGTCACATGTATGAAACTCCTTGAAGCAGATCCCTGTACCAAGGGACCGTGAATATGAGAGCCCAGCCGACCATTTTCAGATTATCCTGTTTGCTTCTCGACCTTGACTGTGTTTGCTTAAAAAAATAATCAAGGATTCTGTTAGTTCAGATTGAGCACTTCAAAACCAATGCCCACCAAGAAACTGGGAACTGTTCAAAAGGTATAGGAAATCTACAATATAAAGGGGCAAATCATTTCAAGTTCAAATTGGGAACTTTAGACCCAAATGGCAAATAAATAGTCAAAATTAATATGAAAGTTTGTTCGTAGTCCATCATGGCATTCTGATCATTCATGAATGTAGTTAGCACTGCACTGTATTTTCACCAGAGAAAACCTATTATCTAATATGTAATTAAAATTAAGAAGCTGATCCTGCACTTTCCCTTTCATTCCTACATGTATTCCATTTTATTATGGTTAATTGTTACCATGAAAAGGCCAAGAACATAGCCTTTTCTGTGTGAACCGCGTTTCATATGTTAAAAAAATCAGTGAATAATGGAGTATGTTTAGGACTTATCATTGCAATTATATTCTATGTAAATATAATTGCAATGTCTTATCTGCATTTCCATATCAATATTCCCATTAGTGTAGGATGTACCCAATTTCAAGGAAACATGGTTAAGTTCATATCAAATGATATTATTTAGTCAGAACCACTGCTCCATAGACCATTACTCTCAATGTCCCTGATAGCACCCTTGAGCTCCTGTTATATCATAATCATCGAATTTCAGACCCACGTCACAATTTTCTCAAGCAGAATTGATAATAGGCAAGAACAATATGTCATCTGGGCAGCAAGATTATGTTCCTCTTATTCCTAACCTTAGAATATTTCCTCTATGATGGTTATTGCCACATACATCATAATACCTGTGGCATTGTTGCCTGTTCATCAATTACTACTTCACATGCAACATACTTATTTTCTGATTTTCTGATGTTTGTCTGAAGACCACATACACGAGCTTCCTGTCAGAATCAGAAATCCCAGTGATGTTGAATGATCACATAAAGAAGAACATGGGATTCAATATTAAAATTGGTTGCTATCAATGTTTATAAAAACTGTTTCCCGATGTAGACCATACTGCTGATGGTTAGAAAGGCTGTCGTTGAGTCTGCAGATGGGGAAAACTATATTATGGCAGATTATTTCTAATTTTTCATTTCTCTGCATTCATGATATTTTCAAGTAGTTCTGATGCCAGCATGCTGGGCTAGGGGACATTGCAAAAAGTGATATTATGGATTGCCCAATTGTTGTTCTTCTTTTACAATGTGCAGTGTTTATGAGGTTAACTTATGATATATCTGTCATGTTTGATAACATGAATTTTAGGCCCTACACAACTATGAGTGATGACTACCTTGCCAGTGATGACTACATCCAGGGATATAAAGGATTTACCGGTATATCCAAAAAGGTGTCTGCAAATACCAAAAGCAGTATACACCATCACACCCAATTTCAATTAACTTAATTAGAATAAACTTTCCAGACCAGTCAGTAATAATTATCTCGTTAGATAAGAAAGCATTCAGTTCCGATCTGACAAGGGAGGCCAGCTGCACTGAAATCATCACCCCATCTGATTATACTGTAAAGCCCCTGGGGCAAAGCCACCCAGCTTTTTCTTTTAAGAAAAAAGACTGTATTGCCTATGAGTATGAGCCTCAGGTTACACTTCTCTAGCATCGTTCTACCTGAATAGTCTGGGCAATGTGAGAAAAGAAATTAAGACAAAAACGATGTAAGGTACGATAAGAGAGGTACTGCTTCAGCAAGACCCTCCTGGTTGTTCTGTTTATTAGATTATTCATCTTCAGGCCAAAGCCAAAGGTGCATCTGATTTCAGTAAGGAACAAAGCATCTTTGTGAGTAGAGTGGAATTATAGCTATCAAGATGCAGAAGATTCTGGGAGGAAGAGATCAAATAATGATGAGGATACCTGTAAGGAGAGCGGGAGACAGCAGACAGGTTGGAAATGATGAGATGTATAACATCCCAGAAGGCGCAGATCTGAATGAGGGAACAGCCGTTAAACAGGCAATCTTCAAGGTTTGATAGCAAAATCAAAGGTTTGATTGAAAATGGAACTGGGTCATAGTGTGGAGTTTGAGGCATATAAACAGATCGTCACTGCCTTGCTCGCTCCTGGTGACAATGGGGGGAAGTGGTCATGTGATCATTCCCCTCTCCTGTACCTGTTCATATATAAAAAAAATACTGACAGCCGACTGGAGCATTGGACTAACGATCATCACTGTCCTGAAGAATTCAAACCGACGAAAACTCAATTAACCACAAAAACAAAAATCAATTCAGGGTGCAGGCAGGCTATGACGATTGTTCTGGGGGCTTAGGGCTTAGTTGTATTTAATTTGTAAGGTTGGGCTGGTTCTGCATTGTACTGTTCTATAGTAACATATCATTGCCTATAAGGCTCAACCTGACTTCAGACAGATTCTATAAGGTGCAGTAAGGTGTGATTCTCATGTATAAATCCTGCCTTATAGATAAGGTATTACGGTACATTGTACGATTCAATGAAACTCTTTTGATATTGGGAGTAGGGCCGTGAGTCACAAAACCTTGGTTACAAGTACTGTGCATCAAATGGGTAAGTGAGTAGTTTTACAAAGACTTACTGTATCCCAGCAGTGCCATTCAAAGATTTAAGTAAGCGCACTGTTGGGATCTGTAGGGTTAGACTGGGGAGCTATTACAGTACAGAACGGAGCTCACCAAATCTCGAGCACCTGTCAGTCTGGATATCTCCCATTGTAAACTTTATCAATCCCGCTGCTCACTCCAAGACTTACCAAACACTACTACCCACACCTATCGCACTTTTGGTTTTCAAAGCATGTGCCTTGTGACCTTATCTCTAATTGAGATATACCTACATTCCATCCTTAATTCAGCACATATCTCAATAAGACAGCTGTGACCTTTGTGCATTGTTCTGTGACTTGTCTCTTTGGTTAGTTTGGTGTCAACTGCTCAGCGTGGTTGAACAACATATCCATATATACAGGGTAGCTCATCAGGACATGTCCATCAAGATGGAATTGGCAATAGCTGTCACGAGCAGCAGAAGTCCTGCGTGAACAGCAATCTGTGGTGATGAATTGGCAATAGATCCACCTACAAAATTAGTCTGCAATGTTAGGGAGTGTGGTAGGGTAGAGCTACAGATCTGCTACCACAGCTCTATAAGCAGCAGGTCTGCAGGTGTCACACTTCTACTCAGTTGAAATACTGCCCCAACCTCTATTCAATAAAGGTCGATGGTACTTACTATATGGTACCAAAAGAAAACACAGTGGTAGAGCTAGATACTAGCGCAACACCCTGTGCTTGTAGCTTGTAGTTTTACCAAAGCAACTTTAGGTAGCTAACATAGGTGGGTATTTCTAGGATGCTAAAGACTGCACTAATATTGCTCCTTATAGATGCCAAAACTGTGTCAACTATAACATTGTTACACTGTGTTGAAATAACCTACTTAGGGTCCTGTCACAAAGTAATATGATCCAGACTATAGACCATAGGTTAGCAAATTGATGAAAGTTAAAGAAAAAGAATCAATTGGCTTTCTGATAAAAATGCTGACAATTGACTCTGACAAAGTCACAAAGCCATTGAACAACCATTTGGACCCCTGAAAATATTTTCCGACCCCCCCCCCCTTTGAGAGGTGCTAATATATTTTTGGCCCTCCCCCTCAGGAGGAGGCAAAATATTCTGCGCCCCCAACATCGAGTTGTGTTGCACCACATTGTAGCATCATATCACACTGTTCAGCCAATTCATGTTTACAAATCCAGTATTTTTGCTCATTTTGTTTTTTCTTTCTTCTTCTTCTTCTTCTTCTTCTTCTTCTTCTTCTTCTTCTTCTTCTTCTTCTTCTTCTTCTTCTTCTTCTTCTTCTTCTTCTTCTTCTTCTTCTTCTTCTTCTTCTTCTTCTTCTTCTTCTTCTTCTTCTTCTTCTTCTTCTTCTTCTTCTTCTTCTTCTTCTTCTTCTTCTTCTTCTTCTTCTTCTTCTTCTTCTTCTTCTTCTTCTTCTTCTTCTTCTTCTTCTTCTTCTTCTTCTTCTTCTTCTCCTCCTTCTCCTCCTCCTCCTCCTCCTCCTCCTCCTCCTCCTCCTCCTCCTCCTCCTCCTCCTCCTCCTCCTCCTTCTTCTTCTTCTCCTTCTCCTTCTCCTTCTTCTTCTTCTTCTTCTTCTTCTTCTTCTTCTTCTTCTTCTTCTTCTTCTTCTTCTTCTTCTTCTTCTTCTTCTTCTTCTTCTTCTTCTTCTTGAGGCATATCTGTCACCATCTGGAGGTGACCTGAGGTACATGTTAGATGTGGTGTCTCCTCCTTAGCCATCGGAAAATACATCTTAACATCATCTCTGTTGAGCATTTCCCATTCATGTTAATTAGCATTATAAACCAAAAGCCTCGGCCGATCAGGTACCTCACTAGCACAATAAGCCTTAGTGAGACAAGTGTGGCTGCCAAGGGCAGACTATTCCCTGCTTTGTCAAATTGCTTTAGCCTTTTTCCTGTCTTTGACAATTTGGTACCCGCGTGAACTCTGAGTGTGGCGTTGCAACTGTAGGTTTAGCCAAAAGAATGCAAGAAGCAGTTTGTGAGTGGCATCAAAATTGACGTTTTGGACACCTACAAGAGATGCTGCCCATATTTCCTGTCACCGTTTGACCTTCATATTAGAAATTATTGAACCATAAGTAGGGCAGCTGTGCATGTGTTGTTTTTGGTGTTGCTGTTTTTTGGTGTGTTTTTTTTCTCGTTTTTCTTGGCAGTGGCAGGTGGTTTAAGGTTTGAACGGAAATGGAAGGATATAGTTGAGGGAAATGAAGTTACCTTGTGGCCATGCACAGAGACAATGATTCTAGAGGAAAAGGGGAATAGATGGATGGTGAGACGGGGAAGTTGGAAAGTATGTGTGTGAGAGAGGGAGAGAGAGAGAGAGAGAGAGAGAGAGAGAGAGAGAGAGAGAGAGAGAGAGATTGACCCACCATTTTGATATTCTAACTTCGGTCTGATATTGGCCCAATGCCTAATTCTTAAATAATGGCTCAATACAGCAATTACTCATAAACTCCCAGTACCATTTTTCATTAAATACCATTTACAGTTTGTATATTCTGTGACCTGCACTGGGAATAAGGCCTCTTTTGCAAATCGTGTCATATATAGAGAGGTTCTTGTAGACATCTTTGTAGGCTATCAACAGCCTACATGGTTGTACATGCATTTTTAAGACAGGGCTGTCAGGTATTGTCAGTTTAGAAACATTTCTGCCTTTGAGGGTCAACTTAATATCAAAATCAAAAAGGGTAAGAAATGTTATAAACGGTTTCATATATCTTATATTATTTTCCCAAGAGTGGGGCAATATTGGCATTTGTGGCCAGGTGAGGGAAAACATGCCTCCTGGGGGAAAATGGCCTTTTAAGGTTTACGTCATGGGCTTTAAAATGAGATATCTTGAGCTAAAATATCCCCGGTAGTTTTGCTGTAATTGCTTGTCAAACATAGGTTGGTGTGTACAACTGAAAATGGGAAATAAGCTCTAAATGCATTATGTCCTAACATAAACACTAATAATGCAAAAAAATACAGTTTTGTGGAAAAATAACCAAAGGAATGTGATGTTTTTGTCATAAAATTGGTTCTAGAGGTAATTTCTTAGCTGTTTTCGGTTCTGGGTTCCTGAAGGATTTTCAAAAAAAATAATTTGGGCAAAAATTCCTAATTGGAATAGGGAAGTGGTTTCCATGGCAACCAGAAATTGCCTTATCTACCAATTTTCTATGTTTCCATGGCAACCAACATTCCAAAAATGGAACATTTTCAGTGGAGATGGAGGATTTTAAGCATACCACTGGATTCCTTATAAAAAATTGGTCTAAAGCTATTTTTATCATATTTGTCAGTGTTTTACCCATATACTGCCCCCTGATGGCCAAAACCAGTACTAAAAATCCACCCCCCCCCCGAAGGCACGTTCTCCCCCGTTGGGCCACATTTGTATAATGTAACAATGTCTACCAATGTTGGGTCAAGGTCAGGATAATGATTGCGATGGTGCCAATATTGGGCCAATGCATCCTTACTGCCTAGTGTAGAGAGATGAAGCACTATTGTATTAATTACAACAACATTCCTTGGATGCATAGATCACAGAACAGTCCTAAGTTTTATTAGTATGTGGAGAGGACGGCAGGGATGAATCCATAGCTAGTCATGTCCTAACAATGGCTAACATTGTCTTGATTCAGTGTAATTAGGCCTGGTTAATCCATATAACATTATTTAATTAGTCACTTGTAAAGAGATTGAGGGGTAATGCTAAAGATTAGAAGTACCGTACAACCACATAGACAACAATGGCTGCCTCTAGTGCTATTATCACAAACAAGACACATAGTTCTGCCCAGAGGGTAATGTCGATATATTTGTCATCACCTTTAGGTGGCCCGAGGTATTTTTCGATGAGCTATCTGCTCTATAGCCATCACAACATACATCTATCTTGACACCATCTTAGACACTTCTTCCCTCGCCTTTTCACCCCTAAGCAGACCTCTACCTCTCACCTTAACACATCATCCACAACCTTAGGGACAGGTTATCCATCACTGAATGTGAAAAAGGACTTTTGGGACCATTTCATTTTAGGCAAGAGGTACATCATGAGGAGGCTGCATCAAAGAAGCCTATACTCTGGGCTGGTAAAGGAAAAGAAAAGTCCTACAACTGCAAATATTTGTGCCTTAGTGTATGTGCTATACATATGGGACTTTAATACAAACAGGAGGGTCTTGCTAAAAGATAACAATGAAGAACCTCTATAAACTAGAGGAAGGCGTTGAAAACGCTGATAGCTCGGAAAGACCATATATTTTTTATCTATTGTGTGTGTTTTTGGGGTGGGGGGGGGCATTCCCACAATGAAAATAAGGTAAAGTTTTGAGAGAGGTGGTGTCAGTTTCATTTATTCCAAAAGTCTGACATCAGCACTGCCATGCACAGGCTCTAACTAGCTCCAAGCAGAAGTTAAGTAGTAAAATTTGGTTGTAGTGTAGTCCTATAGTATCCTTTATACCTAACACCACAAGACATCTACTTGGAGAGTCAGTTATTGCCCATGCTGTGGTTAACACATTGGTAAACTATCACAAAAGAGCTGGAAAAAAGGTTTCCCAATGGAATTTGTATCCTTTAGCATTGGAGAGTCTCTCTGCACTTTCTATACAACATTTTGTAATCCATGAATTGTGGAAACATCACAGATTTATTCAATGACCATTCAATATATTCATGATCGCAATATAGTACTCTAACTATATATGAACATAATTTGGTGAAATTACAATTCTTTGATGGTTTATTTCCACAAAGTGTGGTCATCTTGTGCCTCTTTTTGGGGACCTCCAAAAGGGTCTTAATCCATGGTGGTGCCTATAACTCTTTCCGAGTTAATTAACTCAGAGAGTACTGAGTATTGACAAAGGACATGACAGGAGAATGCAAGGAAATATTTTTTTGCTATGTAAAGAAACGTGCAAGTTTCACCTAATTGATTATCTAAACAATCATTTAGTGTTTTCTTTTTAGGTTCACACTTCTTTTTTGGCAAGACCCTCCAGGGCGCTGTAGTGTTAATATCTGAATTCATTTAAGGCATGGATTCTAATAGTGTCTACAGTTAGTATCATCTCCATATATGGGCAAATATGGTCACCATGTCAGCCCGGCAACAGCTGTCTAGCATCATGAAGCATGATAGAAGTGAGGAAAAATAAGAACCTAGACCCTAATCCAACTTTAAAATAACAACTATTTTATTTTCTATTTGTTTTCCCTGGTTAGCAGCCAGCATTAAGGTATGTCGTTAGCTTGTTGTTGATCTCCCCCTAGGTCCTAACTATGCTAACTATGTCCAGCCTGTCCCTGCTTCACTAAGTGTTCTGACGGATCACTCTCTGTTTCTCATCCCCCTCTTTCTATCTGGCTGTTCACTGATCAGTACCACAATATGCATGCATATTCATCTGGCATTTCTTATTTTTTTCCAATCTTCCCCCGTATACCCAGAACTTCTCTCATCTAAAAGATCATATAGGCCTTTACCCTGCTTCAAGACATTATGAGAGGGTGATAAAGACAAGCAGGGCATTGACCTATAAAAGATAGATACAGTACATCATGCGGACTTCTTGTCTGTGAACATGCCTCATAACATCATCTCTGTCAATAAATACCAAGGTTGTGATTAATGACAGTATTGACAGGGAGAGGCCCTCACCATGTAGAAGAGACAAATCCAAATGCCAATAAGTCATACTTCTTCATCCTGGCATTGACCTTGAAATGGGCATTGACTCGCAAAGAGGAAAGGTTTGGATATATACTCTTTCAACAAGCCCCCCTCCCTTACCACACAAACACCTTTAGAGAGAGCTGGCCCCCTCCGATTGAGTTGACCGAGTTTTCCACCTAGTATGGATGCAGGTGCTGGTTTGCATCTCATGCAAATTCAGTGGTCAGCAGTATACATTTTATCACTTCAAATACTGTGACATTCATTATAGGCTCAGATAACATAGCAAACAAATCAGTTACTAAGCTATTAATGTATTGATATTGATATTGATATGTATTGATAGGACGAGTCGAGGTTTGCTTAAAATGAGCGGGAGGGCGAATATTTCAAGCAAACCTCACCAAGTGGCCATGTTGTGACTCTGCCCGACAGACCTCCACAATTACACACAATTTTTGGGTATAATCCAAGCATATCAAGTCCTGTACTTCTAGCACCAACAAATATACGATCTCTAGTTGGTGTTCGCCTACATTTTGTCATCATTTTCTTATAAAATAAGAATACAATGATTTTACATAGCAATACGTTTTGCCACCTGCCTCCACCATGATCGGCTTTGTGTTGACAGTGTGGGTAGGTCTCAATGTAGGTCAACATGCCGCAGGACTACGGGGTGGGTGCCGACCCGTATCGCTATGGTAAATCAATGGATTCTTATTTATTTTGAAGAAAATGGAGAAATTAAGCATGGCATGTTCATCTAGGATATCTAAGGATGTTTCCCTGTTAATAACTCCACCTGGTTCCATTGGATTCTATGCTAACGAGGTGTGTAAACTTCAGGTATGTCGGAAAACTTTTTCAAATCCTTCCTGTACATTGGTTTCTACCACCAGTCGGCTTGGTATAGTGGACAGCGAGCTCGTTTATTAACTGGAAATGCATGGTGAGTGTGACTGTATCCTTCTCCAATTTATTAACATATCCAGGTTGAAACTAGCACCTTCTTGAAGATGAACAAAAGGTCTGAGAGTGTGGTTATACCCTGAAAACGGAACGGGGTTATTACCAAAAAAGCACGCTGTTAGATTTATACTTCAGAAACATTCCATGTATCAGTATGAAAATCGGATATTTCTGTGACCAATGCCTCCAACTGTCGAGCATGATCTTTAGAGGTTCACTTCCCTCAGATTTTAGAATTGCGTAGATTCACATTCACTACTACCCTTCTTAATGTCCCCTATGGACACATTGTAAGATGCCAGAAGCATGTGTGACTGACGAATTCTTGGCCTTAACACTATGGGGATTATCGTCACTGTTTAAGATTGAAGGCCGTGATCTTCCACCGACAAAACTGACAAAATAAACAAAATAAACTGATGGCCATTAATCACTCATGGACGGCACAGGGACAGTATCCTTAGGGTCCCCAGCTTTCTAGTTCTACTAGATCTTGAAGTTTGTTAGTTTGGTACCTAATGTCGACCTAATCGTTTAGATTCCACTATCAATGCTCACCAGTGACCAACGGGCTCCGGATAGGCATCACCCATCATTGTGTGTGATGTCATGACCTCATGACCTTAAGGCCAAGAATCCATCAGTCATGTGTGCTTCAGGCATATGATGTCTGTCCCTGGGGCCATTTTAATAATCTTTTTATCCTGACTTGAAAGGGATAGTACGAGAAAGTTAACCAAGGAGCAGTTTTTGAGTGAAATTAACATGGAAAGTCTTGCCACCTATAAGAGAGGCTAGCAACACTGCACCACCCTTTGACCTCTCACCTCTGCTTTTTGAGAAAAGTAGTATATCCCACATAGCCACCAGCAATGGCAGCATGGTTGTGGTTCGTATGTGATATGGTGGCAAGGGGAGAGGGGTGGGATGGAGACAAGGAGGTGGATAAGAAGGGAGTAGGAATGATATTATAGTGAAAGACAGATGAGGAAGAGAAGAAAAGGCATAGATGAAGGTCTGTATAGACTAGGGGTAGGAGGCAGTCCTCTACTAACAATAGCAAGATAAAAGTGATAACAATCATCTGGCCAATGTAAGAAGGATCAGATTAGTTAGCTGGAGAGTCATTACCTTACAGAACAGGCATCTACACACCACAAGTGCCTGTCAGTCTGGGTCCCACAAATCGAAGACCTGATCAATTCCAGTCACTCACCCCAAGAACGGCTCCCCTCCACCACCAATGCCCCGATCTCTCATATATTTCTCAGAGGACGTGTCAGTGATACCATCTTACTGCTACTTACCTCACCCTGGGTGGCTACCAACTGCCTGATTAGGGTTGCCATTGGAGCTCTTCAATGATATTGTCCTTGAACATCTCACTGAACTATTTGCAGAGTTGCACAGAGTACTATGTCTTGCTGATGTAAGAGTTTTCAAACCAGTTGTACGATTTTTGAAACCGTATGTGTTCTATAAAAATAGATCTTTTCACTAAGTATGGGCCTAAAAACTTAAAGTTTCCCTGACTTGTTTTGAAAGGTCATTGATAATTTCCCAACCAATCAAGCTGCAATATTGATCTAGATATCAGGTTAAAGCTATGATAAATGGCCACCTCAACATAGGATCATTTCTTCAATATTTTGAAAATCATGTGAGTGCTTGACATGGAAACCATGGTAAAAGTGTTCTGAAATCTCCAATTTTTTGCTACCTTTCATCACTTTCACAACCTTTGAAGTGAAACATATTTTTCTGTGTACATGGGAAGTCCACAGAAGTTGTAAAACAAAATTCCGCTTCATTTAAGACTATTTTGATAACTGTAGCACCTTTACTTTAAAAAAATATCAGTCACCAAATAGGCTCTCAGATTGCCAGAAATTGCCATTTTTCACCAAAACCTACCCTAAAAATTATCCAGACTGTACACATTCTTCCCTTTCAAATACATCAAATCCTCACTCAATTGATTGCTCAGACACTGAGAGATTTGTGAAAAGAGTACAGATATGTTGTATGACAATGGTTGGACAGAAATGTTAAAATCTTTTAAGGGGGTTACACCTTCAGACCAATGATGAGGTACAAAGTTGATCCTGTAGTGATGGCTCCAACTCCAAAGGGAGATACGATGGTTGAGGGATGGAGGTTCCTGAGGGGAAGGAATAGGCTGGGATTGGCAGCTGAAGGATTTTTTTTTGGTTATCTGACTGAGTACAATCATAAGAAATCTGACCATAAGGCATCTCAAAGACATTTTTATTAAAACTACAAGATCTGTGTTGATCCAAATGGTATTTATTATAAACGACCTCTCGGTAACGGTAACATGCTTCAAAAAGTTGAAAACATGGCAGAATATAGGCTTGTTTAGGCCAAGTTACCCCCTACTGTAGGCTATTCCTATCATCTATTTAGTTTTAGAGATGCAATATTGGCCTCAATTTTGCTTGGAAATGATGTGCAAGGCTTCTCCTGTACGAGTAAAACAGAAATGACCAGCAAAATTGCTTTTGAACTGAAAATGCCCTTCAGTAAAGATATATCTTAGATCAGTCTTATACTTGGTGGGAACATCTATAGTAGAAAATGACAATAAACCCATTTCAGCTAAAATTAGCCAACTTTGAGTTCACCATTCATAGAAGTAAACCTGTGATGCTTTGTGAACACCTTATCTTTTTGCGGTATTGGCACCCTTTTTTTTAATGGGTTGTCAGTGGCTTAATCATATTAATGTTCAAATTTCCTATTTTGCAAATTGATAGAGAGAGGATTTGTTTTATTCATTCTATATTCTTTAAATATTAAAGATAAAAAAACAAGCAAGTTTAATTACAGTTTAAGTTTGACGTTTATTAGGGGTGATATTACATCGAGAAAGAGGCAATTTCTTTATATATGGCTCATTCCAAGATTTACTGTACATGGGGGGCCTGGGTATGGAATTAACAAACTCAGTATTTCTTAATAACATTATATTTTATTGATAGCCCTATATCTTAACTCTACCCTAGCTCCTTCAAAATGCTTTATACCATGTCTATATTAACTGTCCATTGTCTCTTCTAGACCTACTGTACAGAATAATTACAATTACCCTGATATATAATACTTGTACTGCATAGTCAGTGCCTGCGTAGAGGCTATTATATCGCTTGTACCATCAGTATAGTCCCCTATACATTAACCTCTCAAAGAATGGCCAGAGCCCATCTGTACATCATCATATACCATTGGCATCACACACACAATGACAAAAGAGATTGTACTACCTATCTGGAATCATTTAAACTTGCATAAGGCCGATCTTGGTTGTCTAATATCACTTTGAAAGTTAAAAATCACAACTATTTGTACACTTGTGGCTATGAGCCCATGGCATATGGTGCTAAAATATATCTTTACATACACATAATAGTCTTTTCTCATAAGCCAAACATGTCTACAATTGAATACAAATGATAGAACCACCATACAAGATGATAGGTTGATACTATTAAAATATAACTCTGACCATCCCGTAATACCCATAACCATCAGTATAGTCCCCTATACATTAACCTCTCTAAGAATGGCCACAGCTCATCTGAAAATCATCATATTTTATTGGCACACATACATTGACAAAATAGATTGTACTACCTATCTAGAGTAATTCAAACATTTATAAGTCCCATCTTAGGTGTCCAATATCATACACTTCTCTTCTGTTTTTATACCTTGTTCTCCTTCAGGCGGTCTTTGTGGGCTCTCTGCCTCACTGCAGCCATCTCCTTTCAGTGCTGGTCCTCGTCTGGGTCCTTGGCGAGACGGAGCTTGTCTGGCTCTTGCTGCCTCTTGGTAACTGACCACCCCCAACTCCTCCCTCATCTTGTCCTCATGCCTTGCCTGAGCGGCAGCATGGAGACAGGCCGCCCTCTCTGGGTCTTGGTCTGCATGTGGTGGCGCATCTCCCGGACGGTTAGCTATGACCTGTTTTGGGTGTTGAGGTGGGTCACCCCCACCACTGCTGGGGGCTACTTCAGTCATCTGCAAAAATGAGAAGAAATACATAAATAGATAGGTAAATTATGATTTTAACATATTCCTATAGGCTGACAAAGGATGCACAACAACCCTAACATTTTTATCAGAGGATTTTCTGATAATATGTACCTTTTTAGTGTTTGAATACTGATGAGAAATATATAAATAAATCAGCAAACAGTGATTCATCATGTTCTTATATGTTGTCAAAGGGTGTACAAAACCCCCAAAAGTTCAATCAGATGATTTATTGTTAATATGGAAATTTATAGGACCGAATATAAGAAAAATGCAGAATTACACCCACCACAAAATGTTTTTGGAAATAAAGTATTCAGGATCTAACCAATGGCAGTTGTGTGAGTTAGAGGTACCATAGGGACATGTCATAGTAAAATATGATGGAGCTATGTGCACCGGATGTGCCACTTGTGTAAGAAATACAAAATGGGAACTGTACTGATGGTAAAGGTTTATAACCAAAATGGGGTGGGGGGTCGTCTTAAAATACCCAAACATAGCAACATAGCCAAAAATGTATCCCACACATGTAGAGGCTCCTATTCTAAAGAAATATCATCAATTTACACACAAGCATACATCATTTTGGACAGGAGAGGGCAAATTCTGCCCACCAAGCGGAGGATCAGTATAGTCCCCTATTTCTCAAAAACAGCCTGTGGTGGCATCCGAAGCTTCACCCAGTGGCAGATTTTACCCCCTAGCGCACAAAATACATAGTTTTGTTACACAAAAAGCGATCTACGGAGCCCCACACACATCTCCAACAATATTTGACAAAAGTTTCATCAAATTTCTTTACCTTTTTGCAAATTTCAGGGGGTCTGGTGCAGGTAAAAACTGTGGCAGGTCGTTCTGTTGCACAACAGGGGAACTTCTGAGTCGAAGTGGGTATAGACTATGGAAATTGTATGTATTTGACTTATTTTATTCTATTTAGAGGCAAAATGCCAGGGGACCATACTGATTGTCGTGGCATGGGTAATTCCCGGAGTATATAAAAAAAATTTCTATGGATTATACCCCATAGGGTACCTATTGATTGCATATAATATAAAGACTGGTGCTATTCCCTAATCAGGTTAGACTACCCCCCGTAGGCATAGTCCCCCTGTGCAAATTCATAATTAAATGCTTATAAAAATAAATAATGCCCCAAGACTCACCCAGACCACTATGACCCCCCACTAAGGAATGGAAATATCATTGGTGGTGTAGAAGTGTTTCGCTTGCTTTTATATATGCCCAAGGAACCAGATGTACAAGATTTCTTGGAATGAGCCATACAGTAAATTTTCATTTTTGTGAGCGAGCAAGCTGAAATGGGAGTTCCTGCGGGATTTAGTACCTGCTTTGGCCACCAGGGGGCACCAATATTGGCTAGAATAAGAAAATTATGCTTAAAACTAATATAGAGCACTTTTTTTTTGAGAATTCAATGATTTTCGATAAAACATTCTATTTTGGGTGGACAAGTTCCAAATTTGGCATGTAAAAAGTATGTTTTTGTGCCTAAAAGAGCATTTCTGATTATTTCTGTTGCATGATTTTCATTCTAAATGGGAAAATTACTGATACCATTTGAAGTAGGGGGTGTTAAATGGCAAACTTTGCCATTCGATTTCAGGGACAGGCTCAAACTCTGCATTTGGACCCAAAAACTCGGGAAATCACAAAAATAATTTTTTGAGGCCTAAAGAGACCATTAGAAGCCATCTTATTGTGATGATATGGATATAACCTCCCCTGGGGATGGGGGTCGGCCTTGCTAAAATACAGATAAATCAGCAATTTTCTAGGTATTTGCTCATATACAACAGAGTGCTTGTTCCACTGTGGCACATCAGAATAGGATCAGATTAGGCAGTGGAGATCTTCCTAAAAGGCCAAATGTTCATTTTACCTCCATTCCCCAAGTCCCCCCCCCCGCCCACTCCTCGCCCCACCCCCCTTTCACCCCATGTTCTGTTACAATATGCAGTATATACAAGGCATATCCAAAATGTTGATTACACTCAAAGTTTACAAGAACCTTACCAAATAATTATATCAACACATAGGGGAGTATATAGGGTGTCTCTCTAAGATGTACTGTTAGCTAGTAGGGGTGTCAAAAGTAATTTAAGGTGGGGGGAGCCCCAACGATTTAGCAAGGACGACCCCCCTCCCCAGGGGAGGTTATTCCGTAATCATCATAACTAGATTGCTTCTAAGGCCATTTGGGAAGTTTCCCACATTTCCACGAAAAGAAAGATTAAATTGCCCATGATGGTTAATGCATTCTAGCAGATCAGGATTCTTTAGAGAGGTTAAGATCACGACCTGTACGACAAGATCTACAGGTAGAGTAATGGAAATGGTAGGCTTATAGACATTGCTGTACATGTTATAAGTAGGCACACCCTAACCTATCTATTTGCTCAAAACATGTACAGAAGCACAGTATCATTGTCCGGGCAATAACGCAGCTGTAATTTCATCCAAGCAAGTTGTCCAATTCGAGGAACATGAGTCTCTAAACCTGAGAGCGCTTACCTTGACCAACCCCAAAATCTCATGTTCAGAAACCTCTCTCCATATGGGAAGTTTCCCATGTTCTCCTTACGGGCTAGCCATCTTTTTGTCAGAGTCCTGAACATGCTTTGTATGAGAAAGACAAATTAATCAAATAGATGAATTTACAAATCTTGCCATTTAGAAAAATACGTTTGCGAAGCTTGAGCTGCTTTAGAAAAGTTTATGGATATCCCATCGGTTACAATGACACCCTCATTTAAGAAAAAAAAAAGGTGGAAAAATAAAATGGCCACTAGTTATTTCGAATCGAAGAACAAAATAAAACTAGTAAATCAGGTGGAGAAGACCTTCATATAAAGTATAACTATTCAATTTATATATTCATTTACTTCAGTCTTGTGCCATCATTCTGCTACTGTAGTACCACATTAGGGGCATGTCATGTATCATTTCTACAGAGCTACCATAAAATGAGATTGTCAGTGGTTTGCCTTGTCTAGTGGTCTGGTTCTCACCCTTATAGTATTCTATTGTGTGCCTACCAAGTGATTTATCCCGCCATAACTCACTGCAAGAACATGGGTGTCATGCCACACAATTGAATTCTCAGTCTCCAGGCCAGGGCAGTCCCCTGGGATGCACTATCTGAAGCTAATATGATCCAGCCAGGATAGGGAACTAATGATAGAAAGGCTGGGATTATTCACAGCAACAATCTATAGATGCCTCTATAGGTGTCACCTATATTATATACAATCGCACCTCCTTGGTATTCACAATTAATCACATTGTTCTTTCAAAGCTGTAAAACAATGAATGATAAGTGCCCTTCCCTACATGAAATGATGTTTAGCAGCATTAGTCTTTTTGGCTTTTATATATAGATCTATCCGTACCAAAAGGGGTCTCTTTTCGCAGATTGTGTCACATATATTTTTTTCTACAGGATTTGATTCAGTCAGAACCTATAGGTATAAACTATAATAGTAAAGAAAAACTAAAAGATTGAACGATATTTCCTAACCTTTTTCTGGGGCTGAAATCCAAAGATCAAACGAATACTCACATTATTGCATGTAAACAAGCAATCATTTATGCTGAGGGCTGTATTCCCAACTTCATTTTGAGAAAATAACCACACCCCTTCTCCTATCTCATTGTCTGATTTACATGGCTATCCCTTATGGCAATCTGACATACCCCACTAAATTAGGACACAAATGGCAGGGAGAAGGCCAGTTAGCACGAAGGAAAGGAAAAAAATGCCTCACATCTCCTACCATATTAGCTTCCAAATATGTGCAATGGGTGCTCATTGTTACGCTGTAGAGAGAAAGAGAATCTTCCTTTTTAGGGGGAAGGAAAGAATCATAACCACATACTCAAATCAACTGTGACTTAACATCTAACCATCAGTGCTGATTCAACGTTTGTATTTCTATGTTGATTCAACATTGTTTGAACGCTAATAGTTGTGGGGTGATTCTGAGTTGACATTGAATCAAAATTGAAATTGACATTATTGAATCAATGGTGACAAAACAGTGTTGAATCAACATTGAATTGAGAACAATATCTGACCTGATGTCAACTGTTGATCTAATGAAAATTAAAGTTGATGGTCGACAACATTGAAATTGAATCATTGAAAAAGTGTTGATGGATGATCAGCAATATCAACAGATTTTAACCGGTTGTCAATGTTGATTCATTGTACTGTGCCCACTGATATCATGATTTGGAAATGCACAAAATCAAATTTAGGTGTAGTAAATCTGATGCTTTATACATGACTTGATCATCTAAAATTAATGCCCCTTGTTTCTAAAGAAAAGTTTTGAAATTATCCATTTATCGAAAATAGAATTAAAGTAGAACATGAACACATGCGGAAATACTGTATTGTTAACTAGTCCCTAAGGTTATTCTTAACCTCTCAGTTCCTGAAATTAGTCCCTTCCCACATCCAACTATTTGTGGGATTCTCATTTTAGGCATGCCTCCAGTATCCATGTTCTTATGTGATGTATTTATGCTTCATTATGTTTGGACACGAGTGCTGGGATAACAAGATGGAATTTTTTTTATAGGTGTCTGTCACTGAGGATATCCAGGTGTTGGCCGCAGTTGGAGTGGGGCTGGAAATGGCCTCTAGCCTTCCAAATTGAATTGCAGTTCATCTGCCATGGGGGGCCCAAAGTAGGAAGCCCTGCTGTGCACCCTATTGTTTGCACCACATAGTACAGAGGCAGAACAATATTTTGCAATATGGAGACCGTTATTCAATATGTCTACTTACTGCCATTGCAAAAATGATATCAATGATGAAATTACCAAAAACAAGTAAGTAGTCCCAATGCCACAACCAGTGATTTTGGAAATAGCTGGGGTGAATAAGACACTGTGGAAGTCAGTTACAATTTAGGTGAAACTTCTTGTGACACATCTGATCTTCAACTTGAAAAGGTTTTAAAGCCAGGTCTTACCAGCCACTTTGAACCTAGAGATCTTTGCATTGATGCTGCCTATACATTGTTATGTCAATGGGGGGGTGTTGTTTCCCAACCATGCATAATGAGGAAATCAAGCACAAAAATAGTGTATCGGAATGGAACTATAGCTAACTACAGGATATTACTCACCCGAGATGCAGCCAATCAGAGGCCTCCATTTGGTCATGTGACCTGTTGCCATAGCAACGAGACCTAATTAGGGGATTAGCGACCACCTCTCAGCCAATCAGAGGCCAGAATTCTGGTCACCATGGTAACGTGACCTAATTAGGGGATTAGCGACCACCTCTTAGCCAATCAAAGGCCGGCATTCTGGTCACCATGGTAACGTGACCTAATTAGGGGATTACTGTGATCACGTGGGCGGGGTTAATTATGTAAATGAGATATATTCAAATACATTTCAATTTTTTATATTTTTATTTGATCAAATATATTTACAAGTATATGTGACACGATCTGCGAAAAGGGGTCTTAGTGCAGGGGGCAATAAGGTGGCCCCCAAGGGGTAAAAAACGACATGGCGACATTTGGCCATTTTTTGGTGACATTTCGACTTTGTACCCTTTTAAAAGTGACATGTGACATGTCCAATCCATAAAAAAGTGACATTTGATCTGAGGCCTTAAATTTTGAGATTATTAGACATGTTTTTCCCCCTAAAAAAGTGACAAAGTCATGTGACCTGAAGCCTTGCATTTTGGCGACATTGTGACCTCAGGGGGGTCCCCTTGGGGGCCCCAATAAGACCCCCTTTCCCAGTACATGTCACATATACATTCATTTTTAATCATAATCCAGACAGTACATAGTGTAATCTTTGTATATGGTTTTCATACAAGTGTTCTTTCGAAATGCAGGAATGGTGTAAGTCATACTTCCTGTCCACAATTCATCTAAATTACAATAGAAATCCGCTGAAGTATAATACCAAGTATGCCATTCAGTTTGTGCGGACATGACGCTTCTTAGTAAAGCGTTCTGTTTTTTTTCAATATGAAACTCTCTACAGAGCATCGGTCTAAACACTCTTGACAGAAAGTGTTGAATATTCTCTCAGAGTCATGACAACACATGTAGTGTATACTCGTATCGATCTCTCTGCGAAGACATCGGCCCCTCTCCAGAAAACACTGTTGAAACACTGTTTCAATGAATCAAATGACTGATTAGAACTGAGTTCTTTATGAACATTTTGTTTCAACAACGGTGCTTTAAAGAACAGCACATCTGTTGCATTAATTATTTCCCATGTGTAAAAGGGTTTGCAAGTACACATATTCTCCTTTAACAATATACAAGTAGGTAAGGTAGTACCTTAACGTTAGAGGCTCCAGCCAGAAGAGCTATATCCATGGGCGATGGGGGTGGTGGTGGTAATAATGTGCGATCTTGTAAAGCACTAGTAGCAGCAGCAGTAACCAAGATATTCACCTCCATATCCGGTGAGGTCACCCGCTTCAGCGTCTTTAGCCAGTGCTGCGATGTCTATGGGTTTAGGTGTGACAAGTGGTGGGTATTCGTCAGCAGCACTAGCACCAGCAGCACCAGCAACACCAGCACCAGCATCCAACCATCCATATGGGTTGATATAAAATTCGGCGTCAGCGTCACCTGTGAACAGATCAGCAAGGATGTTAATTTCCGTGGGGGAATATGCTGATGCTGTAGCAGTTTTTGGATTCTCAAAGTTGATAGTCTGTAGAGCGGTCAGTGTTTCCATGATGAAGGTGGCAGAGGAAGTGTGAGGGAACGAAATTTTACTCTCCCTTATGTACCCAGTCCGAGATAAACCTCTTAACTGTGGTTTTAAATCAATCAAAGACTTAAAAGAGATTTAATCCCATTTTCACAGAGACCTTCGCTCGGTAGGGTATCTGTCTGTTTTGATTTTCACCTGCCGTTTGCTGTAGGCATGGATCCCATAGATCATTAAGTGTGGTTGGTCCCAGAGGGAAAAGATAAAAAACTTAAAGGATCTGATCACATAGTCACAGAGATTCTCCCTTGGTAGGGTATCTATTTGCTTGATTTTCACCCGCCGTCCACTGCAGGAAGATTTAAAAGAAAACATCTTAGATCATTAAAGTGTTGTCTTGATGGGAAAAGAACGTAATTCCCCCTTTTCCCCATCCACAGACATAGAAGGTAACCCACACCCCAGGTTGGCGACAAGAGGAGGAGCAGAAAGGGGGATTTACTTGTTTATTTGTTAGACTTAATCTGCTTACCACACTTGTGCGTTTGTAGTCACAGACAGAGAGGCAGACATACACCCTGGGGTATTTTTCCTGGAAGTGAAAATGATGATAGATATTTTCCTGTGAAATCCCTGTGCACTAAAATATATTTTCCCATAATTAAGATCAATAAAAAAAAATAAATACGTTTAAGTGTACAAATGAAGTCGATAGGTAGGTAGGTAGGTAGGCGGGGAGGTGGACACGTGTCCATCATTTTTTTGGTGCCACGCTGCTGCTGCTGCTACTGCTGCTACCACCACCACCACGACTATCGTTGCTTCCATTACCACCGTCGCTGTAGTCCACCTCGCCGCCTGTTTACCACCTACACTCCAGGAGGAAATTCGAGCTGAGTCCATCACTCTCTTTATTATTTTCTTTTTGAGCTTTTATTTTATTTCACTCTTTTTTTAAATATTCCACTTGAGATTTCGAAACGAACGATTAGGGGAAACCCCATCTATTTTTTTATCTGAACATAGAGAACATCACATATTTCAGACTCATGTCTCTTTTAAGGGGATGAATAATCTCATGAAAAGCAAAGGTGAGGAATTTAGTAGCAGCAGTAGCAGCATCACCAGTAGCAAAAGTAATCGTAGTGATAGAAAAAGCGGAAGTAGTAGGAGCAGTCGAAGTAGTAGAAGATGAAGAAGAAGTAGCACCACCAGGGAAAGTAATAGTAGTACTGTAGTAGTAGCAGTTGCAGCAGCAAAAGCAGTTGAAACAGTAGAAGAAGCAGTAAAAAAGGAAAAAGTAGGGGTATGGCCGAAAGCTGTCTTTAAAGAAAAGAAATTACTCAATTACTGTTTAATAACCACCCTCAGTACACCCACTCATTGGGCATTTCATGAAAATAAAGGGTGTTCAAATGTGGTGAGAATAAGCGCTATGAAAAGATTTGACGAGGACATTGGTTATTTGGGGTTAACCACCACTCCCACTCAGTGGGTGCACGTGGTGGCCAATGTGAACACGATCTGGAATCGTTTTGAAGTCGTCACCTGTTATCCGGTGTATTACAATGTGACCGAATTGAAGAAGAAGGGGATGTACTACTTTAAAGATTACATTCCAATTTGTATTTGCTACCACTGTGCTGTTACCCCTGATACCTTTTTGGATACAGTCATGTTTAAAAGAAGAGGAAGAAGGCAAAGCGACAAGCTTTGCCCAAATAGTTAAAAAGGAAAAAAATATTACCCCCCTTATTTCCTCCGGAGTCTGATAAAAATGATAAAATTGAGTGAAAATAAAATATATTGCAAAGAAGAAGAAAATATGAGAGATGGAGATGTGGATGTTATCAGGTGTCGTGAATCGATTTCTGAGCGACGTTAACAATTTGGTCACACCGCCGGTGGAAAAGATCTTTTACCATTACGGCGAGTGGCAGCCCCTCTTTGAAAAAATGCAAAAAGACTGAAGTTCAGAGAAGGTCTTCCCAGCAAAGAAGAAGCGTCTACCCTTCGGCTACACACTCTACTGATATTGGACGATCTGATGAGCAGTTCCAATCAGCAAGTGGTAGACGACATCTTCACCAAATAATTCCATCACTGGAACATGAGCATCATATATATCACTCAAAACCTATTCCAGAAATCACCCAATCACTACATGATCATTTTTAAGTACCCTCATGACATGGGACAAATAGGTGCTCTGTCTCGTCAGGTGTTTCCCTCCTAGGCTGCGGCTCTCTACAGTATATTGAGTTATAGGGAATTAAAAGGGGCAACAATTTGGTCACTATTGTTTGAGGATTTACAATAGTAATCCTGAAAATAATACAAAGACGCGGGGTTCCTCCATACTAGGTGTCTGCAGGTATATCCCAGTAGAATGGATGAATGTTTGCTATAAAGTATATTTTATAAAGAAAGAGTACTTCTGGATGCGATATGTCACCGGGAACAGAATGTCGCTATAAGTCCTTAAGACCCGATGAAGCCTAGAGTGGGTGCGGCATGTTATGGTCCTATGGGATGCCAGGCGCAGCTGTGAAGGCTGAGTCAGTGTGTTGGACTTTGTCCATGCAGATCTTGGGGGTCCCGGTGGCGGCAGTGGAGATTATGTCCTCATGAGTGGATGGGTGTGTCCTCTATAGATGGATCTGTTAGAATCTCACCAGGCTTAAAGTCCAAAAGGTGTAGGGTGGCAAAAGATTAAAACCACCGGTAGTCTGGGAACTGAGGAGTCGGGGCGCGAATTGTGCTCGTAACTTCAGGGATCCACAGTTCGACCTGGAATTAGAGGGGAAGATATTTATATTTGGCAGCCCACAAGTAGGAATCGATTGAAATTCTGAATAGTATTTGCAGGAGTCTTGGTCACTGTCTAGGGTGCTTCCTGGAGTCTTAACCTCATTCAATTGGAGACCTAGGCATACAATAGAGGATCTGATTATGACATAGAGGAACCACACATCAGAAGGACTTAGCTTTGATTTGCTTTTCCCTTGATCTCTCACTACCCATTATTATATGCTCACTTAACATCCCACCATGGAGGGATTGATTTAACTTGATGCCATGATGGAATTTGAAGACACCAACAGTTTGTGATTGTGCCATCTGATAATAACTTGTGATTTTACTCATGCCCACGATTGGGTATATGATGTTATTGATGAAATGTGGTGGCATTAATATTTGTGATTTAGATATGTTGCCGCGATTGACTTTGCAAATTGGCTGGATCTAGTTTATTGGAATCTTCCTGGTTAAAGGTGTGTGATTATGATTACCAAATTGAAATGTGAAATCAACGCTGGAGTCTGAATTGTACTAGACCTTTGGATTGGCATATATACATATTTAATAAAACCCCTGGAGATGAATTACCCAATTGTGTTTTCTTTCCAAATGGGCTGTGGGATTTAAACACGGTTCTACTACTTGATGCTAGCTTGAGAACATTCCCCAAATAGACAGTTTAAACAGCCAGTGGAGATTGGAGTGAGGTAAAGCATAACTGGTGGAAACCCAAGTTGGATTGTATTATAGCTTCCCATTTAGAGAACCCAAAACCCAACTTTAGAACCTCAAACCCCTCATTCCCCTCCACCTGTGATAGCCCAATATTTACCCATGAACTCAAGCGACCTCACTCATACCTGCTTCTGGACTTCAAGCAGACAATACCGGACGACCTGAGAATACGCTCCTCCCTCTCGTCCATAGACGATCAGATCGTGTTCATTCCGCTAGACAAAAAGAGAAAAAGAAAGTAATGGCTACTCATAGACTCAAAAGACCTTATGGCACCCTTAAACACTTGGGAAAGTGTTTGCCGGAGGATTATGGGCATTTAATAGGCTCTGGAAGTGACGATTTGATCACGACGTTGAGCAAAATCTGTCACAATTTACTGGAGTGAAACATTCCGCTCACTGAGAACCAACTGGAAAGTCTTCGAGAATCTGCTGACGTGGTGAGCAAAAAAGCTACTACCATCAAAAGAAAGAGAAACATCTTGGTTCAAAGGGGTGGTTTCCTTATTCCGGCTCTAATAGGCATGGCCTTACACCTTATAAAAAGCATTCTCCGTATATAGAGCTCGTCATTCGACACCTCACAACCACCACTGCCTCGATGACGGACCCGGAGGAGCAACACTACAAGCGCTTGGCTCTCGTGTATCCTAAGTTGCTCTCGAAATCACGAGGACCACCTGTTGTCCCCGCACCTGCTACTGGTGCTGCTGCTGCTGCTGGGACTCCTACTTTTACTACTTCTCCTCCTGGTGTGCCTCCTGCTGCTGATGAGCGTGAAAACAACCCCTCCTCTGCAGCCACCATCGTATCCCCACCCTCCAATATGCCTTATTACTACAGACAGGCAGAACAAGGTCTTCATCCCAACGCCGCATTACACCAGGTGGTACAGTTTATCTACAGGGAATTGGACCTAGTGTTGAAGGACCCCAATTTTTCCTCGCAAATCCCAACAAGCACACGTTTCCTGCATCCGCTCCTGTACCACCGACTGCCCAACCTTTAGACACTTCCCCTCTCCTTGAGGTGTTGCTCGACCAAGTTCCACAGAAGAAACGCAACGCCATCACCAAGCTGATTAAGAGACTGCAAAAATGCGACTTGGTCAAGTGGAACTACGGTGGTTCGGTGAGGCGAGATGATGGGTCGAGAAACAGATCCTGCCAGTCGAATAAGCATAGTGGACTTACTGAACGCCGCCAGCAGGTTCAGGAAGACAGTGTTGAGACCCAAGGGGTACACGCTGTTCAAGCATGTGCTGAGCATGGAAGATCCCACCAGTTCCTTGATCGGAAACCAAGTCTATAAAGCGGGGGGTCCTAACAAACCTTCAGACAGAATACCTGCCGGCAGACGGAGGAAATGAGCGAGTTCCAATGAGGAGGAAGAAGAAGAAGAAGGAGAAGGAGACGTCTACGACGACAACGACTACTACTACGAGGACATCACTCCCCTCGTCGGCGCCGCCACCTCCGCCGACTACTCTCCCCGCTTTACCTGTCGTAAGGACGACGACAACATTTACAAAACTCCGACTACCAGCAGAAGATCCCCTGCTACACCACATACAAGTAACCAAAGTAAGAAAAAGAAAGGACGCAGTCGCCAAGTGTACTCCAAACCACCAAAATGGCAAAGTCTAAGAAACTGACCAAGAAGGAAAAAGAAAAGAGACGAGTGGTAGCTAAATATACCGACGTCAAAGCACCCTTCAGTTTTATCAGCTTCACCAAACTCCAGAAACATCATTTCCACGACCGAAACCACTCTTTCATCCGAGACGCCTTGGGATCTCTGGACGCCTACACTAAACATAAACCTATTTGGAGAAAATTCGCGAGGAACAAGACGATAAACGGGGGAATCGATCAACAGTGGCAGTTAGATCTGATGGACATGCAAGCTTTGGCGTCTCACAATGACAGGTTCCAGTACGTGGTCACGGCCATCGACGTTTTCTCCAGGTACGTGTGGGCTGCTACCACCAAATCCAAAGGTGGCGCAGCTGTCAACGAGGCGTTTTAGGCAATGACTACCAAGAGACACCCACGCTCCGTTCACACAGACAAGGGAAAAGAATTTCTGAACAAGACCTTCCAAGATCACCTGAAGAGCAAAGACATAGAGCTGTCACCTAGGCTTTCGAGGCAATGACTACCGAGAGACACCCTGTTCAGACGGACAAGGGAAAAGAATTTCTGAACAAGACCTTCCAAGATCACCTGAAGAGCAAAGACATAGAGTTTTTCACCAGCGAAAACGACGACATCAAAGCTAGTCTAGTGGAGCGTTTGAATCAAAGTTTGAAGGAGAAGCTGTGGCGCTATTTCACACACAAGCGTACATATCGCTACCTATACGTATTGGACCAGGTGGTGTATTCTTACAATCGCACTTACCACAAGACGTTGAAAATACCGACTGCTGACATCAGCTCGGAAAA
The DNA here is from genome assembly GCA_949317995.1 of Acholoe squamosa. Taxonomy (NCBI): domain Eukaryota; kingdom Metazoa; phylum Annelida; class Polychaeta; order Phyllodocida; family Polynoidae; genus Acholoe; species Acholoe squamosa. Next base: position 105,206,619 of record OX439035.1, on the reverse strand, counting down.
TAGCGAAACTATTTTCTACAGACACAACCTCCCTACTAAGAAACAAATCGGGGAAATATGGAAAAAGACGAACCCTCGACGGTCCGACACCGACGTCATCGCTCCAGGCGACAGAGTGAGAATGATGAGAGCTAAAGGACCCTTTGACAAAGGTTACAAGAGAAATTGGAAGGAGGAAGGGGTCAATGTCGCTAAAATGTTGGGTAGCAGAGGGTCCGAGCTGAAAGACAACACCAGGGTGGAGAAAAAGGGCGTGTTTTATCCGGAGGAGGTTCAGAAGGTCTCCAGGAGTCATTATGGCAAGAGTTACCTGATAGACAAGGTGTTGCGCTACAAGACCGTCAAGGGTAAACGCTTAGCTTTCGTACGTTGGTTAGCTTACGGCGACAAGTTCAACGAGTGGATTCCTGTCAAGAAAATCTCGTAGGATACTATCTCTGAGAAAAAATGAACATCACCCTGCCTAGCAACAGTTCTATGGACTATTACCCTCAGAACACTTTGACCTCTTTCCGAACCCACTTCAACTCACCCCTCCTTCTATCGGAGGACCACAAAGTGGCTCTCAGTGAAATCATCCTCCCGACAGAATGGAGCAACGTGTGAGATGACGACTTGATCATGATCGTTTCTCTGTGCACAAAGAACTTGCTGGCTGAGGCGAAAAGAGTTTTCAACGAGAAGAGAAACTTCAAGAGAAATCATGAGGTGGACTGGAGGACGGTGGACAGAGCGATCAACGTGCTAAAAATCATCAAAAGTACTAATCCTCTAACTAGGGCAGAGGAGAACTTTGTCGACGAAATAACACCGGAGCTGTTAGAAAAAGAGTTGGAGGAGCAGATATTGAAACCTGTGAAGAAGTCAAAGTATGTGACGTTGACACAAGAAAAGTCCCTATACAAACAATTCCTGTCGACGTCCAACAAAAGATGGAAAATGAGGAGTCTGGCACAGAGCATGGTTCAAGACATGGAGAGAAAAACATGCCTGCGCAACATATTCCCTGTACCACCCATTTTCACGGGAAACAAGGCTCAGTTAATCGAGCGCTTGAACCATCTCCTGAAAGATAATTTAGATGGTCAGAACTTCATGCAAAATTCGAAGGCAGTCTTCTTGTATGACTCGCTGACGAGACGCGTCACCATCAACGTGCCCAGACACACTTGCGTCTTCGTCACCGAACATTTGGCGCACATTCTAGGATTCGGGATGAAGACTCATTTTATGACGACGACCACCGGCGTCTACATCATGGACCCCTTCAGAGACGTGTACTCTGTGTACGTATACACTGACGCCATTCAAGAGAGACGAGTGGGTGACATGCACGTACCTCTGTTACACTTCGTCGCAGTTACCAGAAGCGGAAAGTGGAAAGGGGTAATTCAAGCTATCAGCTTTCCACATTTGGATTATTTTCCCTTGAAATCCAAAAGGTTGGATGAGGTCAGCATCTACTTAAGAGACAGAACCGGCCAACCCATACCATTCATGAGAGGCGAGGTGACGGTGACATCTGAGACCCATCGAGCATTAAAAGGCACAGACATGATATGTAAACGAGCGCCATACTTTTTATCGAAGGGTACCACCGGACAAGGATACAGCGATTACTACAAGGCTCAGTTCGGTAACGGTATCAGAGTGTACAGCGGACGCCCTTTCCAGAACGGTCACGGTTTCGGTGGGGTGCTCTTAGGACTCATGTGCTTGGCCACACCCTTTTTGAAGACCTTGGGAAAAACACTGTTCCGCGCTGGTGTGGGTGTGGCCAAGGATATGATGGAGGGAGGTACTTTCAAGAACAGTGTGAAACACAGAGGAGTAGGCGCTCTGAAGAGTCTGGCAGGTAAAGTGCTATCTCCAGGAAAAACGTCACTCAAGAAGAAAGCGGGGACCAAACATCGGAGGAGATCTCCTCAAACGGGAAGCGGTTCTTGCAAAAAACACGGGGAGACAATTTCGACCACTAGCAAGTCACCTATAAATAAAAGGACTAGAGGTCACCGTCGTCAGTCTAGAGGGAGCGCAATGGCTTACGTACACGAAAACAGCAGTGAGGTTGCGCTCTCTGAGCTCGACCTGCAGCCATAGCACAGACTCAAACTACTATCCTAAAGACGACCTTTACGGGAGTAACATCAATTTCACCATCAGTAAGTTACAAAAGTACACGGACCTAAACGAACATTACCTTCATGTAGAATGTGAGGTGCTGAAACCGAAGGGCAACGCTCTGGACGCCAACGTGGTGGCTCTGGTGAACAACTTGGCTCACTCGCTCTTCAAGGATGTCCAAGTCTCCACCGGAGGCTTCAAAGTGTCTGGTAACACTGAGACCTACCCCTACAGAGCTTACCTGGAAGGTTTACTCAACTACGACAAAGGAGTAAAGGACAACATCATGAACTTTCAAGAATGGTACCAAGAAGCGGCTGGTAAATTTGACACCTTAACCAACGACTCTGAAACAAGCTGCCCCTAGTTTCTATCTGATGAGCGACGGCACCACCGCATACAAACTCAAGATTCACAAAGCTAAGCTCTTTGTGCGTCAAGTGATCATAGTTGATTATGTGGTGGAAACGCTCAAAAAGGCTGTGATAGAACAGAGTCCCTTCGACTACCCAGTCAACAGAGTGGAGGTGACGACCTATGCCATCTCTGCAGGCAACAGAGATCACACCTACACACACTCCAACACAGGTCAACTACCCAAGTCCATGATGATTTGTTTCCTGGACCACAATGCCTTCAACGGAAATTACGCCAAGAACCCGTTCGAACTGAAACATTGCAACGTCAACTCGCTTCAAGTGATAGTAAACGACCAGAAGGTAAGCCTATGTCCCCGACTTTGCCAAAAGGGAAGCGGTGAGGGAGTACCTAGCACTACACACGGAAACGGGAATGTACGAGGGTTCACGCTCCTGTGGCATTTCCTACGACGATTTCCTGAACGGTTACACGCTGTTCCCCTTGGATTTAACTCCGGACAGATCACACGACGGATGTAGAGTGAACCTTATAAAAGCGGGTCATCTAAGGGTAGAGCTCAGTTTTGGTGTGGCGCTGGCAGAGACCACAACGGTACTGCTCTACTTGGTGTACGACAACGTCGTCGAGCTGACCAGAGATCGACATCCCATCACAGACTACCACATGAACTGAAGACAAGAAAAGTGCATGAATACACTTGAAATAGACAAAGTGTTCAAGGAAAACATTCACACAAAACACCATTTCCTAGGTGTTTTCTCTTGTGACACTATCCCAAAGCACCCTATCAAGGACGCTAGTTTCGTGAGTAACACAAATCCTCAACATTTACCAGGTCAACATTGGGTGGCATTTTATGTGTCAAGGACAGGAGAGGTGTACTACTTTGATTCATTCGGTTTACCTCCGATGAGCGCAGAGTTCTTATCTTTTCTGAAACGTTCTGTTCCGTTGAAGTGGCAAAGAAACCGTATTCAACTCCAAGACACTACTGCTGACACCTGTGGACCTCATTGCGTACATTTCCTGATTGAAGCATGTCGAACAAGAAACCCCAAAAAAAGGATCATGCGAATGAGCAAAAACCCGAAACTGAGCAACCGGTCGGTGAGTCAGAGGCTCGCGATGATGATGATGTGAAGAATTCAAAACAGAGGAAATGGGGTGCGGCAAGCGTCTACATTTCATGCAGACAAAGGTCCTATGTCTGACAGAAATGGTGTTGGATTTGTCCAAACTTGAACAATGTATGTGGGAGAGAGTCAATGAATGTGACACTGACAAAGTGTGACTTTGCGGGCTGTTCAGATGTTATTCGCAAAAAGAAAAATCGTAACCTTGTGAAAAATACATGATCAAGATAGTCAACTCATTATCATCACGCACAAAGAATTCAAAAATATACAAAAAAAAGTCATTTATATCACGTTTGCACAATTAACCCTGCCCTTTGTTTACAAAGAAGGGGTCACATGGCTACATCACATGTTGACACCACTTGTTGTTTACAAACAAGAGGTCACGTGACCGCACTAATCCCCTAATTAGGTCATGTTACCATGGTAACCAGAATGCCGTCCTCTGATTGGTTTACAGGTGGTTGCTTATCCCCTAATTAGGTCATGTTGCCATGGTAACTGGTCACGTAACCAAATGGAGGCCTCTGATTGGCTGTATCTCAGGTGAGTAATATCCTGTAGTTAGCTATAGTCCCGTTCCGATACACAATATACGACTCACAATGACAGTTACCTGGGCAGCAGTGAGCACAATGTGACTCTATCAGCCTGGGCTGGGGGCTTCTTCTTTTATTTTTTGAAGTTGTTTATTGGGAACTTACAGTTACAGAGTAAGTGCAATTTAAACCTGGCACCCACGCATTGTGGTAGTTAAGCCAAGCCCTCCGCCATGTCACATTTAATATATATAAAACAATCAGTAGCAGCCAGCAGAGCTCGTCTAATGAATTTTGTTGTGATCATCATGAAAAAAATATAAAAACCGTTCTTAATATACAATATATATAGTAGTCAGAGTGATGAGATGAGATGATGATGAGTTAATACTTCAAAGTAGATACAGAAAAAACAATTAGGATAGTCCTTTTTTATGGTACTTATAAACTTCTGTAGCTACTGATAACTACTAGTCTAAACTATGTGTTCATAAACCTTACGGTGCCTTAACTAGATCTGTATTTAATTATAGTGACCCAACTGTATGGGTTCACTTATCTCAGGAATACAAAATATAAAATAATACATATTGTTCTAGTTTAAAAAAAAAAGTTATGGTTCTTACGAGAATCGTCAAAATTTTTGTTTTTGTGATATATTACTGTAATGTATCAACATAACTTAAAACCACTGTAAACTCTTGGTTATACTGTTATAACGTTCGTTTAATGCAAGGTCAGTAAATATTGTATAACACCATTATCCTAAGTTGATGGTTCATAAGGTATCACTTCTTACTATGTTATACTGTCATAAGTTAATGTGTTGATCCGAAGTACCAGTAATAATAATAACTATATCGTTATATTAATAGACATGTTATAATAATAAATATGGAATAATAAGAGACATTGGGTTTGGTGAGAATTGATTTTGTCAATACCAATCCTATACATGCCTTTATTAAAATAAGACAATAATTTACAATATGATACAATAACATAGCAATATATAGAATAACAATATAATACAATATAATAGTAATATACAGATAATACAATATCACAGTGAAGTTTAAAATTTCCAGCACCACCCAGCGTGGTGTATGCTGTCTACGTATATGAAGCCAATTGACGGTTAGTTCAACTGCTGGAGCTTATATACTGGAGGAAAATGTTATGTGTGACGTCATAGAAAATCATGCGCACAGACAAAGTAGTACCAACGTATCACTCATTAATTATATATATATACCTGGGAGTATATAGTCCCATATTTACTTCGGGTTATATTTGATGAGGCCTATTCTAGGTAAATAATACTTATATAAACCCCTTCACATTATATTAGTTATCTAACTATTATGAAGTAGACCTACCTGTGTAAATACTAGTCATCGTATGTAATACGAATGTTTACTAGTCTACTTTCCTATTGCACCATTAGAAAATTCCCTGATTATGGTTTATCATGTTTTCCAGCCTTGTTTGCATTGTCAGGTTTTAATCAAATTATGATTATCTGTCATATATATCATTTTTCTCAATACTACATCTCAATTAGTGGTTGATGATAAGGACTGTACCATTGATGTTGATTTGCCACCTGTTCTCATCTTAAGAGAGTGTAAATATGATAAACGCCAATCTTCATAGGGAACACAAATGAACAAGTGTATGACACCTCATGATTTTTTTTTTTGGTTTCTTGAGGTAGGGGTAGGTCTTTCAATTTGAAGCATGTCTGTTATTTCACTGCAGACCTTTTGAAGTTCTACCCAGAGGCATCCTTCATGAGCATGTCAAAGCAACTCACCTACCTTGACAATCTAGTCAGACCCTACAAAAAAGAAGCACCGCAAAATTTGTCCGATACACAGGTATTGAAATTTATAAGCCCCATATGGTGATGGAATTTACTATGAAAAGAAAATCAAATGCTGTTCGTTGACTATAAAACTATGAAAGACTTTCTCAGCCTACCTAGTTACCCTGTGTCATGACAGGGGCTGCAGTGTTGACTTCCAGGAACCCCAAGTAATGCCCTCCCATGTTTCTTTCAGTGCCCTTTTAGTACATCCCTTAAGAAGCTGTGTTGTTGAAGCCACTGGTGAAGCCACTAAGAGCTGGTGTCAAATAGATGCCATGCCTGGGACCGTGTCATGTGTCTTTCGCAGTGTTTTTTTTTTTGTCTATTTCTTTTTATTGCATCCACCACTATGTATTACAGCCAGTCAGGGTGAGGGCTGAGTGGTGTTGAGTGGGGACAGGTGACCAAAGGGGGTTCAGGAGGCTCTCAGGTCATAACCACAGTAAGTAGTCATAAATAACAGGAATGGGTATATATTGTGTGACTTCAGGTGAAGCCTTAACACTTTCTTGCATTATTCTTGATAATTTCCTCCAAATCCCTAGAGCATTTTGGAACATCCCTCTGTTTGTCTGAGACCTTTACTCAAAGTCTTTCTTCACTTGCTATTCAAAGTATTTCACATTTAGAAGAAGGTTCATCAAAGAGTCAAGATAAAAATGTCATAAATACATTTAACTTGCAAAAGCCCCGTCTTTTGGCAAAGGCCAAATGTGGAGTCAATTAGCTTTTGGATAAAATACTACTGGTTCAAACCAGTAACTTACCAAGAGCTCAAACCTAATGAAGATTAAGTAGATCCACTAAGGTTCTACAAAGCAGTTATGTATAGGAAATGTGCATTATATACAAGGGGAAATCAATGTGGAATTATTAACCAGAATGGTTGAAGTCGACAGCTCAGGTCAATTTCGAGTTGGAAACTTTAGACCCAAATGGCAAATGAAAGGCTAAGAACATAGCCTTTCTGAGTGTACTACATTTCATGTGTGAAAAACTCAGTGAATGAAGGAGTACGTTTAGGACATATCAAAAGACATTGTAATTATATTTCTATGTAAATATGATTGTAATGCTTTATCTACATTTCCTTATCAATATTCCTGTTAGTGTAGGATGTACCCGACTGCAGGGAATCATGATTAAGTTCATATCAAGAGATATTATTTAGTCAGAACCACTGCTCCGTGGACTCAATATTTCTTCCAACCATCCATGACAGTATCCTTGAGCTGATGTTACATCATGATAATCAAAACTTTAGACCCACATCACAATATTCTCAAACAGAATTGATAATGGTTGAGAGCAGTTGTCATCTGGGCATCAAGAATATGCTCCTGTTATTCCTAATCTTACATTTGCTCTTTCCACTTCTCTATGACTGTTATTGCCACATACATCATATACACCTCTGGTATGTCACCTGATCATCAATTACTGCTTCACATGCATCATACGTATCTTCTTATTTTCTGATATTTCTCTATGAAGTCCACATACACAAGCTCCCTGTCAGAATCAGAAATCCCATTGATACTAGGTTGCGTGATCACATAAAGAAGGACATGGGATTCAATATTAAAAATGGTTGCAGTAGCTCTCAATGTTTATAAAAAACTATTTCCCGATGTAGATCATACTGCTGATGGTCAGAAAGACTGTCATTCGACCTGCAGAGGAGGAAGACTATAGGTCCTTTCTGAGTTTCATTTCTCTGCATTCATGATGGTTTCAAGTAGTTCTGATACCGGCACGCTGGCCTAGGGGGCATTGCACAAAGTGATATTTTTATTATATATCAACTACCTACATTAATCTTTATCATATATTATTCAACGCTAGAAACATTAAACCTCACTGTACTATATACCATACCAATGCCTAGGCTGCACTCTATGTCAAGTGTCAGCTTTACAAAACAAATTGCTGTCAACATGATATTTTCCCCTGTCAACTGTCAAGTAAGAAAAAAATTTTATCTGCTGTCAACATAATTTTTCCACTGTCAACTGTCAAGTTGACCGTTGACAGCGGAAAAATCATGTTGACAGCAGATAAAAAAAAAAGATTTTTCCTCTGTCAACTGTCAAGTTAGAAAACAATATGCTGTCAACTGTCAACTTGACAGTTGACACAGGAAAAATCATGTTGACAGAAGGCATTGTTTTTTAACTCGACAGTTGACAGGGGAAATATCATATCGACAGCAGATTTTCTTTTTCTACTTTGACAGTTGACAGGTTAAAATTTCAGGTTTGACAGTAGTTTTTTATATTCCATTTTATGTTGTTTCCATATTGGGGATAAAAAAGTTCAAGTTCAATTTTTTTCAAGGTGTGGCCCTCCACGGCTTCAGTATAAATGGTATTAAATGCTTTTTTTATGTGCCATATCATACCAACAAAAGTTGTGAGTCAGCTGAACCTTGTTGTAACTAGAAATTACACTGGATCTGTAGTTCCATCAGAATAACTCTTGCATGATGATCATGTAACATGTACTGGGAAATGGGGGCCTTATTGTACCCTGCACTAAGACCCCTTTTCGCAACAGCACTTCCTTCTCCCCCCACTCACCAACCCCTACACAGACAATCACTGGTAAGCACACTGCTACAGAACCACACACAGACACCAGTGATCACAACAGCCATCATCTGTCATGCTCCAAGTTTACCTGAGTTCCCCTCTGACAGCAGGAGGAAAAGTCAAGAATTCACTGGAAACTCTAGACTCCCATAGAGGTACAATGTAATTTTATTCACATTTGGTGGATAATAACTGACCCTGATGTGACCACTAGTCCTTAAAGTAACCATACATAGTCTTTAGTGGCATCACCTTGGAGTTAGAGAAGAATTACCATACAACATGTGTTGTCACATACATAGTTCTGAGAGGAATGTTGGTGCATCTATCACTATCTGGAAGTGACCTGAGTGACAATTGTCACTGCTAAGGAAGACCCTGCTGCAGACTCTGAAAGTCGACTCTAAAACCAATGCATCGTTGCAACCGTGGAAGGATATAGTTCAGGGAAATGAAGTTACCTTCTGGCCATACACAGAGGCAATGGTTCTAGAGACAAAGGGGAATAGATGGATAGGGAGGCAGGGAGGTAGGAAAGTATGTGACAGAGAGGAAGAGAAAGACAGAGACAGAGAGAGATAGGGAGACAGAGACAGAGACAGAGAGACAAAAAGACAGAGAGATTGCCTTTATGTTGGCACAATATTGGCCATCATTTTGATATTCTAAAATTGGTTATATTGGCAGAATGTCTGATTTCCAAATAATGGCTCAATAAAAACATCCATTCTGCCTTTGAAGGTCAACTCAATATTAAAATCAGAAAGGGCAAGAAATGTTACAAACTGTTACAATTGGTCCAATATTTCATATCTTATCTTATATCATTTTCCCAAGAATGGAGCAATATCGGAATTTGTATATTGAAACAATGTCTACCATCCAATGTTGGGCCAAGGTGAGGATAATGATTGCGATGGTGTCAATGACAGCCAATATCACAACATTCTATGGATGCAGAGATCACAGAACAGCCCTATGTTTTATTATCATGTAGAGAGGACAACAGGCATAATTCCATAGCTTATCATGTCCTACACTGAGAAAATTCTTCCTGACAAAGTGACATGTATACCCATGTCAACTTGATTTGACACAGAGAGCACACGTCATTGGGACATGTGCACATATGTCACCATGACAACTGTAGCACACAGTAATCCTCATATGATTTGACATGCCTTAAAATGCCATGTCATCTGTGAGTTGACTAGGGTCACGTCCATGTCGAAGGCACTTGACATGTGATGGTTTGACATACATAATTGTTCTAGGATATTCCACTAGATGGAGCAAACAACCATTTTGGTACCAGGACTAATCACTACGAAGAAGTACTACCAACACTTGAGACATTTGATGTATCTGTGTCATTTTGTTTTCATGAAGAATAGATCACTAAGATCTGTAAATACTATCAATGAATGGTAGTGAATTCTATTTCGTTGTTAAATCTGCATTTGTTATTGAATATCAAAATAGACACCCACCATCCTGAATACTCCAACTGGAGTGGTTAGACACCTTATGTGTGGGTCAGTGAAAATACCAAAGGACTGTATTCTAACCCACAATCTATAATCTCAGTATCTACAGTACAGGGAGACATATGGCATTGCCATGCACCTCCATGCCCTTGTCTTATGGACTGCATAGAGGTCCTCAGTCAAGTAGGAGTTCTGTAGATAGGAAAAAGTGCCTTAGTGTTGCAGGCCTGTGGGGCTATGATATCCCCTGCCTTCTATTATAGGCCTCCCTTAATTGAACCATTGGTACATAGTTATTGACTGCTCTTGACCCTTACATAATTGTCTCACAGTATTACCTAGCACTCAGGTGAATGGATCAGAAATATGTGACGTGTCTTCATTACGCATGTCAAATGGAGTTGACGAACCAAATATGAGAGGGTCAACCTCATTTGACATGCCTTCATACATGTCATCTGGGAGACAAATTGTGACCTGTGCAGTATGTGTCAAAGCGATCAGTGTTCTTTTCTCTGTGTAGTAATGGCTAACATTGTCTTGATGCAGTGTAATTAGATTTGGTTAATTCATATATGATCAATCACAGGCAAAGGAGTAATGCTAAGGATAAAAGGTACTTTGCAACCACATAGACAACAATGGCTCCCTCTAGTGGCATTACCACAGAGAAGATACATAGTTCTGCCCAGAAAGTAATGTTGATATATCTGTCATCACCTCAAGGTGACCTTAGGTACATACCCAATGAGCTATCTGCTCTATAGCCCTCATAACATACATCTATCTTGACACCATCTTAGGCACCTCTTCCATGGCCTTTCCACCCCTGAGCAGACCTTTACCTATCACCATAACACATCATCCACAACCTTATCCATCACTGAATGTGAAAAAAGGACTTTGGGGACCCTTTCCTTGTAGGCAAGATGTACATTGTGAGAAGGGTTGCACCAAAGATGGCAATACTCTGGGCTGGTAAGGGGAAAAAAGAGTCATCCATCCGGTAATGAACCTTTCGATTAGGTTTGCTACTGTTATTTACTAAATATTATGGCAATGATAATGACTCAGGCTTATACCAGGAGGGGAGTTCTAAGACTGTGCTATACCTATTGGACTTTGTGCTGTTGTAGTAAAAAGATTCAGTGTTACCATTCGATGGATTTTAACAGTTTAATAGTTTCTACTGTATGGTATCATCCCCAAATAAAGGCAAATGAGATTACAACGTCAGCCCGTCAACAGCTGCCTAGAAATCATGAAACATGGTAGAAGTGAGAAAAAAGAAGAACCTAGATTTTTAACTGCAAACTCTGATCCAAATAGAACAAACAACACTTTTCTTTCCTATTTTGTTTTCTCTGGTTAGCAGCATTGACAAAGTCTTCTGGTGGGTCCCTCTCTCAGAACCTAAAAGATGTCTCGTATCATATAATCATATCAAATAATCCTTTACCCTGCTTCAATACATTATGAAAAGGGGATCAAGACCAGCAGATCATTGACCTGTAAAAGATAGATATTGAATAAGGAGACAAGTAGGTCAATCTCCCAGCGTGGATCAAGTCACATTGATCGTTTCCTATTTTTGTTTCTTTTTCTCCCTGTCAGTTGAGATGGATATACTGCCGTAGGCCAGGGTCCATATAATTATAGCTGTGAAGTAGTTATAATACCTAGCTCCAATACAACAGGACATCATGGGGACTTCTTGTCTGTGACCATGTCTCAGAACATCATCTTTGGTAATTAATGACAGTATTGACAGGGGAGAGGCCCTCACCATGTAGAAGAGACAAATCCAAATGCCAATAAGTCATAATTTCTCATGCTGACATTGACCTTGAAATGGGCATTGACTTGGAAAGAGGAAAGCTTGTGGATATATACTCTTTCCACGAGCGTCCCTCCCTTACCCCACACACATCGTTAGAAAGAGCTGCATCTTCCTCTTGAATTGACCAAACTGTTCACCTAGTATGCATGCAGGAGTTGGTTGGCATCTTTTGCAGATTTAGTGGTCCGCAGCATATATATTCTATCACTACAAATACTGTGTCATTCAATTATAGGCTCAGATAACACATCAGCCCTGTTCTAATCAGTTACCTTATCTTGATTTACCTCTCTACTATTAGATTTTATACATGGAGACTTTGATGTATACACCAAAATATGTTTTGGGAACCCTTGGTGAAGATAAGCTAGTATTTCCCCTCAGAAAATGTCTGCACAAACAGGAGTTATTCCCTGTATCAGTTTGAAAATGGAATATTTCTATGACCTATGGCTGCCTGCAACTGTAGGGCAAGATTTTCAAATTAAGGTTCACTGCCCTCAGACTTTAGCATTGCCCACATTCATATTCTCTACTACCCTTCTGAATACCTTTTCTCTGACTTGAAAGGGATAGTAAGAAAATGTAAACCGAAGAGCACCTTTGTGAGTGGCATTAACATAGACATTCTTGACACCTAAAACAGTTTACACAACAGAGGCTGGCATCAATGTGCCACCCTTTGACCACCTACATAACTGCTGTTTCAGAGTATAGTATATTCCATGTAGCCACCCACAGTGGTTGGAGTTCAGTGTATATGACGCGGTGGTAAGGTGAGAGGGCTGGGGTCGAGGGAAGGAGGTGGATAAGGTGGAGCGTGTAGGAATAATAGAGAAAGACAGATGAGGAAGAGAAGAAAAGGCATAGGTGAAGGTCTGCATAGACCAGGGCATGGAGGCTTTAGTCTACTAACTGTAGCAGGACAGCAATGATAACGTCAGCCCTGTCCAAGTCTGGCCAATGTTAGAATAAGATTAGTTAGCTGCTGGAGAGTCATCACCTTACAAAACAGGCATCCACACACCACAAGTACCTGTCAGTCTGGGTCCCACAGATTGTAGACTTGATCAATTCCAGTCACTCACCCCAAGAACTTCTCGCCTCCACCACCAATGCCCTAATCTCTCATATATTACTCAGATGAGGTGTCAGTGATACCATCTTACTGCTACTTACCTCACCCTGGGTGGCCACCGACCGCCTGATTGGGGTTGCCATGGGAGCTCTTCAATGATCTTATCCCTGAGTATTTCGCTGAATTATCTGTAGCATTGCACAGAGAACTAACTCAGTAAGTCTTGCTAATGTAAGGGTTTCCAAACCAGCTGCACCAGTTTTGAAAACTAATGCGTTCTAATAAAATGAGAATCTACCCTTTCCAGCTAGAATCAGCCAACTTTGTGTTCAGCATTCACAAAAATACACTGGGTGTGCTCAAAAGTTAAATCTATTGCTTTGAAAACAACTCGTTTTTCTTGTGGTAGTGGCACCCTGTTTCTTAATTGTTAGTCAATGGCTTAATCTTATTAATATCCAAATTTCCTATTTTGGTGAATCGATTGAGAGAGAATGTGTTTCCTTCATTCTATATTTCCTTTCAATATTAAAGTTAACAAAGCCAAGCAAGTTTATTTACACAAAGTTTGATTTTTATTGTGGTAAAATTACATCGCAATTTCATTGTGTAGTTTCACGTTCCGAGTATATTTTTTACTCTTCTTCAGTAAGTTCATCTCTAAATATCAGGAGAGAGCTGTGTCCACACCAATAAAGATTGTCAGGCATCAGATCATTTCATCTATTTGTATTCCAATCTAACAATAGTAACAGGCAACGCCTGAAGGGAAAATTTACACAACTACAGGTAGATCTTTGTTTTCTTTATCATTATTATAATCAGAAATATATCTTTTATAAGTTCTCTTGTCATGTGAATGAGAAAAGAAAGATTAAATTGCCCATGATGGTTAATGCATTCTAGCAGATCAGGATTCCTAAGAAAGGTTAAGATCACGACCTGTACGACAAGATCTACAGGTAGAGTAATGGAAATGGTAGGCTTATAAAAATTGCTGTACATGTTATAAGTGGGCACACCCTAACCTATCTATTTGCTCTAAACATGTACGGAAGCACAGTATCATTACCGGGGCGATATGGCGGCTGTAATTTCATCCAATTGGACAAGCAAGTAGTCTGATTGGAGTAACATGAGTCTCTAAACCTGAGAGAGCTGACCTTGACCAACCCCCATAACCTCTCTCTGCATCTGGGATGTTTTCTGGTATTCTATTGTGTGCCTATCATGTGATTTATCCTGCCATAGCTGACAATGAGAACATTGGTGGCATGCCACAATTGAATTCTCAGTCTCCAGGCCAGGACTGTCCCCTGGGATGCACTATCTGAAGTTAATATGATCCAGCCAGGATAGAGCACTATTGAGAGCAACAATCTATAGATGCCTATAGGTGTCGCCTATATTTACAAATGCACCTTCTTGGTATTCACAATTAATCATAAAGTTCTATCAAAGCTGTAAAATGATGAATGATAAGTGCCCTTCCCTCCCTATGCTACGTGAATACACAAAATGATGTGTAGCAGTATTATGAAAATGTTGTTTTTGGCTGTTGTATATCTATTAGGACGAAAAGGGTTGTCTGGGAATATTCAGATTGCTATGATTCCAGTATTTCAACTGACCAACAGTGATGGTACATGATAAGGGGTATGGGTAAGGCAAATCATGGCATGTGACAGGGCTTCTGCCCCCCCCCCCGACTAGGTGACCAGCTATTGATGCCAGCTCAAAGAGTGACAGTAAGGTCACAAATCATAGAAAGTGTGCATATGGGGCCTTACATGTCATTTGCCCAGATTGTTTCTGTAGGAAATTAAGCCCTCAACATGGCTTGTAACTCAAATGTCATTCTCCCAGACACAATTTCGCCCAGACAATTTTGGTCATTTTGGGCACATTTTACCCCCCTGGAGCCCAAAATATGCATATGGGACCATCAAAACCCATAATATTATGTAACATGAAGATCTCATCCAGCCTGACACTTTGAGCCAAAGAAATAGAGGGGGAAACTAAAATTCGAGGAGTAGGGGCTGGAATACCTCTAAATTCGTCATATGCAAACCTTCTATGATTTTCGACCGTAAGCCTACTGACCCCCTGGTTCTTTCTGAGGCTGTTTTTTTTTTATGAGAGAACTACCCCTACATGTAATTTCAAAGATTTCTAAGAGCCTTAATGATGTTTTAATGTTATGTTTGGCTACTACGAAATTCATTTGTAACGAATTATTTTACTGGAATCAAGCAGTTGGTTGTAAAGGAATTTTACTGTACTAGTTGTCATGGTGATTCCGTTGCCATGTTGTGTTTGTCATACCATTTAACCTACTACAGAGGTTTCCCTTAATCCATACCTGACACACATTTAATCCTATGTTTTTCGATCCGGGGAATTAAAAAATGACATCTGTTTTTTGCTGGTGGCCCTCAGTTTTGAGATACTACCCTAGAATTTCCAATTTTGCCTGCAGTAGCCAAATTCATATCAGTATAAACTGTACAAACATCAGATTTAACATCAAATATCATTTATCTATCTTGGATTACCATTTCCAAGCCAATATCTGATAAATTTCTCATCCTTTGAGTCTGTAACCTGCAGTATAAGTAATAAATTAGTGCAAAATGTTAGTGAGTCAGCATTTTTCCATCTCTGAATTGTCCTCTTGGACTCCCCCCCCCATGTTCTTTACTTTCCAAGCCACAGTTATCTTGGGGGGAAATGCGAGGTTGATTTTGTTTTATTCTCATTTTTGCAACAAATTCTAAAAAAAAATGTATTATACTGAATATTCTCTGATTGCTAAAATGATAAAGGGGGCTTCAGGGGGGGGCCTTTTACAGTACAATCCACAGTAATCATACAGTAACAACCACTTTGACCATGCAGCAAGATCATTCAGATCTACAGAAACATATACTGTAAATTAACAGCTAAATATGTTGTAAAATTACAGAACAATCAAACAACTATATCTTTATACCATGATTTGCGCATCAATAAAAAAAAACCCAATAAAATATCAATAAAACCCAATTGAAACAACCGTTCACCACCACCGGTACAGTACAGGATTCAAAGCCACGTGCCAAAAGTAGTCTGGGTCTGAGTCCAGCGCCTTAACCATTCCACCAGCATGTGCACATGTGCAAATGCCTGCAGCAATAGAATATTATGGTGAATTCAGCCCTAACCAGGTCAGGCAACTCTAAGGCAATTTCTGACATTGAAATGATCAGATTGTCATGATCTTCACTTACTAAAATCAAGGTTCATATAGTTGTAAGAGATGCTTAAACAGCATCAACTTGGAGGGAACCATGCATAATCAAAAATATTCGATGTAGACTACAGATGTTTAAAACATGATTAACATATTATGAATGTTTATATATATTTAATGGAGTAATCTTGTTATGTGCCTAGGGATTGTTGACACTTGCAAATTAAGAGTGAGTAGTATTTATACATCGCAAGTCTACCTAACATGAATTGCAAACTGTCCTAACAACCCATCGGCCTTTAGTTGAATATTGCTGCACTGCCTCAAATGAAGCTCTGGTTTAGAATTGTCAGCGCTCCAACCTACATCAAAGATCCAGAACCAGGCTCACTAGTTAACAGCAAGGTCTTGGAAGTACCACTCTAAACCCCTGCTCCTTCTAATGAACTGCCTGTCCACTTTGGTCTGCCTGTAGTTAGCATCATTAAACCCGGTGTATCAGTAAGGGTGGCCTCAGCAGCAGCCCTCGAAAGAGAGGTGGAGAGCAGTGGGAAGGCTTGTTTTACTTGAATACAAGTTTATCATGTGTCTCACTGTGCCACATGGTGTGACACCAATACACCCTGGTTAGTTATTTGAGGATTTACGGCTTAGGGAAGAAGATCAAAGCATTGTGTAGCTGTAAGTAGGATATAAAGCTGAACACAATAATTCCATTCAAGTCATATTTTATCACTTTAATATATTACAGTAGTTCTCCCATGAAGTATTCATTGTTAAAATCGCATTACATTCCCCTTAGAGATTATTCTGAACAATTATTATCAACGGAGTTGTGATAACGTGGGTGGAAACGGAAATCAAGTTTGTTTTATTGAGACAGATAGACACCATATAAACTGAAAAGAAAATGTTGAAGTAGATGATGTTGTAGGAAAATGCAAATATTAGTTTTAGATTTGTCCATTCAAAGCTCTCTTCAGAAATACAACTAAAACGGTCTTTTTAGATGGAGCATTGAGCAGGCAAATATTCAAAGCCAATCTCTCACATCAAATCCTGTGTACTTTGTGAATTGATGCTTTAAAACTCCTCTCTTTATTAAGGTGCATCTCTTTGTTTTACTAGCCTCGTAGGTGTCAATGAGATCTCCATAAATCAAATTCAGAATTTGCACATGGTTGGGTTTAGAGTAGGTCTAAAATCTCTCATTAATGATCAACTACAACGTGTCAAAAGGTGTCATTTTAATGAGAGAAATACATGGTTAACAGCATCTGGCTCTAATTTTGTTTCTAAATGGATTTTCTCGATCAAGCCTCAAAAGGAAAGTGTTCTTCTTTGGAATTCAGAAACCATTATTATTCCTCAGGAACCCTCAGGGTTGCCGGGAACCGAAGAGAGGTGGAGACGCGCATGCTCAGTCAGTTCAGGATTTCAACGCGGTAAACAAGTTAGTCCTGAGTCTACAGTTGTTTGGTAAGTACAATTTTTAGTATTTATTTTACCCTCCATCTCACAGGGAAGCTTCATGAATGTCTTCTGCAACTGTGGACCCCACATTTACAGCAGAATCTTATTTATTTAGGATTTTGGGCCGCCCGCCTGAAAGGAGGGAAGATGTAAGCATACCTATTAGTCCATGTCAGTGCGAAAGCGTCTGTTCCTGATGACTCAGGTTCAGGGTTCCAGGACACAAACTTATCTAATTTGTTGTCAGTAGGGGATGCAGACAAAATATTTGATTAGGGCATTGAGTGCTTGCCATTATGCAGGAAATACAATAGCATACATTTAAGTCTTCTGTTTATCAAACAATGGAAGATCCAAAGTGCATGACCTGAATATATACTACAAAGTAACTTGGGCACTTTTTTTAAATTGTTTATTTATGCTGGCATTTATAAGGCTATTAGCCTGGGCAATTAAACACCAGCCTTGCAAATAAGGTACAAATGTAGAATATGATAATCAGAATGATGAGTTAATTCATGAGAATTAACTATCATATATAGTTACCAGAGACTCTTGTATAGAGCCATCTCTAAGAAATCTTGGAACTAGATGTGAGATGATAACTGCTTTCCAATATAAACACATTTATAACTAATTGTAATTATAGGTATAATGGTATGTGGTAACAGCTAGAGGGATGGAGTGAAGGAAGTAGGAGGAGGGAGGAGGGGGCGGTTGGTGTCAATCTTAGGCATGAGAAAACAATTAATCAGGAGATCGTAGCTTATTAGGTTCCTCTTTAAGTTTGACCTTTAGTGAGGGGTATGTTGGTTGTGATTTTAGAGAAGTATCAAGAGTAGACCAGAGGGAAAAACATCTGTATTGCACAGATTTCAAATATCTAGAATGAATACAGTTTTCTACTTTTAAAACTGGATAGTCATATGAGCGTGCATTAAGTCGTCTTTTATCAAGATATTTATTTGAATGAGCCCTATTACATGCAAAACAAGTTAGAGAGTAATTTCTGAGATTTGTTTACTTTGGCCCTAATATGAATTTCATCGGTATTAGCAATAAGGCCAGCTCTTAAACAAACCTTAATGCGCCTGTCGTGTAAGGGTTGCAGTGCTTTAAGGTTGGCATCTGAGGTGGCGGAATATATAACATCACCACATTTGAAATGAGGAAGAATCATTGACTTGTAAATTTGAAGGCTGGCTTCTTCACTCATGTAATAGCGAATGTTATTCAAAAGATTTTTTTTTGTAGATTATTGACTGTTTGTTAAAATTCAAACAATTATCGATAGTTATACCAAGGTATTTGAATTCGGTGGCCTTGACTATCCTATCATTGCCAGTAAATAAATAAACATCTCAAAGCCTTTGTTATTTTCTAGAAGAGGAAGCCACAGCCAATTAATTGTAACTTATATAAATTTACAGTAAAGAAGAAAAAGAAGAGGTCCTAAGATTGATCTCTGGGGCACTCCACAAGTAATTGTCTTTAAATCAGAAAGTGTATTGTTTGCTTTTCTTTTTGCATTCTACCTGTTAAATAATCTTTAAACCAAAGAATACTATTATCAGTAAAGCCCATTTTAGTTTTTTCAGGAGAATATCATGATTTATGGTATCAAAAGCTTAGAAAAATCTATAAGTACTGTATGAGTAATATTATTGTTATTTATGGCTCTAAAAAGTATCATCAGTAAAGTTTGATAAGGCCTGAATGGTGGAGTGCCCCGCACGGAAACCAGATTGATGTTCAGAAATCAGCCTATTTTCATGTAAAAATTTAGAAGTTTGTGTATGCACTATTCTCTCCAGAATTGTTCCAGGGAGGGGTAAGGTTGAAATAGGTCTTAAATTGTTTACATCTTGAGGATTTCCAGTCTTTTGAAGTGGAACAACAGTAGTGATTTTCCATTTGTCAGGTACTTTTTTGACAGAGAGTGACAGATTTATAATGTGAAGCAGATGATACGGCAAGGTTTGGAAGGATATCTTCAGAACTTCAGATGAGATATTAGTTCCAGCAGAAGATTTACTGGTATTGACTTCATGTATAGCTTTCTTAAGAGTCTCAATATCAGTTTCAGTGAGCTCAAAGATTTGGGGTGAAATTCTAGGGGGTTCATTCCAAGGTTCATCATATTCCTCTGACAGCTTTGGGCCAATATTTATAAAGTAGTCATTTATAAAATCAGCACACTTTTCAGTAGGGATCAACTCCTGTGTGACTTAGTTTACCAAAATTGTGGGAGAGCCTGGATCTTTTGGTTTAGAAAGGGCATTTATGGTTTGCCAATATTTCTTAGAGTCATTTCTTGTCTCTTGCAATAAATTCAAGTAAAATGCCTGGCGTTCAAGCCTACAATAGTACTTTGCACGGTTTCTGTAATAAGATGCAATGTTCCAATCATCAGGATTCTTGGTTCTAATTGCCCTAGCTAATAATCTATTTTTTACTTTTAGAAAATCTAGGAGCTCATTAGACATCCAGATCCTTTTAGCCCTACCAAATCTAAAGGTTTTTATGGGACAGTGTGTATCTAAATAGGTTAGGATCTTATCCTCAAAGACATCCCAAGCTTGATCAGGGTCATGTATATCCCAAAAGGCATTTGTATAGAAACCAAGGCCCCCACCAACCACGGGATTGAAGGGGTCCAATTGGTACCTATCATTTCTAATTAGTGTATAACCAGGAATATAATATTGGGAGCTTGGTACCCACTGGGCACATCAATGTTGATTTAGCGTTGAAACAACGTTTGCAATGTTTGCATATCAACATTGATTTAGGGTTGAAATAGAGTTGAAATTGAAAGTTGAAACAACATACTCAAAATCAACTGTGATTCAACATCTAACCATCAGCGTTGATTCAATGTTTGTGTTTCTATGTTGACTCAACATTGTTTCAACAATGTTGAAACAACGTTGACAGTTGTTTTGTTGACATATCAACGTTGAATCAACATTGTATCAACATTGAAATCAATATTGTTGATTCAACATTGACAAATCAATTTTTAATCAACGTTGAGTTGACAACAATATTTCAACATTGATATGTCAACTGTTGACTGGATGTTGAAATGGTGATGGTTGACAACATTGAAATACAAATATTGAAAAAGTGTTGAAAACAGGTTGATCAACACTATCAACATAACATCAACTGGTTGTCAATGTTGATGCAACATTGTGTGCCCACTGGGTAGCATGTCATTTAACCATGTCTCAGATATATTGGCAACAGAGATATTACTATCCAATAATTCCGGCATAAATAGATGAAAGTTTGCTGGATGACTTCTGACATTTAAATGCGCTATATGAAAACCAGAAATACCACTAAAATTTATATTATCTACTGTCAGAATAGGACAATATATAAAGTTTTCTCATGCCTCGTCTATGTCCAACCATTTCAGTCAATTGATCAACAGTATACATGAGGGGGGCGGAATAAGAACTGTAACAAACTATGAGTAATAGAAAATGTATTTAAAATATTAATATACATCCTGAAATTGGAAGGTATCAGATAATCAGTGTAAGTGTCATGGTAACTGAGGAAGAAAACAACTTTAGGTATGCAATTTAAGTAGAACAACCTTACATATATGTATATATAGTGATTTAAATAATAATCAATTATTGATTTATGAGCTGAGATGAACCACATGACAAACACCAGTTTAAGAACTACAACGATTTTATTATTACACTGTCTTATTATGATAGATCGCTGCACATGTCAGAGGTGTAACTAGTTTGGAATAGAGTAAAGGTATAGGCAATAAATGTCAGTTTTAGAATTCATCAATTAATTATTTATCTAATGGGTATATCTAATTATACCATCAAAGGCCAGGTTATGCCACACATATTTAGGCCTCTGAGTAGTATATATTGAGAAATACGAATTTGGTTAAGGAGAGGGGTACATAAAGTAATTTCATGCAACACAATCCACCACTTCATGTACATAAATATAACAGATATTATACCGACAGTGATTGCATAGTTCCATGTTAATAGAATGTGGTTTTTAAGTGACTCACATACAGACAGGATAATGTGGGTGTGTGTCATGTACTACTAAACCTTAGTAGATAGAGAAGGGCCTTTCATTAGATTTTCCCTATTTGTTGCTAAGCATTTGGCAATAAGTAGTGCCCAACGATCCTTGAGGGTGGTATTCAAGTGTAATCCATTATAGAGGTTCCTATATTCATGGTGGAGGTCATTACCTCCGCGTGTTACACGTGTTATAGCCGCCACCGCGTGAGTCGAGTTACCGCGGAGCGCTGCACATTTTCTTGGATTATACCAGCTACATCAGGGAATAATGCCAAATAATTGAGTACTGCTGGATTATAAAGGTACTGAGACACCATGGGACTTACTAAGGCTGAGAAAGACAGGAAGAAGAAGGAGCAGGAGAGGTTAGAAGCAGAGGAGAGGGTGAAAATAGGGGCAGTTGGTGGCACACTGTCACTGACAGGTCACTCTACAGAGGAGGAGGAAGGAGGTCAACCTGACACTACAGTGAGTCCTGATAATTTCTTAAATCATTTACGTAATGTCACTGTTGAAAATGCCAATGATGATGAGTGGGATAAATATATGGAAAGAGATTAGGTGCTATTACAACCGGGCTGGAATTTATTGCTTCAACACTTGGTTCTGTCAGTGCTCGCTCTTCTAAATTATTTGACACCACCGAAAATCTCAATGCAAAATTCAAAGATTTTGAAGGGGTCCATGATAGAATTAGAACATTGGAGGACAGGGTTGAGGCCCTAGAAATTAAGAATGCCATGAATCAGACCTACATAAACCAGCTACAGGAAAAGATACAGCGTTTAGAGGTCAATAAGAGGAAACAGAACATTATTATTAGAGGTGCTTGTGAAACCAAATACCCCAGGCCCAAAGATCTTGTCACTAAACTATTCACTGACATTGGTATTACGTACACCACTGCAGATTGTGATGCTATTTTCAGGCTAGGCACACCAAGAAAACAAGCACCCGGTAAGAGAGCTCCCCTCCCTCGCCCTATTCTTGTACAATTAGCACCTAACAAGCAGAAAGGGGAAGTCTATTCTAACCTGAAAAAACTGAAGGACAACCAAGACTGGAAGGGCATTAGCATACAGGACGACCTGACACCTGCTGAATTGTCTGCCCAACGAGCCTTGAGAATTGTAGCAGCCCATGCTAGGTCACTCGGCAAAGAGGTAGATCTAAAAAGACGCTCAGTTACTATTGACAATACTACATACAATCAGTACAATCTTGAGTTACTGCCACCGGAGCTATCATTAGAAGCAGCCAAAACAATAAAGGTTAAGGAGGGAATAGCATTTCAATCCAGCTATAGCTATCTAAGCAACCTTTACCCATGTACCTTCATGTTTGAAGGAATCACAGTAAAAAGTGCTGAACACACGTTTGCACATCAGGCAGCTCTTACATCGAATGCCACTCAACTTGTTACCAGGATACTGAATGCGGAAGATGGGTATGAAGCAATGAGACTGGCGAAAGAAGTGCAAAAGGCCCCTGAATGGCAACCAGTTAAAATTGGGAAATTGGAGGCAATCCAAAGGGCTAAATTTCTCCAGAATGAGGAGCTATGTAACAAGATAATAGCCACTTCCGGATCCAGCCTTTTTGAGGCAACACATTCAAAGTCATACGGAACCGGGTATACTCTACAAGATGGGGACAAAAACTGTGCAGCTGCCCCTGGACAGAATTTGTGTGGCAAGACTTTAGAGAAAGTAAGAGATTACCTCATCTCCATAGCTGACTTGGAGAAAAAGGCCAAACAGACCAGAGAGACAAAGGTAACACAGCCCAGGAAGCAGTAACTATTACAGCCCCACCCAAAGTTGTCCCTGACGATACAAGTAGCTACCCATGGACTGGCTAATTTTTTACTAGATCTCTCCCTTCGATATTGGTGTAAGTATGACACCATTTAAGTCATTAATTGCCATGGACAGCAGAGGGGCTGGCATGGAGGGGAGGCTATTCACTTTAATCCAAAATGAAGAACTGAATATGCATGTTAAAGTCCTTAATGAATCAGGGGCTAAGTTAAATGACATACTGGAGAAAACACTTCTGGAGCTACCACTTGACAATTACCACCTAGTAGTAATTATTAATAATTAATAATCTCACTGAAATACATGCAAATGGTAAGGTCACTCCTAGATATGATTCGGTAGGCAGCCTGCTTAATTGCATGACAGACAGGTACACTATGGTAAAGGATGTACTTCTTGACCTGAACTATGACGTGGTGTATGGCCAACTCACAGGTATGTCCATAAACAAGTTTAACCATACAGAGGGCCTTTTTCCTGAGCATCAAGAGGTAATTGATCAATCCATCCCATTAATAAACCAGACGCTGGTCTGTTTGAATAATGGAGACAATCCCTACTTCAACTGCCCTTTGGTCGGCCCATGGCTGCAATCAACAGTGCACCCAATTGTACATGGGAAGCGCAGGCACAAGTACAACCGATACTATGATGGTATACACCTATTTCCTAAGTGGAAGGACATCTGGGCTCGCGAAATCCTTCAGAGCCTTAAAACCAACAAAATAAAACTTGAACAGTTTTATGACTTTGTGCCCTGGAATTAGGCAACTTTACAATTATTAATGATAACTGTAAATTGATAATATTTGTCTATACCTCCCCCCAAGAATGTATACATCTTGTAGGAGTCACATTTAGAATGACTCAATAACAATATAGCAAGGGTAGTAACATGCACTGGCATGAGAACATCATTGCTATACTGTGCTCTAAATTGTCCCCATCAGTCTTATAAGCAGTAAAATATGTAGGCTATACTCATGAACTGAATGAAGACACAGCGCTACACGGTTTATACTTATGAACTGACAGAATTTACAGTGCAAAACATAGAACTTAATAACATCTACCGACTACTTAAAAGGAAGTATAACCAGCCTGCATATATCATTCACTAAGTAAAATTAAATATACATTGGTTGTAGATATGTATTTGCATTTTGTGTATATCGACATAATACTGGTAAAGAAACTCTATAATTAGCCATGAGGTATTATTACTGCACCATTATTTAAGTTTAGATATATATTAAGCAACATGCATATATCATTCACTAAGTAAAATTAAATATGCATTGGTTGTAGATATGTATTTGCAATTTGTGTATATCGACCTAACACTGGTAAAGAAACTTTATAAGTAGCTCTGAGGTATTATTACTGCACATTTATTTAAGTTTAGATATATATTAAGCAACATAGAACCACATACAATTTAGCCTCATGTATATAATCTATGTTTTTCCTTGCAGTTTTCTATACAATGTATAGGCATATTCATGACTAATCCCTAACTCTTATTTTTAAGACGGGGATTACTTCCTCACAAGTATCACTGGGACTACCACATATCCTTCTGATGAACTGTATTTCCAGCAAATAGATGCGTTATTCCCCAACTCTGCTCATCCTGTTAACAAAACCATCTCATTTAACAAGACTACGGTAGGACCTTCTTATCTATTATTTTTTGGTTAAAATCCTAGAATTGTACATCTCCCTGACAAAACTCACCACAAAATTATGCTCCTCAAGCAGCATAGAATGTCAATGCTTGTGCTGAGTTTATTCGGGAAAACCAGATAAAATTATGCAACCGCTCCCACATGAAGTGTGGGGTTGATGATCATGAAATAATTTTAACTGTGGAGAATTATTCATTTACATTGTATGCTGTACATCCTCTCACCAGCCAAG
Source organism: Acholoe squamosa (assembly GCA_949317995.1). Classification (NCBI taxonomy): domain Eukaryota; kingdom Metazoa; phylum Annelida; class Polychaeta; order Phyllodocida; family Polynoidae; genus Acholoe; species Acholoe squamosa. The sequence continues at coordinate 105,181,046 of OX439035.1, read as the reverse complement.
CCTTTGATGTCGGATGATTTTGTGTTCTTGTCCAAGGGCCTACACATGGCACATTGGAATGCTCATAGTCTCCCAGCCAATATAAGTGACCTGAGACTAGCTATGGAAGACAATGGTCTTCACTGCTTAACCATCTCAGAGACCTGGCTGAATGAAAAACTACAATCAAACCAAGTTGCAATTGACCACTATCATCTATTAAGGTTGGATAGACAGCGTATTGAAAATGGCAAAATTAAAAAAGGGGGTGGTGTGGCCATTTTTGTGCATGAGAGTGTGACAGTATCAGAGACAAATGTCTCTCATTTGAATACCAGCAATGCTGACATTGAAATTATGTGGGCCACACTTTCAAAACCAAACCTGAAACCTGTTGTAATTGCTTCAGTATACAGACCTCCCGATGGAAACTTTCATAACTTTAGTGAGACATTATCAAAAGCAATGAGAAACCTGGGCCCTTTGAAGGACAATGAGGTTTTCATTATGGGTGACATGAATACCAACATGCTACATAAAAATGATCCACAAGTCAAGGCACTCACACACCATTTTAATTTTCTCGGAATAAAACAGATAATCAAAAAACCAACCTATTTTAATCTAAACTATGAATTTTCACTTCTGGACCTGATATCCACCAATTCAGACCACATCAAAAGTTGCGGAAATTGTTTTATTAATATTAGTGATCATGTACCAGTATACATCACGAGAAAATATATTCCCCCCCTAAAGAAAAGTTATCATTCTTTGGTCGCTCATATAAGCATTATGTAAAGGAGAACTTCGTACTGGATCTTAAAAATAGTGATTGGAATGCCTTCTGGGATTCAGAGGATCCAGAGGAAGCCTGGCAACTTTTTATTAATCAGATTGAATTTCTATTGAACATTACATGCCCAATCAGACAGTCAAATTTTAAACAATCCAAAAAACCATGGATTACGAGCGAATTATTGGATCTTATAAATGAAAAGAACATTGCCATGAAACATGCCAGGAAAACAAAAAATATTGATGATATGAGGATTGCAGGATTTCTTAAGAGGCGCTCAAAAGCATTAAACCGCACAGCAAAAAATGCATTCCATAAAAACAAAATCAATGCAAGCCTTGAAAACCCCAGACAATACTGGAAAGAAATTAAAAATGTTATTAACCCCAAATCCAATGTAGTAAACATTAATATTACTGATTCCGAAGGGGTACAAGTGGATCATAATCAAACGGGAGAATACATAAATCAATATTTTTCAAACATAGGGGCAAATCTAGCAAAAAGCATGACTGAACCCTGGGTATATACACAGAATGAACTTCCCCCACATTTTAACTTTCGACTACCCACAGATGAAGAAGTTGTCAAGGTTATAAAAAATATAAATATAAATAAACCCTCTGGCATACCAAACATATCAACTACAGTGTTAAAAGATGCACTAACTACGCTTCCACTTCACTTTAAGCACATCATCGACAACAATATCAAAAAGTCAAGCTTCCCTGATTTATGGAAAAATGCTACAGTGACTCCTATCCCTAAAGAAGGTGATAAGACTCAAGTCAACAATTATAGACCTATCTCTATCCTTCCACTCCCCTCAAAGCTTACTGAAAAAATATTGCATACACAATTGTCTACACATCTAAAAGATAATAATATATTAACAGAGGATCAAAATGGTTTTAGAGAAGAGCGTTCCACTGTCCACAGCCTTGCAAAATTCACTGACCACATTTACAAAGCAATAAATAAAAACTCTGTGACATCCTGTATATTCATTGATTTTTTGGAAAGCATCTGACACTCTAGACCATAAAATCATGTTAAAAAAACTAGAAAAAATTGGTCTCAGCCAAAATGCAAAAAAACTATTAAAATCCTACCTTACAAACAGAACCCAATGTACTAGAGCCAACAACACCACATCTGAACCACATAAAATCTCTCATGGGGTACCCCAAGGTTCCACGTTAGGGCCCTTACTCTTTATCATTTATATAAACGATCTTGCTTCTTGTCTAATACACATGAAGGCACAGCACTATGCGGATGACACTGCCATTTTATATCCTATAAAGAACAAACTCCTGAGATCATTCAACACATCACATTTAATTTAGTAAGATGGTGTGAGGCAAACAAACTTTCACTGAATATTGGTAAAACTAAACTTATGACATTCGGTACCAAGACAATGCTCAATAAACATCCAAAAATCAATTTGCAGGTTCAAAACCAAGAAATTAAATACGTCCCCACTTACAAATATCTAGGTGTTACGCTGGATAGTCAGTTAACTTTCAATAAACACATGCAAGTCTTGTCAAAAAATGTATCTCACAAGATTTACCTGTTACGTAAAGTAAGAAAGCAACTTACAGAAAAAGCAACCCTAGACGTCGTAACAAAAATGATAATCCCATACATTGATTATGGCGATATCATCTATAGTGCAGCCCGAAAAGGCAAACTTGATGAAATGCAACTACATTTAAAAAGATGCTTACGCATCTGTAACAGGTCCCCTCCCTTCTTAGACAAATTACAATTACACCAAAAATACAAGGTATTACCACTCTGGTTAAGAAGGGAACAACACTTTCTGAAATTTGCATTTAAAAGAAGTCTGGATAAATACTATGTGGACAATATGTAACGCTGGTTTTAGTGCTATAAGTAATAACTCTGTTCCAGTTCCAATCGGGTTCAAATCTGACATCTCAGTTTATTTCATTCACTTATATACATCCATATTGACATGTTACTAGCTTCCCATTGGTCCAGTTCCAGCTTACACCCCCCTCCCCCTGATGGTATACACTACTACTAGCCACCATGTTGCAGTTATGTAACCCAATACCAAGCATCCCCTTTCCATGCATTTACATGTATACACATTCATGACCCCTCCCCCTGATATTAAATCAGTGGTCAATGACTTAGGTGTCCCAATCACTCTGTCGCATCTCATCTTGTACAGTTCATGAATGTTTTATAAATTCTACAGAGAGACTACATCGATCAGACTGACTCTGATTTTACAGTGTATTGACAATCATGTTAATATTACCTATTTTATCTTGCCCTTTACAATGAGTAGGGACCATAATGTACAATCCTGGCCACAGGTTAGTATTTCCTGATAGCACATCGTGGGTATATCCTTATGTCCTGTTACATAGCTCCCCCCTTTAACTTACACGGATGTGTAACCGAACTCTCCCCGCTCTTTATTTACAGATTATTTGTGGATATAAACCAGAAGATGACGCCTCTATGTGTGACGTCTCTTTACTCTCAGTTTTTTCAGCATTAATTCTGACCTCCACATGTGGCATGTCTTCCAATGGAATCATCCTTTGCCTGTCCTCCATTGATTCCTCGACCGTTATTTTGCCCTTCAGAATTTTTACAAAATTGCTGTTAATGTAGCTTCGCCCCCATGCTCCTGTTATAATAATGAGCAAACTGCAGACGATAATCCCCGCAACCAACATACCCCGCCATATCATAGTATGTGTCTTAGGTGTCCTTTCTATTACAGACGTGTCGGCCCACCCCTCTAACTGATGGATAGGAAATGTCAACTCTCGATGCATGTTCAATTCATTCAAAAATTGAGGTTTCATGATTTTCGGCCATGAATAATTTAAAGGGGGTAGCCGCATTGGCTCCCGGCTCCCTAGTTTTATCCTTTCAGTACCCATATCTAATCCCTTTACTCTCCAATCTGTGGATTCCAAAGCACACCTTTCGAGCAGAGTGAACGTTTTGACCCCCGTTACTTCCATAATGTTTGGACTCTCCCCTGGACAACGTCTCACCACCCTAGCCCTTTTGTGTGCTACTACGATGACCTTTTCTATACGTATAGGGGACCTATATACCGTTGAGTCTTGATTTGTATGCTTAGCAATAGTCACATTACAGTTCAGGGATGACCGTCCCAAAATGAGATTGGCTTCACACACCTTTCTTAGCTGTTGCACATGAGGATAACACACTTTTGGTCCTGTACCAAAACAATAATCATGGTGAGGAGTAAAAGAGGTCCCAGTTTCGGTAGATAGTGCTACTTTAGACCTACCATTAATTTTCCTTGTGAAATTTATATTTAGAAACATGGGAAAATATACCAGTCCGTAGCTTATAAAATGTTCATGGCTTACCGCCGGAATTAACACCTTAAAGGCTAACTGTCCACTTGTTGTTTCCCATATCGGAAATACTGGCAGATATGTGTAATACCAATGCTCACTTAGCGGTACATGGCCCCTCTCTCTCAACATATTCAATACTTTATATAGTTGCTCTGGAGGCAGTATTTCCCTGGACAGGTGCCCACGCTCTAATTGTAGCCTCTGGCTGTGGAATTGTGTTGCCTCCACCATATATCGTTTCACCGCTGTCTCAATTATCAAAAAGGTCTGATCTATAATCCGGTGTAGCTGAAGCTGACGGATGGCACTTATGTGGTGCTGTGCCTGTGCGCTTAGATGATTGGTCAGTGCAACAATGTCATTAGTCTTGTCTTGTATCATGTTAATTCTATCCCGGTTTTGGATAATAAATTCCCTGGTCGCATTGACTGCCGTCAGCATTTGCCGCTCGTTGTTCATCACTGCCGTGACCTTTGATTCCAGTTCTTTCACGATGTTAGACACATGCACTACGTCTTTCTCCATGGCTAAACCAAATAACCATGAAGCAGCTCGGCCCAATATATCGATGGCGCCTCTCTTATTCCTATTGTTATTAATTGATCGAACATGTTCAATGTCATAGCCGCCCACCTCTAGATGGTTTATTATACTGTCCATTCTAAGTTGCCACACCAGCCGGTCTGTCTCTGATAAGTGACTGTTCACCGCTTCTTGATAATTTTCCAACTGACGGATGGCTGCTGATACGTTTGGAGCCTGTGGTGACTGCAGAACTACTATCACGGTCCATAGACCCGACACCACCCTAGTAGGCCCTTCTTCTTCCACGAACACTCCATCTTCCTCCAGTAATGTACAGCCCACCATGTACAACCACCATGTCCACGTCAGTATCATAGCAAACCTCATGATGACTCCGGTTCATCTGCAACAATGAGCATGAACTGGCATTGACGCACCAAATATACCCAATTTCCTACTCTAATTGAACATGCATTAAATGTGTAATCAATTCCAGTACCCCCCCTTTTTCCATAGGGATTAGGGGATGTGTACCTGATATACTAATCCTCTGCCCCTCCCCCTTCATTAACTGTACCTTCCTGCCATTATCTGGCCGTGACGTTAGAATATGAGCTTCTGCCCCTCCCCCTACGTTAAGTGCTACCCGATTCCCACACCCCTGATGTCGTGACTTTAATTGAATGTAGACTAATTCTGTAACCCTCCCTCTTGCATACCTCTGGTTAATCCCCTAGTTATTGGGCCTAGAATCTCGCGGAAATCTGAGGCCTGATACCCTTCGCGGTCATCTGATGCCTCACTACTTGAGTCACTAGGTGCAGTGTATGTAATGACGATGGGTGGTATTAATGTTTCGGGGGCGTTTACCAGGCCCTGTACACTGGTGCATCTGACCCCCTCGGCTCTGTCATCGGACACAACTTCAGTTCTCATACCTCTAGGTCCCTCTAGTACATTTGATGCCGGCAACTCCCCTCGATCAGGTGCTTGTGTTAAACGATCCTGTGTATGTGACACTGGATCTATTGGGGTCTGTATATTGCATGAGGTTGCCCCCTTGTCGCCCGCCCTGTCTCTTGTGGTGACCACTTCCCTATTAGCTACCCATGATTCCTTTTCCCCCTCCTTCCACTCCTGCGTATGCGTGTTTAAATGATCGTCCTCCTGGGGGTCTGCCCTGTTGTCACCCCCCTGTTCCATCCCTCCCGAAAACACTAACTGGTGCGCACGCTGTACCTCGGGTGCCCCACCCCCCTGCCGATTTTGGGCTCTTGTGGCAATAGCCTCCCTTTGATAATGCACCCCCATCCTGCGTGGCCTTACATCCGGGTCATAATCAGTATAACCAGGTACCTTTGGCTCTGGATCTTTATTTCTAACTAGGGGCCCTACCTGATGTTCTTCCCCCCCTTGCCTAATGGCGCCCGTGATTTCCTTATTTTTACCGGTTCGACCTTGTTCTGTGAGATCTACCGTACCATGCACCCTGGCCTCTTCATAAACGAAATCTTGGTCTTCCTCTCCCTCTCTTAGGACTGCTTCTCTCCCTTCCACTCCTTCTAAATTGTTTAATATTCGAGCTGTCTCCCTTCTCTTCTCAGCTCTGGTCAGTGGGGCAGCATGATCATTTCTCACAAAATTTTCTGGTGCCATCCTCAACCTAGCTGCATTGACTTTTTGTACCTTTAATTTGGGCCCCACGATGGTGACTAGAGGACCCTGTACTCTTGTCACCACGTACCCGTGTGTATAAGTTGGCTGGAACACACTCACGTCTGGATTTTCTAACAACACTTGCTGGCCGACCCTATACTCTGGGGCTTTTGCTAACTTTTCCAACCGTATTCTGTTCCTATTACGCTGTGGGAGCGCATTCTGTCTTGCCGCGTAATGTGCTTTTGCTAATTGTTCCACTCTATCAGCTAGAACTGCTATATCTTGCCCTGGGGGAATGATATGGGGGAATTGAGCAGGGTTTCTCGGATGGCGCCCATAGTGTAGAAAGAATGGGGAGAAACCTGTCACTGTTGATACTGAGTGGTTATACGCCTCTACTACCTGGGGCAATACTCTTTCCCATTGGTTGACCTTTGCCTCTACTAATTTTGCTATCATCCCCTTCAATGTCCTGTTTAATCTCTCACACTTACCATTGGTCTGAGCATGCATTGGGGAGGTATACCGGAATTCTATCCCCCTTTTTCTTAATGCTTCTTGCAAGAGTTTACAACGGAATTCACCTCCCCTGTCTGAAAGTACCACCCATGGTTCTGAATTTCTAGGAAAATAGCTCCTCTCTAGGAAAGATACCACGTTTTCCGCCCTTTTATTCGGCAACGGCACCACCTCTGCCCAACCTGAGCAGTGATCTACCACTACCAGTGCATGCACATTTCCGAACTCACTTAATGGCATTGGGCCTATCAGGTCCACCCCAAGGACCTCTCCAGGAGTAGATGGTATAGGCATTATGCCGGGCGGGGGGTATGTTTTAACTCTTTTATGTAGGGCACATGTCCCGCACTGCTTAACCACTTCAAACACAGCTTTTCTCATCCCTTGCCACTTATAAGTTTCCTGTATCCGCTGAAGTGTCCTATCCATACCCTGATGGCCTACATTACCGTGCACCTTAATTATCAAGTCCCTCACCATTTCTGGCGGTACTACCACTCTGGGGTGGACTCTACCTTTATTGGGTGGCGTTAGTGTATACAAGACGCCTTCAATAACTGTGTATTCATCCTCTTCCCGCCTACCCATAGCATATTGGGGCATGGTCTTTTGTAATATCACCAGCCTATCTCTATCTAGCCACGGGTCTAACCAAGGTGTATCAATTCTCTCCTCCACTGCCCCCACTTCTAAAGGTTGCTTTCGTCTCACCCTCGAGAGCATATCGGCCCGTACATTATAAGCCCCCCGCCTATACTCTATTGGAGCACCGTACTCTGCTAGGAGCACTGCCCATCGCTGTATTTTAGTGTTCTGAATTTCTGAAAGAAACAGCGTTTTTAGAGGCTTGTGATCCGTGATTATCGTAAAATCGGCCCCATGAAGATACGGCCTCAGCTTCCTGAGAGCGTATATCACGGCGTATGCTTCCTTTTCTATAGTGGCCCAGCGCAGCTGGCTCTGTTTTAGAGCCTTCGAAAAGTAATGAATCGGTCTCTCCAGTCCCGATTCATCGCACTGCGTTAGCACTCCCCCTATAGAATGGTTTGAACTATCCGTATACAACCTGAAGGGCTTATTTAGCTGCGGATAGGCCATAACCTGTTCGGACGTTAATGCCAATTTCAGTGCAATCCATGACTCTTGCTCCCTTTCCCCCCAGTGGAACCTCACCCCCTTCCGTGTGAGGCGCGTGAGCGGCTCAGCCACTTCCGCGAATCGGTCAATAGTATTTCGGTAATAGCCTGCCATACCTAGAAAACGCTGCACTGCCCTCACGTTATGAGGAGGTGCCATGTCCCTAATGGCCTCAATTTTCTCCGGGTCAGGCTTTATTCCCTCTCTTCCCACTATGTAACCCAACAGCCTCACCTCTGTATCGCGGAACGTGCATTTTTCTGAATTCAACGTCAACCCATTTTCCGCGAGGGTAGCCATCACGTCATGGAGGTCATTTGAATGGTCGGCGGCCGATTTCGAATAGACGATAATATCGTCTAAATATACCATTAGACAGCGGCCGATATACGGGGCGAGCACGGCATTTATATGACGTTGCCAACATCCGGGAGAATTTGACATGCCCATTGGCATTCGATTGAATTCAAACAACCCCCTATGTGACACAAAGGCGGTGATTTCACGACATTCGGGTGCCACTGGGACCTGGTAGTATGCCGATTTCAGGTCTAAAACGGAAAAGACCTCCGACCCCACTAAGGAATCGAAAATATCCTGTATATGGGGCAAAGGGTGCGCGTCTTTCTTGGTCACATGGTTGACCCTGCGATAATCTACGCAGCAACGCAGTGACCCATCTTTCTTTTTTACCATGTTAAGTGGACTAGCCCATGGGCTGAAAGAGGGCGAGATAATTCCCTCCGCTAACAACTTATCAATTTCGGCATCCACTATGTGCCTCTTATGCAGCGGTAGCCTGTATGGTCTCTGATTGATTGGTTTGGCCCCCTGCACGTCAATAGTCATCACCACCTTCTCCGCCACCTGTAGTTTCCTCCCCTTGGTCGAGAACAGGTTTGGAAATTGCTGTTTCCAATAATCTATTTCGGTGTGCACCCCCTCTACCCCTGCCACTTCTCCTCCGCTTGCTCCCCATATAAAACTGGTGCCTGCTAAAATAATCGTCCTATTAACACATTCTAGGGACATCTGTAAAATATTTAGTGCGTCAATGCCCAGCAACATGTCATGTTTCATGTCAGGAGTAACATAAAGGTCAATGCTCTTACCCAATATCTCCATGGTGGCGATCCCTCTGGTTGGTAATGGATGCCCCGACAGCGATCTAAGCTGCGGCCCCTCCCGTAGCACGCGTGGTTGGTTGGTCCGTTCACAGAGGTTCCTCCAATTGTTTTCTGCCAGCATGGATTTAGAAGCGCCGGAGTCGATCAAGGTTTGCATGACGATACCTTCTACTGGTATGCCTATATGAATCCGATCGTCCCCGGCGCTTAGTAGTTTCCCTGGTTGTTTGCTGTGTTGTAGTTGGTAGCATAGTTTGGCATAGACGCTTGAGCCAATATATCTAAAGCCGCCTGTATATGACTGCTGTCCTCTCCCGTCCTTTGTGCTGGTGAGTTTTGCGGTGGTTGGTCACACTCCCTGGCGAAATGCCCCACCACTCCACAATTATAACAACGCGATGTACCATATGGCTGGTTTCTAGGCTGCCCATTATTACCTCCTCCCTTTCCTCGGCCCGTATTGTTCTGGCTGAAAGGCCGCCCTCCTCCTGGCGCCCCTTGAGGAAATAGGTTAAACACCTGCTGCCCCCAACCGGGCGGGGTCGGGGCTGGCAAACCACCCACCTGCGTTTGAGGCCATCCCATTGGCGAATGTGTAAACTGATTTGAAGGTACAGAAACGGCCGGCACCGGCGCCCCTGTCATGTAGGTAGCATGAGTAAATGCTTGTGGGTATGGTGTGCTACTCGGGGTAGAGGAAACGGTGGGCGTCGGCATCACCCCTCCCTCGGCTATCCGGGTGTCCTTAGTAGATACTGCAGCCACCACCGGCGTGGTGGTAGCCCCTTTCAGTGCTTTTATCGAAGATGCCATAGACTGCAAACTTTTCTGCATATCCTTCTGCATAGACATGATGGCGTTCTTAAAGGGTGATGGTTCAATGGGGGGCGGCGGTGGTAGTGCTGTCGCTGCCTGCTCCCCCCCCTCTGCCTCTTCATTAAGCCCCAGTGCGCTGGCTACTTTGTTAGCCGCTTGCACCAAGTCATTCAAGGTCTCATAGGATTCCAGTTTTAAAAGGCACCTCAATTGCTTGTCCCTCAGGCCTTCCGTTAGTCTTCTCTGCAGTGACGCCTTGAGCATGGATTCTGCTAACTGTTCTGCTGTGTAGGCGGATGCCACTGCTCCCGTGAAACGTGTTGTATATTCCCTTACCAACTCATAGGAATGCTGGCTCATCTTTTCCACTCTGTTTCTCATATATTCTTCTTCCTCTGCACCGAGGAAATGCTCCACCACTACTTTTTTTACCGCTGACCAGGTGGGCGCTGCGCCCCCCTGAATATCAGCTAAAGTAGTGTTAACCACATCTGCCAACGTACCTTTGACTAGACAACATACCATGTCTATTATTATATCTTGTGGCGCATTAGACCTGGCCGCCGCGTAGTCGACTGCTTTCAGCCAGGTCCTTAGAATATCCTTATCTACCCCGTCTGCAGTTCCTATGCTCCGTGCGAACCCATCCAACTTCCGCCGCTGTGCTGCCTCTCTGGCCATCCTCAGGCGTTCAACCTCCCCTCCTCCTCCTTGTCCTGCTCCTATTCCTCCTCCTCCTCCAGCTACATCTGCTTCATTGTCCGACATGACTACCGAACTGCTACTACTGCACTTCAAAAAAACACGCTACTTCCACCTGTCATATAAAGGTCCCGCCGGTGGTTCCAGTGTAACGCTGGTTTTAGTGCTATAAGTAATAACTCTGTTCCAGTTCCAATCGGGTTCAAATCTGACATCTCAGTTTATTTCATTCACTTATATACATCCATATTGACATGTTACTAGCTTCCCATTGGTCCAGTTCCAGCTTACACCCCCCTCCCCCTGATGGTATACACTACTACTAGCCACCATGTTGCAGTTATGTAACCCAATACCAAGCATCCCCTTTCCATGCATTTACATGTATACACATTCATGACCCCTCCCCCTGATATTAAATCAGTGGTCAATGACTTAGGTGTCCCAATCACTCTGTCGCATCTCATCTTGTACAGTTCATGAATGTTTTATAAATTCTACAGAGAGACTACATCGATCAGACTGACTCTGATTTTACAGTGTATTGACAATCATGTTAATATTACCTATTTTATCTTGCCCTTTACAATGAGTAGGGACCATAATGTACAATCCTGGCCACAGGTTAGTATTTCCTGATAGCACATCGTGGGTATATCCTTATGTCCTGTTACAAATAGACAACTCTGTACACGAGAAATTGAAGAGTATTCAAGGTTTGGTGATAGGCTGAGAGTGATGTATGATAAGACACTTAGGGAGCTGGATGATATCCAGCCTCCATAAATACTATAATAATTCTCCACATATTTTTACTCCATCAAAACAAATTCTAAAGTGGAATAGATAATAAACCTACTGAATTCATGCTCTTTCATTTACTAACCATATTTATTTATGGTACAGGCCATCAAACACCATTTAAATTGTGCAAAGAAGTTACTAACAACTAGTGATCCATATTTAACACATGTTATTGTACTTCAATTAAAGAAATATCTGGATTTAGAGACATTTATTGTCCACTGGATGAAAAACAGGCATGACCTAAGGGTGCATAGCCTATCCTATGTACAATCAAAACTGAATAAACATATATATACCCTGCAGATGGTGTACAGTATTTTGTAGCCATGGTCCATAGAGAGCTGACTTTTCATTCATGCTTTGGATGGCTTGATTTGTATACTTGATTAGGCCCTCCACTATATTCTGTTGCCAATCAAACTTGCCAGGACTTTTGTTATAAGTGTTCATATGGAGCCCAACTATTTGGCCTATACTGACCCTTTGATTAAGGCTTGCAAGGTAATCCTTAGCCGATTGGAACCTATCAGTGAGTACATCCACTAAGTTTCCAATTTCTACAAACACAGGAATAATAGTGTTAGGCCTGTCAACTGTAATATGAAGGTGAGTGAGATCATTTATTCCTGGGACCAGTACCACTGAGGTGGTCTAAGATATGATAGTAGGTTTCTATGGCAGAAGTGATGGTCAAGCCAGATTCAGCTAAGACTTTAACACTAATGTTGTAACCAGCACCATTTTTTAACTTAGATAAGTGACCCATAATTTTGTGCTCCATGTTGTGACCCCTGCTGTCCATGATAATACAGACCCTAAAGGGCAAGTTAGCCTGCTCTGAATCGTCCATGTTAAATCTATGGGACTGCACAAATTGGGGTTCCGCTGTTGTCAGGGGTACCATTTCCATCTGGGGCTCCATCTGAGTTGCCATCACCATCTGGGGCTCCGTTGTCATCTTGGTTGCCATCTCCGTCTGGGGTTCCATTACCATCTGAGTTACCATCTGGGGCAGCATCTGGTCGGAATACTCTATTTAAGTTGTCCCTTATCCTCACAAGTATTTTACCAAACTCGTTCTTGCCCTTCTTGGGATCCTTAACAATCTGTGCTTTATTTCATAAGGTGACCCCACAGCTGTAGAAGGGGTCAAGAGTGGCTTCCCAGATTTTGCTGTTACCTGAGTTTAGAAGGAAGTTTTTGCAGATTTGGTCATGGGTTAAAAATTATTGCCCCCCCACCCCCCACTGCTATCATTTATGAACAGCTGGGGAGGTGGTGCATAAATTGAAAACCTTATGCCCCAACAGTACCAGTAGACTTCTGCCCTCGACGGTCCAAATATTTGCGGCCCCCCCCATACCTGGTACTGGAGGCACATTCAAATTTGACAAGGATGTGCGACAGATTATTACGCCCCCCCCTGCAATAATGGTCAAATGTTTTATGCCATCTCAGCACACAGAATTTCCATGCCCCTCTTTGACCTGTAGTAGCGCACAGTTTTTTTGCTAAAAAGAGTCAGGTTTTTAGGGAGTGATGCGCAAAAATGTTTTATACTCCCCCCTAAACGCAGTCAAAATTTATTGCGCCCCCCCGTACCAGAGGCACTGAGATATTTCGCGCCCCTCTTTGATCTATAGTAGGTTGCTGCCGTTTTTGCTAAAAAGAGAATAAATGTTGTTAGCCCCCCCTCAAGAGGGGTCAAAATCTTTTTAGCCCCCGCCCCTCCGAAGGGGTCTGAAATTGTGACGCCCCCCATCAAACCCACCAGCAACCCCCCCCCCACCCCGGTTGTTAAATAATAACCCTTCCCTTAAATAACACTCCCTATTATCTGACCGCTCCCTACTGGTGTGGGGTAGATGGGGTCATTCTGTAGTCCTCAGTCTTGCCCCAAAACCTTTTTGTTAGGTGCATCGTTTCTAGACAATGTCACCCAAAATCATTTACACATACCATGCAAAATATCTCATGGGAAAGAATCAAATTCATTATTCTCAAAGGGAATCATCCATTCATACCTTATTTGGCTTAATCACAAAGTATATGTCAACAAGGTCTATGTTTACATTCAGGTAAAGGGGAGGAGCTTGGCCACTGAGAATGTACACCAGGTCTGCAGTCACACACTTCCTGGATTCCAGGTGATGGGTAACTGGTGTCATTGGTGTTGGCTGGAATGAACACCTGATTCTCCCTGATAAATGCATGTCAGCATAATCAGACCACTGCAATATCTTTATTGAATACTCAGCTTCAGGCCATAGCTTATTCCCCATCAAATTCTCATGATAACTATGTGTAAATCATCAATCTGCTTGGGTGAGGGGTAACTGGTGTCAGGTTTACCCCTGAGCCTGCTCACCCTCATATTAGCCAATGCATAAGTGATTATCAGACCGTGGCGCCATCTAGGTAGAGCCCATGATCTAGTACATTGTTTTTTTTACCTTAGCGTCCTGCCCACCCGATGTCAATATGGCTGCAGTGGTCTTGATATCTCTCAGTCTAGATTCTTCCTTGATTGTCAAGTCGTCACAGATGGATAGACTAGCCCACTGCGGTTTGTTTTTCAAAGCACTGAGCTTAGAATAGATCAGGCCCCTATGACGTTTCAGTACCAATTCTAGCAATACATGTCTTGGTCCGTTGGCTGGTATATCAGTAGAACCAATGCGGTACACACCATCAATCATGTGACTGTAAGGTTGCATGTCACAGCCAATATCTTTCAGTAGATTATTTATAGTCTACCTCGGGTCAGTATAGCGCCTCTCGTCTAGGCCCTTGGAGACCATATAAACCGCCTTTCCTTACTCTCTATAGTGTCTATACGAGCCTGCTATAGTGTGTAAGGCCTGCATTCTTAATCTAGCCGCTTTCACCTGCGCCTTTAAATCTATGTTTTCTTCTTCCAGATCTTGTAATCTAGTATCTTGAGATTCGAATTGATTCTGTGTATTGGTTTTGAAAGTACCAAAGGATGATTCTAAATTGGTCAAAGACTGTTGGTTTGTCTCAACATTTTGTTTGACGAGAGTCATATCATTATGAATTGGCTTAATAAGCTTCTTGATTTTAGAGAAAAGTTCATTTTGAGATGACTCTAATTCATCCTTGGTTATGTTGCTTTTACCTTTAGACATGGCCGGTGGTGGCTGTTTGACAGGTGAAAACACCTTGGCTGTAATATGGAAACCAGAATGGGTACATATCAATCATAGCACCAAATTGTTAATTGTTCTGAAATGTACCCCTAATCTACAAGAGTCGGTTGGTCTGCAATCGATTTTACAGGACATAGACTAGTGCTTGTGATAGTGTGGACACAGTTCTAAATGCCCACATCATGTGAACAAATTGGAGCCTTACACCACTAAACCATAGTAAATACATACCCGGTAGTCACCCATTTGTTTCCCTTGGTGCCCTTCCATGGCCACATCAGCTTACATATGGCCCATAACACCACCATTTTCTTCCAAGGAACCCCTGTCTATATAGGGCTTATTCCAGACCTTATGAAGATCATTTCATGTAAAATCTACTGACATGATGGACTAAATGGATATTATCAATCCTTGTTTCTTTTCTTCCTTACCTCTCTATGCCCCTTTCCATCTATATTTCCTAAATGTGACCAGGCAAGCAAAACCACCCCTCTGCAGGGAAATTCATTATCGAAGTTCACCTCAAGATCTTTAAAATGCGACATCATTGGGTTAAATATTCCTAGTAGTTATGTCAGAACCCCTCCTTGAACATAGGTCGTTAGTCATATCTGAAATTGATGATTAAGCTCTAAATACATTATAAACCATAATAATGTCTAAAAACACAATAAATCAGCCTTTTTCTTAAAGAATACATGATAATATATGTTGATTTTTATCATAGATTTTGATATAGAAGGAATTTTCCATTTCTTTTTCAGTTTTGGGTTTTTGGTGAGTATCCCCAAAAATTTGCATAAAAATCTGCAAATCTTGACTATTGAAATGGTTGCTATGGCAACCAGGAACAGACAGGTCGATTTCTCATGAAAAATGTTCATTTTAAATGAAACTATTGAATTCTGCATCATAAATTAGCTGATTGTATTTTTATAATGATTTTAGAGTAATTTTGCCCTCTAGTGCCCCCTGGTGGCCTAATGGGGAATTAAAAATCCCCCGTGGAGGGGTGTTCTCCCTTGATGGGTCACAAACGTGTATCATCCCCTAAAGGAATTGCACCCAGTTAACCTCTGTCATGGATCCATTGCATGCATTGGAGTCCCCACTCACTCTTTAGAGGCCCCATCACATCAAAGGTTATCACTGCATGAACCTTCAGATTTAAGCAGTGTAAAATTGCTTAAGATTGCTTAAATCTGTCCTTAAAGCTGCTTAAAGTTGCATAATGGCCGTAATTATTCACCTTTTAACAAATTTAATCAACTTAAAGTAGGAAGTTGCTTGAAGTTGCATAAAGCTCTTTAAAGCTGTAGAATTACGGCCATTACACAACTTTCAGCAACTTTAAGTGAATATTTAAACAACTTTAAGCAAATTTACACTGTTTAAATCGGAAGGTTGATATAAATGCAGTTTTTTAGTCCTAGTTATCTTTATATAAAGGGAAAAGGGCAAAATGTCCATATGTTTCCCATGTAGGCTGTATGCATACTTTACAGCCAGAAGCCAAAGTTATCATGACATTATTTGCGGACAGGATAACACATATTTTCACATCCAAAAGTTTGTATAAATAAATTATGTCTGCAATTATTTCTTGATTGATATGATAAACACAACTTATAACATGATGAAGTAAAGTGCCCAATGCAAATGAATTCAAAATGAACTTCTCTTTAATTAACGTTTCTCCTATGCTTAAGGAAACCTGACACCCTTTCTTGGAACAATTGCGATGGCTGTGTTTAAAATAATACATCATGAGATGAAGAACTTAGGATACAGATGAATAGTTATTAATTGAAGGTTGACAAATTGAATGATATGAGGAGCAACAAATACGATCACGGCTTGTATTTAGACCCTGTCTCCTTCAATAAAGTGTCCAAATACATTTCTATGATTAGATAATTAACCTGTATAGGAATCTACTTAAAAATTGGGTGAAGTAATGACCTTTGCCAATGAAAAATGGATGTTATGCATGACATAAAAGTATTAGAATATTTGGATCGATTTTAGGCATTTTTTTCTATTCTTTTGAAACCTTTACAGTAAGCAGAGCATTTTAAGGTGTGTATTCATGATCAAGGATCGCGGTGTTGCTGCAGTGAGAATCAAGGTACCTTTTGGCATTTACAGGTTTTTATAAAGGGAATCATGTTTTCAACTTTATCTTGATTGAAATGATAAACATTTGATAACAGGAAAGTAGGCCCAATACAAAAGCAGCTTTAATTCACTAATTGTTCTCCCATGTGGTCGGGATCGAGAAGCAAATTATTTTAGGTAAATGGTGATGAGCAGTAGACCGATTCTGGTAGCCGCTCCAGCAGCCTTGCCGAAAGTCGCCACAACGTAGTGGGTGCCCCTACCCCTCTGGGAATGGAGAGCCCCACGGGAGAACCAGCCTGAGATGCTGGCAGGGTATCCAGGTGCATTCCCCCATCAGTGGACACCTCCTTACTTCACATCGGCAGCAGTTGGAGAGGGGAGGAGTGCTCCCATGGTGGCCTGGCCATCTCCTGCGTGGCCTCAGGGGCCCGCGAGGGAACCCAATGAAACCAGGGAATCTGAGGGGAGGGCCGGTAAGAGCGGTCACAGTGCCATAAGCGAGGTGGCTACTAAGGAATGTTGCAAGATGGACAAGCTGGCTAAGCCCGTGTTCATGCCAGGTAAATTTGATGGGTCCGGTCATCTAACTGAGTATCTGGCTTATTTTGATTTGTGTAGACATGCAAATGGCTGGGATCATGAGATGGCAGGAGTCTTCCTCGGTCTCAGTCTCACCGGGATAGCCAGACAATTGTTGGCTGGAGTGGAGTCGGGTACTGCCAGCCGATATCTGCAGTTGCGGGAGGCATTGGTGGCGAGGTTCCAGCCACCAAATCAGGCAGCCATGTGTCAGGCTATTCTCAGAGCAAAGGAGCAGACAAAAGGGGAGTGTCTTCAGGCGGAGATGCATTGCTACCGCTGTGTGGCATTTGGTCACATTCATGTAAATTAACACATGTGGAAGGCCCTCATGGAAGGTGCGGAGAAGCATCCCTCAGCATTTACCAGTACCAAAACAGTCGGGAAGCCGGCGGAAAACTAGAAACGACCCCAGATGACAGCCGTTCTGGAGTCGGCGAAGAAGCGGAAAGGCAGAAGAGAATGGTCATTCCGGGTCGCCTGGAGAGAGGAGGTCCAGGGCTACTGATAGAAGGAAGAATGTGGGGATGTTCCTTGGGGTGTCTGATGGACACAGGAGCAGCGGTCAACATTCTGTCCTTGTCATGGTGGCAGACCAATGGGGAACCAGGTACCCTGAAAGCGACAATGGAGGCCCTATATTCAGTGGAGGGCCGACTTCTGAAACTGCATGTTATGGGGTGGCCAGGACTGGGGGACAGATTTTGAGTTGTCTGATATCAGCACGGACACTATCTTGGGTGTGACGTTCTTGAGAGAATCGCAACTGATAGTGGACCTAGCGGGTGAATGCTTGTGGCTGACAAGCAAGAAGGAGAGTCCCTTGAGAAAATGCTGAGTTCTTAGTCAAAACACAGCAGTGATAGCGGCGGGGGAAGAGGCCCTTGTTGATGCCTACCTGGTGGGAGACTGGGAAGGTGAAGAGGAGGGTCTGGTGGAGGGCTGCGAGAAGTGGAAGAAACGTGAGGTTTTCTTGTAGGGTGTGCCCTGGTAGATACACGCCAGAACGAGACACCACTTTGAGTATTTAACCCCAGCCAGTCCCACATGGTGCTATATCGAGACATGACACTAGCGTCAATAGAGCAGGTGTAGCCCGTGGAACAAGAGGGAGGCATCCGCGAGCCAGATGTTGACTGAATAACCCGGGGGGGGGGCGGACCTGGGACTGACGAATCTCCTAGAAGAGAAACTGTAACCAGTCCTGAGGAGGAAATCATCATAATTCAGTTGACATCGAAGTGGAGGAGTTTAAAAAGGAGCCGGTGGCCGCTTTACTACTACGACACAGGGAGGCCTTCCAGATGTGTCCGGAGGAGTCGGGTCGCGCCACCCTCGTGGAACATTCCATAAGGACGGGGGAGCACCCTCCCATAAAGCAGCCTCCCCGGCAGCTGACACCCAACCGGCGTTCACTCATGGATACGGAAGTGGACAAGATGTTAGGAGAAGGGATAATAGAGCCTGCAATGGGCCCCTGGGTCTCACCTGTCTTCCTGGTGAAGAAGAAGGACGGCAGCATGAGGTTCTGCATGGACTATCGTCGGCATAACACGGTAACTGGGAAGACTGGGAGAAGACGTCCTTCTCCACACACCGGGGGCCGTTTTAGCTCACTGTCATGCCCTTCGGCCTCTGTGAGAGGTTGATGGAGGTAGTGATGCGGGGACTACAATGGTCCTCTTGCCTCATCTACCTAGATGACATCGTTGTCTTCTCCTTAGACTTAGAGAGTCACTTACACCAGGGAAGTGGCCTTTCTGGGGCACATAGTGAGTGCCCGGGGCATTGTAACCGACCTTAAGAAAATAGACGCAGTCCGGAATTGGCCTACTCCGGAGAGCTTGACGGAAGTAAGGAGCTTCCTGGGCCTCGCCGGTTACTATAGGGTTTTTTACCCGGGTTCGCCACCCTGGCCAATCCCCTCACCACCCTAGCCGTGAAGGGGAGGACCTTCCGCTGGAGCGGAGATTGCCAGGTAACCTTTGACACCCTGCGGAAACTTCTGACTGAGGCCCCTATCCAGGGGTATCCACAGGAAGAAGGAAAGATCGTGCTGGACACTGATGCGTCTGACACTGGTTTGGGAGCAGTTCTCTCCCAGAAACAGAGTGGAAAAGAGATTGTCCTCTCTTACGCCAGCAGAACACTCACCAAACCCGAGCGCAAATACTGCTAGCTATCATATTTGGCCTAAAACGAATCCAGCACTACCTGCTTGGGCGGCATGTGTTAATCTGGACAGATCACTTAGCATTAAAGTGGGTAATGGCCTTCAAGGAGCCGGAGGGGCAGGTGGCCCGGTGGCTCCAGATCTTGGACACGTATGATTATAGCGTCGAGCATCAGCCGAGTCGCCTGCACAGCAATGCTGACGGCCTCTCTAGAACCCACAACCAGCACATGCGTAAGATGCACGCCACTACTGACCAAATAAAAAGATGCCTCTGCCCGATCCCCGGTTGTACGTCAGGGCTCAGAGGCACCCCCTATAGCATGGACAGGAACAACTATATTGTGATAGGAGAGGGGAGGCGGGGAGGGCGCGCTTGCAGGAACCGGGGAAGCGAGCGGGAACAGTTCCCGCTGGCGCCGGGAGGGGGCGCGCGAGGGAGCTTGTGACATCAGGGGATGACGTCACAGACCCAGGAGGAGGTTATATAAGGAGGGGAGGAGGGGCACCCGGGGTCTTAGCCCGCTGCTAAGACCAGGAGGAGGAGCTAGGAGCAACTGGAAGGAGGCCATAGGCTTGAGGACTATTGGATACTGGGTATCCGGGAACAGGATAGAGCAATTGGCAGAAGTCGGGGGCGGTTGACGAGCGTCGGAACCGGGGGCGGACTGGCTTCTCGAGGTGTTCTTAGGCCATAAATAGATATCCGTGTATAAACGACATTAAGTCAATATTAGTATATATATTCAATCTTTATTACGTCCAGATCTCATGGTAGACGTGTCGGGGCTTATGTCGGCACCTAAATAAACAGCCTGGTGGTTTCTGATACTCGAATTACCCGTGTTTGTCTTATTGTTACATTGGTGACAGTGGAGGCAGTTCTGGGGGAGGGGTTTGTTTACATTCCCCGGACGAGCTTCGTAACAACGAACACAAGACCCACGCAAACAGGATGACAGACACACGGAGTAGGGACAGGAGCCCCTTAGCGGGTGACAGGTTGGAGGACATATTGGGCACGGGCAGGAAGGGAGCCCTGATGGAAGTGGTGGATGAGGATATTCAGATCTGCCGTCAGATGGGCGATAATGGGGGTCCGGGAACTAGGTCGGCACAGACGACGCCGAGTAGGTCTGGAGCTGGGGCTGCCCGGGATGCTCAAGTCTTCAGGAACATGTATGAGGAATGGGCCAGAGCGGCCGGCAGGCGGAGGGGCAGACAGGACCAGGATGGGAATATGTTTGGAGCGTTTGCTCTGTTATCGCCTAGTAGGGCGGGGAGCCATTGGTCTATGCCATCCAGCTATCCGGGGAAGGAGACCTGGGGTGGGGATCCCCAGGGGGGTAGAACAACAGATTGTGGTGGTAACAAAGCGCGGGGTGAGGAGGTACTGCTAGAGGAGACGAAAGGGGACAGGCCACCGGGAGAGCATGGGGATGGGAAGGGGAGGAAAGTGGAGAAACTGGCGGTAATGCCGGGGAAATTTGATGGAACGGGGAACCTGGATGAATTCCTTGCCCATTTTGACCTTTGCGTGTTAGTAAATAAATGGGAAGAGAAAGAGCAGGAGTATTCTTGGGTATTAGTCTGGGGGGAGTAGCAAGACGGCTACTTGTAGGTATGGAGCCGGCTTCCCCGGGGGCCTATGAAAAACTAAAGAAGGCGTTGGTCAATAGGTTCCAGCCACCAAACCAGGTGGAGAGTTATAAGGCCCTATGGAGGACACTCACCCGTAAAGAGAAGGAGTCGTTGCATGCCTTGTCGGAGGATATATCCAGATTAACCCGCCTGGCGTCCCCGGGGGCTGATGCGGTCACTCTGGACACGATGGCCAAGGACAGATGGAAAAGGTGATGGCCAGTATGCGGGTGGGCGACTCCTGGACAAAGTCGTCCAGGGCATCCGGGGATGCGGGGCCGGGAACGGGAGGGACACGCTCCGGTTGGTCCAGAGGATGTTTCGAATGCGGGGATGAGTCTCACTTCAAGAGAGAATGTCCTAAGTATTTAGCCAGGATACAGAGTGCCAAACAGAACAAGCCTTCGGGAAACTAGGAATAATTACCTCTGGCGGCCGGGAGAGTAGTCCAAACAAGGGGGAAAGGCCAAAGGAATGGAAAGGGTGAGGGAGAGCCATGGGAACGGGTTAGAATTAGGAGGTATGCTGTGGGGACACTCCCTAAAACTGTTGGTGGACACAGGGGCGACAACCAATCTTTTGTCAAGGAAATGGTGGGAGGGGATCGGACGTCCGGGAAAAGTCTCCCCACACCCCGGACGTCTTACAACGGCGGACGGGACAGCGGTAAAGGTAGAAGGACAGGTGATTGCCGAACTATCATGTGGCGGCGAGATCATGCTGGTCCGGTTCCTGGTGGCGAATATTGCCAATGAGGGCATTCTAGGGGCAGATTTTTTGAGACAGGCGAAGGCTGTGGTGGACATGGCCGGGGAAAGGGTAGTGTGGTCCAAGGAGGAGGAGGCCAGATGTCTCAAGCAGAAAGACAGAGATTTTAGAGGGAGGTAAAGAGACCCTGGTAGAGGGGATACTCTCCCCGGAGTGGAAGGGAGGGATGACGGGGCTAGTGGAAGGGCTACTAGGGGTGGAAGAAGAGAAAGGTTTCCGGGTGGGTCGCAACCTGGTTAGCCCATCCGGGGAACAAGTGCCAGTCCTGGTCTATAACCCGGGTGAAGAGCCCATTACATTATACAGGGGAATGCACCTGGCCACACTGGAGGAGGTGCACATGCCGGAGAAGGGAGGGGAGGTAGTTCGGCTGTTGACGGAGGAGGGAGATGAGAGGAGCACGGTGATGGAGGATCTCCTAAAAGGGATGGAGGTGGGGGACCTGCAACCATGGAGAGACATGCTGGAAAGGAACAGGGATGCTTTCCAGATGGGGGAAGGAGATATGGGACGGACAAATATAGTACAGCACCGGATAGACACTGGGGGGATGGGCCCCGTAAAGCTTGCCCCACGGCGGCTGGCACCACACAGGCTAGTTGATCAAGAAGTGGATAGCATGTTGGAGAAGGGTGTCATAGAAACGTCACAGGGGCCATGGGCATCGCCTCTAGTGTTGGTGAAAAAGAAGGATGGGAGGGTACCGTCGACTCAACGCCATTACGGTGAAGGACGCGTACCCTCTTCCCCAGATAGATGATTCCCTCGACTCCATGTCTGGGGCCAAGTGGTTTTTCAAGCTAGACTTGGCCTCGAGTTATTGGCAAGTAGAAGTGCACCCGAATGATAGGGATAAGACGACATTTGTGACGCACCGTGGTATGTTCAGGTTCAATGTCATGCCTCTCGGCCTCTGCAATGCCCCAGGGACGTTTGAGAGACTGATGGAAATAGTGCTCCGGGGATTACAGTGGCAAACTTGCCTCATGTACTTGGATGACATTATTGTGTTTGCCTCCTCTGCAGAGGAGCACCTGGAAAGGTTGGAGACAGTACTATAGGCGGGGATAAAGGTCAAACCCAGTAAATGCCAACTTATGAGGTCGAAAGTAGCGTCTTAGGGCATGTGGTAGATGAGCACGGGGTCGCTACTGATCCGGAGAAGGTCAAGGCAGTGTCAGAGTGGCCAGTGCCGCAGTCAGTAACAGAAGTATGCAGTTTTCTGGGCCTGTGTGGGTATTACAGGAGCTTTATCCCAGGGTTTGCATCACTGGCGAAGCCGCTGTCTGAGTTAACTGAGAAGAACCGGAGGTTTCAATGGGACCTGGGCTGCGCTGAAGCCTTCCATATTCTCCAACAGAAGCTCATTAGTGCCCCAGTGTTGGCCTACCCGGAGAGGGAAGGGAGACTGGTGGTGGACACAGATGCCAGTGACATGGGAGTCGGGGCTGTATTGTCCCAAGTCCAAGACGGGGAGGAAAAGGTGCTGGCTTACGCCAGCCGTACCCTGAATCACCCCGAACGCAATCACTGCGTGACCCGGAGGGAGCTACTGGCGGTGATGTTCTCACTAAAAAAGTTTAGGCACTACCTAGTAGGGAGACATATCAAGATCCGCACAGATCATGCCGCACTGCGGTGGCTGATGAGTTTCAAGGAGCCGGAAGGACAGGTGGCCAGGTGGCACCTATGATTATGAGATAGAACACCGGGAAGGCAAGAAACATGGCAATTCAGACGGTCTTTCCACTGCGGGGAAACTCCGGGGGCGGAAGAGGAAGGGGAGGCTCCTGGGGAGGATAGGTGCCAAGTGGTGACCCGGAGTCAGGCTCAGGGGAGGAGCGGGGACGGGCCCTCCGACCCCGGGGGGGACCGAAGTATGGAGAAAGGCTCGATGTCTTACTCCAGAGGGTGCGGGAATGGGTGAGGAGCGGGGAGGTGCCGTCCCCGGATAATCTAGCCGGGGAACCTTATGAGGTGAGAGCCCTAGCAGCCCAGGTCAGTAGGCTGGAAGAGAGGGGGGGCTCTTTGGCAGGAACTGGTGGGAGCCCGGGGGGAGGTCCTATTTCCAACTACTGGTGCCGGAAGAGCTGAAGGAAGGGGTATTGCAGGAAGTACACGGGGCACCCCTCTCTAGCCATTTTGGGCGGGACAAGACAGTCAGACACCTTCAGCAGACCTATTACTGGCCAGACTATCATCAGGATGTGACCAGGTGGGTCGATAGCTGCCAGAATTGCTTGAGGAGGAAATCCCCGACACACCCTCACCAAGCCATGATGAGGCATAAGCTGATTGGCTGGCCCCTGGAACGGGTAGCCATGGACCTCATGGGCCCTCTACCCCTGACGGCAAGGGGAAACCGACATATTTTAGTAATCATGGATTACTTCACAAAATGGGCAGAGGCGGCGGCCCTCCCGGACCAGACGGCGGAAACGGTAGCGAGAGCTTATGTCACTGAATTTGTCTGCAGGTTGGGCCCACCCACACTGGTCCACTCAGATCAAGGGAGAAATTTTCAGTCTGAGTTATTTCAGCGGGTGCAGGTACTCCTGGGGTCGGTACAGACGAGGACATGTCCCTACAACCCTAAGTCGGATGGGCTAGTAGAAAGGTATAACAGGACCCTCGAGGCCATGTTAGCCATGTCTGTAGATAAGAATCACCGCCATTGTGATTTGCAGCTGCCATTTGTCATGTCCACATACCGATCCTCAGTACAGGCGTCAACAAATCAGACCCCGAATTTCTTGATGCTGGGCAGGGAGACACAGGCCCCTCTGGCCCTCTTGTACCCATCCGGGAAAGAGAGGGGGTGGATCGATGAGAAGGGGTTCACGGCAGAGAATGGCGACCGCCCATCAGTATGCCCGGGAATATACGGGACGCAGCGTCCGGCGACAAGAAAGAAATTATGCAGGGAGGACACGGGGAAAACCTCTGGAAGCAGGGGATGTAGTGTACTACTTAGTAGAGAAGAAGGAGGTGGGGAAGTCCTCCAAACTGATGGAACCCTGGTCGGGGCCCTGGGTGGTCTCCAGAGTATTAGGAGGCCCGGTAGTAGAGATCAAGGCCGGAAGGAAAAGGAAGATTGTGCACTCAGATCTACTGAAGAAAGGGCCTGAGGGGAGGCGGGAAGAAGTGAGGGTGGTGGCCCCCTGGGTCCTCTCGCCGGGAATCGGCATACATCCAGAACCTTGTGGTATTCCCGCCAAAACGGGGGAAAAGACCTTGGTGACGTCACAGATTCAAGGAATGGGACAGAGGCTGGTGGTGGTGACAGGGCAGAGAGGAGAAAGACTGTCGCCCTCATTCTTGCATTGGAAGGAGATAGAAGTGGGAACAGAAAAAGGCCTTACCTGGAAAAGGAGACAGGGACCTGAAGGAGTTCGCTTGTCCAAAGTGTGGCAGGTAGGAAGGGGCAGTGGGTTCCTGAAAAGAGAAGCGACAGACGGCAGGCGCAGACCAGCTGGACACGGACGCTCCACAGTTGCCCTGGATCCACCACCAGTGGGTTATCCACGAACGAGGAGGAGACCTGGAAAAGAAAGGGAAAGTGAATTAGTGGACGAGTTAGTGTGTGGATAGAGGTTTTGGTTCTTGTTACGTCCTGCCTACGAAGGGGCAGAGGTACTACATTGGATCACTGGGCGGGAAGAACCACCGGCTGTTGGCCTGTGGTTCCCACGGAAACACGGGGAGAATTTGAGGGACATGAGCCATAGGGTGAGAGAGATATTCAAGGGGAAAAACAGGCGGTTTGAGGAACAACGGAGGATGAATAGCTTAAATATGGCAGAGAAGGAGAGGGACGTGGTCAGGAGGCAGCAGGAGGCAGCGCGGGTAGCCAGACAGTCCAGGGCACCAGGGCGACCCGGGGATCTAGGTCAGCCTCGTTGTCAAGAACGTGACCTAGTTCCCCGGAGCCCAGAGTGAGGCCAGGCGCACCGGCGCAATCTATTCGAGGAGACCAACAAGATGGGAGGTTCCAAGAAGTTCCCGTGCACTGTACCGGGCTGTAACACCATTTGTGCTCGTAAATACGCTCTCAAGCGTCACATGAAGTTACATAAGACCGAAGGAGACGGCTGGGAGTGTCCAGTGTTGTCACGACAAATCCGGGGAGAACGCCGGGGGGACATCTGGAACCACATCCTCAGCGTACACCCCGAGCACGAGTGCAAGGACTTCGATAGAATCCCCGACTGTACCCACTTCAAGTACCGTCAGGAAGGCGGGAAGGGAGGGGACACCCCTCAGAAGCGGGTCAGGGGCAGGGTGTTGGGACCATCAGCGGCCACAGGAAAGGAAGGAGAGGCCTCCACGTCGGGAACACAGCCTGCGCCCAAGGCAGAGACCACCTCTTCATCCACCCGGGGCCGTCGACAGTCAGCTTCAAAGAGGAAGGCAGATGTGACATCGTCCTCCTCCTCTTCAGAGTCGGAAGATGAGGAGGAATGGGAAAAGTCACCCCCAGCCATCTCCCTAGGGGGATTGGACGAGTCAGAGGAGGACGAGGAGCCCCCTACCAAGTCGCGTAAGCATTCGGAGAAAGGAGGGGATGGGGAGGAGGAAGAGAAGGGGGAGGGCACTCGGGAAATCGTCCGGGGAAGGCTGCAACATGGAATGGCTCGGATAAAGGAGGTGAGGGGAGGGGAGATCAGGTAGTAGGGACTGGACAGGTCAGTGTCATGGAGGGAGGACAAGGGTTGATGATGCCGGACTTATTCCAACCACAGATGGGCCAGACCATAGCCCCAGGGAGTTGGAACCCGTGGAGACTCCAACAGCAACAACAACAGTACATGGCCACGCTAATAGCTTATGGCTGGACGCCCGGGGCCCCACTTCCGGCAGGTCAAGGGACATCGTGGGCGACCGGGCCGCCCAGCCCACTAGGGTCTGCTCAGGGGACTGTGGATGACCAGGGGAACATGAAAGCCCCAGCCATACCCATGATGGCGCAGGAGAGTATGCGCAGGAGACTGATGAACAATACTCCCAGGTCCCCGGTACATGGGGTAGACTCCCCAGTCATAACAACAGGGGGTAGCACTCTCAAGTCGGGACATGAGACGACAAAGGAGGAGAATGGACTGGGAGACAGGGGACCTGGCCAAGCAGAGGAGGGTGAGTCCCGGGTAGTGCTGCTAAAAAGGCAGGAGGAGGGGCTGCCGGCGGACGGCGAACAGCCTCCAAGCAGGGAGGAGAGAGAGGGTAAGAGTCAAAAGAAGCCCAGAGACAGGGGTGGGAAGGAACAAGTAAAAGAGACGGGAGGGAAGAAGGGGGGTGAGAAAGGTGGCAAAGAGGAATTGAAGGAGAGAAAGAATCCGGGAAAAGCAGAGAGACCTAGGGGAAGGGACCAGGAGTCGAGGAAGGGCAAGGACAAAGACAAAGGGTCAGACAAGAGGAAAGATAGTGAGAAAGGAGGGAAAAGAAGGAGGAGGAGAGGAGAAAGGGGAAAGAGGAGGACAAGCAAAAAAGAGGAACAGAAAAAGAGAGAAAGGAAGAGGGAGGAGGAGGAAAGGAGGGGGGGCCCATTCGGACGGGGCTTCAACGCCGGGGCACAGCCGGGACACGGGACCCCGAGGACAGCCTCTACCTGGTCCCTATATAAATGCGGCCCCTATGATTCCGCCCCCTGGTGGTGCTCCCCCGCCGTGTAAATAGATTATATAACCAGGGTCCATTAACATTAAGGATGCATACAGTTAGGTTTAAACCGAGGTATTGTGAATAACCAGGACTTATCTATGTTCATGGAGTTGTGATTGACCAGGGCTTGTGAATAACTAGGACCTCCCAATGGTTAAGGATGCATACGTGTTTACCGTGTCATTGTGAATACCGTTTAAGGATGTATAGAAAGTTACGGGTAATAGGATATTTTTTTTTGTATACGCTGCTGTTATAGTTGACATTATTGTACCTTGCATAGTTAAGGATAAGACTAAGCGGAGATTGCCAGGTAACCTTTGACACCCTGCGGAAACTTCTGACCGAGGCCCCCATCTAGGGGTATCCACAGGAAGAAGGAGAGATCATGCTGGACACTGATGTGTCTGACACTGGTTTGGGAGCGGTTCTCTCCCAGAAACTGAGTGGAAAAGAGATTGTCCTCTCTTACGCCAGCAGAACACTCACCAAACCCGAGCGCAAATACTGCTAGCTATCATATTTGGCCTAAAACGAATCCAGCACTACCTGCTTGGGCGGCATGTGTTAATCCGGACAGATCACTTAGCATTAAAGTGGGTAATGGCCTTCAAGGAGCCGGAGGGGCAGGTGGCCCGGTGGCTCCAGATCTTGGACACGTATGATTGTAGCATCGAGCATCAGCCAAGTCGCCTGCACGGCAATGCTGACGGCCTCTCTAGAACCCACAACCAGCACATGCGTAAGATGCACGCCACTACTGACCAAATAAAAGGATGCCTCTGCCCAATCCCCGGTTGTACGTCAGGGCACAGAGGCACCCCCTATAGCATGGACAGGAACAACTATATTGTGATAGGAGAGGGGAGGCGGGGAGGGCGCGCTTGCAGGAACCGGGGAAGCGAGCGGGAACAGTTCCCGCTGGCGCCGGGAGGGGGCGCGCGAGGGAGCTTGTGACATCAGGGGATGACGTCACAGACCCAGGAGGAGGTTATATAAGGAGGGGAGGAGGGGCACCCGGGGTCTTAGCCCGCTGCTAAGACCAGGAGGAGGAGCTAGGAGCAACTGGAAGGAGGCCATAGGCTTGAGGACTATTGGATACTGGGTATCCGGGAACAGGATAGAGCAATTGGCAGAAGTCGGGGCGGTTGACGAGCGTCGGAACCGGGGGCGGACTGGCTTCTCGAGGTGTTCTTAGGCCATAAATAGATATCCGAGTATAAACGACATTAAGTCAACATTAGTATATATTCAATCTTTATTACGCCCAGATCTCATGGTAGACATGTCGGGGCTTATGTCGGCACCTAAATAAACAGCCTGGTGGTTTCTGATACTCGAATTACCCGTGTTTGTCTTCTTGTTACAATATGTTAAGACACCTTAAGGCGAACCATAAAGGAGCTGGTGGGGCGGAACATCCTTGGGCTGTCCTGGGCCTTGCAGCTTTTCCCAACCCCTACCCCAGCGGGGCAAGCAGTCCCCAAGTGGCCGGACCATCTGCCAGCACCAGCGGAGAGGGCTCAGAGCCAGAGCAGCCAACCAGAGTCAACACTAAGACTTCGAATGCCGAATCGGGAGAGGTTACAACCAGGCCCAAGCGTTCCCCCCACTCATCACACTCGATGCCGCAAGGGGAGGTGAGAGAGCCCCGGGTGCAAACCAAGGCAGAGAAAAAGAGAAGACCCTCTCCCTCGACGACCGCCAAGAAGCCTGCCAAGAAGCGGCCCCAGGCCAGCCCTGCATCCTCCCTAGGGGCCTCACTGCAGTCTACCCTAGAAACATCGCCATCATGTCCCGCGAAGAAAACCTCCAAGGAGGTCAGTGCCTCTACCTCAGTTGCACCTGACACTGCCAAGGTGATACCGCTGACTGGGGAGGGCTCTCAACGCACTCAGGAGGGCGACAGTCCCTCCGGAGCAGGAGGCAGGGGGTGCATACGAGGACATAGATTACCTGCACAGCTCCGAAGATGAATCATACCTTGACCCATATATGGGCAAACTGGTTGACTCACACAGACACCCCACCTCTAGCAATAGCCAGCTGGCAGGTCAACAGGCACATGGACGTGGAAAGCAGGGGGGACAGGGGGGACATGTCTCCCCCCACTTTTGGCCAACTCCTCAAAAAGTCAAAACTAAAAGGTCAAGCAAAGGGAGGTCAAAAATTGGAGAAAACCCCCCTGGTGCCACCCACTCTGAAACTGCTTCCCACACCCCTCAGGCAGCTATGGAGGCCGCCACCACCCCGGCGCCGGACGGCCCACAGTCGTTCAATGCAGGGGAGTCGCTGGTGGCCGGTGGAACAGACTCCCTTACCGGGAGTGTGCCATTACTCACCAGCACAACAGGAATCGGCAGCGCTCCGAGCTGCACGCGTCCGGAGGCCAGTCTGGTTTGTGCTGAGCTAGAAGCAGGACGTGCCTCTCTCTGGCTGCTATGCTTCCACAGTCACACTAGCCTCTAGGAACAACCTTGCTGAATGATCCTGTGGTAATTGATGTGAATGATCTGCTGTTATACCTTGTGCCTTACTACTACGGAGTCAATAGTGAACTACTCTTATTTACCACAGTCCTGCCTTGTGTTCTCTATCCACTCATCCAAAATTACCATTACAATATATATATATATATATATATATATATATATATATATATATATATATATATATATATATATACACAACCATCCACACACTCTACAGTTACAAATGTCAGAGCTGTATAATTTTTTAATATGTAATTATTATCAACGGTTAAATACTATTTATTAGATTACCGGTACACTCAAACAATACATTAACTAAGGCAACTGCCTGCCTTGGGAGTGTCCACATCTAATCTACATACCTGGAAACACTGCCTGTGACCTTTCACTCCCTATTCCTGAAACCCTTGCTGCTGAAAATGTGCTAATGATAAATCACCTTTTTCATCCACCCCTTGCACCGTAAAAATAAATGATTATAATTTTTGTTATCATGATTTCCAAGGCCAGCAAGACAATTAATCATGAATCATAAACAGCCCGAATGAATGTAATCCTTGTTTGCCAGAATCTGATGTGAATCTTCACAAGCCTAGAAGGCAGTATATACTTCCAAATTCAGTGGATACTAAGAATATATTGATCAACCATGACATATTTCAGTAGCCACTGATAGAATACTCCCAAAACAACTGACTTTACACTGCCTTTTCAAGTACAGATTCAGTAGTCTTCTGACTCTAAACTGAATATGCAGTTTGTATACAGTAGCCTACTGGTCCTCTGCTGGTATCACTGTCCATTTATTTGTTAGTGCTGGTGAGCTAAACTCATCTCTGTGATATATTTGGGGCTGTGTAAGTAAGAGAAGCCTCTTCACCAAATATTATCTTACACAAATTTGGCCACGTTTTGACCCCCTACCCCTTGTAAAACTTTGTAACATAATGACCACCTGCACTCTCTAATTACGTAACACCGGTCAGACTCCCCCCGATGCATCAGTATCTCTTTTGCATTCTAATCGACAACATGCAGGTTTTATTGATAAATATAGACCTTCATATGACCCCTCCCCTTTTCAATTTGACAGGAAACACATGAAGATGCTTTAAATTAAACACTCCTCCTGTCACAAAGTGCAAAAAGTTTTATTGACCCCCCTCCCCCTATGGTAGTTATTACAGAAAATCACAAATAAAATAAAGGGGTACACGTATGAAGATGGGATTTTAGTCAATTCTTTCTTTGTCACCATCATGACAATATTCAAATATAACTTATAATCACTGGTTCACTATTTTCCCACCTCAACATCATTGCTGCTGTCATACTACTATAGCAAAGTTTTAACATTATCGGCTTATGTTCTACTGTGGAAGTGGTAACTCAGTACTACCGATTTTATACTGCTCTAGTTTCCTCCTATATAGGTCACACACACCCTCCTATGTAGGTCACACATACTACTATGAAGTATATGCAGCCACATGTAGTTGATGGGGATGTAGCTCATGGGGCTAATATGCCGGAGCGTATTCACCACAGGGGCAGAAAAATTAGTAGTAGCAATGCATACAAGGAGGACAGTAGTGATAGAGTGGATACTGATCTGCCATTGCTTTAATACTGATATCACACTGTTCTACTACTGGAACACTACTGCTTTAATCTATGGTGTCTGGCAGAGCAATAGCAGTGGATACTGAAACACAACTGTTGCCCATACTGATTTGGTACTGAAACACTACTGCTGGGCTCCACTGTTCATGTACTGCTTTTGTACTGGTTTTCCACTGCATTCTGGCCTGGCAGTCCACTGTTTCGAATCATGATTACGAAGGTCAGTGCGGTTTAAAAACCATTTAGCCCAAAGAGGCGCTTAATGACCATGCCTGAGCAGCTGCCTGAGTGGTTAACATACAACCCTGGATCAAAGGCTCAGGTCCTGACCATCTCATTAACGAAGTGGCCTGTTTAAGCAGCCAGGCCTTGTATATTTTGATAGCCATGTACCCAGGCCCTGATTTGATTCCGGCCCTTATGTGAATACTGGTTTTAGTGCATAAGATTTATTTGAATACAATTGTGGGCAGAATGAGCAGTGGACAGCAAATACTGTTTATTTTATTTGTTTGTTTTTTTTAGATAGTAAGCTCGTTAGGTAAAAAAGCTATACCCCAATATAAGTTGAAAATATGACCCAATACCAGTTAATTTGAGAAACGGTAAACATTCTCTTAATATAGCATACTGTCACACAGGATTCTCTCCTAGAACAGTGCAATTACCTCATTATGAACATTTGAAGGGTATTTAGAATGTATCATTCAGGTGGTTATAATTTGGAATACAATTACACAAATTAAAGTACGCTTCCAGCTGGGTGATCATTGTAGTAAAGTTGACTTGTCTAGACTACTGATTTAAGCTAATAATGTTGAGCCAGTCCCAGTGTTGCTGGTGCCTAGATGGCCTGCACCTAGATAGGTTGTTGTTGAAGACAGCAGGTTTGTTGTTGAAGACAGCAGACAATCTCTTGACACACATGGGAATCTAGCGGCCAGTGTTTTTGTTTCCATGAGTTCTTTTTCTCCTAAACGGCAAAACAATTGGCTCACTATGCATCCAGGCCTCACAAAAATGCTGTCTCCACTTGGCAAGAGTTCATACATCATAAAGGATTCAAAGTGACACTTTCTCACTGCATATACATTGCTAGGAACAATACAGGGGCATAGGAAAGGGGGGGCAGGGGGGCCTGCTATGGCAAGCTGATTGGGTAAACTTGACAAAAACTAGGTTTTTGACTCAAAGTCCCGATTTTTGCTGGCAAAAACTGTGTTTTTGGACTATGAACATGGACTAACCAACAGAAACCTGGTGTTTGCTGTCCCAAAAACCTAGATTTTGGCAAAAACCTGGGTTTTTGCACTAAAACTGAGTTTTTGACCTTGGAATACACGGCATATACATGCCATGTGCATAAACTTGGTTTTTGCATGAGAAGACCTGGTATTTGAGGTTAAATCTAGGTTTTTGAAGCAAAAACCGGGTTTTAGAGGCAAAAACTGGTCAAAGCAGGGGTTGCAATACCCATGCATTGGTCTCCCTTCCCTCTCTCCTCCCATAAACCAGGTCACTTGGTCACTCCCTCCAATCCAGAAATACCCAGACATTGGTGCAAATACCAGGTTTTTGCCACAAAGCCCTGGCCTTACATTTATACCCATGCTTTATTACCAAAGTAGGAGTTCTGGTATGTAACCTAGACTTTGGAAGAAAAACTTGGGATTTTAAAATGGCAAAGAAACCCAATCTTTGTACAACCCCTACTTTGAGGACAAAAACTGAGTTTTAGTTACTAAAACCCGGTTTTAGGCACTAAGACTCAGTCATTGGGCACAAAAGCATGGTTTCTGAGTTACCCATGTCGGATTAATGTCCGTGGATACCATCGTGGCTAACGCATTCTGGACAGTAGTACCGGTTTCGAACCAGGGTACTCGATCTATCTATTTAAATAAGGGGCATATTTTTGGAAGTGTCACACTTTCTGAAACGGTCACGGGTAGTAGCCTTAAATAATTACCGAATGGTACAAAGACCAGGTTTTTGGGACAAAAACTGAACTGGGTTTTTGGTGCAAAAACCCAGTCTTTGCATGCAAAAACAAAGTTTTTGGGCAAAGGCCAGGTTTTTGGCATAAAAACACAGTTTTAGGCAACAAAAACCGGGTTTTTGGACCAAAAACGGGATTATTGTGAAGTTTACCCATTTGGCTTCCCCCCCCCCCCGAAACATAAAGGAGGTGGGGCCTGAGTATGTCTGGGCCTAAAGTACTAAAATGGACAAGAAGCTAAAACTTTGCATCTCAAATCTGATCAACCTGGTAATGGGATAGGGGAAATTAGGGTCTGAGACTCAAATGAGAACTAAATTTCAACAAAAATTACTTTTCTATACAAATTCTATATAGGTATGAATGGGCATCATTGCGCTTGAGCTAACAATTCAAGGTGTTCACAGTGTGGCCCCCGCTGTGCCCCCCCCCCCAATGAAGATTTTGCTTCCTACACCTCTGCAATAAAGATCCAAAGATAGACATGATGTAATAAGGCTACTGCAGTAACAGGTTAAACAAGGGAGGCATTAAAAGCAATCTGTTCTATTAACAGTAAAATTAGTAGTAGCTTGCATCCTTCTGTCTTTATTGGCTTTAGCAATGTATATGTGTAAGAATATGGTCTTGCATCCATGGCAACAACCCTTGACACCCTGTGGAACACGCACATTGCTGTGTGTCATGCGAGCTGTTTCTTGGATGGCAGCCAAAGGCCCCTGCATGCAACACCTAAGTACCGTATCGTCGTATTAAAGTGCCCCGGCAGTCTTTCATTTGGCGGCCCCATTTCCCCCGGCGCTGACACAAGACAGACAGTCATTCGTAATGTACTTTTAGTGCTTAACCCTCTTAAGGGCCACTGCTGCCCTCAGGCAGCATTTAAAATGCCCCTGAACTGCCGCTGCTGCCTCAGGGCAGCATCAGTGAGCCCTTCTGCCATATTGGTTTCTGGTTTGTAAACATACTGTCCGGTCCACCGAGAAAAACACTCCATTTACACATGTTATAGAGCATTTGAGGCCTCCTAAGATTAACAGAAGAAAGAATATATATTCTATTTAGTCCTTTCAAGGTACAATCAATGATTTGAGGGCTAAATATCCTCAAAATAGCAAGAATACGATGATCTGTATTGCTACAGCTTCGCTTTTCGTACAGACAGTTGGTACTTTAAAATGGCAGGACTGTGATGCTGACACTATGGCGGAGACGCACAGTCAGTTTCCGGCTTGGAAAGATTATGAGTTCATTTTTATTATATTTAGCCTTAATATCATGGATTTTAGAGGAGTAGGACTTCACCTCCATAGATTCTTCCCTTCAAGTCCTGTCGTCAGGTTTGGTATGTAAAAGCTATAGATGGCTCATGTATTTTGCTGTCAATTCGCTGTCAAAGTGGTGTTTCGTTCCAGTGTCAACATCGTTCTCTCTAGTTGCCGTTACATGAACTGCTTTTAGCTACAAAAATGAACTCAAATCAGTGCAGAATGTCGATAACCATGATAAGCACTGATAACTTCCAGCATGATGGGTACGAGGTTTAATGCATCCTAAAAGTTCTGCACTGAATAAAGAGAATTATCTCATTGGTCAATAATGTATCCCACTAGGTCGGTACACTTTTTTCATATGGCCCAGACTCCTGCTATGTCAATATTATATGCATCCTAAGGAGGCACATCGCGTGCATAAAAAAGAAACAAACAGGCGAGGATTATTTCCAATACTTGTAGGTGTATACTACAAATTCTGCAGTAAATTTTGATATAGAAAATGGACATTGTTCTCAGGGCAGAGACTGAGAAAGTACTCTATTTCTTCTCCCAATACAAAAATTGAGGAAGGGGGGATCAATAAACTACTGGAATTGAGTATTCAATATATTGCCTCCTTCCTTACAATAAGGCATTAGAGCAAAAATGTACTGACCTGACGTAAATCACTCTGGGTGCTTATGAAGGAAGGATTGAGGTATATAAATGGTCACTCAAAGTAATGGTTGTCACTCTCAGGGCACAAAAATAACCTATTCAATGTCCCTCCCTACATTTTACATACTCAGAGGGAATGTCTTTACACATTCAACACAGGCCCATAGGTGATTATCATCATGTCTGCACTATGATTTGAAGGGCAAAGTCACAGCATCTATTGAAATGGGTCCCTTCAGGGGCATCATAGGCATGGCTATATATCTACCTCATTTCATTACATGATAGATTGAGGGTAACCCCATGGGACTGGCCCTAGTGGCCATCTAATCCTCTTGGCTGCCCCCATGCTTATTACTGCAGTGTCATTGACCATCTCCACTATGAACACCTGGGACATGTATCATACTGGTCTATGTGCATTGGTCTAGACCAAATAATAGGCACTAACAAAAGAATTCACACTTTCGTCTTTTTACCATAAATATATATAATTATATGGTAAAGCAACACCTTCCCCTTGAAAGAACCTCCTCTTAGATTCTGTTCCCTCACCACCCCTTGCTAGCCTGAGGACAGTAAGGATCCATTTGTGTCATATACAATTATGTCCAAACACATCGAGTAGACGGGGGATGAATATAACCCTACAAACACTGACAATTTTGGAATATATCTGCTCTTTGACTGAATATTAGTCTAAAAGCTCTGCCCTGCTCAGTGATCTAGCCATCACTATAGCAGTGGTACTCTATTGTATGCGTAGCACAGTGATTTATCTCACTGTAAAGAGTCTCCCATATATGGATGGCATGTGGCACAATTGAATTCTCGTAGTCTGGGGGCCAGCATTCCCCAGGTTTCTGGTATCTCAGAGTAATATGATCCACAGGGGATAGGGCACACAAGGATAGGATGCCACACATCAATCACCTCTACAGTCTATTGATAGACATGGATCATAACATGGGGGAAAGGAATGTAAACAGGCACAGGCACAGTTATAAGTATATCACCGTATAGATGAATAGTGGTGTTCATGCACTAAGGCAGTGGCACTTCTTGCTCTATTCATCTGGATCTGGGAAGTAAGCTAAAACAAGCTAAGACAGAATTAAAACTGACCTATTTTTGATAGAGCAACTGAAGAGATTCTCATGCAAATGGTGCCATCCAAATCCAAGTATTGAAACATAGCCCAGACATATTTAATAGAGTAATTAATTTCATGGCCTGAGGTGTTTGGCACCTATTAATGGAGATTTAGAGAGAGGGGATGGATGCAAATGGAGCTCCCCTCCAAATGAAGATAATTAACCCATGTCCTACCACTTTACTTTCTTGTCACATCACAAGAGTTACATTCAGGACATATTTCGTCACTTAGTTAATAACATCTAACAGCCATCCTCCCATGAAGCATTCCTGGTTAAGCTCGCATTACATTCTCCCTATAGATTATGCCATATTTCTATGCAGTTGTAGTAATGTGGGTGGAAATGTTAAACGGGTTTCTTGTATCTTACTTAAATTTGAAAATGACATAAGAAAATGTTGAATTCGATAATCTTCTGGGAAAATGTAAAATTGGTTTTTGATCTGTCCATTGGAAGCAGTTTAGAGCAGGCAGATACTCAAATCCTATCTCAGTAGGATGTTCGCCATTGCCACACATAAAATTCAGTGCACTCTGTACATAGGTGTATATTCATTATGAAGCACCTCTTTTTTCATTAACCCAGCAAATTGTCCTGAATCCTCGTCAACCTGTGTGAAGTGGCTCACACATGTCGCTAGATGGAACACAACGTCGTTATAGCACAAAATCACGAGGAATAGCAATTGCTATGCCACATGAGTCTAACACACAGTGGCAAAAGATGACAGAATGAGTTATCACTCAAAAAGGAGTCTCGATTGATGACCAATCATGGCGACAGATGACGTCAATTTGCTTACATTGATGATCGACCCCAACTACACATTGTCAAAATTGTCATTACAATGAGGGTAATAACATTCTCCAGAGTACCTGGCTGTCAATTCTATTCTTATAGCAGTTTATCAATCATGCTTCAAAATGAACTCGCTGTTCTTAGGAAAGCAGAAAATCATTAATAATTGACTGAATATTTCATCAAGGGATTGAATGGTCGCCAATACTATTGCATCTACTGAATTCTTCTGTTCTCAAACAAGCATAATAAATTTCAAAGTAAATTGAGCAGCATGAGTTAGGCTCACTAAAAGTATGTGCATAGTTAGCATAGAGAACATTCGATCTGACATGATGAAACCTTCACTGCTTTTGAGTCTTTAAATACCCATCAATCTCTTTGTTGTGGGTATGTCTACCCTTTGTTACTTAACAAGACATGAAGCAACTTTAGTTAGTAAATTCATGCTAATAGAAAGCGTTTTGCGAGACCGTATCTGATTTAACTAATAACATTTAGGTAAGGTTTTCACAAAGAGTAACCTTATGGCCAATGCAGTTGGTTCCTAGATGTCCTGGCCCCGGTAGTGTGTGAGATGGGAGACCAACCTGCATGAACCTTTGACACAAGTAGGAACTAGTAAAAGATTTCCAGACCTTCACGTTGCAATTCACAACTCGTCCCTAGCCCTAGTCTATATATGCAGTACTATAACACTGTATTTCAGAAACAAAGGGACAGAATGGGCTAGACTAGAGGATGGTGACCGGTGAGTAGCTCACAAGCCACATCTATAAAGTAGGTTGATCTGCAATAGGCCTCACAGGACATAGAGTAGTGCTTATGATGGTGTGGACAGAGTGCTGAATGACCACATCATGTTAACAACTTCCCGCCCTCAGGTCACAACAAAGCCTCTACACCACTCCTTAATGCTGCCCATAGTAACCTACATAGCCACCAATTCATTGCCCTTGGTGCCCTCTCATGGCCACATCAGCATACACATAGCCCCTAACACCACCATTTACTATGAACCCCTGTCTATAAAACTTATGGCCTACATGCTTTGTCGCATTGCCAAAGACTACAAGGCCGCAGATACAAAACACTCCTCAGTCTTATGTATGAATATAGGCAATATCTGGACAATGTTTTTAGTTTCTATGAGAAATACATTCAGCAAATGCCACCTATGTTAATTGCAAATAGTGGAAGAGTAAAACTTCAATGCTGTGTTGGCGGGCACAGTGTCACTTTAATATGTCTATTAGGGCAGAGGCACCCATTTCGGACGCTCCTGGCCACACAGGAGGTGGACATAATTGGTGCTCAAATCTTGTACCTTTAAAAGTGGTGAATTCTACTTTCCATTTCACCAGTTGATACATGATAGTTTACCCTCAAGATCCTTGAAGGAATTTTTAATGAAACTCTGTACATATTTAGTCTCCAAAATATCAAATTGCACCGCACACATCAGACAGCTCATGCCAGAGGTGACCCTAGAGTCAGACACTATGTTATATAATTGATACAGACACAATGGGCCACTGTATCTGAAATATTCTATATAGGCACATAGCATATGACACTAAGGAATCCGACCTAATGCAATACTCCTCTCCAGGACACTCTCAGATGATTAATTTTGCATACCTGTAACAGGTCAGTCTACAGGCCCAGATGAGCATGACTTCTATGGGCAGAGGGAGTAGTGATTAGGTTTAGGTGTTTAAGATAGTAGTTAAACCAAACACAGATTAAGAATTCCTATCTGGGAGTACATGTATATTATGAAGGATTCTGTTTGTAATGAAATGTCCATTATATAAGTATTGAAACCATGATATAATTGTGTCCCAGGTGGGGTTAATTGGTGTCTGACTGTAGGTGTAGTATGAAGGTCATAGAAGAATAACTCCCATACTGTAAAATGTATTCAGGTTTGTCTAGTCAAATCATTAGCAAAGATTTGTATCTTGCCATTGACATGTATAGAAATTCTATAAACATGATGGTTAAGACATGACATATTGACAAATCAAACCAGGATCTCCATTCACTCGCCATTCTTCATTCTCAGAATATGTACAGTTGTAAAACCATGTATGAAAGATGTTTTACATGTTATTCCCCATTTGTTAGAGAGTATGATACCTGAGTTTTCATGTCTAATTTAAATGGTAGCTGCATTTTTCATATCTATTATGTGATTCAATGCCAAAGGTGTCCGACTTTAGGTGTCTGTCCGACTCAGGGTGCCTCTACCCTATAACTGAAATGTATTGAGCAATGCGCCTGATATGTTAACATGGACACAAACATCTTTAATACTGCATGACTAAAAGGAGGAGACAGTCGGGTTCAGACTGTTCCTCCCATGGATGTATGCTTTCTAATGAAAGCTTGGATATGTAAATAGAAAATAATTGCTTCTTGTTCATCTTTGATGAGTTCAAGGCAGTCCCCATGTCCTCAAATAAAAACAGACAATTGCTTGTATCAAAAAAGTTAATTTTGAAAGAGACTGCCAAAGAAATTGAACTTCATCATAGGTCATAGTACATCATTAAATGTGTTCTCATATTAAAATAAAAAGTTTGTTTGTTTCTTCTCTGTTTAAAAAGGTTGAATCAACGTGACCAAAAACTATGTAATTACTTTACTGAGGAGAACAATTCCAATAGACTCAAAACCTAGGGTAGGAAATACAGGGGAGGAAAGATGGAAAAACATTAAGCGAAATAAAAGCTACACTGCAGGGGAAGGAAGTATCACGGCACATGAGATCACGGTAGACGTTGATCATCCTAAAGCACTTCAAGTACATTCTCTATAATAACCATAATATAATATGCAAAGAACAAAGTCTCCTACATGAAAAGGCAGTATATGGAGATAATTAAGGTGTCAATTAATACCACTTTCTAGCGGACTCATAGTTTGAGATCACTCAACCACTGTCAACGGATGCTACCGATTCCTGGGATTATTAAAATGGATAGGACACATCTTCTAATAATAATGTCAGCATCTTGGGACATTTATCTGCACAAGGAAAGTTTGGATAGAAATGACTTGTTCTTGAAAGACCCACATGATCTTAGTAACGCAGTAGATGGAAATCAGTGTAGCAAGTGTAATCAAATAAAGATTTAAATATTAGACAATGTTGCCCTCTAATCCAGAGCCGCTACACAGACAAAAATTTCAAATGTTAGTCAAATATGAGTCGAACTTTCTAGCAATACTTAGTCAAATTGCCGTCTTTAAACGTCCCTTTTTTCTTAGTCAAATATGACTAACCATTAGACAAAGTGGCCAACTTGCCTTGGCTTGCCTGATTTTGACTAGGATTCTTCGGTTGTTTTGACTGAGTACACTACCTGATAGTTTTAATTCAATTCAAATGGTGATTGTGTTAAGCTCTATGTATTCACACCCAACGGATAAGAGTCTCCTCATTTAGGAAACATTTGAAATGCCTCACATCATATTCATTTAGAACCCCTGAGCCAAGTTATTCTGGGTTTGCCAAAGAGGCAGATTCAAATGTGGATATTGTATTTACCTAGATTACCACAGAATATGTGTTTCTATCTGACTACCTGTTTCATTTGACAAGGCATCAACCTATTTGGTATGTTTTTCCAAGTGTAATGTTGGATTGAGCTTTGAAAGCCTCAGATATATGTTGTTCCTGAAAATCATCATAATTTTAACATCCATGGAACTATTTATGGTACACACCCACCAGAAAAATCATGTTTCAAACCATGCTGCCATCTGGTGTGTAAAGGCAACATTATGTGTCTATCCCTTAGTCAAATTTACTAATGGATCTTGGTCAAAGCATTTAAGATCTCTTAGTGAAAGTGACCAAGATAAGTTAGCTTGCCTGAAACTCCCAGCAGACACCCTGTTCAAGATTGTGCTTGGAGAGTGAAACTGATTTAGGTAGTCAATGTGACTAAGAAAACCTAGTACTCCTTGGTCATTTGTTAGTCATAAGTACTAAAAAGGAATAATAAGTCACTTTGACTAAGTTTTCTTAGGTATGTTTTTTGTGTGTAGGGTAGATTAACCTAGAGATGACCGTTCCTGTGGAGGTTTTCAATAAGGGAAATGCAGTAGCTAATATCTTTGAGTCTAATAGGTCCTTAGGGTTCCCCAAGGTACTAAGTAAAAGACAATTATTTGGGCTTTTTGACCAATTACCTTTCTCAAATCCATGTGTAAAGTTTATCTATTGTTTTTCACCATTTCTAAGACCATCTTAGTTAGTCTATTTTCATCTTGAGATGACCACTTTGCACCTTGAGTGGACCACTTGATAACTACCCTTTTAATGGTGCTATGATCATTAAACTATTATTTGAAAAAAAAAGTGTTTTCTATAGATATGCAGTAAAATGGTGTAATTAAAACTATTGCACCATAAGAAAATGTATGTTTTTACAGTGACTCAATTAGAATGGAAATCGGAGACAATTGTTATGGCCATGGATATTGTAAATCTCATCAAAATAGAAGTGGTATTTCCAACCCTGCATTATAGAGGCTTTGTTTTTAATGTTCTTTTATAGACCTTCAATATAGACTATAATAATCCATTCCTAACTTTATCATCACAGTCTCAGTATCAAATACTTCCTATACACAGTAATAACCATAGCATTACAGTAAAGATTGAAATGTATATGCATCAGAGCATAATCCAGTAAAGATTTCTATCCCAAACTATTCTGGCCATGAATCTTGTGATGTAATCCTACATAATCGTTTCTATTCAATTAAATGTACAAATAGGTGCATAAAGAGTGGTCAACTCAAGGTGACATG
This sequence comes from Acholoe squamosa, assembly GCA_949317995.1. Lineage (NCBI taxonomy): Eukaryota > Metazoa > Annelida > Polychaeta > Phyllodocida > Polynoidae > Acholoe > Acholoe squamosa. The sequence goes on along the minus strand of OX439035.1, from coordinate 105,138,644 downwards.
GTGGTCATCTCAAGGTGAAATTGGTATGTTCTAGGAAATAAGTCCTATACAGAAAGTATTTAACATTTCTGCACTTTTCCTTATGCTATGATTTAGCAAAGATATTTATCAATTCTTAGAGTCAAAATGTTGCATATGTGAGCACTTGTCATCTTCAAATTATTGAACCAAAGTTGGAGAATTCTGATGAAATGGCCAGCTGGTCATGGTAAAATCCATTCAAACATGGGAACTTCAGTGTATTATCATGCAATGACAATTCATTCATATATTCCAGGACATCATTCTATGGGGTACTATAACACCTCTATTTTAATAATATTAGGGTTCAAGACTAATGCAGCACATGTGAGAATCTAGCTGACAGGTGGTCAACTCTAGGTATGTGGGCGTCTTTAGGTTAATCTATCCTATATATGGTAAAGGTGTAGAGCTATATACATGACTTTGCCTTTAAAGTAGGTGAACATAAAGGTGATTTGCCTTTCAAGCATGCCCCTCATGTTGACCAGAAACATCTGGCTTGTCTTTATAGATTTTCCTCCATATCAACACGAACGTTTCTCTAGATGGGTAGTCCAGGAAGCCTTTTATTATTGGGGAACGTAAAAGCCATGTATACTCGGATATAAAGCATTGTCAGGTGAAAAGAGGTGCAATTCTACTGATCAAAGGCATAGGGTTGGAAGATACTGTAGATCTAACCTTTCAGGGCGTAGACATTGGTTTATCAAATACAAAATTGAAAGGGCAATCTAAGTCATTTAAAGAAGTACCATCCGTTTCCAACTTCTTTAAATGGCAGTGTTACGTGTTGTTTTTGTTTTTTTGTTTTTTTTTTACTTTTAGAAAAGATGCATTCAAATTTTCAAATGCCTGTTAGATCTGCCAACATTTGTATTCATTTAGAGGCATATCCGATATTTTCCCTGCACAATAAATGGCACCAATCTTTCCAAAACTTTGCTTGGCACATTCAGAACCTAACGTCTCTTCGTAAATCTACATAAAACACCTGTATATCTGATACCTAGAGACTATGTTTGGATACTTTCATACTAAGGGATGAGAATAGAATATCAGCGAATGAATTTCATAACACATTATCCATGTATATTGATAGAACGATTGAAATTACTTCTCTGAATAATACCCATGGATCGTGATGTGAATCATTGTGCAAGGATGGTTTTGGTGTTAGGGAGTGATCACTTTTTAACAACCAGGCGGGTTGGTGGGTTTGCATGTGGACACACGAAAAAAAGTTGGACCCCCTCTCAAGGGGGTAAAATCTTTTTGAACCCCCCCCCCCAGTAAGGGACGAACATCGTACACAAATGTGCCCTTTTAACATATAGTAGCACGCAGGGTTTTCCACTGACAACAGGTGAAATTATTTTGACCCCCCCCCATCGGACAAGGGGTTGAAAAAATTCTAAACCCCCCCCTCAAACCCAAAAGCCCCCCTTGTTGTTAAAAAATGATCACTTCCTTAGTTCCATTCACAATCATGATTACTGGATTAATGGTTCACTATCATAAACCGTTACTTCCTTATACAAATCCAATCTGTCTTCCTCCTACTCCTCCTCCCACAAAGATGTGACCAGTGCCTTCCTTCACTGCTGGAGGATCCTAGATGTAAATCCCCCAGTGCCCTCTGTCACCTAGATGGCCATTCAAAGGCTTTCCCTGGAAGCCAGGCCTGCAGCCCAGTCAGTCTCATTTTGCCTCACATCGGCCACTCTCTGTTACTGAGACGTCCTTACAAGGGGTCCTATATATAGTGGTAAAGGGGTGGTATTCCAATACCCAAGGAACTGTCTAACTCCCTACAAAGCTAACTTCACTTTCGATGCTGAGACTCCCCAAATAAACTTGGAAAATGCAATATTGCCATCTTGAGTGCATGCCTAACAGGGGCGTAGGAAAAGGGGGGCCAGGGGGGCCTCCCCCCCCCCAATGATGAGGAGATTCCCTATATAAGCCTATATAAATATATAGCAGGCCCCCCAAACCGAGACCCTCGGCCCCCCCCCCCCAATAAAAAATTGCCTCCTACGCCCCTGCCTAACTTCCTCACAGACATCTTTTGTTATTTGATCGTAATTTGTAAATTGATCTATCCTCCAGTATTCATATTAAACTCCATGAAGATGTGCTCCTAATACAGAGATATGTCAAGAATAGAGCCAAAACAATGATGCCATTAAATTTTCCTACTTTTTTAGAGGAATTTATATGGAATAGAATTTATAGGATTATCTATAGTTTCATCATCCTTATACAGCTCAAGGTCTTTACACCGGTATTAAAGAAACCAACAGATATTATCTTCTCAATTTAGTAATTGCCTCCAATAGCCTGCTATGTGAGCCTGGTACCTGTAGTCAAGATGGTAAAATAAGTCTACATCCATACACAGGCTGGAATCCAATAAGTCACACTGGACGATGACTGGTGGTTATTATGGCAGAGGTGCAGTACTGAATGGTCATATCATGGAAATGGCTTGTGCCCTCGGGTCACAAAAGAACCCTTTATACTCTCCCTGGCTGCCATTTCTCACTCTACTTACCCACCTCTGATCCCAGTATAGGAATATTCTGAATCTCTAGGCACAACCTCCTCCTATGACCCCTATCTAGGCCCGTTAACTGAGGTGTGGGAGGTTGAAGGGGAGTGACTATATCGATATTAGCCTCATCATTTCACCATACCAGTCCTGTCCATCTCATATATCAGTCTATCCAGGTAGTAGGTGCTAAAGCCTTTGGGCCCACTCACTGGCCAGTAATATTACTGTAACTTATCACAAGGTGTAGACCACCATCTTGAATACTGATATGTAGTGACAGATCTGTAACTCACGGTCTGTGAGATTGAAAAATGAATCTACAGAAAGCACCCTGACAATAGAGGAAAAAGATAACATATGTGAGTCACAGGTTTGAATGGCCAATTACAGTGGCATTGAATCACAGTTGAAGGCAACCTTGTCTCTCTTTTGATTTTGGGGCAATTGCTATTTTGAGGTCTGTTTAGTATTCATTGAACAAGGGAGGATTTGTCCATGACGCTGTTTTCAATAAGGCAGTACATAGGGTGAAGCTCATAGAACTGCCACTGACCATATATCAGGCAATGTCACAAAATAGAGATGGTGACTTCATCATCCAAAAACTATTAGAAATAAGTAGCCTACAGTTTCAATGCATTACTGTATGCCCAACAAAGTTAGATGTTCAACCCGATGTAATACATGACTGATAACTAGTTAGGACGATTGGGATTTTTTCATAGATGTAAATTGCCACTTTTTGGATCTGAAAATATGCATTTTCACCATTTCTACAGAGGTTTAAAGTCAATGTCACAAAATGACCATGTTAAACCATGTTAAGGACGTCCATTACACCATATGGGGTCATATGAGGCCATATGGAGCACAGGAAAATTTGATAAATGGTAGGCCCTAACTTCCATGATATTGACCCTATGAAAACTTTAAGGTGACCTACCCCCCCCCCCCCTTAAATCGATGCCAAGGAATCCAATGGTGCTATTCATTTTGTTGAATTCCAAATATACCAATTTAAGGGCAACGGGGAAAAGCTGTGATTTCATAAGGTATTTTCATGATAATGGTTTTCCAAGAAATACTCATAGCTATATAATGAAATTTTATGTGCATAGTCCTGAAGACAATCAAGAAATGATAAGAAAAGACAGATTTGTTACGAATTTTCCACTTTCATTTGTTGCAAACTCATGAGCTTGAGCCAGTAAAGGTACGCAGATTCTCTCATCTCTTTGCACACCTTTCTTGTGAGAGTTAATATGAATTCCTGTTTCCGTCTCATTCCATTGAAGGATCCTATAGTAAGGCTATGATTCTAATTTGTAAAAGTTATTAACGTCTTACAGAACACCATGAATACTGTAATCACATTTGAATTCACTGTGTACAAATTTCCGCGGATTTCACGGAAATTAAAAGTCAGTGAATTTATGTATTCAGCAAATATTTTTGCACTTAATTAACCCAAACTTTATGACCCCATATCCACCGGACCTCACCCCATAGGCCCACCCGACCTCACCACACAATGTCTGAGACAAGCTGATTATAGTTCATCCCACAATCACATGCCATCATCTATTACTTGTGTCATTCATACCTAGAAAAATATGCACATTAAAGTAAAAAGTGTATTCTAGTTTAAAAAAAGTATTTTATTACCAGTAGCCTATGCATTGGAAGTATTTTGTTTGTCAGCGAATTTATGTTCAAGTGAATTAGCCTTTTGTCACGTTACAGCGAAAATTAAGACAAGCAGAAATATCTGTGATTACAGTAACATCCCAATCGAGACGAAAGAGCTGGAAGATTTATTTCCAATTCTGTGCAAATTCAAAGGCAGAGGTACCCAGAGTAATACTGCCATTATCCTGGTAGGTATGGCAGTACGTTGCACTGGATGATGATTAATGGTAGCACTTAATGACTGTATTTTATCCCTTTACCCCTAAAAGTTCTCCTTACTTCCAGCCACAGCCACCTGTCAAGAATGTCCCTAAATGAGCTTGTAACACTGACCATACCGTTACCCCTGCATCATCCCGGGAACCTTTGCCTTAATTGCTACTATTCCATATCCTCTATAAGAGCTACCCTTACCCCAAACTCCATCCTTACTATCTAAGCAAATATTGATAAAAATAAGTGACTATGATATTCTCATTACAAACAATTGAATTAACTGTCCTGTCCTCTGCAGAATTAAATTCGTGCACATAGATATATGTATAGTGCTAGTTTCTCTAACCCCTCCCCCACCATCAAGGCCCTTGAAGGTCGCACTTATGTATGGAAGCCAGACCAGGAGCTTAATTCAAAACATCCTGGGATCCCAACCCCAGCGATCTTAGTGTAGGCACATATCATAAGACCTGGCTGGTCTACCCTATATAATGCAGTGGTTGCAGGCCTGTCCAGAATAGCTAGTCCTGGGATCACTTCACTATTCCATTTCCACCACTAAGATCACTGTGATCTTAGTGAAAGAATTGCATAGTGGTTTCAGCTGAGTACAAGAGCACTTACAGGGAACACTCCTGATCGAAAGAGTGAATAGCCTGCTGCATACATAAAGAGGGGAGGGAGGATGTTTGCTGAGTGTCCTTGAGGGCTCTTAGGGCTACTCATGCGTTTAGTGCACTGTAAGGTAATTCTTCCCTTCTCTCTCTTTGTCCTGCGGGGAGGGCACAATGCTTCTAATAGGCAAGCATAAATCATACATTCATGGGAATAACTCTTGAATACTGTACGGGGGTCAACTGCACCCTGTGCTCTTTTGTTAGCCCATATGGGGACGGGCAACGATGGTATAAGCACTCTTGTGAAGAAGAGTGACTCCACAGGTATTCCTTTATTTTGGGACTCTTACCCCTGTGCCTAGTCAGTTCTTCTTGGAATAGTGTAGGAGGGCTGAGGCTAAGATCGATGCGATCTTAGTGCTGGCTAGGATATGTGAACCCAGTCAACTCTTAAGATCGCTTAATAGGATAAGGCTGATTTATTCCTAAGATCGCTGGGGTCGTGATCCCAGGATGTTTTGAATTAAGCTCCTGAAGCCCAGCCAGTCCCTTTTGACTCACCCCGGAGGGTCTTGCTCCTATAGTAAAAGGAAGAGCTGGCTAAAAATCCCCTTGTTTCCAGTCCTTTCTTTTCATGTAGCTATAACCTGTCCCTTTTGTTGCTCACAAGTGGACATTCAAGTACTGTGCTCAAAAAGGGGATTTAAGTAGGTACCTAGTTGGGAGAAGTTAGTCAGTATAATATACTAGAGTGTGTGACATGAGTAGGTACCTGATAGTGCAGCTCTCTCTGTTTTAAACAAGGCAGGTGACTTTTCAGACTAATGTGATGAGTGCAAGTTGAATGGTGAAGCAGAGCGTGACTTCTTTTGAAAAGAAGGTACCTACTGACAGCTCTTTTTACCATAGGAGCAACACGCTCCTGGTCACTCTTAATCATTAAAACGTCTTTCCAAGGGGCCCTCAGGGGCTCAATTCTGTATAGTGCTAAACGAGTCGTATCCCATGAGGAATAGGTAGTCAATCTCTTTTCAGAGGTTATTTTCATTTTAATGATCAGTCCTCCCAAGAGGTGAACTTGAACAGTAAAATCTTAACCACTTGAATACGTATGTGGCTCCCAAGCTGACGTCTGAGTCGTTCGGTCTGTATTTAGAAAGCATGAAAATGGAAATAAAACAAACAAAAACACAGACCATTATTGATTTTTATCAAGAACACTTTTGTCTGGTATAGGCACACTGCCTTGGTTGGCTGTCTGCCAGTGTGACTGGTAATATAGCAAATGTTTTACAGCTAGCCTGCTGATCGATGTGTTTCAGAAGTATTTTAACTTAAAATGATATGTTAAAGGTGCTAAATCCAAGGATACAAGTTATTATGGACCCTTGGAAATGCAGATTGGATGGCAAATGTTACAATGAAAGCTTGGTGGGAGGGAACACATAAGAAAGATACCATCAGTCAATATGGTGTCAAAGGTTTGAAATGAATTATATTCTTTTCTTAAGAACTACAGGTGAAAATGGTTCAAGAAAAAAATAAACTTGTTTTGCACTAGACCCATGGACACCCTTTATTGTTACAGTCAGGGCACAAGTGGGTAGATTGCGTGTGAACATTCATAGATGTATAAATCATATGTGTTTACTGTTCTCCTCCATCCCCCTGAGGAGGTAAACACGGCCCGATCATTCCCTTGGCATTATTCTGGAGGGTATCTCAAAAAGATTGGGAAACCAGTTCCCACCGTAACTATTTGATCCTGCAGTTCTCCTACATTTCTCACCCTAAGAACAGACTTCCCTGCTTGACCTCTGCTACAAGTGAACTGCACGGAAATAGGTTGAGTTGCAAAATAAGAGACTGGACCCCTCCTATACCACTCCTATAACTGACTCCCTCTTTACAATACAAGAGGGAATCCACTCCAGACTGTCAGTGAGTTCAATTTTGGAATTATCACCTCCAACAGGATCAATTCCAAATCTTTTTGAGATACCCTCCAGCATGCCTATTATAGTCAATGCTATAGAACTGCGTGCAACCAAAAGCAGTGTCTTCCTGAAACACCACCTTTCCTGTACATTATGTCACACTGCAGGACACGATGCCTGTCATATAACCATTGTGCTATGAGAATAGAAATAATATATTATAGTGAATTTGACATCTTAGGACATCTCCAACAAGTAGGCCTGTGCTAAAATGAGCCTTGAAGGGAGAGAAAATCTATCTGCTCCTCCTGAAATGTAACTGGTGCTACAGGTTTTAAAACAACAGGAACGAATGCCCTGCTGGAGAGAATAACGTTGATAAATTCTATTGGTGCAACAGTTCTCTGTGCTTCATGTTGTTGAACTGCATGAAGAAAAGAGAACCTGCAGGCTGTTGCAAAAAGATTTGGAAACGATTTTGTCGGAGGTGATATTCCCAAAATGGAACTGACTGACCTCAGGGAATCAATTCCCTGTTGGGTTGCTAAAAGATAATTGGTCATAGAAGTAGTTTAGGAGTGGTCAGGAACTGGTGAATGCTTCCTAATTGCGAACCAATTCCCAGCCAGTTCCTTTCTCCAATTCCCTGGCCTTTCGAATATGGGAAGCATTCAGCTAGAGGGTATCTCAAAAAGATTGGGAAACCAGTTCCCACCGTAACTATTTGATCCTGCAGTTCTCCTACATTTCTCACCCTAAGAACAGACTTCCCTGCTTGACCTCTGCTACAAGTGAACTGCACGGAAATAGGTTGAGTTGCAAAATAAGAGACTGGACCCCTCCTATACCACTCCTATAACTGACTCTTTACAATACAAGAGGGAATCCACTCCAGACTGTCAGTGAGTTCAATTTTGGAATTATCACCTCCAACAGGATCAATTCCAAATCTTTTTGAGATACCCTCCATGGTGGAATTAATCATGGAACCAGTTCCTCAACTTTTTGCAATGGAGTCTAATTCAGAGTAAGACAATTCCATTACAGTATAAGGTGGGAATTGGTCCCCCTGGGTGGAGAATTGGGAGGAACTGGAAGATGCATTAGTTACAGTGAGAATTGAATTCCAAATCTTTTTGCAACAGCCTCCAGAGTGCACTCTGAACTTCATCAGTGGAGGTTGTTGCAAAAAGACTTGGAATTGGTTCTGTTGGAGGTGCTATTCCAGTAGTATATACATGCAAACTGAGCGCAATGGATTAGCTACTAACTAGGTCATGACCTACTGGTAGACCGGAAGTGACCTAGTTTCAGCCAATCAGAGGGCTGGATTTGACAGGAAGTGACGTCATAAGGTCATGACCTAGTTTTTTCGACCAATCAGAGAGCTGGATTCCATTTGACCTAGTGACCTGACCTAGATGCATAAATTAAAAGAATTGTGCAATACCTAGAACTGACCTACTTGCAAACCGGAAGTGACCTACTAACCTACTTGCAAAAACGTATGACCTACGTATGAGGGTGCATTGCGCAATGCTTGTAAGAATTTACACAATGTTCTGATGCAATACTTTTATGGATTTACGCAATACTTATGACTCATTTTGTTATGTCTCTTCATTTCATGCATTAAAATAAAACACAACTCATTTATTTCACATAACAGGTTATATTTTTATTAGACACAATATTTACAGATGAAGACAGATTTTCCATTTCCGGGGCGTGCACATATACTACAAAAACATTTGTTGTGTGTGAATTTACTTGCTTGATACCAGCTTTGCCCAGTGAGACTAGTTTTCCATGTGTTGTGGAAACAATAACTGTTAAGTTTGGCTATGTTAGATATAGCATGCTCGAACAAAGCCTGGGCCAGGAAGTAAGTTTGACTGTTTTTGGGTCCAGGTAAAAGACCAGATAAAAAACCATCCTTAAAGTTTACCTCGAAGGAGAAATGATTTTTCACTCCAGGTATACTTAAGGCATGAAGTTCCAGTGAGACCTGCAGACATGTGAAACAAATAGTTTTAGCAATAGCAGATACTTCCAGTTTACAATTACACTGACAAAACACTCCTACTATGGGATTACATTCTAACTCTTGGAGAGTAAGAGCAAACTTTCTTACACTTCCTAAAGTGTACCTTGTGTAGTGTCTTGGGCAGCCAGGTTCAGTGTGCAATTGATATACTCCTATACACCAATCATGCATTATCAAGTTAACTTTTTTCACTCGACAATAGTACATGCAGTTTCTGTAGGCGTCCCAAAAAGCTGAAGAGAAATATTTGTACATTTTAACACTAGTTATACAGTGGTCAACAGTGTCTGGTTCAGCTCCTTTAAAATAACCAATGTTTTCTGCAGGTATTATTTCCCAAAAGAAATTCTCTGAACATCCACATGCTACAGAACTTATATCATTGTCAGGTGTTATAGAAGAAGCTTGATTATATGAAGCAACACTTTGTAAAACTGGACGCATGTAATAGTCATAAGGTGGAGTTTCTGTGGTTTGCTCCACAAGCATAGCTTCTAAACTTTCCATGTTAAAATGGTTGCTTAAATCTAACCAGATACTAATAATCTGGTGAACGTGACGCTATGAGTCAAGAAATCTGGTACCACTTTTTTTTCTGTTCCAACTTAATTTCTTCAGCGCCGGATTTTTTATTTTTTGTCGTGAACATGTACAGCGTTCACTTTTGTGAAAAGTTTTTTTTATTTTTTGGGTGATACAGTTCACTTTTCTTACTTTTTTGTCAGTTTTTTTCATGATACAGTACACATTTTTTACCTTTTTTTATTTGAAAAATGTTCATTTGAACAAAAATTATTTTCCAGTTTAACACTGTTTTCTATGGAAAAAAATGTTCATTTGAACAAATGTTCATTTGAACAATTGTTCAAATGAACATTTTCCATTTTAACACTGTTTTCTATGGGAAAAAATGTTCATTTGAACAAATGTTCGTTTGAACAATTGTTCAAATGAACATTTTTCAGTTTAACACTGTTTTCTATGGGGAAAAATGTTCATTTAAAGAAATGTTCGTTTGAACAATTGTTTAAATGAACATTTTTCATTTTAACACTGTTTTCTATGAAGGAAATTTGTTCATTTGAAAAATTTGTTTAAAAATTTTTCTTTCCACGAAATGTACAACTGGAAGTGAAACTAGAAAAAGAAACCATTTTTTATATAGAAAGGGGTAGGGTGCTTACACCGTCTTCACATACTTGTCTCTTTATGTACTGATAGGTTAGACCTTGTTTCCTTTGAGAGTAAGTCGTAACGCTGTGGTTAACTACTTTAAATCCTTTGTTGACTACCGTGACAACATTTTCACTGTCCAGTACTTCTTTGTACTTGTCAGTGGTCAGGGGGTTTTGTTTTTGAATTACACCTTTGCAACTCATTTTAAGGGGCACATTTACTCCTGTGCCTATGTAACATTTGGAGTTCAAGGCAGTCATTTCATCACCTTCCCACTCCACTTTGAATAACCCGGGGGTTCTCTTGTCAAACGCCAGACGGCTCTTACAGCATGGTTGAGGCAGCCACAGCTCACCCAAAACTTTGGTCTGAACATAGGTCTCTCTGTGGTGAATGTTGTCACATGATTCAGAGGGCAACCATTTGTGACGTTCTCTGAAGAAAGCTTCACATTTTTCAGGAATAATTACGTCTTCTATGTTCTCTGCACTTAAAGCAAAGTAAAAACTGTCAGTGTCCATTTCACACATTTCAAAATCTTTCTCGTCTATGTATTCAAGGAGAAAGTCGTAATAGAAAGCCAACATTTTAAGTTTGGCATATTGGTATACCATGAACCCTATTTGAACTGGGAGGTCGTAGGTGATGGAGGTGGGCAAACAGGACAGTTCTACCGTGTTGTCACTTATGTCTTGCACATCTTGCACTGACCAGTGCATGGCCAAACGTCTTGCCTTAGAGGGGTGAAGATACTTTGTTTGAACAAAGTTTTGTTTGTTGCATATGGTTTTTCCGTATGAACCATTTCCCAAAAGTTTGTACAGATCTGACAGAATCTTACAGTCTATGTTTTCATCTCCCTTCCTCCTAGCTTTGGTCACTTCGTCCATGAAGGGTAAAAAAGTCTGTTCTGGTGTGTATTCTACGAGAAGGTGTACTGTCGTAACTACCAAACCTTTCTCCAGGTACCACTTCAAGAGAGGAGTTCCCAACAAAATTCCCTCTGCGTGGTAGTTGCCTATAAGTTGGCGTTGCGGTTGTTTCAGCTTACCTGCTGCTTCCAGGTAACGTTTCATATGTTCACCTACGTCTTTTTTTCCTACTAAACAGTTTTTGAAAATAGGTGTCATTTCACTGAATTTTTCTTTCAAAGATTCAGGTGTTTCTATGTCTACCTGGATAAGTCCAAAAGTTGTTCCTTTAGAAACCCCTCTCAGTATTTCATCCTGACTTTTTCTGCCTTGGCACGATGGTCTTTTAATTTCCCATTCACTTTTTGTTTCTCTGCACGAGTTTTCAGTTTTTTCTTTCAGCCACATACACTCATACTTTTCCTCTACTTGGTAACCTAACGACTGAAGATATAGGGTAGTCAAAATGGTATTTTGGTTTTTTTCTTCTAACCATGCCTTTCCATTGGGGTCTCTCAAAACTGATTTAGTGAGGTGACATATGTGACCATGCCAGTAGCACCCGTGAAACTGGTATACTTTTTTTGAAGCTGGATCATAGCCGTCCACTTTTATTTTCCTTGAACCCAATACTACTTCCCCGTAGTTGTATTGGTGTAATATCTTCACTTTGTCTGTCACAGTTTTGTATCGCAACCATTCTGTGGCTGAGTAGCTAATTTGTTGACTGCAGACAGCTTGAAAATCGTTTTCTTTCCTGCGCACCACATAATAACCTGTGCAGTGTTCTTCACCCATGCACTTGAGGTACAAGCTGTTAGCATCTACCCCTACTATGTGTCTGCATACTTTGCTTTGTGACCCGTATTTTTTTTGTCTTATTCTTGTTTCTCCACTTTTGTGATGTCTGTGAAAAATAATAGAGGGACCCCCTACTAAGTTGCGTCTGAGCAAGGAGTGAACATCCTTTTCTTTCTCACCAAAAAGAATGTAAGGAGTGGCATTAGGTGCAGTGTTGTTGAAAAGAAACTTCAAGGTTAAACCTGGCAAAGTTAAACCGTCTTTGAACATGTCTACCCCACGATCTATAAAAAATTTTGTGTGCTCGTTTATGGCTAAAACAAAGGGTTTAACGTCCAGGTTGTTGTAATATATCAAGTAGTCCTTCATAGTTTTCATTTTGTTTTCTGTCCAGACCTTTTTACATTCAAGATAATCTTCTTTGCTTATTCCACCACCCGACAAAGAACTGTAGAAGCAGTGGCGTGGAGGAAGAGCTTTGTTGTTCAGTTTTCTTATGTTGTCCATCCACTCGTAGGGAAAAAAACCTTTTTCAGCTTTCCCTTTCAGAAAGGCTTTCAGGTAGTTTGCGTAGGAATAACCTGGTGCCAAATAGTTGAACATGTCAAGGAAAAGAAGATGGTCTGTGTACACTGCTATGTACTTGTTGCATTTTTTTATGGTTTTCATTTCTGTCTTGTCTGTGTCTATAAAAAAAGAATGAAATTCCTTTTTTATTAAATTAATGTCATACTTTCCAGAGTTGAAACCTAGAACAGGGACTCTTTCTATGTAGGTAAGAAGTTTTTCCTTCACTTCAAGAACATGGGAGATTTTTTTTTTTTTTGGATTTTTTTTGTTCTTTGCTGGAAAAACTTTGCTAGCTTTATGTTCTAGTTCCTTTTGTTTTTCTTCTAGAGAGTCTAGTTCGTCTAAAACATCTCTAAAATTCTCTTTCACCTGTTCTCCTATCAACTGCCCCAAGTTGTTTATGTGTTCCAACACATTTTTAACCAAAGGATCGTCGTCCCTGTTCGAATTTCTGACAAAGCACACTGGTTCTGTATGCCCAGGAAAATCAGAAGCTACACTGGCAGAAAGGGGTATGTGAGTTTTTTCTATCACAGTGTTAGCATTTTTTGGGGACGAATTTTCAGGTTGGACGAAATAGCTTTCAAAGTCAAAAACAATTTTATAGGGGTATATTTTTTTCTCAGGTGAACAAACTATTCCCAGTTCCTCTAAAACTTGAAAAACTGTTTTGGATGGATTGTATGCTCCACCTTTGTACCTGAAGCTGACTTTGGTGCAATCTTTTTTCACCCCATTGTGTTGTTTCAAAAGGAAGCTACGAGTGAAAACTTTATGACACTTTTCACAGGGGTACATTTTACCATACAGTCCCATGTTAGTTATTAAACTTACATGGTTTCTGTGTAAGTTCAAGTTCATGATTTTTTTGGATGAACACATGTTTGACCTTATAATTTTAGGTCGCCCCTTTCTTTTACCAAAAGAGGGAAGGTAAAAAATTCTTATGTTAACTTCAAACATTTTTTCTAACCTGTCTAAATCTTTTATGTTAACACCCTCAAAAGTCTCCTTGTTCACCCCTGGATAGGCTTCAAGGAAAAGCTCTTGAGTTTTTTCTAAAGATTCATACAGGAAGAAAGACAGACATCTAAAGAAACACAAGTTGTCCTTGTACGCCCTTTTGGTTTTAGGGTCTCTGTGAAAGTGTTGCATTCCTCTTTGTCTTAAACCTGGTGGAACAGTTTTCATTTTACCTAAAAGATATTCTCCTCCCGTAGCCCTTATGAGTGTAATGTTGGCGTTCACGTTGCCTATTACACTCCATTTAGTAGAGGGTCTTTGAGTGTCTTCTTTAATGTTGTTTTCTATTAAATCTAAACACTCTGCAAAGTCTTTGTCGTCCCTTATAAAAATGTAAGGGTCTCTATGACTTTCACTGTCATAGAACAAAGACGAGTTGTTGGCAGAAGCATGAAAGTACATGACTTTCTCTTCTTCTTCCTCCTTAGAGGAAGACAACAACCTTCCAAAAGAGACAGCCACTTTGTAAGCCATAACTTGATTTCTATGAATAGAGGTAAGCGCCTCTATTACCTGTTTGGCTCCCAAGTCTTTGTTGAAACTTGTCATTCTGACGTTGAAAATGGACTGAAGCTTACCAAGCACAGCCAAACCTGAAGCTATGGACTTGAAGTTGTCACGGTAACTGCTTTTATGCAAAGAATTTTTTTCTATTTCTTTTGGAAGTTCTAAGCTGTCGGAAAAAGTTTCTCTTCTACAAGAATCTGAGTTACATAAAGTTTTTCCATTGTTTTCTACAGTGACCAAACGTGGAGGTCTAGGGGTGTTACACATTGGACAGTTGACGGTGTAAAGTTGTTTTACCTTTTTGGGCGGCATTTTTTTTAAGGTTTCTTTTTCTTGTTTCACTTTATGTTCAATATACAAACTTATAACTAAAACCTAACCTAAGTATACATGGAGTACATATAGAACTTAAACCTACGCTGGGCTATGTTGACTGAAGACGGAGTACATTTAAATCTAACTACAAATTAGCTGATATACATGATAATGTAAAAGCACTGAACAAGGAGCTGTTGACCAGACACTATACAAAGTTGACCACTTACCCAGAGTAGAAATCGGTGGTTTTGTCTAGGAAGGGACCAACTCGTGATTTTATGTCCTCCAGAATGAAGGGGGACACAGTGTGTCCGCAGTGTGTGGCTGAGGGGGGCATCCTGAAGCTGGAAGACACCGAGGCGTTCATCTCCTCCACGTAGCTGGTTGTTCCTATGTGAACTTTAGGAGTTCCCTTGTACAAGTTTACCAGGATCATAGCCCGGCCTCCACTGGGGTCGGTGCAGTCTTGGTTCAAGGACAACAAAAGATTTTCCACCTTCCTCTCTCCAAGGGCAGCTAGGCGGTGTAACTCCTTGTACTTTCCTAGGATGCACTCTATCTGGTCCACTAAGTTCCTGAATTCACGCGCCTCTAGGTTTAAGCACCGCTCGTAAGGTTTGTCCAGGTAGGTCCTCAAGCATACTCCCCTGATGCTAGGTTCCCTGTATATTTCTATGCAGGCGTTGTTATCCCCTTCCGGATAAAAAACTTGGTCGGGGGCAGGTGACTTTTCTTGGAAACCAAATCGAGCAGGCCATTTTTTTGCCACCAAAGGCACTGACCTAAAGCCCACAAGCTTGCTGGAAGAACTGGGGACCGTGCCCTCCCCAAACTTTTGCCTGTGTGACTTGTCTTTAGAAGAAGGAACACCTGGGACAGAACCAATTGGCTCGGCACCATAGGATGAAGTCGCTGAGGAAACTGAAGCAGGGGTAGAGACAGGGGTTTTCTTGTGGTAGGCGCGCTTCTGTCTTTTTTTCTTAGGCTCCCCTTCTCTCTCACTGGAACAGCTTCTTTTTTCCGGCGGGCTTTTAAGAAGCAGCTCCTCTACCGGAACCGGGAGAGAGTACAGAGGAGAAGGGCCGGTTAAATCTATAACCTCTACCTGTGAATACCCCCCGCGGTGAGCAGGTGAAGGTGTCCCTTGTGTTAAGTCCACCACTTCTATGGGGTTGACTGCCGGTGATGAGGTTGTAAGGTCTATAACCTTTATTGGACTGACCTGGGGAGAAGGTTCCGCCGGAGTCACGGGCGAGTAAGAGGCGGACGTAGGTGCTTCAGTGGGGGGTTGGTAGTTCAAAGGTGCCGGGGGATTGATGTATTCCCTGATGTCAAAATCGCCGTCGCCAGCTTCCTGAGGAGAGCGATCCCGGACGCGATCCAGGAAATCAGTGATTTCGCCATGAAGAGCTGCAAGAGCGGCTTCCTGTTCTCCTGCATCAGGCACTTCAGTTGGAAGCCGAGCAGGAGTTGCAGGTGGTTTATCAGCTGAGGCTGGAGAGGTAGGAGGAGGGGCGATGCCCGACGCCTTTTCCACTGTCTGTTTAGAAGTAGTAAAAGTCAGTGGAGCCAGTTTTTTAGCTCCTCCTCTCCTGACACTAAGTCCCGTCTTCATGCGACCAGGCATTGTTCTCCTTGAAGATGAAAGGGTGGCAGGGCTGGAAGGTGCAGGAGCAGGACGGCGAACAGCAGACAAACGTCAGAAAAGGTTTGATGAAGATCGAGCAGCTCAAGCCTTCTTTATAGTAACTATCCTGATACGATGCTGGGACGTTCCCTTGTCGTTCAGATAACGTACAACCACGTCCATGAGTCGTAGATAACCGTGCTTTTCCATTCATAGTATGTTTTGCACTTAGACAGTGTTGTTTTGGAAAAAAGTAAAAAGCTTAACTCAAATAAAAAAAACGTGATAACGCTCAGTCAACGTTCAGGGTGAGGCTTGTAAAACGAATCTTGTTGTTACCATTCTGTGATTAACGCAGACCATTCGTCATTTGTCAGAACTAGCTTCTCTCAAGCAGACATGGCTAACTTTTGTCCTTTGCCTTTGTCTTTGACCGTAGGTCACAAAAGGCGTCAGGAGGTGTTTATTTCAGACATCAGGAGGGGCGTAGAAGAAGGTAAGGTGTGGGCTGTGTGGAAATTCTGTCCTGAAAATTTGAACAGGGATCTTTACATCCCTCCTAACTGTAACTTCAAACAATGCTTCTTGCACAACCAAACCACTGCATTGGTTCCTAGTGGACCCTCTGTGAAAAAACTTATCTCAGAAAATGGGGAAAGTTTTTTTTCAGGTGTTCTTTTGGGACATGGTGCCATGGTACACTTGATGTCGAGACATTCCATTTCCTCTGGAAGTTCAAAAAAATTCATTTCATGAGTCAAATAGGGCACATCAGCAAACAGGCCTTTCCAGGACAGAAATCCTTTTTGACGGAGGTATATAACTCAGAAACCAAAGAGAAACATTCATACATCCTATTGGACTTTAAGCAGAGCACACCTAACGAGCTTAGGGTAAGGAACAGCATAACAACTCCTTGGAACACCTTGGTTTTCATTCCTCAAGCTTCAGCTTCGAAAAGAAAAAGATAGAATGGTGACCAAAAGATCTGCTTCTGGAGGAAAATTTAAAACAATAAGGAAACATTACCACTTGTTGAAACACATATCCAAGTGTTCCTCGGCAGAGTGTTCCCACATTATAAAAGGTCTCAGCGATGAGGTCATTAGGTTGATGAGTCAAATTTGCGTCAACGTAATGAACAAAAACCTGTTGCGTAACGAGTCAGACGCAGTCAAACGTTTATCACCCTACAAGAAAGAACTCAAGTCAGTCACACGGCACAAGGCTACCGTTAAGCAGAAGAGGAAAACCTTTGAGCAAAAGGGTGGATTTTTGGGAACCATTTTGGGTCTGGCCTTACCCCTGATAACAGGTCTCATAGGAGCACGTCGATAAAAATCATGTCTTATTCAAGGATGGCCCTCGTAAGGGCGGATCTTGTTCCCCGAGAAAAAAGCCCTTATTTTGTTAGTCCTTCCTCTCCTCCCCAGCCTGGACCTAGTGTTCAAGACCAGTACTACAGCACTCAACTTTTAAGAGAAGGTTTAACTCCTGATTCCAGCCTGGTTCAAGTCCTGAACCACCTTCAAAGTAAAGCACATGAGGTGCTTAACTCTCCTAACCTCAAACTGAAGGAAAAGTTAAGACAGTACAATCAACTTATGATAAAGTCGGGAATTTTAACTAAAAAAGCCAAGGCCTTAGGACAACGTAGGGAAGGTCCCTATCCTGGTCGAGCAGTAGGACAAGGCCCTGCAGGAGCAGCAGCAGCTAGGGGTGTGAACAATTCTTTAGAAGACACCGACGATGGCGACGACGATGACGACACTTTCACAGAGACTAGAGACAATCCACCACTTCCTGACGATTCAGACGGAGATTTGGACAACCTGTGAAAAGTAAGAGAGCTGATGACGTGACAGAGGCTTTCAAAAAAATGAGCAAAGAAAGAAAACCTCAACAAATTCAAACTGACAAGGGCAAAGAGTTTGTCAACAAAATTTTCAAGAAACACTGTGAAGATCAAAAAATCAATTTTTTCACAGGAGAGAACGACGACGTGAAGTGTGCCTTAGCCGAAAGGTTCAACTCTACTATACAAGGAAAAATGTGGAGATGTTTCTCTCATTTCAATAACTACAAATGGGTTGACTTGCTGCCCGACTTGGTTAAGTCCTACAATTTGACTTACCACAAAACCTTAGGAGCTGCCCCTTCAGACATAAATAAAGACAACTCTGAAGTCTTGTTCTACAGGTTGTACGATCAACCTCAAAAGAAAAAAGTTCCTGTCCTTCAGTTGAAGAGAAAAAATCAAGTGCGAATGTTGAAAACAAAGAAAACATTTAACAGAGGGTACGAACCTAACTGGACTGAGGAAATATACACAGTCGACAACATATCACCCAAAGGGTACAACCTGAAAGATCTCCTTGGAGAAGAGATAAAAGGAAGCTTCTACGAACCTGAAGTTCAGAAGGTGCAAGTCCGTCATGGAAGACGCTACAACATAGAAAAAATAGTAAAATACAGAGGAAAAGGCAAGAAAAGAGAAGCCTTGATCAAGTGGAAGGGTTATGGAGACAAGTTTAACTCTTGGGAACCTGTCAAGAACATAAACAAATGGCGTTTACCTTAACTTTACCTAGTAACTCATCTATGAACGTTTTTCCTGACAACACTTTAACTAGTTACAATACAATTTTGGCAGAATACATTAACTCTCCTACTCAGTTAGAGTGTGCTCTTCAAGAAATAACCTGTCCTACCACGTGGTACAACGTCAAAGAAGAACCCATTGTCATACTAGTAATTGGCATGATCAAGTTGTCATATGAGAAATATCATAAGACTAGTGGTATATAGTGTAATTATCTCAAGGCTCTTATAAATAGTGTTATTTCCAGTTGTCACTGGTTTATTCAGCTTTAGGCAACATGTAAGAAATATCAATCATACAGTAGTTAGTATGTAGGTAATTTGTACATACAGTAAACATACAGTAATTTATAAAGTACAATGTTCAGTTCCACTCCACCTGTGAGGTATTAATAATACAGTGTCCAGCATACTTCTAGGTGGGTTCCCACACCTAGCTCCTGACCTGCTGCTTAGAGGAATAATGTAATAATGGATAACTTTACCCTCTGGTGGAAGTCTTGAAGAAGATAGCCTCTGGCCACTAATGGTAGGAAACCAATGCCTGTCTAGCATAGTTTCACCATAGTGCAGTGGTATAGCAGGTAGCAGGAGATGACTGGAGATGTTACCTCTAGAGCGGTTCTTGGTGATGTGTCTTCCTGGAGGTGCAGACAGGCTATTTGTAGCAAATCTTGGAAAAGCACCTCCAGACTGACTGGAGCCAGCAGCATCTGCCTAACTCTACAATTGTTTGAGGGGACCCTTTCAAGTGTCACAGGGGGACAAAGGACCCCCATGGACGCCGCTATGGCCCCCATTGTCTTGGTCGGTTCTGCATCTTTAGACCCTCATATCTCGGCCGTTTATGCTTGTATAACCGCCATTTTGGGCATGCGCGGAGCTGAATATGCCAAGATTATAATGCCTGCTGGATAGGCGCGTAACTCCCGCCGGTTTGTCTGTAGCTTACTCAGAGGTCGATTCAGTCTCCATGGCATAACTTCCTTAATACTGGGAGTTCCGCCTTGATCTTGGGCTCATTCTGACCGTCTAATTATGGGCTTTCCATAGAATTTTTGATATTTGACCTAGGTCGCTCAGGAGCGACGCTAGAGCGACCGGAAGGTTATGGCGTCGTGCTTATGTAACCCATTGTTCAGTCCTTAGAGTGCTCAGACACTCATGACGGCGTCAGCGGTGCTCAGGCACCCGTGACGGCCGGTTGCATTCACTTACAAGTTATTAATTTGTGCATTGAACCATGAGGTCGCACACTGAGACCCTCATTTTTATTATATTGTGCAGTGAACCATTAGGTCGGACCTTTTGATGTCATAAACTCAGTCTAACTGACTGTGGCTGGTGTGCAGTGGGGCATGAACGCTCTTATACAAAGTTTGAGCGCTCTTATAGCTCTTAGAACCAACCTATGTATTAATTTCATAGATATTTCTTTGATTAATACAAAATATGTTAGAATTTATGGAACAATAAAATGGTATATCATAGAATACTCCCTCTCCCCCGAAAGAATGCGAAACTCCGTCATTTCGCCGAGGGAATGTACAATTTATACAATTTTTACCTTATTTTGGAGTTATATACTGTTTTGTAAGAGGATTTGAAGTGATGGGGAGTGCTTCAAATGCAATTTTGTGGTAGAGCTTTGTCAGTATAAACAATTTTCTCCTGGGTATAAGTACATTTCCGAGTTTCTATATCTTACCATACCATAGCTTATTTGCTTATGTAACATCAATTTTGGGTACAATTTTCCATTTTTATGTACAACATACAATTTGGCAAATAGTGTGCAATTTTGGCATTTAATATTCAATTTAGCGTGCAAATTGAACATAAATGACAATTTCAGTGTGCAAATTTACAATTTCGCGTGTAATTGCGTTCAATTGACAATTTCAGTATGCAAATATATAATTTTTGCGTACATTTGGCAATTTAAGTGTGCAAATATATAATTTTCGCGTATATTTGGCAATTTTAGTGTGCAAATATATAATTTCGCGTACATTTGGCGATTTGAGTGTGCAAATATATAATTTTCGCGTATATTTGGCAATTTTAGTATGCAAATATATAATTTTTGCGTACATTTGGCAATTTTGGGGTACAAATATATAATTTTTGCGTACATTTGATAGTTTCTGTATGTACATATATAATTTTGCGTACAGCTTGGATACACATAGAAATGTTGATTTTCTAAAAATCTGACTTCAGTGTATGAATTGGGTACAGACATACAGTATAATGTGCAACATATAATTCAAATGTAAATTGGATACAACTTACAATCTAGTGTGCAAACATACAATTTTAGTGTGCAAATTGGGTACAAGCGTACAATCTGGTGTGCAACATACAATTTTAGTGTGCAAATTGGGTACAAGCGTACAATCTGGTGTGCAAATATACAATTTTAGTGTGCAAATTGGGTACAAGCGTACAATCTGGATTACACTATTCAATTTATGGGATTTGAGACAAATTTTTCCGAGGGCCGGAAAAACAAAGTACTTCATGTACAATGGGCTTGTTTGTCTCTGAGTTACTCATTGATTTGCTATATGGGTATTAATTGGCAATTTCGGCAGTGGGCCGCTGCTTGATTGACTTTTCCCTTAGCCTTTTGAGTATGTGTCCCTGAAAGAGATTTATTTGGTGAGTATCTTAAGTAAACATGTTTTATGTCAACAATTTTCTCAACAATTTTTTTTTTTTTTTTTTTTTTTTTCATTCATTTTTCCAACAATTTTCTTGGATACCTAAAGTGTGTTACTTTAAGTAAACCTTGGCATAGTATACAAGTGCTAGTGGGTACAAAAACTGTCTTAGTTATCTACCTGCATTCATGTATATTAATGTTAGATTTGTACAATTTTACAATTTGTAATTTGCAATTTCGCAATTTTTGCGCGTATATGCGCGCATTAATCATTGATTTTGTGAGAATACCATAGATTTTCATATTATACATCAACAAGTGGCTGTGTATATAATTTTTTTTTTTTTTTCTAATACTTTGATAATTTCATTGACAGTGGAGGTGTGTCAGGAGTGAGATGTGAGTCTCCTCCCTGGTGTGCTCATGCAGTGGTGGCACTTGAGGTGTTAGGTGCCAGATTTTGGCATGTGTCTGTGGCAGTGCCTAGCTTGGTGTCAGTGGACAGTTCAGGGTGGGGGGGGGGGGTGTGTGTGTCCATTTAAGGAGTGTGTGGCTGGTATTGGAGCATCAGTTCCTCTCTGGAAGTCACTGCTGTAGTACCATGGCCCACCTACAAGCTCTCTTTGCTCTGCCTGTCCCCCAGGTGATGGAGGTGGGGAGTCCAGCTAGGGCCCTGGTTGAGTCTAACCAGACCATCCATTATGGGTACATAGTGAGTAATTTCAAAGAGATCATAGAGCATGGTGATGTGATGGTCTGTAATTGCTCCTGCCATTATTTCCTGGGCTCAGCCTTGCGTCGGGGGGCCACTGTGGCCCTTCTGACTAGGGCCTTGGGCAATATGGGTTTCTGGCCCATGGATTATAACCTAGGGCCGCGGGAGCGAGTGCTATGGGATTATTTGTTGGCGGCATCCCTCCTCGATCTTGCGGCATCCGGGAATCCATCCACGGCTGCCGAGTATGGACTGGGGATGCTGGAGGCCCGGCTCGCTGAGTGGGAGCAGGATCACGGCCATATGTATGGCTCGGACTCGGCCCCGGACTCTCCCATTGATGTTGAACCCGAGGATCTGTGGTAGGATCCCGACTGACTGAAACCTAGGGTGTAAAAACCCGCCATCCCAAAGGCCCTTTTCAGGGCCGGCAAATTGTCCGAAAAGTTCTGAATACTGTCTCTGATGTGTTGTCTCCTGGTGGTGGACTGGGGGCAGCCTAGGCTGTGGGCAGTCTAGGCTGTTTCCACAGTCACCGGGGAGGGCTGGTGGTTTAGAAAATTAGCAATAGTCTGCATGTTTGACCTTGCGGTCTCCTCCTGTTGTTCGTCAATAATTATATCTGTTGTATTTTCCAGTGCTGTCATGGTCACCGGGCTGGTGCCACAATCATTCTGGAGAAGCATGGAGTAGTACAGTCCTTTGTTTTTAAGGGCTGGTATAGTGCTGAACCTAGTGCGCCAAGGTAGGTGTATCACCTGAGGGAGGTGATAAGCAAATTCTCCTCTCTGTGTTGTTATAACTGCTGGTCCATTCCAGGTAAATATAGCCTTAGGTAGTGGGAAGGTTTTAACCACTATATCCTTATAGGTAGGGGCAGCTGCTGATTTAATCTCATCAAATTCATGTGGTATTGGCCTCAAGGGTAGCGCGAAGTTTGAGTCTCCACAATATATTTTAAAATATATTGTGGGGTTTGTGCGCTTGGCCACATTTTTCTTGCCACAGTGTGTCTGTGCAAATTTCTTAAGGTACTTCATTATTCTGTAGGCTGAGTAGATGGTCAGGGTGAATAATATAGCAATTATCAGGGTGTGGGTTTCCTGAATTGTGAGGAAAGGGGTGTGGGTTTCCTCTGTAGGGGTTAATTTGGTAGGATTCTTATCTGGGAGCAATTTGTGTAGGGGCAGCTCGGTGACTAGTCTGAATGCTTTGGCTGTAGGCAGGTAGGCTACAGTCCCTCCTAGTCTGTATAATTTGAGTAGTATGTATACTATAAAAATGTGAGCTGATATCCCTAGGATGAGTGCTAAGCTTTGGAAGATTGGATGCTCTGTAACTCGACGTAGGTATGATTCCTCGTAGCGCGTTTCCATTTCCTTATTAAGGTTGGAGGCATCTTTTAATACTGTTTTGGCAAAGGGCTCTAAATTTAGTTGAGTAATATCATCCATGATTGGATTTTCCTGTAGTTTTTCTAAGGTTCTAGAAAGGTTTACTACTGGGAAATTTGGAAGATTCTCTCTTTCATCTGGTTTGGTTTCAGAAATTTGGTTAAGTGCTGCCATGAATGGTAAATTAATTGTCTTGAGGATGTAATGAAATGATAAGGTTGAGTTACAGGGCAACCTTGTGTTTGGAAGAGAAAATTCTCCTACACTGATCGTGCACCCACAGGGTACACCTATGATTGAGTAGGACTGGGCCTTCCGAGTTTCAGACGTTTTACCATGGCAGTTGATAAAGTAATGGGGTTCATTAGTAGTGACCAGATACTCATCTTCAGAAATGGAAATAGCATGGGTGGTAGGTGCTTGCAGTGGTGAAACTGTAAACTTGCAATGTTCCTTAATCTGTTGAGCCTGGTTAGTAAAAATGGCTACGGGGCATGTAGGCCTGTGTTTATAGATTCTACCATTTACATCCCTGCATACCTTTACTGTAGTACCTTCACATGCCTGCATATCTGCTGAGTCCAATTCGATAAATAATGATTCATCGTAAGATACTGCTAGAAACTCAGTTGTGGTTTGTAGTTTGGTGACTCCTCTGGTGGGGGTCTCCTGTGTGTCTATAGGCATGGGTGATGTAATCATTTGGTACAGTTTGAAGGTTGAGGTGGTAGATTGAATTATAATGTCCAGATGAATATATATATGGTGAGCTGAGTAAGTGTATGAGGTCAGCTTCTGTGAATAATAGAAATCTAAGTCATTAATTGCGACTTGTGCTCCAGGGTGTGTAATCCTAAGTTTGTTATTAATGTCAATTAGGTATCTAGCAAGGTCTGAGGGTGGTACTATATCAGGGGTTAGGATCCCTGATGATAGCATCCTCAGGGCTGCATTTGTCCTTTGCAGTGATTGAACTGTATTCATTCTTGCTGCTATGATAATTAATGCATCATTTAATACTTGCATTTTCTCCCTTTGGGTTTTCTCGTGCCTTGAATATGAGTCAAGTGACCTGGACATGTTAGAGGCCCACAGGTTGACGGTGTCACCTATGGTGTTGATTGTGCTGTCCAGTACCTTCTTATCTTGGATGTATGCTTTGACAAACTTATCTTGTCTGTCTGTGATCTTTTCAATGAGATTAGCTGCTTCCTGATCCTGTTTAGCAAATTTTCTTAGTATTTCATCTATGTTCTTGAGCTGTCCCATTACTTGGTTTACATCTTCTACTGTGGCTAGACCTAGCACACCGCGAAACAGGGGTGCTAGAAAACCCAGTATGGCCTCTCTTTTGGCCTTGTCCAATGTGTTTATGGGGTTGGATAAGAACAATTTGATGGAGGCTAGTGTTTCATTTATCTCCTTGTCTGCAATTTCCAGCAAGGTGTCTAGCTCCTTAGCTTGTTGGATAATTTGGCCAGAGGTATGATCTTGTAGAGTAGGAGTGGTCAAATGGAGTATTCTATCCCTTATGGATCCTTGGGTAACGGGTGCCCGAGGTATCTTGTAGGGAATAGCTAACAACAGTGTTGTGGTTGTATGTCCATTGACCAATGGTTGAGGGCTAGGTTTGAATACTACTCCTATGTTTTGTCTCACCACAGGTGTATAGCCTGCAGTAAGTGGTTTTATAGTATATAATAACAGCATAGTTAGCAGTATGGGTGAAACTCTCAGTCTCCCCATGGTGCTTGTGTAAAGCAAGTTTGCTGTTTAAAGTCTTGTCAAATTTGTAGTGATTTGGTGCTGGTAAAGTCTAAGTGTATGGTGTAACACTTTAAATGAAGTGGTTCAAACTGTACCTTTGCAAGATTGAGCTGTCTTGGCAATATGTCCGGTGAGTCTATAGAGGTTGACCAGTAAATGGTAAGGTCAGGTTGAAGGTGAAGTAGGTGTGTTCTTTATCCTAGTGCAGTCTCTCCTAATGGAGAAGTGGGCTGGCTAATTCCCAAGTGGGGTCCTGTAGACTTGTGTTCCAGACTGCAGCTGGATGAAGACTGATGGTGGGCTATGGTCCACAGTGCTTCTTATGTAGCCTACCCTACCCACATCCATTGTGGGCCTGGTATTGTTTCTCTGGAGACAATGCATTAATCTCCAGTGTCTGCTAACTGTGGGGTCTATTGTGTAGTCTGTGTACTGGTAATTAGCTCCTCCTGTCATCCAGGACAGCCATTCATGACCGTCTAGACAGTTGTCTGAGGGTAGCTTATAAGGTCATTTGATCTCTATAGACTGCTGTGTTGGCATAGCGCGCTCTTTCATGTGGGGATTAGGCTTTAGACACTCCATTGTGTTACCCTTACTCTTCTTAGACTTCATGTCTGCTTTACTTGGGGGGTCCCAGTCTTTGACCCTTTCAGAGGCAATAACCTACTGATATATTTACAAATTTGATTGGCTTTATATACATAGTAATTCATTATCAGTCACACATGTCTTATGTGTGGATGAAGAGAATTTGTAATACATTTTGAAAATCTTATGACTTTTGGTATCTCAATCTTGTTTCTAATTTCTTGAAACTGCACCACACCTAGATGTCTTTCTTAGTATGTGGTGTGCAGGCCTAGGCTTGATAGGGCCTATGCCTGTGGTTTCTCTTGTAAGGGTGATATCATTTTTGTTCCTTACAATTTTGCTGTAGTATTTGGCCTCATGTGGAATAAGCCTGTGTGCAAATTCATTGTTTCTGACAGCCACAACCTTTTTCAGTCTGTCTATGTGCACTGGTCTGGCCACCAATAGATTGGTGTCCAAGTTTTTGAGTTTGGCACTTGTCAAACTAGGTCTGTCTACTACAACATATGGTCCCATAAAAAGGGGTTGAAGTTTCTTACACTCTGTGTTGGTCAGGATTCTTGGTATGTTAAGGTACACCATGTCGGTGACCTTGATTTCCTGTGGTGTAAGTTTCTTATCATATCTATCCTTCCTTTCCTTTTGTAGCTTGGCGACCCTTTCTATAGCTTTCCTCCTAGAGGTATCTTGATTTGTTATCATGTTAGCTACATGGTCTGCTACTGTGGATATGTCTTCCTGTATTCCCAGCCCTAAGTCCATTGGGGTGGCTGGGTTTCTCCCATGGAGTAGGAAGAAAGGGGTGAATCCTGTGGTTTGGGATTCTGTGTTATTTAATGCAAAGGTTATGGGTTCAATAAATGAATCCCAATTGTTTTGGTGCTTTGAGCAGAATGCTCTGAGTGCTGTGCCTATGCTAGCATTGAATCTCTCTACAAGCCCATTTGATTGTGGCCTGTATGGTGAGGAGAATTTATGTTTGATCTTGAGGTGTTTAGTTAATTTTGTGAACTTTGCACCTGTATAACATGTTCCATTGTCTGTTTGAAGAGTGGCTGGTGTTCCATGATGACAAATTATATTCTTGTAGAACTCTGCTGCTGTTGTCTCAGCTTTTAAGTCAGTAGTAGCCCAAGCTGTTGCATATCTGGTAGCATAATCTATGCAGACTTGTATATGTTTGTTTCCCCTGGCAGTTGTGGGAAGTGGTCCCACCGCGTCTAGGTTTAGGAACTTCATTGGTGAAGTCATGTACTCTCTCACTGTCATTGGTGTTTTGTGTGAGTGTACTTGCCTTTTTGCTGTGAGGCATGTGTGGCAGGTGGAAACATATTTTGTTGTGTCTGCTAGCATAGACTTCCAATATACCCTAGGTCGGAGTGCTGACAGCATCCTACTTGAACCAAGATGGCCGCCGGTAGGTGAGTCATGGAAATACTGTAGTGTACTTGTTACCCATTGCTGTGGTATAACAATTTGAAGTGGTACAGTATTGGTTTTTCTCCAATTTATGGGGCATATATGGACTAATGTACCATTTACCAAGGTGTATGTCTGGCCTTGGTTGATGATTCTATTTCCTTGTGCTTTTGGTGCAGGCAAGGTTCCATCCTCAAGATACTGTATGAGGGGCACTAGGTCCTTGTCTTTCCTTTGTTCCAGGCCAAGGTTTGTACCTGAGATGGATGTGTCGGGAATCTGATCCAGTAGTTGATTTATATCTAGCACATGTTGTTTTATTCTGTCTCTTTCTTTTTCTTTTTCATCGACTATTGGCCTATCTTGTGCTTTTTGTTGGGGTGTGTCACTCTTGTTTTGGTGTGTAGGCTCCTTTGGAGGGCCTATTCTCGCCTTGATGGGAGTGGCAACCTTTTTCTTTAAAGGCACAATTTGCTTTTTGTCAATCTTCTTTGTCTCAGAGTTCTTTGATTTAGTAGATGCAGTGTCTTTTGTGACATTTTTCCTGGCAGGTGGGGTTTTGATAGGTTTGTTTCCTGTGACCTTTTTCTCATTTAGAATAGTTTGTGATTGTGTGGGGGGTTTTGGTGTGCCCTCCTGAATCATTTCTCTAGTCTTTGAGCGTGTGGTCATAGGACACAAATGGTTTGGTGTTTCCTCTCCCTGCATTGGTTCAAAGAATCTGACTGATTTAGAAGTTGCTTGAGTAATAGCATATATTGTGTCTTCTGGATCTTCATCATCTGAGTCAGGTGGGGTGAAGGGTGGCTCCTTAGGAGTTGCCTTCACTATCTGATTGAGTGATGAGAATTCAATAGGCTCGAAGTCATTATCTGGAAAGAGTTGTGAGTATTCTCTCTCACAGTGGCAAAACACATAGTGTGTAGATTGCTTCAAGATACCCCTAATGGGTGTCTCTGGCCTTTCAATGGTGTTGGGTGGATCATCCCTTTTGAATGGTACCTTCTTTGTTACTTTTGCAAACTTGGTTCTACTGGCTGCTCTAACTCTCCTTGGTGGGGGTGGAGGGTTAGTCATGGGTCCAGAGTCTGGGTATTCTCTTCTAGACATAGCATCTGGTGGTGTGTTATCATCACCTTTCACGTGTTGGATGGTGAATGAAAATTGTTGTATGTCTAGAGCCCATCTGGCCCATCTATGTGTGAGTCCTGTATTGGTTAATAGTGGGATTAGGGCTGCATGGTCTGTGTATAGTTGGAAGTGTCTGGTCTCTAGATAGTGTCTGAAGTGTAATACTCCATACACTACTCCCAGTAGTTCTCTCTCTGTGGTATTGTAATTTCTCTCATGTTTGGAGAGGGTTCTACCTGCAAAGGCTACTGGTCTGAGCACTCCTTCATTATCTCTCTGTGAGAGTACAGCTCCTAAACTCACATTGGAAGCATCAGTTGCCAAACTGAACTCTTTCTCATAGTTTGGATATCTGAGAAGAGCATTGGTACAGAGGGCATGCTTTAATGTTTTGAAAGCATTATCTGCCTCTTCTGTCCAGACAAATGCTTTGAGATGTGTCTGTAGATCATATAATGGTCTAGCAATTTGGGCATAACCTTTGATAAACTTTTTGAAGTATTGGCATAGGCCTGTGAAGGATCGGACATTTTTGACTGATTTTGGTGTTGGGAAGGTTTTGATTGACTCCACCTTTGTGGGAGATGGTTGTAGTCCCATGGGTGTGACTCTCATTCCCAAGAAGTCTATTCTGTCTATGAAGTATTCACATTTTGATTTCTTCAGTTTGAGTTTACCAACTCTTAGGCTGTTGAACACATCTTCCAGGTCATGGAAGTGTTGTTCGATTGATGGTGATAATACCAATATGTCATCTAGGTATGGTAGGGCACATTTGTACTTGAGTTTGTTCAGAATTAATGTGACTAGATGGCAGAATCCCGCCGGTGCCGTCGCTAAACCCATCGGCATCCTTTCATAGACATATTTTTTGTCATTTGCTATGAATGCGGTTTTATGCTGATCCTCCTGTCTTATAGGAATTTGAAAAAATCCCTGTTGGGCATCTAGCTTACTGAATACTCTTGGTCTGAGTGACCCTATCATGTCTAGAGTGTCATCGGCCCGGGGTGTAGATAAGGCTTGATTTATCGTGTTCTGGTTCAAATAACGAAAATCTGTGACGAGCCGATGGCCTCCCGATGATTTTTGTACTAAAAAGGATCTGGAGGCCCAGGGGCCCTCGGCACATTCTCTCAGAATGCCCTGTTGCACTAGCCTTTCACACTCTTCCCCTATTGCGGCCTGTTTTTCTGGTGTTTGTCTATATGGTAGGAAATGACATGGTACTGCCTCAGGTTTTACATGTATTGAGTGTGTATACAGGTGTGTGGCACCAATGTCTCCATCTTTTCCTACAAATACATCATCATACTTGGTCAGCAGTGATTTTAATCTATCATGCTGATCTTTGGATGTGAGCACAGATTTTGGTGGAACATTCTCTTCCAATTCTGGCTTGAGGTCATGTGCCTCACTATGTATAGCAGCTATTTCAGAGAGTCTGATTGAGTTGGGTTCAGGGTCAGCATATGTGGACTCGCAGTCTGAGTCTGTGTCACTGAATTGAGTTACATCCTCAGGCCGTATGGCTGAGATGGATTGATCAGTGTGTGGGGTAGTGTCTGACACCTGTTGAGGCTTTTCTAAATCAGATTCCTTGACTTCCTGAAATAGAGCTATGATGGCACCCTTTTTGATTTTATGTGGGCGCCTGCTGGTGTTGAGTAACACTAGGGGATGTTTGTTATTTTCCCTGGGGGTTACTGCTGCCCTTTGAACTAGATATGGGGCATTGTTGTTTCTTTGGAGGTTATCTACTACTCCAGTTTTGCCTTGCAGTGATTGAGTAGATGTGACCTTACCCAATACTGCAAGTTCAGAGAATGGAGGGATGGTAAAATCCCTCACTGCCCTAATGGGTTTGAGAATTTGTTCAGGATCAACATTAAATTCAATTTGAGATTTTGTAGTGCTTAAGAAATCTGTGCCGAGTACAATGGGCTGTGTGAGGTTGGGTATTACAGCAAATTGGTATTGGAATCTGACACCTTGGATTCTAAAGTTCAGCATAGCTGAATGTCTAACATGACACACCGATCCATCTGCCAAGTGGATGTTGATTTTAGATTTCCTCAGTTGGATATGGAATCTCTTTTGGAGATCCATGAGGAATGATTGTCTGACACAGGTGATAGTAGCACCTGTATCAACCAAACATTGTACATCTGAAACATCATATAGATTTGCATTGATACAGCCATTTTGAAGAAGTACAATAGAAAGCTTGGTACTCTCACCTGTATCCTTTGATGATGAATCTGGTGGGGTGATGTGTATCACTGATGGACGTCTCTGTCTGTTAGATGGTAGATTGGCACTAGCAATTGTCTCTGGTTGGATCTTTGTTGATCCTGATTGATTGTTTGTATTTGGGGTGTCACAGTGCACTGGCCCATCGGCACTGTGACATCCTAGTTTTCCTGGTTCTGTGGGGTGGTTGAGATGCTTGCCACCAGGAGCTTGGAGATTTGATCCATCACATGAGGTGGTATTTGGGGGTTACTTTGTTGGTTCCCCTGGTAACCTCTTGTGTCAGGTTTGTAATCCTCCTGGCGTGGGTTGGAACCCTGGTTATATTGACCAGAGTTGCTGTATTGACCGGAGTTGCTGGATCTCTGGTTGTTGTAGGCGCCATTGTTGTTGTAGGATCCACTGTTGTAGTTCCTATGTGGACTTTGGCTCCTACTGTTGGATCCTTGACTATAGGATCCAGAGTTGTTTGAACCCTGGCTGTTGTTGTAGGATCCAGAGTTGTTGTAGGATCCAGAGTTGTAGTTCCTATGTGGACTCTGGCTCCTACTGTTGGATCCTTGATTATTGTAGGATCTGCCATTACTTGGGGTTCTGTCTCTCCTATCACTGTATGAAGAGTTACCATTGTTGGAGTTGGAAGAGCTGTTGTCTTTCCTACTGTTGTGACCCCCCCGGTTGTTGTTGTTGCCCCCTCTACCTCTACCTCTATTGGATTGGTAGTTGGGGTCATAGTTATTTCCTCTGTATCTACCGGTAGGGTCTCTTGATGCAACCTTAGCTTCCTGTTGCCTTACATGGGCACTAGACATTAGGTTAACATCTTCATCTGAACTAGTGCTGATTTCCTGGACCTTTTTCTTAGTAGGCTGTGGGTTGGTTTCTGCATCCCTTACCTTCCTAGATCTCTCTTGGGTCTCAACCTCTAGGGCTAGGTCTAGGGCTTGGTCAAAAGAGTCTATTTTCTTGTTCTCAAGAGCTATAGAGATCCAGGGCCTCATGCCTTGGGTAAATGCCTTGCTTAGGGTTTCATCATTCTGGCGTTGGGCATTACACACTTTCCTGAGATGGCATGCATAGTCTAGAACAGGTTCATCTATCTTTTGTGCACGGAGTGCAGTCCTTGAGATTATATTGTCTCGAGTAGCAAAATACTCTTTTAATTTATTCACTACATTGGTCCATGTCAACATATCAGGTGTGGCACTCTCCCTGAAGGATTCAAACCAAGCTAGTGCTTGTCCTTCGAGGTACTTGGGTAAATATGTTACCATGGTGTCACTGTCTGTCACTTTGTACTTATCCTTCAGATATTCTGGGAATTTGTGATCAATGAATAATGCTGTTGACATGAGTGGTGATGGGTGTGAAAAGGTTTTGGGTTTTGTTACCTCATGTATCCTGATCTTTCTGTCGTCCTGCTGTTTATTGTCTATGAGCTTGGTCATGTTGGACACCATGGAGATTATGATGTCATCTTTGGATCCAGAGGCAGATGGTGTGACAACAGGTGTGATGGCAGGTGTGTGAGGTTGTGGGGTCTGGGATGATACCATCTTCATGAGATCTGCTATCTGTTGTTGTTGTCTCTCTAGGGACTTCCGCTGATCTTCCATGGCCTTCTGTTGAGCATCTATTGCTGCATTCCTCTCTGCCAGTTGTTGGTTGAGGATCCTCTCCCTTTCCTCCTGCTGGGACTTGTTGGTCTCTAGGGCAGTAACTGCATCTTGGATGGCCTTCTCATAGGCCCTTATCTTCTCAGCTGTCTGATTAGGTTGGGGGCCTTCATCGGTGTCCATGATGGAGGGTGTGGGGGAGGTGTCTCTGGAGGAGTGGCTGTCAAAGGCTGGAGCTGGGGTGGAGGATCTAGATGAGGGTGTGGATCCACCCCCTGAGGCAGATCCTTCTTCCCCTGAGGTAGATAGCGTGAGTTGGGCGTCCTGTAGAGATCCCTGGGAAATGTTGGATCCCTGAGAACTGGTTGTTCCCTGAGTAGACAGGGTGGGTGGTGTGGGGTCTACTGAGTGTGGGTCTGTTGTATTGGAGGCTGGTTTGCCTCCTGTGGGCCTCCTAGATCTTGGTGGGAGGGAGACCTCTTCAACAGGCCCCTGACTACGTAAGGTCTTTGTGTGTTGTTCTGCCAGCTTGACTGATAAGGCCTTGATGTGTGTGGTGGACCTCACTGACGTGTGGGAGACCTCACTGACGTGTGGGAGACCTCACTGACGTGTGGGAGACCTCACTGACGTGTGGGAGACCTCTCTGACGTGTGGGAGACCTCACTGACGTGTGGGAGACCTCACTGACGTTTGGGAGACCTCACTGACGTTTGGGAGACCTCACTGACGTTTGGGAGACCTCACTGACGTTTTGGGAGACCTCACTGACGTTTTGGGAGACCTCACTGATATATGAGAGATCTTACTGTTGTGCGAGAGATCTCATTGATGTGTGGGAGATCTCACTGGTATGTGGGAGATCTCACTGGTATGTGGGAGATCTCACTGGTGACCTTGGTGGGTATGGTGTCAAGGTCAAGGTCACTGGGTGGGTGGAGTGGGTCTAACTGTGTGTATGCGGTACCAGCTTTAATTTACTGTGTGCATGATTGTTCCCAGTTGCGGTACCAGCTTTAAATTTTTATGAGCCTGTGAGATATGGGATCTTAGTAGGATGTTCTCCACCACTTTGTCATACTAGTGTTTGGCATGATCAAGTTGTCATATGAGAAATATCATATGACTAGTGGTGTAAGGAGTAAATACATCAGGCTCAAATAAAATAATGTTATTTCCAGTTGTCACTGGTTTATTCAGCTTTAGGCAACATGTAAGAAATATCAATCATACAGTAGTTAGTATGTAGGTAATTTGTACATACAGTAAACATACAGTAATTTATAAAGTACAATGTTCAGTTCCACTCCACCTGTGAGGTATTAATAATACAGTGTCCAGCATACTTCTAGGTGGGTTCCCACACCTAGCTCCTGACCTGCTGCTTAGAGGAATAATGTAATAATGGATAACTTTACCCTCTGGTGGAAGTCTTGAAGAAGATAGCCTCTGGCCACTAATGGTAGGAAACCAATGCCTGTCTAGCATAGTTTCACCATAGTGCAGTGGTATAGCAGGTAGCAGGAGATGACTGGAGATGTTACCTCTAGAGCGGTTCTTGGTGATGTGTCTTCCTGGAGGTGCAGACAGGCTATTTGTAGCAAATCTTGGAAAAGCACCTCCAGACTGACTGGAGCCAGCAGCATCTGCCTAACTCTACAATTGTTTGAGGGGACCCTTTCAAGTGTCACAGGGGGACAAAGGACCCCCATGGACGCCGCTATGGCCCCCATTGTCTTGGTCGGTTCTGCATCTTTAGACCCTCATATCTCGGCCGTTTATGCTTGTATAACCGCCATTTTGGGCATGCGCGGAGCTGAATATGCCAAGATTATAATGCCCGCTGGATAGGCGCGTAACTCCCGCCGGTTTGTCTGTAGCTTACTCGGAGGTCGATTCAGTCTCCATGGCATAACTTCCTTAATACTGAGAGTTCCGCCTTGATCTTGGGCTCATTCTGACCGTCTAATTATGGGCTTTCCATAGAATTTTTGATATTTGACCTAGGTCGCTCAGGAGCGACGCTAGAGCGACCGGAAGGTTATGGCGTCGTGCTTATGTAACCAATTGTTCAGTCCTTAGAGTGCTCAGACACTCATGACGGCGTCAGCGGTGCTCAGGCACCCGTGACGGCCGGTTGCATTCACTTACAAGTTATTAATTTGTGCATTGAACCATGAGGTCGCACACTGAGACCCTCATTTTTATTATATTGTGCAGTGAACCATTAGGTCGGACCTTTTGATGTCATAAACTCAGTCTAACTGACTGTGGCTGGTGTGCAGTGGGGCATGAACGCTCTTATACAAAGTTTGAGCGCTCTTATAGCTCTTAGAACCAACCTATGTATTAATTTCATAGATATTTCTTTGATTAATACAAAATATGTTAGAATTTATGGAACAATAAAATGGTATATCATACCATTCTCTTGGTACAGGGAGAAAACGACCTGACAAACAACCTCCGCTCTGTAGTAGCTTTATTAAACAAACGCAGAAGAGAATTTTTTCCTCTGGAAAAACCAGGAGCCCATAGTGTCAGTAGAGCTTCAAGCTCTACATCAAATCTATCAGCCCAATCTGCTTTGAAGAGAGGAGTAAAAATAACAAAAAACCTACGTCATGTCAACCCTGTGGGATCGACTGAAACCATTCCTCCTGCTGGTCCTAAAAGTGAAAGTCCACCAACTCCTGCTGCTGCGACTGAGACGCCATCTGGAGGATTCACTTCTAACCAACCCACGCCAGAGAAGGAGGAAAAGGAAGAGGAGGAGGATGAGGGGGAGCGTGACACGGCAGGCAGAGAGAAAAGGGAAATATCGTCGGCTGTGGCTGAAGTGATGTCTATGGATGACAGGGAAAAAAGGTCTCTTTCTTTTTTTGAAGAAAAGGCCGTCTTCACAGACTCTGCTAATGTTTCTCCTCTCTCTCCCAGTCAGTTACAGGCTGTGAAAATATGTACACGCTTCAAGGAAATTAGCAGATACCTGTCTAAGTATTACTTCAAGGAAGGTAGTATCTACAATATGTTTGCCTTAGAAGGTGTGAACCTGGAAAGCAACTCAGAGTTGATAGGATACTTGAACAGGACGATAAATAAACTACAGAGCATGTTGGTGAGAAAACTAAGAAACTACAGGAAAAACAACAAAGCCACCGTGTTTCACTACAACAAATACACAATGAAAAGTGTAGTTTCCTTGCCTCCTGGTGTGGTCATGCAACTCCCAGAAAACTTAGGGAAACAATTAGGTTTCGACGGAAGTGTTTTCCTAAGTGGAAAAACACAAAGCCCCTACGTGGTAGACCTTCAGTACAAAAGTCGATGCGCTTTCGTGTACTCTGACATAGTCAAGCACAGTCTTGTGGGTGACTCTAAAGCACCCCTTCTGAGGCAAATCAACATAAATCGCTACAACGGTGACATGCAAACCATAAGTTTCCAGAACTTGATATATCTGCCAGTCACTAAAACCACCTTCAGACAGATAGGGATATACTTAAGAGACAAGACTGGGGAACCGATACCATTTGAAAGCGGATCAGTGTCGGTGGTACTTGCCTTCAGACCTCTTCAAGGATAGGAGTATATTACCATGCTTCACTACTATGGAACACCTCCATACCTGGCCCCTAGGGGTCAGTACGCTGAATACTACAGAAAATCACAGTTTGGGAACGGTGCTTTACCAGCGTACGGTGGCAGGGGCAGACAAAGAGGGCACGGACTTGGTTCGTTGATAGGTGGTTTACTGAGAGGAGCTGTTCCCCTCTTAAGTAAAATAGGACGCTCAGCTGCCAAATCTGCAGGCAAAGCCTTGCTTACTACAGGAGCTGGAGTCTTGTCCGACGTGGTATCAGGAAAAGGCTTCAAGAAAAGTGTAGTTAGGAGAAGTAAAGCAACAGGGAAGAACTTACTCAAAAGGGCTGCTTCTTCTGCTCAAGGATACATAAGAGGTACATCTGGACCTCCTCCAGTCAAACGACGAGCTACCGGCAAGCGCGGAGGATGTAAGGGGCAACGCGGCAGAGGTAGAGGACAAGCTAGAGGAAGGACCTTGTTCTAGTCATGAGTCTCCTTCATCCCAAGGGTCAGGTATGTGCAGTAGGTGAACTAGACCTACACGCCTTGCCTGTCACTCAAAAGGACATATTAAAGTGTCAAAAAATAACCAAAACTACCAACAATGCCCTGACTCCACACACTGAATCATTTGACTTCACCTTCGAACCAAGCAACCTGTACACAGACCTCTCAGAAACTGAGCTGTACATGGAACTGGAAGCCGTGGCGGCAGACGGAACAACTCACCTTGCCGTCGGCATAGAAGCTGCTCCAGTCAACAACTTGGCACACGCTCTCTTTGCTTCCTGTCAGTTGCTGATAAATGGGGAGAAAGTCACCGGCAACAATGAAGACTATGGTCTCAAGGCCTACATTTTGGACACAATTTGTTGCAACAAAGAAGACAAAGAGACTCGGTTGAAAGGGTGTCAAAAGTACATGAAAGACACCTGTGGTCACATGGAAGCCAGAGCGGGCGAAAATGCTGGATGGACGGCACGGAGAGCAGAGTTCAGTGCCCGCAACAAACATGCCTTAGTAATGAAGCCGCACCTGGATTTAATTAAACAGTGCAAGGTGCTGCCTCCGAACTGTGAAATCAAGTTCATATTCGAAAAAAATCAGCCCAATTACTACATGACATGATGCAAGCAGCCGATCAAAACTACTGGGTCAAAATCACCAAAGCTGAAATGACACTTCTCCAAAAATGTGTCGACGACGAGGTGGTGAAAACTCATGTGAGCAGTGTCAGGAATCCACATTGGGGCCCTTTCAACTATCACATAGCCAGGTGTAAAGTAACTAAACACACTTTGGACGGCGGCTCACAAGACTACAGTTGGACTCAACCTGACACTACTCAGATCCCCACCAGGATAGTCTTGTGTATGATAAAGGAAACAGCAGCTGCTGGGACTAAGACAGAAAATCCTTTCAACTGCAGGCATTTCAACGTGAAGGAAATATGCGTGAGATATGACGATCAAAAGTTTGAGTTGAAGACCGACTTCGAAACAGGCAACTGCATCAGAGCCTACAGTCAAATGTTCATAGACAGTGGGCTGTCGACTTTGGGGCAAGACTGTGGCATAACTTTGGAAGATTTCAAAGATGGGTATTCCTTCTTTGTTTTCGACCTCACCCCAGACAGAGCACCTGAAGACAGTCGTATAAATCTCATCAAGCAAGGAAAGCTGGGCATTTCCCTTAGGTTTGCCGCCCCGACTACTCATGCCATATCTGCCGTCTTGTGTTCCTTCTACGACAACAACATCCAACTAACGGCTGACTGTCTTCCTGTCACAGACTACCACATGAACTGAGAAAAAAATGAGAACTTCAGACATAACAGGTGCACTGGGAAACCATCCACACACAAGGCGTTTCTACCTGGGAACTTTTGCCAGTAATCAATGTCCTAAAAAACCAATTCCCTCTACATGTTTCGTCAGTAACACAGATCCAAGCTCTAAACCTGGTCAGCACTGGGTGGCATTTTACGTTTCTCATAACGGGAATGTATTCTACTTTGATCCCTATGGCTTACCTCCATTTACTATATATCACCAGAGGTTCATGCAAAAGTCGTCAGATGGTCACGGGTCGTTCAGCAGAAAACAAGTGCAAAACTTTTACGCTAAAACGTGTGGAGCCCACTGCATTAACTTCCTCATAGAAACATGTCGGACCAAGGACCCACACCACACTGTGAAAAGGTTTTCTCAGGTCCCCTTCAACTTAATGGACAAAATAGTCAGGCCCTTGCTGAGAAAAAGAGAGAAGAAGAGGCAATGAATTTCGAGATGAGTCCAGAAGAAGTAGCAGTCAAAGCAGACGTGAGCAATCTTTTGGTGAAAGGGAAAGTTAAACGTGAACTGGACGTGATAGACGGGCTTCAGAGCACGGTGGAAGTAATAGACAAGATTCTCATGATCATGGCCGAGTTAATGGACAAAGTGGTAGCCCTGGAGGAGAACGACATAGGAAGAAAGGCCTTGAAGGATTTAATGGAGAGAATGCGGGCCTTAGAGGACCGTAGTCAAAGTCCTACTCCAGCCAAGACCGGGTGCAGTTGGTACTGCAACAAGAATTCATTTTCCATATAATATCCATGTACTCTGCTTGCAAGCATATCTGATTATAATGATTCATACCTAGCATGTACTCTGATAGGAAGAAAAAATAAAAAAGATTGAATTAAAAAACCGAGTTGTGTCTTCGTTGCATTTAATCTCATATCAAAATAATGAGTCATAAGTATTGCGTAAATCCATAGGAAAATTGCATCAGAAAATGAGTCATGGTTATTGTGTAATTTCTTTCAAGGATTGCACAATACACCCTCATACGTAGGTCATACGTTTTTGCAAGTAGGTTAGTAGGTCACTTCCGGTTTGCAAGTAAGTCAGCTCTAGGTATTGCACAATTCTTTTAATTTATGCATCTAGGTCAGGTCACTAGGTCAAATGGAATCCAGCTCTCTGATTGGTCGAAAAAACTAGGTCATGACCTTATGACGTCACTTCCTGTCAAATCCAGCCATCTGATTGGTTAAAACTAGGTCACTTCCGGTCTACCAGTAGGTCATGACCTAGTTAGTAGCTAATCCATTGCGCTCAGTTTGCATGTATATACTACTTATTCCCAAAACGGAACTCACTCACCTCAGGGAAGTGATTCCCCTGTGTGTTGCGAAAAAGGAATTGGTCAGAGGAGTGGTATAGGAGTGGTCCAGAGTCAGGGTGTAATTCTCAAGTAAGAACCAATTCTCTGGGGAAGTCAATTCTCAGGGAGGGGAAGAGCGGAGAATGGGAAGATCAAATAGCTACAGTGAGAATTTGGTTCCAATTCATTTCGCAACAGTCTGCACCAGGTATATAAACTAGTTAAAGCTGCATGCTATATACAGGTTTTATGGTTAAAGCAATGCACCAGTGGAATGGAAAGTGTGGGTCTGTTTGTCTCAGAGTTAGAGACCCTTTTTGTGCAGAGGCATGAGACTCCAATTTGAGACCTTTCATGATGACCTTAGATTGACTAGCTGCCTGTGTGTACCCACACTATATCGACTGACTAGCTGCCTGCGTGTACCCACACTACTACGAGAACGCTTAGGCCGACCGCAGATTCTCAGGGTATGATGACCTCTGCACGTAGAGATAAACAGTTCAGTCAGCGGCCACCAGGGGCACTCTACCTGTCAATGACGTCACCCTTGGCCCAGACAATAGTATTTACCTTTGACGAGGAGAGAAAACTGTTGATGTTGCAGACGTCTGCCCGATCTCATCGGTACATATGTTATTTCATTTTTCCACCGCTCCTGTATTCCATATTCGATACTGTAGCCTTTCGTTTTCTATAACTATACCAACCTCATCGATTATAAATGTAAAACCATTAACATGTACACTTTGTACATAATGGATAGGAAAAAAGGGAGGAGACACGACATGCGCCCATTTCAATTCTTTTTTAAGCCCGTGCAGTCATTAGAATAATCAATAAACAAAATTAATGTAGATCTATTTGCTATTCCCCCATTTAGTAGTCATTATACCCACAGACATAAGGCATAATATGCGTACATTTCACAGTTGCGCTGACTGGGTGAAATCAACACACAAGCAATCAAATCTATTTTGGAGTTAACATTAAAGACGATATGCCTGTTCATTGTTGGTTTAGATGAAGAAGTCTGCTGTCTGACAGCCCTTTGCTTTCAATTCTACCAAACAGAAAGGTGATTTGCCATCTAGACCCACCCTTCAAATATAGATAAGGAACGTCTGGTTTGGTTCTATAAATCTATTTCCCATTCCAGCCAGAGGACTCTATCTTAGACAAAGCACATTGGTTTGATGGGCACCATCTATATCTTCTGTGTAGTAACGGGATTGCTGTATTGAGTTAGGAAATTAAACTTCTAAAATTATAGTCATGTAGGAGAGGTTTTAGGTATACACCAAAGCATATCTGAATAATATTAACGATTAATCTGAATAAAGGTATTCTTTCATCTATCAAGGGGATTATCTCAAAGAGCATTCACCTCTAAGCATTTGCATCATCTCCAAGAAATCTGTGGGACATTTCGGAAGAGGGCTGCCATCCCGTGGGCGTTCTTAATTGACAAAACTGCAGGGGAAATAACCCAATTGAGAAGGCAGCCACCTGTGGTCAATTAAGCCTAATACCAATTGTGACTTTGTAATTGCCACAGGAAACATTGCCTTGATATTCCAGCTAAATCTAGAACATTAAGATATTGTTTATTTATATCAAACTTTCATAAATTTGGTTTGATATATCAAGATTTAGTCTGAAAGAGGGAAACACGTGCATAGGCTGTCTCTTCGGATGCCTATGATAGGCTAAATGCTTCCTTCTTAGTTTCTTCCAGTCTATCCCTCCCGAGTCTCTATCAGCATACCATCCCACATTGTAAAGGCAACATTATCAGAATAACGGTGGAAGCATTGTCCCAAAGTTGCCAGAGAACCTTCAAGAGATTTGTATCACTGTACTGCCACCTGGGGTTTCTTTTAAAAGCTACGCTGGTTATGGTTATGATTATGGTGGTTCACTGTTCAATTTTAAGAGGATCCCTGGACGATTCAACAGTTATTTTTCACAGTGCCGGGAACTTTAGACAAAGACTTATTCAATTCCTCTGGCCGTGTTCGACCCATCAGCATTATTTTATTTTTCTATTAGCTACTCAAATGTAAATGTTAACATGCAGGAACAGACGGCTGTGGAAAATTATTCAATATCTAGACCACATTAAACATCCCTCACAAAAACATGAAACGCTGCTCAGAAATGTCATATACGTGCCAACACCTAGTCATTTCTACATTGGCTCCAACCATACCTGCTCTAGGAGGCCGAATGTACCCTATACAAAATCACAACGACACTTGTCCAAGAAGGGAATCTCTTCGGCACTTAAAATTACGAAGGGAAATAATTTGATATGGCATGAGTCATTCAATGCCAAGTGGGACTGGGTAGAGGCTTGATGGATTTGAGGGGGGGGGGGTGAAAAAATGCCCTTTGTGTGGGACCTAAAACTTGTTAAGCCTCCTGACTGTGGGGGGGGGGGGGTCAGAAGCACCATATATTTACGTCCTTGTTATGATATGATTGAACATTCGTACACGATTTTACAGGGGTCACTTTATTTAGGGTGGTCGTCATTAGACCATATTGTGAGAGGGGGAAATGTGTTGGCTTCGGAAAATCC
This sequence comes from Acholoe squamosa, assembly GCA_949317995.1. NCBI lineage: Eukaryota > Metazoa > Annelida > Polychaeta > Phyllodocida > Polynoidae > Acholoe > Acholoe squamosa. The sequence goes on along the minus strand of OX439035.1, from coordinate 105,097,150 downwards.
ACGAAGCTCCCCCCCCCCCCTTCCAGCTGTAATTAATGCCTCGTCCCTAAAAGGAAAATGACTCAATGCAAAGCGCTTTCAAAGCATGTTCACAATTCTATTGTAGGAAGCAGTGACGAATGCCTAAGATATTGGGCCCATGATCCATCAAGGGAAGGCGCGTATTCTAAACGGTTTTACTTGATGTGCATTTCACAAAAGGTGTCATTTTCCCAAGGGACAGGGTATAATGCAACTAATGGAAATCTATTTGGATGACAGAAAATCATTACTGAGTGTACAAAGCCCCAATACAAATGTCTCCAATGCCAACAGCAAAATCTGATTTTTGCGTTCAATCTGATGAAGCCATTGGAAAGGTTTGAGTTATCAAACACGTATTGATAACTTTTTCCCCTTCCATAACATCGCAGTTAATATGTTTGATTGTCCAGAACATCCAACCACTTAGGACCTATTCATTTACAGGCATGCCGTGCTGCAATCTATTTACCTCCCAAATGATTTTCCTTCTTCCTGCCTTTCTTTCCCCTGTCATATACATGCACATAACCTACCCCGAAAATGTTGCATGATCTTTAATCAGTATATTCATTTAATTGACCCATTGTCCTTTCTTTTCTTTGGACAGGGGCTAGGGATGATAGACACTCTGAACAAATGCAATTTTACCTGGAACGTTTAAGCTGAATGGCCCCACTCTCTTTATAGTATAGCGAATTTGCCTACGTATCCTGAAACAAATTCACTTCACTTCTTTGGCACTTGGCCGACCTTGTTCCCCCTATACACTAAATCACGCAGAATCCTATTAGGAAATTAAAACGCAGAAGGAATTGGATGGGTGCCACATGCTACTCAGACAACCTGTCCATTCCCCATTGATGAATGAGAGTTTCATACGAGGATGGCAGCTAGGAAACTTCGCTAATTAAGTATTCAATTTGGGTAATGGACCTGCCATAACCTCAACTTTTATTATGATATTCTGATAGTAGTATATAGGGGTAAACTCAGCGCATAGGAACAGCTACTGAAATCGATTTGACCTACTTACGAACTGAAAGAGACCTAGTTTTGAGACCGGAAGTGATCATATATGGGCATGCGACCTACTTTCTCTAGCTCTGATTGGCTGAGAGCTATGACGTCATCACGTGATGATCATGTGATCACAATAAAAAGTAAACAATAACAAACCGAGTCTTGTCCAAGGTACACACACCACCTGCTGCTGTAGTAGCCGGCTGTAGCAGCCGTCTGCAGCTTGTTTATTTCTATAGTTGCCATGGGGTGTGGTTGCACCATATGTTTTGCACCTACAATATTTCTACTATGCTGCTAACACATGTGAAAAAACAACTTGAAGGCTTTTTTTTCATTTTTCTCACTTTTTGAATTTTCACTACAAAAAAGGGGTTACACACACACACATTCTACACCTATATGCTAATAGAGTTTTTAGTACAGTTCCAAGAACATCCTGATTTTCTTGCTCCTGGTGGTGTTTCACATTCCAACACGTGCACTTTTTCCTCCAACTTGGTCACCTTGGTCACCAAATTGTCTATGAGTTCCAGGACTAGTTCCACTACCACTTTTATTCGTTCCACATTGTTGCCCACGTCCATGTCACCAAACCTTACACGTGTAAGATGCCCCATGCAAACTACGTCCTCATCCATGGTTGGACTATTTCGTCCATTAGGTTTTTCGGTAGTTGAGAGAACATTTCCACCATGTGAGAGGGGTCCTTGCTTCAACATGCCTCTATGAGAAAGTGGATGCAGTGAGCCCCACAGGTTTTGGCGTACAGGTTCTGAAGTTGTGTTCTGTTGAAGCTTCTGTGCCTGTCTGACGATTTGGACAAGAACTTGCAATGATATTTAGTTAGAGGTGGTATGTGTTAGGGTAAGGCTGATTGCCTACCATCACTATGTGGGACACCCATCCTATAATACCAATCAAGCTAGGTTTCTCACAGTGTGCCCCCTCAACAGTCCATGTTTTGTCTCTGCTTACACCTCTCCCAGACCCACATATCAGACCAGACCCATCTCACTCTGGGCTGACACCTCTCTACTGATATGTGGTGACCACGACGACCGAAACCGTACGCGCCCGGACACGCACGGTGAAGCAGCAGACAAAATAATAAACTCAAAGTTCCGCCAACCAGGGCACACAGTGTTAGGCTTAAAAGCAGCTTTGAGACAGATATGACCCCACACAGATTAGGTAAAGGCAGAATTTGGGCCTTCTCCCTAAAAGTGATTGCTTTCCACTATAAGTACACCGTATTTCACTTATGGCTTGATATCAAGGTTCTAGAGATCAAAATATATTACAAAATACCAAATGGAAAGCTAGTATGTGGTTTATAATGTATTTATTAATGTTACTCACAATCTCAGGAGATATCCATCAAAAGGTCAAAATATTCTCAATAGTAGTTCATATCATCAAATATCCAGTACCAGTCTCACAGTACATAGCCATACACAGTTCACAATATAATAAAGTTCAGGTCCCAGAGCTCAACAAAATACAACATAAAAACAGGCAAAGGGTTCTAAATAAAGTCACAGTATCTTTAGGGTCATAATTCTACAGGTTCCTGGTAGCATATATAACCCACCCCTAGAGTCCTAGCAGTCCCTGGCTATATCTGCTCCCATAGCCACTCCACACTGGGAACTGCTCTCTGGACTCCTACTGACTCTCTCTAACCTTTCCAACTCTATTTAATCCCATCACTGTTTGCCTGTCAAAACACAGATTGGGTACTGAACAATCTTGAACTAGTGTCAGTGTCTTGGTTGTCACACCCTGAGTGGTGGAGGTGGGGGGGGGGGGGGGGCTGGTGGCACTGAAACTAAGTGGGAGTACCAGCTTTAGCACCTCCACCTCCACCCTGGAGCTGACAGCCAACAGAGTTGTACTCTAATACCCATCATATTTCTAACCAAATATATATCAAAATGCCTTTGCAATATTAATATACAAATAAATGACATTTGATAAGATTCCAATATTATATGTTATATAACATTGGATCACAATACCAAAACTCCGCAGATATAACCCTACATATGCCATAGGGATCAAAGTAGAAAACTTGACCATTTTCATTCACCTAGAAAGCCACCCAATGTTGACCCCGTTCAGAACTAGGGTTGGTGCTGCTTACGAAGCATGTGGAGGGTTTCGGAGTTTTAGGACATTGGTCACTGGAAAAAGTTCCCAGGTAGTGTCTTCGTGTGTGCGAGATGTTTTTCAACATGGCGGTGATGTCCCCAGTTTTTATTCCTAGTTCATGTGATAGTCTGTCACCGGGAGGCAGTCAGCCATGAGTTGGATGTTGTTGTGAAGCTGTGAAGGAACACATGATGGCTGAAATGGCGTGGGTGATGGGAATAGCGAACCTGAGCGTTATGCTTAGTTTTCCTTGTTTGATGAGGTTGATGCGAGAATCTTCTGGAGTTCTGTCCGGAGTTGGGTCAAATATGAAAAACGAGTGCCCGTCCATGAATTCCTCCAGAGAGATGTCGCAGTTTTGCCCGACCGCTGTCGGTGTCTTCGAATCTGTGAGGGACCTCCTTCAGGGTGAACTGCCTATAGTATAACTGGTTCTCAGTTTTGCTGCCTGCCGAAGCCGTTTCTTTTACCATAGCCAAGACCACACGTGTGGGGATTTGACTGGTGTCCGGTCAAGTCCACCTGTAGTTTTGCGAACCACCATCTGGCGTGTGCTTGGTCACTTTACACCTCAATATGTAGTAGTTGAATGGCCCGAACTACGGATCAGCGACACACTTATTTTGAGTGTCGACCACCTCGTCATGGACTGTCATCTGATTGATGCTCATTTCTGCTTTGGTTATCTTGATCCAAAACTCTTGGTCGGCCGCTTGCATCATGTAAAATTTGGGATAGTTCTCCTCAAAGATGAACGTTATTTCACAGTGGGGCGCTAATTTCTTGCACTGTTTGATTAGGTCCAGGTGTGGCCGCATGATGACCGTGTGTTTGGTCCTGGCGGCAAACTTGACCCTCCTCACCGTCCACCCCTTGTTGTCGGCTGTTCTCGCTTCCACGTGACCCGCAGTGTCCTTGTAGTATTTCTGACATCCCCGCAGGCGGGTTTCTTTGGGTTCTTTGTTGTTGGTCAAGGTGTCCAGGAGGTAAGACTTGTAGGGGTATTCCTCGATTCCCGTCACTTTTTCACCGTTGATGAGTAGCTGACATGAAGAAAACTGAGAGTGAGCAATGTTGTTGACCGGTGCGGCCTTGTCGGTTGCTACCAGGTGAGTAGTTCCGTCGGCATCTACCACTTCCAATTCCAGGTACAGTTTGGCTTCACTCAGGTCTGTCTACAGGGCGGTGGCTTCGAATGTAAAGTCGGAACATTCCGCGTGTGCAGTGAGCGCGTTGTTCGGGGCTTTGGTGACGGTTTGATTTTTGATGATGTCATTCTGAGTAATAGGCAGAGCGTGAGGGTTCAACTCTCCCAGGTCGCACACCCGGCTCTTAGGGTGTATGAGACTCATCTTTTTGCTATATTCAAAACAGAGTACCGCGTCCCTTCTGCTGCTTTCTCCTCTTTGCTGCACATCCTTTACCTACACTGGTCACACGTCGTTTGGTCGGAGTGTGCTGAGAAAGCGTGTTTATGTACCCCTTGGCTGTTGTGTTGGCACTCTTCAGAAGTTGTTGACCTGTCGCTTTGCTCCTGTCTTCTTTCCTGCTATGACATCAGACAGTACTTTCATTCCGGTCGTAAAAAGAGCTTTTCCGGCTGTCTTGGCGGCAGAGCGACCAACAGATGACAACAGGGGAACAGCACTTCAAAAAAGTTGCGATATGATAGAGCCTACCCCGTGACATCTCTGTCTGCCTACTCCTCCGTAGGTCAGCGCTAAACCGTATCCGAACTGAGTACTGCGCGTACTGCCCTCTAGGCGCTTTGTAAGCCAGCGGTCCATAGTAGTGATGCATGACGTTTCAAGCTTGCAGAGGTCAGAAAGCAAGTACCACCGTCACTTGCCTGCGTTCGAATGAGATGGGTTGCCCGGCGTTGTCCCTTAAGTAGATTCCTATTTGCCTGAAGGTCCTCTTGTCGAAGGGGAGGAAGTTCAAGTTCTGGAAGCTTAATGTAAGCATGCTGCCCGTCATGGGATTCACGGGGAAAGAGCTACCAGACTATGCCCGAGTAGACATAGATTTAACGCGACCTGAAGAAATCGTCCGCCACATACAGACTTTGCGTTTCTCCACTCAAGAAGAGGCTACCCTCGAAACCCAATTTAGTTCCCAAGTTCTCAGGCAAAAGCAACACCATGCCAGGTTGAAGGGAAACGGTGCATTTCATGGTGTAATCGTCATAGGAAAAAACGTCGACCCGACTGTTTTTCATAGAGGTTTATTAAACTTTCCGCCACTTTGGGAAAGTTGTCGGCCAAGAATTTGTTCAGGTAGCTCACGCAGTGCCAGTTGTTGTTCAAGAAACACCCTGCAGAACATCCATCAGCGATCCCTAAGTGTACCTCAGTAGGCACTTTGCATACCTAACTATCCTGAAGAAGACTTATTAAGTAAGTCGAAACGTTGATCACTACATGCAACCTACATTACTACTTATTCAACTTATAACTATTTATTCAGCCTGTAACAACTGGTAAATAAACACCAACATGAAAACTGATTTGACTGTGTCTGGTTTTATGTGCATTTCAACTTCAAGTATTTCTACTCTCAACACATTTGCATCCTTTTTGGGATCATCAGGCACCGGTCTCTGCTCTCTCTAGTTTGTGGCATCAACCTTTACCTCAGTCCCTAAAAGACTCTACCCACTTGCATCCTACATGGGATCCTAGAGAAAAAGTTCTTCAACAGAACACCCTGCAGAACATCCATCAGCACAAATGATATCTAACATCTTACCAGGATTTGTTAAATTTTCTAAGTCAAACAGGAAGTAGTATTATGAAACGCGATCCCTAAGTGTACCTCAGTAGGCACTTTGCATACCTAACTATCCTGAAGAAGACTTATTAAGTAAGTCGAAACGTTGATCACTACATGCAACCTACATTACTACTTATTCAACTTATAACTATTTATTCAGCCTGTAACAACTGGTAAATAAACACCAACATGAAAACTGATTTGACCGTGTCTGGTTTTATGTGCATTCCAACTTCAAGTTGTTCAAGAAAGCCGGTTTCAAGGCCAAGACGTGATAACGGCTCTAGAATGACCAAAGCTCATCCACTAGTGGCACAAGGTCTTTGAAAGCGATGTGTGACTTGACTGACAGATGATCTTGGTCGGTTAGGTGAGGGCATTCGCCATATGCATTCAGGTATTCAAACCGAGCAGTGGCGGCTTTTTCACCTTTTCCTCGCTGACTGGTTGGTTCCTCCTTTTTTTCCCCTCGCTCTTCTTTGCTGCCTCCTTCTCACTTAGGTGGGGTAACAGCATTTTCCACAGGGCGAGCAGGAGGCAGCATGTCAAGTTGCGTAGGAGGGCATCTGGTTAAGACAACCCCTTACCTGAGACAGTTCCAGAGGGCGACATTGTTCGAACCAGGTGTTGAACTTGTCTCTGTATCCCTTCCACTTGATCACTGCCTCTCTCTTTTTGCCTTTTTTCCCTGTATTTTAGCACCTTCTCGACAGGGTACCTTCTGCCAAGACGATCAACCATCTTCTGAACTTCGGGTTGGTAAAAGCGAGCTTTCGTTTCTTCTCCTAGGAGGTTCTTGAGGACGTAGCCTCTCTGAGACAGTTTGACCACTTCGTAAATTTCCTCTGTCCAGTTAAGTTTGTAGCCTCTGTTGAAGGTGTTTTCTTTCCTCAACATGTACACTTCTTGAGCTTCAGAGCTTGAATTTCTTTGTCCCTAGGATGTTCATGCAACCTGTAGAACAACACCTTGAAGTTAGAGGGGTTAATGTCGGCAGGAGAGGCTCCCAACGTTTTGTGGTGTGTTTTATTGTAAGGCTCCAACAAGTCCAACCATCAGTATGTCTTCGGCTCTTTTGCTCTTGACGGGTTGGGCAAATCCATATAAAATGTACTGATGACCTTTGTTCTTCTTGACGTTTTCTAGCATGTCTGTCAGGTCCAGTTGCCATTGTTTATCTATTCCCCATGTCTGTGTCTTCTGTCTGGGAAAGCGTCTCTTGTAGGATTTGTGTCTGGTGTAAGATTCTACCCCCTCTAAGACTTGTTCTATGTTTTTCCTTTGGGTTTTTCTTGAAGTGCTGACGTTGAAGTTTAGACATGCTCGTGAAACTTGCCGGTTGATTAGGATCGGTGTACAACTTGAGCACTTCTTTCTTCAGAGCCTATTGTTTTCCACCCAGATCCTTCTTGATCTATGTCTATGTTTGTTATCCCCCTAGTTTTAGACAGGGGCGACTGTAAGTGGTGACTAAGTCTTGTTGACCTAGTTCCTGTGCCCTCCCGACAAGTTTCTTGTTTCTGACATATTTCAAGAACGGATTTACCCTCTTCATGGCTCTGACAAACAGATTGTGTCCCAGAGGTTTTCTTTCGGCTAGCGTCAGTTAAAAGTTATGTTATGCTGCTACCGGGAACGGATACCCCACCTACATGTGTAAGGGTTTGTGGCCTTACGGACCTGGGGGGTTCGGGTCTTACGGTTCGGAAAGAAAGAGTAAGACAGTATTCCAAGTGTATGCCAACGGTTAGGTTTATTACTTAACGCACACTCACGGCTGCCGGATGATATCAAAGAGGCAGCTAATATTAAAAGACAGTGGTTTACATGGTGTGGAGGCCAGAAGGGCCTCTGACGTAGCGGCTGAGCCCTGGGCTTTATATACGGACCCAGGTGTTCGTCGTCAGATGTCCCCACAGACCCGGATCGGTGCTGCCACCTATCCGGAACCTGAGGAACGTCCGACGACTCGACTCACCCGCCACGTCAGACGGTACCCAACTCCTATGGTTTAATAACATGTACCTCTACACCACTCCCCCAGACATTTAGGAGGGTGTTATACATATAATATTACTAGGATAACATTTCTACATGTCTAAACCTTTAGTAATAGAGGTACAACCATAGGTATAACATTAACACCAAATTAATTATGAACCGAATGTCATATATATATTCGATAGTGAAATGTAGTTACAAATAACGATTAGGATGTTGAAATATTATACGAATTACTTGAACAAGAGACAGTTATGTGAAACGGAACTGTCTATTAAATTATTATACCACATAATATTATATTATATTCACGGTATAACTAATAAGACAAGTAATATGAATCGTATACATGTGATGATGACAGCTATGTGTAACGGAACTGTCGATAATAAAATATATCACATAATAACATCCGTATGTGTGTTTGTAGTTATTAACACCACATTTGAATATGTAGTCTTAAAGAAGACTGTTATAGTAACATCACTATATAATGACATGTCGTATATTATTAACATACGAATCCGTTAAAGATTCCGTGAGTAGTACGAATAGGGTTATTTATACCATACACTTGAAAAAAAAGAAAAAAAACTCACGGTGTGGTAATGAATATAATAATGATATATTATCACCGTGTACCTAATAACCTTTATAGCACCAGATCAATATACTTATTATACAATTTGTCTCGCAGGACAATAATATGTGTTTTCTGGTAAGGTTTAACGGATCTTATAATATGAATGCTAATAATAATCAGAGATCCGTTTCAAGAAAATGTCTATGTACCCGTATCATAATATGTATCTAGTGGATATGCACATACATATAATATTATAGAAAAATAGAAATATGACATTATATACAATATACAGGAATTATAAATGCTGCTGAAGTCTTCTGCCGTATCCTCCGGGTACTAGTAGGTAGGTGTGGTCAGCTAACCACGGGATGGACGTGCTAAAGTTTATAGTTTCCTTATATAGAGTGAACACGGTAGTTGATTTTGGGGCAGCTACCCACAATCCTCTAGTAGTGCTAAAGTTTGTAGTATATCCGAATGGTGTAGATTTGTAGAATAATAGTCCGGATGTGTCAACTATGTAGAGAACGTAATCCTTTTTAAGCTTAGTTGACATAAGTAAATAATAGTCCGATATAGGTTGATCCGGAAGTAATAGTAGTATTTGATATAAGTCCATTCGGGAGTACAGATGAGTTGTAGAGGTAAATCGTAAAGTCCATCCTAGTAAGTGGTTAGCACGGGTAACAGCAGGAGTCTGGAACTGGCATCCGGATACGTCTCACAGCAGCAAGTCTACTATCGGATTGTTCATGGATGAAGTTATAAATCCGAAAAGGCTATTCAGGGTGCAATAAAGTTATACAACCTGAATTATACAATAGACTGGTCATAAGAGGAACCCGGAACACATACCATAGGTGTTCATACACTAGTGAATAAAACATTCGCAGACCTATAGGGTTCCGCAAAGACTATATCTGGTCATTAAAAAAAAATTATAGAAAAAATAACCCTAGCATGCTTAAACGGATTTCTTAGCATGCTTCTTCTTAAGAAGAGCTAAAGCCGACTCGGGAGTGCCGTCCCACTCGTCCAAGTCGACTCCGAACACCCTCATGAACTTAGTGTTCAGATTGGTGTTCCGAGTGATCTCCTCTTTTACACGCTTCTCCAACACGTGTACATCCATAGCTGCCTTTTCTTGGGCAGCTGCGGCAGCCTCCTCCTGGGCCTTCACATCGTCCCGGATGAGGGTCTCGAGGCGTTGCTTTTCGGCGTCGCCCACCTGCTTCAAGCACATCAGGGTGTCATTTAGGAGACCCTGATGAAACTCGGTCGCTTTTTCGCGAACACACTTCTCCCAGTGGGTGTAGATGGCCTTTTGGACATCTGCCTCCCCCTGGCGAGACTTCTCGAACCAAACTTCCGCATTACCGGTTTTAATGGTAATAGCGTCTTTTGGTTTCGCAGGTGCAGCGACAGCCTTGGGAGGAGTCGAGGCGGCCTGTGGACCACTTCCAGGTTTAGGGCTTCCGGACACACCTGCCGTTGGTACACAGTAGGCAGGTGGTGCATTCTGCTTCAGTCCCATTTGCAGGTACATGTTTAACTGCTCCTGGGTAAAGGTAACTGGTGGGGCGGCTGGAGCGGATGCAGATCCGGCGGCAGCAGATGCGGTGGTCTTCTTTGGCATAAGGCGACCATCCTTTCCTACCACCAAGGTCTGGCTCTCAGGTCCAGGTCCCTGGTTTAAGGACGGAAAGTTTCGAGAACTCACTTTCCCAGGTTTAGATACGGCTCCAGCGTATCCGGCAGGTTCGGGCTTCTTGAACACCGGAGTGCCCTGAGCCTGCTCTGCGGGGTGCCTAGCCAGAGGGGACCTGGAACGGTCCTCTGCTCTGACTTTCGGTTTAGTCGTGCTCTGACCATTACCGTTGCCGCCACGGTTCTGATCTCTCCTGCTCCTTTCACGAGCTCTCTTTGCATCCTTTCCGGATTCCTCGCATTTCTGCCAGAGAGACTCGTGCATGTCCAATTTACCCTTTCCAGGAGTCAGGACTATCTTTGCTCTGAGTTTCGAATCCTTGGTCTTCGGAACTTCGCAGAGGACTTGGTCCCCTGGTCGGATCTTAGACCAAGCATCCTCGCTCAGACTGTCGAACTCCTTCATGAGTTCCTGATGAAGCTCCATGATGCGCTTCCGTGCCCCGTCCAAACCTTCTGCGTGGCATTTCTTCTGGTGTCTAGCCAGATCACTACGTCGGTTGTATTGCACCTTCGTAGTACACTTCTTGCCCTTCTTACCATAACTCGGATCACAAATGTAAACCGGGTGATGGTGGAAGTGGGCCTCTACCAGATGCCGTTGAAACCGGGCTGGAGTACTCCAGGTCCGGATCGAGACATCACTCGCATCCTGGCAGATAGAGAAGGGACAGGACTTTTGATCGTCGCCGTACCACTTCTCTAAAGCCCAACGCAGCTTCCTCCTCTGGGTATAAGTGTAATACCCTTCGGTGTGGTTTAGCATAAGCCACATCTTTCGATAGGCTTTGCTCGGATTGGGGTCCTCGTCCGAAAGACGCATCCAATCTTCATCATCCGACTCATCGTTCTTATTGATTGAGTCTGGACAGGCATAGAGGGTAGAGCCGTCCTTCTTTACTCCGTACGCACAGTCGGAGAAACACGTCGGAATCCGGGTTTTGAATCCGGATTTGGCGTTAGCCCAGCGTTCGGCCTCGGTTTGAGTTGATGGAGTGGCCTTCTCATCATACTCAACCGAGGACTCGTGCACAGACTCCTCGTCAGACGATTCAACCTCCATGGCAGTACTGCCGGTGGTTGAAGTGCTGGGTTTCGGCTCGGCCTTTGCAGAATCTGGGAGATTCTTAAGTTTCCGAGCAGCGGACCTTCGGTTCTTGCTGACCTTCCAGTCTTCCTCCGGTTCCTGGGTTCCGGATGTGCTGGAGGTCGAGGCTTCTACCTGGGTGGTAGTACTGCCGGTGGCTGGTGTAGCACTGGCTGAACTTCTGGCAGAGAGTTTCAGGTCAGGGATAGGAGGTGCGGGTGCTTCCGCGGCCCTCTTAGCCTCTTCCTGAGCCTCACGTTCGGCAGTCATTCGGCGGACGAGAACCGTCCGAATGGCTGCACCTCGGTCCATACCAATTAGTGAACCGTTCTGGACGTCCACTAGTTCTTGCTCGGTAATATAAATACCTTCATCCCACTGCTCGAAGTTAGCAGCTGCCTCCCGGTACTCCTTTGTGGTCCGGTACTGGGGCCGGGTAGCACAAGGGCGGGGGTAAGTCTGCCCCTCGGAATCCGAGACGCAGCCTACCCAGTTGATGTTCTTTGCCTTGATGTTCCACAGGGACATGTCCGGCTTAGGGTACGTACCGAGCTCGAGGGCTCGGTTGGCTTCATACACTGTCTCGCGGAAGTCAGCGTCTACCATAAGTCCCCGTTGGAACCACGGCCAGTCTCGAAGCCACTCGGGAGGCGTCCTGGTCAGCTGATCGGGAACCATAACGCCCTCGACAGCTACCCTAACTTTCGGGTCCAACCTGACTGGTGTCCCGTCTGCGTAGGTCACTTGCGCCTGTAGTTCCGGGTGGACATACAGGTAGCGACCATCGTATTCTACTGGGAACGGGTCAGCCACTGCTGGCTTCCACTGGTCCTTCGAGCCGTCGACTTGTGTGGTCTCGGACTCTGTCGCTGCGGGTTCAGCACTCGCAGTCGCTCCGGATTCCTCTGGTGGAAGTGGAGATAGCATCTTCTCTGGCTCATTTAGTGAAAATGAAGCCAGTTTCTCCTCGAACGAGCGATCCGTGGATTCCTCCACGTCCATCATCTCGCTCTCTTCCTGTGTAACAGGCGACAAAGCTTCCGGAAAAGCTTCTGCGGACGGAGTCAGCTTATCCGGGTCACCGGATAGCTTGGCTGCAGCTACGGATTCCTCAGCCATGACTGGGGAATCGCCCACGGGAGTAAACTACTCCTTTTTCCGGCTTTTACGGCGCCAGGGCCGACACAAACGGAGTCTGTCTACCAGGAGACAGACTCTGGAGGAGCAGCGAGGGGTTTGCTAACCGGTAAAATCCAAGAAGGGAGCGAGCTCGACCGTCTTAGAAGTTACCGAAAAACAATATGGCGACAGGCCAGCATTCGTGACGTCATTTCCCCGTTTCACGCGGGGTCACGAGAGGTCAGCCGAGACTGGACACTGTGACGTCATGCGGAAACGCACGTGCTACAGGCGGTACATCAACAAACTGATTGTTTTTAGGTAATTATCGCTCACACCGATGACTAGGCTGGGGATTTAAGTGGAGATTATGGAAAGCTTAAGCAAATCCACCGGATTATCCGTCCACTACCCATTGGTACATCATGCGGCGGCGACAAATAAGCCTTTAGGGTCAGTTGTCATCCGTTCCTCTAAATGTAAACATTACACTCGTTGTGTATACAGGTTAGGTCACTGCAGTCCTCTGGGCAATTCGGGGGCTGCGGCGAACGTATCTCCCCTTCTCGGATAGTTCTTTATCAGACCTGACAGTCTGAAGAGCTTTCTCTAGGTGCTTCTTAGCCTTAGAAACACCTTTCCTCCTCTTTTTGTCTTCACCTGCCGATACTTTTTTAACTCCCCCACGCTTAATCGGTGTTGGCGTGGGTGTCACTGATTCGGAACACTTCTTGGGTCTACCACGACCGCGCTTCACTGTAGTGTTCTTTACCTGGTCTATTATGCGATTCTGGTTCAGGATCTTTCCGGAACCTTCACCATACATTTCTGTGGAGGTCTCCCTCCCAGACCATTTCCTTAATCTAGCCACATTTGACTTATAAAGTCGACCAAGGTCAGATTTAATAATTACGGTACAATCACTGATAACTTGTGTTATAGTAAAGGGACCGTTCCAATTAGACGCTAATTTTATGTGTCTAAGCGGTTCATGTAATCTGAGAACTCTGTCTCCGGATTGGAATTTCCGACGCTTTAAATCGGTATCGTATCCTACTTTCTGCCATTTGGCACTTTTCTCCAAATCAATTCGGACAGACTCATATGCTTTTCTAAATCTGTCTCTTAAACATTCCACAAAAACTACATGGCAAGGTAGTTCAGGGTCCATCCCTACAACTCCAAAAACTAGGTCAGCAGGCATTATCAAATCCTCTCCGAATACTAAAAGGTTCAGAGAACAATTTGTACTTGAATGTACCGTACTGTTATAAGCATGTGTCACGAAATGACATTGCTCATCCCAGTCATCCATATGTTCATTAACGAGTGACTTTAGAACTTGGATGAGGGTTCTATTGAACCTTTCCACCAATCCGTCGCTTTGTGGCCTATACGGGTTGGTTCTAGTCTTGCAAATAGCTAAGTATTCGCACATACCCTGCCAGAGATTTGATTCGAATTCTCTGCCTTGGTCACTGTGTAACATTAATGGTACACCGAAACTTAGTACCCAACCTTTTACAAAGGCTTCGGCACAAGTAATTGCTTTGTGGTCCGGTAGTGGAAATACTTTAGTGTATTTCGTATAATAATCACACACTACCATCATACAGGTATTATCATTAGCGGTTGTATTAAATCCACTAATAATATCTACCCCGATTCTTGCGAATCTAACTCCGAAAAGTTCTTGGGATAGGGGAAGTTTGCCCATCCCGGGTCCGGGTTTGTTTTTACAACAATCCGGACAGGTGGTTACCCATCTTTGCAAGTCCCGTGTCATGCCAGGCCAATAGTATTTCTTGGAAAGTCGTGCTAGCGAGCGTTTCCTTCCGAAATGACCACTGGTCCGATGCCCATGACAGAAGTACATAATGTCATGTCTCATAGCATGTGGTATCACCACTTGCATGATTCTCTCACCATTATTACATGGCTTCCAACGGTATAACACGCCTTTCCGGACTTCAAGCTCGGTCCATTGAGCAAGAAACCTTCTCATTTCTCGATTTTCCAGAGAGACCTCTGGTCTAACTGGACGTATACCCTTTGGTACTAATTGCAGTAGCTGCGCAGTTATCGAGTCAGCTTCCTGGAAATGTCGTATGTGATCCATAGACCAATCCAGTATACTGGCAACTAGGGGTACGAATGGTCTTCGAATCCCTGCTAACACTGCCCTATGAGCTCCACAATCAGTACAATCCGGATTATCACATTTCCGGATTGGTATTCGAGACAAAGCATCAGCATTTAAATGCTTAACTCCGGGTCTATGCTGAATCTGTTGATGTTCAAGCCCATATTCGGATAAATGGGCTAGCCATCGGCCTAACATTCCTTCAGCATCTCGGAAGTTCAGTAGCCACCTTAAAGAGGAATGATCCGTACGTAAAGTAAAGTTCGTTCCCCATAGAAAATGTTTGAACTTCTTGGTATATACGACTACTGCTAACAACTCTCTTTTGGTTGTGCAGTAATTGCGCTGAGTCTTGCTCAGTGTGTTGCTGGCAAAGGCAATGGGTACTTCTCTCCCATTTTGGACTTGCGAGAGAGCTGCACCAATGCTATCATTACTAGCATCAGTATCCAGTATGAAATGATCCGTTTCATTCGGATATTGCAATACGGGAGTACTCGTGAACAGGTCTTTTAGCTTTTGAAAAGCGGTTTCCTGTTCATGCGTCCAAGGAAATTTTTCCTTGGTACTTCCTGGAGTCCAGTTAGCTATTGCTTGTAATGGGTAACTGACTCTAGAATAGTTCGGAATAAATTCCCTGTAATAGGAACAGAATCCTAAAAAGGACCTCACTTCCTTGGGTGTTTTAGGTCTATTCCAATTCGTAACTGATTCGATTTTTTCCGGATCAGCCTTTATTCCTTCATCACTGATGACGCGGCCCAAATAATTTATGGACTTTCTAAACATGTGGCATTTCTTAGGTTTCAATTTGAGACCATTAGAAATAATACGTTCTAGTACCATTTTCAGGTTATTAGAACACTCTTCGAATGTTTTTCCGAAGACAATGACATCGTCTAGATATACAAGACATCTTTTCCACAATAAATCACTTAGAATTGTTTCCATCATTGCTTCAAATGTTGCAGGTGCATTGCACAGTCCAAACGGCATTACATTATATTGGAATAATCCAATATGACTCGAAAATGCAGTTTTCTCCATATCTGAAGGGTTCATTCCCACTTGCCAGTAGCCTGATTGCAAGTCTAGGGTACAAAACCAGCTGTTTCCTCCTAAGGAGTCAATGGTTTCATCTATTCTCGGTAATGGATACGAATTCTTTTTCGTTATTCCATTCAACTTCCTGTAGTCTATGCAGAAACGGATAGTACCGTCTTTCTTTGTTACCATACACACAGGACTACTCCATGGACTATTGGAAGGGACTATTACATCCTGTTCCAACATCTTGTTTATTTCATCTTCAGCTACTCTCTTTTTTGCTAAAGGTAACCGTCTATACGGTATCTTAAAGGGTTCGGCATCTCCAGTATCTATTTTATGTAATACTTTATTTGTCGTACCTAGTTTTTCACCAGGTTTGGCAAAGGCAGTATGATACTGACAGAGCATATCATAGAACTCTTTCCGGTGTTCCGGATTTTCTAATGAAGTTTCTTCATACAACTTAAGTAAGTCTTCCGAAATTTCATCATCCCCTGTTACCTTCTGTAAGCTTAGCTTACTATCCGTTACAGTTTCCGAAAGGGTCACATTTCCAAAAACTTGTCCCTTTTTCAAGTAGATAGTAGTGTTTCCAGTATTGGAGACAGGTACTACCGACCAGGATGCATTCGCTACTATCGTGTCTACAGAATTTAATCCGATACTTGATAACGTAACTACATCCGGTTCTATCACTGCAGGCTTATTACGCATTGCAGGATCACTTCTTACAAGCACATCACAGGCTACTCCCGGAGGGATTCGCACAGTGTGTGCCACACTAGCCATACTGCTCACTTGTCTCAGTACACATCTAACCTTTACGGGATACGGGTATCTCACACTCAACACTCCTGTTTGAGGTTCTAACACAGCACCATACAGGGATGCGAAATCCAACCCAAGTATCCCCTCATCTGCTATATCCGCAACGGTGGTGCTCATGACATAGTCATGGATACCATCCAACTGTAGTTTCACACAAGTTCTACCATACGTTTGCAAGGTACTGCCGTCGGCCGTCTGAGCACTTCCTCCCGATTTGAGAGTATCATGTTCATCCGGTATAAGATCGTAGAACCCCCTGGAGATACAAGAGTGGCTAGCTCCCGTATCCACAAGGAATTCGGCAGATCTTCCGTTAACAGTGAGGCAAACATACCACCGCCTTCCGTTTAGAACAGAGGGTATGTCCGTGACAATCGGAACGTCATTTTTCACACCAGGAGTCGATCCACATCTTTTCAGGAATTCCAGACAAGGATGACCCGGGGGCAGGTGGGCACCACAGACCTTGGCTAATTCATAGCCGCCTGCCTCGTTACTGATATTGGGTTTCCCCTGTGCGCCCGTGGCACCTGTTATATCAGCTTCCCTAACCTTCCGGGTGTCTACAACCACCTCGGTGTTAGGCGATCTTGTTACTAAATGCGAACCATCGTCACGGATGGTGATATTATGGCAAGATTTGTCACTGGGATCCCCTTCTTTGCCCCTCGGGAGATCCCTTTCTAGTTTTCCTCTGTACTTATCCCAGAGACACCCTCCTGTTTACGCGGAACAGGCTTCTCAGCCATACATTCGGGAGCAAAATGCCCCAGTTTCTGACATCTGAAACATCTCCTTTGAGATTTATCAACTCTTGGTCTCCTTAGAGCTTCTGTTAATCCGGCTATTAATGTTTCCATCATGTTAGTCGGAGCAACAGTGGCTGCTACAGTTGAGTTCGCCGTAGAGGCTACACTGCCATGTTGAGTTGATCCGGAAGCTGTTTTACCAGCAACAGATCCTCCTCTCCCTCTCGAATGTACTTTCCTATACCGCTTTTGTCGGTAATACTTTCCAGCCACCTGGACTGAACCAATATATTCTCCGTTTTCATCGGAGACATATTCATCTTCCTCATCAACTTCATTCGATTCAACCGGAGCTAACTGGGAAGTATCATATACCGGAGCAGGTGTACCTCCGTATTGGAATGGAGCTGCTCTTACTGGACTAGGTCCAAGACCTACCAGACGTTTCTTCATGTCATGTCCATCGATTGCTATGAACAGATCACTGAAGGAAGTGTCATCTTTCCAGGAGTCCCAGACCACTTGCTTATGATCCGGATCTCGCAATCCACTATAGAATTGTATAAACAATTCTTGTAGATAACAATCATCGTCATGAGCCCAATTTGGACGTGCTTTCGAAAGCAAGTCCTGTAGCTCCAAACCAAAGACTTTGTGTGATTCTTTAGGTTTTTGTGTTCTCTTCTTAAAGCTTACCCACGGATCTTCTCTAACGATTGATCCGAAAAGGTATGCGGCACATTCGACCAATTGATCATAGGTACCGTATATTCCGTAAGCTGCTCTCCATTGGTTGTGAGCTACTTTTCCGCCTTTATTTAACCAACAAATCAAATATGGCAGAGCTTCTTCTTTTGTCCATCCACTACAATTGACTTCGTCGACAAAAGCTTGATACCTGTCCTTCCATGGATCATTAGAATCATATGGAGGGGGTATCCGTGCCTGCCTACGTGCCAGATTATTACATCCGCGTAGTCTATCTGCTTCTCGCATGCTCCAGTTCATGACTTCCATGCCGTCCGCTCCCTTTCGGTAGCAGTCAATGCCAAGGTTTTGGATACATTGGCTCCTATCAAAGATGGTTTGCATCCCTGCAGGCATAGAAGTTCTCCTGTTTGGTTTCCTGCCATCTCCTCCTGATCCTGATCCTCCGGATCCGGATCCTCCTGGGCCGCCTGGAGGGTTTCCTCCTGGTGGACCATTATTATTATAGCTTCCGGATGAACCACCAGGGCATCCGCCATTGTAACCGGTGTTTCCAGAAGACGCATATCTAGGGTAAGAATCATTTTGATTCCATCCCTGGTTATAGCTATTACCATTTTGATAATTACCACTTCCTGATGGATTATAATTATTTCTATATCCATAGGAAGATGTTCTTGGTTGGTACGTACCGCCATTAATATTGTTTTGTGACGGGTTTGGTCTCGGAAAACGTCCATCAGTAGGACCATTACCAGAACCTGGGGGGGGATTCGGTAATCTTGGTACTGCTGGTGTACTGTGGCCGGGTTGGGGGAAATATGAAGGTGGTGTCAACATATGCCTCATTGGTCCGGGTGCTCTTGGTTGTGCCACGGGTGTATTATTATTATTCCCTGTAGCACCATCGTGAGTCGCTTTGATTTTGTGACTCAAATCTGGTATGGGTGGTGCCGGACCTATCGTGTCCAGCATTGGAATTACTGGTTTAGATGCGGTTTCATTTACTGCGGCATTATCCGGTTTCTTGTAGATTCCGGATACTACATTCTTGTCAGCCCCATCATCAACGAATGGGCTGTATCTAATTGGGGTTGCATCTTTAGATGTCTTTCCCAACATTGTAGATACCACAGCTGGATCTATATTACCTATAGTTAACTGGGCTGCTTCTACATATTTATCTAGAGTTATTGCAGTAGTCTGCAATTCCTGAAGCTCATTTGTGAGTTTCTGTCTATCCTCCTCCAGTTGTTTGTTGTAAGCTATGATGCCTACCCGGATGGTTTCATTGTCTTCAGCTTGTTTACTACACTGAAGTTTCAATTTATCCAACTCGTCCTGATAATGGCGAATTTCGGATTCGAATTTTGCCTTATCAAGGTTTAGTTGGTCGTTCGTATCTATGTATGTTTGGATACGAATGTGCCTATTATCATATTCTTTGTTGAATGATTCTCTCATTGAATGAAGTTTTAGTTCTTCATTCTCGAGTTCTTTCATATACTCGCTCCTTCTGGCTTCGAATTCCTTTCGCATGCCAGTTAGGTCCTCTTCCATCTGAAGTTTTTCATGGAATACTTCATCCTTAGCTTTGACCAAGGTATTTAAATTCTCGTTCAAAGTTACATAAGTTTCATTCAACAACAGGACATCCGGTCGTTTTAATTCCTCACCTTCCGGTACCGCATAGGTTAAGTCGCCATCTATAGCGCTATAATCTAATATTGGTAATTCGGGCCTGGGTAATCTATAAGGTAGTTCTCCGAATGTTACCCTTTTTCGCATTGGTGCCGGATGTTCTGGGTTAGTACTACCACCAACTTCGAACATCGAATCACTTAATTCGTCAACAAGCGATTGTTGGCCTATTAAGTTACTATGTCTCTGTATAGACTGTTCGCGTCGTACAGAGTCTGGCAGATTCTCCTCACTATCATTATAGTGGGGTCCGGGATCTCTCCAAGATGCTGATTCTGCATCTTGCGAGGCCGAATGGGCTTGGAGCATTAATGATCCATTTCCATTCTCTTGGGCAAGTGATTGCCCTGCTGGGTTAGCTTCCCTAAGGGTGTCTAACCCATGTACTAGCCGTTCGGACATTATAACGTCCGGGCTATACACCAGAATTAACTGGTCACGGCACCAGTGTAAGGGTTTGTGGCCTTACGGACCTGGGGGGTTCGGGTCTTACGGTTCGGAAAGAAAGAGTAAGACAGTATTCCAAGTGTATGCCAACGGTTAGGTTTATTACTTAACGCACACTCACGGCTGCCGGATGATATCAAAGAGGCAGCTAATATTAAAAGACAGTGGTTTACATGGTGTGGAGGCCAGAAGGGCCTCTGACGTAGCGGCTGAGCCCTGGGCTTTATATACGGACCCAGGTGTTCGTCGTCAGATGTCCCCACAGACCCGGATCGGTGCTGCCACCTATCCGGAACCTGAGGAACGTCCGACGACTCGACTCACCCGCCACGTCAGACGGTACCCAACTCCTATGGTTTAATAACGTGTACCTCTACACATGTATTTTTTACCGTTTTGGTCCCAGTTGAGCACCTCTGCATTTCCTCAAAGGAGGAGTTGGGTGTACAGTTTCGAGTGGTAGCGCGATAACTTGATGGAATGCCTCATAATAATTCTCTTTCCACAAGGGCAAAGATGGGTTTTTGCTTTCCCTCCTCCTCCTCCTCCTCTTTGTCTTCCTCCCGCTTGCGGGAGGAAGACAAGAGTCCCATTCGTAGTCAGCCGAGGGGCACGATCAGTGGCATTGGATTATTCAATGTTGTCGTCGTCAGTGTCGTCCTCGTCAGTGTCGTTTTGCTGGTCCTGGTCGTTCTCATCTTAGTTCTGACTTGACGTTTGAGGTCTCCTTCTTATAGCCGCCGCGAATGATGCAAATTTTATACCTTTGGCCTTGGCTTTTTTCATGAGAATAGAGGACTTCACCATGAGTTGGTTGTATCTCCACAGTCTCTCTTTAGCTTTAAGGCTTGGAGAACCTCTTGCGCTTTTCTCTTTCTCCTGTCACGACTTAAAAAAGAAAGACGTCGGACCAACTCATATCTGCCAAGGACAACAACAACAACGGCAACAGCAACAGCAACAACAATGATTCAATCATGCAAAGAACACTCTCCCTGACAATCAACCTTGTACACCGGAGGTTGACCTTATAGAAGTGAAAAAAGCTGCAGTGGTCGACTTACAGGGTGACATGACTTGGTCAAGTTGTTTTTTTTTTGCAACAAAAAAGAAAATGGCTCTGAGAAAAGAAAAAAAAAACTTACACAGTCAACTGTCCTAGGTGTAACATGCCTAGACCACCGCAACTTTTGACAGTGCAAAACAGCAGAAAACCTTTATGTCACTCGCCCACCTGTGTGCGAGAAGAACTAACGAAAACCACTTCTGTCCCTGAAGTGAAAGACAAAGACCCGTCTTACAGAGAAACATACGAGGACAACTTTAAATCTATAGCGGGTGGATGAGCAGTCTTAGGAACAGTGCAAAGCATTTTCAACGTCAGATTCACCTCTTCTGAAAGCGATTCTAGTCTATGCCTACAGAGTGGCCATTTCTTTCGGTGGACTTTATGCAGCATAGAAGAGGGGGACCGCCCAAAGTTATGTACTTTCACGCCTCTGCCAATAACACATCCTTGTTCTATGACAGCGATGACCATCAAGAGCTACTTTCTCATGAGAAATGAGCGAGACTTTGAGGACTACATGGAATACATAAGGCGTCAAGTTAGAAAGGATGCGCTTCGACCCTCTACCAAATGGCTCTTTGTCACCAAAGTCAATGCCAACATCACCTTCTTGAGAGCTTCAGCGGGGTAAATTAAACTTGATCTGTACAGGTTTAACACAGAGAGGCATGATACACTTTCACAGAGAGCTAAAGAGTAAAAGACCTTACGACAATCATCTTTTGATGCCTCTCCTATCACAAGTACTGCTCTCTGAAACACACTGAAGCACTTTTCCACCAAGCCTATCCAGAGGCAAATGCGAAAACCTTCACAGGGGTAAGCTTAGAGGACATGGACAGAAAAAAAAGAGAAGCGTCCGAGTGGAGAGAAGCAAACTGCGTTACAGGAGAAACATCATGAACCTCAATCTCTACGATTCTCACGTCAGCCCCATAACGAACATGGGTCGGTACGGTCAAATTTACCCCTGTGAGTTATGTCATAAGCTGTTTACTCTCTCAAGAGGCACAGGGGTGTGAAAAGAAATTGCACCAAAGTGACTTTCAGGTTCAAAGGGGGCATCTATAAACCCGCCAGATCTGTTTTTCATCTCTTGGAGGAGTCGGGCATAAAAAACCTCGGCGTTGAAAATATACCCATATAAAATAGTCTTTGACTTTAAAGTTTCTTCGTGAAGCACCACGTTCAAGGAAAGGAAGCCAACAACACCATCATCGAAAAAGACCACGCTCCCCTTTCGGCTAGTGTTGCTTCAGATTTCCCTGGTTATACCATGCCAGTGTGTTTTGTGCGACGTTCTAACAGACACGACGATCCCCTGGTGCAGTCGGTGTTAGAACACATAAACAATTTAGGTTGAAACATAGGCGCTGCACTGAAAGACGCTTTCAGAGAAATACTGGATGAGTTGGACGAGGTGATAGAGAGGAAGAAAAACATCGACTCGGTGAGAAAAAAAACGACACACGGAGAAACAGTGGAAAAGAAACTGCTCGTCTACATTGAAAAGGTGCCAGTCATTGGATTCAACTCGGGAAAATACATCCTGAACTTGATAAAGAATGAGTTTCCCTCCTTCTTTTCAAAATGGGACAAACAGGAAGCGAAAACCATCAAAAGGTGTAACCAGTACATGGCTCCAGGCTATCAAGTTGTTATTCACATGTGTAACAACCAACTTCGTGACAACAATGGTACTATGTTAGCAACGTAGTAGAAACATAGGTGCAAGCAGATCCCTTTGATCATTTTTTTCTTTTGCTGTAGCAGGCATCCATGACGACAAAAAAAATAAACGAGGGTTCTTAGTGTTGCACACCGACCACATGGTCGGTTTGTTGTGATCACGTGATCATCACATGATGATGTCATAGCTCTCAGCCAATCAGAGCTCGAGAAAGTAGGTCATATGCCCATATATGGTCACTTCCGGTCTCAATACTAGGTCACTTCCGGTTCGTAAGTAGGTCAAATCGATTTCAGTAGCTGTTCCTATGCGCTGAGTTTACCCCTATATATACTACTTCTGATATGAGAGTTAACCTTGGCCTATTGTTTAGCAAGGGTCTGAGAGAATCTTACCTATCAACCTTAGGTCGTTGTTTTCAACTTAAAACATGTCTGAATCAGGTGGATTTTTTAATGAGCAAGTGCCTGCAAGATGCACAGGGGACTTATAAAACATTGATGATGAGTCAGGTTAGTCTTTTGCATGCATGACTATGTTCTTTTGTTCCTTTGTCCTCAGGTGTTCCCCTGGGCCTACTTTCGGCTGCGTGCAAAACCAAAACCTACTTACGCACTGAAACATCAACACGTTTCAACAAATTAAAAAATGACCAGACTGAGACCGAATGGATGGAAAACATTGCATGAGGAGAGTGTGGTAATGAATAGATTTCAATAGTGTTTACGTGCTACCTTTGCAAACCTGGCCATTCCCCTGTGGATAGGGATCTCCTGGATGTCGATATTTTTTCAGCTTTGAGAACAGTTTAATTTTAAAGATCCTTGAAAATTGGGCCTACAAGCATAGGCACATAAGCACATTCTTTATTCAGCCATGGGAAAACCATCATGACTGTTCCCATACATATGCAGACACTTAGTTTTGTGAGGAGAAGCCTCCCCCCATGTGCACCACCTCAAAAGATTTTGCACATGTATGCCGTAATGCTATGAATGGAATGAGGATGGAAATAATACTGTGGATGATACTGCACATTTTATTCCGATACAACTGTACGCTTTATATTAAAGGGTGGTGATCGCTTTGGAGTGATGGACAAATGGAGGCCTAGCGATCTGTGTTATATTATCAATAGTATAGCAATAACATTGATAGGGAATGTAAATAATCATTAAAGCAATCTGCACAGAAGTTGAAATAAACACATGTGCGGAAAATACAAAAGGGAAAAGCAATCAGGAATTCACACTACAATTCGAAACCCAGTGGATAGAAGGTACATATCTATGATTGTGAGGTGGGAAAAGGAACGCCTTCTTCAACCCAGGGCAGCTCGTGGTATGGGGGCCCACAACTATACCCTGGTTGCTTCTAACCAGGTATAGTTGTGGCCAGATAAATGAGCCTGGGCCAGGGGGAGGATGATCTAGGATCTAGCCCAGTAAGCCTGGATAGTCAGGAATCAATGGGACCCATCGATTCACACATTTCCTAAATGCAATGGTGTCCGTTATAGCAGAAAGAGGGAATTACAGTGATGTAGAGCCCAGTTGTTGGCCTTGCTGTTTACTTGAGATTCTCTCCCTATGGCCAGGAGGGTATCTCAAAAAGATTTGGAATTGATCCTGTCGGAGGTGATAATTCCAAAATTGAACTCACTGACCTTCTGGAGTGGATTCCCTCTTGTATTGTAAAGAGGGAGTCAGTTATAGGAGTGGTATAGGAGGGGTCCAGTCTCTTATTTTGCAACTCGACCTATTTCCGCGCAGTTCACTTGTAGCAGAAGTCAAGCAGGGAAGTCTGTTCTTAGGGTGAGAAATGTAGGAGAACTGCAGGATCAAATAGTTACGGTGAGAACTGGTTTCCCAATCTTTTTGAGATACCCTCCTGTCTTGTTAACCCAATTTCCATTCTGTATCACTGAAATGGGGGATATCAATCATTGCTCAGTGGAAGTGAATGAATCTGAGCAAACAATGAAATCGCAAACAGAGAGATCGCTCTGGAAATGGGCTGAAAACACTGGAAATACAGATCCCACTTTCTTGACTTTGGTTTGACTGACCACATTCACATCTCAACGCTGCTCCTGCATCATTCCCAAAATATTTATCCCTGCAAGTGAAAAACAATGGCATCACACAGGAGTCGAGAATTAGCCTTAAATTTGCAAAAAGTGCTCAGAGGCTTTGAGGTAATGTCACCATTTTTTTTCTTCTGACTGGAGTGTTTCTAGTACTTAATTTCAAGAAGACAGTTAGTGGCTACTACACGTGCATGTTCTGGTTAAAGTTGGTACATCAGTTATGAGCTTGATACTTGCTCAGGGAAAGAATGACTAAGTAAGTCCCACATCTAAAGTACTATCTAACCCCTTGCAGTGACCCTGGCAGTGTGTTATAGCATCAGTAAAAGTTAGGGGCGCACCTTATATGCGGTGTCCTTTCAATAAAATTACTGAATTAGTACAAAATTAGTCCAGAACAAGCCCCTGGTGGGCCTTGAAGAATTCTCTCAAGCTAGGTGTGTCTTTATAAGTGAAGTACATCTTGAAATATATAAGCAAATGTCAATGACTTTGGGATATTTTTGCATCGTATTCACCAAGGCTGTCCGTATTCAATGACACCTTATAGGTGGAGTTGAATGCGGACAGGCCTCAGAGAGGTGAATACGATGCAAAAATATTCCAGTGGAGTTGACATTTGCATTTATGTTATGGCTACACAGATTTTAAATGAAGAAATTCAGCTATTTTTAGCTGTGTTCATTTCAACAGGTCACATGATCATCAGCCATTGAATATGGACGCATTGTATTCCATGAATACAGCATGTCCAGTACAGTTCTATAGTAATGATCGTATCTGCCATGACATTAAAGCGATGGTTTACATTATCAGATTACAATTCAGATTTCAACTTATTTTACTTTGAAAACCATGATTAAGCTTAAGGGTTTTTTTGTGTGTTCCTGGTGTTAAATGCAATGGGTAGGCTATACAGGCAGATGCCTGATGCTTAGTTGTGTCAAAGTAAGTACAGTGCAGTGCCAACAGAACATGTATTTCCCTAAATGCCTGCTAGCCCAACTTTATGGCTGTCATTAGGATACAAAAGAAGAATGATGAAAGGTAATGCCCTGGGTCTGTTTTCAGGGACGCAAGCAGGGTGTCTTCTTTCACCAACACACACCTGTAAAAGAGTCTCTGAAAACAGCAGGAGTGTGCGGGAACAAAGGGGCTGTCCTGCAGCAGTCCAGCATCCATCGACCCGCTCTCAATTAAGTAATGGTCCTGAGAAGTAGCCGGGTATGCCAGGTGACCAAGGAACAGTTGACAAAGCTCACAAAAGGGCTTTGATGACCTGTCTTTACCACCACAAAAGGATCTGCAGGTAAGCTGCAGAGTTCTAAATTGTTACAAAATGGCTCAGTGAACTATAGATACCCTACATACCAGGAGCAGGGCCTGAGAGATGACGATATAACCTCAGACTGCTGTGTAACTTGTGCCGACCTTGGTGCCCATTTGTGGCGTTTCAATACTCTCATGACACAGTATTTTTGACTTTTTAGGTAGAACTGAATCCTTAGAATTGCGCACGGGAATGACCTATCAATCCCCTTTCTAAAACTACGAATTGCATATGGCATTTCCTGACACACATTTCAGGTTTTATGTAGAAAGGGACGATGTTGTGACACTAGAGAGTATTTTGTGGTATCTTTTCCATGAATGCTCAGAAAACATGTTAAACATCCCGGCTACCATACATGGGGGTTATTTCAATACAGCCTACCATCTCATCTTCTGCAATTTCATTTCATATAATGGAAAGGACTGGGTGTGATGGTATGCTGTGATAACAGTCTCCAGGCTAACTGAACTGAGTCTATGCATTTTTGAAAATGACAGTTCCCCACTTACCTAATCACATTAAAACTTTTGAACAAAACACGGGGTGCTGGTCAAAAGGTCCATATGGAGTCCAGCTTGCAGCTGACATCTGACACTCAGACCATCAGGAGGGCATTTCTCAAAATGATACGCCTAGACACAACCAGTACGACTTGAAACCCTCAATATCAGTGTGGGAGTGAGTAATAGATGTTTAACACCATTTCGACAGCTGAGGTCATATTCATGGCGAGAATGACATTACACAATTTCACAGAGGAATGTGTCAGTGCCTGCGCATAATTATGTGCACCACACTTATCCTGAGGGGATAAGAAAGATGAGAAGTAGAGCCTTTCAAGTGGGCTAGGGAAGCCCAATATCAGAGTGGGTGATCATAGGTAACACATTACGGCTACTCAGTATGATCAGCACTTAAGGCAGTAATTACATAGGGTTTGGTAGGGCAGTCATACCAGTGCAATGATTAGCGACCACTAGATGCGAGGCTGTAGTGGCATTTAACTGAGGGATCTCACTACGACTTGAAGGGGGTCTAGTAGTACCATCTTGAGAAATGCCTTCCAGGGCTCACTATCCGTAGTCACTACAATAACCTTTGCTTAGGCAGAAAGATATATCTAGACCAGATATAAAACTTTGAAATTATGGAGGATGCCATGTGTAATCATGTACCCCGGGAGTTGGACTCAGGGAGTGGCCATCTTTTTAAGAAACAAAGGGAATGGACTGGAGGAGTGTGTGCAAAAATAAATTGACGATCTCCGTCATCCATAATTATTCATTTAATGACATGAGATAAGGACTCGCATATAATCAGCATGATGAAAAAATAGACACTTATCTAATTAAGAGTCAAAACTGCACCATCGAGGGCCCCATTTTTTCAATCAGCTTATTGTAGTAGCAAGACTCTTTCTCTTTTTCACCAGAGAACGGATGGAACCAAAGTACATCTGTGCACCACCCAGATAAGTGTGATCTTGACTTCAGTTGTAACCTTTTGTAGAACCTGGAGGTCAGGGCCTCCAGGTTCAGAGAAAAACATCCAAGATGGCGACCAAAGAGAAACGCTGCCATGGCACGTGACCTCACGTGGTAGCGGATTGGTCGGGGTGAACTGGGAAGGAGAGTCGGCCTAAGCTCTTCCGTCACAACACAATATAGATGGGGACCTTGGTTGTATTCTAAAGAGAAGGGACAGCAGGAGTGTATATAAAAAATGATACCTACGATAAACCCCTATATACGTTCTTGCAATTTTCTATCTGCAATAAGTACTGAGAGCCGACCAATGTGCATATGGACAACCCATACTTCCCAAATTCCTTTTGAAATAAGAATGAAAAGCTAAAGCCTTGTGTCCACATGCCGACAAAACCACTTTTGACAGCCGACTTTTCAAGTGTTGGCTGACAAAAGTCTGTTTGTGACCCTATTTTGGTCATAATATCCAACATGTTTGGTTTTTATCATCAGAAATGGACGAGAGAAGTGGTTTTATCGTCGAGAAATTTGTCAGCACCAAATTTTATCACCATGTGGACACACGGCTTCAGGCTGCATTCAAAGCTAGAAAATGCCAAGGGAATAAAATCCCGGTTCTGTATATCTATCAGTGGGTAGTTAATCATCTTACCTTTTAAAAATCACTGAATAGCTTGAAATCAGATAAGGTCATAGATTCTCTTCCAATTCCTGCACAGTCCATTTGCTCTGGGAACAGCGAGAAGTAAAATGCTTTCCCATTAACTATCTATTTGGCTTGCAGATAGATGCAGAGCAGCTGACTTGATTACAGCGACCGTAGCCCTCTCTGCAGTGTCTGGGAGGTAGGCAGTGGTGACAGCAACCAATTCCATTTGTGGAAAGGTTCAGTAGAATGACAATGTCAATCCCTATTGATGACCTAGCATGGACATGTCTGATGCTGATGTGCTATGATGTAAGGTACTCAGTGTTGATTTAGTGTACAGTAGAGGGTCAGTGATTTATACGGTATAGTAGTATTTTAGGGTTAGGGATGTGATGTAGGTAGGCCATGCATGCACGGACTCTATACATTTCCCCTTATGTATATGAATCTTTAGGTTCCTTTGGAATTAAAGCAGTAATTGTATCTTAAATATTATTTTTTTCATTAAATAGTCTTCTGATAATTTCCTTCCATTCATATATTTTCTTTTTTTGAAAATTACCTTACATTTGCAAATGGCACATCCCTGACTATTATGTCATAAACCTTAGTGTATAGTAAGCTGCACACAGGCAGAGGTTGTGCCGCTGTAGTGTTTACAAGGAAATAGCAGGAGACCTCTAAGAATCAGCAAAAGGGAGGGTGATCAAACAGCCGATACCTAGAAATGGTCGTCAGACCCAAGACACCTAAGACGCCATGGTTGATTCCAATATTCCATCGTTTACTGCCAATCCTTTGTGCATTCATGAGGTGTCATCAGTAAACAGACAACAAGAGCCAACCAACATTATAATGTGATTTGAAGAGGGAACTCGTCAAGGAATTTATCAATAGTAGCATTATCGAGAAATGCCCTCCAGAAGCCACCAGATGGTAATACTTAGAACTTATCTTGGCCTGATTTCACGTCCGACACTTCAGCACGTCCAATGCCTTTAGATGCCAGAACAAGATGTCTTCACTATCATTGAAATTGCGTGGATTTTGAAAAGAGCCGAAATGAGCTGAAAGTCGAGGAGAATAAGGGGGCTTTTCTTTCAAAATAATCTCTATGGGGTTTCTAAATTATGGGTTTTCCATTTTTGTTAGCATACAAATATGGTAGAAACGCAAGCACTATGGACTTATGTGTCACCCTCCTTTTGCCCATAGGAATCATTCAGAAGAAAACGTGTAGCGTCATTGCATGCACGTAGTAATGTATAAGCTAATAATTGCATAGACTGGCACTATCAATTTGAAGACCCAGGCTGAGGGTCGCCATGCTAATATGACTTTGACCACTCTTCTGCGTCTTCCCCCTGCTGCCATTCTCTATTGATGTGTTACTATAGGCCTTATTTACAGGGTTTGACACACAATCTTGTTCCCAATCTTTCTCACAGAAATCTCCCAGGTTATTAACATGAAAAAAGGTTAAGTATCTTTATCAGACCGGTTTTTCGTGTTTCTCTTTTTTTTCACCTTTTTGACTCTAGATTTCTAATTAGTCTCCCTCATCTTTCTTTTCATCCTGACTACCCCTCTTCTCTCCCCCATGCTTGGGCCCAAAATTACTATCAGACTACTGCTAATAACGTCTACTACTAATTATAGCACATAAATAGGGTAGATAAACATAACTGTCTTCTATCTTTGTGACCAGGAAACTGGAGACCCCATCTGCTCTGCAGGGCATTTCAAAACGATATCTATAGCTATGGTTTTGAAATGCCCTCCTGTCCTATCAACCCACTGATAATTCCCTGATTCATAAATAGCCATTATGACTTTGGGAAATGGTTGGCGTTGGTTGTCTTCGGTCACTAGGTTATTCCAACATAAATTAATTGATGGCTGCAAAATCTAGTGCTACTCCTTGCAGAGACTGCAACCGGCAACCCTACTATTTTGTTGTCAGCCTTTACTCTGATTTCACTCCTCCAACGTGTGAAAAGTACCCTTTTCAGACTAAACTAAGAAGCCATGAAAGTTACTTGACGAATCAAAAGATAATCACCTCATTTAGTTCCAGTCAAAGCATAAGCTTCTATAGCCACACAACATGTCAATGCATGCAAGAACAAGAGAATAGTTTGGTTCCAAAATGCATTAAACGCCATTTTGAAAAAAGAGGAATATATTCCAAAGACCTACAGGTTAGAGATGGTTAATGATACAAAGAGACCATTTTCTTTGAAAAAATATTTTTTTCGGCTGTTCAGAGTCTATTTATTAAGATTTCATCATGATAGCCCTAAATGTCACGTCAGGGGAGCACCAAAAACATATAATTTATGCTGAAAATCTGGGATGTTTTTTTTACGTTTTGGAACCAAACTCTTCTAAATGAAAGGGGAAATGTTGGGGAAATGGAGTAGGAAGGTCACTAGTTGTACAATATGGCTAATTGCTGTTGTATTATCTGGTAAGTTATGTAGTCTAAATTAGGCAACCCGGATATTGATGAATTGGATCAGGCAAGACTATTCCTCACCCTTCCACAATCACCCATTTGCAGGGAATCCAATTTCCTGGCCAATGAATGGATGCTGTGTTGAGATATGGGCAGGGTCTGAATAGAAAGCCAATAGGGAGTGGATAATAGAACAATTTTCCATGTAGGTATCAATGTTAGGTATCTAATCATTCCTATGCTCTGTTCTAGTCTATTATCCACAATGATGGCCATCGGGCCCCTCGATTTATTTAGGAAGATATTCACACCACAAATAGCAATGTTTCGCACTGGAAGTCTTTAGTTGCTCTCTCCACCTCTTAAATTTGTCATTATTTTGCACTGAAACATTATCAAAATTTATAACATTTCCATTCATTCTGTTTCCACTTAGCATCTTAGGGGAGCCCGATGTTGTTTGCTTCTTGAATGCATTTCCATCATCCCAAACGATACATCGTGCAATACTGTCAAGTGTTTCCATAATCACCCATCTTTTCAGATTTTGAATGAGTGCTATAAATGCAAGTTCAAGTCAAGTCAAGTTCAAGTTCAACATTTTTATTGCACCATAGTGATGAGACAGCTTACTTAGCAATACCAAGTTCGGTCATAACCTGTCATAAAACAGGATATCATTTACATGCTTTTGATACAAAATCTGGCTATGATACTATCACACTAGCTTACATATCAGACATTTCTTTGGTATAATATAATCATAAAGAATACACTGCAAAAATGGTGTTTAGATCCTAAACACAATTCTAAACATATTCTTGCAACGTTTTTGTAATCACATTAATTTCCTAAACATGTTTAGCCAAACAATGTGCTTAGCTCAAGTATTTAGAAATGTAGGTGTTTATGTTAAAACTTTGTGTTTAGATATATGAATTTTTGTGTTTAGGCTTTATGAATTTTTGTGTTTAGATGTTTAAATGATTTGATGGAGAGTTAAGGTTTGCAGACATGTATGCATTAAAAAACAGAGATATATTTTGGGTTTTTTTCGCATTTACTGGGGGGGGGGACATCAGCAGGTATTTACTTGTCAAAGTCTCCAAAGATGTCAGCCACAGCTATATACATGTACATGTATTACACACTGCATCAGAATGAGAGACTTGAGAAAGTACAACAGCTTGGCTTGCTTGCTTTGAATTTAAACCTCACCTATGTGCCTCAAGGACACGTCGAGGGTGAGAGGTCCCGTGGCGTGAAACCCGGACCCGTACACTAGGGGGAGCTAAGGTAGAAATCACGCCCCTACACATTTACCGAGGCAATGGTTCTTTAACATCCGTCACTACATAGGCATAGTGAGAGATGGACAGGCCTGTTTTAAGTCATTTGTCTGCCATGACCGCCGAGAGACTTTCCAGCACAGCCTAGCCAGAGCAGGGAGGAACTCAAACGACACCTTACGGCGACGTTTGGAACCACCACTATGCCCCGGCCGGGCCGGGAACCGAACCCACGACCTTACGGCCAATGAGCGGACGCGCTACCGACTGCGCCACGCCTCCCGGTCAACAGCTTGGCAGGAAGGACATTGCCTTATCTATTCCAGAATAACATCAAATAGGTGTCAGTCATGGAGTTTATTGATTATGTTATGGTAATGATGGTGGCATGAGGTGAATCTAGCCAATTTTCTATTGCCCTTTCTATTCACATGACATTCTATGAAATGAAACCATGATAAACATGGGATTTGGGGACATTTGTCACAACAATTGATTATAACTGTATGCAGATAGTCCAGTCAAAGGTAGTGCTGCTACCTGGTGTGAATTCAACATCCAAGTATCTAAACATATTGATGTTTAAATCTAAACACCTATTATTCAACTGTCTCAACTCTAAACATCTAAACATGTTTAGCGTAAATGTTTATGTAGTTAGAATAAAAGTGTTCATTTCCTAAATGTGTAGTCGATGAGACACCTAACTTACCTATATGTTTAGGTTTTAAACGTGTTTAGACCTAAACATGTTTAAAATCTAAACACCATTTTTGCAGTGTAGACCACCTCTACAGATATTCATTTAATTGATACACCTAGCCAAAAGGCTTGATACTCTCAATTTCATACATGCATTATATTCAGTCATCCCAATAGTTAGATCTCCAAATAAATTCACAGGAAAAGAAAAAGGCCTCCCGTACGTGTACATGGTAATCTCCCTAGTATATGTCTGGCCATGCATTAGCCATCTATTTGCCTTGTACATATAGATCTAAACACATTGCCTGACTCAAAAGCATCGGCTGCGGCCAAATCTATTTAACCTTTAAAATAATTGACATTGACTGGGAGAGGGAGCCAGCAAGCAGAAATGGGGGTTCCTGTGAGATTTAGTACCTGTTCTAGCCACCAGGGGCATCATTATGGGCTAGAATAGAAAAAATTATGCCTTAAACTGTTTTTGGGTACTTTTTCATGGAGAATTCAATGATTTTTAATAAAACATTCTATTTTGGGTGGAAAGGTTCCAAACAAGGCATGTAAAAAGAACGTTTTGGGGCCTAAATAGGCATTTTTGTTGATTTCTGTTGCCATGGAAACATGATTTTCAATCTAAAAAGGAAAATCAATGATCTCATTTGAAGGTATGTTTCATGAGGTTTACTATGGTGTAAACAGAACGAAAATACCATTTCTAGTTCAAAAGTTATGGGCAAAAGAATTAAAAAATTATGCTAATTTAGCTTTAGATGTATCTCATGACCAATTAGATGTAGAGCTTATTGCCATTCAGGAAATGGCCATAACTACCCATATTTAGCAAGCCATTCCTCTAAGACTAAAAGGAGTATCTTCTCTTGCAATATATCACTGAAAAGCTAGTGATCTGAATTTTAAAGTTGACTTAGCACGGAGCACCGTTTCTCCTTGCCTCTACACACTGGTGCCTTGGTACCCCCTGCACTAAGCCCCCTTTTCATAGATCGTGCCATTTTCAGCAGCTGGAAAGATGCAGTGGGAGGTGTAGCCGAATACATTGTGTGAGAAGACCACAGGCCTACAATTACTAACCAGCAAGCATAAAAGTACAGAGAAATGCCTGAAATGCTAATATCGTAACTGCAAAGTATTTTCTATGTGCTAATCAAGCTCAATTCATGACGTGATCACTCATCATAGTATGCTAGAAACACCTAGCAAAGTGACAGTTTCACTTCAAATGTTTCTACCACTTCGGAGAATGTTTAATTAATAGTTTCCCATTTTGGAGGAAACCTCACGTAAAGACTGACAGGGCACCAAAAGTCCCTTATCACATGATGATAAACACCCAGAGGTGAATGTTCTGTGAAGTGAATACCTAATGAATATTTGTGCAGCGAACATTGAGATCACATTGATATTTATCGCAATCTGAAATAGTAGGTTTTCAATATGACCTTGTTTTTAGCTATGTTTTTCCTTTTGAAAAGAAATGAAAAAGAGATGATGTTCGAGAGAGCACATCTAAAAGCAGACAATAATGAAGACATCTATTTTATGAGGGCTTTCAAACTCAACGTAGTCTACATATAGATGGCAGTCCTTCAGATAGTACCATATCAATCTATCAAGATTCAATTACCTGCGTGGATGCTAAAATACTTTAATCCCCACCCCCTCTCTCAAATTAAGGGCGTCCCCATGGTGATGACAAAGTCCTGCACCAATAGGACATATCCGAATCCCCTCAAAATAACTCTGTTACAGAAACCACAGAATTGCCTAATAAAAGCTATGCAGACTGGACTGAAGGTTGGTTTTCTAAGCAGCTTTCGCTACCAGAATCCCAGCCAAATATTGGTCTGGCACTGTCATGGGAATATTACCCACAGAGTGCCTTTGGTTGTGGCAATATTAGTTTCTCTTCGGTAGTTGGCGCCATTGTTTGTGTCCTTGGGCATAGTGGAAATTGGTGTTAGACCAAATCAATATCCCCTCGAATCAAAAGCTAGTTTTCAAATGGGTAATACCATTATAATGTAAGCATGGAATCTACAGAATATGGAAATTCTTGTATTGTATTTCTATTGTTTTCATCAAGATTTCTCTTTGAACTCGTCACCTCAAACCTTGCTAACACATATATGGGTCATTCTCATGAACTGTTGGCAAATGGCCTGAGGGTGACCTGAAAAGGGCTAATTTTTAGATCTATGGGCAGATAAAAGTCCTTTTGTCTTGAAATACTATGGGTCTTGGCCTACTCATATACCAAATTGGGAACATCAAATCAGAAAACTCTGGCTATGGCACCTGGCTAAAGATACTATATTAATTATTGTAAGACTGCATGAGGCGTTGACTAACGCATTTACTATTTTAGGCACTACAAGGGTTTATTTTCTATAATCCAGGTATATTATACCTTTGGAGTTAGTTACTCTAGGTAGGGGAGAGGCTATATGCCTCATATACACAGAATTTTCCTTCATATTATCATGTGCTGAGTTGCTCTCTTTATCTATTCTTTATTCAGGTGGATTTGTGCTATCTTTGTTTGGTTAAGAGAATAAAGTAATCATTTTATTGTTATCTCTTCCCAATAGGTACACAAAGTGGAATTCCACTAAAAGATTTCAATTCTAACGTGAATGTATAAAGAGACTATCCTATTTCCAATGGTGGGTGGGTCTTGGGCCTTTTGTACTCTAAATACCTCTGAAGTAGCTATAAAGATGGGGTTCATAAATGCGTTAGTCAACGCTTCATAGACTATACAAGAGCAGATTTTACCTTATCAGTAGGTGAGCTATTCTTTTGCTTTTTATTCAATTTTTTTTTTCAATTCAGTATCTTTGTAATTATTCGAAAGTTTGACTTCAGATTCTATGAGGGACTTAGTTTTAAGTTAGGAGTGCCATTGATATGCAATGTATTTCAATGATGATTATCACTATTACAATGGTGATTTTTCAAA
The DNA here is from genome assembly GCA_949317995.1 of Acholoe squamosa. NCBI lineage: Eukaryota > Metazoa > Annelida > Polychaeta > Phyllodocida > Polynoidae > Acholoe > Acholoe squamosa. The sequence continues at coordinate 105,061,305 of OX439035.1, read as the reverse complement.
TATATCAATATTCAGAAAAGAATCATAGGACAAGAATGAAAGGACTAGTAGATTATAATTCCATTCCCACTCCTCGGCTCCTATATGAGTACAAGTTCGTCCAACTGATCCTCATCCTAGGGCAGTGGCCAAAAGTAATATCCCACTTTTCAGACCTGAGGTATTTTCAGCCACCAGGCAGTTGACTCATGAATATTCCATATTATCAATGGATATGGATTCCAAAATTGTCTTTGGCCATAACTCTGGTTCTATTTGGAATAATTTTAAAATTCTTTCACGATTTAAAAGAGCTTGTGCTTGGGATAGCAGACCATATCATATTTTATATCAATGTAATGATTTTGTCGATGCGATAATCATGAGTCCAGAAATGCTGATACATCAATTCTATTGGTATCACTGACACTCCTATTTTCAGTACTGGTATATCCTCAATATTTTTGCTGAAAGGAAAATAGGAAACAAGTATCTTGATTGCACTATTAATATGGATATCAAACACCCATAAGTAGTATAATTTAGCTGTTGGTTAACATCACCCACTGTACCATGACCATTTTACTTGAAAAACTGTGTACAGCAGACTTATCTTTTATTTGTTATTTTCTTGATGATGTGGCAATTCATGCATCAAATGATTACCACAATATTATAGCTGTAAGCTAACCTCATGTATACATGGACTATGACTTTGAAGGGAATATATTGACCTACATAAACACAATTTAGATGTATTTTTTTTCTCTATATAAGGTAATACTTGAAAAGCCTGACCTATAGCCCAATTGTAAGCATGTAGTAAACAATTGACTTTAATGATAATAGACATCAAAATTTCCAAAAAGAATGAGGGTTTAAGGTAGTTAGACATATACAGAGCACTGGAACTGTGTAACTGTACATAACTTTGTTGCGTTAGTCAACACTTCAGAGATATTAAAGTGTCAGTTAACATTATGCACCATGCTGCATGGATTTATGCCAACCATTATATAGAGGAACTCTCTTGTTTAAGTATTTTGTTCTATTGATTGAAAGAGATAGTTTATGTGCAAAATAATGATGTAAATGCACACAATATGGGTGCTGTGAAGATATTTCTTCTTTTTTATGCGTTAGTCAATGCCTCAAGAATTTTGCTGTTAGTCAACATTACATGCAATGTACCTTGGATCTATTACCTTATGTATGTTTAGCAAATCTCTCTTGTTTCAATATGTTGCTTACATTATTACAAAGAATATCTATGTGTAAAATGAAAACTTGAATACGCTCAACATGGGGGATGTAGAGATAAATGTTTTTGTTTCTGGGTTAGTCAACGCTTCAGGAATATTACACAAATATACCATGAAAATGTTTGATTGGCTACAGAGTCAAGTGTTTTCCATATTTTCCTGATTCCTTTTTAATACATATGTGTATAGGTAGAAAGTGTTACATAGTAACCTCTAGACAACATTTATTGTAATTTTGGCAAAAGCTATAGGGGTTCTTTTTTCATCCATTTATGCGTTAGTCAACGCTTTAAAAAACTACACAATCTCATTTTAATGCCCACTACCTGTATTTTAGGAACTAATAAGAGGTTTAAAGCACTCCAGCATTTCATTCATTGTTTATCTATGTGAAAATAATGAAATTGGCTGCATTTCCTTTCCTGATTACATTTTTTGTGCGATAGAGCATTCTCTTACTAAGGAAAAATACCTGAAAATATGCTATTTCCACCTGTTTTTTGCTTTTCACACAGTTAATATTGTCCATAGAGAGGCAAAACTATATACTCAAATGTAGCCAAACATGTTGCGGACCTGATAGAATCAGTGAAAATCAATTCAAAGCAATCCTCTCATATTTATAACATAACAAGGCTAAAATGCTGATCTGCTAACAGTTCATGAGAATGACCCATATACCAACCGATCAAAGGGCTATAGTCTACAGATTACCATTAGGCCCCCTAATTGAGCTTTACCCTAATAGATTATAGTCTAAGATCAATTAGATATAAAGTCGATGCATTTTTGGCTACTAAAGCCCTCCTCTACACTGTCAAACCGCGGGTAGCTTTTAACAGTAGATTGCAGTGACCTTGAGAGCTTAATGCCAACTACTAGTATATTCACTATCTGAGGTACCGTGAATTTTCACTCTTTCTGAAGATCTTTCATCCTTTTGAATTTCCATGAGTATAAATTGATAATGGTAATTAAGTACTTAGTCATTTCTTGCCCACAAAATCCCTCAAAATCATGAGAAGATGGCATGAGGTCCAACACATCAATAGACAAAAATTTAACAATGATGATGCTGGGAAATGTTAAAAGCAAGGCAATGGATTCTATTCAGCCCAACTCATCACAGAACAAATGCTGTTCTGATAGTTTTACCGATTTCATTTCACAGTGATTCTTTTTTAATTTAGTTTTCTTGTTTTTATCCTGATACATTAGAGGCAGCAGAGCTAGTCTTCATCATTGCATAATGAATGTACTGAACTACAGATACACAACATACCGGCTCTCGCAACATCAAAACAGACCCAATAGATAAAGTCCACTCCCACAGAATATTATTTATAAGTGCATGCTTGAGTAATTCAATACAATACATTGAAGCCCCTCTCCCACTGTTCTTTCATTTTGCACTTACCAGGCGCACCTCACATAATATTACACCCTATGATATTACACAATATTAATGTTGCCATACTTCCCTGATCAGCCACAAAGCGCGTCATCCCTGCTCTTGTTATGGCTCAAAATGAAGGGAACTTTGTCTATTTCAGCACCTACCAAGATCAAAGGTTGCATTTGAAATCTGAAAAAAATGGGTACCTTTTAATTTTTGAGATAATTCAGGACTTAAGTAATGTCCATTACGTTTATAAATACCTCAAAATATAGGCATTTTCGGATTTGGAAGCTTAGGCTTTTTTTTGGACATCAATGTCAATAAATAAACGTCATAAACCACAGATCTAGAGAATATGATGACAGTCTTTAGACCCCTCATGTAGATAGTTTGTTGAGGCATTGTACACAAAATGGTACAGGTATGATCGAGTAGGCATTTAGGTTCTTTAAATAACTATTACTTGTAATAGGGTATCCTTAGTGCAGGGTATATTATGATTCACAATCTCAGCACGTGTCTCACTTGTGTTATTCACAAAATGCTTGGTCTTGGTAGGGTGAATGTCCTTGATTGACTCATTGAGAGAGTATGGGTTGGATGGAGGGGTGTATTTATGATGTGGGCCAGCATCCAAATGAAATTATATCAAGTGTTTTAAATCCCAATTCTTGACTACTTAGTACATTAGCCCTTACACTACCATATGGTTACCCCCTCCTACATTAGTGAGGCCTTATCATGGGTTGCAGTCTCTGTCAACAACCCTTTCAATCTAAAAGGTGGTGCAATATTGACGGTTCTATAGAGTCTATTATAATGCAGGAAGATTCAATTACATGCTTGGTTGCTCATGCTCCTACAGCCAGAGTGCATGCATCCCACTGCTGACAAAAGTCCCCAGCCAGTAGGATATAAATGAAGTCCCTGTCCTAGTCTAGGAGATATAGCATGATTTTGGGCCGACCTTGGCACTTTTGGCAGAAAGTATGAAAGTTTGCACATAGGGGTTTTTGAACGAACTGAATCCATTTCTAAGTGGAAACATACCAAAATTCCTTTTTATTGCAATAACTCTGGGGGGAAGGGGGTGCTTGGGAAAAAAGCTTCCCCTCCCCATAAGCTGGGAAACCTTAGCCCTAGCAGCAAATGTTTGCTCCTTACTGGCCTAACGATAACCATTTAGAAATATCATATCTTCACTTAGATTATGTAGTTAATGTAATTAAAGGGCTTGAATGCTGCCATACAAAGATAGAAGAATAGAAAGAATTTCCCAATTATATTCAGTGACCCCGAATGTGTATGTAGACATGTCAAAAGGATTGGAGAAAAATGCCGCTATCATGTCCCTAGACCCTGAGAATGTGGATGCAGACACATCAAATGAGTGTCTATCAGACTTGGTACAAAAAATTGGTAAAAGGAGTTAGTTTTGTGGTGAGTGCAAGTTGAATGGTGAAGCAGTGCGTGACTTCTTTTGAAAAGAGGGTACCTACTGACAGCTCTTTTTACCATACTAGCAACACACTCCTGGCTTATGTATGGACTCAAATGCAGTCTCGGTTGGTTTCCATTGTCCCATTGTTGGATTATTGCTAGAACCTTCCTCTCTTGATATTGTCTGAGTTCTATCATTTCCTAATCATATAAACCAACCACTCTATACATTCTGTGCAGTCAAAGCAAGAAATAGATGGCTGCCATTGGAGAGCTGTCATGCATATATGTGACTTTTTCTTTTTTGCCGGAAACATCCCGTTGATACACAACATTGACAACAGACCAAAGTGAGAGATGCAGGTTTACAAAAAAATATTATATTCTAGTTGCTATGAGATCTCTATTGCATAAATGTGACATATGTTTCAAGGTCAGTAAGATGTTGCTATAACTCAACAACTAAAACATTATTCATGAGGTAAAGAATGGGAGTTGTAAGAGTGTCATATCTGACCAGTAATTTCCTATTTAGCAAGTTACATAAATACCATTTGTGGATCGTTGTCTACATCAAATGCATTGCAAATTTGAAATTGCATGCATGGTAAATCGATGTCATTCTGGCTAATTTTGTCCACATTGCTCTTACATGTATCTATTTTATTACTGAAGGCTCCACTGCCTTTGATAATATTGGACAATGAATTCCCAGTGGCAGATTTAGATGGAGCGCCCCGTGCCCCTTTTTTTGTCAGTACTAAATGGTTTAATCGTATATTTTCAACCCCAGAATTTACTGAAAATTAGGTTGTGCGCCCCCTCCTTTTAGGCTGCGCCCGCTCCTTTCCCTAATCCTGGATCCGCCACTCCTTTCACCTGGAGGCTGTTGCGAAAAGATTGAGTGTTGCTTTCCAGGGTAGGTACCTCACTTCCCACATCCCTCCTCTACTTAACCACTCAGAATCACTTCCGACACTGTAGTCCAGAAGTAGTCACTTTCCAACAAATCAAACTGTGTTGCGAAAAGTGGTCACACCTGAGTGCTTCCCAGACTGCCCACACCTACATACTTATGCGACGGAGTGTAGGAAGCAACTTCCAGTTGAGGGGTTGTTAGTAACCACTTATGGACCACTTCTGTTGGGAAGTGCCATTTGGCAATGCAATAGAGAAGAGACTACCAAAGATGAGTGCCTTCCATTTTTGGAAGTACACCTCCGACAGAAGTGACTTCCAGGGGTTTAGCAACAGCCACCTGCATACTTAAATTGTTATCATTACTCTTGCTCGTAGACATCATTCACCAAGAGTATGTCAAACTGCCTACGGTTTATATAATTTGGGAAGTGAATTGGTGATATCTCGCTCTCTCTTTCTTCCCTTCTCTGTCTGTCTCTGTCTGTCTTTCTGTCTCTCTGTCTGTCTCTCTGTGTGTGTCTCTCTCGCTCTCTCTCTCTCTCTCTCTCTCTCTATCTTTCATTCTCTCTCTCTCTCTCTCTCTCTCTCTCTCTCTGATGTAGAGGATCTTTTCCACATGGAACTATCTAAATTTTTGAATCGAGATTCCAGTGCTCTGCTGTTATCAGTGAATCAACTATCATTTGACCCAGTTATCCAAAATTCTGCAAAGCTTGAAATTGGATCAGTTGATGGCAAAATGTTTCCCAATAAGTATCTATTGGGCTTCCAGAAAGGGGTTGATTACATCTACCGGAACCCATGCAGCTAAACTGTAGTCGAAATGGGGACAGTGGTAGGCTACGACCAATTCCATTTGGAGAAGTACTCAGTGAGATTAGGGTGTAAGAGTTGTAAGCAATTTTGTTGTCACCTTTTAGAAGATTCAGGGTTTAAGGGGGAACTACTAATACAATATCGGTGACGCAATAAGAATAAGCCCATGATGGTTTCCTATCCTGGTTCCCTTTTAATGAGACTAAAAGTGAAAATAAATGTACCTCATGTCATAAATGCCCTGACCCGGTGGACAGAGAATGCTGAATAAATGGTTGATATGTGTTGACATTGTAACACTTTTTCCATTTATGTCATTCCCTTTCGTCAGCCACCGCGTATTGTGACATCTAATCAATGGTTGACATATATATCAACATCAGAATTTGTTTTCAATTCAACATTGATTCAATCTAGATTGTCAATCTTACTGTTGGTTTACTATCCATGCATCAACTTTGAAGAAAATATCAACATTGAAAAAATACCATATAAATATTCACCGATCATAGTACATGATAGTGATGTGACATGATGGGAGAGGAACAGTGGAGAGTGCTTGTGAGAAATCTATTGAAGCATACATAATTCAGATTGTATTATTCTGCAAGTCATGAAGATCCAATTTATGAGCCGTCATAATGGATATATTAGATTTTGCCTACTTGGGCAATCGAAGATGATATCCAAATTTAGCCAGTTCTGCTGCGCAGCCTTTGCATGGAGCTCCGCCAACTAAACAGTGGCCATTGTGAGAGACAAGCATGGCTGATTGAGGAATTATTTGGAAGTGAATGATAAGAACACTGACCGTGTCGATGTCTTTTGTTTGAGGGATCATACATGTGCTCCTTATGAGAAACAGGAATACGACCTACATTTTGGACAGTGGGGACTGGAACCTCCTTCGTAACCCTTTCCAAAGATATAAGGTTGGAGTACAGTAGATAAATTCCATTTCATTTCCTATTCAAATGTCCACAGGCTGTAGAGAATAATTATGATGCACAAAACGTCCAAGATAACCACCATAAATAAGATATCCTCAGAAGTATGGCATTCTCTGGTATTAGATATACATGGAGCCTGTTTCCCATAATTATGAAAATGTATCCTTGGGGCGTAGGCTGCTGCCCAATTCATGCATTTGCATAGGGCACTAGCAGTCATTCAATTTCAAGTTAGGAAATATTCGAAATGCACCAGAATAGCCTCACAGTACACAAATGTCCATCCTACCACCAGGACTCTTTCCTTTTCCGATCTATTCTAGGGAACAGCTGGTACGATACCTAATCTGTGTAATACCTAGATAACCTTGACCTCCGAGGTGTCCTGTTTTAGAAAAGGGAGGCATGGCTTTCCTGCGAGAAAAAAAAAGAGACCAACCAAGATGGCTGCTAAAGAAGGATGTTCCCCTGTCACGTGACCTTGCATGGTAGGAGAATGACCCTGGTACACTACGACAGACGCAGTGGGAAGAAAGCCTTTTAAAACCGAGGTACAAGGGGAGGGGATTAAGACTCCAGTCCAAAAACGGAGAGCGCACCATTAGCCTGGGTTACAGAAAGTAAAGAATGGACTAGAAAGGTGGCAATTCTATGGGCTTACAATGTCTCCATTCACTTTAGTGATGAATCGAACGTTCATTACTAGCCAGGGCTTTGTGGTTTCACGGGCGGGGGGGGGAGACAAGAGTCATAGGTAAGAGGAGGGGGACAAATCGTAATTATCCTTTATACAGGGGTTCTGAATTATCAACGACCTTACTTCATACTTATCCTTACAGGTATTTTTAACGGCATTTTATAGTTGTACAGCAGCTGAGAGGAAGGGTCCTAGATGGCCATGAGGAATCCATCCATCCCCTATATTTTTCATCGGTTCTTCCCATATTATACACTACCTTACTATCACATTACACAAAATACTTTTCCACTGTTTGCATTATCACCAGTCATATTAAAATATAAATCCTACAGCTCAGTCATTATCCTTGGGTCCATCATCAAATGGCCCGTCAGTGAGTGAGTAAGTATTGATTATTTGATACTATTTCAACATTTACGGTTACATTCATGTAACGATCACTTCAGTAGACGTCAGTTTGATAGATGGATATGCATGTGTCCCTGTCTATGCATATATATGGATCAATACATAGAAGTCGTTCCAATCCCAATTGTTCGTTTAGTCTGGGAGGGTTGAGGGGAAATTGCACTGTCAATGAATATCCATTTGGCTTCCAGGTAGCAGCAGAATAGCTGATTCGATTGCATTTACTGCAGGCCAGCTTAACGGGAATGGAGGGAGGAAGTGGTGGCAGCCACCAATGCTATTTGTTGAACAATTCAATGATAATTGTGATGTCGGGAGATGTAATGCTCTTTTGTTATGCTGTTCAGCATTTACTAAATTCAAGACATTATAAATAAAATCTTACATAATATCAGGTGTTATAACACAGCTGGGCAAATTCATAGTGCATTATCCACAATGCTACATTCTGATTGGCTGATTGACCGTGCGTTATCTAGATGGTTAATGCACTCCCAGTACATTAGGTTAATTGCATCTCACTTTTAGACTTCACAGTTGATGTCCCTATGTTATTAGGTGGCTGATGTGTGATTTTTCTGTGTTATAACAGGAGTAAGGCACTTGGTCATGGTCACGGTTGTGCTCTAGACTGTATTGAGACATCGAGCGTCCTTATATCCCATGGCCATGCCCCATGCCTTATTCCCTAAATATATCATCACTTAGAAAATAACAGGAAATTTTCTACATTATTTATCAGTATCATAAAGGCCTTCAAGCTAAAAGGTAATGGTGATCGAGGCATTCAGTTCATGTAGTGTGGTAAAAAGTGAAGACTTGATTACACACTTGAATGCCCATGGCCTTTATACACCCCATCCAACGCCTCAAAACATTTGGTTGCCATCCTAGTCAAAATAAGACTATCAACAGAACACATCAAAAGCTATCCCCAAGTATCTCTTTGACCTTAACCACAGGATTATTAAGATTTAACAAGCTTAAACCACTCAAATATTGGTCTGGGGTTTCCATCGAAATATTGCCTCTGTTTCCGGAGGTTGTGTATTGGCAAATTCATTTTTCGTTTGTAGCATGGCCCATTGCTTGTTCCTGCAAGCAGATGTAAAGACTTACCTCTAAACACATCCCGCATTGACTCCAAACATACTACACTAGAAACTCCTTTCAGCATTTCTGATTGAGATCAACACAAATAAAAATCACGTCAGCTACAATTTCAATATTAGTTAAGGGTATACGATTAAATCAACGATCTATACTTTACCCGTTTTATGATACTTCACCAAACCAAACACTAATCAGTGAATATGGTTACCTTGATTCGATGCCATGTTTGCTTAGTCCATTGGAGTGAACCCTTATTTTGCCCATCGCTATGGATATGAATTGGCAGGAGCATTCATTCAATGATGATAGCAGTCTTCCTTAGATGGCCTCAGATTATGAAGCCAAAGTGCACACCTTTAGGAGATAAGGGGCAATGCTATAGAAGTTTTCAAATTGATACTATTCCCTTTCAACTATGACCATCTGAAACATGGCAACGGGAGTTCAATCACTTTGAACCATCACAAGATACATCGCAACTCACAACAAGAGGAGTGGAGTTCTTTTGGTTTAATTATTTCCTTGGTGATCGTTTTTACATCGGAATATGGTCATTGAACAGACAACACTTACCATCTCTGCATATTCCTTGAAATAAACAGTTATTAACTTAAAAGGTGATTGTATTCCAGTGGCCATTGTATGAGTTCTTGAGGTTAAGACACATATTCATAAGCGGACACATGATAAATTTGCTCAGATGGAATCAGGTGAGTTACAGTGGGAACATTCTTGTATATTGTGACATGGTTAGATCATTATTTTGTAATCATTCTGTTTCAATTGATCATGCCAGTGTTTTAGCAGTCTAACGATAATTATCCTGGGTAAGCAATTCTGCAAAGCAGTGCTTTTGCAGTTCTCCCAAACTCTTGCCCATAAGGGGATGGCTCTTGTGACAGGGCAGATTAATGAAAACAATATTATTAGAAGTGGATGTTAAAAACAATTAATCAATGTCATCATCAATCTGGTTATTATAGTTTCTCTGGTAGATCAATGGAATTGCTGTATCTTAAGATTTTCAGGAGGCTGTTGCACATAAGCTAAAGAGAGCAGTAAGTATACATGCACCCATTTACATTAAAAAGTCAAGCTCTGTGTATTGCACAAGCGGGTACCCAACTGTGTGACTCTCTTTATATTGATGTTGTTTTGAGTAACCATCATCTTCATTGAAAGGTACTTGCACCTGACTGACATGAGCACTTCTGTGCAACACAAAAGAAATTAGGACTAAAAAGAAAGTGACTGCTGAAGGTGAGGCACCTTTTAGACAAAACTGTCTTTTCCCCTTTGTGCATTCATGGAACGGACAATCTGTCCATGATATATGCTAAGATGTTTTAAAAAGGAGTGAACTCCTTGTTTCATGTGAAACCTTTGCTGGTACATAGTTTTAGATCTGCAGTGATCTTCTCTGTCAGACTAAAAAAGGGTATCGCTGGTTCTTTTTTTTCTTTTGAAGGCACGTTTTCCCCTACCATCCCCTTTATTTCCAATTTCCAATTTCTTTTAATGCAGCTGCTATATACATTTGATTTATGTTCAATTACCTTTGACTGGTTTCTTTTTTCTTCTTTTACTAACAGCGGTCTGTGGCCCTTTCCATTTTTCTCTGTCAGACATAAAAGCCCCAACCTTGTAAACATGGTTTAATAAGTCACTGTGCTTATTCCCAAAAAAATGAAGTATTGCTTTCTAACTGTAATTATTTCTTGAAAGCAGTGATGCTTTGTTGTCCTGCTTGTGGAAAGTTATTTCTTATAAACTCATAGAGTAACATCGTACATCTAGATCCATCCATGATTACGAATTGGAATCAAAATACTGCAGACATAACACTACACCTTCTACTAGAATCGTGGCATAAGAAGAGTTTGCAGTGGCAATCAATGTAAAGCTGGCAGCAAATAAACCCCATGGGCTATGAAACATATGAAGATCTATTAGCAGTAAATGTGATAAAAGATATTAAACATACTATTAATTTCTGTTTGATACAACTGTTAGAGTCAGAGGCCAATACGTTTTCCAAAAGCGTATGTAGATTCTGATTTACATACTGAGACCCAGACCTCAATAAATAAAGAGGCATGAATATATATACTCTACAGATGATACACTTCATTTGTCCATAGGCATTGTTGACTTCCACCATACTTTCGAGGGGTGAGTTAGGACCATGCTCATGTGTAAACCAAAGATAACCACCTTAATCCCCGAAGTGTCTTCCTGTAGGACACGGCTGACGTGACCCTGTGTGGAAAAAAATAGATAAAAACAAAAAGGATAGTAGGCCTTAGAGAAGGATGGTAGCTTTTTGTGTGACCTCACGTGGTAAAGGTGTAGTAAACCAGACACCGTTAGGTTATAAGCCCGAGGACCAAGAGAGACTCTTGAAGGAGAGGACATCATTACAAAGATATGCCATATTCAGTTACCTGCCTTAGGCCTCATTTTTCTAACTGAGCTGTATTATAGGGTAGCCACAAAAAAAACAATAACGGCACTTTGCTGCTAGAGCACCTGTGTGGGGGGACATTCCTCGTCACAAAAGTGAATGCACCTGCTGAGAGTCCTTGAGGGCTCTTGAGTCTACTCATGCGTTAAAGGCATAGTACCATCATGCTTCCCTTCTCTCTTTTAGTTGGTGACATACTTGAAGACATTTCAGGGTCAAGTGCACCCGACAGGGTATATATAATTAACAGAACCCCAGTGTTGCCACTCTTTAGAGATCAAGATTTTCCAATGCTATTTAGCGATAGCAGAGCCTTTTGAATTAACCTCCTGGTCTAGCCCAGCGCCTGGCCAAAAATTCAACATTTGGCATATCCAAGGATTTTAACAACTGTGATTAGTCCAATTTAGAAAATCAATTAAATTGAGTATATAAATAGAAAAATATTTGAATAAGTTCCAACATGTAGGCCAACAGGAGAAATGTGCCTCCAGGAGGCAGTATATGGGTAAAACACTGAAAAATATGCCAAAAATGCTGTATACCAATTTTGATGAGGAATCCAGTGGTATGCTTAGAATTATTCCATCTCCATTAAAAACATTCCATTTTTGGAATGCAATAGGAATTTCTGTTGCAATGGCAATGTAGAAAATTCACATATATGCAATTCCTGGTTGCTATCATTCCAAATGGTTATTTTTCTGCAAAACTGTATTTTTGGCATTATATGTATTTATGCTAGGATATAACGCATTTAGAGCTTATTTGCCACTTTCAGTTGTACCCTGCAACCTATGTTTGACAAACAATTACAACAAAACTACTGGAGATATCTTAGCTCAAGATATCTCATTTTAAAGCCTTTGACTTAAACCTTAACAAAACAATTTCCCCTCTGTAGGCAGGGTTTCCCTCATCTGGCCACATAGCTTTATGACCAAATTGCCTTATACTTAGAATATTGGACAAACTACAACCCAGGTACATCTAGATGGGCAAGGAACCCTTCCATAAAGACGTGCTAATCAATCATAGGTCCCTCTGCTATTTTCCTCCAATAGCTAGTAGGGCCCATACACTACCAATGCATATATCTATCACCCTCTACCAGGGAGACCTTACAGAAGATGCAGTCTCCTCCATTATGAATGTCTTGCAGCATCCTCTGAAGGCTTTCAAACTAAAAGGTGGTGCAATATTGACGGTTCTTCAGACTGCATGATAATGCATTAAGATTCAATTACATGCTTGGTTAGCCCTGTTCCTTTAGTTCCAACCCCACTGTGGTTACGGCCCACTGCTGACAAAAGTCTCTTGCCAGTTAAACATGAATGAAGTCCCTGTCCCTCTACCATTAGCTGTGTGCCTCAGAGGTGTAACACCCTACAATTGGAAGGCTGGGTCTGCCTGAAAGAGACCTGTCTAAACAGCTTTCCACTGGAATCCCCACAATATCGATCTCTCATTAATACTGGAGGATTGCCTACTAGAATCTGTGAGGACGATTTCTTAATGTTCTTGAAATGGGTTTATGACCAAAAGAGATATTTTGATTATCTGTCAGTATTTGTATTCATGGATACACAAGGAGACCTGGGACCACAGGTTCTGCTTGAATACAAAAGATAATACTAAGACGAACCTCTCATTGACCCAAAACCAATCTCAGTTGAATGATATTGTTTGCATTCAATCGATTGGTAAAACACAGTTGATCCATCGTCCCTGGTGAAATTATGTGTAAAATCCTTTAACTGTCATTAGCATTATTGCAGTAACCACTCCCCATTTGCATTTCATAAAAGTGTTGAAATCTGACACTTCCCTTTGCACTAAATGTAATTTGCTTCTCGATGGTAAAATTGAGCATCCGTATTAAATACAAATGACACCAAAACAGTTTGACCACATGGAGCTGCTCTAAACATTTGCTGACTGACATAACCAGTTGGTTAAACTCTACTTTACATTGAATTACAAGAGCCCTGTAGAGTGATTTACAACCGTTCTATACTTTCATAGTTTGTTGGCTGTTTTGCATAACATTGATGTTACATCATATGACCAGATGACTTAAGTATGAATCAGGGATTTATTTTTTACCCAAGGTAGACCAGCTGATTCAAAAAGTATACTGAAACAATGTTCATCATTATCTACCTATTTACTTTTCCCAGTTAGCTGTCTAATAGATGGCTAACCTGACAACATATCTAGACTGAAGGCCTGCACCTATCTCTACATCAGACCCCTGATTACCCTCCATTGTTAAGATAATTTTGTCTTTTACTCAGCCTTCGCAAGATGTCTAACTAACCTTGTTCTCTCTCCTCCTTGCCCTCCATTGCTCCACTGCCCTTCCTTTCCCCTTCATATAGGATAAGCCCTTCCATTACCACTAATTAGATCCACTGCTATACATAGTGGTATAACACAATTACCTAGACACTAAATAGTTCCCTCTACACTGTCTCAAAGCTCTTACTGCTACCAAAAAGCCTACAAGATAAGGGAAAACACTGTTCTACCAATCAAATCCACCATTAAGCCTGTAAAGCGATTTGCTGAGATTTCTTTTCAAAATCTCCTCTATTCAAAACACCTCTTCGTTCATTTCCAGTACCTTTCCAGTGAACATCTAAGATATCCCCCCACCCCCAATAAAAGAAAAAAAAATGAATAAAAAAAAACATGGATTCCATCACAACACTATTACACAAATTGCCATCTAGATGAGTAGCTTGTTTTTGCAAATAAACAGCACCCTCAGCAGAAGCTGAGGGATGTATGATAAGGGATGTGGGTTGGCACGGCTAATTACCATTGTATTATTTGCAGCATTATGTAGATTCAATTTGTGAGCAATTGAGGGCACAAATTAGATCAGGAGAGCTTGGTTGATTGTAGATGATTCTGTGTTGCCCCATCATTGCCCATTATAGAAGAATGATATTACAGGGAAGCTAATATTCTTCCCATGGATGGAGGCTATTATGAGAGATAGCCTAGATAATGCTTATTACAGAGGGGCCTCACGAAGGTACGCTTTACCTTGTTGATCCATATGTGTCTCATTTCTAGTCTAGACATGCATTTTTCAAGTATCAGTCTTATGAAAAACAAACATGGCAGTGCGTATCTATTATATTTCTATTTCAGCATATATTGAACACGGCATACCAATGACATTAAAGCTGATTCAATGTAGTTAAGCAATCTCAGTTTAGAGGGTATGTTTTCAAAGTGTTGGAAACCTAAGGCCTGTTTAACTACAATGAATAGACAACATACAAAGGTACAACTACATAGTTGAATGTGAACAATGGATCTGATTTGGAAAGGGTTTGTAGCCTCTAAACATTATTTCGGAGATTCTATGTTACACCAGCAGAAGCTATGAAATGTGCAATATAATAAATGTAATAGGATATTTGAGAACTGGAATAGGAATAATTGCCCTTGCATTCCCATTCACCAATGTACACTGTGGGGTATTTACCCCTCAAATTGTCTTTATCCCTCCCATCAGTACACCATAAGTGCACCATACACACATTGATTTTATCAGGTTTGATAAGACACAGTCCTCTATCATGAGTGGCTTATTTTGTTAACATTACTCAGATGTTCCCATGACATTCTGATATGGTTCCACCTTTCAGTTTATACCTTCAAGACTTTGACTCAACTGATGCACCTATTTGATTAATGTTTCCATTACTCTTTGTGAGAAGCCACTGCCTTTTTGCAACCGCAGAGCATGAAGCTTTTCAATCTCTTTCTACTAGACTCAAAGGCCTAGGCAGACATATTTCGTCTCAAGTTGAATTACTGCTTGCTATGACAATGTACACTTTGGTAAGCACGTTTATGATGTTTTCCTTATTCCCTTTGCCCAAATAATATCCTTCTGGCAGACAATTAAACTGTAACAAAATTGGATTCATAAATTGCTTTGGAACACTAATTGCTATCAGCTGACATACATCATTGATTATGAAAAGAAAATTGGATTCACATAGACAGTTGAACTGTTTATCTAGACTTTGTTATTGTGGCCCTACATATTGGACAGGCATATAATTGACCTCTCTGGCTAGGCTTTTCAGAACTTAATTGACATTACCAAAAGGATATTAGATGGGAAAGAAAATGAACATCATGATTCGATATTGAAGGTTTTAGATAGATTGCCAGGTTTTGGCCAAACATAAAAGATAACAAAGCTGTTCTGCTCTCAGTTAATCATCTTGTGGCCATGACTGTCTGACCTGTTATCCAAATCTCAGCAAAACTGGATCATGTTGTCAATTTGTTTCAACTCCGACTAGGTCCATGTCCCCTCTAAAGAAAGTAAGGAGCAAAAGGCATTCCCGTAAAAGACCTATTTGGCTTGCAGATAGAGGTGGATTGGCTGATTTGATTACATTTACTGCTGCCCAGTTTAATGGGAGCTGTGATGAGGGCAGCGATTACAGCCCCTGATTCTATTTGCAGTATTTGTAGAAGTATTCATTAGACTGGGCAGAGTTTCCAGGTTTGTAAACAGATTTTAGTGGGGAGGGTAGAAAACAATCTCATATGATATCATATTGTTTATGATTATACTTTTGATTATAAAAAGAATCCCATTACTGTTACTGGACAAATGATGTTGTCATATATCATCTTGTTAAATAGTGAGTTGACAATGAAGCAATTTTCAAACAAAAAAAAAGATAAAGAGAAATATCAGGGAGGCAGCTATGCAGGCCTGCAAATGTGGCAAGTACTGGGAAAGGGGGTCTTAAAGCACCCTGCACTAAGACCCCTTTTTGCAGATCGTGTCACAATTTGCTCTTTTCTGTGCTACCCAAAGTTTCCAGAACATGTTAGGAAAAGGTCTAAAGGTTATATAGTTCAAATTGATACAGACTCATATGGAGAAGAAAATTAGCTTCATTCACAATTAATCCTTCAAACTAGATAGTATGAGATTAATTATTTTCTCATTATAGGTACATACTAGTTTCCCTCTAGTATTTAGCAGTTGTGAATTATGATATTGGCAACCCTAGAGACAGCATTATATTTTGTTAGATGGCCACATGCTTGAGTGTCCCAGTCCTTTAAAGTCTAGCCCTAGACATAAAGGACACATCCTAGCTGGTACTGACAAAGGTCTTCTACCACTCATCCAAAGCCTCTCCCAAACGTCTGCATGTCCTTAGCATTGAATACCCTAATAGAAGGGACCTGCATTGGGCTGAAAGCTAGCTTTCTAAACAGCTTTCACCTCCAGACTTGACTGATTTATCAGGGCCATCCAATTTGTCCCTTTAAACATGGCAGTTAACCAATTAATGAAAGACAGATTGGCTCCCAATCATTAAGTGTGTCTTTGTACCCATGTCATTTTATATTATGATATTGAAGACTGCAGAATGATTCATTTTGCTTGTTAACAATCTGTTGACACTGAAGGCCACTTGCTTGTTAACAAGTTATGAATCAAGCATCAGTGTAATAATGTCTACATTTTAGTGTTCGCCATCATCTCAGTAAAGGATTATCGTAATCCATGGTTTACACCAAGTTTATCTAAAGTTGATCCATCGTCCCTGGTGAAATTATGTGTAAAATCCTTTAACTGTCATTAGCATTATTGCAGTAACCACTCCCCATTTGCATTTCATAAAAGTGTTGAAATCTGACACTTCCCTTTGCACTAAATGTAATTTGCTTCTCGATGGTAAAATTGAGCATCCGTATTAAATACAAATGACACCAAAACAGTTTGACCACATGGAGCTGCTCTAAACATTTGCTGACTGACATAACCAGTTGGTTAAACTCTACTTTACATTGAATTACAAGAGCCCTGTAGAGTGATTTACAACCGTTCTATACTTTCATAGTTTGTTGGCTGTTTTGCATAACATTGATGTTACATCATATGACCAGATGACTTAAGTATGAATCAGGGATTTATTTTTTACCCAAGGTAGACCAGCTGATTCAAAAAGTATACTGAAACAATGTTCATCATTATCTACCTATTTACTTTTCCCAGTTAGCTGTCTAATAGATGGCTAACCTGACAACATATCTAGACTGAAGGCCTGCACCTATCTCTACATCAGACCCCTGATTACCCTCCATTGTTAAGATAATTTTGTCTTTTACTCAGCCTTCGCAAGATGTCTAACTAACCTTGTTCTCTCTCCTCCTTGCCCTCCATTGCTCCACTGCCCTTCCTTTCCCCTTCATATAGGATAAGCCCTTCCATTACCACTAATTAGATCCACTGCTATACATAGTGGTATAACACAATTACCTAGACACTAAATAGTTCCCTCTACACTGTCTCAAAGCTCTTACTGCTACCAAAAAGCCGACAAGATAACGAAAAACACTGTTCTACCAATCAAATCCACCATTGAGCCTGTAAAGCGATTTGCTGAGATTTCTTTTCAAAATCTCCTCTATTCAAAACACCTCTTCGTTCATTTCCAGTACCTTTCCAGTGAACATCTAAGATATCCCCCCACCCCCAATAAAAGAAAAAAATGAAGAAAAAAAGAAGATGGATTCCATCACAACACTATTACACAAATTGCTATCTAGATCAGTAGCTTGTTTTTGCAAATAAACAGCACCCTCAGCAGAAGCTGAGGGATGTATGGTAAGGGATGTGTGTTGGCACGGCTAATTGCCATTGTATTATTTGCAGCATTATGTAGATTCGATTTGTGAGCAATTGAGGGCACAAATTAGATCAGGAGAGCTTGGTTGATTGTAGATGATTCTGTGTTGCCCCATCATTGCCCATTATAGAAGAACGATACTACAGGGAAGCTAATATTCTTCCCATGGATGGAGGCTATTATGAGAGATAGCCTAGATAATGCTTATTACAGAGGGGCCTCACGAAGGTACGTTTTACCTTGTTGATCCACATGTGTCTCATTTCTAGTCCAACTAGACATGCATTTTTCAAGTATCAGTCTTATAAGAAAAAAAAACATGCCAGTGCGTATCTATTATATTTCTATTTCAGCATATATTGAACACGGCATACCAATGACATTAAAGCTGATTCAACATAGTTAAGCAATCTCAGTTTAGAAGGTATGTTTTCAAAGTTTTGAAAACCTAAGATCTGTTTAACTACAATGAATAGACAACATACAAAGGTACAACTACATAGTCGAATGTGAACAATGGAGATCTGATTTGGAAAGGGTTTGTAGCCGCTAAACATTATTTTGGAGATTCTATGTTACACCAGCAGAAGCTATGAAATGTGCAATATAATAAATGTAATAGAATATTTGAGAACTGGAATAGGAATAAGTGCCCTTGCATTCCCATTCACCAATGTACACTGTGGGGTATTTACCCCTCAAATTGTCTTTATCCCTCCCATCAGTACACCATAAGTGCACCATACACACATTGATTTTATCAGGTTTATTAAGACACAGCCCTCTATCATGAGTGGCTTTTTTTGTTAACATTACTCAGATGTTCCCATGACATTATGATTTGGTTCCACCTTTCAGTTTATACCTTCAAGACTTTGACTCAACTGATGCACCTATTTGATTAATGTTTCCATTACTCTTTGTGAGAAGCCACTGCCTTTTTGCAACCGTAGAGCATGAATCCTTCCAATCTCTTTCTACTAGACTCAAAGGCCTAGGCAGACATAATTCTTCTCAAGTTGAATTACTGCTTGCTCTGACAATGTACACTTTGGTAAGCATGTTTATGTTTTCCTTATTCCCTTTGCCCAAATAATATCCTTCTGGCAGACAATTATCCTGTAACAAAATTGGATTCATAAATTGCTTTGGAACACCAATTGCTATCAGCTGACATACATCGTTGATTATGAAAAAAATTGGATTCGCATAGACAGTTGTCTTCACCATCATCTCAGTAAAGGTTTATCATAATCCATGGTTTACACCAAGTTTATCTAAAACAGCAACAGAATGTTACGTCTATTCAATATATAAGCTAACATCTTTGATACTTTAAAGGGGATTCTCTATCTAAAAGGCGGAAATTTTACTTTAGCTAATCAGTTATTATGCCTCTCGCCGTGTGGTTCTAGGTCTTTCCTTGCCAATTCCTACTCCCCCTACATCCAGTCTTATTAACAATGTCCTCACCATCCAGGCATACCTCACACCTTGAGGGACTTATAATCTGAACTTTTAAGACCCCCTTCATACCCGGGCCAGAATACAGTGGAAAAGCTGTACAGAAGCAGTACATGAACAGTGGAGCCCAGCAGTAGTGTTTCAGTACCAAATCAGTATGGTTAACAGTGGTGTTTCAGTATCCACCACCATTCCTCTGCCAGACACCAGAGATCAAAGCAGTAGTGGTCCAGTAGTAGAGCAGTGTGGCTGCATATACAGTGAAACTTCGTTATAAGAAGCTCTGATATAAGGAGACATTGCTTATAAGGAGCATATTTGTCTAGCACCAATCTTTTCCCATACATTTCTATAGTGATAAAACCCCCTTGTAGCGAGGGACTTTTTCTCTAAACTTGGTTATAAGGAGGACATCTTAGTTTTTAGGTCTCCACTCAAAGGCTGCAGTGGGAGACAGGTAGGCCGGAGGAGATGTCCTGACACAAGCCCTGGCCTCCCTTAGAAGTCTACCACCCTCATGGCCGTACAGGGTTGGGGGGGGGCAGGGGTAGGGGGTGTGGGGAGATGTCCTGACACATGCCCTGGCCTCCCTTAGAAGTCTACCACCCTCATGGCCGTACAGGGTTGGGGGGGGCAGGGGTAGGGGGTGTGGGGAGATGTCCTGACACATGCCCTGGCCTCCCTTAGAAGTCTACCACCCTTACGGCCGCCGTACATACAGGGGGGGTAGGGGGTGCAGGGAGATGTCCTGACACATGCCCTGGCCTCCCTTAGAAGTCTACCACCCTTACGGCCGCCGTACATACAGGGGGGGTAGGGGGTGCAGGGAGATGTCCTGACTAATGCCCTGGCCTCCCTTAGAAGTCTACCACCCTTATGGCCGCCGTACATACAGGGGGGGGGGGGTAGGGGGTGCAGGGAGATGTCCTGACGCATGCCCTGGTGTGCCTTTCAAATCCACGACCCTCAGGGCCTTACAGGGAGGGGACAGGGGGTGGGAGTGCGGGAAAATGTCCTGACACATACCCTGGCCTCCCTCCCTTAGAAGTCTACCACCCTCACGACCTTGATGGGGGCAGGGTTGGGGGTGCAGGGAGATAACCTGACAGATGCCCTGGCCTATAAGTTTCGTTATATCCTAATTAGCCATAATAATCTTTGTTCACCCAATGTTGAAGCACGATAATGCTCTACTGACACCCCCATATCCCATTAAGTAGGCGGACCTTGCTTATAAGGAGACCTTGCTTATAAGGAGCAAATTAATCTTTTTTCAGGTTCTCCTTATAATGAAGTTTTACTGTACTTCATAGTAGTGTGTGTGACCTACATAGGAGGGTGACCTATATGGGAGGGGACTAGAGCAGTATCAAATCAGTAGTACTGAGTAACCACTATCCATAGTAGAACATAAGCCAATACTGTGATTATAAATTATATTTGAAAATTGTCATGATGGTGATGTAGAGGTACACTTTACTACCATAGGAGTTGGGTACCGTCTGACGTGGCGGGTGAGTCGAGTCGTCGGACGTTCCTCAGGTTCCGGATAGGTGGCAGCACCGATCCGGGTCTGTGGGGACATCTGACGACGAACACCTGGGTCCGTATATAAAGCCCAGGGCTCAGCCGCTACGTCAGAGGCCCTTCTGGCCTCCGCACTATGTAGACCACTGCTTTTTAATATTAGCTGCCTCTTTGATATCATTCGGCAGCCGTGAGTGTGCATTAAGTAATAAACCTATCCGTTGGCATACACTTGGAATACTGTCTTACTCTTTCTTTCCGAATCGTAAGACCCGAACCCCCCAGGTCCGTAAGGCCACAAACCCTTACACTGGTGCCGTGACCAGTTAATTCTGGTGTATAGCCCGGACGTTATAACGTCCGAACGGCTAGTACATGGGTTAGACACCCTTAGGGAAGCTAACCCAGCAGGGCAATCACTTGCCCAAGAGAATGGAAATGGATCGCTAATGCTCCAAGCCCATTCGGATCCACAAGATGCAGAATCAGCATCCTGGAGAGATCCCGGACCCCACTATAATGATAGTGAGGAGAATCTGCCAGACTCTGTACGACGCGAACAGTCCATACAGAGACATAGTAACTTAATAGGCCAGCATTCAATTGTTGACGAATTATGTGATTCGATGTTCGAAGTCGGTGGTAGTACTAACCCAGAACATCCGGCACCAATGCGAAAAAGGGTAACATTCGGAGAACTACCTTATAGGTTACCCAGGCCCGAATTACCAATATTAGATTATAGCGCTATAGATGGCGACTTAACCTATGCGGTACCGGAAGGTGAAGAATTAAAACGACCGGATGTCCTGTTGTTGAATGAAACTTATGTAACTTTGAACGAGAATTTAAATACCTTGGTCAAAGCTAAGGATGAAGTACTGCATGAAAAACTTCAAATGGAAGAGGACCTAACTGGCATGCGAAAGGAATTCGAAGCCAGAAGGAGCGAGTACATGAAAGAACTCGAGAGTGAAGAACTAAAACTTCAATCTATGAGAGATTCATTCAATAAAGAATATGACAATAGGCACATTCGTATCCAAACATACATAGATACGAACGACCAACTGAACCTTGATAAGACAAAATTCGAATCCGAAATTCGCCATTATCAGGAGGAGTTGGATAAATTGAAACTTCAGTGCAGTAAACAAGCTGAAGATAATGAGACCATCCGGGTAGGCATCATAGCTTACAACAAACAACTGGAGGAGGATAGACAGAAACTCACGAATGAGCTTCAGGAATTGCAGGCTACTGCAATAACTCTAGATAAATATGTAGAAGCAGCCCAGTTAACTATAGGTAATATAGACCCAGCTGTGGTATCTACAATGTTGGGAAAGACATCTAAAGATGCAACCCCAATTAGATACAGCCCATTCGTTGATGATGGGGCTGACAAGAATGTGGTATCCGGAATCTATAAGAAACCGGATAACGCTGCAGTAAATGGAACCGCATCTAAACCAGTAGTTCCAATGCTGGATACGATAGGACCAGCACCACCCATACCAGATTTGAGTCACAAAATCAAAGCGACTCACGATGGTGCTACAGGGAATAATAATAATTCACCCGTGGCACAACCAAAAGCACCCGGACCAATGAGACATATGTTGACACCACCTTCATATTTCCCCCAACCCGGCCACAGTACACCAGCAGTACCAAGATTACCGAATCCACCCCCAGGTTCTGGTAATGGTCCTACTGATGGACGTTTTCCGAGACCAAATCCGCCACAAAACAATATCAACGGCGGTACGCATCAACCGAGAACATCTTCCTATGGATATAGAAATAATTATAATCCATCGGGAAGTGGCAATTATCAGAATGGTAATAGCTATAACCAGGGATGGAATCAAAATGATTCTTACCCTAGATATGCTTCTTCTGGAAACACCGGTCACAATAGTGGATACCCTGGTGGTTCATCTGGAGGCTATAATAATAATGGCCCACCAGGAGGAAACCCTCCAGGCGGCCCAGGAGGATCCGGATCCGGAGGATCAGGATCAGGAGGAGGTGGCAAGAAACCTAACAGGAGAACTTCTATGCCTGCAGGGATGCAAACCATCTTTGATAGAAGCCAATGTATACAAAACCTTGGCATTGACTGCTACCGAAAGGGAGCAGACGGCATGGAAGTCATGAACTGGAGCATGCGAGAAGCAGATAGACTACGCGGATGTAATAATCCGGCACGTAGGCAGGCACGGATACCCCCTCCATATGATTCTAATGATCCATGGAAGGACAGGTATCAAGCTTTTGTTGATGAAGTCAATTGTAGTGGCTGGACAAAAGAAGAAGCTCTGCCATATTTGATCTGTTGGTTAAATAAAGGCGGAAAAGTGGCCCTCAACCAATGGAGAGCAGCTTACGGAATATACGGTACTTATGATCAACTGGTCGAATGTGCCGCATACCTTTTCGGATCAATCGTTAGAGAAGATCCGTGGGTAAGCTTTAAGAAGAGGACACAAAAACCTAAAGAATCACACAAAGTCTTTGGTTTGGAGCTACAGGACTTGCTTTCGAAAGCACGTCCAAATTGGGCTCACGATGATGATTGTTATCTACAAGAATTGTTTATACAATTCTACAGTGGATTGCGTGATCCGGATCACAAGCAAGTGGTCTGGGACTCTTGGAAAGATGACACTTCCTTCAGTGATCTGTTCATAGCAATCGATGGACATGACATGAAGAAACGTTTGGTAGGTCTCGGACCTAATCCAGTAAGAGCAGCTCCATTCCAATATGGAGGTACACCTGCTCCGGTATACGATACTTCCCAATTAGCTCCGGTTGAATCGAATGAAGTTGATGAGAATGATGAATATGTCTCCGATGAAAACGGAGATTATATTGGTTCAGTGCATGTAGCTGGAAAGTATTACCGACAAAAGCGGTATAGGAAAGTACATTCGAGAGGGAGAGGAGGATCTGTTGCTGGTAAAACAGCTTCCGGATCAACTCAACCTGGCAGTGTAGCCTCTACGGCGAACCCAACTGTAGCAGCCACTGTTGCTCCGACTAACATGATGGAAACATTAATTGCCGGATTAACAGAAGCTCTAAAGAGACCGAGAGTTGACAAATCTCAGAGGAGATGTTTCAGATGCCAGAAACTGGGGCATTATGCTCCAGAATGTATGGCTGAAAAACCTGTCCCTCGTAGACAGGAGAGTGTCTCTGGAGTAAGTACAGAGGAAAACTAAGGAGGGGTCTCCCGAGGGGCAAAGAAGGGGATCCCAGTGACAAATCTTGCCATGATATCACCATCCGTGATGATAGTTCACATGAAGTAACAAGATCGCCTAACACCGAGGTGGTTGTAGACACCCGGAAGGTTAGGGAAGCTGATATAACAGGTGCTATGGGAGCACAGGGGAAACCCAATATCAGTAACGAGGCAGGCGGCTATTCGTTAGCCAAGGTCTGTGGTGCCCACCTGCCCCCGGGTCATCCTTGTCTGGAATTCTTAAAAGGATGTGGATTGACTCCTGGTGTGAAAAATGACGTTCCGATTGTCACGGACATGCCCTCTGTTCTAAACGGAAGGCGGTGGTATGTTTGCCTTACTGTTAACGGAAGGTCTGCCGAATTCCTTGTGGATACGGGAGCTAGCCACTCTTGTATCTCCAGGGGGTTCTACGACCTTATACCGGATGAACATGATACTCTCAAATCGGGAGGAAGTGCTCAGACGGCCGACGGCAGTACCTTGCAAACGTATGGTAGAACTTGTGTGAGACTACAGTTAGATGGTATACATGACTATGTCATGAGCGCCACCGTTGCGGATATAGCAGATGAGGGGATACTCGGGTTGGATTTCGCATCCCTGTATGGTGCTGTATTGGAACCCCAAACAGGAGTGTTGAGTGTGAGATACCCGTACCCCGTGAAGGTTAGATGTGCACTGAGACAAGTGAGCAGTATGGCTAGTGTGGCACACACTGTGCGAATCCCTCCGGGAGTAGCCTGTGATGTGCTTGTAAGAAGTGATCCTGCAATGCGTAACAAACCTGCAGTGATAGAACCGGATGTAGTTACTTTGTCAGGTATTGGATTAAATTCTGTAGACACAATAGTAGCGAATGCATCCTGGTCGGTAGTACCTGTCTCCAATACTGGAAACACTACTATCTACTTGAAAAAGGGACAAGTTTTTGGAAACGTGACCCTTTCGGAAACTGTAACGGATAGTAAGCTAAGCTTACAGAAGGTAACAGGAGATGATGAAATTTCGGAAGACTTACTTAAGTTGTATGAAGAAACTTCATTAGAAGATCCGGAACACCGGAAAGAGTTCTATGATATGCTCTGTCAGTATCATACTGCCTTTGCCAAACCTGGTGAAAAACTAGGTACGACAAATAAGGTATTACATAAAATAGATACTGGAGATGCCGAACCCTTTAAGATACCGTATAGACGGTTACCCTTAGCAAAAAAGAGAGTAGCTGAGGATGAAATAAATAAGATGTTGGAACAGGATGTAATAGTCCCTTCCAATAGCCCATGGAGTAGTCCTGTGTGTATGGTAACAAAAAAGGACGGTACTATCCGTTTCTGCATAGACTACAGGAAGTTGAATGGAATAACGAAAAAGAATTCGTATCCATTACCGAGAATAGATGAAACCATTGACTCCTTAGGAGGAAACAGTTGGTTTTGTACCCTAGACTTGCAATCAGGCTATTGGCAAGTGGGAATGAACCCTTCAGATATGGAGAAAACTGCATTTTCAAGTCATATTGGATTATTCCAATATAATGTAATGCCGTTTGGATTGTGCAATGCACCTGCAACATTTGAAGCAATGATGGAAACAATTCTAAGTGATTTATTGTGGAAAAGATGTCTTGTATATCTAGACGATGTCATTGTCTTCGGAAAAACATTCGAAGAATGTTCTAATAACCTAAAAATGGTACTAGAACGTATTATTTCAAATGGTCTCAAATTGAAACCTAAGAAATGCCACATGTTTAGAAAGTCCATAAATTATTTGGGCCGCATCATCAGTGATGAAGGAATAAAGGCTGATCCGGAAAAAATCGAATCAGTCACGAATTGGAATAGACCTAAAACACCCAAGGAAGTGAGGTCCTTTTTAGGATTCTGTTCCTATTACAGGGAATTTATTCCGAATTATTCTAGAGTCAGTTACCCATTACAAGCAATAGCTAACTGGACTCCAGGAAGTACCAAGGAAAAATTTCCTTGGACACATGAACAGGAAAACGCTTTTCGAAAGCTAAAAGACCTGTTCACGAGTACTCCCGTATTGCAATATCCGAATGAGACGGATCATTTCATACTGGATACTGATGCTAGTAATGATAGCATTGGTGCAGCTCTCTCGCAAGTCCAAAATGGGAGAGAAGTACCAATTGCCTTTGCCAGCAACACACTGAGCAAGACTCAGCGCAATTACTGCACAACCAAAAGAGAGTTGTTAGCAGTAGTCGTATATACCAAGAAGTTCAAACATTTTCTATGGGGAACGAACTTTACTTTGCGTACGGATCATTCCTCTTTAAGGTGGCTACTGAACTTCCGAGATGCTGAAGGCATGTTAGGCCGATGGCTAGCCCATTTATCCGAATATGGGCTGGAACATCAACAGATTCAGCATAGACCCGGAGTTAAGCATTTAAATGCTGATGCTTTGTCTCGAATACCAATCCGGAAATGTGATAATCCGGATTGTACTGATTGTGGAGCTCATAAGGCAGTGTTAGCAGGGATTCGAAGACCATTCGTACCCCTAGTTGCCAGTATACTGGATTGGTCTATGGATCACATACGACATTTCCAGGAAGCTGACTCGATAACTGCACAGCTACTGCAATTAGTACCAAAGGGTATACGTCCAGTTAGGCCAGAGGTCTCTCTGGAAAATCGAGAAATGAGAAGGTTTCTTGCTCAATGGACCGAGCTTGAAGTCCGGAAAGGCGTGTTATACCGTTGGAAGCCATGTAATAATGGTGATAGAATCATGCAAGTGGTGATACCACATGCCATGAGACATGACATTATGTACTTCTGTCATGGACATCGGACCAGTGGTCATTTCGGAAGGAAACGCTCGCTAGCACGACTTTCCAAGAAATACTATTGGCCTGGCATGACACGGGACTTGCAAAGATGGATAACCACCTGTCCGGATTGTTGTAAAAACAAACCCGGACCCGGGATGGGCAAACTTCCCCTATCCCAAGAACTTTTCGGAGTTAGATTCGCAAGAATCGGGGTAGATATTATTAGTGGATTTAATACAACCGCTAATGATAATACCTGTATGATGGTAGTGTGTGATTATTATACGAAATACACTAAAGTATTTCCACTACCGGACCACAAAGCAATTACTTGTGCCGAAGCTTTTGTAAAAGGTTGGGTACTAAGCTTCGGTGTACCATTAATGTTACACAGTGACCAAGGCAGAGAGTTCGAATCAAATCTCTGGCAGGGTATGTGCGAATACTTGGCTATTTGCAAGACTAGAACCAATCCGTATAGACCACAAAGCGACGGATTAGTGGAAAGGTTCAATAGAACCCTCATCCAAGTCCTAAAGTCACTCGTTAATGAACATATGGATGACTGGGATGAGCAATGTCATTTTGTGACACATGCTTATAATAGTACGGTACATTCAAGTACAAATTGTTCTCCGAACCTTTTAGTATTCGGAGAGGATTTGATAATGCCTGCTGACCTAGTTTTTGGAGTCGTAGGAATGGACCCTGAACTACCTTGCCATGTAGTTTTTGTGGAATGTTTAAGAGACAGATTTAGAAAAGCATATGAGTCTGTCCGAATTGATTTGGAGAAAAGTGCCAAATGGCAGAAAGTAGGATACGATACCGATCTAAAGCATCGGAAATTCCAATCCGGAGACAGAGTCCTCAGATTACACGAACCACTTAGACACATAAAATTAGCGTCTAATTGGGACGGTCCCTTTACTATAACACAAATTATCAGTGATTGTACCGTAATTATTAAATCTGACCTTGGTCGACTCTATAAGTCAAATGTGGCTAGATTAAGGAGATGGTCTGGGAGGGAGACCTCCACAGAAATGTATGGTGAAGGTTCCGAAAGGATCCTGAATCAGAATCGCATAATAGACCAGGTAAAGAACACTACAGTGAAGCGTGGTCGAGGTAGACCCAAAAAGTGTTCCGAATCAGTGACACCCACGCCAACACCGATTAAGCGTGGGGGAGTTAAAAAAGTCTCGGCAGGTGAAGACAGAAAGAAGAGGAAAGGTGTTTCTAAGGCTAAGAAGCACCTAGAGAAAGCTCTTCAGACTGTCAGGTCCGATAAAGAACTATCCGAGAAGGGGAGATACGTTCGCCGCAGCCCCCGAATTGCCCAGAGGACTGCAGTGACCTAACCTGTATACACAACGAGTGTAATGTTTACATTTAGAGGAACGGATGACAACTGACCCTAAAGGCTTATTTGTCGCCCCCGCATGATGTACCAATGGGTAGTGGACGGATAATCCGGTGGATTTGCTTAAGCTTTCCATAATCTCCACTTAAATCCCCAGTCGAGTCATCGGGGTGAGCGATAATTACCTAAAAACAATCAGTTTGTTGATGTACCGCCTGTAGCACGTGCGTTTCCGCATGACGTCACCGTGTCCAGTCTCGGCTGACCTCTCGTGACCTCGCGGACCGCGGGGAAATGACGTCACGAAAGCTGGCCTGTCGCCATATTGTTTTTCGGTAACGTTCAAGACGGTCGAGCTCGCTCCCTTCTTGGATTTTACCGGCTAAGCAAACCCCCCGCTGCTCCTCCAGAGTCTGTCTCCTGGTAGACAGACTCCGTTTGTGCCGGCCCCGGCGCCGTAAAAGCCGGAAAAAGGAGTAGTTTACTCCCGTGATCGATTCCCCAGTCATGGCTGAGGAATCCGTAGCTGCAGCCAAGCTATCCGGTGACCCGGATAAGCTGACTCCGTCCGCAGAAGCTTTTCCGGAAGCTTTGTCGCCTGTTACACAGGAAGAGAGCGAGATGATGGACGTGGAGGAACCCACGGATCGCTCGTTCGAGGAGAAGCTGGCTTCATTCTCACTCAATGAGCCAGAGAAACTGCTATCTCCACTCCCAGCAGAGGGATCCGGAGCGACTGCGAGTGCTGAACCCGCAGCGACAGAGTCCGAAACTACCCAAGTTGACGGACAGAAGGATGAGTGGAAGCCAGCAGTGGCGGAGCCTTTTCCAGCTAGCTATGATGGTCGCTACCTGTATGTCCACCCGGAACTGCAGGCACAAGTGACCTACGCGGACGGGACACCAGTCAGGATGGACCCGAAAGTCAGGATAGCTATCGAGGGCGTCATGGCTCCCGAACAGCTGTCCAGGATGCCTCCCGAGTGGCTTCGAGACTGGCCGTGGTTCCAACGGGGACTTATGGTGGACGCTGGTTTCCGTGAAACCGTGTATGCTGCTAACCGAGCCTTCGAGCTCGGAGCGTATCCGAAGCCTGACAAGTCCCTGTGGAACGTCAAGGCTACGAACATTAACTGGGTAGGCTGTGTCTGGGATACCGATGGCCAGACCTACCCACGCCCTAGTGCTATCCGGACGCCGTGCCGGACCACTAAGGAATTCCGGGAGGCCGCTGCTAACTTCGAGCAGTGGGACGACGGTTATTACATAACCGAACAGGAATTGGTGGATGTCCAGAACAATTCACTAATCGGATTGGACCGAGCTGCAGCCCTTCGGACGGTTATTGTCCGCCGCATGACTGCCGAACAGGAGGCACAGGAAGAGGCTAAGAGGGCCGCGGAAGCACCCGCACCTCCTATCCCCGACCTGAAGCTTGCCACCAGAAGCTCCGCCAGTGCTACATCAGCTACCGGCAGCACTACTACTCCAGTAGAAGCCACGACCTCCAGCACATCCGGAACCCAGGAACCGGAGGAAGACTGGAAGGTCAGTAAGAACCGACGATCCGCTGCTCGGAAGCTCAAGAATCTCCCGGATTCTGCGAGAGCCGAGCCGAAACCCAGCACCTCAACCACTGGTAGTACTGCCATGGAGGTTGAGTCGTCTGACGAGGAGTCGGTGCACGAATCCTCGGTTGAGTATGATGAGAAGGCCACTCCATCAACTCAAACCGAGGCCGAACGTTGGGCTAACGCCAAATCCGGATTCAAAACCCGGATCCCGACGTGTTTCTCCGACTGTGCGTACGGAGTTAAGAAGGACGGCTCTACCCTCTATGCCTGTCCAGACTCAATCAATAAGAACGATGAGTCGGATGATGAAGATTGGATGCGCCTTTCGGACGAGGACCCCAATCCGAGCAAAGCCTATCGAAAGATGTGGCTTATGCTAAACCACACCGAAGGGTATTACACTTATACCCAGAGGAGGAAGCTGCGTTGGGCTTTAGAGAAGTGGTACGGTGACGATCAAAAGTCCTGTCCCTTCTCTATCTGCCAGGATGCGAGTGATGTCTCGATCCGGACCTGGAGTACTCCAGCCCGGTTCCAAAGGCATCTGGTAGAGGCCCACTTCCACCATCACCCGGTTTACATCTGTGATCCGAGTTATGGTAAGAAGGGCAAGAAGTGTACTACGAAGGTGCAATACAACCGACGTAGTGATCTGGCTAGACACCAGAAGAAATGCCACGCAGAAGGTTTGGACGGGGCCCGGAAGCGCATCATGGAGCTTCATCAGGAACTCATGAAGGAGTTCGATAGCCTGAGCGAGGATGCTTGGTCTAAGATCCGACCAGGGGACCAAGTCCTCTGCGAAGTTCCGAAGACCAAGGATTCGAAACTCCGAGCAAAGATAGTCCTGACTCCTGGAAAGGGTAAACTGGACATGCACGAGTCTCTCTGGCAGAAATGCGAGGAATCCGGAAAGGATGCAAAGAGAGCTCGTGAAAGGAGCAGGAGAGACCAGAACCGCGGCGGCAATGGTAATGGTCAGAGTACAACAAAACCGAAGGTCAGAGCAGAGGACCGTTCCAGGTCCCCTCTGACAAGGCACCCCGCAGAACAGGCTCAGGGCACTCCGGTGTTCAAGAAGCCTGAACCTGCCGGATACGCTGGAGCCGTATCTAAACCTGGGAAAGTGAGTTCTCGAAACTTTCCGTCCTTAAACCAGGGACCTGGACCTGAGAGCCAGACCTTGGTGGTAGGAAAGGATGGTCGCCTTATGCCAAAGAAGACCACCGCATCTGCTGCCGCCGGATCTGCATCCGCTCCAGCCGCCCCACCAGTTACCTTTACCCAGGAGCAGTTAAACATGTACCTGCAAATGGGACTGAAACAGAACGTACCACCTGCCTTCTGCGTACCAACGACAGGTGTGTCCGGGAGTCCTAAACCCGGAAGTGGTCCACAGGCCGCCTCGACTCCTCCCAAGGCTGTCGCGGCACCTGAGAAACCAAAGGACGCCATTACCATTAAAACTGGTAATGCGGAAGTTTGGTTTGAGAAGTCTCGCCAAGGGGAGGCAGATGTCCAGAAGGCCATCTACACCCATTGGGAGAAGACCGTTCGTGAGAAAGCGGTCGAGTTTCATCAGGGTCTCCTAAACGAAACCCTGTTATGTATGAAACAGGTGGGCGACGCTGAAAAGCAACGTCTCGAGACTCTCATCCGGGACGATGTAAAGGCCCAGGAGGAGGCTGCCTCAGCTGCTCAAGAAAAAGCAGCTATGGATGTACACGTGTTGGAAAAGCGTGTAAAGGAGGAGATCACTCGGAACACCAACCTGAACACTAAGTTCATGAGGGTGTTCGGAGTCGACTTGGACGAGTGGGACGGCACTCCCGAGTCGGCTTTAGCTCTTCTGAAGAAGAAGCATGCTAAGAAATCCGTTTAAAGCATGCTAGGGTTATTTCTTCCATAATTTTTTTCCAACACCAAATGACCAGATATAGTCTTTGCGGAACCCTAAAGGTCTGCGAATGCTTTTACTAGTGCATGAACACCTATACTATGTGTTCCGGGTTCCTTTGACCAGTCTATTATTCAGGTTGTATAACATTTATTACACCCTGAATAGCCTATTCGGATTTATAATTTCATCCATGAACAATCCGATAGTAGACTTGCTGCTGTGAGACGTATCCGGATGCCAGTTCCAGACTCCTGCTGTTACCCGTGCTAACCAATTACTAGGATGGACTTTACGATTTACCTCTACAACTCATCTGTACTCCCGAATGGACTTATATCTCTACTACTATTACTTCCGGATCAACTTATATCGGACTATTATTTTACTTATGTCAACTAAAACTTAAAAAGGATTACGTTCTCTACACAGTTGACACATCCGGACTAATATTCTACAAATCTACACCATTCGGATATACTATAAACTTTAGCACTACTAGAGGATTGTGGGTAGCTGCCCCAAATCAACTACCGTGTTCACTCAATATAAGGAAACTATAAACTTTAGCACGTCCATCCCGTGGTTAGCTGACCACACCTACCTACTAGTACCCGGAGGATACAGCAGAAGACTCCAGCAGCATTTATAATTCCTATATATTGTATATAATGTCATATTTCTATTTTTCTATAATATTATATGTATGTACATATCCACTAGATACATATTATAATACGGGTACATAGACATTTCCTGATACGGATCTATAATCACTATTAGTATTTATATTATAAGATCCGTTAAACTTCACCAGATAACACATATTATTGTCCTGCGAGACAAAATATATAATAAGTATAATGATCTGGTGCTATAAAGGTTATTAGGTACACGGTGATAATATATTATTATATTCATTACCACACCGTGATGTTTTTTTTCTTTTTTTTCAAGTGTATGTTATAAATAATCCTATTCGTACTACTCACGGAATCCTTAACGGATTCGTATAATATTAATATACGACATGTCATTAGATAGTGATGTTACTATAACAGTCTTCTTTAAGACTACATATTCAAATGTGTTGTCAAATGACTACAAACACACATACGGATGTTATTTTGTGATATGTTTTATTATCGACAGTTCCGTTACATATAGCTGTCATCATCACATGTATACGATTCATATTACTTGTCTTATTAATTATACCTGAAATATAATACAATATTATGTGGTATAATAATTAAATAGACAGTTCCGTTTCACATAACTGTCTCTTCTTCAAGTAATTCGTATAATATTTCAACATCCTAATCGTTATATGTAACTAAAATTCACTATCGAATATATATATATGACATCTGGTTCACAATTTATTTAGTGCTAATGTTATACCTATGGTTGTACCTCTATTACTAAAGGTTTAGACATGTAGAAATGTTATCCTAGTAATATTATACGTATAACACCCTCCTAAATGTCTGGGGGAGTGGTGTAGAGGTACACTTTACTACCATAGGAGTTGGGTACCGTCTGACGTGGCGGGTGAGTCGAGTCGTCGGACGTTCCTCAGGTTCCGGATAGGTGGCAGCACCGATCCGGGTCTGTGGGGACATCTGACGACGAACACCTGGGTCCGTATATAAAGCCCAGGGCTCAGCCGCTACGTCAGAGGCCCTTCTGGCCTCCGCACTATGTAGACCACTGCTTTTTAATATTAGCTGCCTCTTTGATATCATTCGGCAGCCGTGAGTGTGCATTAAGTAATAAACCTATCCGTTGGCATACACTTGGAATACTGTCTTACTCTTTCTTTCCGAATCGTAAGACCCGAACCCCCCAGGTCCGTAAGGCCACAAACCCTTACAGTGACAAAGAATGAATTGCTAGACAGTTCTTTACATTAGGCCCTACTTACTGGCATTGAGTAAGATCCCACCTTCATATGTGTACCACTTTAGTCTATTTGTGCTTTTCTGTAATAATTACCATAAGGGGCTGTTCAAATAGTATGCAGCACCATAGGGGAGGGGGGTTAATGTATTCAGTTGAGAGTAAGTAGACTACTGAATCTGTACTGAAAAAGGCAGTGTAAAATCAGTTGTTTTGGGAGTATTCTATCAGTGGCTACTGAAATGTGCAGTGGTTGATCAGTATATCTCAGTATCCACTGAATTTTGAAGTATATACTGCCTTCTGGAGTGGGTGATCCTTTGGGAGCCAAGTGTTCAACTCCATCTCTCCACAAAGCCCCCCCCCCTGGCTATCCACCACTATCCTGGCATATCACATCACTCTTGCCCTTTACAGTTTTGAGCAGTCCCTGAGTCAGAGTGGAGTGAGCAGTGCAGGTGAGTTAAAGGCAAAGGAGGTGACTAAGAAATGAATGAAACGTATAGGCCATTGATCTGTGTCCAGTAGGCAGGGGTAAATGAGCTGTGGAGTAGGTCAGTAGGTCAATACCAGACGGTTATGTCAATCAAAACCTTGTATGAAATGTCATACAGAATAACTTCACAACCATGATGGGGCCTTACACCACAAACAGCCCTTATACCACAAATGCCCTTTATTTCATTTGTAAAGCAAAAAAGACATTCATCTACATGATATTCGTCAAGTTTGCGCTCAGTTATATTCAGCTACCACACCAACTATCTTATCTAATGATATACGTTAAAAGGGGAATAGAGACTACATTTAATAGGCTAGTATAGTAAACTTCCTACTTTAGATTTCAATGATGAAGCCTGTGCTATGGCCCTGTCCATGCTGTCCTCATACCACAAACGCCCTTCTGTCCTGTGGTTTGTGGTATAAGGGCATTTGAGGTATAACCTTGGTGTTTGTGCTTTATTGCCACGTTTGTGGCATAAGGGCCCATAGTTGCCCTTAGGCCTCAAACGGATACCTGATTGAGGCCTTAGGGCTGTTTGTAGTATAAGGACCCGACAATTCTACTGCCACCCTACCTCACTGATTTGTCAAAATAGCTTACTTAGATAATCTGATAACACCAGCACACATTTTGTTTTAACTCTCTGGACTGATGAGAATGGATTTTGAAAAACAATTAAGAACACATTTTGATTCATTTTTTATGTTTCTTTTTTTGGCAAGACCCACCACCTAGGACTCAAAGAACCAGCCCGAAATGTACCTCCGCATGAGCACACTACATGAACCCCAGTCCTGATTGGCCATGTAACACTTTGCTAAGCTACAGAAGACCTCACTCACCCTGCATGCCCCATCTGTAAACGAGGTCCATCCCACCCACACTAAAAGGCATTATGGCTCTGAGTTTCTGGTAAAGCGATTTGGCAGGGATTCCAACCAACCAATAAGGAGTATCTCAGTATCAGTAAGCCATACCGCACTGCCTTCACATGTCATGAGCCATAGTTATAATCCAGGGAATTTGAGGCTCAGGCACCAACGTGTTATTTCCCAAAGAGCCCTCCACAGTGGAAACTCAAGGACTATTTGTAAATTTGTCTGAAACCAGTTTAAATGCCATACGAATAGTAACATTATGTTTTAAAATAGATTTTGTGTTGAATGAGAATTCCTATTCTAGATCTTCCCACTAAGTATGGGCCTGACCTATAACATGTGTTTCCTGAAGGGAATTTTCAGTTTAAATGCAGTTTTGCCATTTCATGTTGATAGGAATAGCCAATAATAGGATGTAACTTGGCCTAAACAGGCCTATATACTGCCACATTTCTAACTTTGTGAAGCATCATAAGCCTATGTATCACAGAGAGGGTGATTATAACCTTTGCATTGAACACAGACTTTGTAGTTTTTTAATACAAACCTCTTTGAAATTAATTATAGTCAGATTTCTTATGATTGGACTCAGTGGGACAACCAAAAAGTGTCCTTTGGCTGCCAATGTAAGCACACTCCTTCCCCCCCCCAGGAAGCCCCATCCCCAAACCCAACCCCACCATCTCCCATTGGGGTTGTAAGCCCTCGCTACTAGCTCCAATTTGCACCTATTAATGGTCCCCATGTATAACACTGTAAGAGATTTGAACATTTCTGGCCAATCAATGCCATACAGCATATTTGCATTAATTTGACAAATCATTCAGTGTCTCAGCAATTAATTGAGCAAGGATTTGAGGCATTTCAGAAGGAAGAATGTCTACAGTCTGATTGGATCTCTGGGCAGGTTCTGGTGAAAAATGCCAATTTCCATCAATCTGGCAGCCTGTTTGGAGACTGATATCTTTCAAAGTAAAGGTGCTACAGTTACCAGAATAGTTTCAAAATAAGCGGAATTTTGTTTTACAACTTCTGTGGGCTTCCCATGTGCACACTAAAATAAGTTTCTCTTCAATGGCTGTGAGAGTGTTGAAAGGTAGAGAAAAATTGAAGATTTCAGAAAACATTTGCCATGGTTTCCATGGCAACCAGTCACAGGATTTTCAAAATATTGCAGTAATGATCCTACATGCAGATAGTCTGTTACCTTAGCTTTAACCTGATACCCAGATCACCATTGCAGCCCAAGCAGTTATCAATGACTTTTCAAAACAGGTCAGGGAAACTTTAAATTTTGAGTCCCATACTTGGTGAGAAGATCTATGTATCTTCTAGACAATGTTGTACAGAGTATTGTTCAAGCCAATTAGGACAGTGACAATTTGAATGGAATTTAGGTTGACTTCTTAAATATTGTGTAGACTTCTGAAATAATCGGAAGTCTCTCAGAGTATGATACAGTAATACCAGAATGCTAATTCTGTGAAAATGTCTCTACAGTCCAGGCAAGGTTGGTAAGGCAGGCAGCTGTGTAAACATGTATTCCATGTTCCTAAATTTGACTATTGCATGCTACTCAAAATATGGAACTCCCTCTACTGGTGAGTATATGATTATAGACGGGGCCCTCACTGGGCCCTCCCAATAAAGATTTGCTTCCTATGCCTCTGAGGGTGGGTCAGTGTACCAGACCCTGCTGCAAACTCTATACCCCCCATCACCAAGGCCCCCCACCCTCACCCTAACAAGGTCTCACTGCACTAAAAACACCCACCGTACATGGGCCCTGTGAGCTGATTGGCCAGATAACTTTGTTAGTTGGTTACCGGTCGATGCAACTGGTAACAACCGCATTCCAAGAGAGTCACCACAAATGAGGGGACAAGCTGCCGAAGGGAAGGAGAAACAGGCTTGGGAAAAGCCCACTTACCTTGCACACCCACTACCTATAAAAGAACCCATTTAGCCTGCAGTAAAAGCATTACAGCTCTGAAATGGCTTGGGTTGCAGCTCAAGCAATTTTGGCATGGATTCCAATCAAGCAATTATCAGTAGTTCATCTCAGATGACATGTTCCACCTGCTAGCTAAAATAGTTATTGCACCATTGATGGATTTCTCAAACAGTTAAAACTTCATTCACAAGCATCGAAGAAATGCTCAAATTGAATTCACTTGCATAATTTGCTACTGTTCTGTGTAACTGCATTCACACAAGCAATTCTGCCACAGACATCCCTACCATAACTCCATGCCATACCCCTCTCCAGTAAACCCAGTTATTAATAAAATAGGAAGGGAATGAATTAGGCTGAATAGATGTGCATAATCAATGTGTGGACAAAAATCATAGAAAGTGTGCAAATAGGCCTTGGTGGAGTTTTGAGAGGTCTGAGAAAAAATTATGTAGTATCTCAAAAATAATTTTTGTGGATAGTGTATAGGGGTAACTGCACATAAAATATTATGAGTTAAATATGAAAACCGTTGCTATGGCAATGCCCAGAACCTATCTACCTGGAAATGATGTCCTCCTGAGTGACCATTTGGGGTATTTTCCCTTTATTGATTCAAAATGACCTATGATATGCTTCTGGTCCACTGTTATTATATTTTTGCTTGTAGTACTGGGTCTAATGGTTGGGTTTGGAGTATTGTAGTCAGACGTAATGGGCTTTTTGCGTTGTCCTCAGGTCATTTTCCTATAGGACCTAGCCTGGAATTCAAGTAAATCTCAGATTCTAAGATAATTATTTCTTTCTGTTCTATATAAAAGCTGAACAGACTATGGTAGGAACTATTGATTATATGGAATACAATGCCCGCGGCATGTACTTTCAGGTGGCATATAGTTTTGATGGGGAAAAATTCTGTAATTTCTGTTCAAAATACCTTGTAGTTCATCACTCGCCTGGACATTATGTTCAGAATTGTGATCAAAATCCATTAAAAGTAGGCTCATTTTATTATAGCAAGGAATCAGCTGACATAGATAACAATGTGAATTCCATCATCTACTGCTCAAGATGGTCCAGATCTGTGATTTTCAATGAGATAAAATGATTATTTCTGTAGGAAACCAAACCCTCAACATGGCATGTTACTCAATGGTCACTCGCCCAGACACAATTTCACCTGGACAAAAAAACACTTCCCATCCCTGATACTGCAAAGGTTTAGCAGCAATCAATTATCCCATACATTGAGTACTAAGGTACATGTAGGGGGTAAATAACTGGTATAGTTAGGATATTTGAATATCCCTATTGTGCAGAGTAGGGGCAGGAATATTGAATTTTGTGTGAGGACAAGAAATGTAGGCAGAATCATGGTAAAAACCGTTAAAAGCATTCTCATTTTACGATAATAAGGTCACATCTGACATAAAGAAACATGTTATTTTCATAATATACAGGTCAAAATGATCTAGATCTGATATTATCATGGTAATATGACAATTGTTTCTGTAGAAAATCAAGCCCTCAACATGGCATATTACTCAAATGTCATTCGCCCGGACATATGCCAAGAATCACAAACATTTATTATAAGTACACTCATTTTATGATATAAAAGACACATCTGACACACATAACAATGTGATTTCTGTAATCTACAGGACTAAATGGTCTAGAGCTGTTATTTTCATTAAGATAAAATTTTAATTCCTGTAGGAAATCAACCTCTCAACATGGCATGTTATTCAACGGTCACTCGCCCGGACACTATTTCGCCCGGACAAAATAACACTTCCCATCTCTGCTACTACAAAGGATGGAGAGTAATCAATTGTTCTATACATTGGGCACTTAGGTATATGTAGGGGGTAAATAACTGACTTAGTTAGGATAGTTAAATGTGTTAATCCTATACAGGAGGGGAAGGAACATGATTTTTCGCCCGGACAAGGAAAAAGGGGGATTTTCAAGGAAAATCACTTTTTGCCCCCTCACAGTGAAGTTTATGGAGGAAATCAAATTTTATTTTCAACATACTTTACCCCCAACATGTAGCAAATCTTTTAAGGCATAATTGAACCCATTTCACTTTTAGGTATTTAATGGGGGGAGGCCAAATGACCAAATTATCGCCCGGACATACCACTTTACAAAAAGTAAAATGCTCCAGAAGAATAGAAAAAATCCGACCAGGAACACAATTTTTGCTCCTATTTTACCACAAGACTCTATAATTTACATAATAAAAGGGGACAGACACATACCTAGTCCTCATTCTACAAAAAATGATGAAATATGTCGATTTTATTGATTTTCCAAGCTGAAAGGGGTCAATTTTAGGTATGTTCAACCCCCTGGAGGTCAGAATATTGATATTGGACCACTAAAACCCATATATAACATCAAGAACTCATTGAGCCCAAAAATATGACCCAAAAAAAATTGGGGACAAAAATCAAAATCCTAAGTGTAGGGGGCTGACTTTCACCAAAATTCCCATTTGCACACCTTCTGTGATTTCAGACCGTGTGTTGATTTAAAAAAGAAAATCATATTTTTGCCAACCAATAGCCCAAGTAAACTCAATTTTAAATGGTAGTACACTGTAAAAAGTAACTGTTGAATCTACCAGGTATCCTTGTACAACTGAAGCGTGAACTACTGTAATTGTATTGGAATGAAAGAGTGTAGTTTTTACAAGAAGCCCCAGGTGGTAGTATGGTGGTACAAGGAATCTTTGTAAAAATAACAACTTTGGGACAAAAGTTATTTCAACAATATTTCCTTTTACAGTGTATACCAAAGAGGAAAAATAATGCACTTCTCAGTCAGCCTATGTTAGCTAGTCCATGTATAAAGGAGCAATACAGTATTTCGTACACTAATCACAGGCATAGATCCAAAAATATTAAGTTGATACAGTGCTATGTTATATCATGTTAAAGGGAAATTACATACAAGTACCACTGCTATAATATAGTCAGCGGTTTCAGCATGTCTACATCTCCCTGGGGCTATCCTTCTTTTTTGGTTATGATACATGATGCAGCTTTGGCACTGAAGACAGCCTCCATCAATATGAACAAAAAGTAAGGGCCTTCTCACGTTCAGAGTATTCCCCCATTGGACATACAGCACCATTTTCCCACTTAAGGTGGCTGGCAGGGATAGGCTAAAAGTAATTAGATTTTCACCATATTCTCACCAGATTCCCAAAATGATATGTACTTTTCATATGTGCAGAAATAGTATGGGGGTCCCATGCATATTTTTGAGATACAGAAAATCCAACCCTATATAGGATTATATAGTGATTTGTCACATAAATCCCCAGATTCATATCCAAAAGTAATTAAATCTTTTCATAACTTCTTTAGCACTTAGTTTTTATGCATATCTTTGCAGTAAATATAATATTGATAGATGGTCCCAGGCATATTTCTAATGTTTTGGACGATTGAAAAAACAAATGTATGGAAATGGCTAGATTGGTGACAGGTAGATCATGTAGCCTCTTCTAGGTGGTCACAAACAGCAGTCCTCATGGCTAATGTGTAGAGCTTCTGCCTTACTCTCAGAAGATCCAGGGTTCAAATCCAAGTCAAGCCTTCCTGTATTTTGGACATTTCATCTATCCATAGTGTCAATGTAAAATAGAGACCCCTGGTGTCCAAATGCTGAACTACCAATCCCCGCCAGCCACCTTAAAGAGGTAGATGTAGGAGCAGGCATATAGAGGGGAACAGCTCACAGGTCCCTAGGCTATTGTCTTGGGTTGTTGTGCAAGAAGGCCTTAAAGCCTCTTTTATATACTAACACAGGGATCAGGATGTTTTTGGTTGACTTATCAGCAATCCTTTGATATGCTTGATTGGCAATCAGGGTTTAATTTGTATTGTAATTACATGTTTTGCGCAGTGGAAAAAGCCAGAAGCAGTGTAAACATCACAGTGTAATATAATACATCCACTGATGACTCCCTTAGTGGACAAGAACAGGGCCAAACCCACATTTGTTATTTGTAAACATGAAGGTGAGAAAGAAATACAGATTTCTGAAATACAATATTACACCTCATATTTTTTACAGGATAAAAAAATGTGATGTAGGATTAATGTATTAATTTGTAGGGGCCAGTATCATCTTGTATATATTATTGCAGATCATCCGAGCAGCATGCTTGTATGTGGCCAGTTCCTTCTGGATTGGATAGGTGTCGCGTGAGGTGGCAGCACCATGTGTCGCGCCCAGCTTCTACTAAGAAGCCAAACGATCGGCAGAAGAGACCTCGACTGTCGAGGTTAGACGTTATCTTGTACCTTTTGAATAAAAGTCACCTCTGGGTGTTCCCTACTGCTGCTACTTTGCTCAACCCGAATCCTTATGTGTTGTGTTTTGCTTTTAGTGTTAAGCGATCCTGAGAGCCACCCAACATAACCTGAACCACTACAAATTAAAGAAGCAAAGTCCCATGACATCAATGACGCTCATGAAAATGATAAGGATTCCTACAGAGAGTTTTGGAAGAAAATTGCTAATATGGTTAAACCTAAAAATGCAGGTAGTACTGCTAGTATTATACATCATGATAGTGGGGAGAGGGTGCTAGCTGAGGATACGGCTGACTACTTTAACACCTTCTTCTCTACAGTGGGTAAGAAAATGAGTGATAAAATTAATTTTAATGCTGTCAACACTCCTGATGTAGATTATGATGAAGCTGAGCACCCGCACCAACCTCCTATTATCACATTGAGCATGGTTGAAAAATTGATAAAGGGAATCAATATTTACAAGTCTAGTGTAATTGAAGGCATAAACTCAAGAGTCCTGAAAGACGCCCTTAATACTGTAATATTCCAAGTACAGTCCTTTTTTCAAAATTCAATATCTCAATAAATATTCCCAGGCAAATGGGCATCTTGCCTAGTTGTACCTATTCCGAAAAGTGATGATCTTACAAATATCAGTAACTATCAACCTATTACCCATTCCTGGCTGACTTCTTGAGAAAATTATTCATGGAAATATTATCAAATATCTTTTAGAGAACAATTTCTTAAACCTGGCACAATATGCCTTCAGACCCTCACTAGGCGCATGTGATGCAGTGTGCGATTTTGTTAATTATATATATCTAGAACTGGATAAAGGGATATACATAACTGTGTGCCACATTGACGGCTCCAAAGCCTTTTATAGTGTCTGTCTCAGCCTGCTTTTGAGGATATGTAGATCCTTTAGGTTACACCCAGATACTTGTGAATCGTTGTACTAATATTTACACAATAGATGTCAATTCACTGTTATAAATGGTAAGAAATCAAAAGAGCATTCTGTTGATTATGGTGTCCCACAGGGGAGCACATTGGGCCCCTTGCCTTTCTTAATGTTTATTAATGATTTTACCCGCTGTATAAAACATGCCAAAACATTTATGTATGCCAACGATATCGTTTTGGTCGTTAGCGCAGATTCCTACATTGAATCGGAAAGGTTATTAAATATAGATGTTAAAGACACCAAAACATGGTGTGATAATAACAATTGATCCTAGCGAGGGAGAAGACAGGGACAAGATAGCCACTTGGGCCTGTGCGAATACGCCGGCCTATTTATTAAACCAACTTAAAACAAACAAAGAGAAACAAAAAAAAAAAAAAAAAAAAAACAGAACTGAACTGAACTGTCTGGGCCTGCCTGTGCAGGCGAGTGGAGAGTGACAGCTAGGGCACTGGGTCACACAGGTGGGAGGCCCTAAGTACCAATACCCCAAACAGGGTATGACCACTGTTCGATACCATTGATCCCAGCGAGGGAGAAGACAGGGACAAGGGACTCCCAACTAGGAATAATTGTTCATATTTGTAGATTGGTACTGAGGCACTTAGACACAATGAGGTCTGTGTCCACATGGAGATGATAAGGTTTTGTCAGATAAATTAGGGCAGCCATGCTGTTCCAGTTTCCTGCTTGACGGATATCATCCAGGGTGAGACCAAGGCTATACATATAGAATGCCCCTGCCCGTCTTAGAGAGTGCATGCCCATCCTTTGCGGGTTCATGCCTACCG
This sequence comes from Acholoe squamosa, assembly GCA_949317995.1. Taxonomy (NCBI): domain Eukaryota; kingdom Metazoa; phylum Annelida; class Polychaeta; order Phyllodocida; family Polynoidae; genus Acholoe; species Acholoe squamosa. Next base: position 105,017,955 of record OX439035.1, on the reverse strand, counting down.
AGATCATAAGTTTTTTGAGGTACCCCAACAGCATAGGGTAGGTCACCGGGACGAGGCGATTTCCCTTCCGTACTACAAAAGCTGGGGACATGGTATCAGAGGATGGGAATTCCTCCAGGTGATCCGGTACCAGGGAAGCTGCACAAAGGGGTGAGCCCCGACTAAAAGTTATAGGTATGTGGACTGTCTGACCATATTGCACTGTCTTAGACGAGGAGATACTCAGTTCTATGCCCCACTGTGTGAGACCTATTGCTCCGCGTCGGAGATAGTGACCACTGGGTTTGATGCCAAATCAGGGACGATGTTTGTTTTCCATAGCAGGCCCCGAAATGAGACAGCTATACAAGTCCACAGGACCCTCTCCTCCACCCGATCCCAGTTAACACAGTCTGATAACAATAATAAGTCCCGAAGAGTGAAAGACGGGCGAGTCGGTTCTGGGTCACCAAGCTTACGGCATATACCCGCTAGGGTGGCGATCAACTCGAACTCTGATCTAACATTTTTAATGTCGTAACCGGAATAATTGTTCAGAGATATCACTGCACTGATATAATTCTGGATTGATCTATATTTCAGATCCGGAACCAAACTGACTGCCGGCACATAAGGGTTGTGTCTGTGGGTACTGCCGGGCATCGAATTGATGCACAGAATTTGACATATTTGCACCACTGAGACGCTTTAGTCTTCCAGGTACTCAGCGCCCACGCCTGACTGCGAAGCTCCGCTGCGAAGTAGTCCAATTCCCGGATCCGCTGACGGGCCTCTGCAACACAAAAATACCGGTAACTCGTTGATGAGGGTAGCTCTGGACAGAGTATGCGCTACCAGGTTGTCCTTGCCCGGTAGATACACTCCCACCAGGTGGCAGTTGAACATCACTGTCAGCCAAAATATTGAGCGGAGGAGATGCATTGAAGCTGAATTTCCACTCCTACCAGTGTTTATAGCCGCCACCACTTGCGTATTGTCTGTGACACATTCTACCCGGTGGTCCACCCACATGTGGCCCCAGCTAGTGAGGGCCTCAAGAATCGGGTACAGTTCTCTAATATTAATATTACAGGATATATCATGGACTGGTTGGGGGACACAGTGGTTGTGGCGGTCTCCCTTCATCTCGAAGTCCTCCTGCCACCTACCACACTACCAATCCATGCCGGAGTAAGCACCGAATCCAGTACCAGATGCATCCGTGCACACCATGGATGTATTAACAGGAGGCTGGATTATTTTCGCTGTGCCGTTGAACCAGGCAGTGAAGTCCCCCCACCAGGCTAGATCTAGGTGAAAGGACTTGGACAATGTGATGTACCTTTTCCAGGGGTGAAACAACTTAACATTGCGATAACACGATGGGAGAAAGTGCGACCACCCCGAACCAAAGTTGCGCAATGTGCCAGAACTCCGCACAGTTTTTGAAGTTGCTTTTTCGTCGTCCTGCGACGACCACTGAAAAAGTCCAACTCCATCTGAAGTTTGCGCAATTTGTCTGCGGGTAGTCTCAGTTCCATATTTACTGAATCAATTTCCACTCCCAAATATGTCTGAATCTGACTGGGGGAGCGCACTTTATTGTAGGAAATGTAGAACCCTAAGGAGCGCAAAGGAAAAGCTGTGCTTCCTGACAGGCTTCAAAGCTATCCGCCATAACCAACATGCCGTCTAGGTAGTTGACACAGAAAATACCGTGTGCCATAAGGTACCACGCTACTGAGTCTGTAATACTGTTGAACACGTAGGGTGCAACGCGGGTACCGAATGACAAGAAGTTCGAGATAAGCTGATGCTGGAAGCTCAGGCAAATTTTTTTGAATAAGGACCTCGTAGACCCCCTGCATGCCGTACAATAATTCCGTAACAGACATATCTTCATACTTTTTATCTGATTCAATATGAAAATCTGGACGCAGCCAGTTTGTAGAGCGTTTACATTTACTAGCCTCCAAAAATAAATTCATATTTTTGAGAAATGGGTCATCAATACCTGAAACACCCCCCTGATTTGAGAATAAACTGTTCAGGTTTCAGTTGATAAGACCTAGTGACGACGCTGTCAGGCCTGCAGATGACAAGCCTGATTGAAGGGTTTGGAGGTATGGAGATCTTACTTCCGCAGAGAACAGAGGGGCCGGGTTGCCCCAGGGGCGCTGATTGGTTACACCGATATTGCCTGCGGGACGGGTCTGATACTGAAGTTGTAGTTGCTGCAGCTGTTGCTGCATAGCCTGAAGTTGCTGCTGCTGAGCAATGATAACATGATGCAAGGGATCTGCCCCTCCTGCAGGGGGCTGGACTGACTGCTATTGTTGGGATGGTAAATGGGTTTCTACAAGGGGGAGGTCAGGTAACAGTCCACCCTGAGCCCTGTATGACTGTTGTTGCTGCTGAACCCACCTCAAGTAAGCAGAGTAAGAAGTGTCCAACATGTTCCTGCGCGCCGGCTGGTTTATACCGGGTACCCCATGGCCCTTGCTCGGTACCGCGCAGGTCTCAGAAAGGAAATTATTGCCCACATTTTGCAAACCAACATTGTTCATACCTGTTGTGGGTTGCTGGGGGCCTGCAGGGGCCTGTAGATGGCCAATATCTCCTGAATTTGTCCATACTGTAGCTGTATCACTGCCAACCGGAAGGCCCGGTCCCCCATCTTGGATGTTATGATGTGTCGGTGCGTTTGAGTGCGCTTTTTGGTCTCTTACTGCCAACTGCTGCACTGGTCCCCGTGCATCCGGCAGTAACTCGCCAGTTACCAGTGGATACTTGTGTGGTATTGTACTGGGGTCTGAACAGTCAAACGCTGCCATGAGGCCACTCCATGCGCGTTCACCTTGGGCAATTTCCTTCAAAGTATGTGTGTTCTGAGCCCGAATAGAAGCCAATTCCAACTCCAATTCCTTTTTCCTCCCCAATAGCTGTATCTGCTTCTCCCTGGCCTTCTCTGATTTGATCTGAGCTTGTAGATCCTGTAGTTTCTCATCAATGGCATCGTCTGTGTTCCCGGTCTGCATAGGAGATTGTTGGCCGGTGGTCCGGCCATCCTGCCCGGGTGCCCCGGCGTCCTGCCTGGCCCCGGGGTTGTCATGGTCAACTGACTCCATGGTAGCCTGTTGTCCCCCATGACTTACTTGCTCCTTCAGGGCCCCTAACTGCCGCTGCGGGTCCCATTAAGGGTTAGGGTGCTTGCTCCTCACAGGAGTCACAAATGACTCCCATAATGAAAAACACAGAAAAAACAGCTAGAGAGAACTGAACTGAACTGTCTAGGCCTGTCTGTGCAGGTGAGTGGAGAGTGACAGGTAGGGCACTGGGTCACACAGGTGGGAGGCCCTAAGTACCAATACCCCGAACAGGGTATGACCACTGTTCGATACCATTAACCAGAAAAAAAACTAAAGTAATGCCCATTGTCAGACCAGGTCCTAGGATTGACGTTCCAAGCTTGAATGTGTTCATTAATGACTATAAATTAGAGTGTGTCAATCAATATAAATATTTAAGTGTCACTATTGATGACAAGCTAAACTCTAAGAGTCATTTTCAGACAGCCACCAGAAATGTTAATTACAAGCTGCATATGTTACTGAAGAGCACTGAAGAAGGTGGTGGGGGTAGCCAATATCCCCATTGGAGATACGGTACTGCACTAGTCCCCCGATAGGGGCCCGATATCTTTGAATAAGGATCCAAGATGGCGGAAAAAATAATCTGGATCCTGTGACGTTTGTTCTGAATCCCATTTACATTTATTTGCAACTCAGTCCTATGTTTTAGTTGGTAAGTAGAAGGCTTATAGCATATAGGCACATGGAAACATATAGGCACATGGAAACATTAAAAACCTTGAATGTTTTGTGAAAAATCGAGTTAACTTTCAGAAAAATACATAGTAGCCTCTTCTGCAACTGATTCCTGGCATGCACTCAAGTCTAATTCAATAATACAGGCTACCAGCAACGAGGAAATGCCGTTTTTGATATAGTGTAATAACACCTCAGACATCCACTCAGGAGTATAGCCTACATCATTGTTTCACTCATTTAAGCAACAATATATTGGTGATATGACATTCTAGTGAGTGGCTGACTTATCATAGTGGTCCTCCTAGCCTTCCACACACATTCATTTGTGTTTACCAACTTGTACCTAGGCTCATTTATGGTTATGATCATCCATTACAACTCACCCCATGACTCGTATCAAGCCTGATTAATTCTGTCACAGTTACCCTTGCTCTTTATGTTGTGTCATGATGCATGACATGTTGACATGCTATGATTTATTATACAAATTTGATTATGTAGTATGGCACTCATAAGAACCCACGCTGTATGAGGATTGAATACACTTAGATGAATAGAACCTTAGCTCAATATCCATGTATCAGTGGATCCTCATCCAATAGTAGGTATAGCTGGGGGGACGACGATCTACGAGTTGAATTAGTATAGTTTTGAAGGAGATGATTTGCACCCGGGTTGGTTCCTAACCAACTAATCTAATATGACGTGTTATGTTTCATATTGTATTGACCACTGATTCAATACATAATGTGTTATAATAAGAGGTTCTGTAACCTACTAGAAGCGTCAGACGTATATTGCACTGTGTTGGACTAATGTATATTAATATCAGGAAGAGGATTAACAAGGTATATCTGTGTATCTATTTATATATATATATATATATATATATATATATATATATATATATTTGCCATGCAATTGAAATTGTAAGCATGTACATAAGGCTTAGTGCTGTGAGCCATATACATTTGTTATTATGCAATCAGCAATCAGACCTAGAGGTATATATCACTTATTCTACACATTCATGGTACGCTTGCTATATAGATACACAATTGCTATATGATACACAATTGTTTTGAGACATATTATTATTCACTGTGAGAGTTTGGTCAGCTCAATATCACAAAACAGGGAGACCACTTGATGTGATGTGAGAAATAAAACTTTTTTCAAAACTCAATATTGAAATAGGTACATGCGTTCTCGAGTAAAGGGTCAGTGTGTAAGTTAATTATGTATGCCCTTAAAGCATCAATATCATGGTGGATAGCAGGTAGGATGTCCATTCCGAGATATGATAAGGCCATCAGGAGAAATACCTCACCACAAATATGATCAGATATCAAGGCATTGAATACAATTGCTACAAATATACCAGTACTATATTGTCATATCTTGATATGCCATAAATGCAGTCAAGTATACATGATCAAATAGGCTAGACCTTGTGTCAGTTTATAATGCAGATGTATTTATTCCAGCATATTGTACATATTCTTAGTAGTAGTAGTAGTAGTAAATGGGCTAGCGGCTCATGCTGGTCTGGTGTTACAGGTAGGACACAGTGTGTACCTATCATAGCGACTGGGGTGACCCCTAGCATTGGTATGTGTAACTAAGGGGAGTGGTGAGTGTACAGGTGATAGCCATGTACATGTAGTACAATGATATTCAATATATGGTGATAGAAGAAATGTGTAGGGTTATCAATTGTATAAAGACGAAAGCTTTCAATATATAACATAACTCCCTCCTTTGTAATAATTATTTGAAAATAATTCAAATATGCAACATTGTATTGCACTATAAGTCGCATCAAGTACAACCATGTTGTATATTGTTAAACACATACATAAGTATTTTCTAAAATTAGGTATAACCTCCATACAATATGTCTAAACTTTTTAGTTGACAACCACCTAATGTAAAGGAATGGGTATCTAGTCATTGATAGAGTTAGGTCTTGTCTTAAAGTGTGGGTCAATTTTTTCAATCCAAAACACGCGTTTTAAAGTAAAGTGGAACTAAATATTTGCTTACAATCTGTGATTTTGGCTAACTTATACAAATATCAATTTACCTAATTTACAATCGTTATGCCTAAAATAACATCAAGTGTGGTTTTAGTTTAATTCAAATACTTAAATCTACTCTGAGAAGGAAGAAGTAGACTTAGCGCTGTAAATCAGTCCCTCAGCAATTATGTGTTTACCTTTACAAAAAAAAACACATAGAAAGAAATCTGCACCAAATTGCTTGACGATACTAATGGCTGTAAGTAACTCTGCATTCTCTGAGTTGTTTTTGATATTTCTAATACAGCTGGTTATAGTGCTGTGAATTTCTTCGAAATGAGCCAAGGTAACCTTTTTCTTGCAATAACTGCCCCTGCCCCTTCTAAAGGATAGGGTGATGAATTCCAGGTCAAAATGTAATCTAAATCTTGACTGTCTCTCTCTACTGTACGAAAAGTTGCTATTTGAGAAACTCAACATACAGAATTCCATATCAAGAAGAATCCCATTACTGGACTAATTATGTCGCCGTATCATCTTGTTAAACAGTGATTTGACAATGTAACAATTTTCAAACAAAAAACTGAAATATCAGGGAGCTATGCAGGCCTTAGTAGCCAGACCATGTTAGGAAAGGGTCTAAAGGTTATAATTATAGTTCAAATGATACAGATTGATACCAAGAAGAAAAATAGCTTCATTCACAATTGATCCTTCAAACTAGATAGTATGAGAATATTTTCTCCTCATAGGTACGTACTCGTTTCCCTCTGGTATTTAGCAGGTGTGAATTATAATATTGGCAACCCTAAAGACAGCATTATATTGCATTAGATGTTCACATGCTTGAGTATCCCACTCCTTTAAAGTCTAGCCCTAGACATAAAGGACACATCCTAGCTGGTACTGACAAAGGTGTCCTACCACTCATCCTAAGCCTCTCCCAAACGTCTGCCTGCCCTTAGCATTGAATACCCTAATAGAAAGAACCTGAATTGGAAAGAATTTCATTCTTTAACTATATATACAAATGTGAAAATTCCATTATTGATTTGCTGAATGTTTTGATTTTGATTAACATTAATTGCAATATAGATAGCGGAAAATGTCTTTAATCTGATCCCCATATCGCCATGTCCTCGTCCAAAGCTGCCACTCCTAATTCTAATAAGATGCTTCACCACGCATCATTGCCTTAACGAAATCAGTTTTTCACTGCTGCACTGCACTACTAATTAGTGGCACACTATTTCCTCCTTCCCCTTTACTACCATCCTCCCCCATATATACATGGACACTACAGGCTGAAGCATCCCATTACTGTTAATTAGCTGTATTGCCAATGACCCCTGTGAAATGAGTTCTTCACACACTGCTGCAACAATTGCTTCTCACAGCCTGGCCTACCCAAGACATAGGAGAGGCATTGTCCCTACTGTAACAAATAAACAACAAGGGGATAGTCTTATATATGAAAGTGACACAAGACGGGTACCTTCACATGCCACTATGTTAACTTTTTATATCACTTTTGAAAATTAGCACATGTTTTACCTCTGTCAACACTCTACCTAAATGCTGGCTTCAAACCTGTAATGAACTGGGTGTTGTTTCAGAAGTCTCGCCACTTTCAATTGAAAAAAGTGATAAATATTCATAAATTTATCGTTCACATTATCACCATAGATAACCATCCTGTTACAGAAGTGTGCCTGCAATTTATTAACGAGAGACGTTGCATTATCGAAGTATGAATTGCATTATCGCCAACCAGAGAAAACTGACCTACTTAGGTCATAAGGTCACAAAATTGCCGAGTCCCAAGGATGCGTGTTTGTGGTTCAAAATGGACCAATTCTTATAGTCTTAAACGTGGGAACAGGATAATACATGTGTCCATACATATGGAACTTCACAGCACGTATTAAAGGAGATCCTAAGCATGGGAGTGGGAGGATCCTAAACATGTGAGAGGCCCAGGCAGGTATAGGGGACTCCTGGGAGAGATACGAGCAAACATTCTGAAGCCCTGAATGGAGGAATGTAAGAAGAGCTTTGCCGATAGATCTGCTATTGGCGATAATGCAATTCATACGTACAGGGTAGACTATACCGGTGCATAATGAGCTCAGTCAGTAGGCTATACCTTACACATGGACTTAGATGTGGATGGCAGTTAGGGATGTTATTGAATACCGGTACACTAAAACCCAGTGCATAGGGCCTAAGCATTGCTACAAGCTAGACCCGTCGTCTGAAATGATCCCCATTCCTATTCTTCCTTATTCTACTGGTGGTATATTTAGTAAACACCACATAAAAGAGAGAAATTAATTATTCTAACCTATTGTAGTGGGCCTATGTGATGGCTTAGTGGCATGACACAGGGACATTTTTGTAAAATCGACAGGTTGACATTAATAACCATCATTCATACCCTACCGGCACCCCCCCCCCCCTCTGTCACATTAAGCCACTTTGCCACACTGACGTTAATAAGACATCGTCAGATTTGTTCCCACACAGACGTTAATCTGTTAATAGCACCTAATCAGACTTTGATCCACAATAAGTCATATAACCTTGTCCCATTTGATATTTATCAAAAAAATATCGTTCTATTGAGGCTAAAGAGCCTGGGGAATCAGTTAGAAAGGCACCAGAGTTTGGTAAAATATTATCGTCAGTCTTGTTCTGAAACACTTTCAGGAAAAATGGGAAGGCGATATTGACAGCCATTGGTTCTGAAACAACTCCCAGTACCTGAAATCTAAGGTAATCAATTATCAGACATTACTATTCAGGAACCTATGGATATTGAATCTTTAGGATTGTAATAGATTAGTCAGGTCAACCTGATTGGTTTTAAATTCCCAATTTTAGTGTCGTTTTGGTGGTGTTTGTTTAAGACCATGACATCCTGTTCCTTCATTGCAGATCTATGGGTGTTTCCTCATGTTATGAGGCTTCCACTTGCGTGGCAAACAGTTTCGAAAAGGTCACATTCCAAAAGAAAATATTCAAACGGCAAGTACAGGGGGGACTGTTGTCTACTGTCTGTCAATGATAAATGCCTATTCATTTTAAGGAATGATGAAGGTTCCTAGTTCGGCTTTGATCTCATATAATTAAATGACATAATTATTGCCTATTAACTGACATGGCTCATCAAAGATAATGTGTTAATAGGTTGTTGAATGTCATTATAGTATTTACGTTTGTAAGAGACACTTTGCATTTACTGTAAAGAAAATCGTATTTGAGGGGCGTGGCCTCTCTAGGACTTACAGCTTCGACTATACTCTGGTCCCATACATGTACCCAGGACCATTGGTACATTTTATATCCAGTTATTTGATTAAGAACGGTGTGCCCTTGGTCCCCTCTGCCAAATCAAAGATGGTAAATTGAATCCTCTCCAAAGTGGTTTGCTTTCTTTATCCTTGATTCTCCTGGTGCTCTGATTTGTTTCCAGCGTCCTGTTTGATTCAACTATTGTACACATTTGATTAATGTCCTCATTACTTTCTGAAGCCTCTTCTGCTTGAACCACTTTCATCCTGCCCTCCTAGCATAACAGACTTAAGGATGTAGCTCTCTAGCTACCATTTAGCCTGGGGCTTAGATAGGTTACCCTTACCCAATAACAGTATTTATAAGACATGCGATGTTTTTGTTCTGTATATGTTGCAACTGCAATTCCATTATGGAATCAAAGCTATAGAATTATGTATTTAAATGACATGCAATTTAGTCATGTGACCTATTCAGAGGTCCCCTGTTGGGAAAAGCATAATGGTTCTATTTTAACTAATCACTTATAATGCCTCTCACCGTGTGGTTCTAGGTCTTTCCATGCCACTTCCTACTCTCCTTATGTCCAGTCCTATTAATGTTGTCTTCATCAGCCAGGTATACTTCACCCCTTGAGGGACTAATTAATGTAAAATCTGAAGATCCCCTTCATCAGTGTTATATTGTTCCCTCTGTTGAGCTCTTCCCTCTCACGTCGCTCCTTTGGGAGCCCAGTGTTCAACTCCATCTCTCCACAAAGCTCCCCCCCCCATGCCTATCCACCCCTACAATAGATAGTCATCCTTTTTTTATCCTGGCATATCACATCATCCTTGCCCTTTACAGTATCAAACAGTCCCTGAGTCAGTGAGCAGTAGAGGTGAGTTAAAGGCAAAGAAGGTGATTGACTAAAGCTAGGTCACAATGAAATGCGTAGGCTCTTAATGCCATTGATCTTTATGTCATGGCAGAAACGATCTTTACTATAGAACTGTACTGGACATGCCATATTCAATGGGGGGATGGAATACAATGTGTCCGTATTCAATGGCTGATGGTTACATGACCTGAGGTAATGAACACAGCCTCACCTTGGTGAATACGATGCAAAAATATTCCAGGGGAAAGCAGGTTTGAAATATCAATGACCATAGAATATTTTTGCATCGTATTCACCAAGGTGAGGCCTGTCTGTTCCAGGGGAAATCAGGCTGTCTGTATTCAACGGCGCCTTATAGGCAGAGTTGAATACAGACAGGCCTCACAGAGGTGAATACGGTGCAAAATATATTCTATGGTCATTGACATTTGCTTATGTATCGGCTGGTAGGCAGGGGTGAGAAAGCTGTGGAGTGTTGAAAGGGTCAGAAGGGTATCTGTTTGAGGCCTAAGAGCAACCTCAGGCCCTTAAGCCACAAGCATAGTACTAAAGCACAAATGCCCTTATACCACAAATGCCCACACTGAAAACCTGGAAGATCTGAAACTAGTCAGCGGTGACGACTTTAGGTCCTCAAGTTGACGATACCTAAAACTACAGCTTTAGGTAGTCAAAATGACGACTTTAGGTCATCATCCTGACGACCTAAGTCATCAGTATGACAATACTGACAGTACAGAGTCGTCATACTGATGACTTAGGTCGTCAGGATGATGACCTAAAGTCATCATTTTGACTACCTAAAGCTGTAGTTTTAGGTATCGTCAACTTGAGGACCTAAAGTGGTCACCGCTGACTAGTTTCGGATCTTCTAGGTTTTCAGTGCATATGTCCTGTGGTTTGTGGTATAAGGGCATTACTTTGGGTTTTACTTTAGTGTTTGTACTTTAGTGCCCTGTTTGTGGCATAAGGGCCCATGGTTGCCCTTAGGCCTCAAACAGATGCCTGTTTGAGGCTTAATGGTTGTCTGTAGTTTAAAGACCCAACACTTCCACTGCTACCCTACCTCACTGATTTATCAAAATAGCTTACTTGACTTACACCAGCACACATTAATTAAGTATCAACCACCTCTTCACCTTTTAACCCTCTGAGCTGTTGAGAATGGCTTTGGAAATAAAATACCGTGCATGTTTAATCATTTTATGGTTCAAGCTTCCTTTAAGGCAAGGCACCATGCCTAAATGCATCTACATGGGTATCCTACATGAACCCTGGTGCTGATTGGCCATATTACTGAGTTACCAACAGATGCCATCAGTAACAGGAAGAGGACGAGGAGGTAAGGCTACAGAAGACCACAGTCACCCTGCATGCCCCAAATCTGTAAAATAGATCCATCCCACCCACACTAAAGGCATTATGGCTCTGAGTTTCTGCTAAACTGATTTGGCAGGGATTCCAACTAACCAATAATCAGAGGAGCATCTCAGTAGCAGTAAGCCATACCGCACTGCCTTCCCATGCCATGAGCCATAGCCATTTTGTGTTGGATGAGAATTCCTATTCTAGTCCATGTATCCTTCTAGACAATGTTGTAGTATTGTTCAGGCCAGCTGGGATGGTGACTATTGACCTGATAATCATTGGCACCAAGATTCTTTATACAACGTGTAAACTTCATTGGCAGAAAAAGAAATGCTCCGAATTATGCTGATCATCGGGTTACCTCAAGGAAGTCCAGGAGGGTATCTCAAAAAGATTTGGAATTGATCCTGTCGGAGGTGATAATTCCAAAATTGAACTCACTGACCTTCTGGAGTGGATTCCATCTTGTATTGTAAAGAGGGAGTCAGTTATAGGAGTGGTATAGGAGGGGTCCAGTCTCTTATTTTGCAACTCGACCTATTTCTGTGCAGTTCACTTGTAGCAGAAGTCAAGCAGGGAAGTCTGTTCTTAGGGTGAGAAATGTAGGAGAACTGCAGGATCAAATAGTTACGGTGAGAACTGGTTTCCCAATCTTTTTGAGATACCCTCCAGATGAGAGGAGCTTAAATTCTGTATGGAAGCAGGTTATTTCCTGTTCAGATGATACACCAGCTAGGCACGCCTATCAAAGGTTGTTTTATTTTATCGTAATGTCTGGCAGGGGATTGTGCATAATCAACAATCTAAAGGTACTTTTCAATTATTTGAATGGAATTTAGATTGACGTCCGAAATAATCTGTTATTTCCCCGGTAGTATGATGCACTAATGCTAGAATATTAACTCTGTGAAAATGGCTCGACAGGCCAGGCCAGATTGGTAAGGCTTGCAGTAATGTAAATATGAGTGTGTTCCATTTTCCTAAATTTGACTTTTGCATACTCAAAAATATGTAACTCCGTCCACTTGTGGGTATAAGATTATAGACATTGAATTGCCAACTCCCTGTTAGTGTTGTAGATAGGAGAGGGCACCAATCCCACTGGAATAAGGTGACCTTTAATTGCAATTGAATTGATTTTCAATACTCCACCCATTCACTCACTCAAACAGAATCTTTCAGACTCAAAATAAGCCAACTAAATATCCTAATCTCTGACCAGATATTTGTCCGGGCCTCACCCCCATAGCACTTCAACAACCCTACCTCTTATTCTCCTTTTATTCAAAGTTGAATTCCTGCATTCTCATACTTCTCCCAATCAACAGTTTAGATTGTCTCAGCTGAAGGTGTAGGCAATGGGTAGGTGGCAGAGGCTAGGCCTTGATGGGGAGGCATCGATCTTTATAATCTCCTTCCGGTCATCGATTGGGATCCAGCGGGCGAAGACAAGCAAGCTCTAAGGTGGGTCAGTGTACCAGACCCTGCTGCACACTCTACCCCCCACCACCAATGCCTCCCACCCTCACCTTAACAAGGTCTCACTGCACTAAAAACACCCACCCTACATGGGCCCTGCGAGCTCATTGGCCAGATAACATTGTTAGTTGGTTACCAGTCGATGCAACTGGTAACAAGCACATTCTGAGAGAGTCACCGCAAATAAGGGGACAAGCTGCCGAAGGAATGGAGAAAGGGGCTTGGGGAAAGCCCACTTACCTTGCACATACACGACCTATAAAGGAACCCATTTTGCTTGCAGTAAAGGCATTACAGCTCTAAAATGGTTTGGGTTGCGGCTAAAGTCATTTTGGCATGGATTCCAACCATGCAATTATCAGTAGTTCACCTCAGTAGTTGTGGGCCAAGTTGGTTTCCCAATTCTTAGCTTTTAATAATCCAAGGAATATGCCAACCAGGCATAAACTTGTTATTTTCCCAAAGAGTCCTCTCATGGAGGGAACTCGGGTGGAACGTGGGGTAATTTTGTCAGAGCCACAATGTGTGGGTTTAATAACATATTTTAAGAGTGTTGAATCCCCAGCAATGGGGGCCCGGCATGCAGGTAGGAATGATGCTCTCAAGACCAAGGGAAACACTGAATTGCAATTAAGAGAAAGGGGAGTAGAGCCTTCAAAACTAGAAATTAGGATTTTGTTAGGTTGTTATTTTCTTTTCCCAAAGATTTAATGGCAAACGCCACAAGGTACACAGAAGCCACAGAAGAATTTTTATGTAAATGGTCATACAATAAAAGAAGGTGTGGTGAAATGGGAATCTTTCGCATCTTCCTGTTTCTAGTTTATCAAACTTATATTAACCAGAGTTAAAGAAGATCATCTATCAGTCAGGATGTTGTGTTGTCTTTGATACCAGGCACATGTATTCTAAATCTTTTTATATATTCCAATAGGAGCATGATCTCTTTATACGTGATTAACAATGACTTTTGTATAACTAAACATCTCGGTTAAATATCCGAAAAGTCGACACCTTACTAGGGGACAGGCTCACTTCAATGAATGGAAAGACACCATCATTTCCATCTTTCAATACACAAAGACCTTACATCATATATCCAATCCATTTGTAAATTGAAAAGCTTAAAGGAAAACACCACCATGATTGTTTTAGGATAGCTTATAGGTCAAATGAAAGATCCTGGCATTGAAATAAGAGTGTGTCCCTAAAGACAACCACATCCATTGAGTCGTCCACCTGCCACCTTGTTTTTCTCACTTTTACATGCATTGTATGGGTCTGGACTCCTTATATTGTTGAAATAGAGGTGTTATAGTATCCCATAGAATGATCTCCTATGATAAATCGAGTAGTTATCAATGTATAATAATGCACTGAAATACCCATGTTTGACTTGTTTTTATTGTGACCAACTGCCCATTTCTGGTGAACTTTGGTTGCGGATTCTGAAAATTGGAATTGCTCCCATGTATTATATCATTGATTCCAGGAATAGATATATATCATTACTAAATGATGGCACAAACAAAAGTATAGAAATGTTAGATACTTTCAGTATAGGACTCATTTCCCGGATAATGCTTTGATATACACATTGCTACCTTTACTGGAAGCCTACTATTACTAGTGTGTAAAGTTACTATAGTGCATATTACAGCTAGAACAAAGCCTCTTCAATGCAGGGTTACCTTTACCTCTGTTTAGATTAGATTTACTGTACCCATGGGCATGCCATTGTGTCTGATTTTCCTTTTAATTTAGCCACTCTAAAATATACATTTTGTTCATTATGCAGCTTCACCAATGTCATTTGAATGTATAACTATGTCAGGCACTTATTCATTTTTATATTGATAGTTTGATCAAAAGTGCATCATAAATAGACTGGCTTTTAAGTGGACGGTTCAAGGTGAAAATGGACCAGCTAGAAAGGTGTTAGAAATAGTCAAAAATCGAAAATGAAATATACACATAAATTTAACAAATGTGACAGGTAGAAATGTCTAATTACCTTTCATTGCATACCCTGGGGAGGCCTGAGGGGCTATTAGGCTCAGAGATATTAACTATCACAAATCCCTTATTGCAAACCTGTACAGGGACAGACGTCTTATGGTGAAGCTACCCTAGAGGACAGCAGCAGATCCGATGATGTCACAATTGCCCAAATGGATCAGGTACTGCATCTTTTATACATGCAGGGTGTTGCAAAATGTGTTCATTTAGAAAGGCCAACAGTACAGAATTATGATATTGCAAAGTACACCGAAAACCTTTGAGGGTCAGAAACTCGTCAGCAGTGACGAGTTTAGGTCCTTGGGTTGACGATACCTAAAACTACAGCTTTAGGTCGTCATGGAGTAGTCATAGGTGACAGCTTTAGGTCACTGATGACCTAAAGTCGTCACTTTGGGAAGCATTTCTGTTACATATGGTGCACATTGTATTTCTTATGTACATTCTTTTATAATTGGAAACTTTGTCCGATCCCTCCCTCCCCCAGTAATTCAATCTTCATAAGGGTATTTCTACCCCAAGTGAAGCTGTGCATTGCACTCTCCTCGGTACTTGAATATACATGAACAACTGTTGTCAACCAATAGGGAATTATATAAAAGCCCAAAAGAGGTGCCATAATTGAAAATGTAAGCATTATACTGTAGATTTCCCCCAGACATTTCTATGTTTTCAAGGTATGTTTGAATGATGTTTGCACCCATTAATTTCTCATTAGTAGTGCAACAAGTCCAATACATATATTTGTCATACCTACCCTGAAATAATCATTATGCATATTGGAATGGGCTAGTGGGGCCCTCTTATGGGGTATCTGCTAACTAGTGAACTATGCAGGGTGGTCAGAATGACGACTTTAGGTGCTCACAATGGCCTGACGACCCTAAACTCGTCAGCTATAACGACCCTCCCAAAGCAGTGGGTTTTCAGTGTAGCCTCATCTTTACTTATCAAACATGGCATAGAAAAGGCTACAAACAGCATCTGGTTCCACCCTTATTGTTCTGCACATGCATAACTGGGATACATTTTCCCAATTGTGACATCATTAGATACAATTCATATCATATAGGCCTCCTGCTTCCCTCTATAGTGATGGCCATTTTACCAACCATGTCAGAGTTTTTTGTTTGACATAAACGCCATAAAAATACAAAAAGAAACACTATTATGAAATTAGGATGATATCTTTCTTTGGTAAACCACATGTATGGTGTTAAAGAGAAGAAAAATGCGAGAAAATATTCCCTGAACCGCTAGGTTCGGTATAATCTTAATTATACCTCAACTTACAGGTAAGTATTGAATAATTTCTATATATAGCATATGCTGTTATGGCTCTGTGTATAGTTGGAAGTGCACTGCAGTAGACTACATTTGATGTCAGGTGATTTGATCAGAACTAATGAGCACATCAGTCCTGTCTGCCAAATCAATGAAAAGAAACTGGTTTCATCCTATATCAGTATATATGTGGAACTTATTCGACAGACATTTCCAATTATACACATTTCTTTTTTGTTCTTTGATAAGTCAATTTCATTATTCATTATATGACTCATACCAGCCTCCTTTCGCTTATGGGAACAGGGACAGACCATCCCCATCCTGCACAGATTGCTTACAGAGGACATTCTTAGTAGTACCACTATGATGTTGGTGCCATACAATTACACAAGATCAAACATAGTGGCTAATATATTAGGTTATTGTACCTGACCAGACCTCCCTACACTTTTAGCCGCCGCAATTGTAAATGGGCTATAAATACCACTGCTGTACATACAGTAGGATCCACTTCGGGTCATTGCTTTTATACCTAGAGCACCTACAACTGTGTTGTTTACTGTTCATCTTGTGATTTAATAATGTTTTGGTTGATTGCCATTCATTTTTCTTATGTCATTGGCTCTGTTGGAAGAGATCACTAAATGTTGATGTAATTAGCCAATAGAATATTTCCAACAACAACAACAACTGTATTCCAAAATAAGATGTACTCTACTTTAAAACCCTTGTTGGGGGCTGACAGTGTAGGCCACCCCGCAGCTCTGTTTGCTGATTGGGTAGACAATTTTGTTGGTTGTTCACCAGCCACGGCATGATGACATTGCAACAAATATTTAAGATGAAAAACAATGTTTACGACCTAAAAAAAGCCCTTTAATGGGAAGGGGAGGGGGAGGTCAAAAACGATACTATATTCTAGGGGTGTGTTTGAAGAAGGGTTGTCAAAAGAGAAACATTAGGTACATGTATCCATTGTACATTGTAAAAGCAACCTTGATTGAATTAGTGCACTAGGGAGTCTAAAACAATAAATTATTATAGTGATTGGAGCCTGCAGAAATTATTATAGTTCTAGAATGGGATGCAGATGCTATGCTCCAGCTGCTAGCTAATTCAGTTATTGTACCATTGATGGATTTCTCAAACAGTTCAAACTTCATTCATAAAATGTTCAAATTGAATTCATTAGCTACGGTTCTGTGTAACTGCATTAACAGAAGCAATTCTGCCACAGACATCCCTACCATAACTCCACGCCATACTCCTCTCCAGTGAACCCAGTTATTAATAAAATAGGAGGGAATAAAGGTGCATAATCAATATGTCTTGATTAAATTTTTGCCAACCAATAACCCAGGTTAACTCAATTCTAAATGGTAGTAACTGTTCTATTTACCAGGGATGCTTATACAATTGAATAATGAACCACTGTAAATGTTTTTGGAAAAAAGAGTGTAGTTTTTGCAAGAAGCCTCAGGTAGCAGTACAGTGGTACAAGGAATCTCTGTAAAAATAGCAACTGTTCCCTGGCAACTCTGGGACAAAGGTTGGACTGTTATTCAATGATATTTCATTTTACTCTTTTTACCAAAGAGGGAAAATAATGCACTACTCAGTGTGCCTATATGAGCTAGCCGATGTACAAAGGAGCAAAACAGTATTTTGTACACAGAAATACATCCAAAATTGTTAAGTTGATACAGTGCTGTGTTATATAATGTTACAGGGAAATTACCTACAAGTGTCACTGGTGTACAGAGGTTCCAGCACTTCTACATCTCCCTAGGGCTAACCTCCTTTTTCGGTTATGATACATGCTCCAGCTATAGCACTGAACAGACTCCATCAATATGAACAAAAAGTAAGGCCCTTGTCACATATAGCGTATTCCCACATTGAACATACAGCACCATTTTCCCACTTAAAGAGCTAGATGTAGAAGCAAGCATATAGAAGGGAACAGTTCACAGGCCACTAGGCTATTGTCTTGTACCTATGGGTTGTTGTGCAAGAAGGCCTTAAAGCCTCTTTTATGTATTAACATGGGGATCAGGATGTTTTGGTTGACTTGTCAGCAATCCTTTGATATGCCTGATTGTCAATCAAGGTTTAATTTGGATTGTAATAACATGTTTTGCAGAATGGAGAAAGTGTAAGCACCACAATGTAATGTATTATACTGAGATGACACACTCAGTGGACAATAATAGGACCAAAGCCACATTTGCTATTTGATAACATGAAGGTGAGAAAGAAATATTGAAATGGATACCTGTTCTCCTCAAGATGAAGGTCAGTGCATAAGTTGATATGCATGCCCTTAAAGCATAAATATCAGGGTGGATAGCAGGTAGGATGTCCATCCTGAGATATGATAAGGCCACCAGGAGAAATATTTCACCACAAATATGCTCAGATGTCAAGGCATTGAAATACAAATGTTACAAAATAAATGTACTGTGGAGCTCAGAGATAAATTCCAAAATTGAAGCTTCCGTCAGGAAAGTCAAGAATAATAAAATTGGCCCACTGATATTTTAATATGAATTTTGATTAAACTAAAACAATGTTACATAGCTCTTGTATCTACGTCATTACTCATTCTGATATCGTATTGTGCAATTTTACATAACCTGTACAGTATATATATATATATATATATATATATATATATATATATATATATATATATGTGTGTGTGTGTGTGAGTGTGTGTGTGTGTGTGTGTGTGTGTGTGTGTGTGTGTGTGTGTGACAAAACGTGGGAAAACCTATAGTATAACATTACGGGCATTTAGTGATATTCAGAGCTCCTAGGTGGCACAGCCAAAAAGAACAAGAAGGTATATTTACTGTTACCTATAAAAATACTTTCTATGGGTCTTCCCACATATTTGGACAGTCATAGACCCTAAATAATGGACAAAGTCCTCTTTTACAACACAGATAAGCATGTTATCATGCCTAACATGGATAATATCTGTGCAGGTTGACAGAAATTGTGATATTCTTAGTTCAGGTATATCTAACTGGTTTGAGTAAGCAGTTGACCAAGCTATTTCAAATGAACCAATTAAACCATACTTGTTTTCATTAAAATGAGAATGTCTCAAGGATTTTGATACATGGATCATCAAAATCTGACAAGGAAAAGTGGGAGAACATTCCATGACAATGTGGGCCGTTGTACCATGTTTAGCACTGGTTGTACCTCTGGTGGCAATAAATAACATTAAATCCCCGTAATGTTAGGTTTTCCCAAGTTTTGTCACATATATATATATATATATATATATATATATACATGCTTCATGAATATTACATTTATAACAGGATGGGCAACAGGACCGGTACTATATTAGTCAAACTTTTGTTTTGAGGCTCCATATATAGTTATGTGCAAGTATGCCCAATGATCTCCCCCTGAGGCCTGAACCCAATCTAAATATATTGCCAATGTCTGAATCAATTCACCTTCTCAAATTGCCATCATCACCTACTCCCTATAGGCCTATACTGTGATGGTCCCACAGCCTTAGTCCCAAGCCATTGACCCCTGCAGGTCCCTGGGTGGGAGGCAGTGATAGGCCTATTTGAGTCACATGGTATTGGGTGACAGGAGAATGTACAGCGCCACCTGTCTGGATGTGATAACACCAGTGTGATGGTATCCAGCCTCACACATTAACCCAATCTTGGTCCTGGAGGATGGCCACCTCCAGTGGCTACCAATTGCCTGTGTGTATATTGGTAGTGTGGATCAAGCCCAGATCAGAGTGTTGACTTCCCCTAATAGACATGGATCCAACATGCACAAGTACTTGCCTGAGTCTTACATCCTATATCCCCACATCCTCTGCAGAATGATATCATACTGATAATGATCAACATATTATAGATGGCTTTGAACAAATATGTAAAATATAATTATGAAGTGTCCTCATTGTGTCTTTCATCAGTTTTCCCATCGATGTTCTATCACTGTTAAAGCTATGAGTGCTAACAGCCATGCCTAACAGCCTAAACCTAGCTCCGTGAGATTAGTTTAGACCATATGTCATAAGAGCCATTTATATTAGCAGATCCTGATATAGACTACTGAAACAGCGTGTGTTGATGCTAGAATGGCTGTGACTTAAAGCTGAAGGTATTCTGCAATTAATATCATTACTGAAGCCTTAACATTAACGAAGCCCCAGCATAACCAGAGGGCATTTCATAAGTAATTAAACACTTAACCTGTGGAGTTTAATCAGTAACCACCACAAGCCTTGATGTGGATGAAAAAAAGACGCTCAAAATGTCCAGAAAACCAGTCCTCCTTAGTAATATTCTACCACAGCCTCACCAAGAAGGCTGTCTTCATGAGATTAATAAGTAACCCAGGTAACGACGTGTTTAGCATAGTGTAATCGTCAGTGTAATCATCCTCTGTATAGGTAGACCACCTGATTACTCGACTAAGGCAACCATATGTGTCTTAGTGCTAAAAACCTCAACAGACAGCCCTAGACAGTCCGAAATGGATGTATGGTACATGAGACTATACCATCTATACAGGAGGGTGTTGCTCCCATAGTAAAGGCAAGAGCTAGCTAAAAATGCCCTCATTTCCAGTCCTTTCTTTTCATGTCGCTATAACTTGTCCCTTTTGTTGCTCACAAGTGGCCATTCAAGTGCGGTGCTAAAAAAATGGGGATTTGAGTAGGTACCTATAGTTGGGAGAAGTCAGTCAGTATAATAAACTATAGAGTGTGTGACATGAGTAGGTACCTGGTAGTCCAGCTCTCTCTATTTTAAACAAGGCAGGTGACTTTTCAGACTAATGTGGTGAGTGCAAGTTGAATGGTGAAGCAGTGCATGACTTGTTTAGTAAAGAGGGCACATACTCACAGGTCTTTTTACAATAGGAGCAACACCCTCCAGGAGGAGTATAAATCTTTATAATAGTGTAAAATTGAAATTATTTGCCTATTCAAAAGGCATATTAAATTTAGATTGTGAAAAGATTGCTAACACTCACATTTTTCTGTGAGCTGGCATCGTTTTTCTGATAGGATTAAGGTGTAACTAGCTAACCATTTCAGACCACCACCTTGAGCCCCCATCAATAAATAGGCCAACCACCTATTATCAACATAATGATCTGATATATAGCAATATACTTGGGCGAATTTGTGGGCAAGGGGTATTTTTGTGTTGGTATTTGCCAAAGTATTTAGGTTCATGAGACATTGGTGGTGCCATAGAACTATAGCCTATAGCATTGCTAGATGACCTGCATGGGGAATTAATGGTATATGTATGCAGTAGGGGACTCTGTGGAGTCTGCTATAATCTCCTTTATGCATGACGTTCCCAAAGGGATCTCAAATAGGAATCCTCGTTCTAAGATCTCTGTATTACTTCCTCTGCAGTATCACATAAACCTATTAAGTATCTGGTAGAAAATTTATCCTGTACCTTTACATTACAGCCTAGCCCTCCCTAGCCCTAGCCCTCCCGTACTCAATGGCAGGTCAACTCATGATGAGGGCTAGGATCACGGGCACCCATCCAACAGTGCATGGATGCTCTTTATAATCATTGCTAGACCGATACCAATTGAATTAATACACCAAGGTGTCTGAAGCAGAAGGCAGCAGAAATTAACCTTACCTACAGCAATAACAGTCTGTTGATAGAAAATTAGATGCAGATGACATGCTTCAGCTGCCAGCTAATCCACTAATTTCCCTACTGATGAGTTTCCCAAACTGTAATGTCACTTCATTTCTGAACTATAAAACTGTTGTTCAAATCAAATTTACATATGTAATTCCATCGTGCTGTGTATAACTGCATTCTCAAAGGAAATTCTCAGTCATCCTTCTACCCTCTCCTTCTGCGCCTCCTCTATCATTACAGTCAAGCCATTTATTGATACAGTAGGAAAGGAGTTGATTAAGCTCAGATGCAGGCACAGTGTGGGTGGGTGTATCATTCATGTCATGTCTATATCATCTTGAGGTAGGTAAATTCGCTATTTGGATGGGAGATGAAAAGGAAAATCGTGTATTGTGTTCAGGTACCACTGTTTGATATAAGGAAGGGCCAAGGTGATAGGAGCACCAGCAAGCTTTCTTACTGAGAAGTGCATTCAATCAAGTATAATTGGAATCAGTAGACTCAGGTCTGCTTCAGCCATGACGATTTAGATAATCAAACAACCAGAGGTTTAATTCTGCAGTAAATACGGTATAAGATAAACATGTAACTAAACTAATGAGATACGGGTTTGTATCTAAGAGTTGAATATGTAAATGAGATAAAGCACTAACTTGTACCGTATGTTACCAACAATGGATAAATGTTCAGAGTCCATAGTATAAAGTTTGAGTATAATATATATGGTAAGTTCTACAAAGTCCTGAGTTTTATGAAAACCACACCACCGGGCTGAGTCCTTGAGAGTGTGGTGAGTACGTAGAACCACCACTAGGTGGAGTATGAATTTGCCTGTCAGTCCCGCAATATATCAATTACTGATAATGAGCCACCTTATGTGGCTTCCCAGCCTACCTGATGGCCATAATACAGCCATCCTCACATTGTCTCGGCCATTCAGCTACTAGCACAGTAGTATATCTTCTCCAATTTACTGTCTACAATCTTTTTCTGTACATTGAAATGTTCTATGTATCTCATTGAAAATAATATAATATATGAATAGATATTTACTTCACTCTTGAAGAGAACAGCTCTTTAGTATTTGATATAATTAGTAGATGTAAACTTGGTATAGTTCTGGGCAAACTTAGAAAAGGGATTATTTTTCAGCAATGATACTAAGTCTGTATGGTATAATCATTATAAAATCAATACTGGTTTAATTTGTACACTGAAGTGTCTAAAACAATGGATTGCAAAGTCCCGAGCATACAGAAATTGTTTTCTATAAGTTTGGAATGGGATGCAGATGACATATTCAATTCAATCATTGCTCCATTGAAGGGTTTCTCAAACTGCTCAAACTTCATTTGTGAGCATTAAAGTAAAGCTCGAATTGAATTCACTTGCATAATTCTGCACTGCTCTAAGTAGCTGCATTCACAGAGACAATTCTACCACAAGCACTCCAATCCTTACTCCTCTTCAGTGAACCCACTTATTACTAAAATAGGCAGGGAATTAATTAGGCTGAGGGGAGGTGCATGATTAAAGTGTGTTGATTTAAACTTCAACCTACAACTCTATTAGAGAGGAAAACTCAATTTCAAGTGGTAGTACATCAAAGAGGAAAAACATGTAATACTCAACCTGCCTATGTATAAAGAAGAAAACTCAATATTTTTATCTTACACTAATCACAGGCACCAAAGCCATAAAACTACCTATACAAGTGTCGCTGCTATGATACAGAAAAGCTCTGGAGTGCATTTCTCGAGATGATACGACTGCACACAAAGCCTCTTTTATATTTCTAAAATCAGAATGTGGTAGGTTGGCTTGTCAGAAATCCTGTGATATGCTTGATTAGCAATTAAGATTTAATTGTAATTACATGGCAGAAAGAGATCTTTGTGCCATTTTTGTACCTCTATTGGTGTTAATACTATGGTCCAGGACTGTCTAAAAGGAAAAAAATCGGCCCTGTTTTGCTAGGGTCGGTCGGGTAACTGGAAACAAACCTCTTTTTTTTTGGCCTTACTCATACTGATTTTATGTCGCCCTATTTTACTCAGCTGTACAGGATAAGTGCTGTGCTTGATAAACATTTCCCGTATGACAGGAAGATCAGGAAATACCGGTACTATACACTATCATAAGTCAACATTTTGCCTGAGTCTAGATATAATTATAGTTATATGCAAGTATGACCAATGCAGCTCTCCTGTAATACCTGAGCCCAATCTATAAATATATATTTTTTCTTCTTCTCTTTACATTTGTTGTTTCAAATCTGTGTATTTGTTCTGCACAGTGAATAGATTTGATTTGGGACATCTGCTACTATGGCCATATGAATTTAAGAAAGATAAAAGTACATTCTAATTCTAATGATTTGGTTAGGACTAGTGAATAGATGATACCTCCGCTATCTTTTTTTTTTCTTTATTTTTCATAAGGCATATTTGATTAATGTTTATATGTCTTAGGCTTATTACAAAAATATATTTCCCTTCTCCCAACTCCCTCTGCTAATTCGATGGGCTTCTGCTAAGGTATCCATCACTGGTACTTCCGAGATGCAAGAAATGAATTATGGCCTTTGGTATACAAGCTCATTTTTAATCATCCTATGTAGGGTCTGCCGTTATCTGCTTCATGTATAAATGTACTACAGGACATCCTGGAAGAACCCTATATAAATTTTCATCTGAAGATCAGCGACATTCATTTGATAATCTGGTAGCAAGTTTCTGGCAGTGAGTAATGCCAAAGACTAGGCCATAATTGGAGGAGGGGGTGTCATTGATCCTCGAAATCCCTTTCTGACCACCCTCATGGTCATCTAACATACAAGGACATAGCAGCTATAAGGCAGGTCAGTACCAGCTAGGTATACAAACCCCTCCTCTGTTCCAATTTAATGAGATCTTACCGCACTTTATAAATACCCACCTGACAACTGAGTCCTGTGTGCTGATGGGCCAAATAACGTTCTTCCTCTTTTACTGGTTGATGCTTCCAGTAACAATGCTCAGCAAGCTTCAGGATGATGCAGCAACATATGAATGGTTGCTTACTCTGAAAAATGCCTGGTGCCTGAAAAAAAAAGACCACCCTATTTTCATGTTGACTTATTTCGATGGACTCTGTGCTATATAAAAAGGATCCTGACATACATAGCACAGTATGCACTACCCTAAAGGGGGGGGGGGACAGTAGAATTTTCTGATGCATTGTATGACTTCACTATTGACCAAATGTAGAACAATATTGATTGTTAGTCCGCAAAGAAATGCCCATTTTAAATTTGGTGTTAAACTGATCGTTAATTTCTTTTGCCAATAAATGCAGAATAAACCTGGAGAGGGATATTGTGTAATATCATAATGGAGAGTGGGCACTTCATTTAACAACATGCTCTCCAGAAGTCCCCATTTTTAGTCAATGCAGCACCTGCTGCACTTGGTCAATTGTGACATCATACAATGCAGGAGAGAAGCCTCCTTCTCTGCCTTAGAGTACTGCTTATTTCAGTATGTATAGCAGAATCCTTCTGATACTATTGAAATAAAGTGACATGAAAATAGGGTGGTCTTTTCTTTTATAGGACATTTTGTGGTGTAAAGAGCATCAGCTTTTTCCTGATTAAATTTTGATTGAAGGTCTAAAGTTATTGAAAGAGTCCCCATGACCTAAAAAGATTTGGATTCAAATAACCAGCTTAATTCTGCAGCAGTGAGCTACCCAGGGTAGCTTCCTACCCTGTAAGCAATAGTTTTAATCCTCGGAATTCACTGAGAAGGTGGTCATCTTTCAGTCGAAAGTCATAGAAACAGAGCATATCCCCCCTAGAGGTGGGGTGGGGGGTCTGAGACCAAACCAAGGAGTATCTCAACGATTTTTTGTGTATAGCATATAGGTGTTGGACTACCTCCTCATGAAATATTATTAGTTAAATAATGAAAACGGTTGCTATGGCAACACCCAAAAGTATATACCCTAGCCAGTG
This sequence comes from Acholoe squamosa, assembly GCA_949317995.1. NCBI lineage: Eukaryota > Metazoa > Annelida > Polychaeta > Phyllodocida > Polynoidae > Acholoe > Acholoe squamosa. The sequence goes on along the minus strand of OX439035.1, from coordinate 104,992,135 downwards.
TCTTGGCGCGTGATAATTGGGGGTAAATACCCTTAAGGCCTCTGATATGTGCTTTTATATATTAGAGACTTGTGACAAGATATTCTGTGATTTTTCTTTGGCAATGGGGCATTTCCCTCCAGGGCTGACACTTGGATTTTAAATAAAATTGAGGGAGTAAAATGTTAATTATCTGTCATTCTTCATAAAAGGGAGAGAGATACATAGGAACTATCAATCATATGGAAGAGAATGCCCAAGACATCTACTTTCATCATTTATCAAAGGTATGTGGAATTGATGACAATAAAGACACCTCTGCCAATAATAAAAACTTGATTTTCATAATCTACAGGTCAAAATAGTCTGGATCTGAGACTTTTGTGATGACTTTTGTGATAATTATTTATTTAAAAAATCAAGCCCTAAACTTGGCATATTACTCAAAAATCACTTGCCAAGACACTATCTCGCCCAGACAAAAATCTCCTTCCGAGCTCTGCTGTTGCAGAGGATGGGCAATAAGTAACTATTTTACACATTGTTTACTTAGGTATATATGTGATAGGGGAACATTACTGACATATGATATGTGACAAGTACTGGGAATAGGCCTGCACTAAGGGCCCTTTTCACAGATCGTGTCACATATTTAGAAGAGTTAAATATACCAACTGTATACAGCAGGGTCAAAATCATTTATTTCCTTGGTAAGACAGAAATGGGAATGGAATCGTGATAATCATTTATCAAAAGTATGTGGATTTTATGAAAATAAAGACATCTCTGCCATTGATAAAAACTTGATTTTCATAATCTACAGGTGAGAATGGTCCGGAGCCGTGACTTTTGTGATGATGAGATAATTATTTATTTAAAATATCAAGGCCTAAACTTGGCATATTACTCAAAAATCACCCGCCAAGACACTATCTCGCCCAGACAAAAATCTCCTTCCAAGCTCTGCTGTTGTAGAGGATGGCCAATAAATAATCATTTTATGCATTGGTTACTTAGGTATGTGATAGGGGAAAATTACTGCCATGTTTAGAAGAGTTAAATATTCAAACCCTGAACAGGAGAAGGAAAAATCATTTTATTCTGTCTTCCCGAAATTGTCTTCCCTAGAATGGCTTGTCTTCCTGAGATGAGGTATGGGCCTCTCATTTCCATGTTTATCAATGGATCCCTCCCATTTTTTCACACACATTAGATAAAACCTTACTCTATTTTTTAAAGGCATCTTTGAACCCATTGACCTCTGATTTTTTAGGGGAGTGGGATATAAGGCTGAATCACTCGCCAAGACACACACCTTCACCAAACTTCAAATGTTCCCATACTATACAAGAAGTCAGGCCAGGTGGGGGATGTTTGGCTCTGATACAATGCCCAACCACCAAATATATGTAACATAAATGGAAACACACATATTTGGTACCATTTCCTGAAAAAAGAAAATTTGTATGTATTTTTTGGGAATTTTTCTGCTCATCTAGGGTCAATTTTGGTCTTTTTTGAGGCCCTGGAGGCTAAAATATAAATTTCCCACCCCAGAAAACTATATGTAACATCAAGAACTCATCAAGCCCGATGATATTAGCAAAAGAAAACAAGAAAAATTAAATTCTAAGTACAGGGGGCAATGGAAGAGCCAAAAATAGGATATGCTCAGTTTCTATGGTTTTTGACCTTTCAATAACACGGCGGGCAGTTTGTTGATTTTTGCACAACTCCATTTCGGTGCCTCATTTAGAGCCGTCTGACATTTTTCGGTCAACCCCCCCACCTTCGTTCTGCAATAATTCATTAGTTCCTTCTCACAAATACCACCACCTCTCCATCGATATGTTTTAAAAGGAAAATACCACTCCCTAGTCAGCACCATGGTCTCAGTTCGGAGCGAGAGAGAGAGAGAGAGACAGAGAGAGAGAGAGAGAGGGAGGGGGAGTAAGAGAGAGAGATTTGATATGCCTCAAGTAAACCTATAAAACCCTGAAAAGACGCCCTCTTCATAGGTTACCTTATCCTACAGCAATTACTGTCTAACAGAAAATGAGATGCAGATTACATGCTCAAGCTGCCAGCTAATCCAATAATTTCCCCATTGATGAGTTCTGCAAACTCTAATACTGGTACATCATTTCTGAACAATAAATCTGTTAAGATTAGATTAACACACATAATTCCATGCTGCTGTGTGTAACTGCATTTTCAACAGCAATTCACAATCCTCCTTCTACCCTCTCCATGTGCTCCTTCTCTATAATTACAGTCAGGGCATTTCTTTATACAATGATTCGATGGACAAGGAGTTGATTTAGCTGGTACATAAGACCATTATCTTAATGCAAGAAGGTTGTAACTGACAATTTTACAAAATTGAGATTTCTTAAATCCCTGTCTATGATATGTGTGCCAACAGGCCGCAGTGAAATATTGCTGTATCCACGTGGTGCTATAGTAACTGGAACACTTCTTTTGCCTCTATTGCAAAACTTAAAAATGCAGTTGCTACCTTCTTACTAAATAGACGATATACTATAACTACATCCTGATAGGCAATATTTAAGACATGCGGTATTGGCTGGCCAGAGAATGTATCATGTATAGCACCACCTGTCTGGCTGTGAGAACACTGCCGTAAATCCTTGGATATAAAACCACCTCACAGGATGCACCCTTGCTTTGTGGACTTGCCGAAAATGTTCAGAATCCTATCCATTCTTATATAATTGATGCATCTTCAAAATCTAAAATGCTAAGTACCATACTGTACAAAGGTAGACCCTGTAGAATCTGGGTGAGGCCATTGAAAGGTAGCTACCTCCCACTCTCGCCAATTCTCGCACACCAGGCGCGTCTTCTATGAGAGGATTTATGGCAATTTGATGGTATCTAGCCCTGCACATGAAGTCAATCTAGGCTCTGAGAACTCCAGTGTCTTCTGATTGACACCCAACTGCAGTTGGCATGAAAATGTTCGGTTTTTACATAGAAAAAGATGTTGTTTTGCGATAAAACATTCTGCAAATTTGACCTTTTTTGACGTTCTATAAAAACGTTTCATTTCAAATTTGAAATGATTGAGCACTTTTATCTCCTCACCAACGACAGTAAAATCTTTCCTTTCTATGCTGGTGTTTAATTAAACATGTGCTGGTTTCCATTATGTCCACCCATTCCGATATATCCGCCAGATCCTTCATTCCATTTCGTCTAACATGGTTTGTTCCGAAATGTCCGGCAAAATATACTTATTCCATTGTGTCCACTAGGTTTTGTTCCAAAACATCCACAAAAAGTTCTAAATTCCATTTCGTTCGCCAGCTCTTGTTCAAAAAAATATCCACCAAAGGCGTCGAAATTCCATTGTGTCCACCAGTTCTTGTTCCATAATATCCACAAAAATGTCAAATTCCATTGTGTCCACCAGGTTTTTTTCCAAAACATCCGCAAAGTGTTCAAAATTCCTTTTTGTCCACCAGTTTTTGGTTCTATATGTCCACCAAAAGTGTCCAGATTCCATTCTATCCACCAGCTCTTGTTCCAAAATGTCGGCAAACAGTTCCAAAAATGTCCATAAAAAATTCCATTGTGTCCCCAGGTTGTGTTCCAAAATGTCGGCAAACAGTTCAAAAGTTCATTTCGTCCATGGGGTTTAGTTCCAAATTATCCACAAAAATGCCCAGATTCCATTGTGTCCACCCGGTTTTGTTCCGAAACGTCCGCAAAAAGTTCCAAATTCCACTTTGTCTGCAAGCATTTGTTCCAAAATGTCTGCAACATTGTCCACATTCCATTGTGTCTAAAATGTTCAGTAACAGTGGCTAATTCCATTTTGTCCATCAAGCTTTGTTCCAAAATGTCTGCAAATTCCATTTTGTCCACAATATTTTGTTCCAAAACATCCGCTAATTCCATTTTGTCTGCAAATGTTCAGATGGAAGTCTGTCCACCAAAATTTGATCTGAATTGTCCGCCAATTCCATATAGTCAGCCAGGTTCTCTCCTAAAATGAATTGATATCTGGTGATGCCTCAGTGGTCGAAAAATCATGAAAAATTTGCAAAGAGTCTTCGAAATTCTCAAAAATAAATCTCTGAAATTCTCAAAATAAAAAAAAAAGGTTTATTGTTGGAAACAAACATTTTTTCTTTTATTTGGCCTGATATTAATATGGTTATTGCTCTAAATCAAAAGTAGAACCTATTTGGGTATGCAGTTATAGATAAAAAGGGTCAATCTATTATAAATAGACAGATTTTCAGAGCTTTCCCAATATGACCCAGTTAGAAGTGCATCATTTTTCTTTACCATGCAGTTTTGGTTGATTTTATCTCCACTAATACTACTTAAAAGTTCACAGACATCAAGTCTATATACCTTTTCATGCCCAGAATTATTTTGAGAAAGCCGATTTATTCAACAACCTTGACATAGTAGAGGTTATTACCTATTTTTTATGTCCACATTAAAGTACTGATTCAAATGATAACAAAGAGGGCAGTAAAATATCTTTCAGAAAATGTAATATGAAGCATAGGGTAGAGTATTTTATGAGTCAGTAGGGAATGATAATGGGACAAGATGTTGAAATGGGCTGTTTGGATGAAGGTGCCAGAATTATTTTTTTTTAGATTTTGGTGGGGATTGGACTATTTTCAATTAATTAATTGACATTTCAAAGAAAGCTAGATTGATGGAAATTGTATACTAATTGGATCCCTAGAGAAAATGACAGGAAAAATCTTTTATTAATATTTTGGTATTTTTTTCAATATGTTTTGTGAATTTAATGAATTTCTGTGTTTTCCCCATTATTCTCATGTCCAGAGTGTGCACTTTTCATGCATTTTAAGCCCATTTTCAAGTCATTATTTTCTACAATAGCATCGATTAATAATCATTGATCTTATGCACCATGACAAATTTGGTATCATTTGAAAGCCTTTACTTTCACGAGTCTTCTGGTGTTACAATTATCTTGATCTGATAAATATAAAACCTATGATGGTGTCTTGAACATTTATACATGCATAAGAGCACAGTTTTGGTAAGCTGGGCACGTAAGGGATACTAGATGAACATAATATGTGAAATTATAGCACCCAGCTCCCATTATTTCCTCAGATTCGCATCCTTATACTCACAAGGGGTTGACCATTATTTTTTCATCTTGAAGTTCTTAACATGGACAATGGGGGGCTGAAGTCCCTCTGATAAGTTGCCAATTTGATATGGCTGCCTCAACATGGGAAAACATTGAATTTTGCCATATTGCGACAGCTATTTTGGACCTGTGGGATAAATAGCACCAACTAATATGCAAGGCATCACTGACAATTACTATTTTTACCCTGAAAAATGACAACAGTTTGGTATTGGTGTATCATCTCCTTCCTGAGAAAATGTGCAACGAAATAGGAGAAAAGTTGTTTTTACCAATGACATAATATATATTTCATATAGAGGTAATTTCAGCTGCTCTGGGGCCTCAAATAGCTCTATTCTAATCATGTCAGGCCAAATAAGGGTGGGAGCAAAATCCCTTATTTCATTCTATGCTAGATATAGGGCCTCCAATAAATCAAATTGTTATTAAGAATGCATAGATTGCTAATTCATCAGTCCTGAATCTGATATGCATAAGAAAGTGAAACCCCCAATATGATGTATGTCAACAAGCCATAAAAGCCACATTTAGATGATATTAATACTAGAAGGCTCACTATATTATCCAGGGTTTTCCAATGATACCAAATTTATTATGTTGCCACATGTGTGTAATTAATGGTTGGGCTGAATATGAAAAATAGTTGATGGAAAAGAGTTGAAAAATTGTGAACTCTTACCATGAGGGAGGCATAGAAACCACAGAAAATACACTAAATTAAGTATATGTGACCCATCCTTACAAAGTGGTACTGGAGTCACACATTTAGAAGCCCAGATATGGCCTTTTCAAGTGGTATAGTGTTAATAATATCAGATCTTTCAGAACCCTTGCTTACTAAACTGAATGTAAGCTCCAAATGCCTGAAAATCATAGCTATAGTTTTCATGATTGTACAGAATTATATAGAAATTATATAGAATTCATAAATCATTATATGATTGATTTTTTAATTATCTCAGTTTAGTCAATCTTTAATTGATCTGACTAAATTTACCTGCAAAAGATTTGTAGAGGGCCACCTGGTTCAAATAAGCAAGTGTTATATACCAAATGAAAGCTCTTGATGAGCTGTGAATGAATATGCTAATATCTCAACATTTTGTATGTGCGACTTCCGAACCATTTTGTCAGGATGGGTCACATATGTTTATGAAAAATTATGATTATAATCATGGTAATGTTAATCTTCCATTTCAACTGGAATAGCTATATCAGAAACAACAGTCTCTAAAAATATCCTAAATAGCCAATTCACATCCATCAATCATGACCTTCTTGAAATGTTCAAAAAAATCAGACCATTTCAACCACTCAGTCCTCATCAGATATCAATTCATTTTAGAACAGAACCTGGCTAACTATTTGGAATTGGCGGACATTTCAGAACAAATTTTGGTGGATAGAATGGCATCTGAACATTAAAATTTTGCAGACAATATGGACGTTTTGGAACAAAACATGGTGGACAAAATGGATTCGGCGGACATTTTGGAACAAAGCTTGATGGACAATATGGAATTAACCAATGTTAGTGGACATTTTGGACACAATGGAATGTGGACAATTTTGCGGACATTTTGGAACAAATGTTTGCGGACAAAGTGAAATTTAGAACTTTTTACAGATGTTTCAGAACAAACCCTGGTGGACACAATGGAATCTGGGCATTTTTGTAGATAATTTGGAACTAAACCCTCTGGATGTAATGGACTTTGGAACTGTTTGCGGACATTTGGGAGCAAACCTAGGGACACAATGGAATTTGGACATTTTTTGCAGACATTTTGGAACAAGAGCCAGTGGATAGAATGGAATCTGGACACTTTTAGAACAAAAACTGGTGGACAAAAAGGAATTTTGAACTTTTTGTGGATGTTTTGGAACAAAACCAGGTGGACACAATTGAATTTTGACATTTTTGCGGATATTTTTGAACAAGAGCTGGTGGACACAATAGAATTTGGAACTTTTTGTTGATGTTTTGGAACAAAACATGGTTGACACAATGGAATAAGTAAATTTTGGCAGACATTTCAGAACAAAAGATGGTGGACAAAATGGAATTAAGGATCTGGCAGATACATCGGAATGGGTGGACATAATGGAACCCAACAACCATGCCTTAAAAGGGATTTCATATAAGGAGGCCCCAGGGTGTCTTCTGTTAAACAGATGCACTGCAGATGCACTGCAGAAAGATGTGATCATGATTAACAAGTAATGATAACAACATATTATGATCAGATAAGGGAAGTGAGGATGAGCAGGACACCCTGTTGACAATGCTGACATGATATGTAGTCAATGAATACATCACCACATGTCATTGGATGGGAAAAAATACAATTATGCTCAGAAGTAATTCCCAGTTTGCCGATAAAGCATGATAATAATGTGTTGCATCAGGAGCTGTTCATAAAAACTAATGTGGTTTGAAAGATTAAGTTAACAGTACAGCTTAAGTTGACATCTTACTCCTGAGGTAATCATTGAGTCAGAGAAATTTTACTATACATTTTGAAGTATACAATTTTGACAACAGCATTTTCTAACAACGTGTTTCAGATTTCAACAACCGAATCATTTGGACATGGTAATCATTATATTATGTGGAAGGTCCTTTATATTCATTGTTAGCCTCTTCAAAATATCTAACCCCTGAATTTTCTTTTACCAGTGCCATACCAGTCATAAACGATGATGCTGATTCTAAATTAGCTTATAAATCTTTCTTATTAATGATACACAAAACATCTGTTTATAAATGCCATAACTTGTTCGTGTGACTTCAGGTCAAAGAACCCTTGTAGCTCTGTGTTGTATGGCAAAATGCTTTCATGTATATGGGCCAGATTTCCTGGGGACGTACAAATCTCCATGAGAAGGCCCCAAATATGAAAGTCAGAAAAGGAATTAATCACTTTATTACTAGCTTTTATAGCTGTGTGATAACAATTTGTCACTTTTTGTGTCCATCCGACAGATTTAATCAGTGATATGATTTTGTTACCAATATATACACCACAGAAACTTTGTTTACCATCTCTTACAGTATACAAGTTTAGTAAGCTCATGAATAATTATCACTGTTCAACATTTCTTTGAGATATAGGCTGATGAAATTCAGCCATCTTGTAAAAAAATGAAAATTCTTGTCAAAAATGCTATTTTCCGTCTAGTTCTCTAGGAAATGCTTAAATACTTATTAAAATCAATCTACATTAAATTCAGCATGTCTAATCTAAGAAATAATGATCATCATAACCAAATGGACCACCATCTCAGCACACCATTAGCTTAAAATGACGAAGGTCGAAGAACCCTCGTAGCTCTGTCTTGTAGGGCAAAATGCTTTCATGTATATATGTGGCACAGATACACCACCCCCCTGAGAGTGTAACAGAGTGGTGTTCAGATCCCTAGGGAATGGCTGCAGGCTTAGTGCTGCTAGAAAATGGCACTAGTCAAGTGTCATAATGAATCTCATCACACCATCCTGCAGAATATGTATATCTAGGGAATTTGTTTTCTTTCTGTTGTGTAAATCTTGCCGCGGCTCTTGCTCTTGATAACAACCTTGATATGTTCTGAAATATTTTGCGATTGATATAGATTAGGAAAAGCGGTTGTAAGATTCTCTTCGATGATATCAAGATGAAGAATATTGTACAAAGAGCAAATTTTTTTTTTCATTTGTATTGCATTATCAACGGAGAAACTTTGTGGATGACGAATTGTACCTTTAAATCAGCTAAGTAGTTTTAAAACCTAAAGTATTTCTCAGCACTACAGGTGTTGGGGCACAGTTTATAATTCCTTTGCTTTGTCACAGAGACCAGGCTGCTGTGCTACATACATGCACTGAAGACATGGCGATAGCCTGTGGTAATCTGGGAGCAGAGTCACAATTGATAGACCTCCAACACTCAGCAGATACATCATGGGACTTATTTTAAAAAGCTTGACAAGTTTTCTCCTCCTGAACACTGAACACTACTACATTGCTCAACGGGTGGAATAAAAATAAAGGAAGGTCGTGCCGGGAAGGTTCAAGCAACTGATGGACATATCACCCATAAGCGGTAGCAAATATAAGAACTTTGGCCTTTGGAAGATATTCATAAATATTTTCCTGAAGCCAAAGGGATAAATGTCTATAAATGCACCAGGGATCCCTTTTCCAACATCTAACATCTCATGGATAAAGAGGTCCTTGTGTAATACCCAGCTGGTATATAGGCCATTGTCAGGCAATTCGAATTACTACGCAGTTGTTGGGTGAAGCTTATGAGGATGTCACAGACCCTATACATGAGAATGTCACAAAGGCTCTACTAAAATTTTTCATTCCAATTGAGAAATCATTACAAGAGAAATATTTACTTTTTACGATTTTTTCACTTTTATTTGTTTCAAACTCATGAGCTTGACCCTGTTTTTTTTTCATTTTGTTGTTTTCAATCCAAAATATACATATGCAAATCATAGAGTTAAATGTAGGGAAAATTTCTCTGAGCTTCTCCTAGGTTGTAGTTATAGTAGGACAAGCTCTGGCATTGTGGTATAGTAGGACCAGCTCTGGCATTGTGGTATAATAGGACCAGCTCTGGCATTGTGGTATAATAGGACCAGCTCTGGCGTTGTGGTATAGTAGGACAAGCTCTGGCATTGTGGTATAGTAGGACATGCTCTGGCATTGTGGTATAGTAGGACAAGCTCTGGCATTGTGCGATAGTAGGACAGGCTCTGGCTTTGTGGTATAGGCCTAGTGATGTAGGTCCTCTTCCATCCTTGCCACAAGCATGATATCCTAGCCATACAGCACCACGAGACACTGGCCCTCATGTGTTACCAGTGTAGTATAGATACTACTATCAAATATGCTCCCTCTGCTGCCTCCCTTGGGTGGGAGCCATCCTCTGTATCTAAGGCAGGCATCAGCTGTGATGATAAAGATGATCCGATGTGGGTAAAAGTCTTGATACTAAACAGGTTAAGGTATTGTCAGGGAACAGTTCTCCCTTCAAACACCTGAAAAGTTTTTATAGCTGTGCCCCCTACACCACCTCTTCTGGATTGGTACCTGGATAATCAGATGAATATTATGAATTAAATAGATTCATGTGATGATGGTTTAGATATGAAGCTGAATGCATCATTGATTATCACATCATATAACATATTGGGGCATCACTATTTAGCCCTATGAGTAATAGTGTCTACCTCTCAGCTATCCCTCTAAGGTTTTAACTATAACTATCACAGCTGCCCGGTTAGCTCATGATTTTTCATGTTTTTGTGGGTTTTTTTTTCAATTAAATGGGATCAATAGAGATATTTAGGAATATTGGAAATGCTATGAGAGGATGGGAACAGTAGCCATCAAATGCTTGGACTAGATCCATCACCCTCCTGGTCATACTGTGAAATGAGGTTTCTGGGCTAGCCCAGATGGGCCACAGCCAGCTTTAACCCAGCCCAGAAACCCAGAGGAATCCCATCTGGGTCCCATGTGGCCGTGCTGGCTGGGTCTCTACTTGAGTAAATACAGCCGTTTTCATATTAGGCAATGTCTTTGTGAGGACATCTATGGCTGATAGAGGCCATCTTGGATTTCTACAAGAGTTTAAAATATGTTTACAAAGTGTATTCCATTTATATTTTGCCTCTCAAAGTGGTTTTATATACATGATGTTTAAGTCAGGAAATGCCTATTTGAGGATATCTATGGCTGATGGTGGCCATCTTGGATTTTATGGAAAGGTCAAAATAGCTCAATTTAGTCCATTTTATTTTTGTGTTGCATCCCAGGGTGGTTTCATACCAATTTCAAGGCAGGAAAAGAATGTAAAAAATAAAATACCAATTAAAATTGAATTAATCAAATATTTTCCAACTTTTTATCTTCGGAGGGGGTGACAAAGGGAGTTAGAGTGCTCAAATTCAAAAAACGAATGTTATATTCTTGTTTCCCATGATGAGTACCATATTTTAGGATGAGGACTGCCTGCATAATTTTGATTTGACGAAATAATCTCCCCCTAATTGAGTGTACTACTGTACTGCCACCTGGGGCTTCTTGTAAAAACTGTGCTGGTTCACTGGTATACAATTATGGACATTGGGACCACTGCCATTGGCTGTGAAGTCCTTTACTTATACTCATGTTCCATTATACTGCTTATTCCCTACTGGGTGTATTTTGGTCTGTTGGCCACGGCCAGCAGGAGGTTTGGTAGTGTCACCTGTCTGTTTGTGATACCACTAGACTGATGGTGTCCTGGGCTGTGTCAGTGAGCTCCATCAAATAATGAAGGATCCACGTATCACTGCCCTACCTTCATCCTGTTCCATGCCATACCGACAAGGCCAGGCAGACATAAAGGCACAGCTTGCCCCTGCTCACATAATGGCATGAAACTGGCACTAATTGACTAATTATAATTGGGTATATATTATATACTGAATTGTGGCAATCGTTATCACCTACCATAAAGTAGGTTGAGAGAGTCATCCGTTACAAGTATGCTTTTGCCATTTATTACTGCTCTATCCCCTACCAACCCTAGCTTAGAAATATAAACTCTCATCTCTGTGCCGCCGTGAGAGTGTAGAGAAGATGTTGTCTTCTGGTGGGTGAGGAGCTCTCCAGTCAGGAGGGGGGAAACCAAGGACATACTTCCAAGTGTATTTATAGACCTCCACCATTTTCGCGCTCGGCTGGGAAGGTGGCAGAATGACAAGAGATGTGTGCAGGAAATGTGCTCTAGAATATTTATTATAAGCCATCCGGTTTCCAATATCGGTGAGTGCTTAGCTAATATATTTCCCTTCGCACGGACCTTCCTAATTTTAAGAAGTTCTAAGTATTAATGGCCGAAAATGTGCGGTTTTGATGGGGATACGCGGCCGTCCACCCACTGGAAAATAAGAGCTTTTCGAAACTCTCACGGCGGTACAGAGATGAGAGTTTAGATTTCTAAGCTATACCAACCCATGGAGCGCCAAGCGAGCCTTTGGGGGCTCCTTTTGCCGTTATGATTTTAGTAAACTATATGTGTAAAAGAAGAGAACCCAGAGAATTGGGCCGATTTTCAAATTAAAGGTAAGAATAACATAGTGACTAAATGTCACTCCAAGATACAATGGTGACGGGTCAACTATTCCATTACGATATTAGGCCTGCAAAACTTTCCCATGAGACAAGAATCCCAATCTAGAGTACAGTGACAAATTTGAAAGATTTTACCTTTGCCAAACTACTATCATCACTTACTACAGCATACTATAATTATCCATTACCCTTATTAGTTCCAGGTGAGCCCTGGGTAGGCAGCACCAACCTTTGTATTTGGGACACAAGCGCATTGCCCAGAAGAATGCACAGTGCCACCTGTCTGGATGTGATAACACCTGGAGGGTGTTGCTCCTATAGTAAAAGGAAGAGCTGGCTAAAAATGCCCTCTTTCCAGTCCTTTCTTTGCATGTAGCTATAACTTGTCCCTTTCATTGCTCACAAGTGGTCATTCAAGTATGGTGCTAAAAAGGGGAATTTGAGTAGGTACCTAGTTGGGAGAAGTCAGTCAGTATAATATACTATAGAGTGTGTGACATGAGTAGGTACATGATAGTGCAGCTCTCTCTGTTTTAAACAAGGTAGGTGACTTTTCAGACTAATGTGGTGAGTGCAAGTTGAATGATGAAGCAGAGCAAGACTTCTTCTGAAAAGAGGGTACCTACTGACAGCTCTTTTTACCATAGGAGCAACACGCTCCAGTCTGATGGTATCCAGCCCAGCACATTAACCCAATCTCACCCCAAGAGGATGCCCACATCCAGTGGCCACCAATTGACGGTATGTATAGCCAGGCACCAGGGAATGCATAACCGTCATATTATGCCTCTAGAAAATAGGCAAGGGATCTGATGCTACATAACATACTATACCGGAGCATAGTATGTAACTATGTGTAAGTGATGGTATGGGTAATATGAATGTATTTGGGTATTTCATGGCACCACTTGCTTGGCTACTTTAGACACAGCTAATTAAAAAAGTTACCCTGATGGACATTAGAGTGATTTAAGGGCAGATTAATTAACTTTTGTATAATTTGATTGAATTGTTTAGTGAATGTCTACTGGTGTATTTTCAGAAGGGTCTGTACTCGGTGGCGTTTGTCAGTGAAGGTTTAAGCAAACCCCAATCATCTTTTAACTTCATAAGTAAGAGAATGATGCTCCCGATGTACATTGGGTCGTAGTCATGCATTTGCAATATCCCTGCAGCCATTTGGAACAAGACAAGATGCCGGTTTGCTCAATTTTGATACAAGGGTGCAGTTGTGCTCTGTTAAGAAATAACCTTTAGATGTCAATCATTCTCCAATAGCAGCTCACCTCCACCAACACTCTTCATATACATACATTACCTTCATCATGGCCCCATCTAAACGAAGCACAGCTTATGATCTCATTACCCTAACCTAATACATGTAATCTGCAGTATCAAATTAGAGTTAAGTGTGATAGTTAACCTGTGATTGTAGGCGACCATGACTGGATTCAGGGTAGGAAATTGATTGTTGGTTTCTTACAGCTGCATGATAATCCAAAAGAAATTGGCTTGAAAAATATGAAAATCGCTAGAGGTCTGTTTATTGCAATCACTGGAATTTAAGTGAAAATTGTTACTGGAGAAAAGGCAAATTATGTCTCTATCTTAAAGCTTTGTTGATCTTTGCCTGGAATATATATGACAGAGCATTTCTCTTTAATTCAAAGTACTAAATTCATATTAAGGTTATTTTAGTTAAGATATATATGCTGTCCATAGATATAGATTTGAGAGAATAGCTATACAGTACGTGGTCACGCTGGCTGATTCTCTTACTGTAAAAAAACTGCTTATAAGCCACGGCTTATTGACCATTTTAGGTTTCTGCTGTGGCTTATGACATCTGTCGGAACTAGAGGTTTGGCACATAGTTGGGGTTGTATTTATATAGACTTAAGGAAGGTGAGGGGATCATTTCAGACCTCTGGTGTGGCTTATAGCAAAGGCCTGAACTCAGGGTGTGGCTCATTATATACAGCAGCTTGTATAGGTGAGGAGTATATACTAGGTTTTACAGTAGTGCTAACAATGTACTAGTTCCATATAGCATAAGCAAAAGTGGGAGGTGCACCTTATATGTGAATATATAATAGAACGGTAATAAAGTGCTCGAAACCAAGTTCCAGATGTGCCATACATCCTTCCTATTAAGCCAGGGTGCGCCTTACACATGAGATCATTGTGGTACATGTACAGAAAACAGAGGTGATGCAAATCAATACACATGACCATAGGTCCCTTTACCTTGTTGATCCAAAATTCATTTATAGACTATGAATTCAACGGACACATCGAAGCTTGTGTATTATGTTACAAAGAATTGAGTCAACAATACAAAATACTGTTGAAATCATTTCATGGATACTGCGACATTGACAACATTCAGATTATTCCGATTACTTCAAGTATTCATGAACCAGCTCAGCACTTTTACTATTTTAAACCATATTGCAGTTGGATAAAATTCGCGATTCTGAATACCCTAGCCTCATTAGAAATGTAATCTAAGTTTAAAAGTCTCAGAATAAAGAGGAGATTGGCATTGTAAATTTGACTAAAATCTTGCTTTAATTTCAAATCTGAAATAAGTGATCTCATTTCACTGGGAAGATGATAGGAATTCCGAACCATCTCACGTGCCTTATGAGGTGGGTTTTAGTTCCCCTCGTGTAAGAGGACTCAGGGGCCTCTTCTGTGCATCTGTAAGCTCTTCCAGCTGCCTCACTAAGCTTTTTATTACCTTTTAAGGAGAGAATCATAATTATCAGACTGAAAATGGGATGTAATGATTGCAGTGAGAATGGGTAGTGTGCGTTTTTTTTACTATGCCACATAATTGCACCATAGTTATGATTATGGAAGTATCTTTGTTGGGTTACACTATTGACACACAGCAAAACAAGAACTATATATAAAAAAAGGAACAATGATTATATAGGAAGGGTTCACTTTGCAAAGGACACAAATCTTGAATTTTGTCACCTCAAGTTCTACAAGCATTTCTTATCATCGAACCTCCAGCTTTTGGCCATTTTTGTATATACATGCAGTATACGCCGGTCCAGGGACCACAATGAGAAGATTTGCAGTTTCAAGCATGGTGGAAATCTTGTTTCGGAATTCTACCAGACGGGTTCATTGGTAAAAGGGCAATGCCTGGATAAGATTTTCTTGCAACAGTGTCATTATGCCAGGGCCGAAAGTTTAATCAGTATCCAGACCTCCAACCTGGTTGAATGAAGACCATTGTTAATGGCATTGTCTGAGGCTAGATCAGTCTCCCCCAGGAGCTCTACATTATGCTGGGATTCCCCAGGAAAGGAGGGAAGACAAGGGTGACAAGTTGGACTTTCTTAACCACAGTCCCATTGTGATTCTATTTTAATCTCACTAGTCACCAATTCTCATTACATTAAATCACACATGATTATCTGATTCAAATACGCTAGAAACATTAGTGTAGTGCAAGTTCATTAGTCTCATTATAAGAAGTTGACATTGTAATTCGGGGACAAAATGATGGTTCAATTAGAAAGTAAGATGACAGAGGACCTTTCAACAAGAACATAGTTCCGAGAGGATTCTAAATTGTGCACAACTTTTTAGATAAGTTCCCTATTCTGCAACAGTACCTTAGGAAGGAGACCCTCATTATGGAGACCCAGGGGGACAATTTGCCTTTTATCGTCACATTGTATTCAGGGTTTTATGTAACATTATTCTTGCTAGTAATCATATTAACTCTGACTCACCTCTCCTAAATGTCCATCTGCATCTCAGATGCTGTATGTTTATAACAGAATGTTGTTTTGGTCTTTTTGGATTCAGTGGATGAGGCTCTCTTGGGGTAATCAGAGTTTTCCATAAAGCACCAAATGCAGAAGGAATATTGATAACAAAAGAAATACAAATCGGAATACAGATAATATAGGATACTGAAAATATCATTTTAGAAGCTATTTTAAGACCTCATATTCCTATCAAATGGCTATCTGGTAAATCTGGCTGAGCATCCTGGAGGTTGCATATCTTCCTACATATAGGATGTTCCCCTCTGGAGATGGAGTGTGATTTTCCTACATTAGAATGTACCAGAGGACCAAGTGATGAACATACAGGGTAGAACAGCTCAGTGCCCTCGGGGTACTGGGCGATTGCTTTCAAGAAGGATGGGAAAGTGGGAGAGGCTGAGAGACCCCATTAAAGATTTAACATAAAGATAAGGATGTTTTTGTGCCAGCTATATAAAGCAGCAGTTTTCTTTTTCAGGATGCCTGATTTGGAATCAGGGTGTAATGTGGACATCTTTACATTGTGTATAAAGAGTCTGACCAAGAAACATTCTAGGGGGCAGGGATGTGATGTATTAAACCCCTTTATAGATATAAAATCGATTTGCAAAGAAATCAAATGCTTAACCAGTGTAAAATACCAAAATAATGTTGTCAACATGGTTAGTCAACATTGTCCAACCACTTTTCAAACAAAGATTCACTGTTCTATGCTTACTGAGTTTGTTCTACTATCACATTAAGTGACCATCCCTAGTGAAAAGGTGTTAAACAAGGGGTTAAGGACTTTATGTGATGAGCATGCTACTGTATTTAGCCCACATCCCCTGAATTTAGACTAATAACCCTCTGCTTGCCTATTACATTGAACATGACCTGTGAATACTCACATAGAGCAGGGTTCTAACTACTTCTACTTATAAGTATAAGTTTTTAAAGAAGTGGGGTTTCTTTTCTGACAAAGAGGTATGCGCCTTCGATATGCACTTATTTTGTAAAGGCTTAGATAATATGCATTTCGTCAACAAATATATCCTGGTTTAGGAAAGGCATTAATATTGTTACTGTTTTTCTGGTCCATATCATTATGTGATCGATATATCGTGGACAGGTAGCTATTACTAAATGGTATGACGGCCTTCATCAGTAATAAGCTTTTTCCTTAATAAGTGGACCCAGCATTAATTCTGCCTATTCCTGATTATCAATAGTATGGTAATATATAGACAGGACTTCCCACATTAAATCAACCCGTCAGCATGGAAGGTAAAAGAGGTCCATTAAGTATATACCCTCAATTTTGTAATAGCAATCACGCATTAGCTTATTGGCACAGAATTTATGCCACAAATCCGTGTATATTAATTAAGTGCACATGAGGCATCGTGATATATCATGTAATCTGGTATACTTTATACTTTTAAAGCTTTCCCTGTACAAATAAAAGGTTCATAAGTGAAACCCCATTGCCTTTCTATGAACTTGCCTGATTAAAGAGAAACTGATATATTTGGTATGATTAATGGGTTTAATCTGAGAGGATCTGACATGCTATACTTTCAGATATTAGCTAGTGACCTAGAGGCCAATATGGCCTGGCTTCTACCTTTGCGCTGCTATGTCCATACTGATGTGAGTTACTCCACTTAATCAGAGAATGTGTCAATATGAGAACAGCTCAATCTCCCCTCCCTACCAAACACTTGCTATATTCCTGTCAACAGTTCACCAGCTGGTAACATGATTGTGATCTCATTGCTTTCTCCAAAGCCGGTGCATCCAAAACAAACTCTCACTCAATACAAAAAAGACCAGAGCTATGAATTTCCACACTAAAGCCCTTGATAAAAAGAAAAAAAAACATACCCAGTACTTTCTTTTTAAAGGTTTTATTGGGTCTAAAGTTAAATACCAAAATTCGGTCTGGTCGTTCTGCCATCCGGGCCCACATTTCAGCCTCCTATATTGACAATTGGTATGGCGGCGAGTAATAATATTATCTTCAGTGGACCATAAAGCAGAGAAAATAGCTTCAGTTCTAACAATTGTTTGCATAGCAACCAAGCCTGAAAATATGCTCAAATGTGTATATCTGCAAGGTTTGCTTTCAGCAAGATACTCCCCTGATATAAACTTGCATATAACTCTTCTGTGACTAGGAATATAGGTGATAAAATGTTGCTAGGTTGTGTGATGCCATAGCAATATCAGTTTTGCATAGCGACAATGCCTAGATTCATACCTTTAGGCATATACTATGTCTTGTGCATAGTCTCCCCTCAATGATATAGTTCACTGATTTCAAATGTCATATAGCTCCCTTATGCACATCACACAGTATGATTGCTATGTCATGTGGTTCCCAAGATAATCAATGTTAACATCTTGAATCTTGTTCAGGGGACCCTAAGGATCGAAAAAATACTTGGTGCGTTGGGATGTGGGGGGGGGGGTGCATGGTGGGTCCTATCAGCCCCCGGCATAAAGGGGTTTAGTATAATGTCAAAGTGTGATATTTTACATCCTGAAGTATAACGACTGCGGCTCATAGAGACTCCAGTACACTCAGGTTTGGCTTGATCAGTGCCAGAAAAATCCATATATATATATATATATATATATATATATATATATATATATATATCGCTGTTAGCACTATGACATCAACATAGAAACAGAGAAAGAGGGAAGCAAAAGAAAATTACCATGAGGAAGAGATCTAATACTGTGCCTGGAGAATTCAACTTAGTATATGGAATTTTGAAAAATAAGATAAATATAACGCAAAAATATGTAAGTGTGCATAGTATGAACATCTGGCATAGTAGTAATTACTACATTGCCAAAAATCCTCTTATCATAGGAGAAAGCCCATATCAATCTCCAGCGTAAATGTCAGTTATCCATAATGACTGTGGTAATACCACATGTCATACCTTAAAATGAATATAGAATGCAGTATTAAGGACATAGACATAAATATGGAGAAACAGTAAAACAATGATAATATCATAGACAATACAGTATGAAAAGACATAGATAATGACACAATGAGCAGTGGTAAATACCAGCTGCTACAGTGGCAAATTATTGTCTAGAAGTGGTACAACAAGCTACTAGACTTACCTGAACCAGTTTGTATTAATTGGTATAATAAAACAATTTGGAAAATCTTTTTGGATTGTGTTTTTGAATAATTCTTTCTCCAGAATATTAGTGTAGATTATTCCAGCAGTTTATCACTCTAGATTTGGCTGATTTACCATATACAGGATGTTTGATGCCAGTGTAACGGTACCTCGTACCATCAAAACTCCTGGTTGGTAAATCCCTATTGTCCCCTTTTAGATCATAGGCATAGTAAATTAAGTGAATATACCTTCTCTCTCTCAGTCTTTTGACATTGGCCCTATCATGAGTTTGTCTTGTGGTACTTAAAACAGGAAATACTACTTTTTCCTCCAACTTATAACTACCTGGGCCTACATTTGGATACAATTCTGGACTTCAAGAAACAAGTAGATAATGTAGCTCACAAGCTAGAGTACAAATCATACCTCTTTAGGCAAATTAGGAACAATCTCACTGACCAAGCTGCTAAGGATGTCCTGAAAACCATGCTTATTCCAATAGCTGATTACGGGGACATTATATACTCACCTTGCATCAAAACCCATCTATTATTCAATAAAAAATCCATCTATTAATCAATAAAAATCTCAGTACATGTCTCTGGAAATCTGGTACCACCAACACAGAAAAGCTTATGAAATTAGCTGGTGCAAACTATATGTCAGAGAGAAGGCAAACACCTGCTCCAAAAGGCTTTTGATTTGTCATTGGACATCGAAGCATTCGACATGAGAAACATATGAACTAAGAGGCATGATGAATGCTTGATAAAGGTCAAAAGACCCCTGAACCCCATTATATAGACACAGTCTCCAGTTTAGGGCAGCTACATGCTGGAACAAATTAGACAAAACTATCAGGGCTATAAAGGCAACCAGCAATTCAAACAATGAAACAATGGTAAGTATAAGAAACTCCTGGCAGAGCTGCTGGACCATTTTGCTGTAGACAGAAGATGAATGACTGCAGCCCCAGCCTATCCCTCCATCCCTCTCAGAGCTATTAAAGCTGCATATCAAAGGACAACACCAACAAGAATGGCCCCTTGCATATATATATATATATATATATATATATATATATATATATATATATATATATATATCCCCCTTCTACTCCCCTATCCATTATTATTATTATTATTATTATTATTATTATTATTATTATTATTATTATTGTTATCATTATTATATTATCCAATGACATCATGGAGAGACGTCTGAACATACTGACGATTCAAAATAGGTTCAATTTTTAAAAAAGGGCATCATTCTCTATAGAGCCTGTATTATAAATAAAAGAATAACAAACAAACATATAGGCCCTGAAAATAGAATTATGAATAGGTTCATTGTGAGATCCTGCATTCTCACATTTAAGGGGCCAGGTTTTAAAATAAGCTCTCGGGCGCAGAAAATATCTCTCAAGCACCTTGAAAAAATGTTTGTTTTGTATAAAGGCTGAGGGTAGCCATCCCTCCAAACCTACAAGCGCTGGGGAGATTATTTGGTAGGCCTACACTTAGAGCAACTGGTATGTTCTGACCTAATTTGAGGAACAAATACATCACCTGGCAAATAGATCAGGTAAATACATGTGAAACTGACTACAGGACAGACACAATCCATTAAAAGACATCAAACCCTCTGCAGCAAATATCAGATCACATGAACCAGACAGTTCACCTCACATTTCCTAGAGATATTTGTCAGCACTAAGATGTGATTTCATAAAATCATAATGTAGAGCCATCTATCAGTAAATCACCAAGCACCATTAGATAAGTAATAAAAGTGTATTAGTATAAGAATAAGGACGTTGTCATCATAAATGAGTAATAATCTGATAGTTTAATCAGAACTTTGTGTAATTTAGCACTCTTTGAAAGGGAATATCTCAGAGCATGCCATATTGAATCCGTGATCTGATGGTGCCCTCTGAGAAAATGAGACACTACAGCCCTCTTAATTAGATCATAACCAGCGGGCTAATAATACAATTTAATTATAGTGGTGAATTTAATGTGAGTATTGCTGACATCTTAATATGATTATCATTTGGATACAGAGGACAGCGTGGTAGAGTAAGCAACCAAGATGTCTGCCTTATACCATAAGTGTATTAAACCCATAGTCCACTAGACCTCTGTTGGCTGAATGGGCCATACAAATCCTATATAAAATCGGGCAACAGAGGCCTACACTGTTAGACTGCACCAGGATATTTACAGTATATTGCTTTTATTTTTGAAAAACAGTAAGGGCTGCCGTTAGTACAAATCCAACGACCCTACAGTAGCTTGCAGTGTACGCAGTACAGTGGTCTTTACTGCCTATTTACAATTCAGGCTGAGAGTGTTGCGGACTATGGCCTTTAGATGAATCACTTATGTTTTCCTCTCCTGTGTTAATCATTACAGAGAGATCCTACAAGACACTAAAGCAATACTCTGTCATATGATGTGGAACCTTTCAGTGGTGATACATCCCCCTATAAGGACTAATATAAATCTACATAACCAACCCGCCCTGTCATATTAGGCATTGTCATGCGATAATTCATACGCTCATCTCCCCAGGCCACTGAGGCATTATGGCAAATTATCCATCTGTATGATCTGAATTGTTGTATATTTCTTGAAGACCAGTTTCTGCAACTGTAAGTGATGATTCCTTTTCTCTCTGATCTCTGTGGAACATGTGACAATTTCTAAACAGAGGAGTATTTTCTTAACAGCACAGGACCTCTAGAAACCAACTTATGAATGTATAATGAATTACAGATGGTGTGCATCAGCTGCGAGGCAACTATTTATTTCATAGATTAGTTTTCTAAACTGTACTTTTATCAATTTACATAAACAATAATGTCTCTATTGTTTCTGACAGTTTAAATTTACATGAGACCTTTTTCACATTTGAGGGTATTCCCAAACTTTCATTTATGGGAAAAGGGTTGACATCCCAAGACTAACCCAACCCCCGCCACCAATCGTTAAATGATTCGTCCCATGTGCCTCAATGACATCCGTCTGTGCTTCATGAATAATGATGCTCTTTGAAGGTGATAATTAGGAAAAAAAGCATGTGTGCCTGATTCTATAAGAAATAAGTACTTGTGTCTGGCTGAGAACAAGCACAAAACACAGGTCTGGGCAGGATGAATCACAGAGATAATCATGTACACTATGGGTCCTATGTATGTGAACGTGATTAAGACACACATACACAACTGGAGCAGCTTTATTATTATCATTATCAACAGATTTTACTTCAAAAGCCATGAAGTAGTTTTGTCTATCAGGAGAAACATATATGGACATGTCTGCTAGAAGTTTGATAAGAGTGGGTTATTATAATGGCCCTATGGGCAAAACACCTTCAGTGTACCATCATTGGGAGGCCAGCATCTATTCTGAGAAAGCATCAGCTTTAGCAAAAAGTGAATGCTGCTTTACAAGTATACTATTGTCCCTAAGGGAACATGTCCAGAGTGTGTTTCCCTTGAATTTAAAGAGGAGGGGTAGAAGAATAATGGGCGAGCAAATAGTTGAGAGCAGCTCGGAGAGCCCTAGGGCCTTGAGCTACTCTTGTGAGGATGGATGAGAATGTAAGAAGGCCTTAGAGCCTCTATCAAAGTTTTAACACTGCTGTGAGGATGCTTTAGTCAGATCTGTCAGGGGCTGTTCTTTGCTCTTCTTGATGGGCAATAAATGTCTAAAACGGGGACGTCATTGAATTCTATATATGGCAGTAACTTTAACGGTCAGGATCTTCAATGTGTGTGTAATAGATTCTAATTACAGGCACCTATTCTTGTAGATTTAAGACCGAATTCGATGATAGCAAAATCTGAAATGATGCCCTATCCCCCTTAAAAAATAACACTTGAAACCCAAGGATGACTCCAAAGAAAGTTTGAAAAGAGCCTTAGGGGCTTTTTAAATGCAGATTGGAGCCAGTACTTCCAAGTCATTGCTTGGAATGTAACATTTTCCATTGGATTTTCCCATATAGATCACACTGACCAAAACTGAGTCCAAGGGTGCTTTATAGCATCTTCCTCAGCTCAGGTATGCCTAGTTCATATAGGTTAAAGCAGCAATAAATGTTGGAATACCCTTCTGTAACCTCTATCTCAGATAATTCTACATCACCTCTCCTCACATCCAGTGCCATTCATTTTGGTGAGAGGTGAGCCGTGATGCATACAGCTAAGGACTTAGATCTCAGTTTTTTGGTGGGAAGGGACAACAGCAGCTGAATAGTTTTGAATAATTTGCCCAGGTGGCAGGACTGAGCAGTCAGTTCCCAAAATGCAGAGCTCTTTCCACCATAGGCTGCAGGACACTAATTATTTTCTCACTGTTGGCTTATATAGCATATGGGCGAAAATAAAATATTTGTGCAAATTTCTGGGCTCAGCCACTGTCATTTTCTTATAGGCACACATTTTTCCCATTAATTTAGGGCCATGAGATGTGGTACAATGTAATTAACTTTTCCGCTATCAGCCTTAGAGTCTGGACATACCCAGATTTGGGGGTTTTGCAGTGAATGACTTCAATAAATTCTCTAATTAAATAGAGTGCACCCCCCTCAACTTACCATCAAATATCAGCCTAAATAACCCTCAAATTGATTAAAATACACCTTTAAGGATTAATTTGATACCTGGTTTGCCTACAAACTGTCAGATTTTAGACCAATAATCATTGTACAACACCCTTCAGTGCGGAGCTACAAAGTGTCTCCTGCTGCCACCTCCCGTCAATTGGTGTTCTGCAACCTAAAGGCCTGAGTTGGAAGCTTGGAAAGTTTTTATTCACTGGCCCAGTAATGTCTTATCTAGAATCTTTTACTTTTATGTCCCTCAGGCCCCTCAAATCTCTCTGAGAATCAATTCCCAGAGCAGGTATCAGTCTGTGCGCTCTCTGTAGATTTCGTCAATTTCTAGCATTGACGTGGAGGTATGGTCCTTTCCCATAGGAAAAATGGTCACAGGGCCAAGAAATTTGGCATGCTTATAGCCAAGGGGCACCACGTGAGGTGCTGAGTGTTATTCTCTCTCTAGGTGCTATAATTCACAGAAATATCTGGCTAAAATGTATGAAAAACCCTCCGAAATATAATGTTATAAAGGAATAAAATTTACCAGATATGGTGAATACAAGGACATTTTATTAAGTGTCAGTAGACATTCGTTGGCTGCATAGCTTGGGGAGAGAAAAAAGTGATGTTTTCCCCCGATGCATGAAAAGGCCTCCCATAGAGCACTGAGGATGATAGAAATAGATGTAAAGAGCTGAGAATGTGGAATTCAGGTCATTCTGACCCTAAAAACCATAATTTTGGTTACCTGGCACCCCCAAGAGAGAAGTATCAGGCTTGCGGATTGACACTAGAATATTTCTCATAAACCTCTCCAAGGCTGAAACTCCGCAACTACGATTTTCAGTGATTTCTCACTAATTTTATTGATTCCATTGCCCTTTCTCACCATAACATTGTCAAACTGACTTACCCTAAGCAAAATAAACACATTTTATTGAAATTTGACAAACTTGGTAGAAGGCCCTATGTAGCCCGTAGAGAATAGCAGTCTGATTTCTTATAACAGATGGAGCCACTGAGCTGGTCTAATGAGGTGTTTATCAATATGGATAAAATGCATTTTATTTTTGCATATCTCTATCTCGTAGAAATAGCCTTTTAGCTTGTTGCTTCATCAAGTGATAGAGATTTATAGATCATGATTTCGCACCCCATCCATCTCTTTTGGATAGCATTATCATCTTATACCTATCTGTAGTCTGACATGGACATTCTAGCATTGAATAGTGTTGAAGTACAACCTCAATTCCATCACTGACAGCTATAAAGCTGCAACTCTGTTATGGCCCATTTATTACCCATTTGAATATGAAAACTAAAATTGTTTCACCCCACTGACAGAAATATAATGCCAATTTTCCTAAGCTTTATAAAATGGTTTCCAATGGCGGTCTCATATTGCAGACAAACACGAGGTCACTGTGTATCCTTGTTCACTCAAAGTGAATAAGTTGGACATTGCAACATATTTTAAGGTTTTCCTCCTAGTTCAAAACCATGAACGCAGTAGGACAATACTCAGTCGCAATGTCTCCTGAGGGAGACGCTTTGTGGTACCCAATAAAGAGATCCTATAAACATGTTGTTCCCATAGGTGGATATGGAACATTCTATATAAGAAGCTTTCAATCGATAATAGATGTTTGGACCATAGCATGGAAAAAAGTAAATGGAGTGTTCATGGTGTGTTTTCCCCCATCTTTATTTAGGCTACCTTTATCAGGTAGGATGCCCATCTCCTAATCAAACAGTGCTGTTTAACTATCTGTTGACCACTACTGTATTTATTAAGTGGTTATATGTCATCAGCTTATTAAGACTCACCATGCACTGTTAAAAAATTCAGTATATTTAGCATGGAAACTCCCTAAAGTTTCACGGTGATTCACCATAATTTAAAAGAACGGTGGTTTTGCTTATAATAAAAGTATTTCACACTCCAAAGGTTCACTGTACAGGGATTCTCCACAGTTTTCAATGAGAATTCCCTGTATTGTTATGGTGATTCACTGGCAATGTGGGTGTCAGTGAATCACCGTTTTTAGTGAAAATTCTTTTACTGCGTAGGGTAGACATCTGGTGCATTTAATAATGAGCAATAGAGGAGTAAATCAACAATATCTAAGATGCTAAAGGCTCACTTTATCTGAACATTTCAGGAAAGGTATGGGTCTATCTAAATAGGATTAATTTCTTAGGACCAACCAAGCTCACAGGAATATCAACAGAATATAAGGCAGCCTATGGCTTATATATGCGAGGATGCATCCCTGGTACACCTTACAGAATCACTTAAGTCTATGGTTGAAAGGAGGAATATCTTAAAATTATTCTAAATTTGTTCCAAGGTCACACATCTGATTTTGGTATGATCACACAAATAAATCTTAGGGAAACTAGCCTCCCTGTGCACTTTGATGTAATCTTGCCAGACAGACGTCAATGGAACCATATCCGACAACATAACCTTATCACAACCCAATTTACACAGTTTGCAATACATGATCGCATCACACTGCTCCAAACCCACTGATAGATACACAGGGAATGGGATTGTGACGGAGTATGCCAATGGGCAGAGTATGAAATGAACATCAATACATGTAACTGGTTTATCAACACCGATTCGGCTGATGACCTCTATGTCCAGGGGTATGTTCCAGAACGATTAACGATAATCAAATTACCCTACGATCACCACTTTCAGATTCTAGTAGTAAGTAAGACCTCCAGACGATCACCAGCTATCTAGTTCAAATCAAATTGTAAAAGGTGATAGTACAAATAGTCCTACACAATGTATGTACAACAGCACTACTTGTTCTATTGCTGTAAATGTCTGGGGTTTTGTCCAGGAATCTCTATGGTTTTGTTTGTGCAATTGAAAGCTACATTCATAATTGTACGAATCTAACAATTGTGATCGTAAATGATCCCAAAAAAGGCTAAATAGTTAATCCTTTTGAAACATACCCCAGTAGGGTGATTGGGAAGCGTTTCTGGTAGTTTCAAAGCTATGAATAGTCCTTCACATAGAAAAGAACCCATGTCACTTTAACATCTACTTCAGATGTCAAGAAGCGTCTCTACACAGTATGTTCTTTGTATGTTTGGGACCACTGGGTTAGGCCTGTCTGAACCTCTATGCACTTCAAGTAGACAAGGGTATGGCAGGTATATGGCGGAGTCATGTCTCCATATGTTGAAAAAAACTGAAGCTATGCAATATGGCGCAGGGGGATAGCATACAACATTTGGTCTTTTCCCTGGCAAACATATTTACAAGGTGTCTGATACCTTTTGTCAAAGCATTTAGAATTAAGGTTACTTATTCTATCTTCTGGAGGTTAATTCAAAAGGTCCAGGGATCACTAGCTTGGCGATCTTAGGAATTATTCTGCCTTATCCAATTAAGCGATCTTAAGATTAGGCTGTCTTGCCTTTTTACAGCCAGCACTAAGATCGCAGTGATCTTAGCCTCGTCCCTGCTACACCATTTCAAGTATAACACACTGTGCAAATGGGCAAGAGTCCCATAGTAAAAGAATAGCAGTGGAAACACTCCTTCTCACAAGAGTGATTACACAAGCGCCCCCCACCCCACCCCTTATATGAGCTACTTATAGAGTATAGGGTGCAATTGACCTCGTACAGTATTCAGGGGCACTTCATGCCTGAGTAGACTGAAGAGCCCTCAAGGATTCTCAGCGAATGTCCTCCCTCCCCTCTATATGTACCCTCCAAACAAGACACGGGAAAATCCCGTGAACGACTGGTGAATCTGTGAGCACATATTCTCGGGAAGATCCTGGGAATAGTACCTACAATTCCGTGAATTACCCTGATATTCCCCAGTTTTTAACAGGGCCCTCTAGTGAGATTTATACACATAAGTCTGATTCTTCAGCATAAAGTGAAGATGCCAGAGCCCACCAGGGGCCTCTGTGTGAGCATGGAATCCTGGTTTGGTCCAAAGAACAGAGAGAGGGAGTGAGATGGAAAGAAATGAGAGGGCAAGAGAGGCACAGAGAGAGTAAGAGAGATAGATATAAAGAGAGAGAGAGAGGGAGAGGGAAAGGAGAGAGAAAGAGAAAGGGAGAGGGAAACGGGAGAAAGAGAAGAAGGCAATAGAGGGAGGGAAGAGAGAAATAGAAAGCAAAATAGAAAGAGAGTGAGGCAGAAAAAAAAGAGGGAGAGCCTTGCCCCCCCTCCCAAAAAAAAAGGAAAATTGATTGACTTAAGCTACTGACAAAATTGATACATAAAGTTGATTGAATCATAATATTATGTGTCCCATTCTAATATGTGTGTGGTGCACATATGCATGGGCACTGACACATTCATCTGTGAAGATGTGTAATGTAGTTCTCGCCATGAATATGACCTCAGTTGTCGAAATGGTGTTAAACATTTATTACTCACTCACTCTCCCGTTCTAATAATTATGACCCTTATTGATATCTCACTAAATGTGCATGTTTGCTAGACATGTCTTGAACAGAGTTGAACCTTTTAAGGGCTAACCCTAATGCATTAATGCATTTTGGTTGTCATGATGCATTAATGCAGCCAGGGCTACATTCAAGCGTCATGCTTATGCTTTGAGAAGATCAGCATGATGCCCCAATGAAGTGCTGGCAAGCAGACTCCCCAAGTCTTCATCGGTAAAACATGCCAGCCAATGGGCACATTACACTACTGCATCAGCAGACCTTAAAGAGGTAGGTAGCATTTAGAGGCCTGGCAAATAGGCACTCAATGATTATAGGGCATGCTAAGTTGTTTACGGGCACTAAGTAAAGAGTCAGCTAAATTTAGACTGTCAAGGTGGTAGGGTGCAGGCAAACCACCTGTGGTACACACTTACAGAACAGGTCATTTTAGTCAGATGTTTACTTTTACTGTTTACTTTCTGGAACTTTCCGTCAGAACAGCATCACCTTGTAATCTGAGTGCTGATTGGTTGAGATTCCCAAGGGGGCGGAGCTTATGGCTTTGGGCTTCCTATATAAGACGAGGAATTTGCAGGCCTGCTGTAGTCACAGCTAGCATCACTGACCATCTTACATTGGGACATGGTGCACTGCTGAGACTGTGCCTTAAAGTTAGTCTTTAAAATGTTCCAAGTCCATCTTTTGATTGGACTTAGAAAACTTCTCCTAGATGCACTAGGAGAAATTTTCTAAGTCCATTTTTGAGTTGGACATAGAAAAGTTTTCAGCAGGCTAGGTATCAAGTGGGTTCAGTCTTAGAAATTATTTTCTGGTTAGGTGCTGGAAATTGTCTGAGTTGGACTTAGAAAAGATTTCAGCAGATTAGGTATTTAATGGGTTCAGTCCAGTCTTAGAAATTGTTTGAGTTGGACTGGATTATCAAGGACAGATACAGTACTATGAATTTGATCCTATAGGAATTAATGCTGGAAGGTGAATTACTGGATTGTTACACACTGGATTATGGTGACTTGATTGTAAGTGATTTCCTGTTTGTCTCAACCAGTGGTCTTAGAAAAGTTTTCAGCTGCTTATAACAGGGGGGTGGTACTTAGAGTAGACAGGGCTGGGGTTAAATGGAAAATTCCAGAAGGAAGATTCCATAGATTTCATTTTCTCAGTCTTCACTGTTTACTTTCTGGAACTTTCCGTCAGAACAGCATCACCTTGTAATCTGAGTGCTGATTGGTTGAGATTCCCAAGGGGGCGGAGCTTATGGCTTTGGGCTTCCTATATAAGACGAGGAGTTTGCAGGCCTGCTGTAGTCACAGCTAGCATCACTGACCATCTTACATTGGGACATGGTGCACTGCTGAGACTGTGCCTTAAGGTTAGTCTTTAAAATGTTCCAAGTCCATCTTTTGATTGGACTTAGAAAACTTCTCCTAGATGCACTAGGAGAAATTTTCTAAGTCCATTTTTGAGTTGGACATAGAAAAGTTTTCAGCAGGCTAGGTATCAAGTGGGTTCAGTCTTAGAAATTATTTTCTGGTTAGGTGCTGGAAATTGTCTGAGTTGGACTTAGAAAAGATTTCAGCAGATTAGGTATTTAATGGGTTCAGTCCAGTCTTAGAAATTGTTTGAGTTGGACTGGATTATCAAGGACAGATACAGTACTATGAATTTGATCCTATAGGAATTAATGCTGGAAGGTGAATTACTGGATTGTTACACACTGGATTATGGTGACTTGATTGTAAGTGATTTCCTGTTTGTCTCAACCAGTGGTCTTCGAAAAGCAGTTCAGCTGCTTAATGCTAGCTCCTACCTCTCCCAGCGATTCTCCCTTGACCAGTCTGCTACCGGCCTTTACCTCCCCTAACCATCCTCTCAAGTCACTCAGGTTTGATCCCTCTCTCCTACCTCCCCAAACCTGTGGTTTTATTCCTAAAAATTACCTAAGTCCTTTTCTGGTTAGGTGCTGGAAATTGTGCAAGTTAGACTTAGAAAAGATTTCAGCAGACTAGGTATTCAGTGGGTTCAGTCTTTAAATCATTTTTTGGTTAGGTGCTGGAAATTATTGTTTGAGTTGGACTGGATTATCAAGGACAGATACAGTATTATAAATTTGATCTCATAGGAATTAATACTGGATTATTGTGACTTGACTGTAAGTAATTTCACTTTTAGAAATTCTCTCTTTGTCTCAAACCTGTGGTCTTAGAAAAGTTTTCAGTTATTCAAAACTAGTTTCCACTGTGTAAACATTCCCAACATTCCACATTGTAAGTAAACAGCAAAGATTAATGATCAGGTAGACATTCCAGGCATTCCACACTGTGAATAAATAGCAATGACTAATGATCGTGTAGACATTCCAGACATTCCACACTGCAAGTAAAGAACAAAGATTAATGACTAGGTAGACATTCTAGACATACCACCCTGTGAGTAAATAGCAAAGATTAATGATCATGTTGACATTCTAAACATTCCACACTGTAAGCAGGAATTATTTTTTTTTGGTTAGGTGCTGGAAATTGTCTGAGTTGAACTTAGAAAAGATTTCAGTACATTAGGTATTCAGTGGGTTCAGTCTTAGAAATTATTTTCTGGTTACCCATGTAGCAAGCCCGCGTAGGGCCAATTCAGTTTTAGCTCAGATACGCTGGTTCAAAGTGGGCAGAATACTATTCATGGTTTTAGGTTGGGCAAATGGTGGGTTTCCAGTCAGGGCCACATTGGGTTGCCCTAATAGGGCAAACTGAACTAAGACTGTTGGTCTCCCGACAGTTTTTGTCCTCAGCAAGTTGTGTGGGCCACATAAGGCTAACTGATTTGGGCACAGAGCAGCTTCAAAACGGGCAAACACTTTGGGCACAGATTGGTTTCAAGGTGGGCACCCTGAATCAGGCATAGATCAGTTCCAAAGATAATTCCCCAGACAGGGCTGAAGATGGGTTTGCACAAGGCATACTGAGCTGGGAGTTCTGAACTTTGACACTAGATGACCCCACTATGTCTGATGTACAGCTTTCTCCCCATGTCAGTATTGATTTTCTTTAGTATGATATAACAGAAATCATATAAATCATAACAGTACACAAATTTTCTCAGAGTTTGGATCTACTGGCAAAATACATTTGAAATGTGCAAAGTAAGGTGATGTCAGCAGTTAGTAATGTGACTACACCATTCATGTGGTAATCATTTTATATTGAAGTATGCTACCCATTGGGAGGCACTAAGAACTTGAAGGCTAGCATGTTACTGGACTAGGTCTGGTTGACATGCCTTGGCCAACTAAGTTTGAATTGATGGTTCTACTGTATTATGATGATGGGGGAGAGTAATACAGTATGTTTAGTCTCCCTCCAACTATGGAGGCCAAGGGGAGGGGCTAGCACCTGGAGGCTAGCAGAGCATTTTCAGGGTTCAAAACTTTGGAAAATGAGGAAAAAATAGATTTTCTATAATATCTATCCCAGATGGCACCACCTGATCAAAGTGACCAGCCCACTTTCAGCCACACCAAAAACCCATGTTGACCCTAAAATAATAAATTTTGACCAGATGGCACCATGTGATCAAAGTGGGCAGCCCACTTTCAGCCACACCAAAAACCCATGTTGAACCCAAACCCACTCTGAGACTGATCTGTGCCCATATTGGTTAGCCCAGTGTGTCCCACACACCTCACTGAGGACAGAAACTGGCAGCAGCCCATCGGTTAGCCCATTGTGGCCCACATTGGAAGCCACACCAAATAAAGTGTGGGCCACAGTAGGGCCACACCACCTTTGCCACCTGGGTAGGTGCTGGAAATTGTCTGAGTTGGACTTTGAAAAGATGTCAGCAGGCTAGGTATTCAGTGGGTTCAGTCTTAGGAATTATTTTCTGGTTAGGTGTTGGAAATTGTCTGAGTTGGACTTAGAAAAGATTTCAGCAGATTAGGTATTCAGTGGATTCAGTCTTAAAATCATTTTTTTTTGGTTAGGTGCTGGAAATTATTGTTTGAGTTGGACTGGATTATCAAGGACAGATACAGTATTATGAATTAGGATCTCATAGGAATTGATACTGGATTATTGTGACTTGACTGTAAGTGATTTCACTTTTAGAAATTCTCTGTTCGTCTCAAACTAGTGGTCTTAGAAAAGTTTTCAGTCATTTAATACTAGTTTCTACTGCGGAAACATTCCAGGCATTCCACATTGTAAGTAAACAGCAAAGATTAATGATCAGGTAAACATTCCACACTGTGAGTAAATAGCAATGATTAATAATCGTGTAGACATTCCAGACATTCCACACTGCAAGTAAACAACAAAGATTAATGACTAGGTAGTCATTCTAGACATTCCACCCTTTGAGTAAATAGCAAAGATTAATGATCATGTTGACATTCTAGACATTTCACACTGTAAGCAGGAATTATTTTCTGGTTAGGTGCTGGAAATTATTGTCTGAGTTGGACTTAGAAAGGATTTCTGCAGGTTAGGTACTTACTAGTTTTAGTTTCAGAAATTATTTTCTGGTCAGGTGCTGACATATTGTGCCCGTTGGACTTTGAAAAAATTTCTTCAGGCTAGGTATTTAGTGGGTTCAGTCTCAGGAATTATTTTCTGGTTAGGTGCTGGAAATTGTTTGAGTTGGACTTAGAAAAGATTTCAGCAGGCTAGGTATTCAGTTGGATGACCCTAAACTGCTCAAAGAAATCTTTGTTGTGATTGGCTGAGATTTGCATAGAGGCATGGCTAGTGGTTGTGGTTCCATATATATGACAAAGAGTTTTGAATCTCTGCTTTGGTTCTTACATTGAGGCAAGGAGTTTGGATCCTGCTGTGGTCTCAACATGGGATTGAAGATATAGAGGTGAGTTTCTTCAGGCTAAGGCTTCAGTGGACTTAGGAGGAGACATTTTCTAAGTCCATTTTTGAGTTGGACTTGGAAAAGTTAGTGGTCTTAGTTTTAGAAATTATTTCCTGGTTAGGTGCTGGAAATTGTCTAAGTTGGACTTAGAAAAGATTTTAGCAGACTAGGTATTCAGTGGGTTCAGTCTTAGGAATTATTTTCTGGTTAGTTGCTGGAAATTATTGCCTGAGTTTGACTTAGAAAGCATTTCTGCAGGCTAGGTACTTACTGGTTTTAGTTTCAGAAATTATTTTCTGGTCAGGTGCTGACATATTGTGCCAGTTTGAGTTAGAAAAGATTTCTGCAGGTAAGGTGCTGGAAATTTAAGTTGGACTTTGAAAAGATGTCAGCAGGCTAGGTATTCAATGGGTTTAGTCTTAGAAATTATTTTCTTATTAGGTGCTGGAAATTGTCTGAGTTGGACTTAGAAAAGATTTCAGAAGGTTAGGTATTTAGTGGGTTTAGTCTTAGGAATTATTTTCTGGCCAAAAATAACTTTAATTCGATGCAAATAAGGAAACAAGGTCATAACAGATGGAGTTCCTACAAGAAAATAAAGTCCCTTATTTTCTCAGTCTTCACTGTTTACTTTCTAGAACTTTCCCATAAGAACCGCTTCACCTTATTATCTTCCGCCAATTTTCCACTGTTTTCACGATTGAATTATAGGTATTTGAGACAATTGAAACACTCTTGCTTGTTATTTTCTCTGCCAATTAATCATAGGTTTAACAATTTTCTCTGTTATATAGCCCAAATCTGTTGAAAGAACTGTTTTCAGAGAGGACTATTTAGCTCACTGGTTTGATTTTAACATGAAGCTGAGTGCTGATTGGTTGAGATTCGCAAGGGGGAGTTTGCAGGCCTGCTTGCATCACTGAGCGTCTTACATTGGGACATGGTGCACTGCTGAGACTGTGTCTTTAGGTTAGCATTTTAAATGTTCTAAGTCCATGTCAACATTTAACTCATCATATAAGCTTTTTCTTCAATATATCCAATAAAATAATCTTTTCATATAAGCCTTTTCACTTTAAAAAAAAATTAAGTCCAAACAATAAATATACAATGTATTATTTTATTTAGTAAAATAACTTTCATTTAACCGAAAAACAATGTCACACACCACAAACGTAATTATCAATACATCTATATACTGTAATCCAATCATCGACTCACTTGTACAATAGGACAGCATATAGGTGTTGTAAAACTAATAGGGCTTTACTTCTCTTTTAATACAAATTTTTGAAGACCTGGTCACATTTAATCCAAAAATAATCTCATAAGATCAACATTATACTTCTCCAAACCAACATATTATCCAAAAATAATCCCATGAGGTCAACATTATACTTCATTAAGCGCTAACAGACAGTCTCACTACATCGTGAAATATAATTCATCAATAAAATGCTACTCGTCAGCACCTTAATAGTAAATCGTGCTTACTACACCATATGCAATACTCTACTAAATCAACAGGTGGCAGCACTATTCACAAATTACACAAAGCCACGTATCAGAACTCCTCTATCATATATAAATATAACGTTATGTAAAGGAACATATTGATACAATACAAATCTCTTACACAATAAACTATAACCTATACCAATAAATACATTAGGTAACATTTATTTACTATGTAACATCTCTCAAAACATGTATCAATGTAGCACACCATAATCATAACAGTCATACACAATCATAAAGAAATAGATTCATGCATGTGTCACACTAACATAACTTAAGTCTAGACTAATACTAGCTTAAGTTTGTCTCTCCAATTCTTTCTTGACAAAAATTTTTGAAGGTTTGGTGAAATCCAAACCGACATTCTAAACAAAAAACAATCCCATACTGTTCTTCTACTATACGGCACATGGCTATTGTATTATTGACCAATGGGAAGCATCCCTGGCATTTACTGCGGAGACGGGGGCTGAAGGTGTTAGTCATAGTGCAGTCGGGGTGTAATGGCGGCCTCCATAGCCTAATGTGCTAATGCCCTATATTATAGCATCTCTATAACTGGTAGATGCGATCAATATAGTAATAGCTTCATTGAAACATAATGTAAACCATTTCATACAAATGAGTCTATATATAAGTCAATGTCGTATGTCATATACTGCTGAAACGGTAGGTGGCAGCACTATACGCAATTCATACAAAGCAGCGTATTAAACTCTGCTGTCCTATATATATATAACATTATAACAAGGAACATAATAATACAATACAAATCTTAACACTCTAAACCAATAACCCAATTCAATAAATAGACCAGGTCACATTTATTTACAACTTTTCATCTCTCTAAAACATGTATCAATGTAGCACACCATAATTATAACAGTAAAACACAGATATAGAAAAATAAATTCATACATTTATCATACTAATATAACTTAAGTCTAGACTAACACTAGCTTAAGTTTTCCCGAAGTCTTTCTTATTAGGGAATTTTTGAAGGTTTGGTGAAATCCAAACCAACATTCTGTAGGGGCCGGCATCATTGTATATATATTAGTGCCGTTCATCCGAGAGACGTGTTCGTGTGGTGCTTGTTCCTTCTATGCTAGCTAGGTGTCGCTTTGCGATACCTCGTTGGTACAAGAGGGGGCAGCACCATGCCTCGCGTCCAGCTCCTACTAAGGAGCCGGACGAGCGGCAGAAGGGGACTGGACATGGTCCAGTCCAGACGCTAGTACTTTGTTATCAAAGAGATCTAATAAAGTCCTACCCGAGAGGTAGGGGTTTCTGGGGCTTTGCCCAACCCGAACTATTCGTGTTGTGTTGGTACATCTAGTGGTAAGCGAGCCAAAGAGCCACCCAACATATAAGTCGATACGAACCATTACACTGGTGCCGTGACCAGTTGGTTCGGGGGTGGTGCGCGGCCACATTGGCCGAAAGCCTCGGGAAACCCGAAGCGGATCCCCCCAGCCCTGGGCTAGAGGGATTCGAAGAGGATGATTACACATCCCAGCATCTGTTGTTAGACTGGAAACCCGGTCAACAACAAATGTTTAATCAGGAGGGTGTACGAAATATTTTTTCTACACCCGACCTGATGGACAATGCCACCAGAGATGGCATCGTAAAATTGTATCCGGCTACACCCCAAACAGGAGTACCGGATACCGGATTGTTTAGGGGTGTGTTAAGACCCCCAACTTTAGACTTGAGCGATTGGTCCCAAGTTATAACTAGCAGACGCCAGCTAGGTCCTATGGTACCAACGGGCTCGGCTAGCGGCTTGGGTACACCAATTGCACAAAGCCCTATGCAGCGTACTGCAACCCCCCAGGGTTCAGCACCAGGTGGTGGAAACGAAGTAGCCCCACTAATGACATCGTCGGATCATGACAGCGACGATGGCAAAACCATAAGGGACGCAATAGTCCCAGGCGCGAAAGCAAAAAATAAGCCTAGTGGTACCGGACCGAAAAGCTCGGAAAGGCATCACCTAGGCCGATCTCTAGACGAAGGCTTGTCTGACTCCATGTTTAACCCTGGAGGCAGTCGCAAGTCTATCTACGGACGTCGGATGGGTCCCGGGTATAAAAATACCCAGGCCTATTTGAAAGCCAAGGAACAGGTAGAGTTGCAGGCTAAGAGGCAACATGAACAATTCATGTTAGCCCAATCCAAAATAGAAGAGGAAGCTAAGTCTCGGATCGGAAAATTACGATCCGTTGAGCAGGAGGCGATTCTAAAAGAATCCGACCTCAAATATCGTCTATCCTCCGTATCCCATCAGTTGGAGCGGAAGGAGAGAGACGCACAGGAAAAAGAAAAAAGGCTGGCTGAGTTGGAAATCGAGGAAGCCAGTAAACTTAGAGCAATCGACAAGGCTAGGGCCGAGGAGGTTGCTAAGGCTCGGGATGTAAATAAATTACAAACGGAGTTGCACGCAATGGAGGAGAAGCTTAAGAAACTTCAACTCCGGAAGGCTGAGACAGAAGCCAAGATGGTCTCGGAACAAGCCGAGATCAGGAAGGAGACCAGTGAATATAACAAGTCTCAGAAAGAGAAGGGTGAAAAGTACCGCCTACTTAAGGATACTTTTAAGCGAGAGGCAATTATCGCCCAAGAAGAAAGAAACCGAGCTGTGGCGGAAAATGAAAAGATTCGATCCGAAATCTTGGCAGAAAACGCACAGCTAAGGGAGGAACAGCGAAACCTGACCACAGACGTAGCTACCCTCACAATAAATAAGTCTGTTATGGAGAGTTATTTACAGGAGCAAGAGCAAACGCATGCCCCTCCGGCGAGTAGGGATACAAACCCGAACTCGACGTTCGTGAAACAGGGCGACCCAGTCTCCTGTTCTACACCGAAGAATCCGCAGTATAATCCTTTTGTAAATGATAATGCTTCGCGGAATGTAGATCAAGGGGGCGTTTACATCAGAACCCAGGATAAGCATGGCCGAACTAGTAGAGTCCGGATAAGTGAAGTGCCCATAGTCCACAACCTGGACCCGGACTATACCCCTAGAGAGGCTTCCGATAGTAGTGCGGAGACCAGTGGATTCCACATTCATGTGGATCCGAGTAACGACCCGGGGCTGGGTGCTGGTAATGACAACACCCAACCCAATCCATCGAACGATGGCAGCCAGTCAACGGGAAACCAGCCATCCGACGGCGGTTACCAAGGTGCGCAAGGGGGGGGCGGTGCTTCGGGTGCCACAGGCTATAGCGGTACCTCGGGTACCGGCCCCAACCAGGGTGGTGCGAGCTATACGAACCACAGTGGTACACAGTGGACGTATACACAACCTCCACCACCGCCTCCACCGGGCAATTCGAGCTTCGGTGGTATAGGGGGCAATCGAACCTTGAATGAAACCAAGGCGATTGAATGGAGCAAACAGCAATGCACTAGATTGATGTATGCTCACAATTCTGCCCGAAGGGTAGCCGTTATTCCTAGAGAATATGACGGTACTCGGCCATGGAAAGAGTGGTTTGAAGATTTCATCGATGTGATGAATTGTAATGGATGGACCCCATACGAGGCCAAGCCACATCTGGTGAGATGTCTGAAAGGCGGGCCGGGTCGCATGGCTGTAGAGCAATGGCGAACCTGGTACGGCCTCGTTTGGAGTTTTGAGCAGTTAGTAGAAACTGCTAGTGGACTGTTATGCAACATGGTCAAGGAGGACCCGATGGTCCGTTTTAAGAAACGCACACAGAAGCCGAATGAAGCTTTCAGAGCATACGGTATGGAACTCCATGCCCTGCTAAGTAAGGCCAGACCCGGTACTGAAAACCAGGACTGGTATATGGACGATTTGATCACACAATTCGTCAAGGGTCTAAGAGACCGAGATGAACAATTAGCAGCGAGGGATGCCTGGAAAGAAGGCATAACACTACACGGCATATTTAATGGTATAGATATGGCCGTGAAGAAGCGAGCTATGTTAGCTGGGGACATACCTAATGCCAGCGGCTTGGTACCCCTGGCATCGGTGACCCAGCAGTCTGAGGTAAATACTCCCTCAGACGACTTCGAGTTGATTGATATCGAACAGGAAGACGGCACCTTCTGTTCGATGCAATTAAGGAAGAATACTTCAGGTAGGAAGTATATTCCCAGGAAATCTTTCAATAAACCAAGGGACTCTAGACCTTCATCCGAGGTCAAGAGTGACCCGAAGGCTGTCGAAAAGGCGGTCAAGCCCACTGTAAGCGCTGACAAAGCGAAGAGTCAGTCCCCGGACATGACCAAACTTCTGGAAGACATGTGTAAGAAAATTACAGATGCCATCCAAGCCAATCGGCAAAGACCCCGGGTGGATCGCCGAACGGTTAAGTGTTTCAGGTGCCAGCGCATGGGACACTACTCATCTGAATGTACCGCTACTAAGCCGGTAATGGCTGCCTTCTATGAAGCCGAAGACGACGGCGTAGGAAGGGAGAATGCTACGGATTCCACAGATGTGGAAAACTAGTGGGGGTTGTGTCAACGGCATCTGACATAGCCCCGAGTGGGAACGAATGCCAAAATGCTACCGGGGGTGTCCCGGTGGAAGATTTCGAGTCAATTACACCTGGAGGCCGGGTGGCTGTGGGTGCGCACCCCTGCAGCTCGGCCGGGGCCAGGGACCCTAGTGTTGATATGTGCAGGAGCGATCATATGGAGGCGAGTGGCCGCACTAGGGGAGAGGAAGGATGGATCAAAGAGTTGATTCGAGTGTGTGGGACACGCCTTCCCCCAAGTCATCCGTGTCTGGAATTCCTGAGAGGACTCGGATTGAATCTTGGTGATTCGGGAGACTTTCACCAGTTTACCAGTAACCCCTCGCCTTTAGGGGGGAGACGGTGGTATGTACCCATATCTGTGGAAGGCCGGGTGGGGGAATTCTTAGTGGATACTGGAGCTAGTCATTCATGTGTGTCCATAAGATTCTTCGATTCGGTGGCCGGCAGCCATGAGAACCTCAAAACGGGGGTAAATGCTTGCACGGCCGACGGAAGCAGTATGCGTACATTTGGTAGGACGTTTATGCCTATCCGTATAGGAGGCAAAGAATTTGTTCTTTCGCCAACTATAGCAGAGGTTAGTGATGACGGAATCCTCGGATTGGATTTTGCAAACTT
Source organism: Acholoe squamosa (assembly GCA_949317995.1). Taxonomy (NCBI): domain Eukaryota; kingdom Metazoa; phylum Annelida; class Polychaeta; order Phyllodocida; family Polynoidae; genus Acholoe; species Acholoe squamosa. Next base: position 104,952,357 of record OX439035.1, on the reverse strand, counting down.
ATACGGGGCCGTCTTGGACCCGAGGGACGGTACGATGGGTATACGGAGCCCGTATGGCTTGCATGTCCAATACGTATTGAGACAGGTGTCTTCGGTCGCATCAGTGATACATACGGTGAAGATCCCACCGGGTACCACTTGCGATGTCCTTTGTGGCGGGTCCATGGCTCAAAGGAATGAAACTGGAGTCTACGAACCCGACACGGTGTATTTGTCAAGCATCGGGTTAGACTCAGTGGATACATTAGTGGCTAATGCAGCTTGGTCTGTATTACCCATAACTAACCGAAGTGGTTCGGTGGTTTATTTGAGGCGAGGCGACAGTGTTGGAAGGATGAGTTCGGTAGAACATGTCGCCGAGGCTAAATTTAACAAACCACTAAACCCAGTTAGTCAGCATCCCATGGATGAAGAATTCCAAAAGCTGATTGATCAGTCAGATTTAAAGAATACGGACGATAAGGATTGCCTAGCGAGACTTCTACAAAAGTACGAAGGTGCTTTTGGTAGGGAAGGAGGCCCGGTGGGTAGATCCGATAAGGTGTTGCACACCATAGATGTGGGCAACGAGAAACCTTTTAAAATCCCGTATCGTAGACTTCCTCTCAAGAAGAAGTTAATTTGTGAAGAGCAAACAAAAAACAGTTGGACCTAGGGGTAATCGTGCCCAGCTCGAGTCCCTGGTCTAGCCCTGTTTGTATGACTACTAAGAAAGACGGTACAATCCGCTTTTGTGTCGACTACCGGAAATTGAACGGTATAACAAAGAAGAACTCGTATCCTTTACCAAGGATAGACGAGACTTTAGATAGCTTGGGCGGGAACCAATGGTTCTGTACCTTGGATTTACAGTCCGGATATTGGCAAGTACCAATGCACCCCAATGACAAGGAGAAGACAGCATTCTCCAGTCATATGGGGCTATTCGAGTATAATGTCTTACCCTTCGGATTGTGTAACGCCCCCGCTACATTCGAGGCTATGATGGAATCCTTACTGAGTGACCTTTTGTGGAAGAAATGCCTGGTTTACTTGGATGATGTGGTCGTGTTCGGCAAGTCATTCAAGGAATGCCTGGCGAATCTGCAATTAGTCCTCGACCGGATACTATCAAACGGTCTTAAACTTAAACCCAAGAAATGTAATTTGTTTAAGAAAACCATTACATACTTGGGAAGGATCATTACTCCTAACGGGGTGAGTGCGGATCCGGAAAAATTAGAAGCTGTAGAAAATTGGGAAAGACCCACGAGTGCTAAGGAGGTGAGATCATTTTTAGGATTTTGTTCCTATTATCGTGATTTCATACCGAATTACTCTCGTGTCAGCTTCCCCATGCAGTGCTTAGCTCACTGGACCCCGGGTAGGGCACGGGACCCATTCCCATGGACCAGCGAGCAAGAAGAGTCTTTTAATAAAATAAAAGATTTGTTTAGGAATACACCCGTGTTGAAATATCCCACTCCCGAGGGACATTTCATCTTAGACACCGATGCGAGCAATGATGCGATTGGGGCAGCTCTCTCTCAGGTCCAAGAGGGAGTCGAAGTGCCAATAGCATTTGCTAGCAACACGTTAAGCAAGACACAGCGAAATTATTGTACCACCAAGCGAGAACTCCTCGCTGTGGTGGTGTATACGAAGAAGTTCAAGCATTTCCTTTGGGGAAGTGACTTTACTTTAAGAACAGACCATTCGTCTCTTAGGTGGCTCCTTAACTTTAAGGACGCCGAGGGGATGATTGGACGTTGGTTAGCTCACCTATCCGAATTCGGATTAGAGCATAAACAAATAGAGCACCGACCCGGTGCTAAACACATCAATGCGGATGCCTTGTCAAGACGGCCTATCCGAAGGTGCCAAAATGCCACATGTGAAGACTGCGGGGCCCACAATGCTGTGGTAGCCGGGCTGGTATTTAATTATACCACCCCCCGTATCCCCTGGGAGGAGGCTGTATGCAGCTATCTCGATTGGTCCCCGGAGACCATCAAGAAGTTTCAACAGTCAGACCCCACCACTGCGCGCATAATGGAATACCTACGGTCAGGCATTAAACCGGCAAGGCCTCTAGTTTCCCTGGAGGATAGGGAAGCGAGACGATTGCTAGCTCAATGGACCGAGCTAGAGATCCGAGACGGCATACTATGTAGGTGGAAGACAACTCCCACCAACGGTAGGCTGTTGCAAATAGTGATACCCGCCCCGATGAGGAGGGATATCATGTATTATTGCCATGGCCACCAAACGAGTGGCCATTTCGGTAAGAAGAGGTCAATAGAGCGTCTACAAAGGCGTTACTACTGACCCGGTATGAGAGGCGACCTGCTCCGGTGGATCGCCACTTGCCCGGATTGTTGTAAAAACAAACCGGGACCCGGCCTGGGTAAGCAACCCTTATCACAGGAATTGTTTGGTGTCAGATTCGCTCGAGTAGCGATAGACATCATCAGTGGGATTAAGACGACGCCGCGAGACAATACTTGTATGATGGTCGTAACCGACTATTATACTAAGTACACTCGGGTGTTCCCCCTTCCTAACCACAAAGCCGCCACATGCGCGGAGGCATTTGTGAAAGGCTGGGTGCTGCATTTGGGTGTTCCCCTGATGATGCACAGTGACCAAGGAAGGGAGTTCGAGTCAGAACTTTGGCAGGAAATGTGCCATTACCTAGCCATTTGTAAGACCCGAACAAACCCGTACCGACCACAGTCGGATGGGCTGGTAGAGCGCTTCAATAGAACCCTCATACAAGTACTAAAGCCCCTGGTTAATACCCACCAGGATGACTGGGATGAACAGTGCGAGTTTGTAGTACATGCCTACAACAACACTGTCCATTCATCAACTAACTGCACCCCAAACATGCTAGTGTTCGGCGAGGACATCATAATGCCCGCCGACTTAGTGTATGGAGTGGTTGGAATAGACCCGGAGGCGCCCTGCACGGTGCTGTTTGTAGAGTCATTAAGGGACCGGTTCAAACAGGCATACGAGGCCGTTCGGAAAGAACTGCTGAAGAGTGCGAAGTGGCAGAAGGTGGGCTATGACACCAATGCTAAACGAATTCGTTTTAATGTTGGGGACAAAGTACTAAGGTACTACGAGCCGCTGGATAAGCTGAAGCTCGTAACGCCTTGGGAAGGTCCGTTTAAAATCGTTCGTGTCATCTCCGAGTCCACGGTGATGATAGAGGACTGCCTGACGGGTAGAAAATGGAAGACAAATGTCGGAAAACTTCGGCCCTGGAAGGGGCGCGAAGAGGCGGAGAGGGAGTTCGGCTACAAACCACCTGTATCTGTCCCTAGTGGACCGAGCGTGGTAGTACCGACGAAGCGCCCTAGAGGCCGGCCGAGAAAGACGCCGGGAGACGAGGTTAAGGTAAAAAAGAAGACGAAGGCCAGGAAACGACCTAATCGTAAGAAATGGAAGAAAGTCTCGCTGAGTGAAGGCATTACGTATGGGAAGGGTCCCGCTTTGACTAAGCGAGATCCAGAAAAGGCCGTACGTAAAGCCGGGAAAAATAAAATGCTAACCGAAGGCGTTAGACGCAGTCCCCGGTTGAGGTCTGCTGTAACCTAACTCAGTACACAACGAGCTGCTGCGTGTTGTCCGCCATAGGCAGGCAACATACGTTCCACGGCTAGAGATGTCGAACGCGCCCTCCCCGGGTGGCTGTATCCCGTGAGTGGCGGTCGGATTAACCGGTACATTCGCTTTGAAGCGTTGTATACACCGCCAAGCTCCAGACGATAGCACTCGGGTAGTAGGCCGCGTCTCACATGTCGAGTCGAATGTTGGTTCGGATCTAGTTCCCTAGGTGGCGCTGCTGGTGTGGCGGGAAAGCGCGGAACTAGGTCACCGGATAGCCATGGCGGGATCTCGCGAGACGAGAGGTCTGACGTCATACTGGTCATAACTAGAGCGGACCCGTGGTGGTTAGACGCCACCCGTTTTTGCTCTAGTTATTTGTCGGCGGTTGTACAGCCTGTAGCTGTCGTGTTAGCCTAGCTAAACCAAACCTTCTCTGTTGGACGAATCCTTCGGGAGGAGTCCAACAAAACTTGCCAATTTATTTTGGAAGTCGGACCCGGTGCCATGGCACAGGGAACGATTGACGCTGCGCGTCAAACTGCCAACATTCCGTTGGAACAAGACGAGGACCCGAAGGTCTCGTCTCGGGTCGAGGAATCTATGGATTCTTCGACAGAGGAGGCCGCCCGGACGCTCTCGGCTATGGCCGAGGCAACCGACCGGGAGAGAATGCCACCTCCACCACCGCCACGCCCGGAGCGCCCGTCTACAACAGCCGCTTCGGGTAGCAAAGTGGATGTCCTGGACATTCCAATGTATCCTCCGGGATTCAGGACTCAGATCAGACGTCTAGCACACGTTGATCGCCAGGAAGGTATCGTGTACACCTCCTGGGGTACGTACATCCCTATGCACGCCTCCATGTTCGGATGCGGGCCCATGGCGGTGGAAGAGGGCGTGCCCGAGCCCATACCAGATGATTTCAAGACTCTGGTAATGGACTCGTGCAGTGACGAGCTGGCTGACAACATGCCAGTTTCTTGGCTCCGCAACTATCTGAGGTTGGCGGAGAATATGGCGACTAACGAGAATTTGGCTCGAGCCGTCTTGATCTCTGCGGGCATCACCCAGAAGGCCGCGGAGTTAAGGGAGTCCGAATCCGACATGGATACAGACTCCACAGTTACCTTGTCGTCGGTGGAATCCGACCGGGTCAAGCGATTGACCCGTAAACCTGCGCCTCAGGGTCCTCTCACCGAGAGCGATCTGGAGGTTGAGGATGTCCGCATCGCCGTCGAGAGGTCCATAACCGAGACCGACCCAGCTGCCGACATCCCGGAGGCACCTGGCGAGATCTCGGAAGAGGACATCTCGCGCCAGCAGGCTGCTGTAGAGGCAAAGCGAGCCGAGCTTGCCAAGCAGCAGAAGGAGCTCACCGCGGCTCGCCGGGCCCATCGCAAGCAGCAGGCCCAACAAAAAGCTGAGATCTCTTCCGACTCTGACTCCCCGGTCAGCGGAAGGAGGAGCCCTCGGACAGTGGACAGGAGCCGACGCGAGTCGGATTCCAGTCCTGAAGTTCCGGCCCAACCGACTAAGGTTGTGCGCCGGAAGAAAAAGAATGGAGCGAAAGCGTCTCCGGCAGAGCCCACGCCCCCCACCAAGCCGAGGGGTAAGGGCAAACCGAAGACGCCCGCTCCCACTCCTACAACCACCACGGTAGCCACCTCGGTTACTGCATCTTCTGCAGCCAGCACGTCGGGTGCAAAGGCCAAGTCCTCTACCAAGGCTTCGACTAGTACTACCACCTCCAGCCGAGCCAGCCGTAGGGGAGCTGACATATACACGGACAGTGAGGAAAGCGAAAGCGATCCAGAGCTGCCCGAGTCTGCCAAATCTGATTTGGAGTCCGTGACAACGTGGGAAGAAATGACCACGGATGTTCCCAAGGACGACAATCAGAAGTGGATGTGGAAGAATGCAGCCGAGGGGTTCAAGGAACGGACTCCCCGCTGCTTCGCGGACTGTGCTTACGACACAGTCCACTACATGTGTCCGAGCGCCGTCAATAAGGACGGTGACAGCGATGACGAGGAGTGGATGAAGTCCGGCCCCTCGGATACGCCAGTAGGCAAGTTCTACCTGATTTGGATTGACCAGCTCAAGTCCAAATTAGGCTCAGTCTATAGCTACGACGCCCGGACGAAAGTCCAGTGGGCAATGACTCAATGGGGACCAACCGGCAACCGCCGAAGGTGCCCGTTCGAGTCTTGCCAGCTGGCTCTCACGGGTGAGAAGGTGTTCGAGACGAAGCCCCGCTTCGCTCGGCACATCGTCGAATACCATATGCATCACAAGCCTGTGATGATGTGTGTGCTCGGGGACCGCCCGAGTAAACATTGTGATGGCTCGTTCAGCACTCACCGGCGCCGAGACATGGCTCTGCACTTGCAGAAGGCCCATGGCATCGGCCTGGAGAAAACCAGGAAACGAGCCATCAAGTGCTTCAGCGAGCTCTTTGCTAATTGGTCCGCGCTGAGCATTAAAGAAGTGAAAGAGCAGGCATTCGAGACCGGATTCTGCTCGTGGAAGAGCGGCAACTTGCTGACGTACTTCCAGACGAACTCCTCGTCCACGAAATTCGGGATGCCCAGTGAGGTGCACCTGAAGGTGAAAAAGTGGCGAGGAGACGACAAGCGAGAGAAGGCCAAAGCCCGCTCTAAAGGTCCAAACGGAGGCACAGTCACGACTACTGCTTCCAAGAGGACCCGAGCAGACCGGTCCGTGAGCCCTTCGGGTGGCAAGGACCAGCCCAGACCAGCCAACCCAGCTGATCGTCGCGAGTCGGGACAACAAGTCTCGGCTCTGGATATGCCTGGCAACCAGGCCCGCAGGTCGGGTAGCCAGGCGACCACACCGGCGACTCCAGCCACCTCCACACCTGCACCCGCGGAACAACGCCCGGGCGAAGCCTCTGGCGGCCTGGATGATGGGGGCGAACTCTTCGCTCCCCCATCCGGGTATTCCACTTGGTGGGCTGGAGAGGGATCCTCCGGCAAGCGCCCCACGTACAGCGAGTACGCGGCGAAGTTCCCTTCAATGGGACCGGCTGGACCCGAGTCGCAGGTCCTTACCTCCTTGGGCCGGGCCAAAACCCGTGGTAGAGGCCGCGGTGGGCTGGAGTCCACCCGAGGCTCCCCGGGTGGTGGCCGAGGCCGAGGAGGCATCACGGTGGAGGGCCCGTCTGCTCCTCCAACAGGCACCCCGCCTGTCTCAGTGGAGGCCCCCGCGCCACCACCAGTGATAGTTCCACCGACGGGCCCTCGGGTACCCCTAATGGAACTGATCTCCGGTACCCTGTCAGGTCTTCAGGATCCGAATACGTTCGTTGACCACCGCGATGTCCGAACGGTTCAGATCCAGAATGACCTGATGGCAGAATGGCAGGCATTGCACCGCCAGCAGTCTGTTGACTACTGGCGTGTGATGACTGAAGCCACCGTCAATCTGGTCTACGAGATCCAGAGGCGGGAGGAAGAGAAAATAAGGGAGCTGGAAAGGAAGAAGGTCGAGGAAGCCCTCGAGTCCTGCCGGCGGAAGCAGAAGGAAGCCGAAAAGCTTAAAGAGTTTCACGAAGCTGAAAACTCCAGATACATCCATCGGTTTAAGGAGGCTGACCTCAAGTTTTTCCTGGCATTCGGGAAACATCTGGAGGAGTGGGACGGCTTACCGTCGTCTCTTATCTTCGCACCAGATGTACCACCGAATGCCCCAACGGTCCCGGCTACTCCACCGGTTCCGGCCACTCCACCGGTCCCGGCTGCTCCGCCGATTCCGGCAGCTCTCCTGCTCCCGCCCCCCACTTGGAACACCCGGGCTGTCCCAACTGCCACGGTTGCTGCACCAGCATCCGAGGCAATGGACAGTCCATCCGCAGTGATGAGGGCCTTGAGCTTGGGGAGCGAGACTCCCAGCGAGGCTTCAGCGGCGCTCTCTACGAGCAGCTGTAGCAGCTCGGCTCCATCTGCCTCAGTGGAGCCGGCTGAGAAGATGGACACAGATCCGGAAGATCTTTGAGTGTCCATCTGTTGGTGTCTTCTTGTACCCGAGGGTAAATGCATTTAGTATGCCAGAGGCACTGTTCCTTACGCTGGACTCCTGATACCTGGAACGTAACCTGCAGCGAGGATGGACGCTAACCCGAATACCCAAAGGACTACCACATCTAACCGGGTCTCCATCTTCCCATCTTCATCAGGGCACATCATAACAGCAACGTGGTTTGCCACCACACACATGTCGCCGGGTGGAGCTGCAGAAACCAGTCGTTCCAGGTTCGCCGGAAGTCCGGTATATTGTAAGGGTGATCCTGCTACCCTGGTAGGACACCTATATTTCATATTTTGTATAAATCTATTTTTATATCGTATATTATATTCTTGTAAGTAAAAGTACTCAAAATTTTTTCTCGGGTTATTTACCCCACCTCGGGTCGGTAAAAACATTGTAAAAATTTATTAATATCACCTTACTACACATCCAATATTCTTCGTCGCGTCTCATGTTTAATAATAACACACTTGTAACATTACCACCATAGGTCGATGGTCCATAAGGGGCCACTTCCTATTTTTGTTATTATTTATAAACACTTCGGGTTATATACGATGATGCCTTATTATGTACATATAACTTATAATGCCCCTTAAATGTTCTATATTTAATACGAACTGTGTATATATAGACTTACCTATTTATTTATAACACCACTGTATAAAGTCAACAATAGTTACTTATTAATTACACCCAACCCTAGGTAAAGTCTAGTGGGGGTGGTGTAGGGGCCGGCATCATTGTATATATATTAGTGCCGTTCATCCGAGAGACGTGTTCGTGTGGTGCTTGTTCCTTCTATGCTAGCTAGGTGTCGCTTTGCGATACCTCGTTGGTACAAGAGGGGGCAGCACCATGCCTCGCGTCCAGCTCCTACTAAGGAGCCGGACGAGCGGCAGAAGGGGACTGGACATGGTCCAGTCCAGACGCTAGTACTTTGTTATCAAAGAGATCTAATAAAGTCCTACCCGAGAGGTAGGGGTTTCTGGGGCTTTGCCCAACCCGAACTATTCGTGTTGTGTTGGTACATCTAGTGGTAAGCGAGCCAAAGAGCCACCCAACATATAAGTCGATACGAACCATTACAATTCTAATCAAAAATAATCCTCTACTATTCATCTCCATTATTAGCAAGTGCGGCTTATAGTCAAAACTGCTATTATCCAAAATAATAGGTATTTTTTGGATATTCAAAAAATATAGGTCTTCTTTGGATATTTTTTTTGGAAATATCCAAAGAAGACCTATATATATACTACTCCTATGGAGAAAAATGGGTTTGACCCCATCTCGCTGCAATTGACCATATGTCCCCAGGGCATAGACCAACGTAGCAATTTGTATGGGGCTGTGTACAAATGAGGTCATGCAGAGATACCCCCCCCCCCCCGGCCCAAAGTACATGAAGAGAGTATATCAAATTGAGATGGTTCAAAGGGACATGTATATATTGGGTTAACTTAATGGTGTTGGAAACAGGTGGGGCTTTTTCCACCATCCCTTGTCCAAAACCGTGCTGGGCTAATAATGGGTGTGAATTGGGTAAAAAATTAGAAGTTCTAGAAGCGCCAACCTCAAAAAATTCTCAAAAAAAACTCCTTACCTACCTACCCTAATTTTTTCGACCCGTTACCTGAACACAACAATTTTTTTAGGCCTTACCAATTCACACCCAATATTAGCCCAGCATGATTTCGGACCAGGGATGGTGGAAAAAGCCCCACCTGTTTCCAACACCTAGGACTTCTAACCCCCAAGACATTTACCCTCTGGACATTTACCCCCAGACCTTTATCCACATGCCATTTACCCCCATGACATTCATCCCCTTGGATAATTACCCTAGGACTAAAGGTGTGCAACCCTTGAGACTGGGATGATAGTCCTGGGGCTTAAGATTTAGTCCTCAGGACTAGTTAAGTCCCTGGGACTACCACTTGCCCTGGTAAATGTCCGAGTGGATAGAGAGTTGTGGGGGTGATGTCATTGGGGGTGGATGACTTTGAGGGGTAGATATCCATGGGGGTAAATGGTTTGGGGGTAGATTTCTGGGGGTAAATGTCCAGGGGGTAAAGGTCCTGTTACCTCACATCCTCATGAGAGGTAAAAGAAAGGAAATAAGAGAAGAAATCAGATCTAGCCAACAGTTACAATAGCTTCACTGAATTACAAGTGTAACATTACAAGTGTGGTAATATGATTACACATATATAATTAAGATCACACTTACAAAGCAATCATTTTACTGTAAGGCATATATGGCATAGCCCCGAGAGTCCCATTCAGAAAAAGGAGAGTATAAGTTGTTTGTTTCCAAGGGAGAGTTCGTGATTCATCAACAGGAGGAGCAGGATGCAGATTGAGGGGGCAGGGAGGAAAATAATTTTGACACCTCACAGTGGGGAAGAGGGCAGAAAAAATGTCATGCCCTTTCTGTGAACTACTGTAGAACAGGAGGGATGAACAGGGCAATCTGTCGAGGGGGAGGGGGTCATAAAATTTTCAGATTTCTGCACATCTGTATGGCAATCTACTCCACCCCTCAGGCCTGTTGATGAGTAATGAGCAATCCCTAAATCACCAATGGGTTTTTGAATTGTGAAATTTATCAAATAGAATAGAAGTTGGGTCATTTGAATCTTTCTACTGAATTCTCAATGCCAGGGTGCTTCTTACCTGCATGGATCAACCTATAGGGTAGGAGGGGGTAAGAGGCCCTTTGGGGTAAAAGGCCCTTTAGCCCTCATAACCTAGGTACTAGTTGTATGCAGCCATTTAGCACTTGGAAGTAAGGATAACTTCAAGGAGATCTCTTTTGTAGGTTTTCATTATGATTGGATGAGAGAAAGTTAACTTATCATACATTCAAAATTTTATAACTGTTAAGATCATCATGCTGAAGTTGAGATAATTAGAAATAAAAGGGTCCTGAAATATGCATGGATTTTTGGGTAGCAAGTTAAATATGGGTTAAAAGTATTATGTGAGGTATTATTAGATAAAAGGGTGAAGGGTAGGTCATAAAGATACAGTTTTTTTACCTTACACTTTGTTCCAATACCTACGGGGCTGTGTACAAATGATGTCATGCATTTTTGGACCATTTTTGACCCCCCCCTCCCCCCTTGTTATGTTTTGTCATACAACACTTGACCCCCCCCTCAGCATGACGTCATGCAGAGAGATACCCCCCCCCACCAAAGTGCATGAATAGTGAAGGCCTATAGGCTATAAACAAATTAAAATGGTTCAAAGGGACATATAGTGGGTGTGAATTGGCAATAAAGGATAAGATACATGCAAAGTGAAAAAAGAACTAGCACTGATCAACAAATGAACAGAGAAACATGCCACTGTCAGCTTATATAATGTATGGGTCCCTATATGCAGGATGTAACATTTCCGTGCCTTATAGTTATACACGGAGTACTATGGTAGTGATCATACACAAGTATTTCCTGTCACAAAAGGGCGGAAAACTGTCTAGATCAATAGTCCAATACAGTTAATAGTCTGCCTTCTTTGCAGCAAAAGCTGTACACTTATCAGCTGAGAGAAAATGAAGAACAGTTATTATTAACGATCATATAGTTCGGGAGCTTGAATGTATTGATTTAATCTGTAACTTGAACCATATACAAGTGTACTAGATATAGGTTTCAGGCAGAACACTCTGAATTTAGTGAGTGGCCTAATAGAAAAAAAAATCTCAGAAAGCATCACAAATTCTCAGGAGACCATCGATTGCAATTATAGTTCTAATTTATGATCTTACAAAGCAATCGAGTCACCTTAGCATTATTTATCAACTGTGGGATTCCGGGAGGGAGTGGATTGGGGGAGGAGCAAAATAATTTTAACACCTCAAGGAGGGGGGGGGGGAATATCACACCTTTTCAAAAAGAAGCCTGTGGATTACTATGGATGCTGCCCTGAGGCAACAGCACCAGTTCAGGGGTATTTTAGATGCATCATTTTAGATCTTGAGGGTAGCCAGCAGTGGCCCTTTTCAAAAATGGTTAAATTGGTATAGGTAGGATAGAGTAGTAGTGCCCCCTTATAGTGGCCTGGACATCACCTTGATTTTACACTGATATTGATGGCAGTGACACTCATTGAGTGAGATGTCTGAGGATTGCATGCATGTAGGGCCTGTAAGTAATGAATTTATGTCAGATGAATGCATTTAACTTCTCTACCTTTACAAACCCTTTTACAAAAATTTTTGTTCTTGCCAAAACCAAAGCATATTGTGATTTCTTGATGCCATGATGTCATGCAGCCCATGACCCCCCATCCCCCACTTGTCATGGCAAGTGGGACCCCCCTCCCCCCATCCTGCATGACGTCATGCCCCACTTTTTCTCAAGCATTCTATTGGAATATTCCATAAGGCTAGGCTGACAACCTATTTCACAAGTATGATACATTGTTCTCTTGATTGGTGTTAAAAATATGCATTAATTAGGGATTATTCTCTTAGAACTAGCTCAGTTACGTGCTATTAGGGTATTTTAGCTTATCTTACCCTATCACCCCTTGGACTTCGATATGAATTATCGAAAATGCTACTTTACGTGATTTAGAATGTCCAAATCTCAGCAGTAGTTCATGAATATTAACTTTAGCTTCTTTTTTAATGACAAGAATCTAAATGGAGCTTTTATTCCAATTATGATCCTCTTTATTGTGCATGTGGGCCTTTTATCCTTAAGGTTGTGGGCCTTTTACCCCAGCTGTGGGCATTTTACCCCAGCATCCACATTTTTTCATACATGATTTACTGTAACAATCTATGGGGCAGAGCTGACAAGCTTTTGCGATTGAAGAAAATATCATTCCATCCTTTGATTAATGAAAAAAGTATTCTGGAAGCAGCCATGAATTTATTATAAATGACACATTTGTAAATTAAGGGCGTCTTACCCCACCCTACCCTATATGGGGTCCTTTGGTTAAATGAGTCCAACTGAAGCTATAGGGTATTTCAAAGTGGTATGGGGCCTGGGTTAGATGTAGGACAGAGTAGTGGACCAACACTGACACTGATGGCAGTGACAATCATTGAGTGGGATGTCTGAGGAAAGCAAGCCTGTATAGGTAATATATATTTCATAAAAGATGAATGCATTAAACTTCCCTACCTTTACAAATCATTTTTTCTTGCCAAAACTGAAGCAACTTGCAATTTTATTTTTCATGACATGATGTCATGCAGCCCATGACCCCCCGACCCCCCTTGTCATGCTTGGTCATGGGGAGTGGGACCCCCCTCCCCCCTCCTGCATGACGTCATTTGTACACAGCCCCAATCCTGCAGGTTGCAGAACACCAATTGGCGGGAGGTGGCAGCAGGAGACACTTTGTAGCTCTGCACTAAAGGGTGTTGTACAATGATTATTGGTCTAAAATCTGACAGTGGGTAGGCAAACCAGGCATCAAATTAATCCTTAGGATGTATATTAATCGATTTGAGTGTTATTTAGGCTGATATTTGAGGGTAAGTTGAGGGGGGTGCACTCTTTTCAATTACAGAATTTATTGTAATCATTCACTGCAAAACCCCCAAATTTGGGTATGTCCGCACTCTACGGGCGATAGCAGAAAAGTTAATTACATTGTACCACATCTCATGGCCCTAAATTAATGGGAAAAATGTGTGCCTACATGAAAATAACAGTGGCTAAGCCCAGAAATTCGCACAAATATTTTATTTTTGCCCATATGCTATATAAGCCAACAGTGAGAAAATAATTAGTGTCCTGCAGCCTCTAATTCTTGTGTGCTACCTGGGCTACCTGATCGGCAAGAGAGGGCGCCACATAAGCTGCCCGCCCACACCAGAGGGCGCGGCGATTCAAAAACACTGGCAGGGAGACAGAAGCAGGTGACAGGGAAAAGAAGTGTGATATTAACACATTTATCTGCTGGATATAGAAGGTAATTTGCGCTATCCATAGCTTTGAAGTAATCCCTGGAAGGCATAGAGTGGACAGTCATCTTGGTCACAATTTGTGTTTGGCCTGTCTAATCCACTTTTAGGCGAACTGCCAGTGCCAGCTGCTGGCTGCCACAGCAGGTTCAATTATCCTCAATTGAAGTGGAACTTGAAGGTGTCACTTTACTGATTTACCGGTAATATTAATATTGGGTCTGTACTGCAGGCCCTATACTACCCTCGTTAATTTTATTTCAAAATACTTTATAGGTTCTGAATGTACTAAGGGATTGGTAATTTCAAACATCCTTGAAGGGGGTGGTGGGTTAATTGGGGTGGGGGGAATTTCAGACCCCTCTAAGCCTAAGGCTTAGCCTTAGAGAGTGGCATCAACAGGTGGTTTGAGGGGTAAAAATGTCAGATCCCTCCTGAGGGCGGGGGGCATAAAAACTTTTGACCCCTCTTGAGGGGGGGGGCTAAAAAATTTACAGTACCCTCTTTTAAGCAAAAAAGCCCACATGGTACCAAAGATCAAAGAAGGGCTCAAAAATTCTCTGTGCCTCCACGGGGGAAAGAATAAATCTTGACTGTTGTTGATTGGGCCCGGGGGGAGGGGGCAAAAATTTCCACCCCTTCTTAAAGCTAGGGATCCACTGCCGCGAGTTTGTTGCGAATTGTACTCGTGCGTGTGCCCTCGCAGAAAACATTCCAGCAGTGGATCTGCTGCTGCGAGAAACGTCATGCGACGTCCGAGCGGTGTGCAATGACATTCGCAAAAATCAAAATAATTTGATATTTGCGAGTGCTCTGCGAGGGCACACGCACGAGTACAATTCGCAACAAACTCGCAGCAGTGGATCCCTAGCTTTAAGCTGACCGCAGACGGGCCCCACTGGATCAGCCGATCGGGAATCAGAGGATGTCAATATCAAACATGTTCGATGTCCCCCGATCCGATCGGCCACCCTTCCCTATCTACCGACCTAATCGGCCCCATCTGCGTTCGCCTTAAAGCCTGCATTGGTACTGTACTATAGAATAAAAGGGGGGGGGATTTCACTGACTCCCCATGGGGGGGGGGTGGCTGGAAAAATTTCGACATGCATATGTAATTGTCTTACCCAGTGCCCTACGCGTGGACCAACCAAATGGATGACCAATCGATGTCTTTTGCAAAAAGAAAAAATAAGAAACGACTTTTAGTAATCATACATATAATTTTATTATATACGTATTCATATATTCTCATAATGAGGTTAAATTATTTATTAATTTGTGAATTCAGGTGGCCAACTAAAACAGATTTTTATTAAGTGGCCTCCTTTTTGTTCCACGAAAATGGATTATAATGATGGAGAAACTGCTTGTTTATAAATATGTCGAATTTATCACACTGTAATGTAAATACATATACACATTTATATATACATTTTTTGTTTAAGCATTGACGGAAGCTGTAATCTCTATTGGAACAAATAAATCTTTATTGAATTGAATTGAATAGGTGCCTACGCGGCACCCCGGTCATTTTCATCTCATAGATATTGTCACTGTTGTTGTAGACAAGTAGTACAGTATTCTAGATACCTGTCCAGTATGAGCGAAAAGCTTTGTCCTTGTGCCATTCTGGTCTCTCTAGAAATGCCATTGCAAATACCCACACGTATAAACAGAAGAATAATACTTCATAACTTGATCTGATATCCTGCTCTATACAGAAAGATGGCTGAAGACAGCTTCATGGACGAGTCGTCATGGGACCTCGTGGATGTGATTAGTACCACGTTGAGCCTGGACCATGAGGCAGTGAATAACACCGTGCGACTCCTGTCTGAGGACAATACCGTACCCTTTATAGCACGCTACAGGAAAGAACAAACACGCAACATGTCTGTAGACAACATCAGGGAAATCAAGGACCACATGGAGGAGCTACAGTATGTATTTGATTTCTTTTTTCTTTTTCTTATCAAGGAAAGAAAAATCTAAGTGCAGGCATATGATATTTCCTACAATTATAGTTACCGTAATCTCTCGTGTAAAAGACACAGTGCGCATAGAAGACGCACCCCTTACTCAGGAAAGGCTTGTACGCGTCGAAGATGCACCTCTGAGGACAGATTTTTTGTAAGTTTAGTACTGTTCTATTGTAAATGTACCCCGCCTATAAGACGCACCCCCTTCTTGGGAAAAATCTGTAAGACGCACCTGATTTTCTACTCCCAAATTATCTCCCGTAAGTCCCTTACTCAGATTCTCATCTATTTCTCTTTCAGCAATGTCATAAATAAGTCCGTATCCGTCATCAAGGCAGTAGAGAAGCAAGGAAAGATGACTGAAGATCTGAAGTGTGCACTGAAATCAGCTCAAAACATGAAGGAAATAGAGTTTTTGGTAATTACCGTAATCTCCCGCGTAGAAGGCGCAGCCCGCGTAGAAGGCGCAGCCCCAACTCAGAGAAGGCCAGTTCGCGTAGAAGGCACACCTAATCCTTCTGAATTGATTTTTATAAAACCCCGCATATAAGGCACACCCCGAACTAAGGGAGGCTGGTCCGCGTATAAGGCGCAACCAGAAGGGGTAGGTCAAGCCTTCTCCTAATATTAGTTTCTTTCACAACATCCCAACTAGTCATGTATTTTCTTTAACCAAAGAAAGGGTGTAGCTGATACCATGGTGCTCTAAATACCCTTAAACTGCTGAATGAAACATGCCATTCTGCTCACCATAAAAGTGTTTGGAAATGTGTGTACACCCCACTCACTGAGAGCTTTGTTAATTACACTATTGACCTTTTAATCAAGAGAATCCATGCAGCATTATAATCAATAATCCTGTCATAGTGTGTGCTGCCACCTGGTGTTATTCTAGGAATCATTTAACTCATTAGCTACTATTGATGCCAATTGTCTTCATATGGCCCACAACTGACATTTGGAATCAATTTGAAAGGAAAAAAAACTGTTCATTTTTTGAAAGAAATAATCCTCTAATTTGCATTATTTGTTAACAAGTTATAGATAAGACAGGTTCAAACTGAATTTCTTATTTGTTCATATCATACCATCCCATTGATTATCTAGGCCCACACTGATATAACAGAGAAATAGGCCTGTCTTCTATAGACATTGCATGCTCGCATACCAGTAGTTTGTAATGTAGAGAATAGAGAATGACATACAGCTCATACAACACCAGGTGGCAGCACATACTATGGCAGGATTATTGATTATAATGCTGCATGGATTCTCTTGATTAAAAGGTCAATAGTGTAATTAACAAAGCTCTCAGTGAGTGGGGTGTACACACATTTCCAAACACTTTTATGGTGAGCAGAATGGCATGTTTCATTTAGCAGGTTAAGGGTATTTAGAGTACCATGGGTTAGACTACACCTTTTCTTTGGTTAAAGAAAATACATGACCCTGTGTGCATCTTTCTGGATTGGAAATTGGAGGTACCCCGCGTATAAGGCGCACCCCCAGCTCAAGGCAATTACCCTCCCGCGTATAAGACCCAGTCACGATCTGATTCGCGTATAAGACGCGCCTTATACGCGGGAGATTACGGTACTCTACATGCACTGTGGAAAATTTGCACTTCTGTTTGAGTGACGATTTGCTACAGGCACAGGTGTAGTTATAAAACGTTTTTCTGTGTTTGACAGTATGCCCCATACAAGGCTGGCAGCAAGAGAACCTTAGCAGAGAGAGCACGTGAACTTGGTCTTGAACAGCTGGCGCTTAAGGTATTGAACTGCCCGAACAGTGCCAACCTTCAGGCAGCAGTCAAACCAGGCAAAGAAGGTAACTACTATATTACTCCAATAATATATACCAGGATTTGAGCAGGTGTCGATCTTATATAGGTGTGTGTGTGTGGGGGGGGCGGGGTCCAAATTTCAATCAGACACTAAAAATAGACTTTAAATAAGCGCCTCATTTGTATGAGCAACGTGGGGCGTTTTACTCAACAGGCCAGAAGCTATAATCTAGAGTATAGAGAGATTGTGCCTGTTTATTTCTACAACAGAAAGAAAAATTAGTTAAAGGTGCAGTCATTGGCTCTGTACCTTATAGAATTATAGCATCTCATAGTCTTAAAATATTTTCATTTCACAGGGCTATCAACATTGGCTGAAGTAGAGAAAGGAGTACAGCACATCATTGCCGACATCATAGCTAAGGATAAAGAGTCCTTAGACAAAATTAGAGAGTTGTAAGTACTTTTACATCAAGAAAATCAGTTGGTATTCTGTATATTTTTAGAGAAATGGGGGGGGGGGGTAAACTTTAATTTACTGAAGTTTACACATGTTTACACATTGTATAGATATCGAATCCCTTATCCTTATTCGAACATTATAACTTTTGGTTATGCATTACATTGTTATTCTTTTCATTGGAGTACATTTTAAATCAGCGATCTTTTTTGTAACAAAATTGCTGAATTCTTTTCTTTTCCCCAAAAACCTGTCATTTTAGGTTTCAAAGAGCACATACAACAATTGAAAGTGCCAAATCACGTGCGACCACAAAGAAAGAAAAAGAGAACGAGGGAAACTATGCTGAAGATAACAAAATTCACAAATTTGAAAATTACTTCAAATTTTCAATACCTACCAAGTATATAAAATCACATCAGGTACTTTGATTTATATGACAATCTGAAATCATGCATAACAATTCCTTTTACTGTAACAAATACATACAGCACCCCTATTAGAGGATGATAATTGTTCTTCATATAACGATCCTCCAACCTAAAATAAGACTATGCTTTTTAGCTTACACATCCAGAGTTTTAATCCTCAAGTAATATGTACATCTACGTGACTAAAGAGAATTTACCAAGCTACACCACAACCATCAGAATTTAATTTCATATAAGTAAAACGTCCATATTAATTTTGTATGATTCAAGATAGGTTTTACATATTGGATGAGAATAAAATGTATTATTAATACCGATTACAGGATTGATAAATTTAATGTGAACTAATTGCAGAGCTTGGTAAAAATGTCTTCTCTCAATTTCAAATTGATGAATCTGTTCTAACTACAATTGCCTTTATGTGTACCCAGGTGATGGCCATTAATCGTGGTGAGAACCTAAAGATCCTCACAGTGAAGGTCAATATACCAGACAGGGTCAAAGAACAATTCTCTGAGTTTATTTCCCGTAAGTACCCGGGCGCTCACCGCTCGCACCTGTCTAAACTCTTCCACACCTGTGTGGATGACGCTTACACACGACTACTTGCTCCGCTAATGATACGCCACTGCAGGTATGTTATAATTTGTATAACATATTCTATTCAAATTAATAGATTAGTATTTCAATTTCTAAATATAGATATTTTTTCTGATAAATTAGAATGGTGTGATATCATAGTATAGGAAGTGGGAGTATCATGATGAAATCAAAAAATATCTGGATTCAGAGTCCTGTCACATATTTTGCTGTGTTGTCCCAGTTAAAATCTCCGATCTAGGGAAAAATATTGTAAATATATTTGATTGTAGATCAGACCTGACTAAGAAGGCAGAGAAGGCCTCAGTGGATGTGTTCTCATCCAACTTAAAAAGGCTGCTACTTACGCCCCCTGTACGGGGTAGGGTGGTCCTCGGTCTAGACCCCGGCTTCCGTAATGGCTGTAAATATGCCGTAACTTCCATCTCAGGTATGTAAACTGGTCTATAGTACTCCTAGATCCAGATTGTCATGTTTTATCTACATGACTTGTTCCTGAACTACCAATACCGGTAGGTGATTAAGTGAGATGACTATAACATTGAGAAAATTATCAGTGTAAGGGTAGATATGACACTTTCCATTAAGATCTCGATAGTAGCTTAAGATGGACTTTGACATACTTTACAGGTAAAGTCTTGGACACTGGTGTGTTGTACTTACATGACCGTAAGGGGAGCACATTTAGGGAGGAGAACCGACTGGTCAATGTAGTAGACCAACACAGGTGAGCATAGTCTATTCCATTAACAAACCAACAGATATCTGATATCAAACAGAAAAACAATATGATTGCATTGTGGTCTTATGATTATAGGCATAAAAGTGTTTTGTCAAATGATGTACATGTGATGTGCTTTGTTGTGATTAACAGATGTGAGACGATTGCTGTTGGGAACGGCACCGCCTGCAGGGAGACAGAGACAGTTTTGTCACATCTTATCAATAAAAATGCATTTAAAAGTAAAAGTGTCCAGTACTGGTAAGTGCATGACTTACTACCTGTATGAACTTTCTTTTTGTTTAGGAAATTTGCCAAAGTAACACCCGATGCAATATCTTTTTGATGTATGTAAGGGCCTACCTGACTTTATAATAATTCTTGGTACTGAAAAACCCACTGTATTGACGCATCTCATAAATATATATAAAGCACATCCTTACTTCAGGAACATCTACACATCTAGTCTTTTCCTTGTATAAACCATGCTCAATGTGCAAGGGTTTACGGTATGTTGAAAACATGCATTTCTTTTTGTAAAGTGGATAGTTATACAGAGCACCTTTAATGCTTGGAGATGCTGACAGAGGTACCTAAATTTATTTCAATCTGAACTACCTGTGACCAGTTATCTCATAAGTAATGGTCATGCCCTGATATATTACCAGTATTATCAGTGAGAGCGGTGCATCCATCTACAGTGCATCAGACATAGCTCAAAAGGAGATGCCTGACATGGATGTCACACTACGGGGAGCAGTGTCCATCGCGCGTCGCCTCCAGGACCCATTAGCCGAGCTTGTCAAGATTGAACCTAAACACATTGGTGTGGGAATGTATCAGGTAATAAAGACCCTATCTATTGTCGGAAGAAGTGTTGTTGAACTTCTTTTTGTCTTAATGTAATTTTAAAAGATAATGTCCTTGTGATGATCCAACCCTTCTCCATGCATTCATATGTTACTTTGACTTCCCAACAGCTTGATTGCCTAATTTATGATAAAGGGTAAATTAAAAATCTATATTACTGTAGCTTTGTAAGAGTAGGCTTGAAAGTGCAATACTGAGAGTTTTATTCTAAAGTTTTACTAATATAAGTTTAAAAAATCTATTCATATGCTTAGTACATCTTTGATTTATTTTTCTTTCGAAATAATCATGTTAGAGATTTATTTATCGTTCTTCTGCAGCATGACCTGGCAGACAGCGCACTGCAGTCAGCGCTGGACGGGGTGGTGGAGGAGTGTGTCAGCTTTGTGGGAGTCGACGTCAATGTGGGCAGCGAGATGCTTCTAAGGTATGATATGTTATTAACTTAAAGCAACTTGATTTCTTAAAATTTTCAAAGGGCCGTAGTGAAGTTCAGTCTCGAGCAACAGCGGAGGCGACATGAGTCTGTAGGTTTTCTTACGATAATTGTGTCATGTGTGTAATTTCTACTCATTAAGGCTATCTAGAGACTTATCCATAACTAATGTCTGCTTGCATGATTGCAGACCTGTTCTATTTTGAACTAATGATGAATCCAAGACGAAGATGCATGTTGCTCTTTCAATATTGTTCTTGAAACCTTTGCACTAATTTGCAGGCGTGTTGCGGGGTTGAATGCTACCCGCGCTAAGAAGATCATAGAATGGAGAGAGACAAATGGTCCCTTTGTGTGTCGGTCACAACTGTGTGCAATCAAAGGGTTTGGCCCTAAGACCTATGAGCAGTGCGCTGGCTTTGTGCGTGTGGTCCCTGAAACCCGGGGTGAGAGTGTTAAGTAAGTCTGTTTTAAACATAAGTGGTTCCCAAACGATTGCAGGGGTGGGCAACTGTCGCAATGTCGCAAAAAAATGTGCGACAGGGACCTTGGAAAATGCAACAGTGACATGGGGGATAATCTGAGCCTTCTAGATCTGAAATAGTTTTGTAAATATTCCAATTAGAACCAAAGTTATGCTTATATTTTCTTGGAGCAATATTCTCTCATTACAATCCTGAATGTAATCTTGCCTTGAGGCACAAATACCTTAACAAAAGACTCCTGCATTACATCGGAACAATATAGACACTACCAATACTAATCATTTTGAATGTATTTCTGCTCAATATGACTGTTTTTAAAGTAGAATCTGAAAATCTCCTTGGAGCAATCTGCCCCCAAATCCTCTAGATCACATTCATTATAACAGCAGGATCTGAAGATTTTTTTTGTAGCAATTTGCCATCTGAATTCCCTAGAATACTGCTTTGAGGTAGAATCTGAATTTTCCAGGAGTGATGTGGACATAATTTCCCCCCTGAATCAAGTAGAGCATATCATAGTTCTACATGTACCCAGGCCTAATTCTTATAGAATCTGACTTTTTAGCCTGACAGTCATCTAAAAAACACCAATGTTTAGAGTTTAATTCTGGGGTATATTCCCCTGAATCGTCTATGTACCTTTATAATCTCAAAATTTTCTTGGAGCAATTTCTCTTAAAGCTCCCATAACACACTCATTTTGTTGGTAAAATTTCAAATAGAATGTTTTGAGATAAAATCTGAAAATTTTCAAGAAGCAACTCACTGCTAAGGCTGCAATGATACACCCATATATTAAAGGCCAAATTTGAAAAACTTCTTGCAGCAATTTGCTACTGATACCTCAATCCCCTAGATCACATTTAGTTTTGATGTTGACTCTGAGCAATAAAATCCTCAATTCCTCGAGAACACTCTTTTTGTTCGGGGGGGGGGGGCTATGCCTCCCAAACCCCACCAATTTTGTAGAAGACCTCAAGCCACAAATTTTCTCGGGTGCGATTTATCAACCAATCCTCTCGAAAACACCTTGCTACAAAGATTCATAGGTTTGCTCCAGCACTCCGCGATGTGCCCACCCCTGGATTGGACACTATTTCTTCTGATCGTACTGATTGTTATCACAAGTCTAGATTTGGTATTGATAATCTAATACATTTGATGTGTTGTAAAAAATAAACACCTTATTTTTAACAAACTGATGGTCAATGTACATTGATGTATAGAACAGAAGAAGAGGCTGCAGCGTCTTCATCCACAGCTACCACTGCAGGGCGTAAGCGTAAAGCGCCAGCCAGTGGGAAGGTGGGTGGTAAGCGGACCAAGAAGGACATGGCCGCTGGTGTACCCAACAAACTAGACATGACGTGCATTCACCCTGAGTCTTATGATGTCACTGATAGGTGAGTACTGAAGGGAAGGAGGGGGGATACATGACTTAACCAGCGTGGTAAAGTATATTCATCTTTCATAGAATTGAAACTGGTATCCAGCAATCATAAGTATCTAAGCCAATACATTGTATAATACCTGGGATCCTGAAGTGTGTAATCACGGCTGAAGTAAATCCACAATATGAGATAAAAAGATCTTCTGGACGGAGCTAGGGTAGGTGCGACTGGTTTGCACGATGCGACCACTCAGAGTAAAAAAAATAATTAGAGGCAGTATCCCCAGTCTGGGTCGTAATTGATTAACTCTATAACCATTTCAAAATTTTGTGTTTTTGTGTTATTCTACTAAGGTTGATATCAATGGCAAAAATAGACAAAGACGATATTGGACAACCTAGCTTCATTTCACATATGAAAGCTTACATGAGCAGAAATGGTAAGGCGTGTTTTAGTTTTATTTTCGTGGTATAAAATCTGTAGTTAAGGGATGTCAATCATATCCTTGTCTTTCATTTACCATTGTAACCTTAATTTGACATGTTTCAACTGCTATTTCTGGGACAAACAATATATGATATGAATAATATGGTGCTTACAAAGGTCACCGATTAGGAGCTGATGAATCGCCCAACAATGTGCAGTTTTATTCATTGCAGTATTGACAGACCTAGCTAAGGAACTTGGTACAGGGGAGGCAACACTACAGCTGATAGTAGATGGTTTAACCCAGCCACTTGGACACGACATCAGAGAAAGTATGTTGACACCAATACTGTAACTGTCTTTTTTTATCTACCAGGTATTTAACATTTTAGAAAAATTTCCTCCCAAGACATAAGTGAAATCAACCTTCGACACCATGTGTTGCATATAAGATGTTAAAAGAGAAAGCATATCTCTGACATCTCTATGGTATTAAGACAGTTTAGTACTAATCGTCTTCAGGCACATAAAGGCTGCTGTATAATAACATGAAACTGGTTTCAGATTTCGAGAAGCCACTCTTCAAGAAAGGCCTAACGTCCATTGATGACCTTAAGCAGGGCACGGTGCTAACGGGACGTGTCAATAACACAACACACTTTGGTGCCTTTGTTGATATTGGCATTGGTCGTGATGCCCTGCTCCACAACAGTGGCGTAGACCGGCGTGAGCTGCGTGGTAAGGCCGCGTTAGAACTGGGAGATCGTGTTGAGGTGTCGGTTAGCAGTATCGACAAGGACAGAGGCCGCATCGGACTTAGACTCAGAAAGTTATTCTAATATAATGAGTTACATTTCTCTACCTTTGTGTTCTTAGAAGTCAGATATAGTGTGATAACTGATACAACTGATGTCACAAAAAGCTGGTGTAATTGGTGCAAGTATGGATCTCAGTATTGCAAGGTGGACTGACTGGATGGACAAAATTATATATTTATTTTGTTGTGGATTGTATTTTATTGGATTACATACTATATGCAGCTGTCATGGTTCCGTGGATTCCTTCTTTTTTTTCATGAAATTTTTCAAATTAATTTATTAAGGTGCTTTCTATTCAGGGCCAATATTCAATAGATTGTTTGGACAACGATGTTGATGAAATGGTCCAATGGTTGCCTATGAAACAATTCATATAATATGAAACTGCTTATAAAATGCATTATGTAAAAGATATACCAGATATTCGACACCTTATCTGCTGTCTGTTTTGAATTACTTTTGTCGGTTTAAAGTGAACTTTGAATAAATTGTTATTATTAAATGCAATTGCTAATTTTGTTGATTCAATCCGAGGGGCTGATTGTATTGATCTAATAATCGCTTCCGGGCAGTATGAGGGTCTGACTGTCAATGAATACACAAAACTAGAGGTAAGATTTTAAAGGTTTATTATCAACTCATTCAAGCCCCATCGGTGGTAGCGAGCCTTAATACTGAAGTCATATTCGGTACATGATTGCTTGTGGACCTTTTTATCCCAGTTCAGATTTATAAGCAACCAAAGTTCAATTCAAAATTACTACCGGGTACAATGTATAAACTTATATTCATTATCAAAGTGTTCTACTTGGTAACAACTAAGAAATTCTAATACAATGACTGCACTGTACAGAATGTTAATGGATTGTTAGCACCTAAATATCAATATCTAACTTCTGCTTTGTATGAACTACTATGTTTGTGGACATACAATATGAGTGAGTTTATTGACAGATCCCAACTGTCGTTAACATAACATGTACACCTCAATTGTTATAATTTCTATAATTGTAATATCTCATTTATAATGCACACCTTGCGTATAAGCCCCCTAAATTCATGCCACATTCTGACGGGCCTAAACGGTTTCTTCGAATAAGTTGAAGAGACCCTAACAACAAAATGCCAAAAGGTGTGGCAATAACAATAACAGACCTAAACCCATTTTTGGGATAATATCCCCTAATTCAGACAGCAAACCAAGAGTCTTGAGACTAAACATACAAAAATTGCCAGTAACACTTATTACAGCAGCATATTAGATATTCTCGTGAGGGAAATGTATCTCTCCGTAACAGCACCTACTTCATAGGTACAGAAATGTACGATTCTAAGCGAAAATTCTCCCTTTATTCTGTACATGTGACAGGATCTGCAAAAAGGGTCCTTAGTGCAGGGTAGATTAAGGTGCCTATTCCCAGTACATGTCACACATGTTGTATAGAATCCACACAAATGAATTTCACAACAATCCCCATGAGCTGTATAAAATTACTTGCAATATACCCTGAGAATGCATTTAGCGTAATTGCAGATTGAGATACCTACTCTGTGTAATAACTTTTTCACTGCAAGCATTGTACAACAGCCCTTGTATAACAAAGGTTAAGTCATCAGAAAAATACACGTAATCCATGGTCTTTGGCCATATGTCTATGACGTTGGTAGTGTTGC
The DNA here is from genome assembly GCA_949317995.1 of Acholoe squamosa. Lineage (NCBI taxonomy): Eukaryota > Metazoa > Annelida > Polychaeta > Phyllodocida > Polynoidae > Acholoe > Acholoe squamosa. Next base: position 104,926,698 of record OX439035.1, on the reverse strand, counting down.
CGGATCAAAATGTGGCACTGAGGCGATAGCAGGTAGGATAGTTTCGTAGATCTCAATTCCACGTGAGAAAACCTTCTCGTTGAGAAACTCATTATGATCATGTAGAAGAATTGGTGTGTTGTTCATCGGGGAGAATCCAATAGCAGGATATCCAGCCTGTAACATACAAAACACACTGTTAGTGACAGGTGTCAGTGGTGTATGGAAGGTATGGCTGGGAATCACAGTATTATGTGTACCGGTGTATGGAAGATATGAGTCAGTAGTATGTGGAAAGTAGAGATAGGTGTCAGTAGTGTATGGAAAGTGAGTATGGTTGTCAGTAGTACCGTAATCTCCCGTGTATAAGGCGCGTCTTATACGCCAAACAAAATGCTGTTGAGTCTTATACATCGGAGGGACATTGCCTTGAGTTTGGGGTGCGCCTTATAGGGGGGGGGGTATTTTTACTATAGAACAGTACTAAATTAACAAAAATCTGCCCTTAGAGGTGCACCTTATACGTGGACTTGCATTCTCTGAGTTGGGGGTGTGCCTTATACGTGAGCTGCGCCTTATACGCGGGAGATTACGGTATATGGAAAGTAGCAATGGGTGCCAGTGGTGTATAGAAAGGAAGGATGGTTGTTGGTACTATATGGAAAGTAGGGATAAGTGTCAGAACGGGTAGTATATGGAATGTAGGGGTGGGTGTCAGTAGTATATGGAAAGTAAGCATGGGTGTCATTAGTACACTGAAGGTCGGGATGCGTGTCAGTAGTACCGGTACATGGAAAGAAGGGGTGGGTGTCAGTAGTATATTGAAGGTGGGGATGGGGGCTAGTAGTATGTGGAAAGAGGGGATGCATGCCACTGGTATTTACAAAGTACCAGGTACTATGAGGTAGGAGCTTCATTTAATGCAAAGTACGATAGTGGAGGATGCCTCCCTGTTTGTCCCCTTGCTAAATACACCTAGATCAAAGTAATACCAGGTGATAAATATTGAAGGAGTAAGACTGAATAGCAGGATTTTCTTTCAAGATATGCATCCATGTGAGTATCACATCCTTGGTCTGAGTTGTTTAATAAAAAGCACACTTACTGCTCTTAGGTAACGACTATCTGTGGCAGCTGGAAAGATTTCTTTTTCCAAAGTGAGTCCGCTGCAAAGGAAAATACGAGAACTAAAACCTTAGCCACACTGAGAGGTTGTTAAGACTGAGCGAATAGAAGAGTGTAGTGTTAACCCCTTATAGTATTTCCCTGAACTCAGGGTGCGCCTTTAGGCAGGGAATATTTTAGTATAGAAGATTACCCAACTCTAATTAGCCAACAAATAAAAGTTGATAAAAATAGATACTTACAGTTCATTGGATGCCTGACTGAAGGCGCGCCACCATGGACTGGCATCTGTAGCATTCGTCAGATTCTTCCCTTCATATTTCTGAAAACATGAATTTGGAAACAAATGCAGGAATAATAGAAAAAGATTGATGGCCAACAGTTATCGAGAATCAAACAGAAAGTCATTGCAACATAGGACATCTTATTGCATACCCAAAGATCTTTCCTTTATCCTGCCAGGTACTCTAAAATATGTTTGTGGATCAAGAGGATAAAAGGTACGCCCGTGTGTTAATCCACATTTCTTTTTCAAGGTCACCTCTAAGCAAAATATGAGCACTCGTTCTACTGTGTTGCCTTTTCTAAAACATAATCATGATGTAAGTTAAACCACATTTACTTGTAAAATCCCACAGGTCATACCTTCCCCTGTCTCCTAGCACCACATGCATGTAAGAACTCATAGGTCAAAGCTTCCCCCGTCTCCTAGAACCACATGCATGTAAGAACTTATAGGTGACACCTTCCCCTGCCTCCTGGCACCACATACCTGTACGAACTCATAGATCACACCTACCCCTGCCTCCTTACACCACATGCATGTAAGAACTCATAGGTCACACCTACCCCTGCCTCCTTACACCACATGCATGTAAGAACTCATAGGTCACACCTTCCCCTGCCTCCTTACACCACATGCATGTAAGAACTCATAGGTCACACCTTCCCCTGCCTCCTGACACCACATACCTGTAAGAACTCATAGGTCACACCTTCCCCTGCCTCCTTACACCACATACCTGTAAGAACTCACTGGTCACACCTTCCCCTGCCTCCTTACACCACATACCTGTAAGAACTCATAGGTCACACCTTCCCCTGCCATCTTACACCACATGCATGTAAGAACTCATAAGTGACACCTTCCCCCGCCTCCTTACAACACATGCATGTAAGAACTCATAGGTCACAACTACCCCTGCCTCCTGACACCACATACCTGTAAGAACTCACTGGTGTCACCTTCCCCTGCCTACTTACACCACATACATGTAAGAACTCATAAGTGACACCTTCCCCTGCCTCCTTACACCACATACCTGTAAGAACTCACTGGTCACACCTTCCCTTGCCTCCTTACACTACATACATGTAAGAACTCATAGGTCACACCTTCCCCTGCCTCCTTACACCACATACATGTAAGAACTCATAGGTCACACCTTCCCCTGCCTCCTTACACCACATACATGTAAGAACTCATAGGTCACACCTTCCCCTGCCTCCTGACACCACATACCTGTAAGAACTCATAGGTCACACCTTCCCCTGCCTCCTGACACCATTTTGTTAGCTGAGCCTCAAACTGCTTCAGGTCCACGGTGGGCGTGATGCGGATGTCAAACCCTGCTGTCAGCTCAGCCGGCACCACATTCATCTGAACACCTCCCTGGAAATTGAGACAAATAACCGTATGATTGGGTGATTTTTGCATAAAGGTGGACATCTTTCCAATGCTCTTAAGATAGACATTTGCAATGCTATTAAGGCTGAATAAAATATCTTCCAAGCTTCATCCCGGTACCTAAGATAATTTTAGATATCAAACATTTCCTATTTTAGCTGCATAAACAATAATTAGCCAAATTTTAAAAAAAGGCAGTATCTGTGAAAATAAATAAATAAAGACTGATAATATAGAGTGAGCAGTCAATATTTTGCTCCAGTTCAAGCACATACATGTACATCAACAAGGAAAAGACCGCCACCTTATAACGTACATTTACGGGTATAGAACCAGTATTGGAAATCATTAAAGGTGAAAATGTGAGAGCCCTTCCAAGTATGGGCACCACAGTCCAATACAGCAGACACGTTTATTATACCATTGAAGAACATATACATGGTAAAAATGAAGCTTTAATATATAGAATAACTGTGTAATCGGACCTAAGTATTCCTATGGGCGGTAAATATAAGTAAGAAGGCATCCATGTAGGGATATTGGAGTGAAGTAGTCAGATTTTTTTTAAAGGTTTCATTAGTCACTAAGAAATTGATAAGCTGTAGATATAATGATTAGATAAGACAACAGATATTAAGGGACAACACAGTACGTGTGCAACAGTACGGGGAAATATATAACAGGGCTAGTGTGAAAGCAAGACTTGTTATAAAAGAATAGATGATACAGCACAGATCATGTAGGGGATATTGAATTCAAATACGACATACCTCTAATTTTGTCAGGTTTACTGTTGTAACATCTCCTAGTCGTAGTCCTGGGTCGGAATTCAATCTGGAAACAGACAGGTCAAACAGTTTCAGAAATCTGATTTCAATAATCAATAACCAATTCGCTCTTATCTTTACTTAACCTAGGGACGGGCCCATTCAGTGCTTTTACATCGCATATTAATACTGACCATTGTGCACTGTTCATAACCTTACAAGCATGGGGTTTGATAATGCATATATCCATTGATATCAGGGTTTATCTGTTAGACATTATGGTTGTAGAGATACACACCTTTTCTCCTCTTGATCCCTAAAGTCCAGGAATTTGTTGACAACTTTTCTCAATTTTTCACCCGCATTGTTTTCTATGAAGCGGGATCCATGACCGGGGTCCCCGATACAGTGCACCTTTATCCCTAGTGACATAAAGAGTAATATATACATATAAGTGAACTTATCAGTGTATTATGCATTACTGTCACAAGATTATCTTTGGGTACTTTTGGATGGCTGGGGTAGTCCATTATTGATGATAACAGTGCATTGATTTGACCTATAGACATATTATACCCAAAAGAACAATCCAGTGAAGCCGTAATAGGCCAGACACTCTATATTTAGTGAGTTACGTGATTAAAAGATTTTAAAGATTATGTTAGAGCAATTTGTTTTGAGTGAAAATTTCACTTGAACTTTAAAACCTGCTTGGTTTGTGGATCCAACAGTGACCAACTGGTAAACCAGAGACAGATACCAAGTATCTAAGATGTTAAAGCCCAGTTAAGAGAGGGCATACATTTAATTTGTATTTTACCATTATACTTACACCATGGACTGCGCTCTCCATAGAATACTGTGAATGCAGGGGTCGGGTTAGCCAGACCTATAAAAGATACACATACAACTATTTAGGGACTGTTTTACTTACAATCAGCAGGAAAAATCAAAATATCAGATTTTCTTCCTGTCTCCTGCTTTGAAGGACGGGATTTATTTCCATACTTAGCCCTTAGGAGCCATGCTACTGGCACAAATGTCTCATATGAGCGTAGAAAAAAAATGGAGCGAATACCGCTACTGAAGTTCTTTATCACTACGTATACATTGCACTGCAGAGAGAGGTTGTGACCCACCATCACCTCTTTCTTCTTTTCTATTACATTTTTAAACAAATTCACATCCATAGTTTTAGTAGTTACAGAAAAACTGAAAATGTAGAATATTCTCTTTCTCACCTTCATCCAGTACAAATCCTACTTTAAGATCCTTGAACTCCTTCATGCGTACGAACACCTCCATACCCAAGTGACCCCCGATCTCTTCATCTAACACAGAGAAAGGAGACGGTTCAGTTTGTGTAAAGAAGTACACATATAGAATAATAAACCCTTTAAAGGCCATATAGTGCATGCCATGCACCCCGAAAAGGGTAGGCAGTATGTGCAAATACAAAATGGTGATTTTGAAAAAGAGACATACACCTGGGTGAATGTTTCAGGACTTAAACGGTTCAAACCCCAGCGTTACTGAATAATGTGACACCCTATGACATACAATGAATTACATGTAGCAGTAGCTGTTTTGGTATAGCATTTACCTGGCACAAAACATAAATGCATAGTCCGTGAGAAATGCTTCCCAGCTGCCTTTAGTCGTCGGATAGCTTCAATGTATCTGAAACCACATATTTGATCAGCCCATTAGCACGATACTGGTATGTCAAATTTATGAGTGCTCATTTTGATAGCATTTATTTCTTATTCCATAGTCATTCACGGTATTCCGGTATATCAAGATAATAGATCTTGTAACACAGTATTGTATCCTATGATAGGATGATATCTGTTGGTTCTATATCAGCAGATAACAACAATGATCCTATACTCACTGAATGCCAACACACTTCATATCTTGGGTGCCGCGTGCAAAGATGTCACCATTCTCATCCTTAAAAGCTGAGAAAGGCTCATACTTCCAGTGTTCCTAAAAGCAGAGATATAGCAGTGATATATAAAGATTCTGAGCTTAAGATTAAATCGCTCTAGGCATGTAGAGGCGCCTTGTCTTTTTGTTTTGTTTTTGCTTTAGCCAATAAAGGTATGAATGTACACTTATTCATATGATGCGCAGTTGTACGTGCTAGGAGACATTAAACGTTCAAAGTTGAGTTTGCAATAACAAATTAAGCTAAAGACAAACAAAGTACATTTTCCGACACGTGGTCCCATGCGTGCACTCGTCAGGAAACACTTGATTGGGGTTTTCTGATGCCCTCCCGCAGATGTTGGCATGGAAATGGCCGTCTGCATACACGTGACGCTACCGTAATCTCCCGCGTATAAGGCGCGTCTTATACGGGGGGTTTTAGTTCTCATTGGATCCACAAGGGGGACACCAAGGCCTTTCTTTTGATATCTTACATGCCCCCTTGGTCATGATAGGACAAAATGGGGCCCAAGGTGGCCCAAGCTACCCATAGGTTTTTGAATTTTGAAAATTCATTAAGTAGAACCAAAGTTATGAATTTTTCATTTTTTTGAGAATTTTCCAAAACTCTAGGTGCGCCTTATACGCGGGCTGCGCCTTATACGCGGGAGATTATGGTATGTCTTTTTTTTTGCTTTAGCCAATAAACTAAGGGATGAATGTCTCCTGGTATTAAAATAGGGTTTCAAGGATTTTCAGATTCCAAAGACCTATATATACATTCCCATACAAAACCAACATTTAAGGGGTTCAAATCCCAAGGATTTGTGGATGTAAAACTTGTAAGGTTGCCTACTTACTGGGAATACAGGTACAACGTCAATGTGAGAGTTGAGGAGGATGCTTGGTAGCTCAGGCTGTGAACCTTCCCACGTCATGATAAACGCCTCCCGCATCGGGTCAGTGTTACACTAAAAACAGAAATTAAATCTGCTAAACTTCGTTTACTTTTAATGCAGTTAAGCTAAAATTCAAACACATTTTCAGCAATATACTAGTATTAGAATTCCGAAACCTGTAAACGTCCGAGTGAAAATAACAGTGGATATTAGCTTCCCGGATCAGGTTACAACCCCAGTTGCACCTTAATAGATGCCCCTTATGCGGGTTCATCTTATACTTAATGTAGCGGTACTACAATACCTGTGACCAAATCTTAGTTTATGTGTTTCCCTTTTCTGAGGTCTATACATACCGCGATTCTTTTGCACGGGAGTCCCAACTCGTCTGACATACGCTTCAAGAACTGGTATGCCGATTCTGAAATAGAAAATCCCACATTGATATACAAATTCCAGCAGTGGTTCAATGATAATGATCCATGAAAATGTACAACCAACATTCACAAATCAATCTTGATTTATCGCTGAACGATATACCGTAATGGTAATTATAATGTGGCTTTGATATGGACATGGATATCAAAGTGGCACGAAGAGTGCAGGTACTGGTAGTTATTATGGTACGTAAAACTTTGTGTATAAGCTACACTCGTATAGAGGTTGCTATATCTTTTTCTTCAAGTGGTAGCATTGTGCATCACTGCATGGAGGACACAATCTCGCTATCACTGTGTGAATTATTGACTTCATACCCCCGTCAGTACCAGTTGCCTCGCTGAGGCTGAGGTTTGAGAAGTTGCAGTATTACATGCAGGGGAGGGCATAAAACATTCTGCCCCCTCCTGAGGGGGGGGGGGTATAAAAACCTTACCCTCTTTTTAGCAATAAAGGAAAATAAAGCCCCCCACGCTACTATTGATTAAACAGGGGCGCGAAAATTCTTCAAGTCTCCGTCTGGGGGGGGGCCAAAAAATGTTGGCAGCCGTCAGGGGGGGGGGGCATTAAAAACGTTCCCGCATCCGTGCAACCCCCCCCCCCCACCTGCTGTTGATAAATAATGACCATTCCCTAAACCAATCCCCACTTGGCAATAAGCGTTTTTAAACGTTTCTTTTGGGGAAACGGACAGATCGCCAATTGGACAGGACGATTCGACAGGACAATTGGACAGGACAATTCGACAGAAATTGAAAGGACAATTGGACAGATTTTTGGGACAATACGGCACGTTCAACTAGACATAGACAGCATTTATAAATTATCATTTAACACTCAAAAACGGTTTTTTGGCATTCCATGATTCTACGGCGTAGGGGCAGTATCAGGCGGGTGAATTTCCACTTTACATTTTTACATTAAATAAAAGTCATTTAAATAGTCAATGGCATATGTGCCATCTTCTCTTGTACTTAGAAGCTAAGAACTACCATTGGTAGGCACTTACCTAATTTTTAGGACTTGGTTCTATGTACTCTAGCTAATGATCTATGGATAGATCTCACAAAACTGATTGATTTTGCTTTTTGAATGAAGTCTTTATGTTAATTTGAAGCAAAGTTATGGCCATTCAAAGATCTGAAATTCTGTCTATCGTTCTGCCACAATTAACCATAGTTAAGAGTTTAATTGTGATCCAGATTTCGTGATCATTCTAGCTGGCATCAGGAGTCATTTAATCAGTTAAATGCCCATTTCTCATGAACTATTACAGCTAGAATTATGATATAAAAAGTAGATCGAAGGTCATCACGAGGCGGATGTGATTGTGCATGTGGTGACCTTGTACAAGGTCAAGGTCATTTTAAGATCAAAGGTCAATGTTGTGAAATTAGGTAAATGACTACTTCCTATGAAAAACTAAAGCTAGAAACTTGATATAAAACATAGTTGAAGGCTTTTTTAGTGATTAGTGTGAACAGGCATGTGGTGACCTTGCCCAAGGTCAAGGTCATTCTAAGGTCAATGTTATGAGATTGGAGTAAAATTGACACATCTCATGATATATCAAGACTAGAAATTTGAGATAAAGAATGGGTCTAAGCTCACCAAAAGACCTTGCATATGGTGACCTTGTCTAAGGTCAAGGTCATTTTAAGGTCAAAGGTCAATATTGCGAAATTAGATAAATGACTACTTCCGTTGAAAAAAATTTAATATCTTTAATTATAGAATATCCTTGGTCAGCAAAGGATCATGAGTTTTAAAAAGCAAAATCTGGTGATGTCCTTTTAGTCAGAGATGCCCTCTTAGTCACTTGGCCTGGTGGGGTATTCACCTGACTAGATGGGTTCACACCTAGCCCCCATGTGCTGTTGAGAAGTCCTCTGCCTCTGCATCACCCTCCCTCTCAGAAGAAGTCCCCTGTTTGTGTACTGGCCTCCCCTCTACTTCATAGAGAAATCCTGCTAGTCAGTCCTCTCTTAAGATGTTCACTAAAAGGACCTACTGGTCAGTACTACAGAAGAAAAACCATGTAGCCCCTGGAGTGAAGGACCTAGGCTAGAGTAGTGGTGCAGTGGGGGTGTGGGGGGGGGGGGGTGGGAGGTGTGGGAGGTGGTCCCAGCCTACCCCTCTCAGAGCTTGTAGGTGAGGATGTTGGGGTTGCTTATAAAACATAGTGGTCCATGTCTAAATGGAAATGTTAAGGCATATTCTATAACATTTTTAACCGTAGAACACGTGCAAACTAGTTATTTTTATGAGCAACTTGATCTTCATACAATAAAATGCCTCCAAAGTTGGGCTTTAATTTCACTTGACCAAACCCTTATTTTTTTCTCAACCAATCATTGATAACTTATATGCATGTGATAGATCTCATCAAGCCCGTTAATATGACACCCTAATTGTCTTGATATTCCAATAAATAGCTTCAGAATCGACTTTTGAAGATAGGTGAGGTAAAAAGTGTCCCTCAAAGGGTTAATCACACTATGAGTGGCTGGGCGGCCAGTACCGCGAACGGGAGTTACGTCAGTGCAATAGATCTTTACATGGTAAAAAAATTCTAGGAACCCCCCCCCCCATATAAATGGTTATTTATTTTCTCAGTGGATTTGCACAGATATCAGAAATGATCCCTGTGTCTATCAAAACTGTGGAATTCCGTGTTTCCGCGGAGGCACGGAGATTTTTCGCGCCCCTTTGATCTATAGCGCGGTGGCTTTTTTGATAAAAAGAGGGTGAATTTTTTTAGCCCCCCATCAAGAGGGTCAATTTTTTTTAGCCCCCCCCCCCTCGGGAGGGGTCTGAAAATTTTACGCCCCCCCCTCAAACCCACCACCCTGTTGATAAATAATGACCATTCCTTGGGCCTTAGCCTTAGGCTTAGGGTTGTGTCAAAAAAGTTATTTTTAAACATGTACCGTAGTCTGGAGTGGGCTGCATTGTGTTGATGCGGAGGTACTCTCTGAAGTTGGCCACAGCCTGTGGCTCCGTGTTTGTGGTGGTCGACATGGTTGAGGCTCTGATCAGGGCTGACCAAGGCCGACTGGAGGTCCGGAGGAGGGGGAGTAGAGTTGTCGATCGGCAGCTGGACGTCAATAGACGGACGCACCGACAGGTTATCGCAAAGTTCATGGGCAAGAGCACGACCGACGTTTCAGAATGGCTGTGTGGGTATAGCTAGATCAGAGTATGAACGGTCTAACTAGGTCAAGTTGCAGATCTGCAGTGAAGGGCAATAAAAAAATATTTTTTACTGAGAATGGCTGAAATATTAAAATCTAGTTGACACATCCTCCCTAAAAATGAATATTTTGTGCGTCTTATATTTTTCCTTGCATGCTTTAGTCTAGAAAGTGGGCGGAGCCAATGTTGTTGTGCTTTGTTGTGGCCATGTGGTCACTGAATGATCTTCACACTAGATGGCAGGGCATTTCATGGGGAGAGTTTCCCTACAGGTTCTGTCCTTAAACTAGTGAAAGGTTGGCTACAAATGGTCAAATGTAATTTATCTTAATGTATACAAAAGACAATAGCATCAGCACTCTTAACTACAGTGGAATTATAAATACAATATGGCTACTAACAAATACAGTAATATGTAAGGTGTTGCAGGATGTAGTTCCACTGACTATTACACCTCTTTTGTGTTCACAGGAAATATATTTATACCCTAGCTCTGCTTGAGTCTGTTGCAACAGCAGATTTGCCTGTAGGTGGTCCATACCGGTAGGCCCAAAGGCTTGTCTGTGATTTAGGCTTACAGGGCACAGAATCATGTGACCTGCCCAGGATACTGGCCTTAGGGAGTGGTCATTATTTATCAACATGGGGGGGTTGGTAGGTTTGAGGAGGGGGGGGGGGGCGTGAAATTTTCACACCCCTCCAGAGATGGGGGCTAAAATAAAATTTGACCCCTCTTGAGGGGGGGGTTAGAAAAATTCACCCTCTTTTTAGCAAAAAAAGCCAGCGCTCTACTAAGAGGGGCGTGAAAACTCTCCGCGGGGGGGGGGGGGCGCAAAAAATTTTGACTGCCAGCAAGGGGGGGGGGGCATAAAAAAAAGAACCCTGTTGATAAATAATGACCACTCCCTTATAGCCTTTGGTGGTCCCACAGATGACCCCCGGTGGTCCCATGGATGCCCCCCATGTTGTCCTGTTGGTTTCGTTTTTTTTTTGTTGTTTTTGTTTTAATGATTTATTTTATTTGGTCCATAACTTTATCACAGCTAGTCATTTCGAAAATTTGGGTATCAGGGTAAACGTAACCCGCGTGCTACTATAGATCAAAGAGGGGTGCGAAAACTCTTCGCGCCTCCAGCGTGGGGGGGCGCAAAAAATCTTGACTGCCGTCGAGGGGGGGGCGTACAAAATTTTTGCGCATCCGCGCAAAAACCCACCACCCCCCCCTGTTGATAAATAATGACCACTCCCTTATAGATCACAGAGGCCCATTAAGATTTTTAGGGGGGAGAGTATAGATCTACGCCCCCCATCAAACCCACCAGCAACCCCCCCCCCCTGTTGTTAAATAATGACCACTCCCTTTAAATAACACTCCCTATTAAATGACCGCTCCCTACTGGTGTGGGGTAGATGGTGTCATTCTGTAGTCCTCAGTCTTGCCCCAAAACCTTTTTGTTAGGTGCATCGTTTCTAGACAATGTCACCCAAAATCATTTACACATACCATGCAAAATATCTCATGGGAAAGAATCAAATTCATTATTCTCAAAGGGAATCATCCATTCATACCTTATTTGGCTTAATCACAAAGTATATGTCAACAAGGTCTATGTTTACATTCAGGTAAAGGGGAGGAGCTTGGCCACTGAGCATGTACACCAGGTCTGCAGTCACACACTTCCTGGATTCCAGGTGAGGGGTAACTGGTGTCATTGGTGTTGGCTGGAATAAACACCTGATTCTCCCTGATAAATGCATGTCAGCATAATCAGACCACTGCAATATCTTTATTGAATACTCAGCTTCAGGCCATAGCTTATTCCCCATGAAATTCTCATGATAACTATGTGTAAATCATCAATCTGCTGGGGTGAGGGGTAACTGGTGTCAGGTTTACCCCTGAGCCTGCTCACCCTTCTATTAGCCAATGCATCAGTGATTATCACACCGTGGCGCCATCTAGGTAGAGCCCATGTTCATGGGGCTAGTGTCTGTGCTCCGTCCAGGTCAATGTTGGTATTTGTAAATTATAGGTCACAGCCTATGGCCTTCACAATCTCCAACCACATTTTCGTGACTTTTTTTTCCTTTTCGGGCTGTGAAACCCCAGCTTGAAGAGCTAAAAATAAATACACGTGGTTTCAAAAGTAGGTCATTCAAAATTGTTTTGCCTCTGTCAAGCTTTATAGATATTGTGATCTTTCACAATACACATCTTTGATACATTCAACCACTTCCATGTTCTATTCATTTCAGCAATTTATTGTCAAGAACTTTATGGGAAAGTGTATCAAAATTGTGCCACGCCCCCTTTTGATGAGTAATTTGTTTGGTGAGACCTTATATGACACATCACCTTAACGCTGGTTCTTTATGTGCTAGTTAGCTAAATTTATATAGGAGGCGGTGATCAGCAAATCAACATCCGCTTAGCCTGAAGATGGCGTACGTAACGGGAGGTAAGGTGATATTTTCCATTTATGATAGTTTCAGGGTATCTATCACACAATTAAGGCTTTTACTTGTGTATATAAACTTACTCTTCATCAGAAAAATGCTTATACTTTAACATCTCGTCCAGTCCATTGGTTTTAGTTGCCAGACATAGATTGGTAACTTGTATTATCGCTCAGGTAAACAACAAGTCATGCACATCTGGTCACTGGTGCCACATAGTGACATACTAAACACAAACATAACGTTTGATGCGTCTGGGCCGCCGTATGCTTCACGAGCGTATGAATATTGGGCAGCGTAGGCACAAGTGCGTAGCACGCGTGCCTACGCTGCCCAATATTCATACGCGAGTGAAGCATACAACGGAACCAGACAAATCAAAAGTTATGTTTGTGCTTTATTATACCCCCCCCCCCACAAAAAAAAATAAAAATGACGATTTTCTAGCTGCAATTTGTCTGCATAGACTGTTCTCCAGTTGCAAATCTCGGGCCTTATCTCATGGATTCATGGATGGTAGAAAATATAGTTCCCCTCATTATTTAGGTGTCACATAGGGAAATCCCGGGGTCACTCAGTGTATCCTTACTGCAGAAGATCTCCGCACTGAATACTACATGAGTTCTGGGTGGATAAATTAGTTAGCTGTGCCCCAGAGGTATTGAGCAAAAAATCCCACGTATATCTTTAGGGGCAACCTCGATTTAAGACATATAAAAAAAAAACTGCGCATCGATCACGAAAATCTGGAATCCTGGCCATAAATGTACAGACACCTGCATAATTGGCATTTTTTGCAGTGAATAAATTCAGTTCAGACCCAATCCAAACAAGCCCAAAAATGAATGGACATCACTGCAATAATTATGTTTTATTTTATATCATATGAATTTATAATACCTAGATCTACTCAGGACCAGTTATGAATTTTTACTGCTAACTATTTTATCCACCTAGAACTCATGTAGTATTCTTTATGGCCAGCATTCCGGCACGGTATTCATTAGCCACACGCCAGCCACGCGGCGGGCGCCACAGGCGCACCTCCTCTCTAGCTGGAGTGCGAGCACGTTCAGGTCCGGGCGCGCGCCGATGGCTGGGCGTGCCGCCTATTGAATTCCCCTCAGATTTTCGTGATCGATGCACAGGTTTTATGCAGGTGTCTGTACATTTATGGCCAGCATTCCAGATTTTCGTGATCGATGCGCAGGGTTTTTTTTATATGTCTTAAATCGAGGTTGCCCCTAAAGATATACGTGGGATTTTTTGCTCAATACCTCTGGGGCACAGCTAACTAATTTATCCACCCAGAACTCATGTAGTATTCAGTGCGGAGATCTTCTGCAGTAAGGATGCACTGAGTGAACCCGGGATTTCCCTATGTGAGACCTAAATAATGAGGGGAACTATATTTTGTAGTGCTAGCTTATATCAGGAGTAGGGTTGTGTTTTGGCACTACTTTTCCGTATGCCCCATGGTCTTTTCCGTATGCCCCCTCCTCTATCCGTATGCCCCCTGCTCTGCATATTTCGCCCGTATGCCCCCATGGTAGGCGTACGGCGATCCTGTACATTTGCTATACAGTATCGTATGGGGGGTATAATAAAATATTATACTACGTTCTCGTAGGAGATTGCGGTTGCAGTTGGAGAAAGCTACTAGTACATGGATTTTAGCCCATTCTAGCATCCAGCATTGTAGTAGCGATGACAGCCAAAAATCAAGACCTCAACAGAACTTCACAATCTATGCATCAACTGAAAGGGCTTAAATTTAATATTTGCGTTTAAAGGCTTTTTGAATTAAGTTGATATTCCCAATAGAGACATTTTTATGGCAAGCTAAAAAATCTAAATATTAATTTCTTTCTGTTAAATAATACCTCTAGATGTTTAAAAATCGCCAAAAATCGCTAAAATCAATTTCTATAACACCAGATCATTCTTAAACAAAAATTCAAGAAGAATTACTGTGTATATTCGTCCTGCTTGGCAAAAACAATATGACTTCTTCATGTGCTCAAACAGGGTTGTCTGACAGAATCACCAAAATCACTTATTTGTTCACTCTCTGAATGGGTAAAAAATATAAAATGCAGTAAACTATAGTGTACCAGTGAGTTAGAGCTATATTTCCCCTTTAATTTGGTGTAACTTTGGTGTAATTCTGTCCAATAGAACCCTCAGAATTGAATTTGCAGTACCAGGTGTTTTGCACTGTGACAGATATAGGGAGTGTTGAGCTGTATTTGGCTGTCATCGCTAATTGAAGTGAACGAACACAGATTAGCAGCCGTGTATCCCCGGGGGAAGGGGGCACTCTAGAATTTATGATACCATCATAACCATGTCATGTGCGTACACCACCCTTGAACCCCTTTCAGCGGGTCAAAATTTACTAAAAACACCCCCCTTTCAGCGGGATGCACCTCCAAAATTGGGAGAAACCATCTTAATTCCCTAATTTACTCATCCTTTTTTGGTAAAATTGTGAGAAACCATACCCCTTTTGGCGGGATATTCCCTAAAAATGAGAAAAATCATGCCCCTTTAGAAGTAATGAACTTCTAATTTTGTCCAAAAAATATAGCCCTTTTCCAAGAAAATTTTCAAAATTTGTTCTTACTATTTAGGCTCAAAAACATACCCCTTTTGGCCTAAAATTGCCCAAAATGCACCCCTGATCCGGGGTCCCGTTCATAGAGCTCAAAAAGTACCCCTTTCCCGCTAGTTTGTGTACACACATGGATACTTTGAAACATATAGGGAGTGCCCCCGCCCCCGGGTGTGTATCATAGGAAACATCAGACTATTCATAGCGTTTAGTCTTAAGTTAAAAGCTGAGAAATTTAAATAATTAAATTTCTAATTAAATTGGATGCTTTCTGTGCTTGTGTTTTGTGTGTGGTCGTCTTGTCACCTCTTGCAGTCTTGGTCTTCAATTTGGACACGTCATTTATGACCCTAAATATAAAAGCAGCCCCAATCATGCGCAACGACAGAGGTTCAAATGGAGAGCCAATACATATCCAAATTCAACCAGATTGTAATCTAGATTAAAAGGGGCACTTGTTCTGTTATACCTTGTCCTTGTCAGGTTATGTATTAGGCCGCTCATAAAAAATGGTTTCTCATCACCAGAGCATGGAAAAATGGTTGATATTCTGAGCCATACGTTGAGGAATTAAGACCCTCCCTGCTTCTTTCCCTTCCGTTTTCTACTCCTATCTGAGCATCTCTGTTTTGTTTTATTTTTATCTTTGTTTCAGAAAAGTTTTCCTCTGACCCTTCATGTTTATTGATCTTGAATTATCCACTCTGATCTTGATGAAAATTTACTTAAACTTAGATGTGTTGACTCAACTGTATCTGGCTTACTGCATACACATGCTGCCTCTGCCTGTAGTGTAGCATCTACCGTAATCTTCCGCGTATATGCCGCGTCTTATACGTGGGGTTTTAGTTCTCATTGGATCCAAGGGGGACATCAAGACCTTTCTTTTGATATGTTACATGCCCCCTTAGTCACAATAAGATATAAGGGGGCCCAGGGGGGTCCGGGGGGCTCAAGCTACACATAGGTTTTTAAATTTTGAAAATTCATTCAGTAGAACCAAAGTTATTAATTTTTCATTTTTTTGAGTATTTTCCAAAACTCTAGGTGTGTCTTATACGCGCACTGCGTCTTATACGCGGGAGATTACGGTAGTAGCAGTAGGCCTAAGAAAATGATTGTTGTTATCGATGTTGCTTGTATTTCAGGTCAGATTGGGGAGCGATCCATTTGGAGAGTCTCAATTATTTCTGAAACCTTCTGGGGAATCATCAACTTTTTTGTTCTATTGTAAGTTATTCACTCCATAATTTTCATTTAAAACGCTTTCATACATCGACCATTTAAATTAATAAAATAAAGGCTGAACTGAGTAGTAGAAGACAATGCACGTGATTGTTATAATAGACACTGGTTCGTAAATCTTTAGATATATTCTTTCATTTATATTGTGTAATCAGAGATATTTACGTCCATGGTGTGGTGAAACGCGCTAATACGGAGATAATGGTGGTTCAGCATATAGATTGATATGTTACTTTCTTTTATATAAAATCCTCTGCACTGGTGATCTAAATGTCATCTTTCTCTGTTGCAGCTTCACAACATTGGTACAGGTAAGAATCTCTTGAGACGATACTACTTCTCAATGTCGTGATTCCTAAAAGCATTAATACATCAATATCTAGATGATAGAACAAGGTCCCACCGCACAGGGAAACTGCACAATTTTGGCAAAATACAGGGAAAAGTCGAGATTGACACACAGGGAAAGGGAAACTGAGTCCTAGTGTGAAAAAAAAATAATGGAAAAACTAGTATCAAACCATAATTTTCTTCAACATCAAGATTAGAACAAGTCTATTGCTGTCCTCGCACAGGGGGATATCCTACTTGACAGATGGAAAATGCAAGGAATTTGTAATAAAAATGTTGGTATGAACACCGTAGAATTTCTAAACGAATTGTTTATACTAGTACTTATTCTCTCATTGAAATATCCAGCCAAATATCGTAACCACTTCACAAAACCCTGTTTTTGGTAGAATGATAGAAGTCTATTTTCTCCTTAATATTCAGCCATCGAAAGGAAAAGCCGAATACAGTAATGGGTAAGTCATCAACATATAATATAGTTTAATATTTTGATATAGCTCCAGAAGCCTACATGAAAGTAGAATTCTCAGAATGATTTACATTACCGTAATCTCCCGCGTATAATTATAGGGCGCATCCTGTGTATGAGACTCGCCTAGAATTTTGGAATTATGGGAAAAATTCATAACTTTTGTTCTACTGAATGAATTTTCAAAATTCAAGAACCTATGTGTAGCTAGTGCCCCCCAGACCTGGATGCCCCCTATTTAATGTTGTAACATGGGAGGGATTATAACATATCAAAAGAAAGCTCTTGCTGTCCCCCTTGTGGATTGAGGGAGAACTAAAATCCTGTGTATAAGAGGCGCTGTAGTATCCCAAAAGTCGGACCATCCCAGAAGTCGGCCGGAATTTTCAAATAATAAATATGAACTTTAACCATTTCATAATTCTACGGCGTAGGGACAGTATCATTAGGATTGTTGTCCTTTCAAGTTCTATAAGAAGAGAGGGATGTTATCATGGTTTTTATGTTTTCAAAAAATTATTTATTTTCATTGATGTTTGTGGCCCATGAGCGATAATAGGCTTAAAACATGGGTTGCGCATGCGCAGCCAACTTCTGGGATGCGCCAACTTCTGGGATACGACAGCGCCTTATACGCGTGAGATTACGGTAGTGTACAAGACTGATGTCTAAAGTCCGATCTGCTTCAAGCAGGCGTTTTCACTGAACTGGTCAAGTCAAGTCGGCCCCAGTTTATGAAAGGTGCCATTTGTTTTAGAAATAAAGCAATTCAGATAATATCTCCTTTTGTAAACCATCTTGTGAGCCACAACTTTAGTTTGCATTTAACAGAGTATAGTCAGTGTGTGAGCCTTGCATTCCTACACAATATTTTGTAACCAATTGATGCCTCTCTCCATAGATCTGGGAGAAGACCCGATGGCCCTGACTTCCCACGAAGGCGGATGGGTGGCTTTAATCAACGGGGAGGTAAGTATGCAACCTGTCTGCAGAAACTACTAGATACCACGTATTTAAGCTCTACCCAGAATTTGTGGATTTTCTAAAATACCCACCTGGAGTTTTAAAATTTCATAACTTATGTTTCGTTCAATGCATATGCAGGGTTCCTACTATTTATGGGTTATGGTTTTAACTGACTTTTACCTGACATTCATCAACTATTAACCCACCAAAGATTAAATATTTTATGGGGCTCATGAAGAAATTCATCCACTCTAAAGCAAGGGTGTTTAAATTTTTTTTTGCAAATTTACGCGAAATCTTGTAAATCACCCCACTAAATCAGACGAAATACCATTTAACTGATTTTTTCCCAAAAATCTTTTTGACTGACTTCTAACTGACCTTTAAGGAAAAATTTCCCTTGAGTGAAATAACTGGTATGAAGAATTATTCATAGTGAATGGATAAGTCTTAATCTGCCAGCATTTATAATCATACCCTGTTGTTTCTCCCACAGGAGGTCCATCTCCTCCCCCAATGGGTGGTGGTGGATGAGGCCGGTAAATGGTCGGCGCTGACTTAATTAGCGACGACCAACCAAATACTGCTGCCACGCCCACACAAGACTCGACCAACAATATCATAACCTGTTTGTAGTTTCTGTCATAGTATAATAGGAAAAGCTGAATTTCTAACTACCGGGGGTAGGAAACTCAGGAAAGTATGTAGCATGTGATAGCAATGTATGTCAATGAAGTTAAGATTATATTCATAGGTGCATATGTGTGTGTATGTTTATGATGAGAAAATGGTCAGTTAGATATTTGACAAAGATTGTACACCAAACCTTGATCAATAGAATGAAACTTGTTGATCAAGAACATATTTTATTAGTCCCATTTATACATAAATCTAACTTGGTTACAAAGGTCCTTGCTATTACATGTATTAAAATACGTGTTAGATGAAGCATTACTTCATGTAATAGACAAATGTCGAGCTGTCTGCGCGTGGCAGCGCTCTATGGGGTAGGGTGTCCATGACCCGTAGTGTGTGGAGTATGACGTGAAGCCGGAAAACCCTTGAGAACCGGCCTTACCGAGAAACCACCCTGTCCCACGGAGATATAGAATTGTGATAATTTGTACAAAGCAGAATGTATATTTTGATGTGATGTGAATGTTACCAACAGGTTGCATACAAAGCCTTTTACATAGATACTGAGATCTTGAGAGGATACTGCCAAATATGGTGCGGTACCATATACTAAAGTTAATGCATTATGAAGAGAACTTACAGTTAAACAAAATATAGCAAGTGGGAATGTTCTTATGTCATTGATCCACAAAGCTATTTGAGCCCACTACTAGTAAATATTAGTTCATTGGTCCCCGAATTGAATTAATCAAGTGTATATAATGTAAGCTGACTGCCTAATCTAAACTTGCTCTCCAGAAAGTTTTAGATAAAGGGCATTCAAGTGAGATTTTAATGGGAGGCAATATGCTCATATATGGGACGAAAAAGGGGCGAAATTTGTGTCTAATACTTGTATTTATATTCATAATTTGCACGTTTAAAAGGTGTTTGGTCAATACAAAACCTATTGGTTTTTCATATTTTCAAAGTCATCGAAATATATGTCTATACTCGAAGACATGCAAATGTTCAGAGATTTAGGTCCCTTCCATCATTAGATTAAATTATTACCTGTATTTAACACTTAACTAAATGTCTGTTTAAATTGTTAAAACATAACCATGGGACGAGACGTCATTTGATTCTAACATACTGTATATATTTATGTGAATAAACAAACAAAAACTTGCACGTGTAACACTATTGACAGCTTTATTTCATTAATTTATATGTCGCATATGCAGCCCCATTGAACCCATAGATACACATTACCTAGATACATGCCATAATGCTCGCCGTATAAGCCAAAGTTTGCGAGTCCGCCCCATGTTAGGAGATAGAATGGAACGTGTTAAACTTTGGTTATCTATTCAGTCTGGATGCACGAGTGCGGCTTATGCGCAGAGCTAATGCAGATAATGATTGTCCCATTCATACACAGTGAAGATAGTCAAAGCATAACTTTTATATAAGCTTCTGTCCTCATTGTTCAATCAATAAGTGGGAGTGCTGAGCCATGACCAAGCACAACAAAGGACAGGCAGCTCTTGCCGACCATTCAATACTAATCTAATATACCGACTCATTTTTTTTCTGTTTATTGCCTACAAGAAATGGGGGGGGGGGGGGCAAAGCTATAGTGAATCCCTTAAAACTAGGTAACAACACAAACGTCTTTTCGCTTTGATGCCCATAGCGAGCTACACCATTATTGAGCATTTATGCTACTGTCAAGGGATCAGTGTTATAAGGAGTGGATAAAACCTTTTACATTTGGACAAATTCATTTACTGTGCATTTTGACATTTAAATCATATGTATCCCATTCAGCACCGCTTGAATACAAAATATATAAACCCCAATTACGATTGATAGAAATACACAGATGTAGTAACGTAAGTAGTAAGAGCAATAATTTATATACACACAAAAAAGAACCATGCATAGGGAAATATGATGAGATGAAGAATAGAAAAGTATGGCTATAAGTAGAAAGGTGTCATTTTGAAGCGTGAGTCGTTGGCGGGATCTCTTTGTGCCACCCCACAGCGTACCAGTAGCTGCATGTACGGTGGCCAGTAACGCTCGTCAGTCTGTACATACGGGTCATCACCGTCAAGGCACTTGTTCATCAGCTCCTGGTAAAGTATAAATGCTGAATGTTAGAACTTATAATGCCAATCATTCTGCAAAAATGCCCAGAAGTTGTCTTTTCCCCCCATTTGTTTTTGTTTTTTTTTAATCCATAATTGTTCATACATAAACTAAGATGGAAATACAAAGAAAGAACCAGTTAACATTAACAAGTCGTGAGAAAGGGAAAAACTGCACGAATTGCCGTGGACATACCTACCCCATATTTCCCATAATCATACTGTTTCAAGTTTCCCGAGCCCCTAAATGGTAAAGCCCCTAGTACAAATGAACTGTTTAAAATGGCAACATTTTCTGAAGTGAATGACTAATTTGTGATGGATCTCAAAGTATTACCTGGATGACAACTTGAAGGGGTAGAACTGCGGCTTTACTGCTAGATACCTTCCTCTGTATCAAAAAGAGAAAATATCAGTCACCTTTCTTTCTATCTTTATGTCTCGATATAGCAGTCTTCAATAAGTCGGTTGCCTCACTTATCGGCGGGATCAATCTGTTAACACGTTTTGATTATGCCCACACAGTAACAGATACATAGCATTTCTGCTTAAGGAAACCGGCCGATCGAGGAACCGTCCAATTTCTAAACGAAACAGAGGTGGCCGATATATCGAGATTTGACTGAGCAGTATACCTGCAACACTCGCTTTTGGAATTCTATGCAAACTCAAATCCATAGGTCTACAGATGTTCAACATTCTCAGATATTTTTCCAGTAATACAAGAACATATTTTGGAGCACAGGCCAACGTGGCGGAATACCTTGGTCAACATTCAGTCTCTCCGAACCTCTCGAAAAATGCACCAGCATCATAGTTTTACATACCTTGGAGGCCCAATGGCCGACTTCCTCATTGGTTGGACGTGGGAAGTGTTCCTCAATGAATCTACCCTGAAAAGGGGACAAATCAAGAATACGTTTACGACATATGGTAATGACAAAAAAGCATTTTCGTGAACCATATCATGGACATGTGTAAGAAGGTGCGATACAAAACAATTTATCAAGAATATCAAATCGTGAATTTCAAAGCTTAACTCAAGCATTCTAATAATGACTGTTCATTATATCTCCCAAATGCCTTTGTATGAGCCAGAATGCTGACAAGTGAAAGAGCACTCACCAGTCGCTTCATCAGTTTCCGGTGATATTTGTCAGCCGTTTCTTGCTTTTGCTCAGCAGTATTTATAAGGCTGTAAAACAAGTGGAGATAGAACTTTGTTACTGTGAACTTGTGTATTCTTGGGAGTAGATGTAAACATAGAAAAGACTGAAATAGTTAAGTTAAATGCTCGCAAATAAGCCGCGTCTTATACACAGGGTACTGCAGTGTGCCCGCACACGATCTTTAATCTCATAGTAACAGGTACTGATCAGTAACGTACTGAACAAAAATTTAAGTAAATAAAACTTAATGCCATTTACCTCTCATTTGGTTCAACATGCTCTTCCGTTGACTCTAATTTTTCCAACCGCGTCGTCAGTGCTGCATTAAATTGTTTCCGTTGATCAATAAGTAGTTTTTCCCTGAGAGTAAGCAGAAAAAAGCAAAGTAGCATTATTTTGTTATTATCATTTACACATCATAATAGCGATTGGTAGAAAAGAATAAAGAAAAATGTGAACATTAAAAGTTGGGTACTACTAGTACGGATTCTTTACTTCCATTGATTTCATACTATGGATACTATAATACATCATTACACCAAAATAATTTCTAGTTACGAAATATAAATTTGGCAGGGTAGGTCGTACTTTTTCATTGGCATTAAATTTTGCCTTCGTCTTCAAGCCACGTCTTGTCAATGAAACATGATATATCAGGGATGTGATTTCATGTTTGCCAATGTGTAGGAACCTTGATCCGACAACACCACTGTGGCTCATTTAGTGCTTCATAGCCTCAAAATATCAAAGACAGCCCCCCCCTATAAATGTTAACAAGTTTTCTCATTGGATCTGTGAAAATCACGAGGGTCAACTTTTTGACCCTCAAGTGTAGGAAATCCTACAGATGTAGGAGAAATCACATCCCTGTATATGTATAAGATAGACTGCCATTCGGGTAGATGACGTAGATGTTTCTAGTCAAGGTGTGCCTTATGAACGAGGTACATGTCTCTCACAATTCAGTACAGCAAAACAACTTCAAAATGTCAAACCCTTAATGTGATAGACATACTATATGATTTTGTCTAAGTCGGTGTATGTTTTATAAGTAAGATGCATCTTATATTCAATCATTTACAATGCATACAATGTAAACGGCCCAGGCCACTGGATAATATTTGAAAATTGGTGGCAATTTTGCTTCTAACTTGAGTATTTGAAAATATCTCTCGCCATTTGAAAGGTAAAGCTAAGATATGGCAGGCCTGTGTGTGAGGGGGCTATGCCGGCGATTAATATTTCATGTTGGCGAAAGCTGATGCGTTAGCATCATTTTGACAACATTGATACTGTGTACGCGAGGTGATAATCACTTACTTTTCAATGCTTTCCTTGGTTTCTTTCCTTTGGGTTTTGATGTATACAAGTTCACTGTACAGTCCTGCTACAGACTTCTCCAAAGCTGCCAAACATAGCTGTTGCTGGATGGCAGCACTTTCCGGTAATACTAAAAGGACAGAAAAGAAACGTTTTAAGAAGAGGGGGTGAATATTAAAGGCAGTGAAGAAAGTGACTGAGAACAAACTTTCCTGAATGCTTAATTAGAACCTATAGCTTTCGTATAGGAATGTAAAGGTCTTTACAACCTACGAAATCAGGGAGGCAGGTCTTTAAAATATTTCTGAAGAACCGTGAAAAATTAATTCTGATTTTCACACTGGTAGCAATAGTTTGTTCAATGCCACATACCAAGAAGCTCAGCGTCCTTGTACGCTTGTGTTGTTCCTTCCAGTAATTTTTCCTTGCTTTTCTGTATCGCTAGGGCAGATTCTAACGGACTGCCGGCACGCATCACCTTTCGTGTCTCTACTAACTCTGCCTGCACCTGAAAGAACATTGCTACCTTACACCTTCATAATCATACTGGTATATCGAAACCTAACAATCATGAATACCACATGCTTTATATCTTTCGTTCTACAACATACATGCAAACATGGGGCTTATAAACAACCAGGGATGCCACTCACCGATCCCCAAAAATTCGGAAATCCTCCTAATTTTCTCAATTTACTATAGGAAATACCTTTAGGAAGGAAAATCAAAAATTCGGAATTCCTAAAAAGTTAGGAAAAGTGGCATCTCTGAAACAACTATTTATCCCCATAGAAGACTACTAAACCATCAAAATTCAGGCCCCAGATGACTTATATAGCCTTCTCCCAAAGTCTGGGTGTGACTTATACACAGGTACGGCTTATATGCAGGAGTTTACAGTGCAGTAGATAAATACCTGTTTCAGTTTTGCCCAAGATTCTGCACAATCCTGTTGAAGTTTGAGTATGTCTTCGGTAGGGATGGAGACAACACTCGGTGACGACTCGGGCATATAAGACTGTGCATGCTGTGCAAGGGCCACCGCCTGGAATAGATTGATACAGCGGTAATATATTAGGCTAAGAATTAGAATCAATATCAACAGTACGCTAGTCCCACATCAAGGTTCTACTACGCTACATAGGATGCCAGTGCTGGCCAAGAAATGGCCTGTCAATCATTGACCAACTAATTCCAAAAAGTGACCAAAAGTAATAATTTTCCCTGACCAAATTTAGATACAAATGAACATATTAAGATGGAGCAGGCTAGGTCAAAGACCTAAAAGACCCGAGTTATTAATGCAATTTTCAAGTAAGTTCATGTTGCAGTCATTTAATGTACATGTGCCAAGTGGTCAGGGATGGACTATAGTTTACAGTCACATGTCTCTATGCTAACATATACTGACATATGTTGACTAATTGCTGACAATTAATGGGTAGTTACTAACAAATTTTGACTAATTGCTGACAAATAGTGCATTATTACTGACATATTTTGACTAATTGCTGACAAATAGTGCATCATTACTGACATTTTGACAAATTGCTGACTCCCCCCACCAGCCCCCATTGTAAAAATATTAAGTCACTTTTATATCTATACAATTTATAGCATAACACTTTATCTGAACACACTACAGGGATAGACACTAACTTTTTTAGCCACTGGCCACCCAGGCCAACAGCCTCTGAAATCTATTGGCCCGTGGCTAAAGCTGTTGGCCCGGGATTTGTGGCTGGAAGAAAACCTGTATTACTGGTATATCAAAAACAAAAAAAAAGGTTGAAAATTTGAGGTACCTGGTACACGAAAATACCAAGAAAAATACCATAGTTATGAATTGTCTTTAGTCACAAAATCAAATGAGGATATCCCACTGGCCACCCGGGCCAGTAAGAAGGTATTTTTTGGAAAAATTACTGGCCAGCACTCAAAACTACTGGCCATTGGCCACCGGGCCAGTGTTAGTGTCTACCCCTGCACTATATGACTGAACACTTTTTGCTGCATACTTTTGATGTATCATACTTTGACATTAACCTACTTCTTCTTTTTAGCAAAAGCGTGTTATGTGTTAAAAAATAAAGTACAAAAAATATATACCGTTAGAAAGTTTAAGTTCAACACACATTTCTTACAGTGTAGGGGAGGGGGGGTCGTGGTGGTGGAGAGAAGCTAGAAAGTGTAAGTTCAAAACAAATTTCTTACAGTGTAGGGGGGGGGGTGTCTTGGTGGAGAGAAGCCAGACAGTGTAAGTTCAACACACATTTCTGACAGTGTAGGAAGGGTGGGCCGTGGTGGTGGAGAGAAGCTGGAAAGTGTAAGTTCAACATACATTTCTTACAGCGTAGGAAGGGGGGGGGGTCTTGGTAGGGGAAAGAAGCCAGAGAAGCAATGGGCCGTGCTACTCATGGCCTTTATACCAGCTCCAACAGCGTCCCTCTGTCAGCTATGTACAGGCAATCAAAGAGGCATTGGGCCGTGCCAAGGGATTACAGTCTATGTGGGGTGATGTGTGGAGGGTAGTATCACCCTGTTAGGCCATGTAATTATAATTACCGTAATCTCTCGCGTAGAAGGCGCAGCCCGCGTAGAAGGCGCACCCCCAACTCAGGGAAGGCAGATTCACGTAGAAGGCGCATCTGCTGCTCCTGAATCTAATATTTGAAAAACCCGCGTATAAGGCGCACCCCTAACTCAAGGAGCATGGTCCACATAAAGGACCCAACCCAAAGGGGCATTTCAAATATTAACTACAGATATCAATACCCCATCTGGTCATGTATTTTCTTTAACCAAAGAAAAGGTGTAGTTGATAGCATAGTGCTCTATATGCCCATAAACTACTGAATGAAGCATACCATTCTGCTCATCAGAAAGTACATTGGGAAATATATGTACACCCCACTCACTGAGACCTTTATCAATTATTCTATTGACCTTTTAATGAAGAGAATCCATGCAGCCTTATAATAAATAATCCTGCCCTAGTGGGTGCTGCCACCTGGTGTTAATATAGGAAACACTTAAGGACATACAGAACATAACACCAGATGGCAGCAGCACTACTATGACAGGAGATTTTTTTGATGCTGCATCTTTTGATTCTCTTGATTAAAAGGTCAATAGTATAATCAATAAAGTTCTCAGTGAGTGAGCTGTACATATTTTTCCAAAGACTTTTATGGCTAACAGAATGGTATGCTTCATTCATTAAATTATGGGTATATAGAGCACCATGATATCAACTACACCTTTTCTTTGGTTAAAGAAAATATATGAGGGTGTGTACCTGATTCTAAATTGGGAGTTGGAGGTACCCCGCGTATAAGGCGCACCCCCAACTCAATGCAGCCTTGCTCCCGCGTATAAGACCCATGAACGATCTGATTCGCGTATAAGACGCGCCTTATACGCGGGAGATTACGGTACTTGGATAACGGAAGTTTTAGGTCCAGAATTCCAGCGGCCAGAGGCAAAAAAATAAAAATAAAAAAGGGCATAAAAATACTATTTTTGCCATAAAAATTTCACCTTTAGACCATCAAAGGTCAAATATTAATAAGTTTACTGGAAGGCAAGGAGAAAATGTAGGTAATTAGCTGATGAACATGAACATTTTTTCCAGTATTTTTCTTGAAAAATCCCAGCGGCCAGAGGCAAAAAAATAAAGATAAAATTTTGTTTTTCCATTTTGCTAAAAATCCCAGCGGCGGATCCGTAATCCAAGTTATTATAATGAAATCGCCTTACGAACAGCCTTATAAATAACAAATTATAAAACATCTTAAAAAGAAGCCTTGTACACATGTATTAATTTAGATTGGAACTATGTTTACATTAGCAAGACACAAAAAGCATTGCAAAATCAAACCAATCTACAGCAATGGTCAATTCATAGGTCACATAACCCTTTCCAGCAAAAAAAAAAGAGGTGACTAAACCTATATTAGACCCGAGTTCGGAACTCGGGTCTAATTAAATACCGATAGTTTAACCTTGTTAAAAACAAAAATACCACATGCACCTACAAATTCTTGCCTAACGCCAAACGACTCGTGCTGATATTTCTTGAGATTCCCTGACAACTTTATTTCCCCTGACTCTCCCTGAACTGTGGGAACCAACCATAAACCATCTTGGATCCTGTTGAAAGTTAAAGTTCTGTAGTATACTGTGTATAAACTATTGAAGGTGTATCTTATACATAAGGATGGACCCCTAGCAGGTCCAACAGGATTATTTTGAGTTCAGGTGCGCCTTACACGCGAGGTACATATGGTATAAAATGGTGTTAAGGTGGCCCAAATTAGAGCCCAAGTGCGCCTTATAGTAACGGTACGAGGTGGGGATGGACCTTGCAATGCTGGCTATTGCAGTTCTCTCAATTTTACTGGTATTGTAATATCCTACCTTTTCAAGGAGTTGCTGTTGGGATGTCATTGTGGATGCCCTCAACAAACCTGAAAATGTGAACAAACAAATCAGCGGTTAAGGCTGGGTAGATGTCCTTTATAGACATTGTTAAGCTTCTACCGTAATCTCCCGCGTATAAGGCGCGTCTTATTCGTGAATCAAAAGCCTACTGCACCTTATGGAGCTTTCCAAAAGAGGGGTGCGTCTTATAGGCGGGGTACTTTTACTATAGAAAAGTACTAAACTCTCAAAAATCAAGCCCCAGGTGCCCCTTATAGTATTCCCCTGAACTCAGGGTGCGCCTTATACGTGAGGTGCGCCTTATACGCGGGAGATTACGGTACTCCACTTTATCGTGCGTCTATGCTAACACCAAGCGTTTTAGTTAAAGTAGGTCCACCCAAATAATTAATGTACTCTCACATATGCTAGGGCCTTAGTGTGAGTGATTGATTTACAATTTTAACCATGCATAGTTTGACATCCTCACTGGACTATTTATATCTGTCTATGATATTTCCTGGTGGGACTTTCTCTAGCACATCTTTTTGAATGAAGCAGTTACTGGCTGGCCCCTGTGTCAATGATAATTGATTGATGTGCATTGTATATTCCCAAATGGTAAGAGCATGCTTAATGGTCTGTTCTCTCCTGACTGTAATTTTGTCTTTGGTTCGGCCTTGCACTAGTTATGTCGCTGTACCAGGCCAGGTGCTCTGTTTCCCTGGTTCCGGTCATGTTGGCCTTCATATTTAGTCTGGACCTGACCAGTTCGGTTCAATGTCCTCAAGTTTACCTTTCAGCCAGCTTCAGGAATATGTTGGGAAATCCTCACAATTTACTTCAGCCTTAACTGAGTCAGCATTTTACACCCCTTCCAGTATTTACACTAGATGTCACCAGGTGGCAGCACTACAGGGTTTGAGGACTTGCACAGATAATACCTGTTAGTTTTGAGTCATATACATGTTACAATGCTCTTTTAAATCACAGAATCACATAATGACATATGTAAACAATGTCTACAATAAAGGATCATGTGGTCAAACCATGTAGTATTACTACTGATGCACTGTAAGGGAGCAGCTGGTGCTCTGACACCCGTTTTGTGACATTCAAGAAATTATTATATAGAATTCTCTGACCAATTTCCCAAATGGTAATTCAACTTACCCCGCGTATAAGACGCACACCAACTTGGGAAAATGCTATAAGGCGCATCCACAACCTGATTCACGTACAAGACGCGCCTTATACGCGAGAGATTATGGTAGTAATCCAGTCTAATGAATGCATGACCAGTGAGTCCACAGTGTCATGGCAAGTTTCTGTGGATCTTGCTAGCTGTAAATGGTTGCCATTATGTCAACCTTATCAAAGTGATTTTCCACAAATTCCTCATTGGTGGTATTGGAGTATGCAGTTGGCCTTGTTGGATTAGACCATGCCTTCTCTCATAACCTGTGATGGGCAGCTTTCAGCAATATGGGCGTCCTCTTACTTGAATCTGTTTTCCAGTCGGTTCCTCTGGGTTCATGCACTTCCTCCTTCCTTGGAGTTTGGTGCATGCAGCTGTGCAGCATCTAGGGTGGTAGAGCACTCAGATGCAGTCTGAGGCTTTTTATGTGGTAGGTCAGACTTCCTCCACTGGGAGCACGTGTTTGACTAGGGATGTCATTGACATCCATTTTTTTCAGATTTCGATTGTCACGATTTTTTTGTCTCGATATTCCGATATATCACGATATTCTGATGCATTAG
This sequence comes from Acholoe squamosa, assembly GCA_949317995.1. NCBI lineage: Eukaryota > Metazoa > Annelida > Polychaeta > Phyllodocida > Polynoidae > Acholoe > Acholoe squamosa. Next base: position 104,897,131 of record OX439035.1, on the reverse strand, counting down.
AATGCAATAATAGATCCATTTTACATGTCTTAAATCTGTAAATCTGTGTAATGTTCATTGATTTGTGCATGGCAGTGTTTGTGGGAAAGTGAGCTTTAGCACAAGGTTTACCCAGAAAATTTGGCTACCGGTATGTCCACATTTAAAGTGTTTTATTGGGTCTGATAATACAATACAATCAAGAGAGAAAGTAGAGTATTAAACCTAGCCTGGGCGCCTTGCCCTCCTTACTCTAGGACACCATTCTGGTCTTAAAATTATGAAAACATCACAACATCTTGGAAATGAATCAGTTCTGTGATAATGCAATCATTTTCTTACAAATAAAACAGTGCTAGCATTGAAATCCATTGAAAATTCAATGTTTTATGTCAAGTGTGCTTTTTCATCATTCTTTGTGGAAACACTCTCAAGACAGCCCGCACACAATCTCCTCCTGTACAAAAACTAATGACACTAGTGTAGGGGCAGTAATTCCCTGTACTCCGTTTAGGGATGCCACTCATTGATCCCAAAAAATTGGGAATCCTCCTAATTTTCTCAAATTACAATAGGAAATACCTATAGGAATGAAAATCAAAGATTTGAATTCCTAAAAAGTTAGGAAAAGTGGCATGTCTATCGGTTGACTGACCCCTAGGGGTGGGTAATCACTGCCCCATAGTGTGTATCATACCGATCCAGGTGCGGTTGGAAGGTGAGAATGTCAGGCCAGGGGATGTAGCTCAGTGGTAGAGCAGATGCTTGCAAGTTGTCAGACCCGGGTTCAAGTCCTGGCATCTCCAGAACGTTTTCACTGACCGCTACATTGGTGGAGACACCGGGCATCTAACGCAATCATGAGATCAAAGATGCCTGTGCCTGCACGTATCTTAACATGATCGTGACAGATTGAGGACTCAGGACCTGGGCCGGTATGATACAGATGATTCTTCGACCAATCCGTTACTGGTAGGGCCTACCGGTACATCCACTGGGAAGTCAGGAGTGCCCCACACTGCTTGATAAAGCCTCAATTTATAGGTAACTGGTTTAAGGGAGAATGCCGGGTGCTAGTGAATTATGGTGGTTGAAGCTGATGCCAGTGATGGGGAGGAGTGTAGGGGCAGTGATTCCCCGTACCTGGGTACTCAGTCGACCGACCCCCAGGGGCGGGTCTCCGGGTAATCACTGCCCGCTAGTGTGTATCATACCGATCCAGGTGTGGTTGGAAGGTGAGAACATCAGGCCACGGGAAGTAGCTCAGTGGTAGAGTGGACACTTGCAAGTTGTCAGACCCGGGTTCGAAACCCAGTGTCTCCAGAACGTTTTCACTGACCGCTACACTGACCGCTCAGAATAAAGGAGGAGAGCAGGCCTTCCATGATTACATCGAAACAAGTCTCCCAATCATTCAGAACATAGCTGGGGGTAGCGATTTAGACGATATCATATCTGTTAATGAGGTGAAAGAAGCCTTGAAGACACTGAAGAATGGAAAAGCCACAGGGCCTGTCCTTATCAACAATGAGATGCTTAAGTTTGGGGGAAAATATCTACATTCGGCCATCACGAAATTATTCAATGTAATACTATCCTCAGGTTGTTACCCAGCAAACTGGAAGGAGAGCCTAATCACTCCTATCCACAAAGCAGGGGCCTCAGACATGCCAGAAAACTATAGGGGGGTAGCGGTGGCAGACTGTCTAAGCAAAGTATTCTGTAAAATCATTAATGACAGAATTGTTGACTATCTGGAGGGGAAAGACTTCTGGAGTATAAATCAAAATGGCTTTAAGGAAAAGAGAAGAACAGAAGATAATATTATGATTCTCAACACTCTATTCAACAAATATGTAAAAAATCAAAAGGGCAGGCTCTACATAGCCTTTGTTGATTTTTCTAAATTCTTTGACTCAATAGACAGACCAAGCCTTTTCTACAAACTCCTAAAGGCAGGAATATCAGGTAACACATATCGAGTCATTAGAGCAGCCTATGACCGGAACACGTATGCTATAAAAACTGACTGTGGCATAACTGAGAGCTTCATATCAACAACAGGTGTAAAACAAGGATGCAATCTTAGCCCTATTCTATCAAACCTATTTCAGAATGACCTCCATGAAATGTTCGACAAAAACTGTGACCCTGTTAATCTTGGTGATATATCTATGAATTCACTCTCATGGGCAGATGACTTAGTCCTGATCTCCAGATCAGAAGCTGGCCTTCAGGAGAGTCTGAACAGGCTTGACAGATACTGCCAAACGTGGACTCTCAGTTAATACGAAGAAAACAAAAATTATGGTTTTGTCTCAAGCAAGGGAGATGTCAACACAAATCTTTTTTCAAGATAATTTACTAGAATGTGTGTCCTTATATAAATATTTAGGTTTACTTCTATCTCGGGATGGGAGTCTAAAGAAAATGAAATCAGAAAGGATTTTAAAGGCAAAGCGTGCATTATTCTCTATTAGACAAGCCTTGAGTACATCGCAGAATGTATCCACTAAATTGTTTATGTCCCTGTTTGACAAGCAGATAGACCCTATCCTTTTATACGGATGCCCAGTATGGGGTATGCCATCTAGTAACTGTTCTATATCTATAAGTGGATCTGAGGTAAAATCAAAAAGAGATCTGTTAACACTATTTAAACTGTTAGGTGTCGAGGATATAAACATATTATCTTGTAGATTCTATAAGAAGACACAGGTAGCTTATGTGACTCTAGCCAATATCTGTGACAAAATCAAAATCCTGTCTGCGTACAGAAAGCAACCGGTAACTCTTATAATTGAGGACTTAACCTCTGAAGGCGTCAGAAAGACCTGTCCGGTAGAAGTGTTTTACTCTACAAGTTGCAAGTTTGCTCTGGGTATATCAAAATATGCAAGTACTACTCTTGCACTAGGCCAGTTAGGGAGATTTCCTATTGAATCCAAAATAATCGTACTGAACATTCTATATTGGCTGAGGCTTGAGCATGGATCGAAAAACCCTATTCTAAATGAGGCCTTCTCTACCATGAAGAGTGAAAACCACCAATGGCTTAAAGATATCCAATACCTCTTGTTTAAAATTGGTTGTAAGAATGTCTGGCTCGATCCTTATGTTTGGTCAAAGTCCTCACTCAAAAACAATATAAAGAGAAGGTTAAATGATGCACATATTCAGAAATACAACCAGTACATTGATAACCCAGAGAATACTAGCAAGTGTAGAATTATCAAGATGTGTAAAGATGATCTCAATGACATTTATGAAGAGCGTGAATACCTAACGCATACAGAATCACCTACAATTAGAACCATTATTGCTAAACTCCGGACTGACAATAACTGTACACTTGACAGCCTGTCAAGAAGATATAGAGGAAAGAAACCTGTCAATTCTAAGTGCACATTCTGTAATGCTGTGCAAGATGTCAATCATGTCTTCTTACATTGTAACATGCCTGAGATGAGAAATGCACGGTCAGTGTTTGAAACAAAATACCTCAAGTTCGTTGATTACTATAAAAGACACGATGACAATAGGAAACTTTCTCAAATACTAGCAGTGGCCCCATATTGCAAATCATTTAAAAGGCCAGGGGCTGTGAACTGTATATACTCATATATAAAATCTGTCTACAACATTGTAAATGAAAACCTGGTGCTGACATAATTAAGTGTACCTGTACATTAGTCAATAAAGCCATCTTGAATCTACACTAGCATGATAAATCCAACTGATACATGGAGAGAAAATGTTATGCTTCCTTATGACTGGCAACAGATAGCTGTAAGATGAAAATTCAAATTTTCATTTTCTTGGATTCTCACCAGGACCCCCTCCTTGGGGAGATTCAGCCTTCAGTCAAAAGCTAGCTGTTCCTCACTCCTTGCATCATATTATAAATTCATGGATTTGGCTATCAAACCCATATCAAATCCTAATTCAAGCAAGCACATTACTCACACTTCTGTAGCATTGGTAAATTATGTTTTTGGAATTTTTGGGAATTTTTTTTTAAACCCCTGCCAAAAAGTGCCATGCCTACTTTGTGAGTGGATGTCACTGACATAAGAACTTTTGTGAGCTACAGATACATTTGTTTGATATTGGCCTATAAATACACTTGTAGAACTACTCCCAGTCAGTTAAATAGATCTCTTACTTAGCTAGACTTTCTAGTCAGAGACTTTAACTTGTACACTTAATATCAACTGCGATTTCACATCAAAACCCACCTTTACACAGCTTCAAAGGGCAACATGTTGTTTTGAAGATTTCAGCTCTCCCGCCATCTTCGAGGTTTTGGCTGTTCCAATGATGAGATGTGCCACTTGAAATATTATATGTAAGACGAATATATCTTTGTTATAATTTCATTAAAAACAATAGTGAAACATATCATTACTGACATAAAATCGAAAGTACGTACTTTAAAGTTGTATCTTATAATTTGCTTATAGAAAAGAGTGAAAGATCACATTTTTGTCAATTATGCAGAGGGTGCATATAGGTGCACGCACCTGCTGGAAGAGCGTCCCGAATAACACCTAATAAATATTCAAAATTAACCCAGAATTCAACCAATCAGCTAACCTCTTGGTGACGTGTACCAAATGGGAACCAATCAAAGTGAGCCAAAACAAACCCGGCCCACTTTCTCTCCAGTGAAGATGGCGTCGGTTGAGGTGGGTACTCATTTCACTTAATTTTGGTGTAGAATTTGCACCTCTTATATCCTAACTGTTCGATGAATGCACGCGACAGTGCCACCTTTTTATAGAGCAATATGTCAAGCACCTCTTTATGCACTTTAAATGTAGTTTGTACGATGTTTACCTAACTTTTCATTCATTTGTTTACGTCTTGTTAGTGTGTCATTCAGAAAGTTTTCGGCAGAATCGGGGCAATCGGCATCCTTCCTGGGGTATCTTGACTGTGACCAACACCGAAAAAAAAGACCAAAGTTCACTTAATTAGCTTGCTCGTTATGCCACTTACTAATTGCTATTGAATGAAGTTGGACATTGAGATTCTAATATCGAAGAAATAAACGGGTTTTGATGGTGCATTTAGCAGTATTCAAGTGTTCTACGTGTAGACGTATTGAATGAGTGGACATGACGCGAAGCAGGTGCCCGCTCGTCTTGAGACTTGGGCCGCTTCACTGACTGACAACTGACATGGGTGCACACAACTTTGTTTTGTCAACAGGTGCGCCACTCCCACCCCGCCAGTCCAACACCAGTCCAGTGTTGAACAACCCAGACATCAGACTTTGTTAACTGAACCCCTGTAGTTTTGACTCAAATGGTACCAAACTGCACATTGAGATGAGATGTGTATTCTGGGCTTTGATAGTTCATTCATTGCAATACTATGCCAATAGACCTTTTTCAGCGAATGTGTATTCACACCCACATCTCGCTCTGGCCACGCACCAAGCCAAGGCTGACTACCCTTGGCCTTGCATTAGCCCAGTTTTGCGCTTGGGTGATCACAGCCCCAAAATCATTCACTTCTCTACCAAATTGAACTGGCCTTTTAGTAAAACTAGAGTTTGGGCAAGTGCAATGCCCTGGCCCAGGGCAGAGGTGTTGGGTCACATATGTATGTTTCCTGTCCAAGGCAGAGGCCTGGTGCAGTGGTGGACATTTTTGTTGGGGGTGAAATCAGAGACGTAGAGAAGGGTGAAATAAATAAAAAAAAATCTGAGTTCTGAGGGGTTTTTTTTGGGTTTCTTTTCAACTTTTTGCCTCTCAGTAGATCTACTAAATGTTAGGTTTCTCAAATTTAGAATGCGATGGCAGATCCGGTCAGCGTGATCGGCACGACCTCCAGCCACCCTACCATGTTCATGACAAAAAAGAAATTTCAAGTCTGAACAAATTTAAATCCCACCCTCTGGACAGGAAACGGATACTGGGGTATATTTGTAAAGGCTGACCCTGTGGGGGGGGGGGGGGGCTAAGAGAGTGGTCATTTTTCAACAGGGGGCAGTGTATTTTTACACATGTGTGCCAATATTTTTCGGCCCCCACAGGCCGGTTTCTGGAACGATGGTACCAAGGAACGATGGTACCACTTCCCAATCCTGAGGAACGATGGTACCATTTGAAAGGAACAATGGTACCATGTCCCTGCATACTTTATATGTACATGTCTAACCTTTTCCAGCTACATGTACTTCTTGAAGTTTACTTGATAATTTAAGCATGGAAATGGGTGGTGTTGATAACAAATAATGAAAAAAAGAAATTGAAATTTTTCTTATTTTTCTTCTTTCTTTTTTATTTGTTCTTTAATATATCCATTCATATCCATCACAGCAGTGACACTGACACTGACTTGATAAGAATTAATTCCTTCTTCATGGTACCATCGTTCCTCAAAATATGGTACCATCGTTCCCTGGCACCATCGTTCATGTAATCCACAGGCCAGCCTCCCCCCCACTTGGAGGGGTCCATAAAATTTTGTGACCCATTTTTGAAACGTGTAGACTTTTTGCACTAAACGGTGGGTGAAATATTTTAAGCCTCCCAGGCCAGGGGCTGGTTTTTTAACCCCCCCCCCCCCACAAAAAAAAAAAAAAAAAAAAAATCATGACAATAAATGAATGAATCAGGGATGTAAGTCTTCAGGATTTATCAGGATTTCCTGATTTCTGAAATTTTTGAATGACATTTATTTTCCTTACATGAGTGGTAATGAGGGCTGTTTGTGAAAAATAGAAGGCTTTTATATAAAGTGAACTTATGGTTCCTGATTTTTGCCTATTCCTGACTTACATCCCTGATGAATAGATATGACCACTCCCTAAGCAAAAGTTTAGGAGTGGGGTACTTGGTGCCTCCTGAGGATTGCTCAATAGGCCCTCGATTAGGCTCTATACAATTGATTAAGGAATTCTAATGATAAAATAGAGTAAAAAGAGGGAATTTAACATTAAAAAAATAACTTAAGTAGACTGTAGGGATTTTAGATAAATATATATGAAATGACAGGAATCTTGTTCAGAAGAAAATCAGAAACTCTCATGTGGATCTTCATATTCTAGCAGTCCGTTGTAACCTGGAAATTTATCATGAATACAGGTGTTTCTATTGTGACACATGATTTCATGTAGATTCATGACTGCTCACAATTTCAAATGAATCTATGTGATCGGTCGTGTAAAACGCATTAAATTTTCTTGTGAATTCACAAGAAATTACTCAAGGATATTGATATCAGATATCCCTCTTTTCAAGCCTGATACCCTCTTGAATCCCTGTCTGTCCTTCCCAGGACCTCTACGGGTTTAAGCTGAACCTACTCTTCACTACAGGCTATGTATGGTTAACTCTCTGCCTACACCAATCAAGACTTATGGCGCTCATGTCCAATTAACCCCCGGGTCCCACTTACACTGAGAGTTTATACCTCAGGGCACCAGAGTAGCCCTATCGGTGCGACACTCCTGCCATCCCACCTATACTTCTCTCAAGAACTGGCTCACAGGGAATGAAGTACACTCTCCTGATCGTCTACCTATGCGCAATGATTTCGCAGGGGGCATAGATTTCCCAAATCCCTTAGAATCTTTTACATAGATCTGTATGAAAAAAAAGATATTTACAGTATGTACAGAGATTCGAGGTCATGCAGTGGGTTCACGAGTGCTTGATCTGGTGCATGGAGAGATAAGCACTGATAACAGCAAACATGATAAGGACCAATTATGTAATGCACCCTAAAAATTCTGTGGTAAGGCCACATCAAAAAAATAAGTTGGTCTATGGATTTTGGTTTTGAAAAAATGGTGCGAGCGAGCGAAATTGTTTATTTTTAAGAATTTGTTGGCGTCCTATGGATTCCTTGCTGGGAAATTGAAGCGAGTGAACAATTTTTTTATTTTTTTTTAAATTTTGCCAAACATCATAAAGAGAAAACTTGTAGAAACTGAAGCGAGCAAAATCCGTAGACAAGATTTTTTTCAAAGAAAAAAAAATTGTATTTCCGAAAATATGGAGAGGGCGATCAGTAGACCAACTTATTTTTTTGGTGTGGCCTAAATCAAGAAAATTATCTCATCGGTCAGTAATGCATCCCAGTTGTGCCGAAACCTAAGGGAGTGGTCATTATTTATCAACAGGGGGGATGGTGGGTTTGAGGGGGGGCGTAAAAAATTCAGACCCTCCCAAGGGGGGCGCTAAAAAAATTGACCCCTCTTGAGGGGGGGACTAAAACATTTACCCTCTTTAAGCAAAAAAGCCCACGTGCTATTATAGATCAAAGAGGGGCGCGAAAATTCTCCGCGCCTCCGTGCGAAAACCCACCCACCCTTGCTGATAAATAGTGACCACTCCCTAATAAGCCATGACTTTTAGGCGATTCTTAGGTAATTTGTTTTGATTGTACCCAGGTCTAGGGGTGGTATATACATTACCTGTACATGTTTTAGAGGTCTAGTCTATCCTAAAGTATATCATATTTTCTAATCCCATTCGGGCTTCTTTTTTTTCTTATCATTCATTCTCCACAACGCAGGAAAAGGGTGCTCTGTCCGAGTCTACACGCATCAGCTAATATTAATGGTACATGGGAATAACAAGATATGATGGTGTGCATATTTGTTTACAACTGCTAGAATCTGTTGATGACTTACCTGAACAAAAAGATTACAGTGTAGACCTACTTAATGATATCAGGATTGATAAAATATAGATGTCTCCAGATCTTTTTACAGATAAGCTTGTGAGTGGACCAGCTGACTTAGACTAGAGGGAACTAACTGTATTATTCACAGGACAAAGCAAACTTCTTTAACGAAGCTACAATGAATGTTTCATGCAACTAAAAAAGATACGAAAGAATTTAAAACCTTTAGACCATAAGTGACTGGAGGGATCTCCTTGTTTATAAGCCAGGGCATATTTTGAATGCACAGCCATTTAGGTTTACTCAGTTTAGATGTTGCTAAATATTAAATGGTGTACTTTGTTATTCTCAAAGCATTATCCAAATCAATTTCTTTTCTACATTTTGTTGACAGCCAAAACGTCCCCATGTGCTTACAAAGCGGATGGAGGAGTTCATTCAGATGAAGCAGTGTCGTGGTGGGGTGCCCGGTGTATCTGGTGACCGGATGCTCATCTGCCCCCGTGAGGGCTGCAACAAAGTCCTGACAAGCACACCAGGACTCCGCTACCACATGAGGACCCATGTTGCAGACCTTCAACCTTATACATGTATGAAGTGTAAAAAGCATTTCAAGAGGTAAGCAAACAACCTTTGCTGCTTTACTAATGACGAGGGATTTGACCAAAAGTTGATAACCTACTTTTTGGGAAGGGAAGTAGGTTGAGGTAATCATCTAAAAAGCATGTAGACTTCTGTACAATATAAGGTGCACAAAGATTTGCTATATCTTATTCCGGGAGAGAAACCCCAAGTACGCCTACTATAGAAGGCTTGAGGAATAGGTTGTTTTTCTTATCCAAATGCAATGTTCTGTATAAAGGGAATGTGAAAATAAAAGTGGGAATATGTTAGAGAAGAACTGCATCTTCATTAAAACCAGGAACCTCCATAAAAAAATCTACAGTAAACATTGTATTACATTTCAGTTTCAATGGATTGAAGTATCACCGGGAGAGGTCAAGCTGTGAAAATACAGTATTCACACATATTAGAGGTATGTTTTTTTCAATTGGTAGAATTCAGCTCTTTGATCATGAGATATCTATTCATCAATTTCTGAGAAAAGCCTTTGATTTTTTGGATGAGATAATCGTGTCATGCTTGAACATAAATTTACATCTCATTTCCAGACCCTGTGAGATTCCCAGATGTCAAACTTGAATCACCACCACCACCCAATGCAGTGCCACCAGTTGCTATGGAAGTCGCTAGTCCAGCGGAAAATAGCGAAGAAAAACAAGACTGGCTGCGTGACCTGGCAATCATAGCCACAGGTCCACAGAGCCCCCTTCTGGATCAGTCAGAGAAAGATGTCAAGTAAGTTATATCTTCATTCAGCCCTTCTGTACATGCAGATGAACAATTCAGTGCAACCAAATTGTGTCACCACCGCTGCCCTTGAGCTATGCACCTGAAGTACCATAGTACCTAGCATATACGGCACATGGCTATTGTATTATTGACCAATGGGAGGCATCCCTGGCATATACTGCGGAGTCGGGGGCTGAAGGTGTTAGTCATAGTGCCGTCGGGGTCTAATGGTGGCCCCCAGCTGATAATGGCTATGTGAGCTATATAAGGCACACTGGCTATAAGGTGCATTCTTGGTTGACGTCAGACGCATGAAGCCGCACTTGAAATCATATTTTGGCCAATCTAGGACTATATATATGTATATGCGGCTTATAAGGCACGCCCTGACTTTTGTCAGATTATATGAGGCATAGAAATGGGCTATCTTCGCTCATAAGCCACACCTTATACAAGAGGTGTTAAGATAAGTATCAATCATGTTCTTACATAGTTTTAGTTAACAATTATATTTATTGGCCCAGGGTCTCCCTGGGTCACTGGAGGTGGGTTTTCAGCTGTCAACTCACGATCGGGAATTGAGACTTTAGATGGGAATTTCTTGTATAAATTGGTGGATAATAAAACCAAATATCATAGAAATATCTCCTTTATGATCTAGTCTTTCATCACACATGTACAATTCCCAATAAAAATGTTGTTCTATCGACAAAAAACAGTGTTGAAATTACCTTAGAATATTCGAGCTCTTCACCTGGAAAATGGAGGCACATTAGATTTGTACTGAGTGATAGATTTTGACAATAAACATAGCACATGGGAGCCTATGGGAATTGGCAAATTAAGACGCTTTTTTTCAGCAGGTAGGTGCTGAAACTCTTCACCGAACGACGATGAATACAGCAAAGACCGAGGGAGATTTCTGACTGTCTGTGAGAGTTTGAATGATATCCTAAGCATACTTAGTATCATAGAATTAAACATGGAAAGGCGGCAAAACACGAAAACACCAGACAGCACGAACAGAACTGCTAACACCATGCAGTGACTGTCAACCCAATGGGTCCAGGTGTAAAACAGGCAAGCAGAAAGGATGCCAACTGCCCTTTTTCATGGACATCCATTTCTGCTTACCTCCTCATGTCTTGCCAGGACCAGATAAAGCTATGGCTGCATCCAGGGGACAATTCTGTTACCCCTATATATCTTTTATTAAAACACAAACAAACAGGAAGGCGACAAAACACTGCACAGTGCTCCTGACACCTGTCTACCCACTAGCCACAGCCGGTCCGCCCCCTCCTGTGCACTGTAAGGGTCTAGATTTTTTAAAGCTATTACATCACCTGAGCAAAAATGTGGGCCTATAGAACAATCTTTTAATGACACTTTATTATTTTCCAACCAAGTACCACATTATTTAGCATATATGTCAGCATCTAGTAATTTTTTCATGTGCCAAACCCTGGGCCATATGTGATATACATCACACATTAAATCTTTTTAACAAGTCAAGTAGTACCATTTCCCATGTTTCCATGATCTCCATTATCTACTAGAATCTTCTTAGAGGGGGCTTTTAGAGGGGCCTGCACCCCTGAAAATTCATATCTCAGTTAATTCCCAATCTATGTCCATGAAATATTTTTTTGGGGAAGTATGACCATAGTTAGATTTTTTGTCACTGTTTTCAATTTATTTTTTTTTCATTGGATGAGGGTGGTGTGAATCTTTTTTTTTCATTTTGGCCCAATTGTCCAGATCCATGGCTTTGTGTGACGTTAAAAAAAAATTGCAACAGGCCCCAGGAGAAGGGGACAATGTCACCAAGGGTCAAATTAGCTTCTTTGGATAAAGTACAACAAATACCTTTCGTTTCGTTTCCTTGGCAAAAAGGTAAGATACATAAAAAGATTCGTAAAAAAAAAAGTGGCATGAAAAAACCTCTGTGGAGCTGCTATTGCCATATAGGTAGGTTAGTTCACTCAATACCCACAAGGTGGCACCGCCTTTGGTCATGATAGTCTCAAACAGACCCAAGTGGGTCTTATCTACCCTACTCTGTGATTGGTCGGATGGGACTTTAGTTGGGATTATAGTTGGGACTTTCAAATTTTATACGGGCTGGACCCTCAGTAGGGGTTTATTTGCGGATCAACACAGTAAAAGGTACTCCCACGAGGGGGTGCGGGGGCATACATTTTACCGTGTTGACCCACATTTACTTTACTCGTTTTTTTATGGATTCCAGACACATTACCATGCACTATGCACAATATAGCACGGCACCTTGTTTTATTTCAGACCTGAACCAGAGAATGCGATCTGTGCACTGGGACCGCTGCTCCACTCATACGCTCGTCCACATCCTGCCTGTCGTTCACCATCCCCGCCTCCACAGCTGATACGTGCAGAGCACGCCTATAGTAGCATGCTGAGGGATCCAGCTGACCAACAGCCCAGGTATGAACAAAATCATGTCTTCACAGAAATTAAAATCTGTACCTTAGATCTATGGTCTAGTGTGTGATGAGTTTTCGTGGTTGTGTAAAAGTTACAGATTTCAGTATTTAGAGTGCCATATTACCAGATGCGGGCAATTGTCACTCACTATTCTTTTCTCATTTCCAGTGGGTATGTGCCCGGTCGGCGTCAGAGGAGTTACTCATGTCCTCAGGGGAGTTACTCGTGCCCTTCATCCCCAGTCAAACAGCCGGGCAGTGGTCACATCGACATGCCCGACCTGTCACTGGATCCCGTATGGCTCTGCTTTATGGCAGGTGAGGGAGCAAATACCAAGAGATATTATTTGTGTATTAGACCTACCCCCGGTCGTTTGTATTATCAGATTACTTATAGATAGAAAATCATTTGTAATGCCATGTCAATTAACTTGAGATGAATACAAAGGAATACTCAAATTGGTCAGCACTGAGGGTTATAGTGCACCTTTGTCTTTGTATTGGTACTCAGCGGTGGGAAAAAACTTTTAATTGATAAAAACTTTATTCCTCTAGGTACCAAAATAAAGTTTGCCACTGACTGCAATGCTACCTGGAACGCTGTTGAGGATTTAGCTAAAACCAAGAAGGAGGAAAAAGGGTAAGCATACCTGGATCTTTTTTTTCAATGGCATGAGAAGGTCATCAAACAAGATTCACAATTAAGTAATATATAAATCAAATATGGATTGCAAATAAGGATTCATCAGCAATTTTCAAGGAAACCGGTCAGCACCTACCATAATACTAGGAACTACCACGGATAGGCTGCACCCCTTAATTTGGAATTAGGTATAAGCTGCACATGAGTCTTGAAATTAAAGGTTAGAACTGTTATTGAATTGGATTCCCTGAAATCAAATTCATTTACATCTAACAGTCCGCGCTAGAATTTTGTCCACGTCCTCCTCATAGCTTGTTTCATAACCATATTACCGTAATCTCCCGCGTAGAAGGCGCAGCTCGCGTAGAAGGCGCCCCCCCCAACTCAGAGAAGGCCTTTTCACGTAGAAGGCGCACGTACCTCTTCTGGATCGATTTCCGGAAAAACCCGCGTACAAGGCGCCCCCCCAACTCACAGGGGGGCTGTTTCGCGTAGAATGCGCCCCCCCTCCCCACCCCCCTTCCCCACCCCCCTATTGTACACCGACCGGGCTGCCGCGCTGCTGGCGCTATGAGTTCAAGCTGTCATCGGCACACGGTCGGCGTCAAACCGCCGAGCGCCCATCGACACCTCCTGGTCTTCCGCGCTGTTGGCTATATGAGTTCAAGCTGTCATCGGTACACGGTGTGACGGTCGGCGTCAAACCCGCCGAGCAAATCTACACCGACCGGCTGCTGGCTATATGAGTTCAAGCTGTCATCGGTACACAGTTGGCGTCAAACCCGCCGAGCGCCCGTCGACACCTCCCGGTCTGCCGAATTGCTGGCTATATGAGTTCAAGCTGTCATCGGCGCATGGTGGGCCTTATCCCCGGCGAGCGCGTCGACACCTCCCGGTCTGCCGCGGTGCTGGCGCTATGAGTTCAAGCTGTCATCGGCGCATTTTCCCAAATGAGATGTTGGAAAAACCCGCGTATAAGGCGCACCCCTAACTCAAGGCAATTACCCTCCCGCGTATAAGACCCAGCAGCATTTTGTTTGGCGTAGAAGACGCGCCTTCTACGCGGGAGATTACGGTATATACTTGTACCAAGCCCCAAGTGCGTGTGGGCCGTCTCTACTACCTGGTCACGGCTCAGCAGCCCTAAGGAGCTATCAGATTGAATTATACAATGAGTATAATTCAATCTGATAGCTCCTTAGGGCTGCTGAGCCGTGACCAGGCAGTAGACGCATACGAGACCTATACCTAATGCTTGGTACAATTATATAATTCAATCTGATAGCTCCTCGTTCTTTAACTCCTGCATCTTAATGTATCATAATCATTAACCATGACAATACAATTCATCTCAGCTACGCTGAGCTTAACTCGATCTTCCTTAATCCATGAGATACATGCCTCCTCGTATATAGTTAATAGCTGCATATACGCCATATCCTGACTTTGGTGACATTCTGTATGCCGCAGGAAGCCTCTGGTACCTTTTTAAGGTACCTCACGCCTTCTAGAACCAACCAAAATTAGGGGTGCACCGTATAATCAAGGATAATTTACACTGAATTAGTCCCCAAATGTGCCTTATATGGTACACCATTGTCAATTCTCCCTGTGTATTGTCCTTACAGACTGGCCCCACATGGCCTGTGTGTGATGATGATGGAGGAGGTGAGACCGGAGGGAGAGCCCGAACCAATGCCGAGCGACCTCGCTGTGCAGATCCACCTGACCACCGACATGCCCGGGCAGCCTGACATCATCAGTCAGTGTCAGGCTTCCTGCCCCTTCTTTGTACGTGGTAAAGGTATGTCATAGTGTTCCATCTTTACCTCATCAAAGCATGAAGGGATAGTAGTTTAGTTTAATAAGTGTTGAACGGCCTTTTGTAGACTATTTTGTATGCATACTCATGCTATGATAAGTGCCCACCCTCCCTGTGTTTTACCATATTCCCAAACTAAAAACATGACCCAAGGTTCCTTTCTTCTATTATAAGGACTAAAGTTTTGCACTATTAAAGATTATCTTTTTGTTCAGGGTGGGCATCTTTTGACCCAGAGCAGACTGTGGAGCATTATGGTATCCCCT
This sequence comes from Acholoe squamosa, assembly GCA_949317995.1. Lineage (NCBI taxonomy): Eukaryota > Metazoa > Annelida > Polychaeta > Phyllodocida > Polynoidae > Acholoe > Acholoe squamosa. Next base: position 104,881,963 of record OX439035.1, on the reverse strand, counting down.
GTGGAGAGCTAGAAGTCGGAGATGTGTGCCTACCACCAAACCACCCAGAGGCCATGGCTGCCAACAACATGATAGAGAGCTTCAAAAGGTTAGTAACAGTTTTATGCAATTGACTTTGTTTATTAGTAAATATAATTAAGAACTATTCCATAGGTAGATTCATCGAAGATGCAAAAGTTTATGTCTGGTTGCCCCTGAAATATTCACAGTGGAGAGAGTATGCGCTTGAGAGCAAAACCGTTTCTACAATTAAGTGCTTATGTGATGGATAATTTGAAGTAAGATGTACAGGATATATAGTAGTAATGCCACGTACGTAGTAAAACGTGTAATGAGTACACATTTCTTCTGTCTTACAGTGCAGACTTGTCACCCATGGATACTTCAGCTGTTCTTGCACTGAGCGGCATGGCCAAGGTAATCACTCCACTTTATGTGTGTCCTCCTTTTGAGATTTTCTGATCGATATGAAATCCACTGACATTACATGCCATGGTGGGTACCTAGTCCATGGATAACAACAATTATCTCCAGGGACAATCAGGTTCCCCTATTATCAGCTCATGCTTGTCGACAGAACTAGTTCCACTTCTGCTTGAAGTATTTTCCTCAATGCATCGTTTGTGAGCGTATTACCATTACTAACTGCCGAAAGAGGACATATATATATATAGATATCATTATATTGCCCCTCTCTTTAATTCTGTTTGTTCAACATGATTCCAGTTACGGAGGGAGCAGGAGATGAGCCCACCTCATGTACCCTCATCGCCCGACCGATCCCCAACCAAGGGGTCTGACTCTGCTAAAGGAAAGCGGCCCATGAATGGGTTCATGCTGTTTGCCAAGCGCTACCGTATGGAGTACATGCAGCTCTATCCTGGCAAGGACAACCGGTGAGAAGAGCTTTTATTTGTCGTCTAACCAGTGGCAGTATTTTTGTTGTTGTTGGTTTTTGTTTTTTAAGTTGATGTCAAATTGGCTCAGGTCACTTGGAGAGTAAAGGTCATAACTTTAGAACAGCAAATGAAAGCGTTTTATCTTATTTTGTGTTCTGTTCCTGTGCACACACACAAAATTTATGGAATAAAAAGCTGAAGTCTACCTGAGAAAGTAGTATAGATGTGTTTTGAAGAGAAATGTTTGATAATGAAAGAGTCAATAATAAAGTACTATTTTAATACCAGAGCCATCAGTGTACTCCTGGGCGACCACTGGAAGCATCTTGGATTGGAGGAGCGGAAGGGCTTCACAAACGAGGCGAAGATGTTGGCAGAGCAGCAACGCAGGCTCCACCCTGACTGCTGGAAGAGGAAACGCACTCTTTCCACAAGTGTATGTATACAAAGTAACTTTATTAGATTTGATAAACCATAGCTGATATGTTTTGATATAAAGAGGTGGACAGTTGAATATGTAATGTTGGACGTTTGCCAAAATGGCAGTAAAAAAGTAGTGCTGCCAAATTTCCATGATTGTGACAATTTATAATTACTCATTAATTAACATATCACGTTCATCCCTTCAGGCTCTGGAGCGGTAGTTGACGGAGATATAACCCCATACATGGTGCAGGTTAAATATGGCAGCAGATACGGTACCGGTTCCAGCATGCGCTTAGATATGGCAGCAACTCCAGGACGATAGTGAGGTTGTCGCTAGGGATAGTCATGTAAAGATAGGTGGATCAATATGCTGCCAATCAAAATATCTGAGATTTTACCCTTTTTATGATCAGGCATGTTTTGAAGGCCCTATGTCTATGATTATGGATTTCACTGAGAATCCCATTGGGATAAAATGTACTCTGTTAATTTTCCTTTTGGAACAGGAATGAGATCAAATGTGTGGAAGCTATTAACCAATGTACCACTGTAGCATTGCCGTTTTTATGTCTTTTTTGTTATGCTCACCGACCTGAGAATTATTATACATGTGCTATGCAATCTAGCTTTGCACTCTGTGGACCTAGCCTTGCAATATGTGTTGAAAACTTGAAGCACATTTCACTTGTTATTTGATTTTATGACAAAATGAAATCCTAGCTTGTTAACCCGTGAGATTCCTTTGTAGTGTGCATTTTGAAAAGAAAAATATATTCTCATGTCAAATGTAAAAATCGTAAATCAGTATTCTGAAGCACTTCGATTTGCTTCCTCATCTGCATTTTTTTTTTTTTTTTTTTTTTTTTTTTGATTTTATGATTACTGTAAATATGTATGATTTGTTAACCACTCAATATCTCAAGTATCTACAATACACATGATGTAATCCCGATAAAAAAAAGTATTATTTTCACTGCAATGAATGAATTTTGTCAATTCTTAACCCATTGTATTGCTAATGTAGGGGTATTTACCTCAGTATAACCATGGATTAGTCACCAATACAACCTGAGTGGCTTACGTTATATATTCACCTGCTTCATTCTTTGATAACTAAAATGAACTTTTCAAATTTGATAGTGTTATAACATTGTTTGCTATCATTACAAAGTCGGTTACGGTACGTGATGATAGCAATGGAACACATATGCCAAAGCCAAATAGCTTCAGCTTCAAATTGTATTTGCAAAAACTACTTGAACCCATATATTCTGTGATGATTTTCGTACGTTTATGGGTAGGAAGATATAAAAATCAAGCTTTGATTCAAGAATATAGTAATAACCAATTTCATAAAGGAGTTCACACATCTCATTGCGTCATTAGGGATGTTACAATTTGATATGGTAAGTTTTCATATGGTCCCCTTGTAAAGGCACTGTTTTGTGAGGATGTGTGATTTTGTTTTAGATCTACCTCCCGTCCTTGTCTTTGGGCAATTTGCCTTTGTATTCTAAATTTATGAGTGATGCGGTACAAATAGCTATCGCCATTAACACTAAAGTGCAGCTTGATATTGTAATATTGGCGGATATTAAGGGCTTCTATTGCGTAAAAACATGCACTTGGTTTGAATAATGCACATACCTTTTTTACTTCATAACAATCTTATATGGGATAGGTTTGTAGATACTGTAAAATTTCATGTATAGGCCAGGAATCTGTGAAGCCTATTGTTACTAAAAGAGTTAGGCCAAAGTCTATGGGCAGCTTATTCGTGAGATATTTAAATAAGAACAAGGTACATTACTGCCATATATACTGCAATACATCAGACCCATCGTGCTATTTGTAGGTGTTTCCCAATGTCAAGGAGCAAGATGTGGCTTATGTGTGAGAATTTACAGTACCTCATTCCAGGAATACCAGGGGAAAGCGAGAAAGACTGATATGTAGAAAATACAGAAGGAGGGAAAATTTACAGTTGTGTATTGGTCCTATATACTTGAGGTGCTTTGTCATTTATAAACAAAATGAGTATATCTTTTTCCTGAATTTTACTTTTTGTGTCATGTATCATCAGATATTTTGTATGTGCGTTAATGCTTTTGACTATTATAAAACGTGCCCTGTCACCCATCACAATATATGTGTATGTTACCGGAAATACTAATGAAATTATACAACTAAAGTTGTTGAAATATCTATGTTTTGTGAAGCTGAACCTGAGGATTGGCGTGTAGCTTTATCCCTGGTAATAGGATATATGTAATTAGGGTTAATCCCTTTGTTTCCCTTGTTGTGTTGTTTTGGTGTATTTACCTCCTCCCATTGTTAGTTTGAGTGGAATTGTTTTTGCCTATGAATTGCATAGACATTGGGTTTTGTTTTGATTAAGTAATGCATGGAGAAGATTTAAGACTGGGTTTGAAAGATAATCACTCAGCCCAGGGTATGACAATCGCTATAACGTTTGGAAAATGGAGAGTCCCTAATGGTAAAAGGAGTGTGTAGAAATGTGGGTTGTTATTAATGCACAAAGGGTAACTGGGCTCCCCCCAGAATACAACAAATGTACTGTTGTAGTATACCTTTTTAACGGAAACCATTGTAGTATGCGAACACATTGTTGAAATAATAGGGTAGGGTTTTGTAGAAAATGAATGATGCAGAGGGCCTTGTCGTAATCTGGTACTTTTTATCAAGCAGTGCTATTTTGAGATTTCTACACAGGAGTTCACAATAGGATGTTTTCCTCCATAATAAAGTTTCCATTGCATAAACTGGATTACAAAGTAAAGATTACTTAAGCTGTATCTGTGTGTATTAGCTGTTTAACCCTTTAATGGCCACATGGTGAATCAAAATATTACCCTGTGGTTGTCGTGATGCACAACTACAACAATGGCGAGTCTGCATTGATGCATCATGCCAGCCGTACACACGCAAAGGTCCGGCACGATACACTGGTACAGTGCTGGTGGTTAAAGTGTATCGTGCACTGCATTGGTACATCATCCGGACGGCGAATCATGTGGCCCTTACTTGATAGACCAGACCTGATTAACAGTAATTGTACAGAGTATGTCATATTCTCAGTCTGTAGTGCTTCGACAGAACTTGTGCTTTTTTTATGTAAGTGTGTATGAACCTGTGCAAAATACTTCACAACTTACAAACACTTGATAGCTCTTTGCTAATGAAATTTGAAGCCACGATGTATATATAATTCCTATGCAATAAACTATTAACAGCAAAATGTAAGGGCTTTGGGTTTTTTTAGCGCCTCCCACGCCGCGTAGCGGCGATACCGCGAAGCGGTACGGGAGTGCGCTATGATGATTTCATTTGCCCCATGTGATGAGGTCTCACAATACAAAATAACAGTGGGAGGCGTTTTTTTACGCGGTCACAACGGCATTTCTTGTTATTTCATGGGAGAAATAGTTAGTACATATTATCTATCGGTAGTATTGTCCTAGGAATTAGGTAAATACAATTTGTCCTTCACCCTTTTACGAGTAAATCCATCCCAGCCTGGAAATTCTGGTAATTTCTAGTCCAAAATGTGACCAAAAAGAAAGGGTGTGTTTATTAGGGCGCTGATTAAATGGAATAAGGTATAAAGGTTGCCTGAGGAAAAGTGCTAAGGCCACATAAAACTAATATACATAATCTTAGCCTGATGAAAAGTGCTAGAGCTACTACTCACAACTAATGCTGAAAAAGGTCATAGTCATGTACTACTCACATCTTTGACTGGCAGAGTTAAATTGCTTCCTAAAGGGACTAAACACAGATGGTCTTGTGTGTTGGAGAATCCACTTGTTCTGGCACTCAGAAACTACTCCCGTCCTGTTGTTTTTATATTAAGTTATAAATCTGCTGCTTGAACATGGTTCTGATCCTAATGATCATGATGATCAACCTGAAACATTTTTGGCCATCGAAAATGCTCAAAATAACGAACTTATTATCCAGCTTTTGCTCGATGCTGGAGCTCAGTGTGAGACACTTGGTCCATCCCTAAACCCTCTTTTATATGCTGTACAGGATTACGATTGTCAGCCTGATGTAACCAGAATGCTGTTAAAACATGCAGCAGATCCTAATAATCATGAACCAGATGTCAATAGTACATTGGCACAAGTAATTAATGATCACAACGGAGACATCTCAGATCTTGTTCAACTGCTGTTGGAACATGGGGCAAACCCAAATGTAACATATGGGGCTAAATACAGGACAGCTCAGCATATATAGTAATAAAGCGGGGGTTGACTAAAGTGGCAAAACTTCTTCTGGATGCCGGTGCTAATTGCACAACATCTGATGGTTTACAAAACCCACAGGCACTGGAAAAACACAACTGTCTGCCTGATATTGTTGAGGTTCTGCTAACCCATGGTGTTAATCCTAATGACCATGATGAACATATTGAAAATATTCCACTGATAAATGCAATTTGTCATAATGAGTCATTTTCTGTCGTACAGCTCTTATTGCAACATGGGGCAAATCCGAACGTAGGTGTGACCGACAGGATAAGTACATTTCTTTCAGAAAGTGAAAAGTGGATACATAACACTGTATGATATACCATTTTATTATTCCATAAATTCTAACATATTATTGTATTAATCAAAGAATATCTATGAAATTAATACATAGGTTGGTTCTAAGAGCTATAAGAGCGCTCAAACTTTGTATAAGAGCGTTCATGCCCCACTGCACACCAAACCAAGTCAGTTAGACAGAGTTTTCTGACATCAAAGGCTCCGACCTAATGGTTCACTGCACAATATAATAAGAATAAGGGTCTCAGTGTGCGACCTCATGGTCCAATGCACAAATTAATAACTTGTAAGTGAATGCAACCGGCCGTCACGGGTGCCTGAGCACCGCTGACGCCGTCATGAGTGTCTGAGCACCCTAATGACTGAACAATGGGTTACATAAGCACGACGCCATAACCTTCCGGTCGCTCTAGCGTCGCTCCTGAGCGACCTAGGTCAAATATCAAAGCATCTATGGAAAGCCCATAATTAGACGGTTAGAATGAGCCCAAGATCAAGGCGGAACTCCCATTATTAAGGAAGTTATGCCATGGAGACTGAATCGACCTCCGAATGCGCTACAGACGAACCAGCGTGAGTTACGCGCCTATCCAGCGGGCATTATAAACTTGGCACATTCAACTCCGCGCATGCGCAAAATGGCGGTTATAAACGCATAAACGACCGAGTTATGAGGGTCTGAAGATGCAGAACCGACCAAGACAAAGGGGGACACAGCGGCGTCCATGGGGGTCCTTTGTCCCCCTGTGACACATGAAAGACTCCCCTCAAACAATTGTAGAGTTAGGCAGATGCTACTGGCTCCAGTCAGTCTGGAGGTGCTTTTCCAAGATTTGCTACAAATAGCCTGTCTGCACCTCCAGGAGGACAGAACACCAAGAACCGCTCTAGAGGTAACATCTCCAGTCATCTCCTGCTACCTGCTATACCACTGCACTATGGTGAAACTATGCTAGACAGGCATTGGTTTCCATCATTAGTGGCCAGAGGGTATCTTCCTCAAGACTTCCACCAGAGGGTAAAGTTATTCATTATTACATTATTCCTCTAAGCAGCAGGCCAGGAGCTAGGTGTGGGAACCCACCTAGAACTATGCTGGACATTGTATTATTAATACCTCACAGGTGGAGTGGAACAGAACATTACACTTTATAACTTACTGTATATTTACTGTATGTACAAATTACCTACATACTAACTACTGTATGATTGATATTTCTTACATGTTGCCTAAAGCTGAATAAACCAGTGACAACTGGAAATAACACTATTTTATGAGAGCTCAATGTATTTACACTATATACCACTAGTCTTATGATATTTCTCATATGACAACTTGATCATGCACAATCACTAGTATGACAAAGTGGTGGAGAACATCCTACTAAGATCCCATCTCTCACAGGCTCATAAAATTTAAGCTGGCAACATTACTGAAAACAATCATACACACAGTAAACCCCACTCCACCCACCCAGTGACCTTGACACCATGCCCACCAAGGTCACCAATGAGATCTCCCACACATCAATGAGATCTCACACACATCAATGAGATCTCTCACACAACAGCAAGATCTCCCACATATCAGTGAGATCTCCCACACATCAATGAGATCTCCCACACGATCAGTGAGATCTCCCACATATCAGTGAGATCTCCCACACATCAATGAGATCTCCCACACGATCAGTGAGGTCTCCCACACGTCAGTGAGGTCTCCCACACGTCAGTGAGGTCTCCCACACGTCAGTGAGGTCTCCCACACGTCAGTGAGGTCTCCCAAACGTCAGTGAGGTCTCCCACACGTCAGTGAGGTCTCCCACACGTCAGTGAGGTCTCCCACACGTCAGTGAGGTCTCCCACACGTCAGTGAGGTCTCCCACACGTCAGTGAGGTCTCCCACACGTCAGTGAGGTCTCCCACACGTCAGTGAGGTCTCCCACACATCAGTGAGATCTCCCACACATCAATGAGATCTCCCACATGACAGTGAGATCTCCCCACATATCAGTGAGATCTCCCACATATCAATGAGATCCCCCACACATCAATGAGATCTCCCACACGACAGTGAGATCTCCCACATATCAGTGAGATCTCCCACATACCAGTGAGATCTCCCACATACCAGTGAGATCTCCCACATATCAACGAGATCTCCCACATATCAATGAGATCTCCCACACGACAGTGAGATCCCCCCCACATATCAGTGAAGATCTCCCACATATCAATGAGATCCCCCACACATCAATGAGATCTCCCACATGACAGTGAGATCTCCCACATATCAGTGAGATCTCCCACATACCAGTGAGATCTCCCACATACCAGTGTGATCTCCAACATGTCAGTGATACCTACAACACACCAGTGATCCCACACCTTCCACCATGGCCGACGCCGATGAAGGTCCTCAACCCAATCAGGCAGCTGAGAAGATAAGGGCCTATGAGAAGACCATCCAAGATGCAGTTACTGCCCTAGAAGCAAACAGAGCCCAACATGATGCTCATGCCCTTGCCTCAAAGGAAGGGAGAGGATCCTCAGTCAACAATTAGATGGCCATCGGAAGGCCCTAGAACAGGCACAACAACAGATATCAGATCTCATGAGGATGGTATCATCCCAGACCTCAGAGCCTCCCACACCCACAACCACACCTGTCGTCACACCATCTGCCTCTGGATCCAAGGAGGATGTCATGATCTCCATGATGTCCAACATGACCAAACTCATAGACAGAAAACAACAGGATGACAGAAAGATCAGGCTACATGAGGTAACAAAACCCAAAACTTTCTCACACCCATCACCACTCATGTCAACAGCATTATTTATTGATCACAAATTCCCAGAATATCTGAAGGATAGGTACAAATTAACAGACAGTGACACCATGGTAACATATTTACCCAAGTACCTTGAAGGACAAGCATTGGCTTGGTTTGAAACCTTCAAGGAAAGTGCCACACCTGATAAGTTGACATGGTCCAATGTAGTACATGAACTAAAAGAGTATTTTGCTACTCAAGACAATATTATCTCCAGGACTGCACTCCGTGCACAAGAGATAGATGAACCTGTATCTGATTATGCAATGTATCTCAGAAAAGCGTGTAATGCCCAATGCCTAAAGGACGACAGCTTATTTAAAACATTCACCCAAGGCATGAGGCCCTGGATCTCTGTAGCTCTTGAAAACAAGAAAATAGACTCTTTTAACCAAGCCCTAGACCTAGCCTTAGAGGTTGAGACCCAAGAAAGATCTAGGAAAACAAGGGATGCAGAGTCTAACCCAAAGTCTACAAAAAGAAAGGTCCAGGAAATCACCACTAGTTCAGATGAAGATGTTAACCTAATGTCTAGTGCCCATGTAAGGCAACAGGAAGCTAAGGCTACATCCAAAGACCCTACCGGTAGATATAGAGGAAATAACTATGACCCCAACTACCGCTCCAGTAGAGGTAGAGGTAGAGGGGGCAACAGCAACAACCGGGGGGGTCACAACAGTAGGGAAGACAACAGCTCTTCCAACTCCAACAATGATAACTCTTCATACAGTGATAGGAGAGACAGAATCCCTAGTAATGGCAGATCCTATAATAATCAAGGATCCAACAGTAGGAGCCATAGTCCACATAGGAACTACAACTCTGGATCCTACAACAACAATGGTTCCTACAACAACAGCCAGGGTTCAAACAACTCTGGATCCTATAGTCAAGGATCCAACAGTAGAAGCCATAGTCCACATAGGAACTACAACAGTGGATCCTACAACAACAACGGTGCCTACAACAATCAGGGATCCAACAACTCCGGATCCTACAGCAACCAGGGTTCTAATAACTCTGGGCGATACAGCAACTCTGGTCATTATAACCAGGGTTTCAACCCACATCAGGAGGATCACAAACCCAACACAAGAGGCTACCAGGGGAACCAACACAGTAACCCCCAAACAATACCTCAAGTGATGGATCAACTCTCCAAGCTCCTGGTCGCAAGCATCGCAACCACCCCACAGAACCAGGAAAACTAGGATGTCACAGTGCCGATGGGCCAGTGCACTGTGACACCCAAAATACAAACAATCAATCAGGATTAACAAAGATCCAACCAGAGACAATTGCTAGTGCCAATCTACCATCTAACAGACAGAGACGTCCATCAGTGATACACATCACCCCACCAGATTCATCATCAAAGGATACAGGTGAGAGTACCAAGCTTTCTATTGTACTTCTTCAAAATGGCTGTATCAATGCAAATCTATATGATGTTTCAGATGTACAATGTTTGGTTGATACAGGTGCTACTATCACCTGTGTCAGACAATCATTCCTCATGGATCTCAAAAAGAGATTCCATATCCAACTGAGGAAATCTAAAATCAACATCCATTTGGCAGATGGATCGGTGTGTCATGTTAGACATTCAGCTATGCTGAACTTTAGAATCCAAGGTGTCAGATTCCAATACCAATTTGCTGTAATACCCAACCTCACACAGCCCGTTGTTCTCGGCACAGATTTCTTAAGCACTACAAAATCTCAAATTGAATTTAATGTTGATCCTGAACAAATTCTCAAACCCATTAGGGCAGTGAGGGATTTTACCATCCCTCCATTCTCTGAACTCGCAGTATTGGGTAAGGTCACATCTACTCAATCACTGCAAGGCAAAACTGGAGTAGTAGATAACCTCCAAAGAAATAACAATGCCCCATATCTAGTTCAAAGGGCAGCAGTAACCCCCAGGGAAAATAACAAACATCCCCTAGTGTTACTCAACACCAGCAGGCGCCCACATAAAATCAAAAAGGGTGCCATCATAGCTCTATTTCAGGAAGTCAAGGAATCTGATTTAGAAAAACCTCAACAGGTGTCAGACACTACCCCACACACGGATCAATCCATCTCAGCCATACGGCCTGAGGATGTAACTCAATTCAGTGACACAGACTCAGACTGTGAGTCCACATATGCTGACCCTGAACCCAACTCAATCAGACTCTCTGAAATAGCTGCTATACATAGTGAGGCACATAACCTCGAGCCAGAATTGGAAGAGAATGTTCCACCAAAATCTGTGCTCACATCCAAAGATCAGCATGATAGATTAGAATCACTGCTGACCAAGTATGATGATATATTTGTAGGAAAAGATGGAGACATTGGTGCCACACACCTGTATACACACTCAATACATGTAAAACCTGAGGCAGTACCATGTCATTTCCTACCATATAGACAAACACCAGAAAAACAGGCCGCAATAGGGGAAGAGTGTGAAAGGCTAGTACAACAGGGCATTCTGAGAGAATGTGCTGAGGGCCCCTGGGCTTCCAGATCCTTTTTAGTACAAAAATCATCGGGAGGCCATAGGCTCGTCACAGATTTTCGTTATTTGAACCAGAACACGATAAATCAAGCCTTATCTACACCCCGAGCCGATGACACTCTGGACATGATAGGGTCACTCAGACCAAGAGTATTCAGTAAGCTAGATGCCCAACAGGGATTTTTTCAAATTCCTATAAGACAGGAGGACCAGCATAAAACCGCATTCATAGCAAATGACAAAAAATATGTCTATGAAAGGATGCCGATGGGTTTAGCGACGGCACCGGCGGGATTCTGCCATCTAGTCACATTAATTCTGAACAAACTCAAGTACAAATGTCCCCTACCATACCTAGATGACATATTGGTATTATCACCATCAATCGAACAACACTTCCATGACCTGGAAGATGTGTTCAACAGCCTAAGAGTTGGTAAACTCAAACTGAAGAAATCAAAATGTGAATACTTCATAGACAGAATAGACTTCTTGGGAATGAGAGTGACACCCATGGGACTGCAACCATCTCCCACAAAGGTGGAATCAATCAAAACCTTCCCAACACCAAAATCAGTCAAAAATGTCCGATCCTTCACAGGCCTATGCCAATACTTCAAAAAGTTTATCAAAGGTTATGCCCAAATTGCTAGACCATTGTATGATCTACAGACACATCTCAAAGCATTTGTCTGGACAGAGGATGCAGATAATGCTTTCAAAACTTTAAAGCATGCCCTCTGTACCAATGCTCTTCTCAGATATCCAAACTATGAGAAAGAGTTCAGTTTGGCAACTGATGCTTCCAATGTGAGCTTAGGAGCTGTACTCTCACAGAGAGATAATGAAGGAGTGCTCAGACCAGTAGCCTTTGCAGGTAGAACCCTCTCCAAACACGAGAGAAATTACAATACCACAGAGAGAGAACTACTGGGAGTAGTGTATGGAGTATTACACTTCAGACACTATCTAGAGACCAGACACTTCCAATTATACACAGACCATGCAGCCCTAATCCCACTACTAACCAATACAGGACTCACACATAGATGGGCCAGATGGGCTCTAGACATACAACAATTTTCATTCACCATCCAACACGTGAAAGGTGATGATAACACACCACCAGATGCTATGTCTAGAAGAGAATACCCAGATTCTGGACCCATGACTAACCCTCCACCCCCACCAAGGAGAGTTAGAGCAGCCAGTAGAACCAAGTTTGCAAAAGTAACAAAGAAAGTACCATTCAAAAGGGATGATCCACCCAACACCATTGAAAGGCCAGAGACACCCATTAGGGGTATCTTGAAGCAATCTACACACTATGTGTTTTGCCACTGTGAGAGAGAATACTCACAACTCTTTCCAGATAATGACTTCGAGCCTATTGAATTCTCATCACTCAATCAGATGCTGAAGGGAACTCCTAAGGAGCCACCCTTCACCCCACCTGACTCAGATGATGAAGATTCAGAAGACACAATATATGCTATTACGCAAGCAACTTCTAAATCAGTCAGATTCTTTGAACCAATGCAGGGAGAGGAAACATCAAACCATTTGTGTCCTATGACCACACGCTCAAAGACTAGAGAAATGATTCAGGAGGGCACACCAAAACCCCCCACACAATCACAAACTATTCTAAATGAGAAAAAGGTCACAGGAAACAACCCTACCAAAACCCCACCTGCCAGGAAAAATGTCACAAAAGACACTGCATCTACTAAATCAAGGAACTCTGAGACAAGGAAGAATGACAAAAAGCAAATTGTGCCTTTAAAGAAAAAGGTTGCCACTCCCACCAAGGCGAGAATAGGCCCTCCAAAGGAGCCTACACACCAAAACAAGAGTGACACACCCCAACAAAAGGCACAAGATAGGCCAATAGTCGATGAAAAAGAAAAAGAAAGAGACAGCATAAAACAACATGTGCTAGATATAAATCAACTACTGGATCAGATTCTCGACACATCCATCTCAGGTACGAACCTTGGCTTGGAACAAAGGAAGGACAAGGAACTATTGCCCCTCATACAATATCTTGAGGATGGGACCTTGCCTGCACCAAAAGCACAAGGAAATAGAATCATCAACCAAGGCCAGACATACACCTTGGTAAATGGTACATTAGTCCATATATGCCCCATAAATTGGAGAAAAACCAATACTGTACCACTTCAAATTGTTATACCACAGCAATGGGTAACAAGTACACTACAGTATTTCCATGACTCACCTACTGGCGGCCATCTTGGTTCAAGTAGGATGCTGTCAGCACTCCGACCTAGGGTATATTGGAAGTCTATGCTAGCAGACACAACAAAATATGTTTCCACCTGCCACACATGCCTCACAGCAAAAAGGCAAGTACACTCACACAAAACACCAATGACAGTGAGAGAGTACATGACTTCACCAATGAAGTTCCTAAACCTAGACGCGGTGGGACCACTTCCCACAACTGCCAGGGGAAACAAACATATACAAATCTGCATAGATTATGCTACCAGATACGCAACAGCTTGGGCTACTACTGACTTAAAAGCTGAAACAACAGCAGCAGAGTTCTACAAGAATATAATTTGTCATCATGGAACACCAGCCACTCTTCAAACAGACAATGGGACATGTTATACAGGTGCAAAGTTCACAAAGTTAACTAAACACCTCAAGATCAAACATAAATTCTCCTCACCATACAGGCCACAATCAAATGGGCTTGTAGAGAGATTCAACGCTAGCATAGGCACAGCGCTCAGAGCATTCTGCTCAAAGCACCAAAACAATTGGGATTTATTTATTGAACCCATAACCTTTGCATTAAATAACACAGAATCCCAAACCACAGGATTCACCCCTTTCTTCCTACTCCATGGAAGAAACCCAGCCACCCCAATGGACTTAGGGCTGGGAATACAGGAAGACATATCCACCGTAGCAGACCATGTAGCCAACATGATAACAAATCAGGATACCTCTAGGAGGAAAGCTATAGAAAGGGTCGCCAAGCTACAAAAGGAAAGGAAGGATAGATATGATAAGAAACTTACACCACAGGAAATCATGGTGTACCTAAACATACCAAGAATCCTAACCAACACAGAGTGTAAGAAACTTCAACCCCTTTTTATGGGACCATATGTTGTAGTAGACAGACCTAGTTTGACAAGTGCCAAACTCAAAAACTTGGACACCAATCTATTGGTGGCCAGACCAGTGCACATAGACAGACTGAAAAAGGTTGTGGCTGTCAGAAACAATGAATTTGCACACAGGCTTATTCCACATGAGGCCAAATACTACAGCAAAATTGTAAGGAACAAAAATGATATCACCCTTACAAGAGAAACCACAGGCATAGGCCCTATCAAGCCTAGGCCTGCACACCACATACTAAGAAAGACATCTAGGTGTGGTGCAGTTTCAAGAAATTAGAAACAAGATTGAGATACCAAAAGAACATAAGATTTTCAAAATGTATTACAAATTCTCTTCATCCACACATAAGACATGTGTGACTGATAATGAATTACTTATATGTATATAAAGCCAATCAAATTTGTAAATATATCAGTAGGTTATTGCCTCTGAAAGGGTCAAAGACTGGGACCCCCCAAGTAAAGCAGACATGAAGTCTAAGAAGAGTAAGGGTAACACAATGGAGTGTCTAAAGCCTAATCCCCACATGAAAGAGCGCGCTATGCCAACACAGCAGTCTATAGAGATCAATTGACCTTATAAGCTACCCTCAGACAACTGTATAGACGGTCATGAATGGCTGTCCTGGATGACAGGAGGAGCTAATTACCAGTACACAGATTACACAATAGACCCCCACAGTAGCAGACACTGGAGATTAGGTGCACCTGCTCCAGAGAAACAATACCAGGCCCACAATGGATGTGGGTAGGGTAGGCTACATAAGAAGCACTGTGGACCGTAGCCCACCATCAGTCTTCATCCAGCTGCAGTCTGGAACACAAATCTACAGGACCCCACTTGGGAATTAGCCAGCCCACTTCTCCATTAGGAGAGACTGCACTAGGATAAAGAACACACCTACTTCACCTTCAACCTGACCTTACCATTTACTGGTCAATCTCTATAGACTCACCGGACATATTGCCAAGACAGCTCAATCTTGCAAAGGTACAGTTTGAACCACTTCATTTAAAGTGTTACACCATACACTTAGACTTTACCAGCACCAAATCACTACAAATTTGACAAGACTTTAAACAGCAAAACTTGCTTTACACAAGCACCATGGGGAGACTGAGAGTTTCACCCATACTGCTAACTATGCTGTTATTATATACTATAGAACCACTTACTGCAGGTTATACACCTGTGGTGAGACAAAACATAGGAGTAGTATTCAAACCTAGCCCTCAACCATTGGTCAATGGACATACAACCACAACACTATTGTTAGCTATCCCCTACAAGATACCTCGGGCACCCGTTAGCCAAGGATCCATAAGGGATAGAATACTCCATTTGACCACTCCTACTCTACAAGATCATACCTCTGGTCAAATTATCCAACAAGCCAAAGAGCTTGACACCTTGCTGGAAATTGCAGACAAGGAGATAAATGAAACATTAGCCTCCATCAAATTGTTCCTATCCAACCCCATAAACACATTGGACAAGGCCAAAAGAGAGGCCATACTGGGTTTTCTAGCACCCCTGTTTCGTGGTGTGCTAGGTCTAGCCACAGTAGAAGATGTAAACCAAGTAATGGGACAGCTCAAGAACATAGATGAAATACTAAGAAAATTTGCTGAACAAGATCAGGAAACAGCTAATCTCATTGAAAAGATCACAGACAGACAAGATAAGTTTGTTAAAGCATACATCCAAGATAAGAAGGTACTAGACAGCACAATCAACACCATAGGTGACACCGTCAACCTGTGGGCCTCTAACATGTCCAGGTCACTTGACTCATATTCAAGGCACGAGAAAACTCAAAGGGAGAAAATGCAAGTATTAAATGATGCATTAATTATCATAGCAGCAAGAATGAATACAGTTCAATCACTGCAAAGGACAAATGCAGCCCTGAGGATGCTATCATCAGGAATCCTAACCCCTGATATAGTACCACCCTCAGACCTTGCTAGATACTTAATTGACATTAATAACAAACTTAGGATCACACACCCTGGAGCACAAGTTGCAATTAGTGACTTAGATTTCTATTATTCACAGAAGCTGACCTCATACACTTACTCAGCTCACCATATATATATTCATCTGGACATTATAATACAATCTACCACCTCAACCTTCAAACTGTACCAAATGATTACATCACCCATGCCTATAGACACACAGGAGACCCCCACCAGAGGAGTCACCAAGTTGCAAACCACAACTGAGTTTCTAGCAGTATCTTACGACGAATCATTATTCATCGAATTGGACTCAGCAGATATGCAGGCATGTGAAGGTACTACAGTAAAGGTATGCAGAGATGTAAATGGTAGAATTTATAAACACAGGCCTACATGCCCTGTAGCCATTTTTACTAACCAGGCTCAACAGATTAAGGAACATTGCAAGTTTACAGTTTCACCACTGCAAGCACCTACCACCCATGCTATTTCCATTTCTGAAGATGAGTATCTGGTCACTACTAATGAACCCCATTACTTTATCAACTGCCATGGTAAAACGTCTGAAACTCGAAAAGCCCAGTCCTACTCAATCATAGGTGTACCCTGTGGGTGCACAATCAGTGTAGGAGAATTTTCTCTTCCAAACACAAGGTTGCCCTGTAACTCAACCTTATCATTTCATTACATTCTCAAGACAATTAATTTACCATTCATGGCAGCACTTAACCAAATTTCTGAAACTAAACCAGATGAAAGAGAGAATCTTCCAAACTTCCCAGTAGTAAACCTTTCTAGAACCTTAGAAAAACTACAGGAAAATCCAATCATGGATGATATTACTCAACTAAATTTAGAGCCCTTTGCCAAAACATTATTAAAAGATGCCTCCAACCTTGATAAGGCAATGGAAACACGCTACGTAGAATCACACCTACGTCGAATTACAGAGCATCCAATCTTCCAAAGCTTAGGACTCAGCCTAGGGATATCAGCTCACATTTTTATAGTATACATACTACTCAAACTGTACAGACTAGGAGGGACTGTAGCCTACCTGCCTACAGCCAGAGCATTCAGACTAGTCACCGAGCTGCCCCTACACAAATTGCTCCCAGATAAGAATCCTACCAAACTAACCCCTACAGAGGAAACCCACACCCCTTTCCTCACAATTCAGGAAACTCACACCCTGATAATTGCTATATTATTCACCCTGACCATCTACTCAGCCTACAGAATAATGAAGTACCTTAAGAAATTTGCACAGACACACTGTGGCAAGAAAAATGTGGCCAAGCGCACAAATCCCACAATATATTTTAAAATATATTGTGGAGACTCAAACTTCGTGCTACCCTTGAGGCCAATACCACATGAATTTGATGAGATTAAATCAGCAGCTGCCCCGACCTATAAGGATATAGTGGTTAAAACCTTCCCACTACCTAAGGCTATATTTACCTGGAATGGACCAGCAGTTATAACAACACAGAGAGGAGAATTTGCTTATCACCTCCCTCAGGTGATACACCTACCTTGGCGCACTAGGTTCAGTACCATACCAGCCCTTAAAAACAAAGGACTGTACTACTCCATGCTTCTCCAGAATGATTGTGGCACCAGCCCGGTGACCATGACAGCACTGGAAAATACAACAGATATAATTATTGACGAACACCAGGAGGAGACCGCAAGGTCAAACATGCAGACTATTGCTAATTTTCTAAACCACCAGCCCTCCCCGGTGACTGTGGAAACAGCCTAGGCTGCCCACAGCCTAGACTGCCCCCAGTCCACCACCAGGAGATACTGAGATGACACATCTCACACATGACACACACCTCCACTGTCAATGAAATTATCAAAGTATTGAAAAATTGATTTAGAAAAAAAAAATACACAGCCACTTGTTGATGTATAATATGAAAATCTATGGTATTCTCACAAAATCGATGATTAATGCGCGCATACACGCGCAAATTGCAAAAAAATTGCAAATTGTAAATTGTACAAATCTAACATTAATATACATGAATGCAGGTAGATAACTAAGACAGTTTTTGTACCCACTAGCACTTGTATACTATACCAAGGTTTACTTAAAGTAACACACTTTAGGTATCCAAGAAATTGTTGGAAAAATGAATGAAAAAAAAAAAAAAAAAATGTTGAGGAAAATTGTTGACATGAAAAATGTTTACTTAAGATACTCACCAAATAATCTCTTTCAGGGACACATACTCAAGAAGGCTAGGGAAAAGTCAATTAAGCAGCGGCCCACTGCCGAAATTGCCAATTAATACACCCATATAGCAAAATCAAAGAGTAACTCAGAGACAAACAAGCCTATTGTACATGAAGTACTTTGTTTTTCCGGCCCTCGGAAAAATTTGTCTCAAATCCCAAAAATTGTATAGTGTAAACTAGATTGTACGTTTGTACCCAATTTGCACACAAAAATTGTATTTTGCAGACTAGATTGTACGCTTGTACCCAATTTGCACACTAAAATTGTATGTTTGCACACTAGATTGTAAGTTTGTATCCAATTTACATTTGAATTGTATGTTGCACATTATACTGTATGTCTGTACCCAATTCATACACTGAAGTCAGATTTTTAGAAATCAACATTTCTATGTGTATCCAAGCTGTACGCAAAATTATATATGTACATACAGAAACTATCAATTGAATGCAAAATTATATATTGGCATACTAAAACTGTCAAATGTACGCAAAAATTATATATTTGTACACCAAAAATTGCCAAATACACGCGAAATTATATATTTGCATACTAAAATTGCCAAATGCATGCGAAATTATATATTTGCACACTAAAATTGCCAAATGTACGCAAAATTGTATATTTGCACACTAAAATTGCCAAATGTACGCGAAATTATATATTTGCACACTAAAATTGCCAAATATACGCGAAAATTATATATTTGCACACTTAAATTGCCAAATGTACGCAAAAATTATATATTTGCATACTGAAATTGTCAATTGAACGCAATTACACGCGAAATTGTAAATTTGCACACTAAAATTGTCATTTATGTTCAATTTGCACGCTAAATTGAACATTGAATGCCAAAATCGCACACTATTTGCCAAATTGTATGTTGTACATAAAAATGGAAAATTGTACCCAAAATTGATGTTACATAAGCAAATAAGCTCAGGTATGGTAAGATATAGAAACTCGGAAATGTACTTATACCCAGGAGAAAATTGTTTATACTGACAAAGCTCTACCACAAAAATTGCATTTGAAGCACTCCCCATCACTTCAAATCCTCTTACAAACAGTATATAACTCCAAAATAAGGTAAAAATTGTATAAATTGTACATTCCCTCGGCGAAATGACGGAGTTTCGCATTCTCTCGGGGGAGAGGGAGTATTCTATGATATACCATTTTATTATTCCATAAATTCTAACATATTATTGTATTAATCAAAGAATATCTATGAAATTAATACATAGGTTGGTTCTAAGAGCTATAAGAGCGCTCAAACTTTGTATAAGAGCGTTCATGCCCCACTGCACACCAAACCAAGTCAGTTAGACAGAGTTTTCTGACATCAAAGGCTCCGACCTAATGGTTCACTGCACAATATAATAAGAATAAGGGTCTCAGTGTGCGACCTCATGGTCCAATGCACAAATTAATAACTTGTAAGTGAATGCAACCGGCCGTCACGGGTGCCTGAGCACCGCTGACGCCGTCATGAGTGTCTGAGCACCCTAATGACTGAACAATGGGTTACATAAGCACGACACCATAACCTTCCGGTCGCTCTAGCGTCGCTCCTGAGCGACCTAGGTCAAATATCAAAGCATCTATGGAAAGCCCATAATTAGACGGTTAGAATGAGCCCAAGATCAAGGCGGAACTCCCATTATTAAGGAAGTTATGCCATGGAGACTGAATCGACCTCTGAATGCGCTACAGACGAACCAGCGCGAGTTACGCGCCTATCCAGCGGGCATTATAAACTTGGCACATTCAACTCCGCGCATGCGCAAAATGGCGGTTATAAACGCATAAACGACCGAGTTATGAGGGTCTGAAGATGCAGAACCGACCAAGACAAAGGGGGACACAGCGGCGTCCATGGGGGTCCTTTGTCCCCCTGTGACACATGAAAGACTCCCCTCAAACAATTGTAGAGTTAGGCAGATGCTACTGGCTCCAGTCAGTCTGGAGGTGCTTTTCCAAGATTTGCTACAAATAGCCTGTCTGCACCTCCAGGAGGACAGAACACCAAGAACCGCTCTAGAGGTAACATCTCCAGTCATCTCCTGCTACCTGCTATACCACTGC
This sequence comes from Acholoe squamosa, assembly GCA_949317995.1. Taxonomy (NCBI): domain Eukaryota; kingdom Metazoa; phylum Annelida; class Polychaeta; order Phyllodocida; family Polynoidae; genus Acholoe; species Acholoe squamosa. Next base: position 104,861,241 of record OX439035.1, on the reverse strand, counting down.
ACTATGGTGAAACTATGCTAGACAGGCATTGGTTTCCATCATTAGTGGCCAGAGGGTATCTTCCTCAAGACTTCCACCAGAGGGTAAAGTTATTCACTATTACATTATTCCTCTAAGCAGCAGGCCAGGAGCTAGGTGTGGGAACCCACCTAGAACTATGCTGGACATTGTATTATTAATACCTCACAGGTGGAGTGGAACAGAACATTACACTTTATAACTTACTGTATATTTACTGTATGTACAAATTACCTACATACTAACTACTGTATGATTGATATTTCTTACATGTTGCCTAAAGCTGAATAAACCAGTGACAACTGGAAATAACACTATTTTATGAGAGCTCAATGTATTTACACTATATACCACTAGTCTTATGATATTTCTCATATGACAACTTGATCATGCACAATTACTAGTATGACAACTGCTCTCTTCAAGGCGGTGAGGAAAAGATGGACTGAGGTGGCGAAGGCACTTCTTGATGCTGGAGCGAAATGCACTACATCCGACACATTTCAAAATGTACTGGCTGAGGCACTAGGGAGAAAAAAACTGTCCAGTTGATCTCATCAGTATCTTGCTCAATCATAGGGTAGACCCTAATCAGCATGATGACCAATTTGTGAATATCCCTTTATTAAGGGCAATTAAAATGGGCTGGTCCAAGAAAGATGTTTCTATTATCCATCTATTGTTATCCCATGGAGCAAACCCTAATGTGGCATACAGGGTAGACGTGGAAGGTGAATGGGTAGATAGGTCAGCCCTCCATGAAGCACTGAGTAAAGGATGGATACTTCTGGATGCTGGTGCCAAATTGACATCTTATGCATCACTGATTCCGTTGGCATTTGCACTTAAGAGAGGTAACTGTTCACCCGATCTCATAGAACTGTTGCTGAGACTTAGTGCAGCAGATGCAAATAACACAATGGTTGGAGGTTTGCCTTTACTTCATAAGCTGTCTAGGCAATACCTTTGGTGATTATTCTACATTTCTCCAACAGTCCCTTGACCATTTTCTTTCTCCATGGTGGTAACATTAACATAAAAGGTAAGGAGGGGAGAACAGCCCTGGACTATATCATAGCTGAAGGTGGTCACCTAAACAACACCAGGTGGTTCATAATGCATGGGGCTGATGCTTTACTTCAGTTTATAAAGTCTTTGGATGGCACTTCACGAAGCCTAGGAAAAGTTTTCTTGAAAAACCATTAATCTTGCTACAAGCTGGTATGAGAATATCACATACAAACCATAATACATCCAAGCAACATGGAGGCTTCCATTTGGGCATGGCTGAATGATAATAAGACGTTGCTTGACATTGACCATACACTTAACATTATCTGGGAGCAGCTAGAGGAGGATGAGGAACCATCAGTGGTGAAAACACTCCCACTGCCATCAAGTTTAAAACGTTACATGCTCTGTCATGATATATGAAGTTGGTGCAGTGTAAATCATCATTGGACCAAGATAGCTGTAGCTATGTTGCTGTTCAAGTAATAGATATTTAAAGGCGCTCTGAATCGAGAACCTACGTCCGTCGAAGTTAGCACTGTGGCGGACGTAGCTGATTCAGAGCTCCTTTAACGCAATTTCGACAGCTAAGGTCATATTCATGGCAAGAACTACATTACACAATTTCACAGAGGAATGTGTCAGTGCCCACGCATATGTGCACCACACACATCCTGAGGGGATAGCAAAGAGAAGATACAGACCCTTTTAAGTGGGCTAGGGAAGCCCTCCTGCGAGGGGGAAAAACTTTTCGTATAGACTGTAGAGAAAAGTGAATATTTGAGATGTGGGAACCCCCTTCCCACTCACGTGTCGGCTGATAAACATAAAATTCAACCCAGCTAGATCTTTCTCCCCCTTTTTTTCTTTCTTTTTAAAGCAAAATTGATATAATAGATAACACACAGCCAGCATGGGTAATCATTTTATTGTTTCTACTTGTGAAAGGGTAGGCATATCTGTCCGACACAGTTGATTAGATGTTACAGCAAACCCAAAACCACGTCACGATACCCTGATCTATAGATGCACATTCGAACCAACAGTGCCAAAAAAAATCATTTTTTTTATCAGTGATTTTTTTTTTCAATTCAAGGACAGTGCAAATTGATCCTAAAATAAAAAAAAATTCTGATGTAGTTTCCCAAATGTTTCCAGACAGAAATATTGTTCTTGAATAATCTGATATAATGTGCAACTTTAGTTCATGATTTCGTCCACAGGGGTCTGTACTGTGAATATTTTGTATCATATGCTAGTTTTGATAGAGGGTGTTTTATTTTTAGGTTTGACACCCGGTGCACTTGGCCACATGCTTTATTCCTTTAATGACCGCTAATATATCAGCACATCATACGCATTGGTAAATCATGCGGATCCTCTGGCATTGTTTTCACCCCATAGGGTCCGCATGATGCTAGCCGCGGGTGATTTCAGACATCATGATGACCAATTTGCATGATGTAATTATGTACTAGCAACCATCAAAGGCTTAAAGGCGTTCTATGTGGACTTACTGACCTGTAACGCTCTATCACACAATGCATATAATATATATTGAATGGTTCCTTTACTTATAAATTAAGTGTGCATCATTTACTAGGACTAGTAACATGTAGGAAAAACCACAATATTAGCCACATTATTACCCACTATTATACACATGTGTAACAGAATTTGTTCAAGGTAGAAGAAATTACGAAGTGATATGTCGGCAGTAGCCACTAGCACACAAACAATTGCCAAAACTCATGAGTCATATTTTTTTTTATGTTAGAGGTATGACATTAATTAATCAGTTTAATCAAATTACACTACCACCAAGATTATCAATTGGTACATCTGACAACATGCGGAATCATATTGGCATGCCTGTGGCAATCTTGAAAATATATTCCAAAGGTCTATTATTACTGAATCCATTTTTCTCCAGATATAACCCCTTCAGAGTTGAGAAGAACTAAAAAAAAAGTGAAACAACAGAAAGATTTCCAAATAAATGACCAAGGCCATTTCATTAGTTTATACTGTATATGGCACAAAACGTTTTGGGGCGATATCACTTTGTTCTACAAGTAACATCTACAGGTGTAGAGGTATTCAACTGTCTTAAGCACCTCGCGGTGTGGACTGGCAAACCATCTGCCCTTCAAATTATAAAAATAGCCAAGCAAAAACTATATTTTCTCCAAAAGTAAAGAAAGGGGAATTTCTACTGTATGGCCATTTAATCCTGATAACTTGGATCACGGAATTTTTCACTTAACCTTATAACCGGCCATCAGTAAAAACTAAAAAAAAAAAGTTCATAAAGACCCCTATCTAACAAACACCCTAGATATCCAGCGGCAGGAGAAAAACAAAGAAAGCATGAAAATCCGGCTTTTTAGGCCATCAAATGAAAAGAAATATGCAGAAATTTCTCGATCTGAAAGGCAACATATCAAACTTTTCTCGGTTACTATTGGTTCATACTTTTTTCTTCTAAAAGATATTTTTTTGGTGAAACTATCCAAAAATCCTTTTGGCCATCAGTAAAAAAAAAAAAGGGAAATAATTTTTTTCCAAACTCAAATATTTCACCGTCAGATCCGTAATCCAAGTTGTTAGAACAAAACGGCCTACAATGGTAGGGGAGGTGATAATCAATGTCTAGAATAATATTACACTAATTTTATTACATTTCTTAAGTGAATTTTACACTAAGCCCCTGTGTATGTACTGACACTTTTCCTCCACCTATAATAGATTCTAAATCCAGATATACAACCACATAATGGAACTGTGGCCTATAAAGCATAAACCTAGCCATGACCTGGGTCTAGCTGCTGGGAGTAATGGTACCACTTCAACTGCACGTTCTACATCGAAACAGTGACATCTGGCTACTTTAACTACATTAGGTTTTACCTAAAACAATTCCAAAAGACAATATTGACAAAAGAAGAGGGTTAAGAAAATATCAAACAATAAGGGGGGTCCTTTGTAGTTCAATTCACCTACTTGTGTACCAGGTGCAACATGTTGAATTATAAAGTTTTGTTCTATTTGAATATCAATCAAATTGATTAGAAAATTAAGGTTCATAAAAAAATATTTTATCATTTTATGACAAATTGTAGAAATAATTTCACATTCTTCTAAAACACAATATCCCTTTAGAGCAATTCCCCACTGCACAATTATTCTGACACTGGTAGATAAGTAGGTGAACTGATGGGGCTACAAAGTGGTGTTATTTTCTCTCATTAATACTGACTCTATGGAACCTAAGAAATACAAATCTTAGCAGTTTCACAAATATCCAGTCCAATCGTATGGAATTTACGACACAGATTACTGGCCTGTTCAGTTCAATATCATTTTCAGTGCAGTGATATTTCCCATTTTCCAATAAAAATTGTTAATAACAGTCCTATACCACCTTTCAATGGTGGGATCGAGCATTCGTGGATAGCACGAACCCCGTCAGTCTTGATGGTAGGACTGGGGATCTCTTGGGGTCCCCAAGCCCTCATTACCATGCTTCTACATTGTAGCGTCCTTCAATCTGCATGGCGGTGACCATTTTGTCGGCCTCCTCAGGTGTGTGACCGCCAACCTTTACGGCAGCGTCCACGACACCCTTACGCACCGAGGGCGGGACATTACCCGCTGGACCACAGAGGTAGAAGTAACCCTTCTTTTTGAAGAGCATGTCATATATGATCTCAGGGTGCTCATTGATACGGTGCTGCACATAGATCTTGTCCTTTTGATCACGTGAGAAGGCACACGACACATTGGTCAGCACGCCTTTACCACCAGCGTGATAGTCTTCGATTTCATCTCCATAAGTATAGTCTGTACGCTTATGGCGGGCACCAAAGAAGAGTGCCATTTCACCCGTAGGCTCACCACGCTTCTGAGCCATGTATCTGTCCTCAACCATGGCGCGCAATGGTGCAATACCCGTACCAAGGCCAACCATCACACATGGGAAGGCATGCGTGTCAGGCCAGTTGATGCCTGCAGCATTCATCTTCCCGGCCACAAAGTCAGTCCGGCCTTCTTGGCTCTGTTTGGCCAAATAGCGTGTGGTCATGCCATGGCGGAATTTCCCACTTGGGGTCGTCCAGTCTTCCTTAACAATACACAAGTGCACCTGTTCTGGGTGCATCTCTGAGGATGACGCGATGGAATACAAACGCGGCTTGATCCTGGGGACATGGTCCACCAGGTATTCCAGTGAAAGTTTGCTGCTTGGGAATCTCTTCATCAATTCAGCGTAGTTGTAGGTTTCTGTACGTAAATTTGCCATCTCCTCCTTACCCTCCTTACTCAGGATGTGTTCGATCTCTGCCTTCTCTCCCTCATCCTTGGCGGCAATTGCAAGTGTCTCAAGGAAACGGCGTGAAGGCCGCCCAAAGATGTCAAGTACCTCAGTGAAGAGGCCTGACGCGGTGCAGGTGGCTGGCAAGGGCTCCTTGCGCCCCTGGGTGTCCTGCATGCTAATGATGGAGTGAGGGTTGAGGCCATAGTCCTCCAGGAACTGATGGACCTGAAAAACCGAAATCATTTTAATTCATTTGTGGTCCTTTTAATTATTAGGGAATTTGAATAAGGATGTTACATTCAAATCCAACACAAGCACACATGTTACAGGTCTAGGTAACATGTGTGCTTGAGCAAATAACAATTCAATTTTCTCTTTTGTGACCAGACACAAGACCAGTATTTGAATATAAGAATATAGTAGAATAGTTCTCAAGGTACCTCAAGAATCCCATACATCGGATTGAATCCTCTAGAAACACCATGGATTTTATAGATCTGACTGTGCAGAGAATGCTGTTTGTGCCAATAATTTTCAAGTTTTACATGCAAGACATGTAAGACACATGAAACCTACCTCATCTCTGTCATTGTGTGGGTAGATGCCAAGGCAGTCACCCACACTGTATGGCATGTTAGCCTTAGACAGATCAAACTCATAGTGGCGAATGTCACGGTCGTAATCAGGCAGGGTCAACACACGGTTCATGGTCATTGGAATTAGGGTTGTTGCTGTAATAGAAAAAATGTTAAGTATTGGAATTATCATAACCATACTACCTTGATATCCTTTTTCTTAATTTATATAATTAAGAGACGAGCTCTGGATACAAAATAACCTCAAAGAGTCATTAAAACCAAGTAACTAATTAATTCCAAAAGAGCTCAGACTGACATCAAATACATTAGTTTTTGAAAGATTTGTTCTATACTCTTACATGGGGGTACAATGACATCTGGTGTTGCTGGAGATGATGCGTTAGGGTCGACTGTCAGTTCGTAGGTTGGGGGTAGGAGGACCTGGGCAGGTGGGTCGGTGCCCAACTCATTCCACAGCTCAGGCAGCCACTCATTCCATGCAGTCTCATAGCGCTCCTCATCCTAAAGTCACAACCACACACAACAATGAAATCATCACAGATATCATAACCAGGCAAATGAAGTATAATGATAATGTAGTCCACTATACCAGAGATGTAAGTGTGGTATGGAGAGAACATTTGAATATTTTCCATATTTTCTCTAAAAGGAGGGAAACCTCTGAAAATCCTTACATTGAAATTTTAAAGTAATACTATGAAATCCTTATTTTCTTAACAGAAGGCAACGCACAGACTGAGAGCTATTTTCCGTATCTGGAGAATGTGAAACAGCCATTTGGTTAATCTGGGGGAACAGTTCATAATAACAGTCAGTTGCACGAGCCTACCTTATCATCTCCCATTCCAAGGTCCAGCACTGAGGCTGCACCAAGCTCGGCAAAGCGGTCGTTGAATCTCTTTGCGGCCTCGTTGAAGAAGACATACGAACTGTCTCCCATACCAAAGACACAGAACTTTGTGTCCTTGAGGTAATCGGTCGGCAGGCTGCTATCAGAGATCTGGTTCCAGAAGTCCTTACAGTTACCAGGGAATTCACCCTGGCCGCATGTCGCCACGATGCAAAATACCTTATCTGTTGATGTGTAGCAAATTTATGTAAAAGGTTGTTATGACTGAATTAAGTGAAGTGCAGACTGGAAGAGCAGGGAGAAGTCCTGTCTCTTACATTATTCCTAAGTGAGAATAGATACTGATCCCTACACGTATTAAAACTGTAGTGTTGTAATTAGCGCATCCACCAAACAACCCATCGCCCCTTCCCTTCCCTTGTGTCGTATTTTAGAATAGAAGAACCTAATATAATGTAAAGGGCAGAATTTTCTTCTACCTAAACATGCTCATAATTTGCACAAGGCAAAAGTAGGAAGTAACTCCTCCTTACCTTGGTTTGGCAGGTCCTCAAAGTCAAAGTCGTCCATGGCCATACACTGGGCACGCACTCCACGTCGCTTCAGCTCACTAGCAAACACTCCAGCGAGGGCCTCAGCGTTACCGGTCTCAGACCCATACAACACCAGAGACTTCTCAGTGTTGATTTCCTCCCCAAGGCGCTGTCAAATACATTATTTATCACAATGCCATTTACTCTATCAGACATCCAGGACTGACCATAATCTTTATGGAAATACATCTACTGAGTATGAGTATAGTAAAATTTTGATTACCGTCCGAAAGAAAAGCACTTTAACTTTTTTTTTCCTGAAAAGTACCAAAACAATGTAAAGAAGTAAAAACTTAAGACAACTATGACATGCCACTTCCTTCACTACAACAAACCTTCTTGAGGTGGTCAAGCAGCTCATGGTCATCCAAGCTCAGTTTCTGCATCTTGCTGTGGCGTGCATGAATCTCACGGTTCAGGAACGACTGCATTGACTTGGCACGGTCATTGTCAGCACGCTTCAGCCGATCAAAGCGGTTCTGTCCATGCAGGTAGGTCTCCACCTCAGCTTTCAGTTTCCTAAAAAGATTCCATTTTTTCTCTCGCAATATCCCTTTACTGCTGATTGATCAGGTTATTTCTGATATCCTAATGCATTCTCCTGGATCAGATGATGCTCTCTTATGATGAAAGATCATGGTATTTTTATATATTTAGGATTATTTTTTGAACCAATGAGCTGTCTTAAAGTGGGCGTTCCACTATCACAGTATGAAATCTAGGATTTCTCATCAATCACCCTCTAGACAACATTCTAAACCACGTGTTAAAATATCTAGTGATTATATGAAATATTTCTGCTCCAAAACAAACAAAATCTATGCCTTGTATTTATTCCTATCCTAGTTTTAAATCAGGTGTGTCTGATTGCATATAGAGGGAGCCTGTGTGCTGTGAATGAATATTTAGCCCTAATTCTCAAGGTATACTAAACACTACACAAAGCCTGTCAGAGTAGACAAAAGTGGTACTGTGGTGAGCAGCAATGTCAAGGGCCATCCAGTGAAGTGTATTGTGTTGTGATTAGACACTTAATTTGAGGCACTAGGGGCCAGTAGTGATTGGAACAATATATATGCACAGCAAGAGATGAGCATTTACAAAATATTTAGATGTGTTTCCACTCATTTTCAAATCTGTCTTTTTAGCGGATATACCAACTTTAACTCATAAACTGTATCCATAACAATCTTTATAAGTATCAACTACTAAGCATAAACTTCTTACTTAGAGTCCAGTTGGAAGGGGTTTAGATCCTTGTCAGCGCGGCGTGGATCATACCGGTACAGTGACCAGTAGCCGGTCTCCACTGCGGTCTTCTGATCGTGCATCATGTTCTTCATGTCTATCCCCCAGTCAATGCACGGGGAGTATGCAATGAGCAGAGACGTCCCTGAAACAAATTCCCATTCAGTGTTTTTTCCCCCAAGAAAAGCAACTCTATATAATAATGGATATGGTTAACTCTTTTATATTTTGATTCAATCGTGAATGAATTTATGTTTAATTCAATTTCAAATTGTTTGTTTTCATGTATATCCTACATTCAATCATGCATCAGAATTTCTCTCTACACTCAACTAAAATTCACAAATCAAACCATTATAATGTGAAAAAAAAACCATATGTACACAAACACACAAGTTTCCTTCAAGCTACAAGAGCGGGACACCTTGTTAGTGATACTGACCGAACAATCTACGGTGATCTACTTGTTCTGTCTTACCTGACCACTCTTCTCTACATTCATTGCCTTGGCGGGCTCCCAACTCCACCAACAACAACCACCTTACCTGGGTAATGCTCTGCCTCCTTGAAGGCCGTGACACATTGGTTCATATTAGCTCCGAGCGCCACTGAGGCGACGTAGACGTTTTCATACTGCATAGCGCACAGTCCAAGGTCTTTCTTAATCTGGCGCTTGCCAGTTGATGCGAATTTGGTCACTGTCGATAACTGGGTAGCTTTCGACACCTGGAATATCAAAGACAATGTAAAGTGGAAATTATTGCAGAATTATTCAAATTAAGATCAATACAACTGCCTCATTGATTTTTCAATCTGTTCTTTGTTTTGTATTATCAATCTTAACATGATATTATTCAATTGATCTTCTAAAAATCTAACCTGTCCTCCAGTATTGGAGTACATCTCAGTGTCAAGAACGAGGATGTTCACATTTTCACCACGTGAAATGACATGGTCCAAACCGCCATACCCAATATCGTATCTGTGATGAAAAAGCCTGGTCACTGCTTGAAAACACTATTTATAGATCCTATATACATGGGGACTACTATAGTCTTAGGCATAATGAAGATTATTAGTCAAAAAGTCAATTGATGAAATTTGATTTACGATGCAAGTTTTCATGCCAAATATTCATTTTTATATTCAAATTGTAAAGTGATCAAAAACCTCTGATGCTACATAATACCATCGTGATTGTGATACCTGAACCAATCAAGAAAGAAATGGGATTTTAATAGGAAAACAATTTTTACGCCCATCCGTCGCCTCCCACTAGCCAGTGGCTCTGTGTGCGGAGCATGTCCTTGGCCTTGTAGATTTCCTGGAGGCGAGGGTCGAGGTTGTCATAGTCAGCCTCCAACATCTTTTCGATAGCAGCAGAGATGTCCTCACAGCGATCTGGGCTCTCCATGTACTTGATCCAATCGTTAAAGGCGCCCTTCAGATTGTCCGGGAGGTCCATCTCCACAAGTGCTGTGCTAATCTCTTGCTGCAGCTTAAAACGACGCTGCTTGGTTGCAAGCATCATTCCTAATGGATGGGATGAATTATAAAATTAGAGAGCATTAATACACTGCATTTAATGCCATTTCCATTATCTGTAGTGTCTCTCAATGAATTGCTGAAAAGGCGATATAAGGGCCATTGATATCTGCTACCTTGGATTTGCTCAAAAAGAAAAAAATAATCCATTCTTGCAGATCCCACCCAAAGGTATACAGTGGCTCGCCAGTTATTTACAGAGTAATTACAAAGCAACTTACCGAATCCATACTCTGCATTATCCTCAAACAGTGAACGTCCCCAGGCAGGCCCACGTCCGTCTTTGTTGGTGGTGAAGGGAATGGTAGTAGATGTACCACCCCACACAGATGAGCAACCGCTGGCGTTAGCAATCACCATTCGGTCTCCGAACAGCTGAGTTGCCAACTTCAGGTAAGGGGTCTCACCACATCCAGCGCAGGCACCGGAGAACTCCAGGAGGGGCTTCTCAAACTGTGACCCCTTGACAGAGTACTTGTCTCCCACTGAGGTTCGCTCAGGCAAATCAATGGCGTAGTCCCAGTGTGGTGCGTGGTCCTCCGCGACCTCGTTGAAGGGGGCCATGAATAGAGCGTCATCGGGACAAGACTCTACACACACCTGTAAATGTGGGGAATTCGATTTAGGATTTTACTAATAATTTTATCAATATCTTATGCACAAGTTTATCAACTTTAAAGAGAAACTTGAGCTTCTAAACTATTAAATTTTAAAACTACCGGTAGTTTTAAAATTATAGGATAGGCAGCCTGAAGGATAGGTAACCTCAAGGATATATAGCATGAGTGATAGGTAGATGTATGCCTGAGGTAGACTGTTAAATTTGTTCCTTAGGGGATAGGTTGACTAAGAAATCAAAATGAAGGTTGGTTGTGAGCTATCCCAGCTGAACAAGCTGTGGTAGGTAGGAAAGCTATAAAGTGAGCATGAGGGATAGGTATTGAAGAGGATGGGTAGCAAGGAGGGTACCGTGATCTCCCGCGTATAAGGCGCATCCCGCGTATAAGGCGCACCCAGAGTTTCAGAATATGGTAAAAAAAATAAAAAATTCATAACTTTTGTTCTAATGAATGGATTTTCAAAATTCAAAAAGCTATGTGCTGTTTGGACCCCCGTGACCCTCCTGGACCCCAAATACAGCAGATGAGCTTATATGGTAGTGTAACATATCAAAAGAAAGATCTTGGTGTCCCCCTTGTGGATCCAATTAGAACTAAAACCCCCCGTATAAGACGCGCCTTATACGCGGGAGATTACGGTAGGTAGCATGTGGAATAAACAGTTTAAGAGATAGGCATAGAGAGTACCTTGTGAAGTGAGCATATTCAAAAGATACATTGGTACTAGGTAATATCACAGATGTGCCAGTCAAACATGAGGGATGTGAAGAGTTGGGGGATAGTCACCATGAGGGATAGGTAAAGTGAATAATAGGCAGATTGAGGATAGGTAGACTAATGGTAAGAATGTACAGATAAAATTAGGTACAAAGGTGAGGGGTAAACTTTAATCCTTTAAGCCATTTGAGGGAAAACCTAATTAAACTCTAGATGTTTCAAGGGATAGGTAGTATGAGTGATAGGTATACTAAGGGATAGGCAGTATGTGGGAGAGGCAGAGCCATACACAGGTAGAGTGTTTGTCAGGTTGAGACAGGCAGCCATTGGGATTTGTAGATTGAGGTATTGACTTTGATTAGCATGTTGCATCTATAAAAGGTTCCAATCATTTTCAATATAACTTTTGTACATTTTTAAAATATTCTCATCATCAAACCTCCTTTTTAGGTACTTTTGGTCAAATTTTGAGAATCAAGATCACAAATTATGTATTCAGCAGGATTTTTCGGTGTAGGCGGCCCCTTGTTTCCATTTGATATCACTCTGATAAAGATTCCTGACATCTCTATAAACCCCCTTATCCTACATAGGACTCAATACTGAACACAAAAGGGAGCCTACTTTTAAGGGGGGGGTAGAGGGTGGGGGGGGGGGGGGTCTGTTACACTGTGTCCATAGGTAAATCTCTGAGTTTCACCTTCTATCTATTGAACCTTCTTGCTAGTCTTACCTCACAGCCGGTGCAGTCAAACGGTGAGATTTGGATGGTGTAGTTCATGCCGGCCACTTCGGCTCCTCCCTTGGCTTTACGTGCCTCAAAGCCTGGTGGAGACGCCTTTGTCTCATTCTTATCCAGCAGGAAGGGGCGCACCACAGCATGTGGACACACGATGGCACAATAGTTACACTGGGTGCAGTTATCAGGCACCCACACTGGGATGTTAGGTGCAATACCACGCTTCTCATACGCAGATGTACCAATAGGCTGGTAACCACCCGGCTCAAATGAGCTCACAGGCAGATCATCTCCCTCCAGAGCCAGGACCGGGTCCATGATACCCGCAACAAACTCAGGTCGCTCTTCCGAGCCCATTTCATCTGCTGCACGTGCCCCGCCTGCGGTTGTGGTCAGCCACGAGTCAGGATATTCCATTCTTTTAAGATTGCTCATTGTAGCATCTACAAGCTGTAAACGAATACATAATATCCTTTAGTAATGTTAAATATCTTTATAACATATCTGATTACTTCATATTCACAAGTACAGCATTATATACAGACAAAAAGAAAGTATTTTCAAAGTCTAGGATATTCTATAAAGACTCCCTACATATATCCCACAATAACAATGAACTTGAACTTACAGCATGATTCTTTGCGATGACATCTGGCCCTTTGTGATGGTACTGCTTCGAAATGGAATCCTTGAGAAGTTCCATTGAAGTTTCTTTGGGCAGCACTCCAGCGAGGCCGTAGAATGCAGTTTGCATCACCATGTTGATGCGTTTGCCCATGCCCTCCTTCTGGGCCAAGCCTCCAGCATCAATGTTGTAGAACTGTAGTTTCTTCTTGGCGATGTCGTTCTTGAGACGTGCGGGCAGCTTCTTTTCCATCTCCTCCATGGTCTTCCATGGTGAGTTCAGGACGAAGATGCCATTCTCCTTGATTGGGTCCAGCATCTCGTACTTGTAGACGTACGAGGGATGGTGGCAAGACAAGTAATCAGCATCTCGCTGGATGCCGTATTCTGATTTGATCTCATCGGGCCCAAAGCGCAGATGGGAGACTGTGACACCATCGGCTTTGTGCGAGTCATACACAAAGTGACCTTGGGTCTTCAGGTCAGTGTTGACACCAATGACCTTGATGGCCGTCTTGTTAGCACCAACGGTTCCATCGGATCCCAAACCCCAGAACAGGCATTGACGTGTGGTGTCCGGTGTCGTTTTGATGGGTGCGCCATATGGTAGGGATGTGTGCGTCACGTCATCGTTGATACCAATGACGAACCGCTTCATGGGTTCTTGAGCATCCAGATTGTCAAAGACAGACTTGACCATGGCTGGTGTGAATTCTTTTGAAGCCAAACCATACTGCCCACCAATAATCATCTTCTGGTCTCCAATGTCGGAATAGGTGACGTTCACATCGAGGAACAGTGGGCTTCCGCTTGCTCCATCTTCACGAGTACGATCCAGGACAGCGATCTTCTTTACAGACTGGGGCATTGCGTCCAGGAAGTGCTTGGCAGACCAGGGTCGGTACATGTGCACAGTGCACACGCCGACCTTTTCACCGTTCTGGTTCAGGTGGTTCACTGTCTCCTCTATGGTCTTAGCAGCTGAGCCCATCACTACGATTACTTTTTCCGCCTCTGGATCTCCATAGTAGCCAAAGAGCTTGTACTGTCGCCCTGTCAGTGCAGCGATATCATTAAATACTTCTTCCATGATGAAGGGACAACTATCATAGTACTTGTTGGCTGCCACTGCGTTCTGGAAAAATATATCTGGGCGTTGACCGGTTCCTCGGATCATTGGGTGGTAAGGGTTGAGAGCATAGTCGTGCAGATGTTCCTTGACTTTGTCAGCTGGGAATAGCTGTGAAATGTCCTCGTACGGAATTACCTTCACCTTGGCCATTTCTGCAGAGGTGCGATAGCCGTCAAAGAAGTGTAGGAAGGGGAGGCGAGAGCGCAGCGAGCAGACATGGGAGGCCAGGGCCATGTCCATAACCTCCTGAACAGAACTGTAAGAACAAAAAATACAAATTCGACATCATGTGAAACAAAAGTTGATTACTACTGGCGCAGGATACATTCTGAAAGAAACTAAGCACACTGGTATGGTTAGAGACTTAATCCTTTCATATATCGACTATTGAAGGCATGTATTTTTCTGGTATATCTGGATTTTTTTCTTTTCCAAATTCTATGAGTAGGTCCTGTTTTCCTTTACCTAGAGCAGAGCATGGCAAATCCTGTTTGTCTTGTTGCCATGACATCCGAGTGGTCATTGAAGATGGACAGGGCGTGTTTGGAGACAGTACGCGCTGACACGTGCAGCACGGTGGGCATCAGTTCTCCAGCCAGTAGGTACATGTTAGGTATCATGAGCAGCAGGCCCTGATAATGACAAAATGGTAGTCTAAGTTATTGAGAAACTCAGCTGGGGATTATTTTAAATCTAATGAATATGACGAATGTATGAATAATTATGAAGCTGGTCGTATAGATACTCTGAATGTATTGCCATATACCTGTACTGTAATAGAAACTCATCCAGGAATTGATCTCCATAGGTATATTTGCCCTTAAGAAAATCTGAAATCAGACAAAATTCTGAAAACTTTAGTATAGAGGCCTGTAAAGTGGGGTACACAGTACTTACTTGAGAGGCAGTAAATGTACTGGTGAGCGACCCCGCAGCCGCCGCACCATGCAGAGCTCCGGCAGCACCGGCCTCTGACTGCATCATGTTCACGTCAACGATCTGTCCCAGGATGTTCTTCTGTCCGCCGGCCGCCCAGGCATCCATGTGTTCCCCCATAGACGTGGCCGGGGAGATGGGGTAAATGAAGGAGATGTCCGAGAGTGCATAGGCAATGTACGCCGCACACTCGTTACCGTCCATAACCTTCCAGTAGTCCTTACCACTGGGACGAATGTCATGTCTGAAAAGAATAAAGTTTGGTTTGTGAGGACAGAATATTTAACTTCTTTGAAGAAATATCTCAGCTGGTGGCTAAATCCTTTCCCGGGTGGTATTAGAAACAGGGATGCCACTCACTGATCCCCAAAAATTCGGAAATCCTCCCAATTTTCTCAATTTACAAAAGGAAATACCTATAGGAATGAAAATCAAAAATTCGGAATTCCTGAAAAGTTAGGAAAAGTGGCATCTCTGTAGAAATGAGTAACATGACATAGATCTCTTCTAGAGTCTAGGAACGCTCCCTCCTTCACTGATACAAAAATATTTTCTCTCTTGATATTCATCTACTACATTTCACCTAAGTGCTCCTTCAAATATCCGAATTTTTCAATAAATCTGAGTGACTGAAAAATAACATGGAACCCAGTTTATTCTTATTTTATTTTTTTTAAATGTCACATGTGAAGGACTCAGTCCTAAGGAGATGCCCTCAATCCAAAACTACATGTATTTAGCATGTCATCTGTGTCATCACTCAACTTGTATTCTGCACTTACTGTGGTGGTGCTGGGCGCTATTATATGTACATGAGAACTGTAGGCATCAGAGACAATTAAAACTGGCATTATAGGCTGTTAGGGTAGTGTGTCTTATAGAGAGTACAGTGGCCAAGAGTGTGTTGAAGAGTAGGTGAAGGTCGGACCTTTAGCCAGGGACAGCTTTCACACCTATGGCAAACATACAGCTTATTTTGGGAAGAAGTGTGTGCTGGTAATTCACAGTGAAGGGTGGGTAAGTAGCCATAATTCGATCACCTACCAGCAGTATTTACTCAATAAATTAGTGCTATTTCTGTATGGCAACACATCATGACAATTCACAACTCCACAGGTCGACTCAGGTAATTTCACTGGTCAATTTTCATGAAACGCAAATCCTGTCAGCAGTCAAATGGAGATGCTAAGGGCATGTTCATGTGAAACACTTACTTGACATTTTGTACAGCGGCAGCAGCAGCGAGCTGTTGTTTAGGCCCAGTGGTCTCAGCGAGTCCCCGCACTATGGTATTTCCTGACACCTTGGCAGCCCGATGCACGGTGACCGCCAGCGGGCGCGCTGTAGCCCACGCACGCCACATGGCGGCTGCTGCTAGAGCTTCACCTCACTTAGCTGTAAGTAGTAAAGGAAAGGCAGGGGTTATTCAACAGTTCAAATTAGCAGTAGATTCAGTTGTTTTTTTTTATATACAGAATACTCGATATTGTAAAACCTTGCATCAGAAGCTGCATGATACACATATCAAAGTGATAGCCCGGTAAGGAGAAAGGGGCATCCCTAAAAGCCCCAAGGGGCTCCTGGAAGTGTCTACTCCCTATATGTCAAATGACTATCTGCACTGCACCCTGAGATTGGGAGAGTCGGATATTTAGACGAGGAATAAGCTTATGATGTGTATATGACCCACAGCTTTAACAGAAAGTTTGAAAGTATTTACAATGTGATATTTATGTCTTTCTTGACATTTCAACGTACAATCTACGCTGAATTCATGTGTTGGTGAACGTGATCCTGCTTTTAATTCCACTTTGCATATACTACTCATTTAGCTTATTTCAGGATTTGCTCACCAGGTGGCTCTATGAACACAGGCCATTCCCAGACACCAGGGGGAGATACTAACACCTGGTGCCCACACGCCCGGACCCACATGGCCATAGATAGCGGAGCAACCTCTCCCCCCTCCACGGTTTGACCGGCCTGTGCTCGGAGAGTGACAGTAGAGTAATATAACAGTACAGGGAGAGAAGCTAACTTAGCTGGCAACCTGCTGCAACTCTCATACTCGGGACAGGCTTGTGTCAGTCTAATTTCCCATCCTCTAGATGGCGCAACATACAGTATTTCTATGTAGACACCAGATGGCAGTGCAAGCTGACAAACATATTACAACAATATAAAGGGCTGAGTCATTTATTGCCAGTGGGGGGGGGGGGCATTTGGAAAAGAACCCTTTCAGTGAGGCAAAATCCCAAAGTGGATGTACTGCCTGTTGGCAAACCCAAACCACAGCTTCAGGATTTGCTAACATGAACATCATTGGCACGCATGCAGAAACGCGTAATTGATGCAGGTACCGGTACCGGTGCCGGTACCCTTGTTTTTGTATACGGTACCAGCTAGTACCCGGTAAAGGCGACCGCAGACAGGGCCGATTCGGTCGGTAGTTAGGGAAAGGTAGCCGATCGGATCGGGGGACATCGAACATGTTTGATATTGACAGACTGGATCGGATGTCCTCCGCAGACCTTCCCGACTTCTCGATCGGCCGATCCAGTCGGGCCCGTCTGCGGTCAGCTTAACAGTAGAACGACATTTTATAGGGGGCTTTGAAAATCGCCATGCTAGCCCTCTTTTAGTAGTAAACTAAAAGTCATATATGGCATTCTGTGCTCCTCACATGTCATAGCTTTTGTAGGCAAAATTCCCCCCCCCCTTCCACTTGCGCAGGTCAGTCACGATAAAAACAACTGTAGACTGGTCCAACCCATAAGGTGACCGCAGACGGGCCCGACTGGGTCGACATCCTGACAATCAGAAGTGTCTGCGTGGACGTCCGATCCAGTTGGTCAATATCAAACAAGTTTGATCTTCCCCCCGATCAGATCGGGTCGGTACTCCCTGGTTACCGATCGAATCTGGCCCGTCTGCGGTCGCCTATAACCTAATTTGGGGGGGGGGGGCTCATTTTGCAAAATCAGTTCTAAGTGAGGGGCAGTAAAAGAATCTAAATGCTGTTAGGTAGTTTTCCCACATCAATGAAAACCCACCACCTCCCCTCTTGTACATATAATGACCTAATAATGACCACTTTGTTATACACAACACAACAGCCATGTGCTTTTGTGTGGACAAAGGAGAGTGGGGACTAGAAACTTTTTTTTCAAACAGCACAAACATACAATTTGTGGCCTAGTGTTATCATATTTTGGTCCAAAATGACCAAAACAGGCTTGATTTGGTAAAAATATATTGGATTTCTGGGTGGACAAAGGAGAGTGGGGACTAAATTAGTTCCTCATGCACACACCAGGGGCACCCTTCACACGCTCTTACTCACTACCCCCTTTCCTTTTCCGGCCCCACTACCAGAAAAGGAAACAGCACGTGCCACCCTCCCCGAGGGCACTAACAATGCCTGTATGCCCAGGCCTGTATGCCAGCCTGGATATTTACCAGCCAATGTCACGCCCCCAGCCCATTCCCATTTTAGTGCTAAATCCCTTACTCAGCCCATCTCATGCATCTATCCCAGCTGTAGTCTAGGGTATTTGGAATCCTTACTGCAATTGTAAAACTTCACGTATTAGTCCTGGTATCAACTGGCCTTCACTAAATGTAAACAGGACTACATAGGGACTGTGCAGAACACAAAAGGGTCACTTCTTGCAGAATTAACCTGGCCCTCCGTGGAGACGAATGTTGACGCCGCCGCGGTTCCCGGGGTGCCAGGCCAAATGGGGGTTCGGGGGCAGATCCCCCGATCAAGGATATATGCCAGAACTCATCTGAATTTGAATTACATTCAGATGAGATAATCTGAAACTTTTGGAAACTTGAATGGATGATTATTATTCAGATCAGATTTCATCTGAAAACAGTCAGAAGTGTGTGACAGCATGGTCCCACCACGTCTCTGAGATACTGAAGCGTCGTGAATGTTTGTCTCCAGTGTGACGTCATTCTACTTCCGGCCAGGTACAAATCCCAAGAAGAGACCTAGATGCGTGCAGAACTGTGGTCTGATACCTGACTGGGTCAGTCTGGGGTCATGTAGATATAGGTTATTAGGAAGCACCCATGAAGGCCTGAATAGATAAGATCAGAACTCAAGTACTTCTGTTTATGACAAATAACCAATAAAGGCCACATTCAGGAGGTCAGACCAGGGAGGGTGGCACACAGTCTCTATACACGCAAATATTTACCTAATCTTTAAACTTTTACGGGCTATTGACTACCTCGACGTTCATGTAGGGTATGAAATGCCAAAATTAATTCCTCTGAAATGGGACATATTGATCCATGACAATGCCTATTTGCAAAGAGTGAATCAGCATGGTGTATGCATGAATATGCCCGAAACCCATGACCAAAGGTTTTACACCAATGGTGCATTATGTAGGGTTTTAAGGTTAAATTATCTTCTTCATTGTGGAAAATGATTCTAACACTGTAAACAGTGAAGCAAACCTCTGCAACTAGAAAGGCACGTGAGAATCAGAAATGTTCCTCCTTGATCTACAATCTGTGGGAAATAAATATATCACGACTTTGGTCTTTTCACACGGACACTGAACATAATGAGCCAATCCAGGGGGTGTGGATGGGGGGTCCCCCATGTCACATGTCAATTTTAAGAAATGGTTATGTCACATGTCACTTAAATCCCCATGTCCCATGTCACCTCTAAGAACCTCTCATGTCACATGTCGATTTTAAGAAATGGTTATGTCACATGTCACTTAAATCCCCATGTCCCATGTCACCTCTAAGAACCTCTCATGTCACATGTCGATTTTAAGAAATTGCCATGTCACCATGTCAAATTTAGTGGTCCACACCCATAATCCAAAAATCACAGGTATAAGGCAAAATTCTGCCGAAAGAACCCAAGTAGCAAGTGTCTCTCAATCATAAACTTTCCTTTGGGGAAAGCGCTCGGTAACTCTTCGGTGGAGGTATCTAAATGGATCTAACATGCCACTCTACTCTCCGACCCTTCTATAATTTGGGGTAAATTGGAGGTTGCTGTGATCATTATATCGACTGTCGTGAACCACTGCTACAGCCCAGCACATATAGTGAACAGTATCGAAAATACCTACCACAGCTTCAACTGCTAACAAGAACTGCACATATCATTTAAACATTTAGGGTCTGCATAACGCCTCCTATGCTGTTCCCCAAGCATACAGAGGGGAACCAGCCAAAACGCCTCCAGGTTCGTTTCTTTGTCTACTGCATTTGTGCATGAGGTAGGTGTTTGAAGTACTGCGACTGACTGGCATGAACATAATGATACATGAATGTCCCACTCCAGTCTTATTAGTCAAGCTTCATCCATGCATCAGGCCGACCAAAAGACGTGGTGCTTTAATTGGAAGTGCAGCCTTTAGGCGTTTGAGATAAGAACCCAAGTACTAACCCTCCAGTGGATTTGACATTCAACTATGCCTTCTCTGGCCATAGGGGAGTTGGGAGGCTGGAGGAGGGGGGAGGGGGGGGGGTATGGCACTATGACGTCACTGGAGGCTGACCAGCGAGAGAGCAGCTCAGTGCTAGCACAATGATTGAATGTAACCTTGGATACGTCCTCCATCCAAAATATCTTCTTTTACTCCTAACAAAATGTCATTTCTAATTTTAAAGCATTTAATTGTGATTTTTGCTAGAACTGTCCAACATGAATTATACTTGATTTATCAGACAACCAATACTATGATACTACCAGTACCCTTGGCCATAGCGGTATTTCTATGCCTTGATATGCAGGTAGAGATGACATTGTAATTCAAATGTATACCATTTGTTTACAACTCTACACAAACTTGAAATCCCGATAGTTAATGTATGACTAACCTACGGCCAAACCAAGGGTAAAAAACGCTGTATCGAATATCTCTAAGTAACTGCGTAGTTAGGTTATGGCTCCTGGCTAGCCGCATGATAAGACGGACGTCAGTGCTATGGAGCCCTCTGGTGTGAGTACTGAACGTTCTGGCTGGGCAGAAGGCCTTGCTGCCTGGTGTTTGAGGCAGACTTTTTGGATATACATGTGTTGTATGTAGCTATCGGTCTTAGGAAGTGATCATTTTTTAACAACGGGTGGGGGGGCGCTGGTGGGTTTGAGGGGGGGGGTCAGAATTTTTTCAACCCCTCTGTTTTCAGTGGAAAAATCCGTGCATTATTATAGGTTAAAAGGGCACGTTCGCGCGTGATTTTTGTCCCTTATGGGGGGTCGGAATTTTTTTCGCACACCCGCGTGCAAACCCACCAGCCTCCCCTCCCCCCGTTGTTAGAAAATGATCACTCCCTTAGTTAGTGAGCCGAAAAACAGATGGGCCAAGTGCCACAATCAGTACAGGAGGAATGGGGCATCAACAGGCATGGTGGGCATATGGATAGAGCAGGGGAGCAACAGTTGGAACCCTCACAGTCTCAATATATGTTTATGGTTTCTGACTAGTTTCATTGTGTATGGTGTCAATATTGGTATATTTTCCTTTCCTTTCTTGACTACTAAATAGAGACCAGCTGCTTGTGTTTATGTATGCTCTATACAGTCGGTGGTCAGTCGGGAGGAGTTGTTAGAAGATCGGAGATAAGAGATAAGATAAGGGTCCAATTGAGGCCTTCTACTACTGACCCCTGGTTTACAAATCTCTCTATCTTTCTTAAAGAGGTAATTTCTATTACTAAGTATGCTGATTTTTTTCTTCTAAATTTCCTCAAGTTTAAATTCCTGATTTGTTTTAGATTTTTTGTAAATTTTTCTTCCAACTTATCAATGATTTTGTGACTTTGAGAAATTCCTCTGTCACTTTCTATTACCCAGAGGTTTAGAGCCCCACTGCCTCTGTCCACATCACCCTCCCGCCAGGGGAGGTTTCAGAAACGACTGACCTAGGCCTGTATATAGATTTATCTTCCTTTTTTCCCTGCTGACTTTTGTTACATTGGCTATCACTGGTCAATGTCAGTGTATTATCGAGGTAAAATTGTCATTTTGTGTGTTCTCTTCGACATCGATCAATCACTGTAGTTAAAACAATATTAAAATGGGTTATCTGTTATACTGAAGCAAAATGTGACCAGTATCTGTTTTCTGAATACATGTGTATACATACAAGTATACAGATATGGATTTGTCTGTCAGAGTCAGGTATGTATACACATGTATCTAAAACATATGGTCCTCAGCTCGTTCTGAGAACCCTGCCCCACACCCATGCCAGCATAGTCACACTCGCTCTGGTGTCGACCACAATATTTGCATGTGACCACAATATTTGCATGGTAAGCGATCTACCACAAGACACAAGATGCTGTATGGTCTACATCATCAAGTCTTTCCTACATTCAATAAACTTACAATGCAATGACGACACTGAAACAGTTATTTGTCTATAGTATGCCTGAAATGGATAACTGCGCAGTAGCAGATAAATGTATGGCAATACACTTTACAGCAGGTTAATAGGACATTGAGCAGACACATAATATACTGGTAGTTGGCCCTGTTTCATGTACTCATTGTGAGGTAGCTCTGCTGACGTATTGATCAAGTCAATGAAGTGTGACCATTTAACCGATCAATCACCCAGTGCTAGTAGCTCTATGTCTACTGTACCATTCTACCCCCTCCCACTCTAGACATGTAAACATCTCCTGGTTCATTCTTATAACCTGAGTGTCCATGTTGCCTAGTTATATATTCTAGGTGGGAATGGTGATACACCAATGCAGACTGTTAAGGTTGAGTGTATCAAGCTGACAGAGGCCCGAGGCCGGGGCCGGGGCAGAGGCATGAAATTGAATACAGCGAGTTGCCCGGCGAGTTACTCGTCTTGGCTGAATTTATCATAGATAATATAGTGTAGTTTCGATTAAGTACACTTTGGTCCTTATAGGGCTACCGTCTTGGTTGGTATTTTTATTTTCTGATGAATCTACGTGTGAGGTTGGTGGGCCTACTCTATTGTAAATTCTCCCATATATAAAGCAAGCCCATATATTGTATATCAGTATAACCCACCTCTGAGATTGCAAGTCTCCTTTAAGATGCATATTGGGCTTGAGTTCTGCAGTTTTCCCACTGAGTTATATCGTTAAATACCTCACATCACATGTAAGCCATTTCCTAACTTTGAGAAATCACTTTAATAATTTGTTATATGAATCAAGCTGCAGCTTATCCACAACACTTTACAGTAATTGCTAACGTCGAACTTATACTGAACTGGGTGAGGCGTTGAGCCATCAAGTCAGCTGATTTATTACATGCAACCTTATCACGCAACAAATACCTATAACGGCACTGTTACAGGACATGGGTCCAAATTAACATGCATTCATGGCTTTGCTGAGCATTTCAAAACTGCAGGCGTGGGACTGGGTTTTCAAGAAATTTTCAAGTGGGTGTCTAAATACATGTAAATCCTTTATGTGGTATTTGAGGAGCAGTATATGAGATGTGACCCCTACTATTAATTTAATCTAGGACCGCCTTATGGATGTTAAGACAATTGCTCAATGATCTGTGCAAATCACAAAAATGACCAGTTTGGATAGTTTGGCCTTTTTAATAGATATATATGAAAACTACTATTACACTCCACATACTTTACATTACTTGCACTGTTGCAGTGCATAAATCGGATCCTTATAAAACTCCATATCCGGGCCTCTATAATAACTCACAGAAGTAAACAGCTAGCCCCCGCAGTACACTTTGATTTTTTTCAATTCTTTTCCTCTTCTTCTGTACATTTCCTCCCAACCAAGGCCAAGGCCAAGGTCAGCAGGTGCGCACATTATATACGCCCCATGTTTTGCACGTACATGTATTTACTTCATTTCTGAACATCGGTATTTTCCAATATTATGACATCTAAACAAATCATGCACAATGACACACCTACCTAGCCTATATTTTGAATTATACACATCCTCATTGGCATCCTTCCCAACATAAACCAACTACTGGTATGTAAATACACACTAAAACACATACCGGTTGGTTACCTATGTAGGGCACCGTGTCACATGAGGTTACAGGGTCGTGTTGTTCCTGCCTCTACCCCTTATCATGGATGTAGGTCTGGGAGATTCCATCAACCATCATGGGGTCTCTTATCTTGGTCTACACCTATCATATTTCACCCAATCATCACCTTCAGTGATTCAACCTTATCCAGTTTATACCAGGCTAAATGCTTTAAAACAGCAAAACGGGGGCAAATTTAACCTTAAATTGGCTTTGTTTCCCGTCTGGAAATTGTTTTCAAAAGAAAGAGGGTGTGTGTGCTTATGAATCGGCCTAATAGACGATCTAGCGGTTAAAGTCCTTATTCCCTGAGGCATCTCCAATTTTGTCAGGATGCACCATTGCAGTGCCACACTGCCAGTGAGTAACTCACCTCTGTTGCATCACTGCAACAATCACCAGCACCCTGTGCAGCAAATGAATAAAAAAAATGCAGCCCTGGCGAGTTACTGTCAGTTACTGGCCATGCTGCATTCACGCATCACCATGGCGACAATAGACTAGGGGATAAATAGAGAGATATGGGTCATGTACATTGACCTGGTCTCCTTATGTCCATACTTGGAAATTTACCTGGTTGTAGTTCTGGTAAGGACGTGCACATTGTCACCACTAATAAAAGATTCATGTCTTTCTTTTTTTTTTTTTTTTTCTAAATTTCTTTTTAGTACCGACTGTTCACCTATCTAGTATCTCCGTTGGAGATCCGCCGCAAATAACACTGGTTGAGGGTCAACATGTTTTTATAGAACAATTTAATCCGTGGGCGTGCTGTCCTCAGTTTATTCTCCAATGTAATTTCTCCATTCTGTGATATGTAAGATCTCATTGGTTACGACTTAAATCACATTGGAGTTCCAGATAGGCCTGCCTCCTTGGAAGTTTGTAGGATAGGAGCAACGACGGTGGGGGGGTGGGGGCCCTTTTCAAATTGTAGAACGGAATGATATGTTGGGGTAATAGTTATCTATTGGTGAACCCAATGTTTTGGGACAATTGTGAGGGGGGGGGCGAGGATCCTAACAACTGTACAATCCGGCCATACAATGTATGTATAGCTATGTATCACCATCAGGGATGAAAGTCACAGGGCACGAGAATCCCTGAAATGGTCCAATATTCGCCCCAAAAACCTGGGTTTCTACATGAATGTATAGCATTCCAAGTACTTTTTGTCCCCTCAACAATAGGCCTACTGCATGTATGTATACTAACCTGAAGTGCAAAACGATGGACTTAAAGCTTTTCCAAGACAGATGATGATGCTCACGTTGTCTGTTTGTCTGTCCTCAGCCACTAACGAGTTATGAGCAGCCCCAGATGTATGAGTGTCAGTGCCTTCACTCTACAAGACCTGTATAGGGTGCTAGCAGCCCTCCCATAGCGCCACAGGCCCTGCCTGACGGCACACACACACTCTGCCCAATGTCAACAAGGACATCAGCGTGAATCACATCGAACTCACAAGGCCTGGCCCCTCACGTCACACACGTACACACTGTATCATGGACTACTTCTAGGACTCGGTCACGGGCTCTCAATGGATTCATTTCTTTCTATATTCTATTTCAACTAGAGCCCATTCAACGGCCCACTCCATCTTGGACAAGTTATACAAAGATCCTTGCTGTTTTTTAATGCTACACAGTAACAGCCAACTATAAAGGTTGTTAGCCATATCACATTAACAGTGGCGGGTCCAGGATCTGGAAAAGAAGGGGGGGGGGCAAAAGGAGGTGCTGCAACTGCCAGATTTTAGCTTTTTTTTTTTTTTTTTTGTACAAAATATGCAAATAAACTGATTAAAAGTGCAGGCAAAAGACCTATTCTAGAAACTGCCTCCCAAGGTGAGGCCAGGATGGTCCAACACTAAGAAACTGCACGCAGAGGTTCACATAACAGGATAAGGACAAGAAAACTGCCAGGACTCCGGTCATATTGATTTTTGTGTTGACACAAGTGTCTGAAAACATAGATAGTCCTGCTCTTATCCTTTGATACCTTGACCATAGCTTTATAGGGCCACACTGAATTTTGGTGAGTTTCCATAATTACAAAGCCAAGACAACCATGGATCATAAGAAAAAGTTCAAAGCTAATAGGTTGAGCCAAAGGTAAAAGAAAAAAGTGTTCAAATCCTGCTCCCCCCAACATCCTAAAACTGCTTATCACGCTTCTGACGATATCCATTTGCATTGTTTATATGTGGAAACTTATATGCAAAGTATCATCTATTGGGCATTGTTAATGGTACACCTTCATTATACCTTTCTGTACACCGTTAGATTATTACTCGTACTTTGCATAAGTGTTGAACCATGGCTTGGTTTCAGCTCCACCTGTTCTGTGTGCTTTAAATGAAACCACGGTTCCCACAAAATTTCTCTGACAAAATTTGGAAAATACTGAACATAAATAACAAGCATTTTATGCCACATGCTACTATAAACCATCGGTTATACGCTGAACCCTAGCTTCTTGGAAATGAGGGGATATCTGGGTAAAAATATATCTTTTCTATTGCTATATATTCATATAATATTAAGTGTTAGAATAATGCTTTTATACAGTTATATGCTGCTATATTCAAAGTGGAATAAACCAAGAAGAAAACACTATGGTATAGAATATTCATCTCCCATTGCCCCCCTAGCTGGATACACCTCAGTTCCCCCTGCTAAATAATGAACAATGAGACAAACACCCTGCTTAAAAGGGGGTGAAACCTGACACCCAAAGCTAACACCCCCATAGGAATACATTGAGTGCACCAAGGGTCTTACCTACTTTTTTTGAAACCTTAATATCAGAAAGATAAAAACCAGATAAAAGGTAACAATTATACCTCTATGATCCTGAATATGTACACTATTTCATGATTTCATGGTTTCATTTTCTCTCATATTTAAGCATTTTCATGTTATTTGAGGTTGAAGTCAACAGTCCTATCTCTGAAACAGGCATTTTCAGTTCTTAAAGTGTCACCCTGCCCCAAGCTCTCTCTAAATTCTCGGAAAAATAAACTTTTCGAGTTAATTATATCGTTGACGTTCATGTATTACACCACATATATCGCTGTACATGTGTTAGGTGGTATGCGCAACCATTGGCATAGTTTTGCCTTATTGATATTTACATATTCAGTCTTTCACCCCAAAGTGCCATACCAGTACGAATTTTTCTACAAATATGGGGAAGGAAATGTTTGATGACAGAAAATAAATATAGGACAGCATTTTGCAATGCAAGTAACTCGAAAGGGCACTTAATCTCTTCTTTTAGGCCCCTTCTGATACTAACCTCATGTTTGCTTCGAGCATTATCACTGTCATGCAATGGTTAAGCCTATGGAGAATGCCTCCATTATCGCTTGTATGTTTCATTGGCGAATAACTCCTCTCTTGGCGAGTTAAGCATTGCAAAACATCAGCAGGTCTTGAATAAGGATCCATATTAACCATACAAACGCATGAGAGAGTATAATTCTCCACCATTTTGTTATAATCCAGCAGTTTCGACGGCACCATGAGTCGATCGTCTTGCTGTCCGCCATTTTGGATTTTGATGTTCTGTGCGCATGCGCGACCCCTCCTTGCCGGAAGTAGCATTTTCGACGGAGAAATGATATATTCTATCGATTTAACTTGAAACTAATGGCTTTTTGAATATAATCCATTCATCTTTGGCAATATCAATCGAATTGAATAAAATATATCCTATCTTTTTACTGTTATAGCCCCACAAGTCGATCCTCCCGCTGTCTGCCATTTTGGATTTTGGTATTCTGTGCGCATGCGCGACCCAATTTCCATAGTTATTTGGGTCAATATTATAACACTGAATAATTGAAAAAAAAAAGAATAACGACCACTTTTACGACAATAGAGACGCGCGGACGGATCGAATGATGGCAAATTCATCAATTATTTGCACCACTCCAGACCAAAAATGCGGGAACGCTGATGAAATTCACACCTCTTATGGGATTTAGCATAGACCGGAAAAGCGTCTTACTTTTTCTCTCTGTTAAGAGGCACTGAATCCATCCGTTTTTACCCCGGCTCTTATAACTCTTTCGAGTTAATGATATAAAAAAGGAGAGAAATGATAAAGTGTCTTGTTAAATATATGATACTGCGCATGATGCCTTTATCTGTAAGCTGATATCAAATATCATAAATGAAACTATCAAAAACAAAATAAGAGGCTAAGAAAAATGTCAACACTGAAGTGTGTATAAACAATGACGCACACCAGGATGTGGTAGTATCAGTAACACATTTACAGCCGACGAGCAAAGACGCAGCTATATACACTGATATTTCATTGAAAGGAAATGGCGGAGGCCTCGGCAAGTCTTGTGCGCTTTGAATCTAAAAACCTGGTAGATCGGCGCCAAATGCCCCAGCCCAACCTCTGCCTGCTCCTCCTCCTACTGCTCCAGCCGGCCTTCTGTCCACGTTCCCGGCCGGCTAGTAGCACTAGCAAGTCCCCCATACCCATCTGGGTCAGGCTCTCTAGACGAGGCCCCATCTCTCTGTCTAACGCTCAACATAGGATAGAAATACACGTCCAAGCAGCAACATATGGCTTAGAGTAAAAAAGGGAAAATACATTGGAAAAAGTATTAGGAATACACCAACTGCAAGGTAGCATTCCGTCACATATGTGCCAGGGTAACTGCTGATTTGGAATATTGAAATTTTCTTTAAATTTGACGTACTCTACCATGTCAACCAGAATCATCTTGGGAATTTCATATCAATTTTCATTTCTTATATTTTCTTTTTATTGAGCACACTGGTTAGTTTTTGCATCACAACTTAGTACTAAAGGCCGGATCCAGTGCAGACAACATTAAATCTTAATTGGCGCCATTAAATCATGTATAGGTGCTGGGTGTGGGCTGTTCCTTTAAATCGATCCGACTTTTGTCAGGTGCCTATGGAGAGGTGCCAGTATAGGGCTGACCCGGGATACAATATCAACCAATGAGATGCCTCCCTCCATTCACTGCAGAATTTTTTGGGTACATTATGTAACAGCTGGTACCCACCTTGCTGGTTGTTATCAGTCCTTACCTCACCAGCTCCCAGTTAAAGCAATGGTGGACGCAATTGAGCATAGTAATGATAATACACAACAACTTGATAGGACCTAGCATTGGCATTTTATCTTAGAATGAATTTGTAAAAGAAATAGTTACAAATTTACCCTCTCCATTACCGCGATTTCAATGTGACCCATGATAAACACCCATTTTGTGGTGGTAGGGATTAATACATACAACCTGGTCCAGATCACTCTGTCAATCAAAGTGCTTGGACTCGTTTTGACTTAATCTCAAGACTTGTGGGCATAGAACATTGAAAGAATGTTGATGACTGGATGATGAACATGAATAAACCAGCCTTCAACATTGATCCAACATTCGGAACCTCCCGAGAGACATCCTTTAGTCCTAAACACATTGTTGATATAAACACTTAACATATCTAAACACATCTATCTAAACAGTGATTTTCCTCAACACCTTACTGTCTACACACCTTACACTTACTAAACACATTTGACATATCAACACTTTCTGTGATAAACACTTAAAATGTCTAAACACCTGGCAAGCCTAAACACTTTAGCGAAAGTGTTTAGGATAAAGTGTTTAAAAAGTTGTTGCAAGAAAGTGTTTAGAAATGTGTTTAGGATCTAAACATTTTTTACAGTATAGGCCTCAGTAAAAAGTAAGTCTGCAAAAATAAAAGAGAAGAGGAATTAAGAAATACGCCTTACCCCAGTTCAACTGACCGGAGTATAAATGTTACTATGCTAACCTCAATACAAACGTTTTTCAGTAGCAGACTAGTTGGTGAATGAACGATAGTTCACTGGGTCTAACCGTAGACCTGGAAAATCCAGGGGGTTTAAATGGCTATGGTCTAACTGCTGCAGGAAAGGCCAAGGGGCTCAGAGGTGTAGCGCTGCTGGGTCTAGTGCGGCAAGGGTTAATAGGGTGGGTGATATGTTATGTGTTTCATAGGTCTATTGTACCTCATCCCTTCATTTTGGTATGTTCAATGCATTAGTTTTAATCAAAATACTTTATACTAACTTTACAAGTAAACCTCAGTCATTAGCTGATATCAATTGCTATCAGCAGTGAAGAGGTGCCTGGTATGTCACATCATTGACTGAGCCGCCACCGAGCTATCAGCTGATCGTTTATCTAGATAAGTTAGTTACTAAAGTTAATCTTCAAGATGTCATCTTCCTTTCCCCATTTCTTCAAACCCTAGATGTCATTTCAAAGTGTTTACAAAGGGTTGTAGTCAAATGTGTTAAGTCCTTCTGGATATAAAGGGCACTAGAGCCTACAGGCCACTAGAGGTATTTAGGAATATGAAATCAGTTTTGTAAAACAATCGTGTCTATTTGGAACTTCAAAATCCCTGAGATCAAGAATTATCCCGATATATTCCATCCCCGTATAGACCGTAGCATACCAGAGTTAGGTGAAAATCTCATCTCTGCCTGTACAGCTGAGAGAGGTCCCTGCTCTCCTACTACACATGTACAGGTCGGGATGCAGGGCCGCCACCACTCGGTGCCTGCCTGCTGGAGGATCGGCATGTATGACAAGCCTTTTGTACAAGATTTCTCTGTGCTGTAAAGTCCAGTTTAGCAAGAAATGGGAATTTTTCACTTAAACATTTACGATTGACTTTTTTTTCTCACATTTGTTATCACTGAGCTTATAACATTTCGTTGAGAGAATTCATGTAAATTTGATGCATACAATTCAACCAATTAAGACCATCTCGTCGCAGCTGTAAGATTGTTACCCGATAATCAAACTGTTCCTGATACCGGTACCAGGTAATCATTATATATAAGAGGGCGTATCAGAGTAAAATCTCTGTGTATTAACTATAGTATAGGCATTGGCTGTCCAGTACGACACCTAGCCTTTCAACTAAGTCCTCGGGCCTCCCCAGCCCCAGGCCATCTTTAAAAGGGGTCTATGTCTTGCTTTTCTATCCTCTCTGAGTGTGGGTGGTGTCCATATGCGCAGGCACTGGCACATATTCGTTCCTTGAATCTCCTCTTTCCTGTCCCCTCTTTCTTACATGTGTCTGGTGTCCATATGCACGGGCACAGGCACATGTATTCCTTTGTGACGTGATGTCTAATGTACTTTTTCCGCCATGAATATGACCTTAGCTGTCGGCTTGGCGTTAAACAACCATCACTCACTCACTCACTCACTCAACTAAGTCCTGATCTATGTACACAAATCAAATGCACCTTGAAGACAGGATCAATGCACTTTAATGTTACTTTGTCAGCAAAATGCTAATACCAAGGGTTCAGTTTTTGAGGAAAAATGTCCCTAGCAAGGGTCTCCTTTTCAGTAAAATATCCATAGCATAAGTCTCAACATTGAGCAAAATACCTCGATTTACAGAGAGAATTAAATTTATATGAAAATCGCCCTAGTTTCCATCAAAATAGTTTAAACAAAATTTACAGTTCTCCCAAAATCTGAGGCTGCCATGTCAACAGTGCCCTTAGGCTTAGGGAGTGGTCATTTTTGAACAACGGGGGGGAGGGACAAAAAAAATTCAGACCCCTCTTAGGGAGGGGGACAAAAAAAAAATTGCCCCTTTTCAGTGAAAAAGCACACACGCGACTATAGCATAAAAGGAGGAGACCCCTCGGAGGGGGGGAACGGAAATTTTTTTCACTGCGCATGCCCGGAATTTCACCACCCCCCCCCCCCCTGTTGTTAAAAAATGACCACTCCCTTAGCTAGCTCATTTAAGTTTAAGAAAACCCAATGAAAAAGTGCTAGCATAGAACCGTATTAGCAAGTGGGCGACTAATGGCCCAGGGATGCCAAATATATAATTCAAGCAACCTCCCTTCCGCAGAGATGCCACTCGCTAGCATTGAAAAGCCAGGGAAACTTAATTTTTGACACCCTTGGGGCCCTTGATGGGGGGTCCCCATGTCCCATGTCGATTTTAAGAAATCGCCATGTCTCCATGTCGATTTTAAGAAAAGTCCATGTCGATTTTAAGAAAAGTTCATGTCACCATGTCGATTTTAAAGAATGGTTCATGTCCAATGTCACTAAGCCAAAAAAGGCCGCCATGTCGATTTTAGGGGTCTAGAGCCATACCCTTTACCAAGAAATTAACATGGTCTTGTACAGAAACATGGACAAACAAACCAGGAATTCCTGGTAAACCATGAAAAGTGGAATCTCTGCTTCCCTCTCGCAACGTTTCCTATATGCCTCGAGCCCTGTGTAGGATCTGTGTAGGATCTAAGCTTACCGGTGAAACTGTATAAATGAAAGGGATTGGACCTTTCCCGCCATCTTACAACAGCATCACATAATGTGACGTAATGCAGCGTTGCGCGTGTGTTGGTACGTCACTATGCGACATAACGTCCCTTCGCGACGTAACGTCACCATGGATACTCATGCACGGCAAGAACGCATGTGGTTCTGGCCCAGGCTTTCTTGTGTAAAGCCTAAAGGTGACGATGTTGGCCATGGTTTGTGTTTGAGTCGGCATCTCATAGCCTTGCCGCACACCCCCTCCCTCTCCCAAAGTGGGTTAATGTATGTAGGCGGCCGAACTGCGACATAAACACGGCCCCAAACTAGAAGAACACCGTGTCGTCCTATTCTCCCAAAATACCCGCAAATACTAAGACTGCTAACATTTTAACATTCACCATCATGTTACTTGTATACAAATCCATCATACTGTGGTGTTCGCTAATGCTGACATTGTGGTGTTTGAGTGAGGGAGGGTGGGATTTGTTGGTGTTTTGGGAGCTGTGGTTAGGTGGCTGGAACGACGCTGTCCTCATTGGGTCAGCCGGCCTCCCCAGCCAACTCAACATGGCCGCACGTCGTACTGCATAGCGACGTCGTCTAGTCTGAGGCAGTCTACGTGAGGATATACGTCTACGGTCTAGGCTAGTTTCAACAGGTGATTTGCCCTTCCAGTCTGTCTCTGACTGGCCTGGCCCAGGGTGGAAATTCTACTCAAACCATAACAGCCTAAACAGGGTCATTAGGGAGTGGTCATTATTTATCAACAGGGGGGGTGGTGGGTTTGAGGGGGGGGGGGCGTAAAATTTTCAGACCCCTCCCGAGGGGGGGCTAAAAAAATTTTGATCCCTCTTGAGGGGGGGGCTAAAAAAATTCACCCTCTTTTTAGCAAAAAAGCCCGCGCGCTACTATAGATCAAAGAGGGGCGCGAAAAACTCTCCGCGCCTCCGGCGGGGGGGGGGGGGCGCAAAAAATTTTGACTGCTGTCGAGGGGTGGGCATAAAAAATTTCCGCGTGTCCGCGCGAAAACCAACCACCCCCCCTGTTGATAAATAATGACCACTCCCTTAGACCAAGCATTTCCAGCTGACATTTTCTTTTTGGGGCAATACTAAGAATCACAAATCCAGGCGAGGAGCAGTTCTGAAAAGTAGCCTAGATGCGGTACAAAATGCGTATATCTAGATGTCTTAACACTGTAGACAGCTGAGGAACCTGTAGATCTAGGTGTCTCCCAAATTATAGAAAAATCCGGTTCTGGAATTCGAAAATAAAAGCTTCCGTCTATTATTGGCATGCTTTCAGTCCACTGTTCTGGTAGAAAGGCGCTTCAGGGCCAGGGGTGGGGGAGGAGGGGGGGGGCTATGACTTTTGTTTGACATTTTTATTTTTTCCTTATCACCGCTCACGTCATCTGCATAAATTTCACTTGACAGAGGACGACCCGCCCATAGGCATCAGCCAATGAAAGCTCGGCATCTCTCACTTCCACATGGGGAAGAATAGCAATAACAGTCTGCGACGTAGACCACGTCGGTCTACCAGCTGCATCTCCTCTCTGAAATTAGGGAAAAGTTAGAAATTTAGGACCTACCTTCAATGAAATTAGTCTTGATCAATTCCCTCGGATGTGCCTCATTGAGCACTGACTCAGTGTTTCATTGGAAGTACGGTGGCGTTGTTACTGTGACAGTTTTTTGATGAGGAGGAGATTACCCAGGATGGGGCCGTGGGACACGTCTTGCTGTAACGGTGCCTACGTGCACTGTGGCGGCCTGGGGATGGCTGGATATGCAAATAATATCGTCGTCGGCAGGAACGGCCTTGACCTTCTCTTCTCTCTCAGAGTTTTTTTGAGGCTCGTGTGGGTGTGTCGAAATCTAGGTCTGGGGATAGGTCTACTTCTGTCGGTCGGATGTGGGATTTTTAATCATTCATATTCATTGGTTGTCTTTAAGTAAATGCACATGGCTCCATATTGGGATCGATTTACAACAATAAAAGCTGTATGTACGGTACATTGAAGCTGTGATAAGGTCCTACTCCTAGGGCCCTCAGCCCCTGCCCTTACAGTGAATTACACCCTAGCCCCACCCTAGTAGGGGTGGGGGGGGGGGGGGGGGTCTAGATGGGGGGTCCCCATGTGGCATGTCACTTGTCGATTTTAAGAAAAGCCCATGTCACATGTCACTAAATTTGTAATCTCACCTGTCTAAATTGTCACTTAGCTCCATGTACCATGTCATTATCTT